>OX402580.1:24675489-25929489 GCA_948098905.1 Tiliacea aurago
GGGCCGCTTCTCCTAACAATATGAGTTACTGTTTTTCGTATTTTTGTAAAGCAATTTATAGCGTTAATCTCCACGACACAGAGGACCATTTACAGGCGTCGTGTTTACAGCTTTAAACGTTTTTTTTTTTTTTCAGAAAAATAATTGACTAAGCTTTTTAGGTATTATTAATTGTTGTAGTATTTTTTCACTGCAGACTATGACAACTAACAACTTTTACAGAGTGTAAAAGATATATGTGTGTACAGTAGCGTAGCGTGAGGGGAGGGGGGGGGGGGGCAGAAGCGGGGCCATCGGTGTCAGGTCATCATCACATCAGATAACTGTATATTTAAGAAAATATCAGGACAGTGGGACAAGTGGAAGTTGTTCAAAATAGAATTGCAAGATTAGACATAAAAAATATATTCCATATAATATATCATGTGAAGTTAAAAATAAGCTTGTAAAGTATTCAAATTATGAAACAAAAGTTCATTTTACGAATGGAAACTGAAATCGAAACTCTAAGACGAATAAGAAGTCACATTTTGTACGATGATAGTAGGGATGTTGGCTTATCCTATGAATACAATTTTAAATGAAAATTGTTTTCTCCATTATGATGCTGAATTCGAGAAAGATTCCTGCGTCTTAAACTAACGAAAATAGAGGGGTGGGGGGGCAAATATGTGGCAAAAATACACGCTACGCTTTTGTGTGTGTAGGCAAAATACCCTCTGGTGTAGCTATTTTGTCCTTTAGACCTAAAAAAACATGACTTGTGGAATATTATTAGACGGCAGCTTTTGTAGGTTTTTTTTTTTTTTTTTCTATAATAAAAGTAACATTAAAAACAGTTTTTGTAATTACTTTGTCAAATAAAAAAGGTTTCATGGTCTGCTGTTGGTATTATAAACTGCTTAACTTTCGCACTGTCTAACTCAATATTTTAACTAACAATTCTAGATAACAATGGAAGACATCCACAAGTCTGTAGCTACACAGAACGGCACGCCTGCCGTGGTGTCGAACGGCACTAACGGCAGCATCATCACGGGGCTCGCGGACAGGCGCCTGCCTTTGTTCGGATACACCATCGAGTCTATTCACATGCTTCTGCTGCCTATGATTCAAAACAAGTAAGTGTCTATGTGCATTACGTCAAAACGTCAAACTAATAGCTGCTAACTGCGTACACAGATTCCAGCCGCAGGTCGCATCTTAGAAATCTCCTTAAATCCCCTCCCCACTCTACCGACTTTTACTCCTACTCCTTCTCTGTGCACGCGGTTCGGTTGTGGAATTCACTTCCGCCTGAAATGAGGGACTGCCAAACCGTTGCAGTTTTTAAAAGAAGAGTCAAAGAACACTATCTTTCCACTTCGTCATAGTTGCATATTATGTATTTATTATTTTATACTTATATATATTTTAGTGATATTTATTTTAAAAGTATGTATGTAAGTATATTATTCTCTTATTGTGTGTTTATTTTTAAATTTTAGTAAGTTTTTTTGTTTTGATTTTATGTATTATGTTTTCTCTTTTAATCTTACACGCGTTGTCTACATCTCTTCGTCTACTTTCCTTGTCGCAGGTATGCTGGAAGAGATTTCTTTAGAAATAAGCATCACCTTTGTACGTATTTTTCTGTTCCTTTTTTCTTGTCTGTATATATGTGTGTACATAAACTGTTAAATAAATAAATATCCGGCGGCATACGCAATCTGTCTGCGCAGCTGTCATAAAGCGGTGCTCGGTGCTTGAATTGTCGCCGACGTTCGGAATGTTGTCGTTTAAAATATTATATTTATATAAACATTTAGAATCAAGTATTAATAATAATAATAATTTATATGTATTTATTTAAATAAAGGAATTAATAATAATAATGCTATATTGTCAGGCAACTAAGGCCCATAGATAAAATTCACAAGTATTTCTTAAAAATAATAAACTCATACATATTTAAAAACATTAACCATTTCTTAAAAATAATAAACATTATCAGTATTGTATTTGTTTTATTTCTTATTTTGTTATGTTTATCTCATTAAATGCTGCACCGATTTATCTCATTAAAAGCTGCACCGGTTGACGTTATCAAGCCGACACTGGCCGTCGCTGAAAACAAGCGCTGGGGCTCTGTCTCGCATAGGGTCGCAGCATTTCGCTGAGCGATGGCCGTTTACCGCCGATGTGACGCATTTACTCCCAACTTGTTCTTTCATATTTGTGTTTTTTTTACACTTAAATAAATGTTTTATTTTGATTACAGAAAAGAAGCTCTGGGCAGCATGGGTAATGACGCGCCACTGGCGTGCCTCTCGCAGTTCCAGCCGATGCCTTACGAATACTTCAAACAACTGTTTGCTCAAGTCACCAACCCACCTATTGATCCATTCAGGTAAAATCTGAATCTTATATTTTTTTATATTATATCATCAAAATTGCGTACTCCGTGTGGTACGACACCCGCGTGAAGAAATGGGATGGTGCAATTCTTTACGTCCGGCACCACACGGTACATAAAATAATAAAATCCTAAATTATAAAATATTTAATTACAGGGAGAAGATCGTTATGTCGCTGCTCTGCCCGATAGGTCCCGCACCCAACATTCTGCAGCCGAGCGCGGAGTTCGTGCACCGGCTGTTCTTGCCGCAGCCTATTCTGTCTCTACCTGATCTGCATGCTCTTAAGCACACCACTCATCGGGGATGGAAGGTAAACTAATTGGCACAATTTATCGAACATCTTCTCTCAAATATTTCCGTACATTTCGCTATGCTGAGGCACGCTAGTTTTAGCTACAAAATAACTGCTGCATACGTGTCCATCTGTTAGGACTTGCTACCAGACACCAGACTCTGTGATCTGCCTAGCCTTTTCTCCTAGAAGGACACACCGAGCTGGTGATGTTGTTCAGAAAGGTTACGGCGTAGTACCTGTGGCGGAAGGGGGGGGGGGGGGGTGAAAATAATAATTACACAAACTATCACGTTTTTTCAACGATAAACCACTTAGGCTTGAAGCTATTTTAACCAAGTTATCAAAACGAAATAATTAAAATAAAGCAAAATTAAAAGGAACAAGCAAAATTACAAGGATAACGAAATTAAAACGAAAACTAGGCTTTAGAAGTTAACGAGTATTAAGTCAACCGTCTTACATTTGCAGTTGGAATGTATGGGAGAACATGTTTTTGAAAAACTACAATGTTAAGTTTGTTCTTGGCAAAATTCATCCCAACTACGGAACAAGTCAAATTGTTTATTTCAAATAGGCACATAAAAGGCACTTTTGAACGTCAATATTTACAAAAAAATAGTTTTTTTTTTTTTTTTATTGATTCTAGTCCCGCCTTCCAAAAGGTAGTTTCGAACCCTTCATTGTGCGTGGTTCGACACGCACTTGGCTGGTTTTTATCTGTTAAGGGATGTTATTCTGGCAAGGGAAAAAGGCGTGTGTTTGCAGGGGCGTGCACAGATCCCAGACAGGGTATTCACGGCTAGACAATGCAAGGGAAACAACAATGTGTTTGTGTGAACACAACCTGCCAGCCAGTAATAATTATCATAAAACTTTTTATGAAGATACCGAGTACCTAGCATTAACTTTTTTTTAGTTAAATCCAATCCGGGTACACACCTTTGCAATCAATTTAACTTTTTCCTCGAAAGTTAACATATAAAAAGCGGCAGACTTTAATTTATTATACACACTTCGCCAGCATAGATCTCACTCCTCACTATGAGACCCACAGGTGTAAGTTTCCGTTTTTATTGACAGCAACCATATCATTTTACATTGTTTACAATAAACTTACTAAATATTTACTTAGCCAGTCAATGACTTGCGCCAAGAATAACAATCGAAACAGTATGGCATAAAAACTTTTAATAAACGAACTAATACGAACGAATTCATTCATTCATTCATGTGGTCAATCCGACAAAAAAAAGTCGTCACTCTGCACTTACGGCTTCTCGGTTTGGACGGGGTGCAATGTAAGCTATGCTTCCAAAACTCAAACACGCGCACACATTTTCACGCACACAGTCACACTTTTGCTGAGTACTACACGAGATGCGTTGTATGAAAAATAAGCAAGGCGTAGTACTGCTTTTTTACGATGGGTGTGAAAATACAATGATTTTTTTTGAGTTATAGTTATTTATCAAACTCAAAGCATTTATTTCAATTAAACCAATTACAGGCAATTTTGAATTGTCAAAGAGTCGGTCAGTTAGTCAGAAAGTTGAAGCTATTTGCCCATTCCAAAACGTAGATCTCTATGGAGAAGAATAGGCAGGAAACTCCGAGGACACTCTTTTAAATCAAGATATTACAATATCCTGGGTACATTATTCTTGTCGCTTCTATATGTGAGAACAATGTAAAAATATAAATTATTTAAAAAACAATATAAAATATTACAAATAAGCCCTGGCAGATAGGAGAAGACCAGTCACAAGTGACGGCGCCTCTATCATTTAGAGGGGCATGTATGTATGGGACTGCAGGGTATGCAGAGCTTATTTGCATGTATGGCGCGCACGCCACTGTGTGTTTGTATATGTATGTAATAATTAATAAGCTTACCCATATTTTCCTTTTCTCCCCAGACAAAGGTGATCGACTGCTCGTTCGACTACCTCGAAGGACCCACGGGCATGGAGCCAGCATTAGGTCGCATCTCGGCAGAAGCTCATGCGGCCGCTTCCAGCGGTTACCAGCTCATCGTCCTGAGTGACAGGGCGTCCGGACCCAACAGGGTGCCTGTTAGCACACTGCTTGCACTAGGTAAGCTAGTTTAGAAATACTAAATAAACGCATATCGATAATTACTTGAAGAAATATGGTATTCAACTGAGAAGCAAAATAAGCTTACTTGCGAGAAAAAAAAACGAGTGTGCTTTAGACCACACTACTGAAGTAAAACAGAAATCACCGTTCGCTAGCAAAATAAGTTTTACTTCAAAAAAGCTGCGGTCTTGTGAGTGTATAAACAGTTAATAGGAATTTAAAAAAATACCTAATAAGCGGGACGGCCCGCGGCGGTGACGCGGTGTGTTCCATGTTTAAAATTTAAACAACTTCCGTTCGCCTCTTTCCGTAACGCTCTCGTCACGCATTCACCAGCTTACTCCCCAAGTCAAGCGTGCGTAAGGAAGTTTTACGTCAAAAACACAAAAGAACATAGGGTTAAAATATGCGACACATTGACGCAAAACGGCCATCGCTCAGCATAATGCTGCGACCCTATGCGAGACAGAGCCCCAGCGCTGGTTGTCAGCGACAGCCGCAGCAGCATATTGATGGATACAATATTTCAATGCACTATTCAGAATAAAAAAAATCAATTTTCATCAAGCACGGAGTCTTTTGTAACCAAGAACATTTTACAAAATAGCGCTCATTTAAGTAGTTCAAAAACTCAAGTTTTCACATGAGACTTGTACGACTGGTATTCAATTTGTAAACTACAAATTTCATTTTACAGACTGCCAGCACATCAAGCTACTACAATCTGTCAAATTTCTTTAAAAAAAATTCAACTTTATCGTTATAGCATAAGGTTCAAGGTTGATTGGGAAAATTTAATAGTTTCTGGTAGCTGACCTGCTGGCGTCTCTACATTAAAAATCTCCTCATTAAATCCTCACAGAGAGGAGGAATTTATTCCAGCAGTGGAACCGTTACAGGATGGTTATGTTATACTAATGAACATTACAATGACTTACAGGAGCCGTCCACCATCACCTGATCGAGACTCGTCAGCGCATGAAGGTGGGCCTCATTCTAGAGACCGCTGAAGCAAGAGAAGTTCACCACATGTGCGTTCTGTTAGGTAAGGAAATAATGTTTTCCAGATGTTTTATTACATACCAATTATTTAACCAAAATGGATGATGGAGAAGATCTAGTAGACGCAAGTGCTACTGCTGAGCATAAGGTCGTTGGTTAGATTCCCGGGTCGGACAAAGTGTTATTGGATTTTTCTACCTGGTATTTCTCAGTAGCTTCCTGGAGTCTCCTGGATTTGTGCCCGGTTGATGGCTATAGGCTTGTAGTGGCATCAACATCGCCACATGCGCGTCACACTGACGTCACGTAAAATCCTGCATCGCGCAAGCAAAGTTTACCGCGCAACTAGCATTTATGCAACATCCCGACATCAACCATCGGGCAGTTGCCCACCAGACACAACACCCATCTGGTCGGAGGATCCTCCCTTTTTTATGGAGGATGAGTGAACTTAACACTGTTCCTCATGCCTCTAAAGGCTCGCTCCCTATTAAATGGGACTTAGGTGGATGCGCTAAAATAGCCCGCGAAATTCAAATGTTATTACGTTTTTTTTTTCAGGTCAGGGTCAGGTCAGGTTTTATGTTGATCTAAATATGATTAGCGGACGGACGGAGAATGAGCAATACAACTAACTCTCTTCGTAGAATCCCATTGAATTACTAATTTCATGAAATAGTCATGCAATATAGGATTCTACGAACTTATGCCCTCTTATTACAAAACAAGATTTATGTTTTGACATGTCTTAAACCATGGAGCCAGTTTTTGTAATAAGAACGTAACTGTGATTGAAATACCGTTCTTTATACTAAACTGTAAACTTAGTTCGGTACTAAGTTGTCCGTTTTGTATTAGGAACTTTACCACAGACGGAATAAAATTCGAAATTCATTAATGGCTCCATGCTTTAAACTTGGGTCTGAAGATAAACCTTGTTTTGTGATAAGACGGAGAGAGTTGTATTGCTGATTCTAATGATAATAATTCTGTAAAGCCATACTTGTTACGTCCGCTAATCATATTTAAATCAACATACAACCTGACAGACCTGCAAATTACAAAAAAGGTAAGAAAATTTGACTTTCGCGGGCTACCTTAGCGCATCCCCCTGCATAACTGTCGAAATATGGTTGTACTACAGGTACAGTCACGAGCACTAATATGTTTAAACTTCGTAACTTTTAAAAGTGATTTCCTCCAACTATATTGATTATAATTTTATTTTACTATGAACATAGTATTTTGGAACCCAAACTATTATGAAATACTTCTTTTCCCAAAGTTACAATCGTTATTTCACGAGAAAATCGGTTTTAAATTTTGCTAAGTGTTTACATATCAGTGCTTATGACTGTACACCTCCGCCCAAGCCTTCGGGGAATCAACGCGTGATAGTAAGTTATGTGTTATATGTAAATCGTATGCTTCTTTCGCAGGTTACGGCGCCGACGCCATCTGTCCCTACCTAGCCTTCGAGCTCGCATTCTCCCTTCGCACAGACAACATTCTGGACCCGAACCTAACTGACGACGAGATATACAAGGCGTACCAAGGTGCCATAGAGACTGGCCTGGCTAAGGTCATGGCTAAGATGGGCATCAGTACCCTGCAGTCTTACAAGAGCGCGCAGATCTTTGAGGCAGTTGGCTTATGTGAAGAAGTCATTGATAAGTGCTTTAGAGGGACACAGTCTAGGATTGGTAAGTTTTCAGAGATTTATTATTACAAACGGCACGGTTGGCGGAGTGGTTAAGCGATTGACTGCTGCGCTGCTTGTCGATGGGTTCGACTCCCGCACGGAACAAATATTTGTATGACCTACAACTCTACAAATAGTTGTTCCGGGTCTGGCTGTTTGTGTATGTGAGTTTAAATCAGGGATGCACAGACTTATGAGACCATGGGCCACTTGGGCAAATGATGAACTAATGGCGGGCCACCAGCACAAATAAAAACATAAAAATAGCCAAAACTTTAATAAAAAACAAAAAAAAGTACTAGTTTCAAGCGTGGCACTGCATTGTACTTACAATCTTTTTAACATTTGGCTCGAATTTACTTGTATACACGTGTACTTGTGTACACGCAAAATGGCTTACAAACTTTCATTTGCAAGGCGGTTTCAATTTTTTGTTTTAATATTATTCAATACAGAAAAAGTTTCCGATTACACATCATGCACCGCACAGCGAGCGCACCGTGATTCTTTATAAATTATTTGTAAACCTCAGCTTTTTGCTGGCGGGCCACTGGCATAGAGCCGGGGGGCCGCATGTGGCCCGCGGGCCGCGGTCTGTGCATCCCTGGTTTAAATGTTTATAAACGCACCCACAATACAGGAGAAATTCCTAGTGTGGGCAACGTTATAAAAAAAAACAAACCTTGGTTCAGACTAGCTCAAGATCTAGGAATGGAAAGGAGAATGGGGGGGGCTTTATAATAGGCTGAAAATAAAATAATAGCTACATAATTATGCTCTATTTGAAATAAGATTAGACATTTAAATAAACCTTTTACAGTCAGTTCAACCGATTTTGACTTTTATTGCGTTGGTGGCATGACTAATGGCAGCTGTAATAAACAGTTGGTATTGTAACCACGTTTCTGCTTTTAATGCCTTCCTTATGCCTACGGAATAGAAATCAGAATCGGTTGAACGGACTGTCAAAAAGTTTATTGAAAATTTTAATCTTATTTTAAATGGAGTATAGCGACGCTAAACGTTCAATGGTGTAAAATACATTGGACTTCTTTTGCGGGGAACCACACAGGGGGGGACATGTGACATCTACTAACCCACTGGGCCCGCGTGGTAGATACAGCCCAATCCCTCTCGAAGAGAGAAGGCCTGTGTCCCAGCAGTGGGGACATTATAGGCTGTACGTAGATTGACCATTTATGGGTACATCAACAATAGTTTAAAATGTATAAGCAACAGTGAGAACAATAAACTCCGCATGCAATAGGTTTTTTGAATAAGCAAAATAAAAAGTTCACGCCGTGTGTCTTATGTGCATTGAAATAAGCTTAAATTTGCTATTAATTATGCGTGAATCTTTAATTAATTAATTAAATTATAAAGGTAACAGAACTACATATATTTAGGAAGTTTTTTTTTTACCAATTTATTTTTCATTTTCAGGTGGTGTAAACTTCGAGATTCTATCAAAGGAAATATTTGATAGACATGCGTTGACTTATGGTGATGTCAAGGACGCATTGGTTTTAAGGTAAATTGATTGACCCCTTTCTATTTTGCTAAGTACCTATACCCTAAGTCATCAATTCAGATAATTTATGTAAACAAAGGTGATAACAGATCAAAAAAATATCGTCATAATGGTAATTCACATAAAATGGCGGAAAACAAGGCTATATTGGCTTTTATGTACTGATTTTAGAAATAATAATTAAACAATTATCATACCGTGTTAATTTTTATAAGTTTTCGGTTTTAAACAAAGTTATTTAAAAAAGAAAATTTTGTGGAATAAAAAATATTATGATACTGGTAACACTACAGGAGTTCCCAACATTCTCAAATTTCATTTGACATAATTTGCAAACTCGCGTCTTTTCAATACGTTCGTTTTCTTTTCTCCGATCATATTATTCGCTGCGTGTTTGTTAATTGTGTTTTGTTATCATCGTGTTAAGTGTTTCATTTTGTTGTTAGTTGTTATATTTCCTTGTTTCTGTTGTGTTTTTGTTAAGTTTGATATATGATAAATTGTTTTGCAGCACTGTCCTGTCATTTTGACAGTGACATTTCTTTGTTTACTAAAATTATCTGAATTGATGACTTAGGGTATAGTACTTGTTCACAGGCTTACGCTGTGCTCCCATACCTATTAACAGCGTAATTTGGAAGCATTGTAAAAGCCAATTATTTATTTTTAAAAGAGTCACCGTGGTGTTTTTAGCAGCTCTTCTCCTTAGGAAATTACCTGACGTTTCATAAAGTTCCCATGTAGGTTTATGTGAAATTAACTATTTTGAATTTGAATTAATATAAGCAAACAGACAGAAATTAGTTTGACCCGTTTTACAAACATCATCAACATTTCAGCCGAAAGACGTCCACTGCTGGACATAGGCTATCCTAACTTAATATTATAAATGCGAAAGTAAGTTTGTTGGTTACCTTTTCACGCCTAAACCACTGAACCGATCATCCTGAAATTTTGCATATATATGTTGTCCGGTGCACAGAAAACAAGTATTGTTCCCGAGGAAAACAACAATAACGTTCTTATGATAATAGATGGCGCCACTTGTCGTTCGAATCATGATTGAATTAAATTATTACAAGAAGAGTACAATCCTAATTGATTGTCAAATTCTAAAGTAACGCGAGCGAAGCCGCGGGCAAAAGCTAGTTCTACATATAGTATACTTATGACCCATATAATTTTTATAGGAATCCCGGTAACTATCATTGGCGCGCGGGTGGTGAAAAACACATCAACGATCCGATGTCCATCGCCAACCTGCAAGAAGCTACGCAGAATAAGAGCGCATCTGCTTACGATAAATACAGGTAATTATCACTTTTTCAATATTAGTTTTCCATAGAGATTGTCTTATTTATTTATTTATTTATTTATAATAAGCACACCAACAGCATAGTCACTTACAATTCAAAAATAAATAACATATAAAATTGGCACTTTAGTAACCATGCAAATAACAGGTATGCATGACATTTAACATATGAATATTAGAGACAAAAGAGAAAAAATTAAAATTGTAAAAAATTAAAAGTGTGTCCAGAGACCCAAATCCAGAACACGACAAAACAAACCAATTTGAGCTACACAGACGTGCACTCTTCGCACTGTTTGAATAGGAAACGCCTGTATGAAACGAAACTCATGGAGCAAGAATATATACCTACCTAACCCATAAATCGTAGCTATATCCAGGATTTTATAATATCTTGATTTAAACAGGGCCCACGGAGTTTCCTGTCTGATCTAGGTTTTGGAATGAGCAACTAGCTTCTACTGTCTGACTTACTGACCGACTCCTGAGAATTCAAGAGTGCCTGAAAATGGTTTAATTGATATATTTTTTTGAGTATTTATGTCAGACCGTATACCTAACCTACACTGTTAACGTTGACTCTGCACAAAATAATACGACAGTACGCCTGTCGACGACAAAGTATTGACTTGTGTACAATCAGTACAGCTTGCGGCTTTCTATTTTCTATACTAATACAGTGTCACCACAGATAGAATTTTAACATTTTACTGCCATATCATGACGTTAAAAAAAAACATTCAACAATAGGGTGTCCTACGCACACATGGATAGTTTTTGGATGTTCTCTAGCATACACACACTACGCCCGTCGACGTCATAATTTCAAACATTTCGTCGTGTAGTGTTCAGCGGGCAGCGTGCAAGGATGTTCGTACGTGTTTTAGCGCGTAACCCATTTGTAATCACACAACGGGTTTACTGCACAACGCCTCGGTATACTGTCCGTCAACGTGTTAATAAATATGCATTTATTAAACAGGGAGAGTGCTTTGGAGTCAGTCAGGGCATGCACCCTGCGTGGTCAGTTGGAGCTCGTCAAACTGGACGAACCTATCCCTCTGACTGAAGTAGAGTCTGCTGCTGAAATCGTCAAGCGATTCGCTACAGGTGTGTTTAATTAATCAACTAATCCAGTATGTCACAAAAGTGCTAGGCAGCCGCTGCCACAAGAATTCATGAAATTATGTCACTAAAGTTGTTTTTTAGGTTTCCGTACCCAAGGGTAAAACAGGAACCCTCTAAGGCTCCGCCGTCTGACTGTCTGTCTATCCGTCTGTCACCAGGCTGTATCTCATGAACCGTGATAGTTAGACAGTTGAAATTTTCACAGATGATGTATTTCTGTTGCCGTTTTTGCTCTATATTGATAACGGCAACAGGTAGACGCTTGAAATATTCAAAGAATATTTAGTTATATATTCACTTTAAAAAGAAATAATTAAATTAAAATAAAACATATATTTAAGGGGGGCTCCCATACAATAAACGTGATGTTTTAGCTGTTTTTATAGATAATGGTACGGAAACCTTCGTGCGCGAGTCCGACTCGCACTTGGCCGGTTTTTTTTTTTTTTTTCAATTTGCAGTTTGACATTTGCGCCTGTCAAATTACTATCTGGTCTTAAAAAACGAACTTTGCATAATTTTATGAATTGTTATATTATTTTTCTCATTGTCCCTTGCTATTTCTACTCCACTGTAGAATAGGAATCGCTTGTCTACCCCTCTCGGTGGAAAACTGTCAACTGTCTACATGGAAACGTCATTTTTGTCTACTCTTCCTTTGACAAAACGCTTCTCTACGGTTATCGTGCTAAGCCTGCTGGACATAAACCTCCCCAAATTGTGCCTAAAGGTGCTAAGACACTAAGTTAAGAAGAGGTGGACGCTTGTTTTACTTTATCCTGTGTATTTTGTTTCAGGTGCAATGTCGTTCGGTTCAATATCTCTGGAAGCTCATACAACACTTGCTATCGCGATGAACCGCATCGGCGGCAAGTCCAATACTGGAGAGGGTGGAGAAAATGCTGACAGATATCTAAACCAGGTGACTGATGAATGCCCTTTATACATTTTTAAAGAAATCAAAAATGTTAACTATGGTTTGTGAAGATTCAAGCTATCTATACATTACAATAAAATAGTTTAGTGGCATGACGAACAGGGTGTAAAGTTCACTCATCCTCTATAGAAAAGGGAGGATCCTCCGACCAGACGGGTGTTGTGTCTGGTGGGCAACTGCCCGGCGGTTGATGTCGGGAAGTTGTATATATGCTAGTCGCGCGGTAAACTCTGCTTGCGCGATGCAGGTTTTTGCGTGATGTCAGTGTGACGCGTAGTTCGCATGTGGCGATGTTGATGCCGCTACAATAGTAAAGAAGAATTTTTGTCCGTTTGTCTGGATGTATGTTAGGTTGGCGCGAAAACGGCTCGACGGATTTGGATGAAATTTGGAACACAGATAGTTTGTAACCTGGATTAACACATAGGATACTTTTAATCCCGGTAGTATGTTCCCGTGGGATATTTTCAGACATACAAGCGGGCGAAGCCGTGGGCAAAAGCTATATTAAATCTATACAAGCTTCATAAGTTCACTTTTTTTTGCTCTTAAAATAATGCTGGTTCAATTACTGCTTGTTGGTTTTTGCATTTATGATTTCCTTTTTGGGAAAAGATTATGCAAATGACAAATGAGACTATCCTTTGTTACTGTCAAGCTATTACTTCAAGTATGAATTGACTTTATTATATTCGTACAGGACCCCGAGTTCAACCGCCGCTCAGCTATCAAGCAGGTGGCGTCGGGTCGCTTCGGAGTCACGGCGTCGTACCTGGCGCACGCGGACGACCTGCAGATCAAGATGGCGCAGGGGGCCAAGCCGGGAGAGGGCGGGGAGTTACCTGGTATGTCCCTATCGTAATAACTGGCTGATTCTTTTTATCTCTTTTGCAAAGTTTAATATTCATTTGAACTTTATTGATATGTCTGAAAACATAAAGAAGTATTTAACGTTGTGTAAGATGTGGTCCCGTGTGGTGCTGGACGTAAAGAATAGCACCATCCTATTTGTTCTCGTGGGTGTCGTAAATGGCGACTAAGGGACTTACTACAGAATACACCCCCCCACCCCCCTAAATTTGTCCAGCAGTAGATGTCTTTCGGCTGAAATGATGAAGATGTGTTTGCTTATTCTCTCATATCGGCACGACTCATTCACGAATAGCTACTATGCTAACTGCACACCGTCAAACCTACATTTAGGTATCAAAATCAAAAGTCATTTATACAAATTACTCTGAGAATCAGCACTTTTCAGACGTCAAAATTACATAAGACTGTCCCCCAAAAACGCCCGCCCTTTACCACTTCCTAGTGCTTTAGCTGGGGACAAGTCGTGGCGCAACAAACTCCCCAGCAGCACAACCGTCTGTTCAGTTAGAAAAACTTGATTCTTAAAATAGTATGCAAAATAATTGACATTACACAAAACATTAAATTAAATTATTTGCCATAGGTCAACTAGCTCACGCCACTATACCACCGTCACACGTGCGCGTCACGATCGCCACACGTAGAGGCTAGAATAGAATAGAATACTCTTCTCTAAATTCTCTCTCTCTTCTTCTCTAAACCAAGAAATATTAAAACAATCGCTCCTCAGGCCTATCGTATATCCTTACACATCAATGCAGAGTCTCGTCACCAAACTGATTCTGTAATGCTTCGGCGCGATTTTATTTTCAGGTATGTTTGTTAGCAAACCATAAACTTTGATAATGCATCTGTCACCTTTTTTATGTGTCAGTTAAAGAAAGGTTTAGGCTTACATTTTTCCATAGAAACCTACACAAAATATATATCTAAAATCCTTTCAATAAGCCCTTTCATTTGATATGTCACACGGTACAGCTTGCAAAAGTTAAAAAAAAAACTAATTTGCCCCCCAAAAGTGACCCCCCATAATAAAAATTCATTGATTTACGTAACACGTCCGTGTTTGGGTCACAGAAGTTCATATGTCTACCAAATTTCAACTTAATCGGTCAAAGCAAAAGTCAAAGTCAAAGATTTATTTGCAAACTAAGTGTACAATTTGGTGTTATTTTATAATAAAGGTGCTTACAACTTAGTGGCCTTTTCCAGGCATCGCAAATTTGAGGGTTTGACATAAAAAAATTAAAATAACTAGGTATGTATCGTCACGATTTTACGTTCCAGTAAATTCGGAGCAAATAGGCAGTGACAGACGGACAGACAGACACACGAGTGATCCTATAAGGGTTCCGGCTTTCCTTTTGAGGTACGGGACCCTAAAAACCTTTTAGAATCAAACGAAAAAGTCCCAAGCAACCTCAATTCTAATACTTGTTTCTATTACAGGTTACAAAGTGACAGAAGACATAGCCAGGACGCGTTGTTCCGTGGCCGGAGTGGGTCTGATCTCGCCGCCTCCTCATCACGACATTTACTCCATTGAAGACTTGGCTGAACTCATCTATGACTTGAAGGCAGCTAATCCTAGAGCCCGGATCTCTGTCAAGCTTGTATCAGAAGTTGGAGTGGGAGTTGTTGCTTCCGGTGTGGCTAAGGTACTTTTATAAAAATGCCACTATACTCCATTTGAAATAAGATTAGACATTTAAATAAACTTTTTTACCGTCCGTTCAACAGATTTTGACTTTTCCGTGGGCATAATGATGGCATTAAAAGCAAAAACGTGGTTACAATACCAACTGTTTATTACATCTGTCATTTGTCTTGCCACTAACGCAATAGAAGTCAAAATCGGTTTAACGGACTGTAAAAAAGGTTTATATAAACATATATTCTTATTTCAAATTGAGTTTAGATGTATATGAAATGGTACGCCGGAGGACATACGTTAGGACTACTCCAGTATGTTTAAAGGAACATAAAACTGGTATGTGCAACACAAAAAAAAACATTTATTTATCTGATTACTGATACTTTTCTATAAGGTCCCTGTAGACTGCACACATCTTGTTTTATACCGGGATCTTAGCCGCTAAATTATTGCGATAATCTAGTAATTAAATTAAACTTTGGTATGAATCCGTTGTACTGGCAAAACCCATCCACGGACCGACCTTGGCAAGTGTTGCTTAACCTTAAAGCTTGACCCGTGTGGCTTTTAATATATAGCCACAAGCCCCTCTAGCTATAGCCCTATAGCTTCGTGACTTTCTGAAATATTTACGATTTTCTGGAAACAAAGGAAAGAAAATGCTTTCTTACTTGGCAAAAATACAAAAACCGGCCAAGTGCGAGTCGGACTCGCGCACGTAGGGCTCCGTACCATTATCTATAAAAATTTTGCCATTATCTAAAAAAAAATATGTATGGGAGCCCCCTTAATTTTTTTTTTGTATTTGGTGCTATAGCAGCAACAGAAATACATCATCTGTGAATATTTCAACTGTCTAACTATCACGGTTCATGAGATATAGCCTGGTGACTGACGGACGGACACCTTAGTCTTAGTAATAGGGTCTCGTTTTACCCTTTGGGCACGGAACCCTAATAAAATACCATGAAAGTAATCCGAAACCTCTTAAAAGCTTCATTGTATGATTTGATTGCAGGGCAAAGCCGAGCACATCGTGATCTCGGGCCACGACGGCGGCACGGGCGCCAGCTCGTGGACCGGCATCAAGAGCGCCGGCCTGCCGTGGGAGCTGGGCGTGGCCGAGACGCACCAGGTGCTCGTGCTCAACGACCTGCGCTCCAGGTACGTGCTGCTTCACTCATTGTTGAGACTTTCATTGACCTTTTCCAAAGAAACCATAAGTATACTTTACTTGTTCTTTACTGGTCTTTTACAATAATATAAAAAAAAAATGAGCCGTCACGGGACGCCTCATATCATCATCATCATTTCAGCCGAAAGACGTGCATTGCTGGACATAGGCCTCCCCCAAAAGGGGATTTGCCATTATCGCCACGCTTGACAGGCGGGTTGGCGATCGCAGTATGATGTTAAATGCATAGAGAACGCTGCTGCCCATTCTCTAGTAAGTACTAGTACAGGACAACTGGCAGATGTGAAATATCGCACTACACACTACTACATATAGACTGTATAATGGCCGATCGCCGCGCGGCATGCGTCGTCATAGGCGAAAAACAAAAAAAATTGAGAGCCGCCACGGGACGCCTGGCATATGTGAAACATCGAAATTATTTACACACTACTACATATAGACTGTATAGTGGTGACGCGTCGCCACGTGACATGCGTCGCCCCGCCTGCAATCGGTTTTACGTACGCCTATACCTACGGTTTTACGGGCGAAAAACACAAAAAAATTGTGAGCCGTCACGGGACGATGAGAAAGTGTCCGCACGTTGTAACTTTGATGCAGCGGCAACCCAGATCATTTCTATACAGTCGAACAAGCTATTTGGTATACAGGCACCTTTTAAATGACACCTTATACCTGGTATGTGCTCCTTTCCACTACACTGCCAATATTAATTTTTGTTATGACTGTAATAAGTTTTAAGGCTTACAAAATGATTGACTAGTTTACTTAGAACATAGTTTAACAAAAAAAAAATTGTTTACTTCGTATTGTATGTATCAACACGAATTAGGCCCATCAACAATATTTTTTTCTGCAGCTGTTGAGCAGCAGATACTATGTAAAAAAGTTGGTTCAATCTTAATTTTATTATCACTGTGTTTTTAGAGTGGTGGTCCAAGCTGACGGACAAATCAGGACTGGGTTCGACGTCATGGTCGCCGCACTGCTCGGTGCTGATGAGTTCGGATTCAGTACAGCACCACTTATTGCTCTTGGTAAGTGTTTAAGCCAAAATTGTTTACTAAGTGATTCATGCTATCCTTATTCTAAGTAATAATATAAATGCGAAAGTGAGTTTGTTTGTTACGCTAAAACTGAACGGATTTGGATGAAATTTGGCACATGGGTAGACCGTGACCTGGATTAGGACATAGGATACTTTTTATCCCGATATTCTCACGGAATCGAGACTTAGGCGGGTGAAACCGCGGGATGCAGCTAGTCATTTGATCAATATAACTGAAGCGGCATCATCATCGCCACATACGAACTACGCGTCACACTGACGTCACGCAAAATCCTGCATCGCGCAAGCAGAGTTTACCGCGCGACTAGAATATATACAACATCCCGACATCAACCGTCGGGCAGTTGCCCACCAGACGCAACACCCGTCTGGTCGGAGGATCCTCCCTTTTCTATAGAGTACAAGTGAACTTTACACCCTGTTCCTCATACCTCTAAATAACTAACACGAAGCCAGAAAACGGAACGCCTTTTACAATCACTTTTTTTTTTACTTTTTATTACTTTACATAAAGATAAAGATCATTTTATTTGTAAAAATATGCGTATACATGCAAATTTAGCATGCAGGATGTCACAAAATTAATATTTAAGTACGTACATGTTTCACCCGTGAGGCGTACAAACTTAAAAAAATTAAAAAATAAAATACAGAGCTTAATTACAAAATAAAAACTAAATTACTAAAGGCACTTTTCATTTCATGTACACAATAGTCAGTAATAAATATTGATAAGTCAGTAGAATAAATTAATTACTTATAAAAAATGTCACAAAAAATAAAGATTAATAAAATGAAAAAAATATAAATAATGTCAAATAGTGTCATGCAAAAAGTCATTTATATAACACTAATAACACTTGTCTGTTAATAAATCTCGAATCTTTTTTACTTCATCTATTATGTCACGTGCTCCTTTCTCCCTCAGGTTGCACAATGATGAGGAAATGCCACTTGAACACCTGTCCAGTTGGTATCGCGACTCAGGACCCCGTACTACGTAAGAAGTTCGCCGGCAAACCAGAACATGTCATCAACTATCTGTTCATGTTGGCTGAAGAGGTGAGTGTTGTTTACTTTCAATTGTTGTTAGCTATTCACCTTAATTTTGTAATTTACCTTAGTAAGTAGCTGTGTCACCAAGAACTGTAACTGCGGTCGCCAACACACTGGCCCAAAGTAATAATTACAATAAACTACAGATAAAGGGGTTTATTTATAAACGATGTAAAATGTATGGTTAAACAGTCGCTAGTCATTACTTAACTTTAAGCAGCGTTTATAAATAAACTCCATAAACTTTTGGGTATAGGGTTTTCAGACGAGTAATCTGTGTCACTTTGTATAATAAAATGGTCATATTTATTGTATTCTATACTTACACTTATTATTATCTATTTCGCGATCTCGATTATATTTAAATTAAAACTTGTTCCCACAATAACAACTGAATTATCTCCTAAAACGGAGCTTCCTCTCTCGTACCCTTTTGCTGTGCCCTACAGGGTTCATAATAATATAATTACCACCTAAGTACACATTATGATAAAGCAATAAAGATATTGCAACCATTACAATAAATATGACAATAGTAATTTTATTACACCAAGTGACAGCTAGCACATGTTACTCCAGTGAATTAATAATAATTGGACTTTATCTCGGTCCTTTATTACATCAAAAAAAGCATTAAGTCATTATGATGGTGTTACTGAATAATAAAAGCATACGTCTGCCATTTCTCCTAGGTCCGCACACACATGGCAGAAGTCGGTGTCCGTCGCTTCCAAGACCTCATCGGTCGCACAGACTTGCTCAAAGTGCGAGAGAACAACGAGAACCCCAAGGCGAGGATGTTGAACCTCAGCCTCATACTCAAGAACGCGCTGCATATGAGACCCGGCGTCAATATCATTGGAGGCTCCAAGTCTCAGGTAAAATATGCTGCAGAACTTAAAAACATCGTGTAACACAACACATTACGTCTATAATCTAACTGGAGACCTTTAAAGTGACTATTTTAGTTTTTTTTTTTATCTCGCTTATACTGTTTTACCCACCCACAGACACGTTTTTAATACAGAGCCATCTAGTATACGTTTTTAGAAGCTCTCATAAAGTTACCACACTTGTGCGCTAAATTATACTTTAATAACGCGTATTAAATTCACACTTTCTCTCTCTGTTTCTTCCTATTTTATGAAGATTTCAACAAGTCAACTCGACAAAAAAAATGTTTTCAGGACTTCCAACTAGAGAAGCGTCTGGACAACCAGTTGATCGCTCAATGCAGCAGCATCTGGGACGGATCTGAACAACATGTGGATATCAGTATGAGGATCACCAACGAGGACAGAGCCTTCACATCCACGCTATCTTATCATATCGCTATGTGAGTAAAATTTAAGCTACTACTTGAGGAATGCTATGCACTTATCTACAACATCTACGAAAACTAACCTTAAACTAAATAACCTATCAAATCAATCAATCAAAAATCACTTATGAAACGTCAGAAGCTAGGTGCACGGTTCCAATTGGTCGTTTCCTATGGAGAAGAGCCGGCAAGAAACTCCACGGTCACTCTTTAAAAAAAATAAAATTGGCTTTTACAATGTTTTTAAATTACAGTGTTAATAGGTATGAGGGGACAGCGTAGGCCCGTCAAAAGTACCAGGTACTTAACAAAATAGAAAATAGTCTACAGATCTACAGTCTATTAGGCCTACAACATCCTCACATTGACAAAAAAAAACAATATAAAATATGATTAAAATAATAAAAGTTAGAACCTTGTTGAAATTTAAATTGCAGGTATAATAATGTCAAATAAGAAAAACATTATGTCAGTGAAGTTTGTAAAAAAAAGATAAAATTAAATTAAAAAATAACTTCGTAAATTGGGAGCAGTTAATAGACATTTACATAGTTTTGCTGTTAATGAGGTACCAGGGAGGCCACATGTACAGAAGAATTAATGCCAAACTTCCTTGTCTTCAACATAGTCCTTAATCTTATAATATGCTTTTTTAATAATGTTTTTTAATAATGTTTAATGTGTGTTTTGAATTTTTCATCACTAAGTTCTGTAACCGATTGTGGCAACTTGTTATAAAAGCGGATACTGTTTACAAGAAATGACTTGCTTGTTTTAGTTAATCTAAATGTACACCTGCTTGCTCCCTACGAGAATCACCATTTTATTTGTAAAATCCTAGAACAATGTGTAAAACTGTTCAATTATCGCTTATACAAACGCACTGTGCCATAGGCCTTAACATACAAGCTTTGTTCGCACCGCAGCATATACACAATCTCCGCTAACATTTTTAACATCTACCCACTAAAAACACTAATCATACAGGTTCCAAGTCCCTAATAAATAAAGAGAAGAAAAAAAACTAATCGGTTATTTTGTTTACTTATTATTGTATTTTCTCTGTAAGTGATTAATGTAATCTTTTGAGAAAATAAATGTCTTAAATGGTAACATCATCTCAGCAAAAATACGCTGTTGCATGTGTATAGTATAGAATATATTTAGTGTACCTATCCAAGAGTTTACCTACCTAAATGTTTAATTTAATGATGCCCAAGATACACACTGTGACTAGTTTGGGACCAACGCTATCTCCATATTGTAATTCTAAATCTGAAATAAGTGATTTTTACTTTTACAGTTTAAGAATCTTTTTCTTCTTTACAGCGTCCGGTCCTTTGCTAGGTCATGTGTTGTGGTTTACCTAATGCCAAATTAATTAAACTACTTTTACCAATTTAATTCAACTTATCATTTAATAAAACTTTAATCATGGCAACTTAACTTGCCACACAGCAGCTAAAACCCAAAAATAAAGAATGTGTGTCACATTTCACTCATTGTAAACAAAATAACACAATTTGATTGAATACAAACAGGAAATACGGTGACGACGGCCTCCCGGACGGCAAGACCGTGAACATTTCACTAACCGGATCAGCGGGACAGAGCTTCTGTGCCTTCCTGTCTAAGGGCATCACTGTCACGTTGGAGGGAGATGCTAACGATTATGTTGGTTAGTAAACTAAAAATAGATGTAACAACACCTGAATTCTCCGAATGGTGGAAGTGTATGTACCTATAGTACACAGACTTGACGACACGGTTGGCGCAGTGGTTAAGCGATTGACTGCTGCGCTGCGTGTCGCGGGTTCGATTCCCGCACGGAACAAATATTTGTATGACCTACAAGTAGTTGTTCCGGGTCTGGCTGTTTGTGTATGTGAGTTTAAATGTTTATAAACGCACTCGCGACATAGGAGAAATTCCTAGTGTGGGGCAACGTTTGAAAAAAAAAAAACTTAAATCTCGATTCCTAAGGTTATCATAATAACACTGCCAATCTCGGAAGGATTTTATAGTACCCATTGGTATTACATACAGAGGAAACATTTTTAATCAGTGCGCAATTATTTTTTTTTGTGGCTTTGTATCAGTAATAGAACACATTTAAAGTATTTGTACAATATTTTATTTTTTCCCGAATTGAAATACTAATAAAATACCTACAAATCGCAAATCGTGTAGGCTCACAGCTGTTAAGGTGCCTTCCGTTACAACGCGCACACGCGCCAGCTGGCAAGTTACCATATAACTTGGACTAAGACATATCAAAATAAAACATATACCGCCTTATTACAAAACAAGATTTCTATTTTGACATGGCTTAAACCATGGAGCTAGTTTTTGTAATAAGAACGTAACAGTGATTGAAATACCGTTCTTTACACAAAACTGAAAACTTAGATCGGTACTAAGTTGTCAGTTTTGTGTTTAGGAACTTTAACAGAGTCGGAACAAAGTTCGAAATTCAATAATGGCTCCATGTTTTAAACCTGGGTCTGAAGATAAAGCTTGTTTTGTAATAAGGGGGAAAGAGCTTAAGATTAATTTATCGCACACAGATTTTTTTTTTCCTGTATACTCCATAGATGCAATAAAATTCTGAGTAACTATTGGCATTATTAGATAGTAATCTTACGACAACTGCAGGTTGCTAAAGCCAATACTTCAATCAAAATAATATATTACGGGCTTAGTTACTAAGATCATAATTGTGTTTGTTTTATTTCAGGCAAGGGTTTATCTGGTGGCAAGGTCATCATCTACCCACCAAAGGCGTCACCATTCGAGTCGCACCTCAACGTCATTGTAGGAAATGTGTGCTTATACGGAGCTACATCCGGACGCGCTTATTTCAGGTACTGTTTAAGTTTGTCTTTAAAAAATATATCTTATGACACTCGGCAATACTGTAGCTTCCCATTAGTGAAAGAATTTTCAAAATCGGATCAGTAGTTCCGAAGATTACCCCCTACAACCTCACAAACTTTACCTCTTTATAATAATGATAATAACAATGCCGTGGAAGTTGGGTAGGCCTTTGGTGTGGGATGCAACCTGTGTCGACACCCTCGCGCCACCCCACCTTCCTAGCGCGGCGGGCTGCCGGGGCGGCTGCTGCAGGAGCAGAAAACCTCAAACGGCGCAAATATAACAACCTAATTGGGAGTTATATGTTTGAGCCGTTTGGGGTAGAAACTCTGGGGCTTTGGGGTCCGAGTGCTCATCGAGTATTTCAGGATATCGCCAAGCGGTTGGTCGACTCTTCACGCGACCAGAGGGCTGGCCTATTTTTAGCCCAAATAAGCATTGCCATCCAACGTGGCAATGCTGCTAGCCTTTTGGGTATTTTTCCCATTGACAACGATTCGGACAATTTTTTGATGCCCAATGAGCTCTTCCCCTCCCCCTTTTTGTTTTATTTTAAACTTGTACATATTATATATATTTTAGTGTTACCATGTATATTTTAATTAAGGTTTCAATTATATTTTTTTGATGAATCAAATTAAATTTAAAAATTCAAAATAAAACTGAATATGTGACTAAAAAAAAAAAAAAATTATTTCTGTTCATACAGGAATAGAGAAAACAAAAATGTTGAGAAAAAAAACATTTAGGAGCACGCTTTTCTTTTACATTTTGTAATTGTTATGAATAATTGTCCACAGAGGCATAGCATCGGAGCGGTTTTGCGTGCGCAACAGCGGCTGCGTGGCCGTGGTGGAGGGCGTGGGCGACCACGGCTGCGAGTACATGACGGCCGGCACCGCGCTCATCCTGGGCCTCACGGGACGGAACTTCGCGGCTGGCATGAGCGGTACCTATGTTTTGTTTATGAACTAAACTCCTTTCACAGTTATTTTACCTCAGACACCAGCAACCCTGCACAGAAAGCAAGCTGACATGGCAGTGGGCTGGCCATGTTTGTCGAAGGACCGATGGCCGGTGGAGCAGTCAAGTCCTGGAGTGGAGACCGCGTATCGGCAAGCGTAGTGTGGGACGCGCCCCAGCGACGATGGAGCGACGACCTTAAGCAGGTAGCGCAGAGGGACAGGCGGGCTGCGGAATGCGGAGGACGTTGTGGCGCAGCCTGGGAGAGGCCTATGTCCAGCAGTGGACTGCTATAGGCTGAGTTGATTGACCACCAACACAAAAGCAACCATACTGTAACGGGACTAAAGACCATTATGATTTTGACAGACTTGGTATCAAGTTAGCAATCCAACAGCAATCACAATGTAACGAAAATAAAGACCATTGTCGCCAAAAAACTTCTATTTCTGAATGAATGGTCCAAAGAAAAACTATCCTATCTGTAGCAAGGTGATAGATTTTTTATGTGAAACATCTATAGCCGCATATAAAACTAATTGCGGGGCGACGCATCCCGCGTGGCGTGCAGTGTAGACTGTAGTGCCTCGGCACTACAGTCTACATGTAGTACTGTGTTAATAATTTCGATGTTTCACATCTGCCACGCGTCCCGTGACGGCTCAATTTTTTTCTTAATAGCTCTCTTCTCTCTTTTATGCAAACAGATACTCTTAATTCTATAAGCATCTATACTTCTCGGTCCCAGTCAGAGGAAAGTATATCTTTACCGAGATGTCACGAATGTCAGATGCAAGTGTTACAAGTGTCAGATACAAGTGATACGAGTGTCAGACGAGAGTGTCTCAAGCAAATTATCACCGTCCTGCCCTTATACAAAAAAAAACAAAAATATTCATTTTTCAACTTAAACAATAATTACAATAACTTATCCCAATTTATTTGCTCGTCCATAACAAAACCATTGCTATTCGCAGGTGGTATCGCATACGTGTACGATATCGACGGCTCGTTCTCCAGCAAGTGCAACCATGAGATGGTGGAACTGTTACCTCTGGAGCTACAAGAAGACCTGGACTTTGTGCAGCAGCTGCTGGAAGAGTTCTACCAGTACACTGGGTTAGTTCAGCAAATTTTATTTACATTCGTTCTTTTAGATTAGTTGCCGAAAAACTTCAGTCTCGTGATAGGTATCGATACCTAAAGATTTCCTTTAGTAATTAATATATTTCTCAACTAAACAGCTGATTGCGCGTAGTTATTTGAAAACTATGATTTTAAAACCGGTTAAGTGAGAGTCTGCCTCGCACACGAAGGGTTCCGTACCATTATCTATAAAAACAGTAAAAAAAAATCAGGGTTGTTGTATGGGAGCCAGGGGCGGGCCGTCCAACGAGGCAATTAGACCTAGCCTACCCTAGCCCTAGCCCAAATGCATTTATTTAACTATGTTATAAAATAATACAAAATATAAAAAAAAGTTAAAAGTCTTGTTAGAACACTTATAGCAGCTTCTCGCGCCCGTGTGACGTAATTACGCGCGTAAGTCAGTACGTAGTATACTGTATAGGCTCCAAGACGAATTGCCTCATTTTGCGACTTTTTCATTGATAAATTTAAGCACACTGATGCATATTTTGTGTATATGAAAGGCACACATGTCTAGATTATGGGCGTAACTCCTTTAAGTGGAGCTGGGCTGTGATTGACTCATAGCTGCTACGCAGTTGCGGTGCGTTCCGAGATAGACTAATCGATTTGAGCGCGCTAAAATCCGTACCGTATTAGCTTGAGCGCGAAAACGATGTCGTGCGGATCGTCAAAGATGACGTTATGACATGCGCCATCTTGCGATAACGCCGACCATGCCGTTTAGTATAATCACCGTGAGCGCTGTCAAAAATGACAGTTGTGCTGTTTTGTTTTGAGTCGCATCTTATCTAATTAGCGTGGCATTTTCGAAATTGTGGTTCTGGCTACAGTCGCCATCGTACCAAATAAGAAGAAGTATACAAATGTGTGTGTGTGCCGTGTGGTGTATATACAAAGAAATACTGTAATCCAACCGTCAGCGCGTTCACGAGCGATCCCAATTGTTGACAGCTCTCGGCTATCATAATCGTGCTATCTAAATCGGAACGCAAATTATTGATGTGTGCGCTGTGAGCGATTATGTTATAATTCGGAATGTGCCCTAAAACATACATACCTATATTTCCAAATAGAATCTTCTTTAACTACTTATCAATTCAAACAAGTACAAGTTCTAATTTACACGGTGCCCTTTTTATCGTATCTTATATTTTATTAATCTTCGTATTTTACCATCATAGTCACTTTCCACATAAAAATATTTGTTTCCTTCCAGCTCAATAATCGCCGAAGAATTCCTGAAGACCTGGCCAGAGCCCGCTAAGAAGTTCATCAAAGTGTTCCCGCTCGAATACCAACGCGCTCTGAAGTCTATGGCAGTGAAACAGCCGAGCCAGCCCAAATTGGAGACAAATGGAAAGGCAGAGAATGGAGTACAGGATATAGAGGAGACTGTACGGGACGTGGAATTGGAAACTAAGAATTTAGAGAAGATTTTAGATAAGACTAGGTAAGTCATTGTGTATTATTTAAAATCAGGGTAGACAAGCGAAGGTCTTGTGATATTGGTCGACTTCAGCTAAACGACGGAAGTATCATGAATTTAATTCCGTGTTATTAATTTCAGCCATAAGCAAAAGTAACCAGTAGCTTCAGTGCCACTGTGATTGTTTTAGCAGTTTTTCCAAGGACAAATTAATTATTTTGATTATATAAAAAAATATGTTCTCAGTTTATTAACCACTAGCTGCACCCCGCGGTTTCACCCGCGTAAGTCTCGATCCCGTGGGAATTTTGGGATAAAAAGTAGCCTATATGTTAATCCAGGGTGTCAGCTACACCTCCATACAAAAGCGGTTCAGCCGTTTGAGCGTGAAGAAGTAACAAACATCCATCCATCCATATTTACAACTAGTAGGATTTCCAAGATCAAGTATCCATTTTTTTATATCAAGAATAACTTCTATCTACTTAAATTTTCAGGGGCTTCATAAAATACCCTCGCGAAACAACATTGTACCGGCCAGCCGAGAAGCGGCTGCGCGACTGGGACGAGATCTACAACGTGGGCCACGTGCGGCGCGGCCTGCGCGTGCAGGCGGCGCGCTGCATGGAGTGCGGCGTGCCCTTCTGCCAGTCGGCGCACGGCTGCCCGCTCGGCAACATCATCCCCAAGTGGAACGACCTCATCTTCAAGGGAGACTGGCATCAGGCTCTCAATCAGCTGCTACAGACTAATAATTTCCCAGGTACTATAACAATTCAGTACTTTTTCATAAACAGTGGTTAGGAAAATAATCATTACGGTACCATCTGTTTTGGACGGTAGACCTTGCGTCATTTTTGGACCAAAAAATCACTAATCAGAAAACCAGTGACGTACACCTCCGCACACAAACACACACCTCGGCCGTACCGTTATCGATAAAATTTTACATACATTTATTTATCACCAGCTCTAGCTTCAGACACTGCTCATACGTTTCCTAAGCTAGAATTTTGTTTTTGACGTAAAACCGATTGCTGGCGGGGCGACTCCTGCCGCGTAGCGATTCACCGCTCGCTCAGTCCCCCCGCTACGCGACCTTGACCTTTTTTCGGTGTTTGTTTGTTTGATTTCGATGTTTCACATTTGCCAGGCGTCCCGTGACGGCTCACAATTTTTTTAATAGTTTTGAACCTTGCCGTTTCTTCTATGGTACGTCTACACCCCACGTTTCTATCGCTATTCTTTGTATATTACAGAGTTCACTGGCCGCGTGTGTCCCGCCCCGTGCGAGGGCGCGTGTGTGTTGGGTATCTCAGAGCCTCCTGTAACTATCAAGAACATCGAGTGCGCCATCATCGACCATGCGTTTGAGAGTGGATGGATTACACCTGACGTACGTATACAATTATATTATAACATAACTCCATGCATGTTTTCCCCGAAGGGTTAGGCAAAGTACCTGTATACTTGTCAAAAAAAAACAGGCCGTATGGTTACTTCACTAGTTACGTCGCGATAAACCATCACGACATAACTAGTGAAGTAACCATACGACTCGATACTCACGATAAATCGATTCAAGTTAAATGTCAAAACGGGCTTATTATTTTTTGACAACTTTAGTACACACATATTTGGCCAGTTCGTCAATCATGTTATCATCATCGGTGACTCAATTTTCCTCCACTTACATCCAGCTGCTACAAGCTAACCTGCGAAGATCGTCAAGTCTCGTCGGTCTATGCGTAAAATTTACAGATAATACAAATATTCTTACTTTTCTAAGCTTTTATACTGTCATGAGGAATTTTGGCCAGTAATAAAACACGTAACGTAATCGCAAACTTATAACTGATTGTCCACCACGGTACAGTTTACACTATTACTGCGCTCAGTGTTCCATCTTATATTTTTGTTGCCGGTTTTAGTTTTAATAGCATAGTTTGTACTTAAAGATTTTTTTTTATGTGTATTCCGTGGAAAATGTTGTTGGTTACACATTTGGCCGTATGTTTTTCTATTTCTTCCTATAAAATGTAACGTGTAACTGTTTGTTTTCCCTAATAAATAAAATAAAATAAAATTATATAAATACTAGCTGCGCCCCGCGGTTTCACCCGCTTAAGTCTCGATCCCGTGGGAAAGCCACCCTTAAAAATAGATAGTAGCCGATTCTCAAACCTACTGAATATGCATATAAAATTTCATCAAAATCGGTCAAGCCGTTTCGGAGGAGTATGGTAACTAAAATTGTGACACGAGAATTTTATATATAAGATTAATCTATCGTCGCATTAGAGTGAAAACATCGTATATAAATAAATGTATTTTCTTTCTTTGTTTTCTTCTTTTCATGACAAAGAAATAGAAAGGCTTCCTTTGACAAACGATATCAATTCCTAAATTCAGTATCGTTGAGATCGTCCACTGGATTAAACCAGGCTCAAAAAACGGCTCTATGCTAAAAAGATAACTTTACAGGAGAAAGAGAAAACCGCGCCCTGTTAAATTTGATTACCGCAGTTTCTTCAAATAATTATGTGTATTTTATTCAATGATATTATATTAAACAGATATGTTATACACTCACAAAACAACCGAAAAAAGTGTTCCGCGCAGCAGCGGCAGCACACCAACCCACTTCTCATACATTTTACATTTCACTACAAATACGTCCCAATTAGGACGTTTTCGAGTCTTCACAATTGCGCGCTCACAACATATCTGTTTAATATAATATCATTGATTTAATTGTACAATTTGGATACATCTTATACGGCGTTATAGGTTACTTATTTGTTTTTTGTTTGTGTGAAACTAGGGCGTGTGTTGCGAGGTTTTCTTTCCAAAAATGTAATCAAATAAAAATTACCAAAATTGCATTCCCGAGGTTTTCACTCTAAGGCGTCGCTATGTGTTCCACAACGGCCATATTATGGCGGACGAAACGATTACAATGTCAATTTACCCTACCTCTCATAGGTGGAGAAGCTTCAATGAAAGTGACCATCAAATAATAAATTAATCAACTGAAATACTTTAAAAACCTAATAAATTGCTAATAAATTCATAAGGGCATGACTTCTTGACACATCAATTAACTAACATTTATACACACACACATTTTTACAATATTTAATAAAATTCTATACAACCTAACAGGAATTATCAAAATGCTACTGAAGTGGAAGAATAGACGACGGTTGGGCTATAATTTAACATTATTTATTTGTTTGTTTAGATTCCTTCACACAGGAATGGAAAGACAGTGGCTGTCGTCGGATCCGGACCAGCAGGCTTAGCGTGCGCACATCAATTGAATAAGGTACACAACATGATGACATCATCATCATTTTAGCCGAAAGACGTCCACTGCGGGACATAGGCCTTCCCCAAAGGGGAGATTTGCCATAATCGCCACGCTTGACAGGCAGGTTGGCGATCGCAGTATAGTTTTAAAATGAATAGAGAACGCTACTGCCCATTCTCTAGTAAGTCCCTTAGTCGCCTTTTACGACACCCACGGGAAGAAATAGGATGGTCCCATTCTTTACCACACGCCCATGATAATATTTTAGAGGTATGAGGAACAGGGTGTAAAGTTCACTCATCCTCCATAGAAAAGGGAGGATCCGCCGACCAGACGGGTGTTGTGTCTGGTGGGCAACTGCCCAACGATTGATGTCGGGATGTTGTATATATGCTAGTCGCGCGGTAAACTCTGCTTGCGCGATGCAGGATTTTGCGTGACGTCAGTGTGACGCGTAGTTCGCATGTGGCGATGTTGATGCCGCTACAATATAATTTAGTTTTATTTATAAGAAAGCGATAGTTGTAGCAACTTATTGATTGCTAAGAAGACTCAAAAGCGTCATTAAAAACAAACCTTTTCATATTTCAGGCCGGCTATTCAGTAACAGTATTTGAGCGCAACGACCGACCAGGCGGTCTCCTACAGTACGGCATTCCCACAATGAAGCTCAGCAAAGAAGTGGTAGCACGACGCATCAAGCTGATGACTGCTGAGGGCATCTCCTTCAAGTGCAACGTGGACGTCGGACGAGACATATCTGCCAGTGATCTGGCTAATGAGTAAGTTTATTTACGGAAATGTGCTGGGCTGGTTTCGGATCGAAATTCAAAATATGCGCGTAAGTAACAAAAATCAACAAAAAAAAAATCAATCGTGATAAGCAAACATATCCTACCTTATCGTCTGTCGTTCTCCTTAGCTAAGTTAGTAAGCATGCTGGGTCGCAGGAGACGCCCCGGGCGTCGGGAGTCGCAAGCCGATTCCCGGCCACCGTAGGCGCGGGCTTGCGGACGGAGAGCGATGGGTAGCTCGCCATCCGATAAGGACCGGGCCCGGGTCGACGGCGCGTTGTGTTCCACGCGCGCCTCAAAAAGATGTCAGTACCAACTGATGGGGTCCGTTAGGGCCAATGCCTGCCAGGGTTGCGAGTTTGTCCGAAAGGGATATCGTGGCCCTGGCACACAGGCAACTGAAGGAACACGGGTCGGTCTGACACGCCCTCCCGCTCCGCCCAGAGCGAGAGAAGTTATTTGATAATTTCCCACCCAAAAAAAAAGCATGCTGGGTGAAATTAATACAGAGCCAAGAAGGCACTGGAACTGTCTCTTTAGCAAAAAAATATTTTAGTTGGTGAAGTAACAAGTTTAGCAGTGCCATTTGTGTGTTCCTTTAAATCTCTCTTATTTATTTATAGTGTCTCAAGTGTATAAGTATATACTAGGTAAATAGTATTACTGGAAATCTACGCCATCGCTAAGCTTTTTAGTCATTGTAATTCTTTACTTTACACGTAAAAAATAAATACAAGGAAAGAGTACTTCTTTGATTATCTGCTAATTCTCATATTCATCTTTTACCCTCAGATACAACGCACTAGTCCTCTGCATGGGCGCGACCTGGCCTCGTGACTTACCCCTCAAGGGTCGTCAGCTGAACGGCATCCACTACGCCATGGAGTTCCTAGAGAACTGGCAGAAGAAGCAGATGGGATCCACACATCATCACCAGGCTAAAGATAATCCAGAGCTTATGGCTAAGGACAAGAATGTGCTGGTTATTGGTGGAGGTGATACTGGGTATGTATCAATTAATTAAATCCATTAAAGTAGGAGTTTCACCGCCACCTTAATTATGAATGTAAAGCCTTGAATTTGTGGGGAACAAAAGTTGCACAACCAATGTTGTGCTGCTGGCAACATAGGCTATAGGTCAACACTGCCATGTCCTCACGGAGGCCATCGGCGGCGGCGATCTCTCGCGTCCGGCCCTGGTTCAGGCCATGGTTCAGAGCGAGAGTACATGGGAGGCCGTCACCTACTTCTGCGAAGCAGTAATGCTCGCGAAGGAGGAGGCGGAACGCGTGAGGGAGAGGCAAGGTTCGCGCCCCTAGTCGCGTCGGGAGCCGCAAGCCGATTCTCGGCCACTGTAGGCGCGGGATTGCGGACGGTGTGCGATGGGTAGCTCGCCGTCCGACAAGGACCAGGCCCGGGTCGACGGTGCGTTGTGTTCCACGCGCGCCTTAAAGAAATGTCAGCACCAACTGACAGGAGCGGGAGAAGTTTTTGATAATTTCCCACCAAAAAAAGGCTATAGGTCAAGTCGAAAGGTATTTTTAATTAATTTATGAATGTAAATTGATTTCAAATGTCAACGCAAAATTAGAATTTTCTTCATTAGCATTAGTCAAAGTCCCATTTCCTACCTTTCTCACGATTCGAAACTTGTGAATAAACAACCGTTTTGTCTCCAGTTGTGACTGCATAGCCACATCGCTGCGTCAAGGCGCTAAGAGTATCACGACATTCGAGATCCTGCCCGAACCCAAGCCAACCAGGGGACAGGACAACCCCTGGCCGCAATGGCCTAGAGTGTTCAGGTTAGTAGCAAATTCTATTACAGTCCCCGGCACGTAAGTTGGCAGGAGTAGTTAGATGCGCAGAATTCATTTTTAGGACTCTTTGGTGGTCAAGCGGGACGCGGGGAATGAGGGAGCACCGTTCCGAGCACGCGATTGGTGCGGCAGTCAACACTCGCCTCCCGCACCTCGACCCGCGTTCCGTTCACTCCCGGATTACACTTGCGTGCACTAAAATTATACCCTTTGTTTTTGTTAAGTTTTTGATACAAATTGTTGTTACTATTTTAAATTAAGTTTATTTTACGAGTGTATTTTTGCAGCAGCTACTAATGAAGCTTGTTGACCTTTAGTTCTCGTTAACATTGTTTTTTGAAAGGCCACAATAATTAAAAATATGTTATTAGGTATTTTATTTATAACACCTAATAAACTTCATGAATTCCTCTCCTTTATGTAATTTTCTTCTAAACAGACATGTTTAAAATAAATGATGGCAATAACCATAGAATAATGACAAACAATAAAAGTGATTTTTTTTTTGTTGCATACATGTACTATGCGCGAACTTACCCCCACTACCCCAAAACCTTGCCAAGTTACGTGCCGGCGATTGTACTATATGTATAACAAATGGTGAAAAGATAACTACACCCGTACAGACCTAAGAATATAAAAGTAACCACAGAACTTTATAGTATAAGTTGGCAAAAATATTAAATAAGTTATACTTTTCGCAGGGTGGATTATGGACACGAGGAGGTGAAAGTTAAATTCGGAAGCGACCCGAGGAAGTTCTCCACACTTACCAAGGAATTCTTGGATGATGGTAAGTCAATACCGAATTATACCTTTAATTCGGAATAACTCGAAGTCCCGTGAGGCTCCAGGGGCTAGTGTGAACCTTTGTGTTCATTCGAGCAATCGAGTCTGGTCAAACCACGCTGGGGTCGGTGCATAATAATATAATTTTTTATTCTTATTTAGGATGGGTTTGCTCTTGACCTTAGTTATTTCTCTTTACCCACCTTACCTCATTCATTCATTCTTGATTCCGTATCTGAAATACAAATTGGAACCTTTTAACCAATGCGTGTATTAGGCGCCCATTTTTGATACCACTTGGTAGCCGAAAACCAAGATTTTAACGCTTTTTAAAAAGAAAGAAAGAAAAGGCATTTATTGGAACTCGCACAGATCACAAATAAAAATAAAAACTAAAAATAAAACAAAATTAATAAAAGAAAAAGTAAAAGATTTTACTATAGTATTTATTTCGGTTCTACCTTTGGCCAACTAGTTTTTTATATTATACTCTAGCTAACTAATAACATCGTGTCCTCACAGGTGAGGGCAACGTATGCGGCGTGTCAGCCGTAGAAGTAGAGTGGACCCGCGGCGCGGGCGGCCGGTGGGACATGAAGGAAGTGCCCGGCACCAACAAGGTGTTCAAAGCAGAACTGGTGCTACTGGCTATGGGCTTCTTAGGACCCGAGAGATATGTAGCTAACCAACTTGGTAAGTGTCACACATACAATAAAATTATTCGCCAAAAAATAAAAAGATTTTTCAGATCTTTGGCCATAAAATTTTTTGCCTAAAAATCATGAGCTCCTTCCGAATTTATTCGAAGTTATCTATAACTTTTTTTTTTTGTTCACGGGGTGGAAAATCCTCATGGATGCCCTGGGGCGGGCGAAGGGCTCTGTCAGACTCTTACTGACTAAAAACCACCCCGGTGTTCCCCTCCCACACTTGCACCGGGGATCTTGGGATCTATTATTACTTCCGCAATCCCCGGCTAGTGCCGGGCCACCTCAAGTCTGTGAGGGGTGGGGTGTCTGACCCCCCCCCGCGACATCTGATAGGGGCGCGCGTGGAACACTACGCGCCGCTACCTCGGGTCCAATTTGATAGGGGGCGGCGGCCGTCCCCAAGTCCGCCGTCGCTGGACCCATTTAGAGGGGCTGGAAGAGGGCGTTATCGGCCCTCCGCCGACGCCCGGTGCGCCTGCTGCGGGCCGGGTGAGCGGACGAGATCTCCCGCTCCCTTTCCGCAGCCTCCTTCTGCGACACGACTGTTTCACAGAAGGACACCACCGCGTCCCTCTTCACTGCCGACCATCGACTCGACCACGGCCGGCAGAAGTTATCTATAACTAGTTTAACTAACGGACATGATGTTATGACTATTTTCTTGTTATCAGACCTCCCCTTGGACGCTCGAAGCAACGTGGAAACCGAGAAGAAGGACATTTACAAAACTCCCGTCAGTAATGTCTTCGCTGCTGGAGGTATGTACAAATTAAATAGAAGTACAGTCCCCGGCGCGTAAGTTGGCAAGAGTAGTTAGATGCGCAGAAGTAATTTTTTAGGACTATTTGGTGGTCAAGCGGGACGCGGGGAATGAGGGAGCACCGTTCCGAGCACGCGATTGGTGCGGCAGTCAACACTCGCCTCCCGCACCTCGACCCGCGTTCCGTTCACTCCCGATTACACTTGCGTGCACTAAAATTATACCATTTGTTTTTTTTTTAGTTTAATACGAATTGTTGTTACTATTTTAAATTAAGTTTATTTTACGAGTGTATTTTTGCGGCAGCTACTATTGAACCTTGTTGACCTTTAGTTCTCGTTAACATTGTTTTTTGAAAGGCCACAATAACTAAAAATGTTATTATATATTTTATTTATAACACCTAATAAACTTCACGAATCCTAATCCTATTCTCCTTTCTTTAACTTTCTTCTAAACAGAAAATAAAAGTGACAATTTTTTTGTTGCATAAGTGTACTGTACTGTATGCGCGAACTTAATCCTCTGCCCCAAAACCTTGCCAAGTTACGTGCCGGCGACAACATGAAATATTTTATAACCTGACAAAAACTTATGTGACTTTTGAAATCACCAATTCCATATAAGGTCCACTCAACTCTGTGTGGTTCTTTCCTCAAAAGGCCACCAAGACACTATCTGCATGAGACTCATATGCCCCTGACCATGATTATGTCTGGAGTCTGTTTCGGTCTTAGTTTTAAATCATAATTTACTTTCGACGTGAAATTGTATTTATAAGCAAACATTGGTCATTCATATAGGTTCATGGAATGCGCTCGTGCGCGTCTTCTGTCGAAAAAATACGATTGAAAAATATGATCGTAGAAGAATGAATTAAGACGCTGACAAGAGGCAAATGATAAAAGTAGGCTTGTCTTAAACAAAAAAATTGCCAAATCTATATACTTTGTGGTAACGGAAAAAATATAATATATGTTATTCTTGAACATATTTCTTAGAACTCGGTTTTTCAAAAATCTAAATCAAAATATTTTATTTCACATAAGCCTGCATGGGCATTTATGAAACTTCAGAAGCTAGGTGCATGGTTACTCTTTTAAAAATAATGGGTACCAAAATACGTTTAGAAAAAAATCTTGTAACAAACCCTTTACTGTGAGTTTCAATCCAAAACATCTGTTTTAAATATCAACATACGGCTGGTATTTAATTAATAACAAGAACGTCATTTGTATGCAGAACTTGGTTGTTTTTTATTTTCGATTACTCAACTCATTTTTGAGTAAATAAATAATTGCTTTATATTTTGCAATAAATTACAATCGTTGTGTCATCGCGCTTCTCTTTCTTTTGTATGCAGTCTGACAGTGACAGCGGTTTACCTGTTGGCAGCGTCTTAATTCAACTAATTTCGTCCACAGATTGTCGCCGCGGGCAATCCCTAGTAGTATGGGCGATATCAGAAGGCCGACAGGCAGCCAGAGCAGTAGACATCTACCTATCAGGCGGGTCCACTCTCCCGGGAGCCGGCGGCGTTATCTACGACCACTGAACACCACGCCGCACACTGTGGCGCCCATGTATTACTGCTACTGTACACAATGGCCCATGGACAATGGACGGAAATAGCTGGTGAAAAATGTGTTAATGGGTTTTGTTGGTGATGCTATGGGGCATTGTGTATAGCAGTTATTTAGGTTAGCACAATTTGTGACAGTGATATGTCACTATGTATTCGCGTCCGATTTTGTGATGATTCGGCCGGCGGCTGTAGGGAAAATTGAAAATAACTTTGATTGATTTCTTAAACATTTTAAAATAAATAAAATGGCTTTGTTTTAACTTTGAACAGAAACGCTTCTAGATTACTTTTAGGACTGTGCCTCGACTTTAAATCTCGACTCTGCAGTCGCCAAAGAATCGAAACAAAATATAATAGCGTTTCTAGAACATTACGGCGAGACTAGGGCCGCTGTTTAGACGAGTCGTTACCAGCGTTAACAAAACTAGATCTTATTTATATCTTAGTAAAGTTTAAATTACTATATCAATGTTATTATCATCAAGTTCCATCAATGTATTGTCACATTATGTCTAATATGACTACTATTTAAAATTAAATTATTTATTTCTGATAGCAAAAGGCGACAATAATATTTAAACTGCATTGTAGTTGGCTATTAACAAATTAAAAAAAAAATCTTATTTAATTGAAATGTTGAGAGTTTTTTTTATTCACATTTTCATTTATAAATAACTACATTTATATGCAGCAAAGCCGAGTGAACAAAAGAATTGTTAATCGGCAAAAACTACGTATATATGACGTACATTAGAATATCGAATACTATTTTAGATCTTAGTCGTACTTTGAGATAATCATTAAGGCGAGAGCATCAGGGTAGCCCGCGAAATTTTTCTCGGGTCGTATGTTGATCTAAATATGATTAGCGGCCATAACAAACATTTATTTATAGAATTATAATCATAAAAATCATCGATACAACTCTCTAAGTTCATATTACCCTATTGAATGACTATTTCATGAAATCATGACATTTGGAGCTAATTCTAACTTAAGGAGTTGTATTGCTAATTCTAATGATTATAATTCTGTAAAGCCAATTTTTTTACGGTCGTGAATCATATTTTAATGATCTGAATCTGCAAATTAAAAAAAAACTAAAGAAATTTTTAATTTCGCGGGCTACCTTAGCGCATCCCCCTTAAGTATACTGTTTGATATAATGGTTTTATGTGTAATCACATTCCGTTTTTTAGACTTTTTGGTCGTTATTACGTTTTAATGGAGATTTTCATTAATTATACATATCTCATGCCAAATATTATTTGGTAACGCATAGATTTTCATTAATTGTATCATTAACTTGCAATAAGACATTCGAACATAATTGTGAGGACATCAATGACTTGATGACGCGCACCGACTTCACTAAACTATATTTTACTAATATCTAAAATAATTATACGAAAAAAAAAACTAGAGATGGCAGCATTTTTGATTGTCTAAACTTGATTTAAACCTAGTTTGACAGTTCTAATAATGTTCTTCCATCTCTTTCTTATTATATCTGTTAGTGTAAGATAGCAATATATATTAGTAGTCGGTGCTCAAAAGAATTATGTTCGTCGTCTTATTGTGAAACATGTGATGTCGTTATAAAATTATTTAATTAATATAATCAATGTGAATGGATAGTGATCTCTCGTGTCATATGAACTTCGATACATTGTTCGTTAAATTATACCTGTTTTTAATGTTATTGTTTTAGATCGTATGCGACGTGTAGTCAGTATTTTATGTAAAATATTATTATAGCTGTATGAAGCTTGTCAGAGTCACTAACGGTCTAAAAAACAGAGTTTAAACATTTTTATCATCTTTATCAATAGTTCCATGAATGGAAGATAATAAAAATGAAATGCTGTTCGTTGGTAAGCGCATCACTTAAAAACGGCTGGACCGGTATGGCTATATTTTTAAAATGCTTAAAATAATCCGAATTAGGTTATTATGGAAAGAAAAAAATATAAATACCGGAAAAAATCAATCGGGAAAACTGGATGTCCTTTTTCATATGGGATTTTTGTAAGATCTATTGAAATCTGAACATGAACACGTCTGTCGGGTCAGCTAGTCGATAATATAAAACAAAAAACTATCCTATTCTTTGTTTTTTTTTTTAAAACGTTGCCCCACACTAGGAATTTCTCCTGTATTGTGGGTGCGTTTACAAACATTTAAACTCACATACACAACAAACAGCCAGACCCGGAACAACTACTTGTAGGTCATACAAATATTTGTTCCGTGCGGGGATCGAACATGCGACACGCAGCGCAGCAGTCAATCGCTTAACCACTGCGCCAACCGTGTCGTCAAAATTCTTTGAAACTATGATAAAAATAAAAATTCTGCACTGGTTAAACTCTAAAGCATTTATTGAAAAGCAACTTGCATATGCTTCCTACCAAACAAAATCCTAACTTTTACACAGTAAAAAATGGTATTCAGGTAATTGCATACATAAAATACGTGTGTTATTGTAAAAAATATACTTTAGTTCGAACTGTGATGTATGTTACAGTGATGAGATTCATTTTATAAACGAAATTACAAACGAGATGTTTCGTGGTATGTGTAGAAGTTCCTACGTAATGATATAAGTTTATAATCTCTTCAGAGTTATTAATTTAGTTCCTAGTTCACTGAAAACATATAACTATTAATTCAGTTTATGAAAACTTATATAGATTTAATGCAAATTATTCATTATCACAACTTTTTGCCGTTAAAGTTGTCTCCTTCCTGATAGATTTTTGTTTATGCTCACAAAATAAGCACTTGCTTTAATGTACTTGCATCTTTTGCACTTAACATGTACCTAAATATCACAATTCTGTCCACCTGAAGAGAGTTTCATGTATATTTTATTATTCACATTGTAAAGAACGTGTTAATATCAATAAAAGTAGGTTTCATTGTTTCATTAATGTATGCGTTTAACCAATTTAATGTAAAAATAGTGTAATCTAAAATTCTCATCAAGTCATTGTCTAAGTTTCACAAACTTATTTAAAAATATTATTATTTAATGTTCCGTTGTTAATTTGATTTTATTTGGAATAAACATTTTTATTTAAATTTTTAACTTTTTTATTTTGTTTTATCGCAGCTGTTTACCCAGAGTTAATTACCATAAAGATGTTATGTAGATTTGAAATAATTCGTTGTTGTTTGCAATATGTACCAATCTAAACTCTGATGTTAAATTTGTTAGACTAAAATTACATTTGGTGGTGACATAAAAATAATGTAGTTACCTAGTCACTCTCATTAGAATCAGCATTACAACTCCCTAAAAATCCTACTGAATGATTTTTTCTGAAATAATCAAACAGTAGGATTTTTTGAACCGTAATGCTGATTCTAATGATTATAATTCTGTAAAGCCATATTTGTTATGGCCGCGAATCATATTTAGATCAACATACAATCTGTTACTGACCTGCAAATTGCAAAAACCTATGAAAATTTGAATTTCGCGGGCTACCCTAGCGCATTCCCCTTAATCATTCTCTGCAGAAGGACCTTCCCTGTAGTCGTGTTGTCTCTGTAATATTAATTTTTTATCGTGTTATTTTTATAAAAGGTCGACCGCAGCTGTCATTTTGGTCTAGCAAAATAAAAATATGAGTTTAGTCAGGTTTTATATTTTTCTCACGCTTTTAGGCACTTTTTGTCTACCATCGCCTTATCTTTAAACATAAATTTTGAAGGATAAAGTACGTGTTGTTTAATATAAATATAGCTCTGCATTTACATCACTGATATCAAAAACATCTTCCGTACTTAGCGCGTACACACGGCTCTACACATCAAGCTATACATTTCCAGTATAAGCTGATCTAGCATTGTATAGGATTACCGTACAATGAGAGGTCAGCGTATACTGGAATTTATAGCTTGATGTGTAGCCGTGTGTACCTTTTTTTTTTGGGTGGGAAATTGTCAGATAACTTCTCCCGCTCTGGGTGGAGTGGGAGGGCGTGTCAGACTTACTGACTAAAACCCACCGTGTTCCTTCAAATGTCTGTATCCAGGGCCACGATATCCCTTTCGGACAGACTCGTAACCCTGGCAGGAGCCGTGTGTACCTAACGATTAATGAATGCTGTTAATTGGTTAGCGCATTTTGAGTGTTGGGATTGACGTCAATCAAAATGAACTTTTCTCGGATATCCATTAAATGTAGATTTTTCCAAACGACGCTGTAATTATACTCGCGTCAATTACTTCACTTCGCCCGAAAATACTCAAAAACTCGCTTCTTAGCCCTTTTGAATAACCATCGAAAATTATATGTTTGTCCTATTTAGATTAATGTTGACGAAAAAATTAGTTCTAGAACTTAGTTGTTTGTTGAAAATTGTGGACGATATGTAATGAATATTATGATTGACAATAATAAATGTCTATTAGGAGCCGAAGCCTGTCACGAATATTGTAATGGAGAAATAAATATTTCAGCAAATTATAGTTGTTTTGTTTGAAGTGTTCTCTTCCATCGAGCCATTTAAAAAAAAAACATTATTTCCAGTTTTACAATTTATTTTTAGATACTTACCTCTTAGTTTATCATGATAAATATTGTCGTAAAAGTTGATGGTTAGTAATACCAGAATTATAAATAATCCACCTTCTTTTTTTGGGTGGGAAATTATCAAATAACTTCGCCTGCTCTGAGCTGAGCGGGAGAGCATGTCAGACTTTTACTGACTAAAACCCACCCGTGTTCCTTCCGTTGCCTGTGTGCCAGGGCCACGATATCCTTTTCGGACAAACTCGCAACCCTGGCAGGATTGGCCGTAACGGACCCCGTAAGTTGGTGCTGACATCTCTTTGAATCGCGCGTGGAACATAACGCGCCGTCGACAGGGGCCTGGTCCTTATCGGACGTCGAGCTACCCATCGCTCACCGTCCGCAAGCCCGCGCCTACGGTGGTCGGGAATCAGCCTGTGACTCCCGCCGCCCGGGGCGTCTCCTGCGGCGACTAGGGGCGCGAGGGCAGACCTCCACCGTGTCCTCCGGGCGATTCAGGGCATAGTGGTGACACCCGGGCGTTTCCTCCCGCTTTATCCTAAACAGGAACCTCCCGAAACATCCGTGTCCGGTGAGGACCTGCGTTAGGCGGAAGGTGAGGACGCCGTGGTTATATAATCCACATATGCTAATAATATTAAGCTTGTGTGTTGTGGGGGTGTCAGGGCAGACGTTAAAGTGTCATTAGGTATCCATTTACAGACCTTAGCTTTGCAATCAAATTTGTTGAAAGAGTAGATGTTACATTGTTTGTTCACAAAATATAGATGACTCCCAAGGATTCTGAAATGACGTTCTGTAAGTTTCGTTCTGTCTCTATAGGACACATGTTTATAGTCCTACGTGTAATCAAGAGATTGGGAGCAAAGAAGTATGTCTGCGCAACGGTACAGTTTAGCACAAAGAGCTGTCTCACGGTCAAGACCTGACATTATGAATTTGTACAATTGAGCCGTACTATGCCGATAGTGTTTAAAGGTCATGACCTTGAGAACAGCTCTCTGCGCCTTTTCCAGTTGTATCATCCTTGTCTTCGAAGTACCGCCCCAGATATTATCAATATGCCGAATGTTAATATTGACTGGCAAAGGGAGAAATACACCATGCACAAGGTATCTGTTATACTCGTAGATGGAGGCAGTGGACTGTAGATCCATAGGTCGCTGGTTCAGATCCGGCTCGAAGGTGCGGGTGGTTGCAGGGCTTCGAAAACTAGCTTATTTTAGATATTTTTTATCATTAAAATTCTAAGCGACGTGGTGCTTGTTCACAGAGAAAAATTAAGATTGCCAACAATAAAAAAATTACTTTAGGCCGGTCCCCTCGCACCTTGCAACATTGTAATTTATTTTCAAATAATCTTCACGCATTGCCGACAGATGGCATTAAGAGTTACTTAGTAACTGTTACTTGTTTAGTACCTTAATATCTAATTTATTAAAAAAAACCATCTATATTGATCGTGCGTCCACAGTATCTGTGTCAGCACTATACCGCAGGTCCGCAGGCCCTTAAACACGGTAATTAGTTATTTTATCTAACTCTGCCGGACAGCGCCTTAATCTGAGCATTCCATGATATGAGATTGTACGCCAAGGTATTTCACACTGCTTTTTCTTGTCAGGGGAAGGTAGGAGCATTAATGGTTTGGGTAAGAATTACAATTCGTATGAGCATTAACTGAAAATGTGTTGTCAGGCGAAGTAGATTTGAGGGAGAAAGTGATGAAGTTAGTTTTATCCACATTTAAAGTAAGAGTATTCGCCGATAGCCAAGACATAACAATGCTAAGACAAATTGTGCCCTCTCGAGCTTCGCTCCAATTTTCAGCATGTACTAGAACGGCCGATCATCCGCTTAGGTGTAAATGGAACAATTTGGAGTACTAAATCACAGAGACTGTTTATAAACACTAATAAAAGTGTAGGACCCAAGATGGAACCTTGAGGCACTCCGAAGGACAATCCCCACTCATCACTGACATATGCGGTGACGCGTTAGCTCAGATATATAGGTCGCAAATATAGCAAGTGCATGGCCTGTAACTCTAATTACCTCCAATTTTTTTAGTAGGATGGGGACAGAGACAGTGTCAAATGCCTTAGATAGGTATAAGAATAAACCCAGGCACTTAGACTTTTTATCATTAGAGTCTCAACAACTTCGTCAATCAGGGATGAGAAAGCGTCCTCACATGACTGCCATTCCAGAGAAAATTTTAAACTCATCGTAAAAGAACACTTTGTAAACAAGCATATTACAAATTAGAGGATTATATACAAGATAAGAATGCTTGTAAACATGCTGGGGGCCTAAAATGGACGCTTTGGCAGAATCATAATATGAAACTGCGTGCAATTCATATCCTGCAATTCATATCCTGCAATTCATATCCTGCAATTCATCTGTTTGACAGTTTGTATGGAGTTTTGTAAAATGGTCGACAAATTATTAATTGCTTTATTGAAGGCTAATGTCAAATATCAGCTGTCAAACAGATGAATTGCGGGATGTATGAATTTTACGCAGATCGTATTATGATTCTGCTAAAGCGTCCATTTTAGGCCCCCAGGTCCTGCTCCATAGGACAATCTAGAGTCTAGACAAAATCAAACAGGTTGCTATTTTAATTGTATAATTTATTATTTTTATGACATTTATTTTAAATTCTGTGATTACCTTAACTCACACTGATATTATTGTTATTTTTGAGGAAATCGTATATATTTTTTACAATTTTTGTAAATATGTGAGCACCATGTTCTATCACATAATTAATTTATCTGTCATTGCTTCATTCTTAACTCTTTTTATTACCTATAAAGTAATTTTATTCTAGGTGCATCGTTTTCACATATAATTATTATAATTAAAGTACCTACCTATAAAAATATTGTACAAGATTTTAAAAGAGTACCGGTGGAGTTTCTTGCCCATTCTTCTCCATGCGAAACTACATTTTGGAAGGGGCGACTAGAACCAATTCTATTTTTTTGTAAATATTGGCGTTCAAAAGTGCCTTTTATGTGCCTATTTGAAATAAACAATTTGACTTTGACTTTTGACTTTCCCCCTACGAAAACCAAATTGATTGCCGGAGAGAATATTATGGTTTTCCAGGAAAGACATAAGACGATTGTTCAGGGCCCTTTCAAGAATCTTCGACAACGGATCATGATGCAATCATCTGCCGACACTAATAGAAGTGGATTCGACTAAGCTTCATATCTACCAGTAGGTCGTTGAAAGGCAGCCGATAATGACGTGGAGTTGTTGAGGGATAACTACGCACTAGATGTCAAGTCCTGGATAAGAGGCTCCACCAAGCATCCCACCATGACCGTTCCTACTTGCCCGCAATTTTTTTTGACCTACTATGCAGTTTTTGGTTGATCATGCCAATGCCTATTACCAATAAATATGCTAATTGCCGTTCCGTGTGGTACCGGACGTAAAGAATAGCACCATCCTATTTCTTTCCATGGGTGTCGTAAAAGGCGACTATGGGACTTACTAGAGAATGGGCAGCAGCGTTCTCCCTGTATTTTAACACCATACTGCGATGGCCAACCCGCCTACGCCTGCCAAGCGTGGTGATTATGGCAACCCCCGGCCCCTATAGGGGGGAGGCCTATGTTCTGCAGTGTACGTCTTTCGGTTGAAATGATGATGATGATGCTAATTGCCAATTGCATACAAACTACTCTACAAACTACAAAAAATGACAACTACTCAAAATCCAGTTTCTACCGGAAAATTAAAAATTTTGCGTGATTAAAGTCACGGGCGAGAGCTGTGTGACTGACACTGGCATGGCCACCACCAGGGACTTTAATTTTGATAACACAAAAAATTTGTCGCTTACTGTCTAAAAAATACTTAAAGTATTTTGTACTTGCTTGTACCAATGTATAGAGAAATTGAATTCTTTAATATCTTTTTAATTACACGCCGACTAAATCTGTGACTTGGCGAAAAATGGCGACTCCACAAAATTTGGGAGAAAACAGATCTTCGCTAAGTGCCCTAGTTTTTGAGATATAAATGTGGCCAAGCTGGGGAGGTTCGGTTGGCCACATATAAATTTAGAAACGCTTATAACTTTGAACCAGTGACCTACAGATTAATTCTGATATTTTGCGCCTGCTTCCGACTAATTAACGACAAAAATTGTGTTATCAAAATCAAAACCCCTGATGGTGGCCATGCCAGTGTCAGTCACACGTCAGAGCTTTACTACTTATTTTTAGGGTTACGTACCAAAATGGTAAAAAGGAACCCTTATGGTGAGACTAAGTCTGTCTGTCGGTCTGTCTGTTACACCTGGATATCTCAAGAACTACTAATGCTATCAACTGGAAATCTAGAATAGTTTTAGATGACGTTTGCCCAACTATTTTGCAACCACTAATAAATTTAAAAAAATATACCTTTTTGTAAAAGGGACTGAAAGGGGGTCTTAAAAATTTGAAGTGGGGCTACTAGGGCATGTGGGTATTATATGAAAGAACGCTGTTTGCAAATTCACAAACTTTTTTTTTTTTTAGTTTGTCTCCGACTTTTGATGAAAAATGTAGAAAAAAATACCCCCCCCCCCCCCTTATCTCCGAAGTTTGCATAGATAAATATCTGAAATTATTCTATGTGATACAAATGTATGTAAAGATTACAGGAAAAATAAAACGATGTCTCTAAATAGCATAGTTTTTCAGAAATCATCAACATCATAATGTACGGAACCCTCGGTGCGCGAGTCCGACTCGCTCTTGACCGGTTTTTTTTTTATACAATTATTTTGTAGATAACAAATGTTTACACAGCAAGTTCTAAGTTCTTTCAAGGGCTCTAATAATATAATAATAATATATCGTTTATTTCAGAGCCATGCTCCTTATAAGTATGTTAGTAACAATGTAAACTTATAAAACTAGTGTTAGTACAAATATTTCTAAGCTGTGTGAGGCACGCCGATCCTGGGGATTGCCTACTTGACTGCATGCAGTCGTACCCACCGCCCCAAGATCGAAAAGTCCCACCTATCAGCCAAAGTTCTGAGAATGGTGTTGGGGCTGTCGCGGACACGGCGTGGCAGAGATGCGCACCTCTTGCGTATGACGGCTGAAAAACTATCCACGTCCGCGTCGGCCAACATGCCAGACGCGCTACAAAAACGCGGCAGCCCCATCAACACCCGGAACGTGTTGTTGTATTGTATGCGCAGGCCACTGTATGCCCTTTGCGTGAAGTTCACCCACAGGCTGCACGTATAAAAGGATTGGCAGTAGGCTTTGAAAAGCGTCACCTTAACCTGCGCCGTACAACGTGCAAACCTGTGGGCCCACATCGAATAGCCAGCGACCTACGCTCCCGCTCCACATCAGCGTTATCTTTCAGGTCGTCTGAGACCCGGTGACCCAGATACTTAAAATTTGCAACTAAGTAACCCAAATTCATAAAATTATGTAGGTACTGTACAGATATTTGTACCTACGTAAGAAATGCACATACTAGCTCTTTCGGCACTCCAATAAAAATAATTAGAGATTCTACTCGTTACCACCGCCTCTGCATCCTGTTTACCTGTAAGTTAAATTTCTAAACAATATTAACATAATCGAACCCACACACGTTCACACATCATTTAACTCATTTCTGTTCATAATTAATTTGACATAATTCAATAAATAAGTGGAGCATGTGTTCAGAATATTGTTCAGTAACTACTTATTTTGTGATCCACTGTTTATGTTCAGTCGGGAATTTGATTTCGTTGCGAAAGCTTTCTCCGCAGTCTTTGTAATTATTTCTAAGAAAACTGGTAAGTGTCAATGTTATTCATCAGCATGCGTTCTTCTTCCGTAAATCTATCTCTGTTCTTAAGAGGATATGCGGGCGGAGAGACTTTTAGAGTAAAAAGTCATAAATCGAGGTTCGGCTCTCGGCTATTTCCTCCTCCAATATTGGACCAATTTAAAAGATATTTCTTATACTGAATAAGAAGGATATATACTGTGTCCCTATGTTTTTCTTTTTTTATTAATAGTTGGCAAATTTGTACAATAGCCCTCTGTTGTCAGCGTTCTAAACAGGCAATTTTGAGCATTTTCAGAGGGTTCCAGCTCTTATAAAGATAATGTATCATCAAAAAGGAAAACATAGGGACACAGTATATATCCTTCTTATTCAGCATAAGAAATATCTTTTAAATTGGTCCAATATTGGAGGAGGAAATAGGCGAGAGCCGAACCTAGATTTATGACTTTTTACTCTAAAAGTCTCTCCGCCCACATTTCCTCTTAAGTCGTTGGTCCCCGTTGTCATCGTCGTACATAGGTCTTTAACAGTCGGGTAGTCTGAACTCTAGAGTCAAAAGACCGAACTTCTGACAGTCTTACTACTTACTGGTATAGTTATTGTGTTACCCAGTACCTACTTAAGACGCAGATATATGCCAGTGACCTTGAGTGGTTAGCTTGCGTGTTCTGTACTGAGCTCACGCAACGAGTCGTACGTTCAGCCAGTAATAGGACTCGCCCATCAAGGAGCGCTGTCCCCAATTTGACGCATTATTAATTTATTATACACATAACGAAAGGTTTTTAATAAAACACGTATACTAAAAGATCAATAATTAAATTATCTTTAAAATAGTGAAGGTTTCAAAAAAATACGCTTGGTAGATTTCGCGCCATTCTCAGTTTTTATCCGCGTTACACATAACTTGATAAATTAATTTCACTATATAATAAACATGATCTAAAATATTCACATAATAAGTTATTGAGAAAATGCTCTAATTTACCATATATATTTTTTTCAAACCATTAACACTACTCGTTTAGACGTGATCTTCAGTATAAGAAATCTATAAAAGTCGGTTATCGTCGCCTTAAGTTCTGGTGCGCCAAAATGAACCATGTAAAATATCTACTGGTATTCTGCTGCGCCCAGTAAGACTGGAAGCCAACCTCAACATAGGGATTTTTGGGAAAAGGTTATGTAGTTGAAAGAAAGAAAGAAAATTAATTTTAATGATAATTTTAGATGACACTGAGTATTAATCTTCAAGACGGATATAAGTAAAACAATAGACTCATCCAAAATCAATTTAACAGTTTAGCATTTATGTGCAAAAGTAAACATACTTGTGATTAGGGCGTGCAAAACCGGAAGGTCTTCAAAACCGATTCTGAATTCCGGTTTTGAGGGCCCGAAACCGAAAACCGGTGTCAGCCCCGGTTTCGGCAACAATTTTATTTTGTTTATATAGTAGAATTTTAACAAGAAATCAATATTCTTAGATACCCACAAAATCTACAAATAAAACAAATTGTATGATATACCTCTTTTTAATCAACCATTTATGCCAACCAATACTAACCACATTCATAGTTTGGATAACATGAACTTAAAATAATATAAAGATTACCTAACAATTCTGTTACCAAGAAAATATATTTTAAACATACAAGACACAATTCATCATTTTAAGACACTAAACACAACCACAATTACTATACGTCTCAATTTCTTGAATCTTGAGCTTTTTAATTACGAACTACTAACAAGAACAATATTATTAAAGGATTCATATTTGACTATAAAACAAGATCAAATCAACTGTGTACCGTATACTAATTTAAAAAAACAATAATATTTTTTTCCAAGAGACCCCTGTTCTTGATAAAGTGTTCTTAAGAATAGAAGTGCATCTAACATTTAATCAGATAGCGTACTTCTTATTTTGTTGCAAAAGTACCCAGCACTCGAAAAGGCCCTCTCAGTCTCAACACTGTTTGTAGTACACTACACACATCAAATAGTCGTAAGCTTCTGTGAGATACACACCCCGATGTCCTCCGCTTTCATATATGGCTTGCTCTACCTTGACAAACCCTGCAAGGTCGAAATCAGACCGATTCTTAGGGGTTTTCCTGCAATTATCCAATTCCTTATCAAGCTGCTCTTGAAGAGTTAGCTCATCAGTTACAACTGAAGTTGCGTCAAATGATGACGATAATGATGGCACGTACCGCTCGGAGAGAACTACGGGGATGGTATCACAGTCCTTGGGCTTATATTTTAGCTGCTGCAATAAGTTTGTAATAATTTAGTATCAGATAATAAAATTATGTCAGCACCATTGGGTTTGAGAAACGTATCATCATCATCTTTTGTGGAGAATTCTTCCTAATCGTGCAAATAGTGCAAGACACCTGCTAACAGGAGACGCCTTTGCTTGATACGACTTCTCAAGTTCATCGCTAGTTTGAAGCTCAAAACACTGCTTTGTTGATCAAGTTTCTTGATCATGAATTTTAATGTTGTGTCAGCTGTGTGAAGAGTAGCATCACGTCGGCACAAGGATAGAACAGCTAGTTTGACAACATTGAAGCTGTTGTGAATTTCAGACAGAGTTTGAATGACGTCTTCAGAAAAAGATATCTCAGATTTCCAATCTATCAGTGCTTTATGGACTGCGATCATATCGGACATGCTGGACTATCGCGTGCTATCTAGTTGCAATTGTATGTCTTTTTTGTGTTCCCGCAATGCATCAGCTTTTAGTGGAGATTTCCTTATAGACTTTACCAATTTTAGAACTTTTGTGATTGTCTCCCTGTATAATTCTGGATTTGCTGGAACGGCTGGGGTATCGATTTCTAGACTTCCACTGAGATCTTCTTCTGCTCGATCGTCGTCACTATCACTTTCTGATTCAGAGTTGTGCTGTGGATGTAGGGGATGCCTGAATAGCTGCTGCATACTGTTCGGGTTCTTTACTTGTTTTATACAGGGTATCGATCACCGCCAGGTGGATGCCGTGGGCGAGACAAACCTGGTGATGGCCTTTAATGTATCTTCCCATCTTCACCATCACACTCGCACCGTCGGTTGTTACTGTCACGATGTCCTCATCGAAAACCGGAGGTAACTCCGGTTTTGTCTTTCAAGACCGGTTTTCAAAAATCGGTAAGTTTTGCCCGGTTTCCGGTTTTTGCCAAAACCGAAAAACCGGCTTCGCACGCCCTACTTGTGATGTACGCAGTTCAGTAATGCGTCATTACCGAACACGCACGCACGCACGAAAAACACTACTAATGTTAATTATTGACAATAAGAAGTCACGGCGCGGTCACGACGCAAATAACTTGATTTCTGTTTAACTTATAAAATTTAAAATTTGATTTATTTATTTTATTTATGACGTGAACCCACTTCTAGCACAAGCATGATTTTTCAAGTTATCTTTAGGGGTACTTACCTATCTAATGTTTACTGCCGTTGACTCCAAGAAACACTATTCCGATAAACTTATAGGCAGATGCCCGCGTCTTCTTCTGCGTGTATTTTTTATTTCATCACTTTTTAATATAAATATTCAAGATGAAGAGTAACCTATATCCTTCGCCAGGTTCCAGGCTACCTTACTAGCTGTCGAATTTCAGTTCCTTTCAGTGGTTTAGGCGTGAAAGATAACAGACAGACAGAGTTAATTTCGCATTTATGATATTAGTATGGTTAAAAGATATTATTAGGGATAGAAGAAGATATTAGTATGGATAGAAGATATTAGAATGGATAGAAGATATTAGTATGGATAGAAGATATTGGTATGGATAGAAAATATTAGTATGGATAGAAGATATTAGTATGGATAGAAGATATTAGTATGGGTAGAAGATATTAGTATGGATAGAAGATATTAGTATGGATAGATATTAGTATGGATAGAAGAAGATATTAGTATGGATAGAAGATATTAGTATGGAAAGAAGAAGATATTAGTAGGGATAGAAGAAGAAAATTAATAACGTTCGAGTACGTTACAGACAAAATCAAATATGAAAACAAAGGAGACCATCCAAACGGTGTATCAAAAGGTGGATAACAAGTTCAGTCAGCAATTTGGGTTCAGAATCAAAGATGTAACTTTCAATAAAGTAGTCGACTACATGTACGCACCGAAGGATTCATCAAGCTTGGCTGTCACGAGGATTTTGTTCGGTAAGTCATTTGAACAGGGTTTTAGTGGCAGAAGTTCAAGATTTTATACCTACACACCTAGTAGGTACCTATATCCATGTATGTTCCAAGGCGGTTGCTCGTTTTGTTGTCCTGGTCGAACCCCATGCACCCTAATTGTGTGATTAAGGGTTCCCAGAAATGTTCTCTGTGCAGATGTCAGCTCTTGCTTAGTTTTAAAAGTTTTCACAAAAATATCACAAGTAATGGGATCCTCGACAAAAGTGACTCTTTGTCCCTACGTTCCCCCAGGTCTGGCTATGCTGTTCGATATACCGGACGAGCGCGGCGGTGCAGCCATGGTGAAGCGATGGGGAGACCCAAGGACCTGTCACTTTCCGCTGATCCCGTTACTGACGTCAGTCGGCATGCCCTACATGGCGCTCGTGTATGCTGCACTGTGGGTTGGTAAGTGTTAGAACTAGATCTTCTACATAACGCAAACTTCACTTAACGTGTCCGTTAGCGTCGTCGGCCGAGCTGTGCTTCGAGCTGTTTTTTTGTCTTCTTCTACAATCTTGTTCCATTGGACTTTTCTTTACCGCAGTCTACAGTGTCAATTTTTGAGACCCAAAATCTCAGTCTGTTGGTCCAATAAAGTTTTTTGAGCCTTATAAGAAACAGGATCGATTGGCATCAAAAAAAGTTTTTATGAAAACTGCCGATTTTCTTGCTGACTTGTACATTTTTTGCAAAATCTGTGAACGCAGATCAATATGTCTCAAAAAGTTAAGGACAGTCTCCTAAGACCATTTTCCTGTAGGTACAACGATTAAGGTACCTACCCTTACTGCCCCGTCTCAAAAACCCACTCTGTACCTATAGTAAAATTAAGTTTGGCAAAAATGATTCGATGGCAACAATGTTTCGAAATGGGAAACGAGGAATTGATAATTAGGAGTCAAAAAGTCTTTCTACGTAGGTAAAACCATAGAATAAAACAGGTAAGTATAGGTACCATTACCATAGATTCACACAGCATTATCTTCCAGGGGCACTGTGCATAATGCTGGGCTACAAGTTCCGCGTCGCAGCACCCGTGTTTACCGCCTGCTACTGGTACCTTTTCCTGATTGAGAAGAGCTTCTGGAACAACCACAGCTATCTGTTCGGACTCGTTGCTTTGCTGCTCAGCTGTACGCAAGCTGATTGTTATTGGTGAGAACGTTTAACTTCCAGACGTCAAATAAATCCAATTTTTTCTTTTTTTTAATGTTTAGTAAGTACCTAATTAGTTAGGATTTTTAACTAAAAAACGCAGAGAGAATTCATGACTATCTTGCAATCATATATATTGTAATTTTGCAACTGTTGTCTGTGACTGTGAAAATCAGAGAATACTAATGCTGACGATACCCTTTTTATGCAAAATGACATTGATCACTAAACAAGTTAACCGAGCAAAACGCTCTTAAGAATCTTTTGAAAATCGGTTGTGTGTGTGAATTTTACCGTCATGTTAGACGATAATTTAAGAAGCCTCTTAATCTCGTCTCTATCCACAGGTCACTGGACACATACCTTGACCCTAGCAAGAAGAAGTCAACAGTGCCATACTGGAACTACTTCCTACTGAAGTACCAGTTTTTTACTCTGTACTTCATGGCTGGCATGAAGAAGGGCACTGCGGAGTGGCTGACCGGGTATTCAGTGCAGAACCTTAGCGAGCATTGGGTGTTTGACCCTTTTAAGTAAGTGAGACAGCATCTACGAGTAAGGAGGCTTCTTAAGTACGCCCGGAGTAGAATTGTGACAGTTGGCAGTGCAACACTAATAACTTCGCAGACCGAAAAATCTTGACTCTAATACTGACACAAGAGACTAAGTAAGTGCAAGTAGGCCAAATGTTTTTAAAACACCAACTTTATAACTTGGACTAGAAGTCTAAACGATCCGGGAGGACACGGCGCGGCATACGCTAGCAGAGTGTGCCGCTTGGGAGGAGCCGCGCCGCGCCGTGTACTCATCTTAAGAGTAGGCAGCGACCTGTCGCTGTCGGCCGTGGTCGACTCGATGGTCAGCAGCGAGGAGTCCTGGGCTGGGACGCGGTGGTATTCTTCTGCGAAACAGTCGTGTCGCAGAAGGAGGCTGCGGAAAGAGAGCGGGAGATCTCTAACACTCGCAGCAGGAGCACTGAGCGTCGGCAGAGGGCAGATAATGCTCTTTTCCGGCCCCCCTAAATGGGTCCAGGGACTCCAGGGACGGTGGACTCGAGGACGACCTCGTCAACTATGCGCGTAGCAGACACAAAAGTTGTACAATCGTGGCATGTCGGTGGTCACTAAAAGTGTTCATGATAATTTGAACACACACACACTCATACACACACATACAAATACATTTTTTATTTTGATACTTTTCTTTCTTTCTTTCTTTTATAATTTTGAGTTTCCTTCCTCAGATACTTCCTGACGGTTCCTCAGACCGACTACCTGGTGGTGCATTGGTTTGTGTTCCTCTTTGACCTGACGGTGGCCGTGTGGATGATGTGGAACACCACCAGACATGTGGCAATGATGTTCTGCGCCATGTTCCATCTCATGAACAGCAGGCTATTCCGGATTGGTGAGTTACTTACTTATTGTGAAAATAGAAAACCTACCTACTTATGTCTGGGAATATCATCTTGACTGGCAAACTAGTTGAGCAGTAAGTAGTAAGGGAAATTTTGGATAACGGAAGTCAATAGTCATTATACCCATATCTTTGAAATGCCGTAAAATGTGGTCGCAAATGGTCAATTTAATTTTGTTTGTTGAGAACAAACAAAATTAAATTGTCTAATGAGAACACCGATTAGCGAAAAGATATTTTAACGATGTACTCTCTGCACCTATTATAACTTAGGTTTTTCTTTCAGGGATGTTTCCATGGGTGTGTTTGGCAACAATGCCTTTGTTCTACCCCTTTGACTGGCCCAAAACACTCACATCGTACTCTAAAGAATACTTTGCCAAACTAAAGCACAGTTACTGTAATAAAATTAAAGAATATCAAAATAAATATCTTTGTGAATGCCAAACAAATGATTCCAAAGATAATGTCGAGCAAGCTAATAAAAATGTGGGCGTAACTGAAAAAAATCAGACAGTTATTAACAAAGAAACGATAGACGAGTTGGAAGAAAATACTAAACATGAAGATAAAAAAAAAGTTTGCCACAAAATAGCTAAAACAGACGATAAAGTTGAACAGGATAAGAACATAATTGATGAAAATGATGAACAAAGTGTTATGAATGAAACTGAAACTCCTGACAACATTGACGATAATTTAATTGAAAATGACAATAGGAAGAAAGTAACAATGTATCTATTAATGTTATACGTTTTCTTACAAGCGCTTCTGCCGTATTCACATTTTATAACAAAGGTAAGTCGGATAACAATGTTTGAATAGGTCTCGGTAGATATTGTACTTTAATAAATATTCATTTTTAGGGTTCCGAACCAAAATGGTAAAAAGGAACCCTTATGGTGAGACTAAGTCTGTCTGTCTGTCTGTCTGTCACACCTGGATATCTCAATTACTACTAATGCTATCAACTTGTTTAGAATAGTTTTAGATGACGTTTGCCCAACTATTTTGCAAGCTAGAAAGAAATTTAAAAAATATATCTTTTTTTGCAAAAGGGACTGAAAGGGGGTCTACAAAGATTTAAGTGGGGCTACCAAAGCATGTGGGGTATCATATATGAAAGAACGCTGTTTGCACATTCTCAAACATTGTTTTATTTTAGGCAGCATAGTTTCCGACTTGATGCAAAATGTGAAAGAAAAATACCGATCCCCCCCCCTTATCTCCGAAGTTTGCAGAGATAAAAATCTGAAATTATTCTATCTGATAGAAGCTTATATAAAGATTACAGGAAAAATAAAACGATGTCTCTAAATAGCACAGTTTTTCAGAAGTCATCAACATCATATATTCGTACGGAACCCTCGGTGCGCGAGTCCAACTCGCTCTTGACCGGGTTTTTATTAACTTGTTATTAGGTAACGGGGTGGTAAGTGGTAATAAAAGCCGCAATTGCACATTATCTGCTAATTGAAAACATTTAAAATAATAACTAGTTTCGATTCATTGGAACAACTCAAATAAATTCTAAGCGTTTTAAAAATAAATAATGACTTAAGTACTTACCTAGCATACTAATGGAAACGTCACAGCTAGAATATAAAATGAATTCGTACTAAGTTTGTAGGCATAAAAAGTAAAAGGAACTGAAAATGGGGGCATTTCAGTTGCATAGAGTTATAATCCGTAGGCGGAGAACGTGGGCGTCCTCTTGAAAAATTAAAAAGCCTTTCATATTTGACCTAGAACCGCCAGTCGCCCGTTTATTAATAAACTTCGTTCCGCAATCTGGAAACTATCGCTGAGTGTTGGTTTTATAAAGGAATGTAATATTCAGAGGGAGATTATGAAATTGCCAATTTGCCATTCATGACTAACTGATACATAGGTTGAAAATCGAGTCGCAGATTCTTTGGCCCTGTGTCCCATCAATATCTTTAATTTACTTATGCAGATAGTTTCTCTACTAAAACAGATGAATCACCAATCCTAAAGACCCTCAGGTCGATCAGGTAATCTTAAAAAGAGGATACATTCGTTCCAGGGTTACAACAACTGGACAAACGGTCTCTACGGCTACTCCTGGGACATGATGGTCCATACGTGGGACATCAGTTCCGTAGTCGTGAAAGTAGTGGACAACGAGAGAAACGAAGAGATGTACATCGACCCAGAGATGTACACGCTTAACGACAGATGGTCGAGGCATGGAGACATGGTACTGCAATACGCGCAGTGTCTTAAAAACAATCTGGACAAATCGATGGAAGCAACACGGAATAACCCATCAAAGATTTATTCCAGTAATATCTCTGTTTATGTCGATATCTGGTGTTCGATGAATGGAAGGTTCGTTCAAAGAATGTTTGATCCTAAGGTGGACATGCTCAAGGCGTCGTGGTCACCATTTTGCAAGGTTCCCTATCTGATGCCCCTGTTAGATGAGGGTGTTCATTGGAGGAAGGATCTGGATGAAATAAGGAGCGAAGTACATTCTTGGAGTGAGCACAGCGATGTTGTGTTCTTTGCCGATTTTCCAGGTTGGTATTTTTAAGAGTGAAGCTGTTAGCGACAGATACCTAGCTACTTTGAAACTTTTATTTTTAAATCTCACTTAAAATCGTTGGCAAGAGGGAAAGAAGGCTTGTATGTCTAGCCGTGAGCCGATATTACCAGCCCCAGTCCATGATAATGCTATAAAGTTTATTCACGTAGATACTAGTACTAGTACCAAGTAATGTAAGTATGTTCCTCAACTTAAACACTAAAAGGAACCGTTTCATATGTAAAAATATATAAACATATTTTTACGTTTTTGTGCAGAATTAACTCGGGTGTCATTTTTGAATATACTCGTAGTAATAAAAGTAATAGAAGCGATATCCGGCAAATATCCGGCACTTGCAAATTTAAATTCCTAAGTCTATGAAAGCCGATTTTCAGCCCACCGTGCGTCGCACTATGGTTCGTCTACCCTAGAACATGCTAGCTGGACAATTTTTGATTTTTGCTATTTCTTTCCCATGGGCTTTCTTATCTGTTGATGTGGTGTATGACTACCTAATTTAGTTTTGGTATAAGGGGACCCATATTCGGGGGGAGAGGGAGTGGTGGTTATAGACTATATAAAAAAATCCTTTTTATACTTAAAAAAACTATAAATATAGGATCATTAAAAATTCTGCGGCTGCATGTTATGATGTTAACATTGGCTCTATGAGGAATTTGAACAGGATTTAAAGTCGGGGCTATTATTAAATCCAACATCATAGAAGGCAGACTGTTTTTTTTTTGGTACCTCTCTTAGGCCGTTTATTTAAAGGGTCAGATATGATCAATCAATCATACTAAGTAAATCTTTATTCGTGGCAATACGTGACCGCTTTCGAGTAATGTATTCTCGAAATATTCTGCAATCTTTATTGCGAGCTTCCCGAGGTTCCTCAGGACCCCACTTGCTAATAAGAGTGAATGATGCCCCAAAAGATATGGATATTTGAGAATATCATGCTGCGCATTATCTAATACGTTCAACTGTTTTATTAAAACAGCTTGAAGTATAATTTCTGCACGAGTCTCATCCACAAATAAATCGTCTATGGGAGGGAAACATTCTCTCTTAGCTTTCCTAAGACTGTAAATTGATGGAAATACCATATTCTTATCTTCATAAATACCATATTCTTAAATAGCTTTCATGCTCCATTTACGCGTCTGCTTGTGGAGTGACTTTTGAGTTCAAAATTTCACATAATATACCAAAGCCGAAACAAAAGTCCCAAAAAGTGCAAAACCAATTTGCACTTTTTGGGAATTTCATTTGCGTCCCATATAGCAGCCAATTAAGGCCCGGTGCCCAGACCATCGCGCTGGGAATTCTGCTGCAGCCACTTACTGATATAAGTCGCGTGTACTTAGCAGCTTTTCGTTTCATTACTGGACTGTTCAAATTCTTTGCTTTGTCGTCCAGCAGTTCAAGGTGCAGTGGAAGGAGATGGCTGTGCGTGGTGAAGGGACACCATAGACACGAAGTCTTTTAACGTCCATTCTTCTTTTTTTTGACAATAAAACATAGCGTTCCATTTTTTTGAAATTTGCGCTAAGTGGGCTAATTAACTTCTTCACAGCCCTCGAGCAATCTTTGGTGATACCGGATAGGTCGTATTTTGAAGATAGTAGACCAAACAGTCCGTTATTCAAAAATAGAAGACGGTTCAAGCTAACATTTATGTTTTTTTTATTTTTTTTTGGGTAGGAAATTATCAAATAACTTCTCCCATTCTGGGCGGAGTCTGTCAGACTTTTACTGACTAAACCACCCGTTTTCCTTCATTTGCCTGTGTGCCAGGGCCACGATATCCCATTCGGACAAACTCGCAACCCTGGCAGGAAGTTTTAGCTCTGTGACACGCGTTGGCAATGCTTTCCGGGTCCAAAATAGATAAGAAAATGGAACAAATTTTTTACCTTTTTTGTTCCATTTTCTTATCTAATTTTGAATTTATTGTTATATAATAATAAAAAAGTTGTAACTTACTAACTTTTTTTTTTAAATAAGATTTTAAATACCTTTGACTTCAATATCCATCACTAAAATTAAACCAAAATCACTTTCATAAGTATTCGCGTCAAATATGCAAAATTGCTATCTAATGATAATCGGTTTACTTACCTCTTTTTCTTATAAACTCTATAAGAAAAAGTATTATACTGGGGCAACTCAGGGGGCCTAAAATGGACGCTTTGGCAAAATCATAATATGATCTGCGTACAATTCATATCCCGCAATTCATCTGTTTGACAGTTTTGTATGGAGTTTCGTAAAATGGTCTACAAATTATGAATTGCTCTATTGAAGTCTAATGTCAAATAGCAGCTGTCAAACAGATGAATTGCGGGATGTATATATTGTACGCAGATCATATTATGATTCTGCCAAAGTGTCCATTTTAGGCCCCCTGAAGTGGAGGTTTACCAAAAATATATTTAGAACAGACAAAAAAAAAAACAACGTAGAAAGGTACCTTTGTGAATGTGAACATTTTTTTCTTTGCAAAAAAAAAAAAACAATTTGCCTAGTCGGCTGCCAGTCTAACCAGATGCAGCTGAATACCAGTATTTACATGGAACGACCGCCTATCTGACCCCTACAATACGATACCCCTTAGTAAGACTGGTTGTCAGACTTTTGGGATTTTTTTTCTTTGATACACAAGGAGACTCGTTGAACGTCCCACCGTCGAATAAAAACAATTCAATGAATGAACTGTTTACGATACATGCTAACTCGTTGACGAATTTAACTAGTTGATCGACTAGTTGACGAATGTAAATCAACGTTGACGTTTTGTTAACGGAAAAACCGTCAACGACCCATCCCTACGAGAGGATGTATTTTCTTTCTTATCTAAAAAAATGAAATTGTGGAGGCCCCTTCTTTGTGGAGGCCCAGGGCTAGAGCCCCTGTTGCCCTGCCCTAAATTCGGCCCTGTATATACTTACCTGCGACTGGCTGCAACCCTTAAGAGCCAACTAGTCGCGGGCTTGAACTCACTGGCGGGCGCGGCCAAAAGCACGCTGTCTCACCTAGCATCGTGTCCGACAGAGATAGCACCAGTGATGAGCTGTTAGAAGCTAGTCTACACGCATAGTCGCACGCACACAAGACACAGTGCACGACGATTCATACTAAACCGCGCGCGTAAAAAAATACGAAAACTCCTTTGTAGGGTGGGGTTTTATGAAAAAACTACTGCATAAATCAATTACAAATAAAGTTTATTATAATCTTCGACAATTGAGGTTTGTCGGAACGAGCTTTGTTTTCGACATTTTATACTTCTTTTATTACTTATTTACGCCCAAAGTTGCGTTAAAATTAGCAGGAAAAACGAATCTTTGTTGGCTCATAACTTTTGAATGCCTTTTTTTTACTATTCTGCTTCTGTACAGACAAAATTAATAATAAGACAAAACGATATTATGTTTTACTTAAGATGTACAATGTGGAACAGTGGAGTAAAACCCCCCCGAAATTTGAATGGAAAAAGTATCGACTAGTTGCGCCTTAAGGGGACGATAACCGACTTTTAATGATTTTATACTGAAGATCACGTCTAAACGAGTAGTGTTAATGATTTGAAAAAAATATAATGATAAATTAGAGCATTTTGTCAATAACTTAATATGTGAATATTTTAGATCACATTTATATTACATAGTGAAATTAATTTGTAAAGTTATGTCTAACGCGGATAGAAATCTGAGAATGGCGCAAAATTTACCAAGCGTAGGTACTTTCTGAAACCTTCACCAATTTCAAGATACTTTGATTATTAATCTTTTAGTATACGCGTTTTATTAAAATACCTTTTGTTTTGTGTATAATAAATTAATAATGCGTTAAATTGGGGACAGCGCTCCTTGATGGGCTAGTTCTATTACTGGCTCAACGTACGACACATTGCGTGAGCTCAGTACAGAACACGCAAGCTAACCACTCAAGGTCACTGACATATATCTGCGTCTTAATAAGCAACGCCAGGTCATACATTCTTGCAATTGGAGATTCGTGGGTATTGTCTATAATAATAGGAAAGAATTTTCGGCATAAGTATTCGATAACGCATTTTGTCCAGCTAGAATGTTCTAGAAATCTAGACGAACCATAGTGCATCGCGTCGTCGCGTCACACCTGTCTGCGGGAGCTTTACCATGAAATTGATTATCATTATTGTCATGACAAATAACAAATTAATTCATGAATATTGCATCTATTGTCTGGAAACAGCGAAAACAAAATAAGTAGATACCTAAATTATTCAGGCAGGTACCTATGTAATGTAACCATTATGCTATTGTCATGATGTAGGTTCCACACATGACATGTAATAAAACATTAGTAAAGTATTTATGGAGGTAGGTACAATGTTTTAAACAGTAGACTTTAATCTCTTTACCCGGCCCGGCTTCGCACGGGTAGCACTAGTATCTATAATAACCTACTAGACTTACCCTACCCTATCCTACCTACCTACCGACCCTACCTACCTACCCTATTTCATCCAAATCCTATTACTAATTATTGAAAATACTATCGTGAATTCATGCAACCCTAGTACTTTTGTGCACAAAGCTAAGCACAGATTAAGTTGTACTGAAGCTAAGGTAAGGCTCCTGTGACATGAGCTGTCAATGGCGGAGTTCCATAACTAATTAACGCCGGCCCGCTGTCAATCAGATGAATTGCGGGATATGAATTGTACGCAGATCATATTATGATTCTGCCAAAGCGTCTATTTTAGGCCCCCTTAACTGTTTCCATTAATTTCATTCATCATCAAAATATTTTTAACTTGTGTAAGACACTGCTCATTTTTTTGTTAGATTTCGGTGTTGAAAATAGTGTAGTGATTTTGCTTACTATATATTTCTTCAACAGTACGCAGACCCGAAATATAGTACCTACGGTTGGCAACCCTACCAGTGATGTGAACTAGGCAGATCACGATACGGCCATTTCTACGATCGGAACACGATAGAAACATGGATACCCTAAATTATTGTTATAGCCAAACGTCTACTGACAATCATTAAACGTTATTTATGGTCAATTTTAGCGAGCCATTTCATGAAACAGTCGAACGCTTCATGAAATGATCAATTCTAAGATCTGACCACGATACCTGCATGGCCTGGTTAGGTACCAATATTATAAATCAATACTGACATCTTTGACTATATCTGGCATCGTCTCACAAGAACAGATCAAGAATAAACTTGTGCAGTGCGCTGTTACTGGACTGTAGCTGATCTTTATTAGTCGCGTCTGACTCATCCTCGCCTATAAATATCAATTGAACCCATTCAATCCATTTCAACTAACGCCTCATATGTTCGCAGGTTACGACCAAGAAAAGTATATCCCGGTTGAACTGCAAAATGTCACGCTTACTATCCTAGATGGAATAGTCGTCTTCGAACCAGAGGTGACCAAGCAGCGAATAGGACAGTCCTTCAAATTGATGAAAGGAAACCAGCTCCAGGTCATCTCAGGAATGTTCCACAAAGTACTAAACATCGGAGAAGACCCTGCCTTTTATATGTACACCTTTTATAATAGGACCGTAGTGAATTTGGAAAATGATAACTTGTCTAATACTAAATTGCCTGTATTTAGAGAACTGTTCAAAAGGTTTACGAATATGATCATGTTTTTCGATCTGCTGGTCAGCAACATATTTAATATGTTTAAATTTTCACAATGTAGTTCGTAAAACATAATATACTAAGTACATTATAGGTACTTTGGTTATTTGATATTTTAAATTATTTACTTTTGTGGCTTTTGTTAAACCTAAACTTTGAACAAACGCGGGATATACTATGTTGCCAGCTTATTATTTATTTCCGTTTCTTGGGATATTATTTAAACGCTTGATTATGTACCAGAAGACCTCAGATAAATAAATTCCTGGGTATCTAATAATATTTCCCTAAATGTAAAATAAACGAAAAAACTTTTATGATAAAATACTTGGTGTTTTATTTTGTGAACGCTTCTATTTAGTTACTTTTTGTGAACGCATCGCAATACAGTGTTACCATGTCTTCAAAAAATACATGAGCTTTTTAATATAATGGAAATTGTACGAAATAACAAAATGTGTTTGAACAATAAAAATGTCTACCTATTATTTTTTCATCTTTATTATATAATAATAATAGATAGAGTATAGGTAAGTTAACCTAATAAGACTTCCTGGGTTTTCCTTTAAATACAAAGTCTACTAAATTCATATTTTCATTGAAATCAGTATTCATAAATCAAAACTAGTTTTGATAAGTTGTAACTAAAGATAAAGTAGTGTAGTATAGTAAACAGCCTCATTGGTCTAGTGGTCGCAAGCGCTACTTCTGAGCATGAGGTCCGGGCTTTGATTCCCAAGTCGGGGAAAGTGTTATTGGGTTTTTCCCATCAGAAATTTCTCTCATTAGCAGTCTGGAGTCTAGATTTGTGCCTGGTTGTTGGCAATAGGGTCGCCCCTATTACTTGGGACTTAAACATAACTGGCGAAATGTGGGTGTACTACAATACATATCTGCCTAACCCTTCGGGATTTACGGGCATGACGTTATGGTCTGTAATTGTAACATAACACAATAATCTTTTCTGTTGGTCCTGGTTGGTATTTTCTTTATTCTTTTTCGATCTGTACTAGACTTTTTAAAATAAATGGTTATACTTATAATGTACTACCTTTTGCCCACGGTTTCGCCCGCGGGGTGGTCGGAAATTATCATACGGAAACGTATTACCGAGATAAAAACTATCCCATGTCCTAACCTTGAAATTCGATATTTCTTGTCAACTTATTTTTTTTTTTTCAAAATTTGTCTCTCTTTGTTCTATGAAAATATGAATAGTTTACTTGAAATTTGTAGCGTTTTTTGATGATGGATCAATTTTTTTCTAAGCTGTGGAAAAATATAAAAAGACTAGGTATGCCACATAAGCTTCTACTCCGTTCACCTAGTATAGCCATTTTTTTTCGAGACGGTTAAGAATGTCATCCGGCTAAGCCCTTTTTTTTTTTTTTGGGTGGGAAATTATCAAATAACTTCTCCCGCTCTGGGCGGAGCGGGAGGGCGTGTCAGACTTTTACTGACTAAAACCCACCCGTATTCCTTCATTTGCCTGTGTGCCAGGGCCACGATATCCCTTTCGGACAAACTCGCAACCCTGGCAGATACCCTAAGCCCTAAGGTATAAAAGGTAACCCATGTAACAAACAAACAAACTCACTTTCGCATTTATAATATTAGTAAGGATAGCGGAGAGGCTACTCAGATGCATACACAAACTTGATTTGGGAGTGTTGGGACAGAAAGGACCAATAGAAAAGATTATTGTGCAATTACAATTTTACCATCTGTTTGTAAAACTATTAAAAAAAAACGAGTGTGCTTTATACCACACGACTGAAGTAAAACAGAAGTGTATAAACAGACAGTGTGAATTAAAAAAATAGCTACTAAGTGGGACGGCCGCGTAGGTGACGCGGTGTGTTCCATGTTTAAAATTTAAACAACTTCCGTTCGCCTCGCCCGATCAGTTTCCGCAACGCTCTCGTCACGCATTCACCAGCTTTCTCCCCAAATCAAGCTGGGATAAAGAAGTTTTACTTCAAAAACTAGATTCTTTAGCCAAAAAAATGTTATTCTTCAATAAGCACATTTTGCAAAAAAAGCTACGTAAAATAAAAACGTATCTTGATCTATTGGACAAAATTAAGTAAAGTTGGTACGTTAATTTTATTATTACCTGGTAACACTGCGTGGCGCGGCGGGCGGGTTCGTCTGTCAAATAGAAAATGAAGGCGACAGCAAGCAAACGGCGTGGCGTGAAACCGACCGAGTTCATTCATCTTTTCCTCTTGCCGCTGTGACGAGTCAAAGAAGTTCGGGCTCTAGCCGACGCCTCGTCACTGCGAATAAATAGTAAAACCGAGGACATTCCGTGACCATTAACGAAATTAGTGCCGTATAGGCAGCACGCCTTGCCGCCCCTTCGAAATATTGACATTTTTAGTCATCTGTGATATAACGATACAGCGGTATCCTGTTAATCAATTTTAGGTTAAAAGTCTCGTGTGATGATTAGTGCAACATTATAAAAGATTAAGGACTGTGCGCGGCTGTGTCTCGTGACCGGTATTCGGACAGAACTATTAGAAAAATGGAGTCCCCGGTGATGGCATACGCGTTCGATGTAACGCCGAATTACTCGTACATTTTCGAATTCGAAAACGAATTTATTCATTCCGACTATCGGAAATGGATGACCGAAAATTGGACTGTAGCGTTTTACTACGTTGGAGTGTACATGGCGTTCATTTTCGGCGGTCAATACTACATGCAGAACCGACCCAGGTATGTAACGATATGCTTCCTCTATCCCAAGTTCACTGTTCTAGTGGCCCACTCATATAAATTAATTGACGTAATACAGGAACTAACATAATCTGTTACAAGAGAACATGCAGTCTTGTATAGTTGTTTTTACAACCTGCTGTTTTAAATTATGTTGCTCATTGTCTTAATAGGGATGAAGTCATTTTCGTAATTAGAATGTTAAATGCCAAATAACTCAGCTCAAGAACCTGCTGTAGTTTAAAGGATTAACAAACTTTAGATTGGGCCATAACTTCCTTTGAAATGAGTCCAATTAAATATTTTTTTAAGTTTTCCTCTTATTATTTTAGGAACTAGTTAAATTAATCCAATTTATTATTTATTTGAAATATTTTAATTCATAAGGTATTCACAAATATCAATTAAATATGTTATGATTATGCCCATGGCTGACACTGATCAGATTATTTAGAAAACTGATGAACATAACATCAACAGTGAACTTTAAAAAACTTTGAATGTAGTGCTCACAGGTTTGTTCTACAGTTATAATTTATTCCTCATTTACTTGTTAATTGACCTATCCAATACCTACTTCCTAGAGATTGACTTATCATAGTATCCTAGATCATTTTGTAAACACACTCATGATTTGATAGTACTATTAACATCACCATCTGCTAATAAACTAAGTCAAGTCATTATTGTTTTTACACAAAAAGTTGGAGATATATTTAACTGAATATAGTTAATTCATATAGAAATTTTTATTGTTATAAATAATTATAATTATGATTAATCTTGATAGAAAATTATCATAAAACATTTACAACTTCATCATTTAAAGTTTTATCTCAGGTAATCAAAATCGAAGTTAAATATTAATTAGGTAAAACAATTAAGCCTTTCATTACTTTTCCTCCAAATTCATACTGTTTTTAAGTAAGATAACTTACTTAAACCATAATACTTACTTCAAATTACAATACATGATTTATCTATCAACATTCCCAATTTTCATTGATTTATTTATCCTAGCATTTGCCCGCGGTTTCACCGGCATGGAGGTCAGATTATCCCACAAGAACATGCTACCTATATTCTACTTCCTAAACCTCATCAGGTCATGGTCAATCCATGTGCCAAATTTCATCCAAATTTGTTCAGCAATTTATGTGTGAAATGGTGATGTACAGACAGAGCTACTTTTGCATTTATAATATTATATTAATATGGATTATCATAAATGTTTAGGATAATAAATATCACATAAGTCACATGTTTAGGAATGAATGTTTATGGACATTAAATTGTAATAATCTTTTATTACACCTGCAAAGTTTTAAACAATTAGTTAATTAAATCTAAGTAATAAAATAATCCTCATTGTTAAGAGTAGGACATTTAAATAAATTACTTTTTTGTAGCACTGGTCAAAAGTCAAAAGGTTATAAATAAATTCATGTAGGAAACATCAAGCTAATTCAAGACTGAAATTCTTTAGTTTTCATGCATGAATCATGAAGCTATGATAAGTTCATGCAGCTAACAGTTTTATAAATAAATGTATGAGCTACTTTGTCAAGCAAATTACAATAAATTATGAGTCTGTTTTTTTTAATTAACTAGCTTTTCCCGCGATTCGCCTCCGTGAAGGTTGGATAAACGTACTACATAATAAAAAGTATCCTATTATACGAACCCAGGTCAGTCCCTGTGCCAAATCACATACAAATCCATTCAGCTGTTAATGCATGAAAAGGTAACAGGCAGTCAAAGTTATTCTGTTCGCATTTATAATATTATAAGTATGGATTGATATCTTGCATTACTCACAATAATGCCAAGGGTGGTGTCAATTGTAATAAGATTTTTTTGCATGTAATATAAATATGCCACTTGAACTAAAATATTATTGTTGTTTTTAGGCTACCTTAATCCGAAAAAATATAAGCTACAAATATTTATAAACATGACCTGATACAAAAACTTAACACCAGCCAAAAAGAGATATTAAAAAACGAGTTCAATCTGTATAATTATAATAGGTACTTCAATAAAATATAAAATAAACTGTCTATCTATTTTAACATTAAAAAAAAATCCTGGCCAATCCCAAAAGGTAATAAATATGTTTTTTTTCCTTTTGGAAGTACCATTAACAATACAATGTAGATAATTGCTTTTCCTCAGTCATAAATTAATCTATAGAAACCATTCAACAAAAGCATTGTCTATTTTAATACTAGAAACTAGAATACATAATGAATACAATACATGTAGTACCAGCAGTAAACAATCAATTTTATTGATCATCTCAACAATTTGCATGAGTAATAAAGAATCCAGCTGCCCTATATTGTAGACATGATATTGAAATCTTAACAAGAAATCAAATATCACAATGTACCTCATGATTTCGTACCTGGCTTCTTTTAAATTCATTCTTCTCTTCAATCTGGCATTTAGAAAATTATTATAAATGATAAAACGAATTAATCAGCTTGTACACATGAATAAAAAATCGAGCAATTGCGAGTCGGACACGAACGGTTCCGTAGCACCTTAAGATATTTAATAAAAACTCTGAAAAAAAAACACGTTTCTTGTATGGGGACCCCCTTGAATATACTTTAATTTATAACTTTCATTTATTTTTATTATTTGTTGTAACAGCCATAGTAGGTACACACTGAAAATTTCACGGTTCATGAGATACAGCCTGGTGACAGACGGACAGACAGACGGCGGAGCCTTAGTAATAGGGTTCCCGTTTTACCCTTTGGGTACGGAACCCTAAAATGCGACCAATTGCGAGTCGGACACGAACGGTTCCACTATAGTAGGTACACACTCTGTGAAAATTTCAACTGTACCTATTACGGTTCAAAAGATGTGTGCCCTGTAACAGACGAACGAACGGATACGGGAGCTTAGTACTAGGGTCCCGTTGGAACCCCTGGGTACGGAACTCTAAAAAGAAATGGTATATCTCAATTTAGACAGCTGAGTCCCGTACGATCAATCAACACAATCACGAAATAAGCATTTCTCGGTAGTCACGTTTTTCGTGATTGTCAAAATCATGATAATGACAACTCTAGCTGACCAAAATAACAACTAATCATTTTTGATAAGAGGCATTTCAACAACATGTTATTTAAACATAATAGACTTTTAAGTGATGGAAGTATCAACTGAACATGTTTATTTTTTCTTAGCTTCCAATGATATTATATTAGACAGATATGTTATACACTCATAAAACAACCGAAAAAAGTGTTCTGCGCAGCAGCGGCAGCACACCAACCCACTTTTCATTCATTTTACATTTCACTACAAGTAAAAATTATGGCTTGATAATAACAACAAGAAAAAAAGAGACAGCTAGTGTTGTCAATTGCGCGTGAATGTAAACAAACATTATTCTGGCCACCAATCACCGAATGTTGGCATCACAGAATAACAAATACGTCCCAATTAGAACGTTTTCGAGTCTTCACGATTGCGCGCAAATAATCTGTTTAATATAATATCATTGTTAGCTTCTAAATAATATCTATTTCTAAACATCAAATATTCGAGAACAGTAAAGCTATAATTATGTAAACAAGTATGACGTGAACATAGATATCAGGTAAATGTACTGGCTCGGTAACTAGTTGATATAATTCCCGATATCTCGGTTTAACCTTTGTCTCTCATCCATCTGTTAATTACCACACATGGACGATGTGCAACAAATTATCGTTTGTTTACTATCTACTAGCATTAACTCTGACGTTTCATAAGTTCCCATGTAGGTTTATGTGAAATAAAATGTTTTGATTTTGGCCGCGGCTTTGGCCACGTGGCTTTTTCTACAATAAAAGCCTAAGTTACTCCTTATAACATCAGCTATCTGCCAGTGAAAGTCCCGTCACAATCGAATTAGCCGTTTCGGAGATTAGCCGGAATATCCAGACAGACACAAATAAAAATAAAAGTTTTTTTGTTATAAGTACCGTATACTTTTACCGTATGCATTTAGTAAAAAGCTGTTATTTTGACATTACAAACGGATTCTTTAATTGTTATTTATTTGAATATATAGCTGAACCATTGACATTATGTGAGATAGTAAATAAAAATCTCAGGAAGGTTATAATGTTAATTGTTATGTCAATTATTGTTAGTAAAATTTCTCTGGGAATAGTTTTGTGCTCAAGTATGATTAGTAGATAGAAATACGTATGTATAGTTGGAGCAGTCTCTTCCGTAGTTTCATGGAAATAGGAGAATAGCGCCATCAGGGCCAACCTTGGCATTCCTCTCGTCACAAAAGTTTTAATATAACTATAGGTTAAACATAACAGGGGACCAAGGATGCTGCCTTGTGGTACCCCATACGCAATAGGAAAATCATGACTAGTATATTCATCTAACATGCCTCTGCAAACAGTTGCAAAATATTCAGTGTAAGGCCATGCTTCCCAACGGGATGTTGTAGTTTTTTTTTAACTGTAACGGGATGGACGCAGTGTCAAAAGCCTTAGCCAAGCTCGTCACAACAATTTTTTCTTTATGTCAAGGTGACATGAGAATCTCAATTGTTTGAAGTACATCGTACTTACGTAAGTCGTAGGTCTTCTCTCAGACTAGCGAGTCTAGGATCTCGGAAACTTAACAGTCGATATCAACAAGATAAATGGCACCGTTGGTAACCTTCATTTCCTTAATAAGGCTAACTCAGGGAATTAACTAGTACTTTATGTAAACACGAATCAATTATGTATGTGTCTACAAATATATACATTTCAGTATTAAAAATGCAAAATATAATTTCATTTGCACATATATTTTAATGGTACTTTACTGTACATAGTACATACTTAATACTGTATGCATATTCAACACGTCAATACACAGTTTAATAAAACTGAGCTCAAGATGATTTGAAACAAATATTAACTTGCTAAGAACGTAGATAAAAGTATCAACTTACGTCATCATTAGTAATTGATGAATCAATTGACGTACAACTCCGATTTCATTCGTAGGTACTTATATTTTTACAAATATAAGTACCTACGAATGCTGTCGTGCGCTACCGCCACATTTGTAACAGTGGCAGAAGCGAGCGACAGCCACCGGTGTTCGGAAGCCGCCACATTTTATAACCTGCTCTGGTGCGCAGTCTTACGATGGATTCCGACACGGAAAGTTTGCTCGCGCTATTGTTAATACGCAGACGACGTTGACAACGCCGTCGCCGCCTATATTGGGTACATCCAATTTTAACTGCGCGGGGGGTGGAGTACTGCGACAGTGGCGGGTGTCGGCGTCTTGTGTGGCCCGTAGCGACCACAAGTGGCGAGTCGCCGACACTGCTGTAGCGTGTGGCCGCCACCGGCTACACGTGTGCGGCGGGTCTATACAAAATACATGAAAAAGTGTGACAAGTCGCTGTCGCTGACCACCAGTGGCTGTGGTCGGTGGCCCGTTTGCGCCGAGCCTTACTTTCTCTAAATGACCATTGTCAAAAATCTTCGATGGGTACGGTAGTGACCACGTCGCGTACGAACATTCATGCCTAAAAATATACATAGAATTTTCATAGTTGTCCCCTGCAAAAAGTAAGTCCATACGTGTTGCTTGGTTCGTTTAGAGTTTTAGACGAACCAAGCAACACGTATGGACTTACTTTATTAGTGGTACGACTGATGGATCAGGTTAATGATAACAGGTAGACCTGTATTCTCATCATAGAGCGATCATCAACCGGTTCCCCAAGCCTTGTAATTACGGGAAACCCCATATTTAGCGAGTGGAAATCTACTGCTGGCTATTACGTATATCACTCACTATAGGAAGTGGTAGTAGCACATGCTGTTTCTAAATGAGAAATATAAATTAAAACTCACATTTACTTTTGAAGTTGCATTTTAAAGACCAGTGACTAACTCCAAAAAAAATATACCAAAACGTTCTCATTGAATAAACTTTCTTAACGTCTAGATTGGCAGCATGCATGCTTCGGGGATTACGTAAAACAAAATATTCGTTTCTTAATAAGTCAATTTGATTATCTAATTCCATAAATGTTTACAAACGCGATATTATGCTGAGCGTGGGGGACGTGCCGGTTCGACGGCTCCGGTGGGATGGGTGGCGGACCCGACGGGGTGAATCTCATGAATGAAACTCCGCATCTGATTTGCAACGTTACGTAACTCAGTTTGGCACGCTTTCATGAATAAAACCGTTTTCACAGCCACACTGCATTTTCCGCTCATTCATATTACCCATTTTCATGATTTTATACAACATCGTATTCATTTTGGTCCATTCTTTTTAAAGTATCGCTTTCGTTTGTATTCCTTCGTCAGCAATTAAGTGAAAGTTTAACACATTGAATACTGGTCTCGCTTACACTGTATGTATGACATCACCATGTGGTGCGGGGCTGTCGACGGCTAGAATATTGAATTACATTCTATTCAATAAAGTATTCCAGACGTACTTTATTTTTATAGACTTCACACAAGACAAACGTTCGACAATAGATCGATATGTTCAGTTGTAAGTTGTAACCGCTTATTTTGATCATCACACTATCGCCTATGATTCTATGATTACTATAAAACAAGGTAACATGTAGGTCAAGGTGTAAGTCGTCTATTTCAGTGTAATCCTGATTCCTGAGGCTTCGGCGGCATAACTCGGTGCGTTCAATGTTCAATTACGCAGATTACGTTTAAGTTTACGAGATACTCCAGTTTAATGGTGACGTAATCTGATGAAAGGACGTCATTGAGCTTTAATTGTATTATTTGGTTGCGTTAGGATAATTGCTTTTGTAAACCCACTTTGTAATTCCATACATCTATTTCCGAATGGTGGAAAACTGTGATCGTTTTCATTTGGACAAGATCGTCTTGTCTCGGCCCGATGTTTTCGTCATTTGGATCTAACATTGACTTCAGAATTTCAGATCGAGAGCAATTGTCCCGACTGTCTGCCCGCTATTACCAGAGGGCTAATTGCGTAACACACTATCAGTAGGAATCGGTTTCAATTTGACAGTTCAACAACATTCATTGCGTTATTTACGTTGTTGAGCAGACATTTTTTGCTACCATAAGAAGCAATGGATTAGCAATATACTTCAAAATCATTCCGATTCCGATTCAAACTATGTTACGCAATTAGGGTGCTGTTCAATGTAAACAACGCGTTTATTGCTTCGACGCCGCCGCCGCCGCACAGTGTGTAATTTTCACAATCTAGCTGGCCAATTTTATTTAGGCCTGGCGATATGAGTAAAATATGCACTAAAATATTATAATAGTAATTTAAAGGCACTGTCCAGGTTTAAAAGATATATTTCGACATAAAGTAGGTACATATAAAAATATTTACATTCAAAATATTACAATTATATTTAAATTACAAAACAAATAAGCAGAAAACTCAAACTAAAACAAAATACATAGTCTGGATTACGCAAAAAAATAATATAACATAGACATTTACAGAAAGCCTCAGTCAGAATCGCTATCATCATGCTCGACATCACTTTCTGACAGGCTGGATATCATCAAATTCAATTCCTGGTGGTCTTATTTGTAGAAGCTGGCTTACCTCAGGATTATTTGGCCACGCTTATTTTTTGGAGGAGCACGTAAGCTTGCTATGTATGGATCTGACGTTATCAACAATCGATGAATTAGATCTGGGTTTGAGTCAACTCTAGACGTTTTTCTTGTGAACAATTCTCTGAATTTTCTGTTGTCCTTATTTCTAGCTTCCTGTGCTTCTTTGGAAAGCTGACCAATTCTATTACTGCAGCTTGCGAAATCTTTTTGTGGTCTTCCAGCCCGATTACTTGTTGTAGGAAGTGAAACGCTTACGACAGCGTTTGTCACTATATCGGGCAATGATATACTTTCTTCCAACCACAATGAATTGGCGTTCAAAAATCGTTCCCGATGTCTTCCCGATTTCGACCATTTTTGTTTTATTTTTTGGCAAACACTTCGAATTGTGACTTTCAAGCTCTTCAAAATGTCTTACAAAAAGGAAGGATCTCCCAGGTCTTGCAATATAAGATGTAGCAAAGCATCTGTTCTGTTTTGTTTTGCGTTAGCAAACCAAACATCGAAACATTTTCGACGCGAAATTTGCGAAGCAATCCTAAAATTAAGAAAAACTTCTATGAGTGTCGCAATCATTCGCAAACAAACTGACATATGATATAGAGCTAACAAGTAATACTTTCAGAAAAATACAATTTGAGAACTGTATAATGCGATATAATGTATTAAAACTCAAGTACAAAGTGATTGAGAGAATTATTGTAGTAAAATATAAACATGATATATTGTAATGGTGCTTGCAGTTAAATTAAATAACAGTGGAAAGTAAAAAACATTGCAAACTTACCTCTATGCCCACAAGAACACAATAACAACACACAACAACTACTAGCAACTGAAACACGAGCGTATTCATCGAGTGAATTCAGACGAATGACGCGGTCCCTCGGTAAACCAGATCTCGAACGAGCAGCTAGTCGGTTGTTCTGACCCTTTTTTCTATTGTTTGGCGTGATTCTTTGTAAAAAAAAAAACTATATCTTGGAAGTGTGGTTCAACTACTTCAAGAATGTGCAAATGCTTTTTTTCTGTAAGTAAGTGGTTAAATTAGATTCCGGCCAGCTAGATTATGAAAATTACGCTCTGTGCGCCGGTACACCTATCAAAATTTTGTTTCAGTGCGGTTAGTGGAAGTGTTCAGGTGCGGTTCGGACAAGTCCTTATGAAATCAGTGCTCTGAGTAGAATACCTCCACATTTCTCATATTTAATGTTTCGAATACTTTACAGTAGTTTTCAGTTCTCACGATTTTTTGTGTTTAAAATGATTTTGGAAGTAAACAATGCCAACGGATTCTTATGCTTGAAACTGGAGTCGAGTCAAGAGGCTGTACTATAAATTGTGATCGTGTTAAATAGGCCTTTCACGTCTTGTCAAAGACGTCAATATATCAAATGTTTTTACTTTTTTTTTTTGCAGAATACTATGCTCGTTTATCAGAAACCTTCTATTTTTCATGAGTTGCATATAATGTAAGGTTGAGACTGGCGTTTTTGTTAATTGTCAGTTATTCTGAACCTGAATGCAGTAATATTGTGACGTAATTTCACAGCAGGAGTAAATTCGTGTGCATTGTAGACGAGCTTGCAAGTGATAGCATTCATTGTTGGTGGCGCGTGTGTTGGATCATTCGGTTCCCTACAAAATGGTTGAGCTGGATGGTGCTGATTCACGCGTCATGTTCGTGAACGGGCGCCGTCAGTTGTGACTGGTTATCTCCTATCTGCCAGGGCTTATTTGTAATTTTTTATATTTTGTATTATTTAAATAATTTATTTTTTTACATTTTTCTCACGTATAGAAGCGACAAGAATAATGTACCCAGGATTTTGTAATATCCTGATTTAAAAGAGTGTCCTTGGAGTTTCTTGCCTATTCTTCTCCATAGAGATCTACGTTTTGGAATGGGCAAATAGCTTCAACTTTCTGACTAACTGACCGACTCTTTGACAATTAAAAAGTGCCTGTATTGGTTTAATTGAAATAAATGCTTTGAGTTTGAGTTTGTTCGTGTCTTACTGTTTAATTTCGTGTTCATTGGGGTTCGGCGAAGTTTGTTTACTCTCTGTGGTCGTTGTTAAAATTAGTTCGAATATTGATCAGGGTTATTTTTGGTTGTACTCGTATGCCTTTTTTAAGCTATTCTTGCCTCTTTTGGTGAGCTTGATGGACAGTAGGTTTTTAACTAAAGAGGAGGAAATAATATACGTCATGACATTCATCATCATCCTCATCATTTCAGCCGAAAGACGTCCACTGCTGGACATAGGCCTCCCCCAAAAAGAGGAGGATTTGGCATAAGCGCCACGCTTGGCAGGCGGGTTGGCGATCGCAGTATAGTTTTAGTATAGAGAACGCTGCTGCCCATTCTCTAGTAAGTCCCTTAGTCGCTTATTACGACACCCATGGGAAGAAATGGGATGGTGCTATTCTTTACGTCCGGCACCAAAAGGAACTATACGGTCATGACATTACACGTTTGTTTTATACATTCTTAAATGTAGCTAAGTTCATATATATAATTTATTTTTATTTTAAACAGATATTATCTCCATACAATGATACGTCCAAATAAAAACATGGAAGGACTTCTTGGCGGGAAAGTGAAGCGTCATGTTCAGTAGTTTGTTTAATTTTCCAAAATTAGTGTTTAGCCGAATATTAATGTGTAATAATGGTGGATTATTAACCATTAAGTGTTTGTGAACGTGCATTAGTGTAGGCAAATGAAACAAAACAGTGCAACTTCGCTTCAAGTTCTCTCAAGAAGTCCGCGTGAGGGCTCAGTAAAGTGCCACATCTTTACTGAAACTCAAGGGGAGTGGGCGGGGATATCATCATCATGCATTTATAATTCATTTCATCAATATTATAGAAGAACTAAAACTTGACATTGGCTAAATGCACAAACCGTGCGAAGCCAGGAGGAAAAACAAAAAAAAAACATGGAAGTGATATTAGCTGATACGTTTTTAACTATATAAAATGTATTATTCATGTCGTTAACTGGGTAATGTATTTTAGAGAACTGACCATTTAATAGGCACAGAATTTTTACCGTATCATTTTGCGTCATATGTAAATTTTTTACACAATTTAGAGGCCTTGAATAGTTGTTTTCCAGTTTTTAGCAAATTAAATATATTATGTAAGTACTTAAATTTTGTACAATAATTGAAATAAATGTGAGCAATAATTGAATAAATTTCTCCTCTATGAGCTAGATAAGCCAATAACTCAAATACAGAAGTCAGAAGTCAGAAATTGACTTTTACCGTAGTCGCTAAACACAAACACTTGATATTAATCGGCTAATCGGCTTCCAACGTGAATTACCGAGTCAATTGGGTCACTAACCCCAACCCAGGGCCCAACGACCATTGCCAGGGCCAGTTGTTCAACGATATTGACATTCACAACCTTTCCGTTAATTACAATTACATTTAATACTTTCGTCTTGCGATGGAAAGAGATAGACGTTATCATGAATCCTAATTTCTTGACCCTTATTGGTTTTTCATTCAGGGACATGAATAAACATTGTAATGAGGTATTGAGCATTATTAATATTAGTTTTATGTTTATTATTTGCCTACTAGTTCTAGAAATTACCAAGTTTTCCAGATAATGTGTGCATAAATAAAAAGGAAAACTTGACGATGTCACGTCCATTCGTAATGGCTCCCGCAGACAGGCGCGACGCGATACTAGTAGCACAATTTCTATGAAAACTTCATTGAACGTGTCGCACCCGCGATATCGCGCCAGTCTGCACGAGCCGTTATGCGAGAGAATAAATTTGAATATGAAACTGATTCATTATCTTCATTTTATTATTCTAGATAAAGTATTTATCTCGGTCGACTTAGTTATTTAAGCCTTGTGTGTAATACTTTTTGCTAAAAACCTTACGTAATGTTTCCGTTTCAGATTTCGAATGGATCATAATTATTCTTGATTCTCTTTGACAGATTTATTCCAAATCCGGTTCTGGGACGATTTTATTTAGAAATCTTAAAATTCTATTCCTATTACATAGACGCTCATTGTGTCGAAATCTGTGAACATCGAGATAAACACCGTGAAGGTCGAGGGAGGGAAACCGCAACCATTTTCTGGCTGCTTTTGTGTTTAGTTCTCACGGAGGATCGTTGAACAGTATCCAAAAGTTTATTATACGGCTGAATTTGCGCATAAAGGCTTCTACATATCGGGGCGACTTGTCGCGCGACGCGACGCGACACAAAGGCACCGCTCGTCCCGCGGCACGCGGGGCCTTTGTGCCGTGTCGCGTCGCGCGACAAGTCGCGCTGGTATGTATAAGCCTTAATGCTGACTTACCTAAGTGTTTATCTGTTGTGGTTTTATTGATTTTTCGAGTTTATTTCTGCCCGCGACTTCGTTCGCGTGGAAGTCTTAAGACACCACAATATACAAATAACAGCCACATTTTTATATAAAAACTGCCTCGTTGGTCTATTTGGTCGCAAGCTCTACTTTTGGGCATGAATTCATGCAAAGTATTATTGGGTTTAACGTCTGGAATTTCTCAGTTGCAGTCCGAAGTCTGAATTTGTGCCCGGTTAGTGGCAATTGGCTCGCCCCATATTACATGAACAAAAGACAAAACTGTCGAAATTTAATAGTTTATTTATAATGCTTGGTTTTTGTACTGAATGCTGATCCTTCGTTGAGAACCCTCATCTTTTGTGGTTCGGGACGTTATTCACACACACATACACACACATACACGACATACATAAATACATACATCACCAACCACCAAATACACACTACATACACTTACTGTACGTACCTACACAACGTTTTTTTTTCTTTTCTTCTCACTATACTCTATTTGAAATAAGATTAAACATTTAAATAAACTTGTTTACAGTCCGCTCAACCGATTTTGACTTCTATTCCGTAGGCATAAGGGTAGCATTGAATGCAAAAACGTGGTTACAATACCAACTGTTTATTACAGCTGTCATTGGTCATGCCACCAACGCAATAGAAGTCAAAATCGATTGAACGGACTGTAAAAAAGGTTTATTTGAATGTCTAATCTTATTTCAAACGGAGTATAGTATATTATAGCTTTATCTTTGACAATTCATTAATTCTAAATTTACTTGTATGCTCACAAAAATCGCTCGACTTAATGTAATACGAAGACACTGCCTCCCAAGATACAGGATTTTCCTAGTTTGGGAGACAGGGTACCTGTTCCTTTTGGACTTTCGACTTCATTGCAGTCACTAACCTTTTGTATCCATTCATTGTGTAATTTTACTCAAGTCTGTGTACCCTTCTGTGTTATTGTCAAAGTTTATGTTTTTTTGTGAATAAAAAATGTATTATTTATTTATTTTATTTTCTTTTAAAATTACTGAGCAATATAGGTCAGTCGGGCAGCAGCACCCATTGAGGTTTTCGTATAAGATCTTCCTTTATTCTATCAATCTGCCCAGCCTTTTCCCAACTATATTGGGATCGGCTGCCAGTCTAACCAGATGCTGCTCAATCCCAGTATTTTACATGGGACAACTGCCTATCTGTCGATACAAATTGAGTTCCAATCCAAAATATCTGTATTAAATATTAACGTACGGTTGGTATTAAGTTTCGAAGGCACGGTTTGCGCAGTGGTTAAGCGATTGACTGCTGCGCTGCGTTTCGCGGGTTCGATTCCCGCACGGAACAAATATTTGTATGACCTACAAGTAGTTGTTCCGGGTCTGGCTGTTTGTGTATTATGTGAGTTTAAATGTTTGTAAACGCACCCACAATAAAGGAGCAATTCCTAGTGTGTGGCAACGTTTAAAAAAAAATACAAACAAACCTTGGTTCACACTATCTCAAGAAAGAGGATTGGAAAGGAGAATGGGGAGCTTTACAGCACAGGCTGAAAAGAACGTAAGAACGTCTTAGTTGAATGCAGATCGTGTTTTCTTTTTTTTTTTCAATTACTCAACTTAATATTGTCTAAATAGATAATTCCTTCATATTTTGCAATACATTCCAAGCATTGTGTCATCGCGCTTCTCTTTCTTTTGTATGCAGCCTGACAGTGACCGTGCTTTAGCTATTGTCAGGATCTTAAGACCCAGATATATGCCAGTGACCTTGAGTGGTTAGCTTGCATGTTCTGTACTGAACTCACGCAACGCTACGTACGTTCAGCCAGTAATAGGACTCGCTCCATCAAGGAGCGCTGTCCCCATTTTGACGCATTATTAATTTATAATACACAAAATAAAAGTAATTTTAATAAAACGCCTATAATAAAAGATTAATAATTAAATTATCTTCAAATTGGTGAAGGTTTCAGAAAAATACGCTGGGTAGATTTTGCGCCATTCTCTGTTTTTTATCCGCATTTGACATAACTTTACAAATTAATTTCACTATGTAATATAAATATAATCTAAAATATTCACATATTAAATTATTGAGAAAATGCTCTAATTTAACATAAATATTTTTTTCAAAACCTTATCACTACTCGTTTAGACGTGATCTTCAGTATAAACTCATTAAAAGTCAGTTATCGTCGCCTTAAGGAAGCTCATATTTAAGCACTGAATATCCTGTACTTGGATAAATTATAGTCTTTTATAAACAAAGGTCTCCTAAAGATACTTTTCGTGTAAAAAGTGTGTTGCTACCAGTCACGATCAGCCATAGCGTGTTAGATTAGATAAAAATATCAAAAATACTCTTTTATTTAGGGTTGTTTGTCCGAAACCTTGAACATAGCGTTAAATACTACTGTATGCGTTGTTGGATTTTTTTCCGTTAAACTTAATTTTTCGGCCATCGACCCCGAATGCGAGAACCGTTAAATCAAGGCGAGTAACTTTGTAATTTACTTTGTGATTATAAGTGAAATGCCACCGCCGTATTTTACAGCATTTTCACTTTAAAGCAATTCGCAGACCTTTGCCGAAACGGATCGCATTTGCCCACGTATGCGAAATTTTGGAGAGAAATATTCGCATTTTTAAATTGCTTTCGCTGATTTTTTTCGGGATTCGCTCACGTAGGATAGGGATAAGATATTTGATTCAGGTAAGGGTATAACACGATACAGTGATTTATGCGAGTTTACGATTATTGGTACCGAGTCTGACTAGGGATGCACGATACTTACATTTGTACCGATACTTTGGAACGATCAGGAACGTAACTATGAGATACGATTCTAGAATCATATCGAATGGTTTTTGATATTTTATAAATTGATTTTATGATAACTTTTTTCTGGGTTAACGACCGTAGGTAGTGTAGTTAGGTACTTGTTATATCAGCTTAAAAATATGTTTTATTTTGTTGACTTCACAGACGATAAAAAAAAAACAGATTTTCTCAACTTCAAGTAACTACTCTACTACAAGCGGTCGTTTAATACTTTTTTTTTATGTATTGTGTTAAGATAGATATCGACCTTTACCTTACCGTGATATAACATAGTCTACGGAAAAGGAATATCAAAAAAATTTAAATCTTGCTACCTGTATAGTATACTCATAACTATCTGCCGCATTTGTCAACACGCGCCGCCATATTAAAAACACTATAGTATTTTATTTAATAAACAAGTTTAACAACTTCCTACATAAGATATTTTAAATTGACTGATCATGCAATTATGACAATGTGATAAGATGCGATGCGGTCCATTCATTCCGATGAACACAATTAATACTCCATTACTCCTTTATTTTTCCGTGTTTCATTTATTTGTATTGATCCAAGACTGTATCGCATTTGTTTATATCGATCTAGTAGAACAGAGTATCGTATCATGTTGTATCGATACTGTAAAGTATCGCGATCGATTCGGACGTTGCCTGTGGAACAGTACAGGCGCCAGCAGGTCAAGCTACCCGAAACTGTAAAATTTTCCCAATTAACCTTGAACCTTATAATTTTGAGATACAGTTGAAAATCTATTAAAGGAAATTTGACAGATTGTAGTAGCTTGATGTGCTGGCGTCTGTACATAGTATTAGTATATAATTTGGACTGCTACCCCCTCCCCTACTTCTTAAAAAAAATTAAACGCACAATAAAAATGTCAACGGCTCGGAAACGGAAACTATAATTATTTTATCACAAAACATACATAATCCAGGATGTGATAAAATGTAGATATTATTATGTAATGTGTGTGCCGTTAGTTCAATGTCGTTAAAATAAAAATGGCTACTGGCGATAACAGTTAGCACTACAGTACCTACTATAAACAAAAAATAATTACAAAGTAGGTTAAGTATCTACTCTCTAAATAGGAGAAAACATTCGGCTGTTTAAAAGAGCAGTGATAGCCCAGTGGTGTCGGCCACGACTTACGAGTTGTAGGTCGTGGATTCAGACCCACGAAACTCCGCAGACGAGATCTGTATCGATATCTAACCACGAAAAAATTAGAAAAATGTATAAAATTGATGATTTTTGTTTTGGGTCAATTACCGCTGTTGGTGTTTTTACTTAAAATATGAGTGGAGAAAATGTTTTATTCTTTGTTTTATCGTGTTCAGATATCGATATTCACAGACGTGATGGGTTCACGTCTGTGAAGTAGAAAACTGATATTTCAAGTGACTACACTACTGCAGTTGATGACCCAAAAACACCTCATTTTTATTTATTTTTTGTTTTGCCGTGTTTTGATATGGATTACCATCACATCTGCAGAGTTTCGCTAACTAATTTAATTTGACCCTGTATACACTTTGTGTATTGAATTTCCTCACCACTGCTTTCAAAATGGTGACGAAAAACATCGTGAGGAAACCGGTATGTCCTCAAACCAAAAAAATCGAAGACATGTGACATCCGCGAACCCGCACTGGGCCCGTGTGGTGGATTACGGCCCACAGGGCCCACTCCCTCTCACAGACAGGAGGCCTGTGTCCCAGCAGTGGGACCGGTATAGGCTTATTATGTATGTATTTTGTTATTTGCATACACGGTTTATGTTAAGTGGAACAGCGGAGTCACCTAACACAAGCATCTCTTTGCTTAAGGCGACGATAACTGAATTTAATTATTGTATACTGAAGATCACGTCTAAACGAGTCGTATTAATGATTTGAAAAAAATATATGTTAAATTAGAGCATTTTCTCAATAATTTAATATGTGAATATTTTAGATTATGTTTATATTACATAGTGAAATTAATTTGTAAAGTTATGTCTAACGCGGATAAAAAACTGAGAATGGCGCAAAATCTACCAAGCGTATTTTTCTGCAACCTTCACCAATTTATAGATAATGTAATTATTGATCGTTTAGTATACGCGTTTTATTAAAATACCTTTTGCTTTGTGTATAATAAATTAATAATGCGTCAAATTGGGGACAGCGCTCCTTGATGGGCGAGTCCTATTACTGGCTGAACGTCCGACGCGTTGCGTGAGCTCAGTACAGAACGCGCAAGCTAACCACTCAAGGTCACTGGCATATATCTCCGTGTTAAGCGGAAGAGCGGAGTCACCCTAACACAAGCATCTCTTTGCGTAAAAGGTGATCTCCAAAACATGTCTGTTAAACATTATGTAACTGTTTTTTTTTTTTTGTATGATTAGTAGATAATTCCCAGAAATACACAGTCTGTTTCAAGGCCGGTGAAATTAGCATTCTTTAGTTTTATTGTTTTTCCTTTATGGCAGTTTCTATAATACGAGATAACAAGAGTGGGGAATACCCATAGACTGCTAATAATAAAGACTGATATACAAGTGTACATAGAATAATTTGATAACTAAATAGTCGCGAGGCCAATTTGTTGGCTAAGTGGCCAGTTAGCTACATAAAATTATATGACTGTGTAGGCAGGTACTATGTAAGTACTTACAGTGTTTTACTGCTAAAGGTCATAGGTATTTTCATAGTAGGTAATATCAATTATCTATATTTCTGGCTCAACTGGACTATAAATAATATTTTAGAGGTATGAGGAACAGGGTGTAAAGTTCACTCATCCTTTATAGAAAAGGGAGGATCCTCCGACCAGACGGGTGTTGTATCTGGTGGACGGTTGATGTCGGGATGCTGTATATATGCTAGTTGCGCGGTAATCTCTGCTTGCGCGATGCAGGATTTTGCGTGACGTCAGTGTGACGCGTAGTTCGCATGTAGCGATGTTGATGCCGCTACAATATTCTTAAACTCGCAACAGGGGGCCTAAAATGGAAGCTTTGGCAGAATCATATGATCTGCGTACAATTCATACATCCCGCAGTTCATCTGTTTAACAGTTGCTATTTGACATTAGACTTCATTAAAGCAATTCATAATTTTTGAACCATTTTACGAAACTCCATACAAAACGCAAACAGATGAATTGCGGAATACTCGTATGAATTGTACGCAGATCATAATATGAATCTGCCAAAGCGTCCATTTTAGGCCCCCCCTGTTGTGTAACTCGCTATCAGTAAACCAATTAACATGTGAAACGAATTGTCTTGTAGAATTTAGTCATCCCACGACCAAAGTCCAACAATCACCGAGTTTCACGATTTCGCGGATCAACGGCCAACTCAGTGGACTTTGGTCTTCGAAAGTCAGTGATACCATCTCGGTATTACGTGATTAACATCATGTTGCCGAAGTTTACGTTTTAGTTGATGATTATACAGGGTGTGAAAGTAACTGCGTGCCATAGCTTAAGGGTGGGTTCAGTACCGATAAAGGAACCCAGGAAAAAAATGAACACAAAAAAATATTGCAAGATCAACCTAATTTAGTACCTACTAACTTAAAATAGCAATGGTTTAGAATTAAAATTATTTTATTTGACGGTTCTAAGGCCGTTAAAGTACGAAGAGACTTATTTTTATTTATTTTTTTATGTTTAGGTAGTTCATGTTTTTTTTTTTTCTGGGTTCCTTTATCGATACTGAACTTACCCCTAAGCTATGGCACGCAGTTACTTTAACAACCTGTATAAGTAAAGAATGAAAAAAAAACACTGAATATTCAAAAATGTTTACAGTTTTGACTATGGCTACGGGCTAGCCTGTAAATTAAATATCGATAGATTGAGAAAAAAAACTGAAATAGTCTTAACGATTGGCCGACTAGCTGACGCGCTCATTAGGACATGGATTTTTTTTACTGCTGCTCATAACATTAGGCTACCTTTCTTTGCCCAGCAAGCAAACCAATGAAAAGCAAGACATTGAAAACGTGACAAAAAAAAACTCTGTAAAGAGATGCTTGTGCCTCCACTTCAGTTTTGTATGCCACTTGAATCCACTTTGAGTCTAGAAACAATTTATTACTTAGTGATTCAAGTTTATCTTAAAAATAATGACATCTTCAGTTATTTGAAGTAACTGTTTACACATATGCTTCAAACCCTGATGACTGACGGTTGAACACGCCACATCATGCGAGACGCTTGTTTGTAAACAAATGTGAACCCTAACATTGTAGCGATAAACTTCATATTTCATTAAACTGGTCACAGATACACGGAAGTGAAAGGAAAGAGATTCTAGACTAGACAAATTCAAATGTAGACTTTTTAATACTTATACCATCGTTTTTTGTACGAGAGAATAAAATATGGCATTCAATATTTCAATAGTGCAGAAGTGTTGTTGGCGAGCTTTTGAAAATAGAATAACCTATTTTTAATGTGACGTTCGTTATACAGGATTATTCGATTTTGAAACGATGTAATTTATTTTTAACTGTAAAGTATGTTCCTCTCTTGAATGTTGCTAAATAAGCGATGTTTATTTAAAAATCACTTGTTTATCCAAGCTATGAACCATTGGGTTCATAGCTATCAGCATAATTTTCCTTGATTTTTACGAAGGTGTTATATTTGCTTTGGAGTTCAACGGTATCGCTAATAGTGCTGAAGTTCAATAATATTTGTAAGTACAGCCTTTTTATAGATTTACCGAGAGCAAATCACACAAATGTGTCAAGATAATAATATCATTACAAAATAATTTTGTTCATATAGCACATTTTTCATATCAGTTTCCTTTCCGTTAAACAATGTATCTAAAAAACCATGTTTATTTATCAAAAGTGAAAAGATAAGATAGCAACAAAAGATATGCAATCTTTACGACAACTTTTCTACAAGTATCGTAAGAAGGTTATTTGTGTGTTAAAATTTTTATTGTGGGTACCATTTAGTTTTAAAAAACCCTATCGAAAACCCTTTCCATAAGAAAGTTTTTGTACCACTTACAGGGAAACCCAGGGGAAGTCAATTTGTACGCGGACAATTTGGAATCAAACAAACAAAATTTCGGGATTTCCATACGATTCCAAATTGTCCATCGACAGCTCAGCGCCTAACTTACTTACTTCTTTGGTTTTTGCCTGCGGCCGTTCCTAGTAAAGGCTTCTACATACTGACGCGACTTGTTGCGCGACGCGACATCGGTAGAAAATTTTCTATGAAAAATTCAAGGAAGTTGTTCTACCGGTGTAGAGTCGCAGTACATGTCGCGCCAGTATGTAGAAGTCTTAAGAAGCGACGGTAAAAAAGTTTTTCATGAAAGTCATTACCGGCGAAAGTGAGAATAGCGTTAAATAAAAACCTGAACGAAAAAAATTCTCGCCTTATCTTATTCTTTTTGAAGGAAAACTGTTTTGTGTCTCTCAGTGGCTCAAAATAAACAAAATTATTGAGACCAATGGGAAAAATATTCGCAAAATTAGAAAAGTTCATGTTAGAAAGAAAAACGTTTTATTTGTCACAGTATCATAATCACACACCAGCTTTGAAGGAAACATGATTTTACAATTAAAAAAAACTCAACATAAACGACTTTCGCTATCGAAACAAAACCGGAACAACCAGCTAAGCCAGCATTAAATAATAATATGTAAAATCGATAAAAAAACAACTAAAACGAGATAAACATTTATTGCATCCACGTCCCTCAGTATGTAATGGCACATTGCCATTATCAGTATCGTACCACTTGGCATCATGCGTTGATAATGCCTATCTTTGTGATAACGGAGGTCGGCGCTTTTCACGAGAGTGATGTAACCGCTATGCTGATTCGCTGCAGAACTTTAAACCAGATTTTGCAAAAAATATGTAATCCAAAACTGCATCCCAATTGGTCAACACACTTTCTATCATATTCCGAAATATTTTGAAGGAAATTTCTAATCCATTACTTCATTTCTTTAAAACTGCTCGACAGCGTAAATACCGCAATGAATGTTGTTCAACTGTCAAAATTTTGTTGAACTGCATTGCCATTCTTTTTATTAGTGTGCCGATGGTAATCTATACTCCATTTGAAACCGATTTTGAGATCTATTCCGTGGGCATAAGATGGCATTAACGCTGGTAGCACACCTCCGCCGCCAAACCATATCAGCGAAACCGCAGTTTATTTCTACTGGCTCGCGTCATGTTCGCTTCTCGAATCGGATGCGAGTAGCAGAACATGATGCGAGCCAATTGAATTGAACTGCTGCGGTTTCGCTGCTATGGTTTCGCGGCGGAGGTGTGATATCAGCGCAAAAGCAATAACGTGGTTACAATGCCAAATGTTTATTATTGTCATTTGTCATGCCTCCAACGCAATAGAAGTCAAAATCGGTTGAACGGACTGTAAAAAAGGTTTATTTAAATTTCAAATGGAGTATAAATGGACTCTACTTTGAAATCGGCTACATGTTTGGCGCCATCAGTAGCGTCCCATCAGTTCCTGTAACGTACACGCTGGGAATGGACACGCAATACACGATATTATGCATTGCCATTAAAATTGTGTTATGCAATTGCCTCGCTGGAAACAGAAAACTCTCAATGAACGCCATTGACTTCGACCATTGGAAATTCTCATCCATTCATTTCCAGCTTTGCGAAGATCGTCGTCCTACGTAGCTGGCGGGCGTCCTACACTATGTTTACCGAATCTCGGTCTCCAGTCATGAACACATCTGCTCCAACAGCCAGATTATGTACTAGATCGTGACCGTGGATTTTCTTGAAATGTTGTCTATTCTTCTAAATATCTTTTCTTTGTATGATCTCGACTCTCAAGAAATATCTACAAAAGCCTCTTTGAAATAAAGGCCCCCGCAGATAGACGCGACGCGACGGTGCGACGCGATTCTGATAGACTAGAACAATTTCCATGACGTTTAAATATAAATTATTCTACTAGAGTCGCGTCGCGCCTGTCTGTGGGAGCCGTGGTTGTTTATATTACATAGTGAAATTAATTTGTAAAGTTATGTCTAACGCGGATAAAAAACTGAGATTGGCGCAAAATCTACCAAGCGTGTTTTTCTGAAACCATCACTAATTTAAAGATAATTTAATTATTGATCTTTTAGTATACGCGTTTTATTAAAATCGTTTTTGTTTTGTGTATAATAAATTAATAATGCGTCAAATTGGGGACAGCGCTCCTTGATGGGCGAGTCCTATTACTGGCTGAACGTACGACACGTTGCATGAGCTCAGTACAAAACACGCAAGCTAACCACTCAAGGTCACTGGCATATATCTGCGTCTTAATGTCCCGCTGCTAGTTAGAAGCTTTCCTACAATTTCATCATCGAAAATATAAAAATCGTGAATATAATTTCTTGTTATCCAAGTTTCTGAAACCTGTACAATCAGCCCATTATGTAAATATGTAGGTACTAATTAATTTTTAGAATGTACTTTATTTAAAAATATTATAAACATGCGTGCTTGATATTATATTAAATTCAAGAAACGCAAATAGCAGTCCGTTACATAGGTAATATTATACATTCAACTACAGTTTTCCTTAAAATGATTATGTACTATGAGCAATTATGAAGATTTCCTACTACAAGAAAACCTTGTCACAAGGAGATCAGGAAGTAGGGTACAGACACCTGTTATGAGCCATTTTAAAACTTGATCTTTGATGGTTTGCGCTGTCGAAATGCATACTTGCTCCATGTCGATGATCATCTTGAACCTCGAAATAAAATGGATTTTCTTGTGAACATTTTTGCCGCGACTGCTTTTGATGCGTTTTTTTTTTTGGTGATTGTCAATGACGGCTCGCATTTTCGGTGATTTCGTGTGAATAAATTTAGTTGATATGCCATGCTAATTTTGCCATTGTCTAACTAAAACACTGCTGACTTACTATTTAAATTAGACATGCTGGTTAAATCTAAAAAAAAAACGCTACGTGTTAAGTGATAACAGATTATTACCATATAAATAATGTTATAAAAACTGAAAAGGTACATAAATAACTTCTTTTTAATAAATAAATCCACAAAATATTCGAAGCATTAAAGTCACTACATTTTTAATAAATTACTTTATAGGTAAACTGAAAAAAAAAATACCTTATTTTATTATATTTACCTATACTTACTGTTTTTTTGCTCGTAGATAAAAATATTTGCATACCACATCATAACTACATCGATTCATCAACATCATACTAGCTGTCGTATTATTTATTTGTCACCGCGCAACAGTTATCAATAGGGAACTGGTATTATCTTAAACGTTCTTGACATGTTTTGTAACTGATTACAATTTTACCTAGCAAGTTCAAGTACAACAGCTTCGCTGACCTTTACCCCCTTATTACAAAACAAGGTTTATCTTCAGACCCAGGTTTAAAACATGGAGCCATTATTGAATTTCGAACTTTATTCCGACTATGGTAAAGTTCCTAAACACAAAACTGACAACTTACTACCGACCTCAGTTTTCATTTTTGTATAAAGAACGGTATTCTAATCACTGTTACGTTCTTATTACAAAAACTGTCTCCATGGTTTAAGCCATGTCAAAATTTAAATCTTGTTTTGTAATAAGGCCTTTTGACTCTCGTCTACTTAGTCCACTAATACCTACTTAACGAGTGATTAAAACTACGGTTTTCGCTGATTAAGTGTGTGTTTTAAGAATATTTGTATACACATCAACCACACACTCAGGTAGGTTTCCTAAATAATTTTCCAGGCTTAAGGGGACGATAACCGACTTTTAATGATTTTATACTGAAGATCACGTCTTAACGAGTAGTGTTAATGATTTGAAAAAAATATATGTTAAATTAGAGCATTTTTTCAATAATTTAATATGTGAATATTTTAGATTATGTTTATATTACATAGTGAAATTAATTTGTAAAGTTACGTCTAACGCGGATAAAAAACTGAGAATGGCGCAAAATCTACCAAGCGTATTTTTCTGAAATCATCACTAATTTAAAGATAATTTAATATAGATTTTTTTGTATACGCCTTTTATTAAAATACCTTTTGGTTTGTGTATAATAAATTAATAATGCGTCAAATTGGGGACAGCGCTCCTTGATGGGCGAGTCCTATTACTGGCTGAACGTACGACGCGTTGCGTGAGCTCAGTACAGAACACGCAAGCTAACTCAAGGTCACTGGCATATATCTCCGTCTTAACAGCAAATCCTAGTCAGATTAATTGGTAACTTAACGAAGTTGAAGTACCTACTCGATTCGAATAGGTACTTTAGTTTAGAATCATAGAATAAAAAAATCCTACCAAGGACTCTGCTCCTTGTGCACTGGTTTGTTCAGTTTTGGATCAGTCGTCAATTATCGTGTATGTTCAGACACGACGACACTTTTTTTTTCCTTTTTTTTACTACCGGTACTTATAAATCATTTATTGCTATATAGCTGCATGTACCAGTATAAGCTGATCTCACATTGTGTAGGATTTCCGTACAATGAGAGGTGAGCGTATACTGGTAATGTATAGCTTGATGTGAAGCCGTGTGTACATGAAAAGTTCATGGCTGATTCGGCGACGAAGCTTGAAGGTAAAGAGAATAGACATAATTAAATTGTTTTCCGCAATTTGTCAATTCATAATTTTAGACCATATCACACCTACGTGTCCAATAAATAAAATAATTTTTACGTTATTAGGTACTTATGTATGGAAAGATATTAGTTCTGTCGTACTTACTTACGTACATATGTAATCTTAGTTTATCCTGTGGTTTACAACGTCGCTGCGGTCCGAAGTAAAATCTACGCCGTGATCAATTAGGTACAACCATTGATGTATTAAATAGGAAGATAGGCTCTAACATCACGTAAAGATTAAATGGACCCGATGTCGTGCGTCATGTGCTCGACAACCGAAATAGAGAAACATTACGCGGGCTATAGCGGGAACGAGATCGAAATAATTGTCACTGTTACGTACCCATAACAACTCGCAAACAAACTACGATTCGGGTATGCCCCGCAAACCGGGAGTAATGTAGGTCAATTGTGTCCTTTCCCCTAATTTATGCGGTCCACATCGAGGAGCGCGTACCATATCTTCCTATTTAGTACATCAATGGGTACAACAACTAGATTAATAAGTACGATCATCCAGACTAGACTATTCTCGTCACAACAACTCACTGCACTGCGGGCCGAGCACGGGCGTGCCAAGCAAGACGTTTGACATGATAAATTATTTCATGTCAATTTGTACTAGCATTTTATGACAAAACAGTTTTATCGCTCAAACTGTGATAAAATGTGTGACTCAAGTCATGTCACAGTAGGCCGTGCTCGCCCCGCTGCTACAGTATATTTTCTCAAATTGTAAACTGACATTGCACGATTCTGCATGGAAATGTGAAAGTAAGTCGCACAACTCTCGTTTGTTTTACGCTGTTGCACTTTTTTGTGTTGAATGATTGCGAATTTATCGCAAGCAAAAAAGTTGTTTGCGTTCATAATTCGAACTTTTTCCATTTTCTTTCTTTATTTTTTGACTATGGCCGATAAATGTATTGTGACCTCATTTGAGATCTAAATGTACCGTAGTTTATTCTCACTTCTAGTTTCCAGCAATATTAATAATAAAAGTTGAATGATTACAAATTATCTAAAACTAGGCTCAGAAATATTTTAATAAATTATTTCCAGTTCCGCGTTTAAAATAAACTAACGCATTGCCATTTTATGCGCAATAAAAATAATTATTTTCATATCAAGAAAAATACTGCAATTAGACTCATTGTTATCTATTATTTGGAATTTGTCTTGGAAAATTGCTTATTATTCTAAGAGGGTTTAAGTTCAAGCAATTAAAATTCTTGCAGTACGAACTAGATAATTCTACAAGTCTATTTTAATAATTATAATGAAATCAACCGGTAAGGATTTGGAGATTTTCCAACCAACATCAATCAAATACTCATACTGTACTATTAGTTACATACTCGGCGGTACGTTTTTTTACTAAAAAACAAAAATCAATTTCCCAAGTTACAATAAGGTTTTTGTAGTACAACTAATTTGTGTTCAAGTGTTTGATATTTTGTGGAATAAAACTAACATGCGGAACCCATTTTGCAAATAGTAACAGGAGACACAAATCTTTTACAGACTTGTTTCTTTGTGTGTAGTTTATTGACACCGATCAGCTGACTTGGTCTAGTGATGTGTAGAATTCAATTGGAAACATTTGATTTAAATTAGTTAAATGTTTCTAACTTTATAATTATGTAGGTATAGGTATTCAAAAAATGTTGCCATGTAGTTTGTTATCACCAAAAGAATCCGTGTCTTTGATATGTAGGTATATTACACAATACACAATTAAATCAATCAATTCCTCAATTCCGTTTGAGACACAATAAACAATTTTATTTTATTTACATTTTTACATTACATTAATCAGCCTTTAACGTTCCCACTGCTGGGACACTGGCCTCCTCTCTTTGAGAGGGAGTGGGCCGAAATCCACCACGCGGGCCCAGTGCGGGTTGGTAGATGTCACATGTCTTCGAATTTTTAGTTCTAGGACATGCCGGTTTCCTCACGATGTTTTCCTTCACCGTTTTGAAAGCAGTGGTGATGAAAATAATTTACACAAAGTAAAGCGCCTGTCTGGGTTCGAACCCACGACCTACAACTCGTTAGTCGAGGCGGTTACCACTGGGCCACCACTGCTCACTAGTATTTTATTTATTTATTATTTATTACCCTTCGCATAAAGGCTTCTACATACCAGCGCGACACGGCACAAAGGCCCCGCGTGTCGCGGGACGAGCGGTGCCTTTGTGTCGCGTCGCGCGACAAGTCGCCCCGGTATGTAGAAGCCTTAACACGCTGTATAACTTTCGTTGAAAAAAAAAACAAAGGATTAAGTACCTAGAGTTTAGTTTGTTTACGATAGCATACAAAATACATACCTATATAAGGGCGCATCCGGGGCAGTCCACCTTTGCCAACTTTTTTTTTTACAATGCATAATGCATTGTAAAAAAAAAAGTACAATGCATTATAATGTATTGTAAAAAAAACGTTGGCAAAGGTGGACTTCCCCGGATGCGCCGGACGTACAATATCGTCACAAAAAGTAGTGGTATTCAAATTTGTGTGGGGTAGTAGGTCCCGCAACTAAAAATTTAAAAATATTTTGTTTACAAATCTGTTTTCTTTGTTGAAAGTTTACTAAAATAGTCGTTCTTATATTATGTCATGATTGACTGCTTATCTCCTTAAAGGTATAGCGGGATGATAACACTGATAGCCAACAAATACGTTAATTCAATTAAATTGAAGGGGTTATTTTGTATTTAGGACAAAACAAAATGTTTATTGATAGTGAAAACCGTATATCAAACTCCTGCATATATTTTTTTTAGATCTTTTATGTAACTAATCGTTGTAATTCTCGGTTGAAATTCACTATTTTTTTCATGGAGGCCCTTAAAGTCCAATCATGTTTAGCCTTGGAGTACAAATATTTTAGTCACATTAAATAAAAAGAAATTAACCGAACTGTTATGTCAAACTTACAACTATATTATAATAAAACTAATGTCAGACAAGTTTTTCGACAAAAAATTCAGACGCACTGTAATAGAATAGATTAAAAATAGATAAATGAGGAGTGACTTTTCAAAACGGCTTATTTCGGGTTCCCAATTTTACTTATTTTTTTAATGCCAATCGGGACTTTATGTACACTCACATTATATGACGTGAAGTGTCCGGTTCTAAAGTACTTTAATCTCGAAGAAAAATGGCCATAGAAAATGCTTTCCGCAACAAAATAGCTTAATTCACGTTAATTCTCGGTTAAATTGTGATAGGAGTTTTTTCAAAATAGCTCATTTCTAGAACATTTTGTATGGAAATTTTGTTAATACGTATCAAAATGGCTTATTTCTAATCTGGTATCACAGGTTATTTTGGAGGGTTGAAAGATAGCTTTAATATCTGGAAGTGGATCCGCAAATATATTTTTATACATTGGCAACACTTTTTATTTGACTACGGCCAATTAAAAAAATATTATTATTTCTTAGGAGTGCTGAAACAAAACATCTTATTTCTTGGAGTTTGCGACTAAATGGCTTATTTCCTTAAATCATATGATAATAACTCATAATTTAGAGTATTAAAAAAAATATATACACTGTGAAACGATCTATTAACGTACCTAGATTATGTACATAGAAGTTTGTTACTAAAAATATTCATATATGAAAAGTTTTCGTATTTTTCTTGGTCCTGAAAAAAATGACCATACAGAAATAAGCCATTTTGAAAAGTCACTCCTCAAATATAAACGAATAGAAAAAAAATTGGTGCTATTAAATCTGTAACTATCTGCTTTATTCGTTCCCTATTCAGCCCAGTAAAGTAATGAAATAATTCGACTGTTGCCATGCACTGGTATATTGAAAAAAAAAAAAAAGAAAACATTTTATTTGGGACGCACAAGAAATACAAAAAGTAAAAAACCATTTAAAACTAACAAAATTGATATTTTTCGCACAAAATACAAAAAAACAATCAAGACTTGTGCGACGCCAAAACAGGACCCGACGGCGTATTGCGTTTTCTCTAATCTCAGTCTCAATTCCTACGAAATGTATGGGAAGTATTTTGCGATTTCTGACTTTTCTAGTAGGTACTCAAACCTCAGTTGGTAATCAAAAGATTATATACTTTTTTTTAATTTCGTGAAGATTGCTCCTTTTCTCGCTGACAATATTTTTTTTCAAAATCTAAATGTTTCAAAAAGTTAAGAACATTCTCCTAAGACCATTTTCTTGTAGCGACAACGGTAAAGGTTTTTTTCTTGTAGCGACAACGGTAAAGGATTTTTGAGATTGGGCAATAAGGGCATTGCCCAATCTCAAAAATCCAGCCTGTATACGGCATGATTGACTGCCTAGCTCCATAAACGTGATGATAATCATTTAAAAGGTTAAATATGTAACTATCTGCAATGTTTTAACTCGCAATCTTCGTCTATTTACAATTTATGGTACTGCTCATCCCCCATAGCAAATAGCGTGATAATTTATAGCCTACAGACTGACCAGACTTATGGAATAACTATGCAAAATTTGAAAAAATCTATCCGGTAGTATTTTTGTGATGCTGGCTTCGCTACGATTTTATAATATGAATAATTATGTTATCCAAAAACGATGACCCCAACATTTATACTGCCATCGGTCAAGCTATCAATCATAGAGACACTTTACTGCCCAATACTAATCGCTTTACACAATTAATTATTGTACCACTTGATAAGCATACTAGGGAATTAGGTGCTATCGAACATAATACGTCAATATGTCAAATACATTCTGACAATAATGACTTTAGGTTTTATTTATTAGTTAGTGGCTTGGTGGCAGTTTTAATGACTTATATGTCGCAGTGTGGCTCATGATTTATTGGTTTAATCTATTTGATTTGTTATCGGGAAAGTTGTGTTTATTATTCATTTGTCAGTGTAAAGCACGATCAGGCTGCGTCTGCGTCTCATTCAGTCTTATTACAATACAAGATGTATATTTTAACATGGTTAAACCATGGAGCCAGTTTTTGTAATAAGAACGTAACAGTGATTAATATGAATACCGTTCTTTATACAAAACTGAAAACTTAGTCTCGCATTTTAGGGTATTTGAAGGACCTTAAAATGCGCAAGCACGACGGCAATACAATTGTGCCCGAGCGGGGTCAGTAGTGTGTAATATGTAATGAGGGGTCATTGTACAAAATTATTTCTGCTTCGCGACCGGACTTTAGTGAATTCATTAATGGAGTGGACTTCGTCCTTGAGAAGTTTCTCCACAAAATTAGTCTATTATCAGTTTATTTTCGGCAGGCACATCACATTCAAAATTATCTGAATGATGAGATGAATGAAATTTAATGCCACCGCGATCATCGGCAGTCATTGCCTCTTCATCACAAAAAGTACGTCATCACTATGCCTACCGGGTTTTTCCAGACGAACCAGCATCATTATAATATTTTCGGTCCAAATGTTCTTGTTATGTTGTAAGTTGATAATGTTTTCTGTTGAAAATATTCTGGATACATTCACCATTATAAAAAAAAACCGGTCAAGAGCGAGTCGGACTCGTGCACCGAGGGTTCCGTACGAATATATGTTGATGATTTCGGAAAAACTGTGCTATTTAGAGACATCGTTTTATTTTTCCTGTAATCTTTACATAAGCTTCTATCATATAGAATAATTTCAGATTTTTATCTCTGCAAACTTCGGAGATAAGGGGGGGGGAACGGTATTTTTTTTCACACTAAAAAAATATATGTTTGAGAATGTGCAAACAGCGTTCTTTCATATGCTACCCCACATGCCCTAGTAGCCCCATTTCAAAATTTTAAGACCCCCTTTCAGTCCCTTTTGCAAAAAAGATATATTTTTTTAAAATGTTTTCTTGCGTGCAAAATAGTTGGGTTAACGTCATCTAAAACTATTCTAACAAGTTGATAGCATTAGTGGTTCTTGAGATATCCAGGTGTGACAGACAGACAGACTTAGTCTCACCATAAGGGTTCCTTTTTACCATTTTGGTTCAGAACCCTAAAAATAGGATACATAAACATTAGGAGGCAGTCTTACTTAGGAGGTCAGATAAGCACTCGCTCCATTTAAAATACCAGTATTCAGCTACATCCGGTTAGACTGGAAGCCGACCTCAAAATACAAACAATTAATACTTTTCGATACAATGTAAAAATTGTTAGTGAAATAAATAAATAAACTGTTTAGTAGAATACACCATAGCTATTGTTTTTTCTTTAATTTTTTTTCTTTAATCTTTTTTTTTATTGTTTTTCTTTCATCTTTTTTTATTATTTTTCTTTCATATTTTTTTTATTGTTTTTCTTTCATCTTTTTTTATTTTTTTTTTGTTTTTTCTTCACTCACTAGGCTTAACGGCCGCTTATTAAATGACACATATTATGTCGCTGAAATTAACGGGCGTGCCATTTTCTTAAAGCTGCTTATACGCTGAACACAAATTGTTGTCTCGTTAAAGTCCCTCGTTATGCAGAGGCATGTTTCACCTAGATATTACCATAACAATGTCTCTTTTCCATACATAACAATAAGTATACGATATTAAATTAAAGAAAGTTACAGTAATTTTCTATCCATTTTGCATGAAAAAGTTCTGTGGTTGTGGGGGTTCTGTGTTCAAAATTTTGTGTCTTGCGATTTTCATATCGGAGCTTGTACTAAATAAGAAATATTTTTTACATCAATACTCGTATATCCTTAATGATGCTTGCTATATGAATAGTCTTAGCTAGAACAAACACACAATAAGAAATCCATTGTTACGTTTTAACATATTTGTCGAAGTAGAATGGGAATACAATAGCAAGCCACATTGATACAGTAACGATATCGACTATAAAAAAAAAGGAGTCAGTTTTGTGAATAAAGGCTCCCGCAGAAAGGCGCGACGCGACGGTGCTACGCGATTCTGGTAGAACAATTTCCATGAAGTTTTCATAGAAATTATTCTGCTTCACTTGCGTTTCGCCTGCCTGCCTTTAATGTTGCGGTCTGTGGCCCTGGGCTGTCAATCGGATCGGCAGAAAAATAACAGCTTGCGTAGGTATCTATAATTTTGCAGGAACGGACGTAATGTAATGAAACTGAAATATATTGTCAGTGCCAAGGTTAAAGATGGACTGATAGATTACTATTTCAGTTTTTGTAGATAAACATATACCGCCTTATTACAAAACAAGGTTTATCTTCAGACGCGGGCTAAAAAAATGGTGCCATTATTAAATTTAGAACTTTATTCCGACTACGGTAAAGTTCCTTAACACAAAACTGACAACTTAGTACCGAACTAAGTTTTCAGCTTTGTAAAAAGAACTGTATTTCAATCACTGTTACGTTCTTATTACAAAAACTGGCTCCATGGTTTAAGCCATGTCAAATATAAATCTTGTTTTGTAATAAGGCGGTTTATGTTTGTAAGTTTAATTAAGTATGAAATTTTAACCATACTAATATTACAAATGGGAAGGTAGAAAAGTTAACAGCTGGATACTGTCCGGCTGTTAACTTTTTACGCCTAAATGACTGAACCGATCGAAATGAAATTTGACAGATAGGAACGCTGGGACCTGGAAAAGGACATTGGCCACTTTTCATGTATATTTGTAACTAGCTGCTGCCCGCGGCTTCACCCGCATGGCCTTTTCTATGATAAAAGTATCCCACGATACACAAAAATTTTAAAAATAGTTTTTTTTTTAAGGTTGCGTAACCAAAGGGTACAACGGGAACCCTATTACTAAGGCTCCGCCGCGCCGTCTGTCTGCCTGTCTGCCCGTCTGTCACCAGGCTGTATCTCATGAACCGTGATAGTTAAGACAGTTGAAATTTTCACAGATGATGTATTTCTGTTGCCGCTATAAAAAAAAATACAAAAAAAAACAGAATAAAATAAATATTTAAGGTGATACACAACAAACGTGTGTTTGCCGTTTTTATAGATAATGGTACGGAACCCTTTGTGCGCGAGTCCGACTCGCACTTGGCCGGTTTTTGTTATAATAGTAAAAAGTTTTTATTTTGACATTACAGACAGACACTTCAATTTTATTTATTTGTATACAGGGTCAAATTAAATTAGCTAGCGAAACTGCAGACGTGAAGGGTATCGATATATAATCACGATAAAATAAAAATATTTGAAGTTTTTTGTGGGAGGGGTCAGCGACAGCTGGGATTGTTGTTACTTGAAGTATGAGCTGAGAAAATCTGTTTTCTTTTGTTTTATCGTATTTAGGTTTCGATAGATATAGAGATAGATCGACAGAAGTGATTTGTATCGACCAATCACTAAAGTATGGCTGTTAAATTTTCACTCTGACTGAACCAATCTTTATGAAATTTTACAAATAGGAACGCTGGGGCTTGGAAAAGGACATAGGCCACGTTTCATGTATATTTGTAATAAAAATAATTGTAAGGCGTCACGGGACGCCTGGCAGATGTGAAACATCGAAAAAAATGTCTGGGTCGCGTAGCGGGGCGACCGCGCTCGCGGAGTGAGTGGTGAATCGCCACGCGGCATGCGTCGCCCCGCCAGCAATCGGTTTTACGTGGCCCTATATATGTTACACATCAAATATCAAAACAGATAGTCTCATTTAAATGACAGAACTATTTATATGGGAAAAAAAAGGCAAGTATCCACTTGCTTTTAAAAACGGCTATTGTACACAACTCTTATTAATAATCTAGACTAGACGGCTGCAAGTAAACAAAAATAGAAACTGACTTCAGGGGCCATAGTTTATTCATGGATGTTTCCCCCTGAAAGCGATCGATGCCTTCGGAATGAACTTTTCACAGCTGCAATTAAAAATAAACAGTGTAGTAACGACCGTATCGAATCCCACCAGTTGTGTGCAGTAGCGTGTTTCATTTACAATTATAATTACTTTACTGAGATTTTGCATTAATGAATAGGCGCCGTTTCGGTTTTGCATTAACTAAATTAGGATTATTGTTATATTTTGAAGTTCGATCACATTATCAACCTCTTATTGATAAGTTTGATGACACACAGAAAAAAAAATGTATTTGAACATTAATTACATGTCGTCGATGTATCGATCGAATTGTTGTTTTTGCATAAAAAGTAGAATACCTACTCACAATTTGAACAAAGGGTTCAAAGTTAAATAGCTACATATTTAAAAATAGGAAGAGAATAATAAACACCTTGTACATGATGTACGTGACAATCAAATTGAAAAATAATAATATTAACATAAATTAGTCACCAATTTATTTAACTTTTCAGTGTATATTAAATCAAATCAAATGTCATTTATTCAAACTAGTCTGAGAATCAGCACTTTTCGAACGTCATAATTACATAAGAGAGTCCCCCAAAAACGCCCGCCCTTCACCACTTCCTAGTGCTTTAGCTGGGAAGAAGAAGTGGCGCAAAAAACTCCCCAGGAGAAAAATAAGTTCTATAACCATTTGTCTACTGACTGTCCTGTAAAATTAAATTAGCTTCGTTCATAGTTGGGCCGACAAAGCCATCGTTATTATATTATTATGTCTGCAGTGTTTCCGAGGGTCCTTTGTAGTTTGACGGCAACAAAGGCGCAAAGACTGAATTCTCGAAATTGTGTCCTGTCTGTTACAGTGGACATATCCTTTATGACTTCTTTTAAATGTAGATGTACCTCGTGACTTGGCTTGTTTGTAAATTGTATGTTTTTTTTTTAATTTAAAATGTAATCAAAGAAATGAAAATTGTAAAATGTATTATTTTGCACTATGCTGGTCTGAGCTCTTGAATAAATAGGTATTGCAAATTCTGTCATACCACTTATCATTTGCGTACGTATTTGTACTTTATTGCATAATTATTTATAGTAAATAAATGAATGTATTTTTGAGAAAAACACATTTACGGTTCACAAATCAAGTTTCCAAGTAAAAATTGAACTTTCGAGAATGTCTGTACTAATAAAAAAGTAATTGTGTCACAAACACCAGAAATGTAAATAACCACGGATTTTCAACTTTTTTAAAAGCATTTTTTGTTTTTCTTATTAGTCGAAACATTAAAAACTAGGTTGTTCGTGTATTTTATAATTTGCTTGATTACTAAGTTATTCAGTTACCAATAAATCATAAACCGCGATTCTGTGAACTCTTTTAAAAAATATTGTACCTACATTTTAAAAGAGTAACGGTGGAGTTTCTTGCCCATTCTTCTCCATACGAAACGACCTTTTGGAAGGGGCAACTAGAATCAATTCTATTTTTTCGTAAATATTGACGTTCAAAAGTGCCTTAAAGGTGCCTATTTGAAATAAACAATTTGACTTTGAATGTCCGGGTGTATGATAATTATAATATTTATTAACAGGCGTAATCTAATGACACATTAATGACAGCGCGTATTTGTAATCCTTTACGGCTTTGCGATTATCAGTATGACGTGTAATTAATGTAACTGATCCTTAAGCTATTTATGAATATTTATATCATTTGTGTATCGATGATATCAAGAATGTTTCTTATCCAAATTGGTTTGTTTATCTAAAATCAAAAGCCTGCGCTTAGAGGTGACATTTTTAACACCTAATTAAACGTTCATAAAGAAAAAAAAACTGATTTATTTTTTGCTTATCTGAGCTCTTGATCAATTAATTATGAAAATTCAGTACTTAAATTTAAGCTTACGAGTACAGTAGTCTATCTGTTCCTAAAAAAAGAATATAAGTACTTAACCACTCAACCTGGCTTCCCACGGTGCGTGATATTGCGGACGGACGCAGACCAGCCCGCACCGACGCACCATGGGAAGAGTATCCGTGGTAGCGGAGACACGTCCGTCGCGGTGCGTCAGATCCGTGGCAAGTTGGTAACTTCTTCAAAGGTGCGGTGCTGTTCTCTTTACGAGTTTTCTTTCACTGGAATTAAAATGGCTTCGAATGTCACGACCCACCCACACATACTGACACGCACCGTTGGAAGAGCTTTGGTGTGCGGTGCGTGGCTGTCCGTGGTCGTCGGCCGTTCGGGCTGGTCGACCGTCCATTCGCAATATCACGCACCGTGGGAAACCGCCTTTAAAATGAGGATAAATAACATTTTACCTACCTACGACAATAGAGATCAAAGTATCAGTATCAAATAATTATACCTTTACAGTTTGCACTCTACGTCGTACTGCAAATTGGCCTTAATTAGGTAGCAATTAATATTGTGGCATAATTTGCAACTACATGTCTGATTTGACCTTTCTTAAGTGCCTGTAAAATAAGAACTCATTTGAACTTGATTAAAGTTCTGGGTCGCTTTCCTATTTCATAAAGTTGGCCATCATCATCCGAACTTTTACAATCCAGAGATTTGGTCCTCTAAATAGATGTCTACAAATAACCGTTTTGGGATGCATTACAAGAGCCTCCGAGATGGCTAAAACTTAAATACTGAGCCTGATAAGGAAGAACATCGTAAGCGACATAAAATTTACAGGAGAGGTATTTTATTGATTTTATTATATTTATGTGAAATACCTACATTATGTCGCTTACGATGTTCTTCCATATCAGGCTCGAAATAACATGCGGGTCCGGGTCCCAGGCGTAATCGCGTGCCTCTGGAAAATTAGCCTCGTTACCAACCTTGCTTACTGACTTTTCTTTTTACTTGTGTTGCCAGCGGCCTGCGACTTTGTCTGCATGTAGTCTGTAATTTATGATTTTTTTATACAAATATCCAGGGTGAAAAATAGCCTATATCCTCGGCCTGCAGTCTCGACATAGATTTGAATTTTGACTGTGTAGGAGACCCCATTAGGACTTTGCGACCGAATTCGGGCATAAAGCGATCGCTATTTATGTCGAGACTGCAGCCCCAGGTCCCCTACCTATCAGACAAATTTCATAAGCTCTAGGTTCAGTGGTCTAAGCAGGTAACAGACAGAGTTACTTTTGCGTTTATAATATTAAGTTTGTATTTCTTGCTCTCTTTCTGTCTTCCCAGTTTGAGTCTTACTACTACTTTTTCTTATTATTTTCTTCTCTTGTCCACAGATTCGAGTTACGGCGGACGTTAATGATATGGAATTGTTCACTAGCAGCGTTCAGTATCATGGGGGCCTGTCGGACGCTCCCGGAGTTCATTCATGTGTTACGTAACTACGGGATCTATCACTCTATTTGTGTACCAAGGTAAGTTTTACCATAGTTTAAATTATTGATTCTATAGGCTTTTTGACACTGTCCAATGTCCATGATCGCCTTGAAGATAGGACATTACCGATTCACAATCGAGTATTAAATGAATGGGACTTAAAACGAATGTGCTGTCATGGGAAAGTGACAAATGTTTTTTTTTTTTGTTCAAGTCTATGGTAATAACTTAAATAAGTCATAATTTTTTTTTCTTAAAATAGCGTAACAGATATTTCCACCAGTTAACTGTGAAATACAATACAGTATTTAACTATAGTGAAAAAGATCATCAGTATCCTGCACCCTAATTGCGTAACACAGTTTGAATCTGAATCGGAATGATTTTGAAGTATATTGCTAATCCATTGCTTCTTATGGTAGAAAAAAATTGTCTGCTCAACAACGTAAATAACGCAATGAATGTTGTTAACTGTCAAATTGAAACCGATTCCTACTTATCAGTTGGAATCGGTTTCAATTTGACAGTTCAACATTTTTTTCAACTAGTACAGAGGGCTAATTGAAAAACTATAGGTTACACATGAGACAGAGCCTTCTATTTAAAGAAAACAGCGTATTGACAATACATGTAATCCGATGTTTAATTAATACAGATAGTTATATAATTAATTCTTGAGTAATCTTCTCTCTACATTTTTATTTAAGGGGACGATAACCGACTTTTAATGATTTTATACTGAAGATCACGTCTGATCGAGTCATTATCATCATCATAATTTCAGCCAAAAGACGTCCACTGCTGGACATAGGGCTCCCCAAAAATTGGGGGATTTGCCATAATCGCCACGCTTGGCAGGCGGGTGGGCGATCGCAGTATGGTTTTAAAAATGCACAGAGAACGCTGCTGCCCATTCTCTAGTAAATCCCTTAGTCGCCTTTTACGACACCCACTGGAAGAAATGAGAAATCTAATTTAAAAAATATATATATGATAAATAACAAAAACTTAATATGTGAATATTTTAGATTATGTTCAAATTACATAGTGAAATTAATTTGTAAAGTTATGTCTAACGCGGATAAAAAACTGAGAATGGCGCAAAATCTACCAAGCGTATTTTTCTGAAACCTTCACCAATTTAAAGATAATTCTATTATTGATCTTTTAGTATACGCGTTTTATTCAAATAGCTTTTTTTTGTGTATAATAAATTAATAATGCGTCAAATTGGGGACAGCGCTCCTTGATGGGCGAGTCCTATTACTGGCTGAACGCATGACGCGTTGCATGAGCTCAGTACAGAACACGCAAGCTAACCACTCAAGGTCTCTGGCATATATCTGCGTCTTAAGGTGTAGGTTTTCGAAGACGCTTGGATTGATGATGACGTTATGATTGACATCTAGACATCAGTCATGCTGTTTAGTTTATTTGTTTATCGCTTTTAGCGATAAGTTCATATTCTATCATATTCACGCGAATTTCCTTGACTAGGTATTTTTATTAATAAAACTAGCTGCGCCCCGCGGTTTCACCCGCGTAAAGGCTTCTACATACTGGCGCGACGATGCGACACCGGTAGAACAATTTTGCATAAAAATGTTCTACCGGTGTCACGTCGCGCGACAAGTCGCGCCAGTATGTAGAAGCCTTAAGTCTCGATCCCGTGGGAATATCGGGATAAACAGTAGCCTATATGTTAATCCAGGATGTCAGCTACCTCCAAAATTTTATCAAAATTGGTCCAGCCGTTTGAGCGTGAAGAAGTAACAAACACACACACACACTCACAAACTTTCGCTTTTATAATATTAATGTGATAATCAACTCATCTACAAGTATAAACTTTAAGCGTGTCACTGCTTGAAACTACTGGGAATAAAGTTGCTAACAAGAACATTCAGTAAAAGTAGTTTTATTTCAAAGTTAAATTATCACAGTCTCGGGAATATAACAACTATTTATGTGCCAATTTAATCATGGACGTGATTGTTATCTGAATACATAGAGATAGTAACGATATGTATGATAATGTCGAATATACACGCGTAATAATGTATTTTTAGAGGTATGAGGATCAGGGTGTAAAGTTCACTTATTCTCTATAGAAAAGGGAGGATCCTCCGACCCGACGGGTGTTGTATCTGGTGGGCAACTGCCCGACGGTTGATGTCGGGATGTTGCATATATTCTAGTTGCGCGGTAAACTCTGCTTGCGCGATGCATGATTTTGCGTGACGTCAGTGTGACGCGTAGTTCGCATGTGACGATGTTGATGCCGCTACATCACTCCCCTCCGGAGACCGGAGGTCGATAGTAGGCCGCGTGGTAGATTACGGCCCACTCCCTCTTGAAGAGAGGAGGCCTGTGTCCCACCAGTGGGAACATTGTAGACTGTGCTACTTCAAAGTCTGTCGAAAAATAAAAATAATCATAAGATTCCGAGTCTGATTTATTGGCAAGAGAAAAAACCGGGCAAGTGCGTGTCGGTCCACGCACAATGGAAGGTTCCGTAGTTGGGATACATTTAAATAATATTTTTGAACGGCCTATCCAACGATACCCCACACCATTGGATAGACGAGAAAAATGAATATGTAAAATTAATATGTATACCCAATTACCCATGCCAAATTACAGCTTTCTAGTACTAAAAGCCTCTGAGCTAAGCCCCCTGACAGACAGACAGACGAAAATGGCATTAAACTATAACCGCCTTATTACAAAACAAGATTTATATTTTGACATGGCTTAAACCATGGAGCCAGTTTTTGTAATAAGAACGTAACAGTGATTGAAATACCGTTCTTTATTCAAAACTGAAAACTTAGTTCGCTACTAAGTTGTCAGTTTTGTGTTTAGGAACTTTACCATAGTCGGAAGAAAGTTCGAAATTCAATAATGGCTCCATGTTTTAAACCTGGCTCTGAAGATAATCCTTGTTTTGTAATAAGGGGGTAAGGGTTCTAAGGAACCCTAGAAAGGTCATGAGGTCGCAACACCGATTGTCGGCTAGTAAAAAAGACAGCTGAGAATAGGCAAGTCATAAACTTTTTTACGTCATCCAAACAACATTACGGATAAGGTGACTTGTCTAGACAGCCTGTCTGACTAGCCGACTATTTGGGTGGAACTAGTGCTAGTAACCAGCGTAACGATCGTCTGAAATTGTGGTGTTCTGTATTTGCCTGCCCACGAACAAAAATATCTGGTAGAAGTTCGCGTCTTATAATTGTGGTTCTAACCTTGTGTTTTTTGCCATCTGGTCTTGTTAATTTATATTCCTTTTTGTTAAGACGGGCATAATAGTGATATTACCTACTGGGCCTCAGGCTGCGACCACTGGCCTAGAACATATTATAATATTTTACAATTTTTGTTGAATCTGATTTTTTTCATAATAACTTCGTAATATTCTAAAGTAAATTATGCTTATTTTGTAAAGAAAAAAAGCGTGAAACACTTAAAATAATATTTTTCTGAACAATACTTTAGTCTAATACCTAATATTGAAGTTGAAATACGATAAAAATAACATTAAGGGCCTGTGCACACCACGTTTTTTAAACACGCCGTTGACGCGCGTTTTTCCTGCAGAACAGACTGACTCGCGTGCGTATCGCGTCTTTTTCGCTACAATCGCGCGTCAACGGCGCGTTTAAAAAACGTGGTGTGCACAGGCCCTAAGGCTTGTCGCGCGACGCGACACCGGTAGTACAATTTCCCTGTAATTTCATAGAAATTTTTCTACCGGTGTCGCGTTGCACGTCAAGTCGCGCCAGTATGTAGAAGTCTTTAAACAGTTCGCGACAAGGGTCGCGCTGCCTGTCGCGCCCGCGGTATCGCACCAGTTTGTAGGAGCCTTTACAATATGAGGTAGTAACAGCCAATGTTGCAGGTTGCATAATAATGTGGCAAACTAGAGTTTTTGATCTATCATAAAAGAAAGAACTTGACGAAATTTTCCTTGTTCGCAGGCCTTTTTGAGTAATATTTTCATGTATTTCTTAGCACTTTCTGCGGGGCGAGCACGGCCTACTGTGACATGACTTGAGTCACACATTTTATCACAGCTTGAGCGATAAAACTGTTTTGTTATAAAATGCTAGTAAAAATTGACATGACATAATTTATCATGTCTTGTCACAAACGTCTTGGCACGCCCGTGCACGGCCCGCTGCACGGTGATTGGGTCCCACTAAACGCACGACAGCGATGTCGCGGCAGGCCGAGAAGTTGGCGGCACGAGCTTGACTCCTACTAAAAGGGAGAGCCTTTGCCAAGCAGTGGGACAAAACAGGCTAGTTAGATTAGATTTCTTAGCCAATTATAAAAAAAAAATACAACAATCAGGAAAGAAAAATTGGAGTGCCGAAATCAGCCCTTGAAAGTATTTTTGGTTTGGTGTGACCGGGCCTTTGGTGATATAGTTTCGAAGTCAAAGTCAAATGATTTATTTCAAATAGGCATTGAGGCACTTTTGAACGTCAAAAATTACCAAAAAATAGAATTGATTCTAATTATCCCTTCCAAAAGGTATTTTCGCATGGAGACGAATGAGCACGAAACTCCACCGTTACTCTTTGAAAAATGATTCACAATATTTTGTTTAAGTACATTAATTTTATGTGCAGACGATGCACCTAGAATAAAATTACTATAAGTAAAAAGAATTAATAATTAAAATTAACTGGATCGATTGTAATGTATCTCGTTGGTAATCTGTAAAAAAAAAAAAAAACTTAATTATGAGATAAATACATGGTGCTCACATATTCATAAACATCGTGAAAGTATATGTTTTCCTAAAAAACTAAAAAAAAATAAGTCAGTATGTCAGTTTAGGTAATCACAGAATGTATTACCTGAACTAAAAAATCAATGTCATAAAAATAACAAATTATCCAATTAAAATAGCAACCACTTTGATTTTGTCTAGACGATTGTCATAATAATATGGAGCTGGACCAGCATGTTTCCAAGCATTCCTATCTTTAGTTTCGTAACAATTTAGTTATTAGTGAAGTTACACTCGCATGTACCTAAACGGCTTACCTAACTTTTTACATAACCCAAATTATAAGCTGTGTTAATAATACCCATAACGAATTTGAGATTCTCTTTTTTTAATTACGAACATAACTGTGAATACATTTTACGTTCGCTGGCTTATGATTATGACGGTGGTCGTTAAAAAATATGCAGGGACCAACGTGCCTTCTTCTGATTTTAGGTCTATCCACTTTTATTTACGTCGGTTTCCCAAAAAAATATAACCATTTTTCCAAACATGTTAGGTTAATTTGTTTGTAAGAATGGTTATATTTTTACAGAAGATAGAAATTAATGGTTCCTAGTTGTTGTTGTAATTTATAAATGCGTAGGAATTTAGTTTAAGACTGAGATATATGCCAGTGACCTTGAGTGGTTAGCTTGCGTGTTCTGTACTGAGCTCACGAAACGCATCGTACGTTCAGCCAGTAATAGGACTCGCCATTAAGGAGCGCTGTCCCCAATTTGATACATTATTAATTTATTATACACAAAACAAAAGCTATTTTAACAAAACGCGTATACTAAAAGATCAATAAATAAAAATAAAAATACGCTTGGTAGATTTTGCGCCATTCTCAGTTTTTTATCCGCGTTAGACATAACTTTACAAATTATTTTCACTATGTAATATAAACATAATTTAAAATATTCACATATTAAATTATTAAGAAAATGCCCTTATTTAACATATTTTTTTTTTCAAATCATAAACACTACTCGTTTAGAAGTCATCTTCAGTATAAAATCATTAAAAGTCGGTTATCGTCGCCTTAAGTAATACTAAGTAAAATATCGGCATTGAATAAGTTTGTAATATCCCAAGTTTGGTGGCATCCTACATCTTCTCTAAGTCATCTTGTGTAAATTAAACTAGGCTACGAGGGCCTACGCGGCTACGAATGTGCTACGCTTTTCATTATGGATTACTCTACACAGGAAGCTACGTTCCATTTTTTAATCGAAATCAATAGTGACAGACCGTGATCATTCGCTTACGTCATAATATTGTATTTTCCATAAATACATTTCCGATAGTAACAAAGTGCTTATCAAAGATTTAATAGTTCATAGAAAAATATCGACGTTCCTATGGCATTGTTGACATAACTTTGACAAGCGTACCTACGTAAGCGTGTTATCGTAGCGATCGACAATCGTTATCGCTACGCTACGTCGGCGAAAACCGTCACGTTCGGAAAGCAGTACGTTTTAGTGTAAAGGCTTCTACATACCAGCGCGACTTGTCGCTCGACGCGACACGGCACAAAGGCCCCGCGTGTCGCGGGATGAGCGGTGCCTTTGTGTCGCGTCGCGTCGCGCGACAAGTCGCCCCGGTATGTAGAAGCCTTAAGACTCACGTTTGTATTCTAATCGCGGTCCGTACGTATGTCTAATGTTATTCTGGCGATGTCCGAAGCGAAAGTTCACGTGGTGATTTCGTCAATAGTTGTATGCAATTGTGTCAATGATTATGGGTGGCAAGAATGTGTTAATTGAAATACAGTGTGAGTCTTCATAATGTGCACATATCGAAATGAGGGAAACTTAGCCTATTTTTATCGACGGAAAAAATAGTTTAAAAAAATCTAAAAATTTAATTTAATTTTTATAGCATTTTTTAAATTTTGTTCGCTGCTGTGACCCCTGTGTAAACAAATCGGTATAACTTTTAAACTAAACAATCTGTCACGATGAAACAAACTCAGTAATGACTGGAAATAATAGGGCGTCTTCGTAAAATAAAAACTAACGAAAAACTCGCCCTCAATTGAGTATTAGGGTGATTTTATAACAAACATCTGATATTTTTTCATACATTTTTATAATAATTGTAAAATTTCTCAGTAAAAGTCCTGATTACCTACCCTTTTTTATTACTTTAAATTATTTTCCATCGTATCAGCTTTCCAAAAGTAAAAATACCATGTTTATAACTCAATCACAACGTTTCCTATCAACTGTTAAAGAAAGGCCTTGCACTCGACTACGTACTTTACTTTAGCAGGTAGAGACCCTTTTTTGTAAAAATAAAAATTGTTTAATATTTTTTTTTATATTTTTTCCGTCGATAAAATTAAGCTTAGTTTCACTCTTTTCGATATGTGCACATTATGAAGACTCACACTGTATAGTTATGTATGAAAGAAAGGGAGAAAAAAACGTTCTTTACAAGACACCTAACAATAATGGTAACACGTCTATTTAACGTGTCGCGGTCGCTCTGCCTGTCGCGCCCGTGAATCTAGCCAGTCTGCACGAGCCTTTATACCATAAATAATATTTTTGACCCTTATCAGCGTAACATAAATAAACAACTGGTAAGGCAAAACACAGATTACACAGTAACTGATTTAAGGCTTCTACATACTGGCGCGATACCGGTAGAACAATTTCCTTAAATTTTTCATATTAATTGTTCTACCGGTGCGGTGTCGCGTCCCGCGACAAGTCGCGCCAGTATATAGAAGCCTTTATGTGACAGTGTTATTAATGTGACCTTGACCTTCATAAAAGATAACTAGAAGAGTAATTCAAGGTCCACTAGGGTTGGTTTAAATAATCCTTTCGTTTGTAGGTTTAGAATCAAAAAAATCCTTCATGCTTGGGTTTTCTTTATTTACCCTACACCCTACTATTATCCGTAAGTATAAGCTGGCCTCTTCTATTGAAACTCCGTACTAAGGCTGGCTCAAGGTCAACGTGTTACCATCGACGTGCTGTCAACTGTACCAAAGGCTCTCGCAGAGAGGCGCGACGCGGCAGCTCGATGCGACTGCAGTAGAACATTTTCTCTCTTCATGGAAACTGTTCTACCAGAATCGCATCGCACCGCCGCGTCGTGCCTGTCTGTGGGAGCCATAATGCACTTCTAATCTTTATAACTTTGAATGATGTAAGACGCAATAACATAAACATTAATGTTAGCGATAACACGAAACGATGCAAGTGCATTTGCACTAAAACAAATATATTTTTAATTCCAACACTAATACATTAATAATGTCACTTATGTCACTGTAGACAAATCTTTAAGAATAACTTGACACTTAAAAGTAGTTACCACTGGAAAAAACATAGGAACGTGTCCGTTTTTTTTTCATAGAATTGGAAAAAAGAATTATTTGTTTTCCGAAATATCAACAGCTACAATGAATACAATAATCGTAGTTAATTGCAATTAAGCGAAATAATAGTGCATTTAATGCGGCAGAACTTATCGTGTTCTTATTAAGGCTCGTACAGACTGGTGCCATGGACCGACGACCTTAAGAAGGGGGCTGGGTCAGACTGGATGCGGAAGGCGGAGGACAGGGTGTTGTGGCGCAGCCTGGGAGAGGCCTATGTCCAGCAGTGGACTGCTATAGGCTGAGTTGATCGACACTGGTGCGATATCACGGGCGCGAGAAGGGTTGCGCTGTCAGTCGCGCCCGCGATCTCGCGCCAGTCTGCACGAGCCTTTACGTGGTTACAATTCCAGTTTTAGATATTATAGCCAAAATAATTACTTTGTAATAAGACCATTAATATAGTGGCTATGCTGCTAATCGTATACATATACAATCCAAGGATTTTCATAATTCCCACAAACGTTAGGACGATTTAACTCGATTACTTAGCTCTAATAGAAGCATTTCCAAATATCAATTTCCTTGTGCATCTTATGCATCAGTCAAATTGACGTCAACATTTCAAGAATTAACAATGTCTGTGAAAAAGTGAAAATGTTCTCCGGTTTTCAGTTATGTCGTGTCACATACATATATTATGTGTCTCAACGGACATGACAAACTCAAAGGTGTCTTCCCGGCTCAAGGGTACTTGAGTTCGCTTTGCAGAAAGCGAACACGGAATCAGATTCTTTTGTTATATCAAGTCTTTTCTTAAGCTGCTCCGGGTCTGTTGCCAGATTCTGTTATCCAACAATTTTCATTTCGCTCGCTATTGCATCCTCAGCGTTCATGTTTTGGCACTCGTCCAAATGTTCAGGCCTTCAATGAGATCTTATTTCCGATACATTCAAAGGCAACTGCTGATATACCTAGGTCGACCTTGACGATATAAGGCGTAGAAAACTAGTTAAATTGACCAAAAAGGTTCAAAAGCTGATGACACCAACAAACTCTCCAGACTGTCTGTCGTCTAAGCTATCTTCATTGGAAGATATTGGCAGTCGATAACCTGGACAGAGATTAAACAAGTTTGTGTTGTTGTTGTATCAATATAATTTACATACACAATGCCTGGTTCATTGATATTGATAATGTTAGTACTTACATAATGAGCTCTCTTGGTAGGAGCGTCTTGATCCATTGGGGAATATAAAGGTGTGTTTAATTCTTACCTTCTTCTTACATGCATTGTATTGTTATATTTGTTTACGCTTCATTATTTCGTGCATGCAAATTTTTTATACATTTGTAAAATTCAAACCTATTCTAATGTTGAGATTAAATCATCACTAGTATTATGGCTATAGGACACGACGGATCGTATTATCCCATTTTGGGCTTCAGAGGCACCCATATACGAGTCCAAATCGACTCAAACATCTGAACAAATATTGGCTCCAAGATGTTGACCTTATAAATATTTGCGACGATAAGGGATTTTGACCTACAGAGGGCAAGCGCGGTCATTTGAAGCGTAACCGATATCATTGCTATATTACGTTAACATGATCTGCTTTCCACAGTAAACTTATCTCGTGAGTTAGAAGTAGCAACTGTAGCAAGCTTTTCTTATTTTTCTTTAGTTTTTGCTACAGAAAGTTTCGAATTGTGATTTGAAGTAGTTGGGTTCTGATTCTGACTAACTTTATATTGAATAGGTATGTTCAATGGCGAAGTTAGGCCACCATCATTCTTAAAGTCGTGTTGCAACATTGTTAAATGAAAACATTTGTCTGTAAATACTAGCATCGAATGATACATGAATCATCACTATATTTTTTATTCCACGTACATTTGCTGCCACAAAACTTATTACAGCAATTGCAATAGAAATAACATCAACCTGTAATAACATCGATTGATTCATATCTAAATTGCACTGTAATTGCTTCGACCAAGTGGACTTATTTTTAGAAACCGATCTTACTGCGGTTCTATCAATAGCAATGTTAGTACGTATTTTTAGAGTCCGACCACATGTTAACGGGCGCTAATTTGTATGAAAATGAATAGTTTATTCATACGGACCCAATGATATTATATTAAACAGATATGTTGTGAGCGCGCCATCGTGAAGACTCGAAACGTCCTAATTGGGACGTATTTTACTTGTAGTGAAATGTAAAATGAATGAAAAGTGGGGGTGTGCTGCCTCTACTGCGTGGCACACTTTTTTCGGTTGTTTTGTGAGTGTGTAACATATCTGTTTAATATTATTAATCATTGTACGGACCACATTATTTTGACCGTCAAACAATCTAATAAACCTAAGGCCCGTATTACAGAACGTCACTCAATACGCAAGCATTACTTAAAACTAGATTCAAGCCATTTAATTGGTTGAAACTAATTTTAAGTAATGCTTGAGTATGGAGTGACGTTCTGTTAATCAACCGTGTGGGCGATACCGTACCGACTACATCAAGGCCACGTCGCAGCCACAACGCGACCACCAGAGAGACCGCTCAAAAGCGGCCAAGCACCTCGCTAACTCAACGATCTGTCTGTCTGCAAACACTAGCTACAACGTAACCACATCGCAACTACTAGCGACAACGCAACTACAACAAGTTGCAGCGACACTATTCACACGTAACCACTGCTTGCCCACATTTTGTCGCTACGATGTGGTGTGACTGTGGTACGTGTGAATGGGCCCTTATTTGCACCAATAACATGCGTAATGTCTCACCTGATTGTTACTTTCACTTGACGTTGAATATGCGTCCCTAAATCATTGGCTTTATTGTCCATTATGGTTTGTACGCGAACTGTTTGCGAAATTAACTCTCGAACAAATTCTAATTGATTGGAATCCTGTTCAATTGAACGATCAGAAACCCTATGTGATCTTTCAATTAGATCGTTGAACATTTCTCTTTATTGTTGAAGAGATAATTGTTGATTTAGCAATGTCTATAAAAACTGATAACGCTTTGCTTTCTGTCTTCTGAACTGATGATGGAGACCACAGATGGCCACCGGAACAATATAATAATAAGTATATAACGGGTTGCAATTCGATTATGAACTTTAATGTGGTTGCTTAGCAATTTATGCTCGTCACTATGCATATGCTCTGTGGTTCTTCTGGTTCTTACCAGGAGAACTCCTCAACAATCAACGTCCCAGCATCGGGAATAGCAATATTTTGTAAAAGGAGATGAGCAGTTGACATTAGGCTATTGTAACTTAGATACATTAAAAACTGACCCACTAAAAAGTGAAAAATTAAAGTTATTTTTCACTTAGTAGTGTTTTTTTTTGAAATTCAGTTTTTTTTTTGTAAGAAGTTTTTTAATAGTTAAGAATTGAGTTGAATTTATTAATAAATATTGTCGGCTTGAACGGAAATTTTACCCATTGAAATACAAATACAAATAGAAAGCTATTATGTTTTAAAAAACCTGTACGAAATAACTTGTTACTTATTTAAAACCACAGATCCAAACCAGATTATATTAGATTTTGTTTATGTTGACGTCATATTCTAGGAAATAGAGAAACGTTCATCATCTGCTAATAGAACTTTACGTAAGTTAGCGTCTTGCTAAGCACTTCGGCTCACAACAGACTTTCCTTGAACATTTGACGCAAACATGGCACCAATCTTAGTCATCACATAATATTCGCAGCACGGATCTGAATAAAATAAATTGGAACTACTAGAACAAAGTCCAAAAAAGTCTTCAATGTCTATAATTACAATGATGACTTTTGGAGTTGCCGTATTATTTATGGACTAAGTAAAGTAAGCCGCACGTCAGTGATAACAAAACCAGCATGAAAGCTGGCCTCATATTCCAACCAAACGTCGTTACTTAAAAACAATATTTTACAGTGTTGACTGTATCAATACTTATTGTAATATAATATATACTACTCTAGGCCAGCTCAATGTCAAAGTGTTACCAATGACGTGCGGTCGACAGTACCTGTTTATTTCTTGCTCTGCTAGCCTTGTGATAAAACTGGGAAACTTGACATTTTCATTTTAATTATTATTATTATATGTAATTTTATATACTTACATACATACTAGCTGATCTGGCGAACTTCGTAGCGCCTTATGCCGACAGCAGCGCCACCTGTCTGCCCATCCAGGACCCCATTGAAATATAAAATACAAAATTAGAGTTAGGTGACAAACACATACAGAAGAATTATAAATATGATTGACATTGCTGAATATTATACTTATACATACAAAATAACATGAATATTTACTTGGAAAAGTATTATATTTATTACTTTAATTTAATATTAATGTGAGCACAATGTGGGTAATTTTTTTTTCTTTAAATATTTTCCTATTTTTTTTTTCTTTTTTCAGTTAGTTTTAATGATGGTCTGGCATGCATTTTGAGCAATTTATGCAGCCTACACAAATTTCCTTTCTTTGGTATTGTTCGTCGAGTCGTTGAGCTCCTTAAGTCTTGAGTTGAGCTGCACGATTACTGACAAATGCTTGCACTGATTGGACAGGTCCACTCGAATTTATGTGGTTCTTTCCTCAAAAGACCATTTCAGACACGGATCTACATGGTCCTCACATGATTTGACCAAGATTATGTCTGGACTTTAAAAGAGACTTTGACCCCTGAGTTTGTTTTGCCATTTCTTCTAAGGGGTAGTCAGATAGGAAATGTCGACTACATCTAGCTTATTTTTTAATATGACGTGTAAAAGTGATACCTATTTACAGAATAATCGATTTCATTTCATTTACTTGTCTTTTAAATTATTCAGTTATTTTTGCCTAGATAAAGCAAATGTTTCCTATTTGACTTTTTCTGAAAAGAAATCCTAAATATCTTAACTATTATAAATGCGAAAGTGAGTTTTTTTACGGCTGAATGAATTTGGATGAAATTTAGCACATGGGTAGGCCATGGCCTACCCATGTGCTAAATTTCATCCAAATTCAAGTATCCTATGTCCTATTATAACATACTTTATATCCCGATATTCCCACGTGAACGTGATCGAGACTTCGGGTGAAACCGCGCGACGCAGCTAGTACTGAAATAAACATAAAAGTCAAGGTCTCTCAAGTCCAGATATATCGTGTAATTCGAAATAATAGTCATACAGCGTGTAAGGAGTAGGACACGCTCTATGCTTTGCTTTAAATATTACCTCGGCTATTTTTTAACCGACTTCAAAAAAAGGAGGAGGTTCTCAATTCGTCGGAACCTTTTTTTTTTTATATATGTTCCGCGATTACTCGAAGACGGCTGGTCCGATTTGGAAAATTCTTTTTTGTTTGAAAGGGTATACTTTACAGTTAGTCCCATTGTCATCACGGCAGGATCTTATGATGGGATCCTGGAGAAATCGAGGGAACTCTTCAAATATTATAGGCACACTTATGGCGATTTGGGTATTTTTTTTATAGTAACACGTGCAGTTGCTCTCAAAAAACACAATTTGGTGAAGTGGAACTGATGATGAAGACCATAGATGGCCACCGGAACTACTCAATAATAGTATTTGACGGGTCGCAATTCGATTACTTTAATATAGTTGCTTAGCAGATTATGCTCGTCTCAATGCATGTATATGGTGAAGTGGAGCTGATGGTGAAGTACCAGGAGAACTCCTCAACAATTAACGTCCCTGCATCGGGAAAAGCAATATTTTGTAAAAGGTGATGAGCAGTTGACATTAGGCTATTGTAACTTAGATAAATTTAAATCTAACCCACTAAAAATTGAATAATAACAAATAAATTATAAAAAAGATAACCGACTTCCAAAAAAACACTACAAAGTAAAAATAACTTTAATTTCGGAAGTCGGTAGCAAAAAACTAAAATACAGATCCAAAGACACTGACTTCCGAAATTAAAGTTATTTTTCACTTTGTAGTGTTTTTTTTTTGGAGTTTACGCTACGGATTTAATAAGTTCATAATTGCTAGTACCTAATCTAACAAATTCGTTGGTCTAGTGGTTGTAATCGCTACTGTTGAGCATGAGGTCCTGGATTCGATTCCCAGGTCGGGCAAAGTGTTATTTTCCATTAGGAATTTCGCCGTAGCAGCCCGTAGTCTGGATTTGTGCCTGGTTGATGGCAATAGGCTCGCCCCCTATTACATGGGACTTTAACATAACTGGCGAAATGTGGGTGTACTATAGGTATACCTCTGCCTATCCCTTCGGGGATTAAAAGCGTGATGTTATGTTAATCTAAGTAATCATCGGGTGCACGTAAGTGGCAAAACTAGTTTTAAATACTTTAGTTATGCATTTCAATCCCCACTTGTACATAAATTAATAATTAATTCATTCGTTAATGAGGCCACTTAAATGTAAAATTGCTGTAGGTATTTGTTTTTTTTTTTTTTTGCACCGCGGTTATGTGAGAAAATATTACACGGATTTTGTTTTTGCGAAACTTCATTTCATTTATTCAATAACAATTTACATTGTGTCTGAATGTTTTGCATTTTTATATTATCATATATCTATTCTATTCTATTTTTAGGGTTCCGTAGCAAACAAGGAACCCTTATAGTTTCGCCATGTCCGTCTGTCTGTCTGTCCGTCCGTCCGTCCGTCCGTCTGTCCCCGGCTTAGCTCAGAGGCGCTTACTCCTAGAAAGCTGTAATTTGGCATGGGTGTACATATTAATCACGCCGATAAAATCGTATAATCTTACAAAGAAAAAAAAAATTTTTACGGTACCTCCCTTGCACGTAAAACGGGGATGATATTTTTTTTCTCGTCTAATATATGGTGTGGGTATCGTTTGATAGGCCGTTTAAAAATATAATATTGTGGGTCCGTGAAAGCCATTTTTCAATTCTGTGATCCGTTTGCGTAATATTAAGCTTTAAAGTGCTATTTTTTGTTAGTCATGTGCCCCCCCCCTGCCAGCTAAATGGTTGGGTTTGGATATGTGAAAAAATTCATGGCAGTAGTATATATAACGAAATTAAAAGGAAAACTATCACAGCTAAGTAGGGTTTACAAGTTAACAAGTAATAGTCGACCAACTTAAATTTGCAGTTGAAGAATTGACCGTAACGTATACCGATGTATGGGAGAGCATGTTTTTCAACTACAATGTAAGTTTGTTTTTGGGATAAATTCATTCTAACTACGGAACCCTTTATTGTGCGTGGTCCGACACGCACTTGGCCGGTTTTTTATGTTATATTGTATCATATATATATTACATTTTACATTAAAATAATAACAAGTTAAACACAGAATTAAATTAGTTGCATACAATCTCATCACCTACCTACATTAATATTATTTACATTCACAAAAGTTCAAAATATAAAACAAAGTCAACGAGAAAAATAAATATAATACATCATGTCACTGATACCTACCTAATAATTTTATTTAATTTCCAATAATAATAATAAAAATTATAAAATTAATTTACAATGTCCACTGTCCAGGCATATAATTAAAAAGCAAAAACAAAAGTGGCCTTATTACAAAACAATATTTATATTTTGACATGGCTTAAACCATGCAGCCAGTTTTTGTAATAAGAACGTAACAGTGATTGAAATACCGTTCTTTATACAAAACTGAAAACTTAATTCGGTACTAAGTTGTCAGTTTTGTGTTTAGGAACTTTACCATAGTCGGAATAAAGTTCGAAATTCAATAATGGCTCAATATTTTAAACCTGGGTCTGAAGAGAAACCTTGTTTTGTAATAAGGGGGTAACAGTTTAAATTCCCATCCTTCCTTCAGAAACTTGTCCCTATCTTTGTCATATGTCGTCAAGGTACCAGATTTGCTCGATTTTCGATGACCTACGTTTTTTTTAGGCGTAAATTCAGTGTGAAATACATCATTTTAAGTATAGAAAACTTTATTAAACAAGTTAGAAACTTGTTTAATTTATTATTTCTTTGATAAGCTTATGAACGTATGATATTATGAAAAATGTATCGATTTGGCAACGATGTGTTTAGAAAAACCCATAGACAAGGCTGATTGAATCAACAGCTGATTTACCTAAAATGGAGTTTATTGCAAGCCCCCGTACTAGATTACCTCGACAAAGGTCCTTGGTTGGTTTAGCTACCTAAACTATAAGTAGAGGGTTATCGGGCTTGACCCCGACTCCGTAAAAGGACGATTGACCATATTCTGCGGTCATCTATCGCAATCCACGGTCAAGTTACTGCCTTTTTGACCATTTTGAAGGATAATCTTGTGTATGTCCGTAACTGCCCTTTGCGTACTTATCCTGTTTTCTTAGTCCACTTCTACGCTGCCGTCTATAATAACAAGGCATCATGATTGTCATGTTTTCATAATGAGTGTCAGGGGCTTGTGGGTTGTGGCTAAGTAATAACTGCCACACGGATCGATCCATCAGGTTAAGGCGACGATAACCGACTTTTAATGATTTTATACTGAAGATCACGTCTAAACGAGTAGTGATAATGATTTGAAAAAAATATATGTTAAATTAGAGCATTTTCTCAATAACTTGATATGTAAATATTTTAGATTACGTTTATATTACATAGTGAAATTAATTTGTAAAATTATGTCTAACGCCGATAAAAAACTGAGAATGGCGCAAAATCTAGCAAGCGTATTTTTTGAAACCTTCACCATTTTAAAGATAATTTAATTATTAATCACAGTTTTCCTTGATGGGCGAGTCCTATTACTGGTTGAACGTACGACGCGTTGCGTGAGCTCAGTACAGGACACGCAAGCTAACCACTCAAGGTCACTGGCATATATCTCCGTCTTAAGCTACGCTTGCCGCGGTTGGTCCGTGGATGGGGGACCATCTTTACATACCAAGACCCTTCCGTGCCTCGGAAAGCACGTTAACCCGTTGGTCCCAGCTGTCATTCGTGGATCTTTGATAGTCGTTACGGGTCGTCAGAAGTCCGAAAGTCGACAGCGCGACGCAACTCTAGTAGCACAATTTCTATGAAAATTTCATTGAAAGTGTCGCGCTGTATATCGCTCCCGCGATATCGCGTCAGTCTGCACGAGCCTTAACTGGGGTGTGGAGGTCAGATAGACAGTCGCTCTGACAGAATAAACAACAACACTATCTGAAGACGCACGAAAATTGGAGATGTAACAATGCAAATAAGGAAACTGAAGTGGAAATAGACTGGCCATATAATAAGAGGCATTGAAAAGTGGAATAAAAAACATAGTAATTTTGGTACCCAAGAAATAAGAAAAGAAACCGAGGTAGACAGTTTCGAAGGTGGGAAGACGAAATAAAGGTCATAGCAGGACAAAACATGGACTAGGAGAGTGCAAAATAGAACAGAGTGGAAAGAAATGGAGGAGGCCTTTGCCAAAGTTGGGCAAACAGACCGGGTGTCGGTGTTACCGACTCGCTAGTCGTAAGATTAAGTTTGTTTTTTTTTTTTTCGTTATACTTGTGTCTGAATAAAGGCTTAGTCGACAGCGCGACGCAACACTAGTAGCACAATTTCTAAGAAAATTTCATGGAAAGTGTCGCACTGCCTGTCGCTCCCGCGATATCGCGTCATTCTGCACGAGCCTTAACTGGGGTGTGGAGGTCAGATAGACAGTCGCTCCATATAAAATACTGGTATTCAGTTTCATCCGGTTAGTCTGGAAGCCGACTTCAACATAATTGGGTAAAGGCTAGGCTAGGTGGTCATGTTTCACATCCCTTCAGGCATTTCTGCTGTATTTTGACCGTCAGTCAATCACGGAAGTGTATTTTGGTCACAAAATTAATGACCTTATAGGAACTTCTAAACCCAAACTACAAAATGATTTGTTTACGCTTAAATAATTGTTAAACAACCAGCCCTGTGATAATTTCATCAATTTATGTTTTTAGCGATGTTTTTTTTACAATAAACTGTTTATTTTTAACGCAAACACGGAACCAGAGCCCATATCGAATGTAATGGCGAAGAGATTGACGCAATTGTTTATAGGAAAAACTACACTTTGATAATAATTAACTTAGCGCTTTTTTCTTATGGTTTGAGTGTAAACTATGGCCGAGCGACACCATCGTTAGGTAATTGTTGCCGGAAGTTTTACGTATTTAGCCCTCGCATCCACGTGCGAATTTTTAACGCGGCGATTTTTATCGCGCAGAGTTGAAAACTAACATTGTATTTTTTTTGACACCCTAGGTGGGATGCACTCTGTTGGATTCTCAATGCTCGGCTAAACACGGAGGGTTGAAAATCCAATGTGCTATAAAAAAAATGTCCGTCCGTACCTGTGCAGCCTGTGCTTATGCTACCATGGATGCTAAATGTTAACCATGGTTCAATGAGTGATTGTAGATCTTTGACAATCGTTACCGGTAATCATAAGCCCGAAAGTCTGTCAACCAGTCTTACCTAGTAACTGGGTTATGGAGGTCAGATAGGAAGTCGCCATGTAAAGTACTGGTATTCAGTTGAAGCCGGTTAAGACTATAAGCTGGCACTACATCGTTCGGAACAGGCAGGCGGATGATAATGATGATGACGAATTAATGGAAAATTTTATACTTCGATGCAGGCTTAGCTCGAGAACCGTAGAGAAGCGTTTTGTCTACGGAAGAGTAGACAAAAATGACGTTTCCGTGTAGACAGTTTTCTACCGAGAAGGGTAGATAAGCGATTTCTATTCTAAAGTCGGGGCGCGAAGCAGAAAGATTTTCGTACAATGACCCCGCGATAGAGATAAGTAATGAGGGGTCATTGTACGAAATTCTTTCTGCTTCGCGACCGGACTTTACAGTAGAGTAGAAATAGAAAGCGTCATGCTAAGCCTACTGCGGGCCGAGTACGGGCGAGTCAAGACGTTTGTGACAAGACATGCTAAATTATATAATGTCAATTTGTACTAGCATTTTATGACAAAACAGTTTTATCGCTCAAGTTGTGATAAAATGTGTGACTAAAGTCATGTCACAGTAGGCCGTGCTTGCCCCCCCCGCGGTAGTCATAGACGATAAAGATTTGTTTTTTCCTCTCGTGTCGAAACTGACAGAACATAAAAAAAATAAAAAACTTTTTGAGGCTCCCGCAGACAGGCACGAGGCGACGGTGCGACGCGATTCTGGTAGAGTAATTTCCATGAAGTTTTCATAGAAATTGTTCCACTAGTGTTGCGTCGCCTGTCTGCGGGAGCTTTTATCCTTATTTGTCATATAATATAGAAATAGAAAGCACTAAGGTCCCAGCGGTTACAATGGGTCGTGGTCGTTATTTTAATGCAGAATATTACAAGAAACGATGATGTCTTCGTTCGCTTAGATTCAAAGCTACAATGGAAGATTGTAGCTTTGAACCTGTACAGATTTTGGTTTCCTAGAAAAGCGGTTCCGCCATATAACGGCCGTCATGAAAATCTGCCATTTTTTTTTACACGCTGTGTATTTGTACAGTTGTTATTGTATGACCGTTCACGTCTTGCTTAGGAAGAAAGCTAAGCTGCCCTTTTATTTAAATTTTTTGGGTTGGAATTTGTCAAATAACTTCTCCCGCGCGGCGGAGCGGGAGGGCGTGTAAGACATTTACTGACTAAAACCCACCTGTGTTCTTTCAGTTGCCTGTGTGCCAGGGCCACGATATCCCTTTCGGACAAAATCGTAACCCTGGCAGGAAGCTAAGCAGCCTAAGCTTTAGATGTTCGAACCTCATCATTCAGTCATGTTTTAATTGCTATTATTCTAATATAAGTAATTAGGTAATATTTAACTCACATCCGCAACTCGTTATTTACATAGATGATAAAAACGCAAGATATTTATGTACGGAAAAATCCAGCATTGAAATCTTGTCTGATCGTATAAGTAGAAACAATTCACCTTGATTGATCTGTATAAAAAATGTAATACTTATAACATTTTTTTGTTTGTTTTTTTTATTAAATTGGAAACTTCTGCACGTTGGGTACTTTTGAGATGGGGAAAAAGCACTGAACTCGCATGACCGTCACGCTCAGATCAGGGACCAATTTGGTTACCCATTGAAAGGGTTTTTGATAGGGTTTTTCTAAGCGGTTAAACAAAAACCCATACGATAAGGGTAACCCTTATGAACGGCTTAAATTAAATTTTGTTAGCCCATTGAAAGGGTTTTCGATAAAAACCCATATGGCAGCGGTACCCTTTTGAACAGCTTAATTTAAGCCATTCAAAATTACCCACACCGTATGGGTTTCTGATTAACTGCTTAGACAAACCCTATCGAAAACCCTTTCCATTGAAAGGGTTTTCGATAGGGTTTTTCTAAAATGGTAACCAAAATGGTCCCTGGGTAGAATTGAGATAGAATTGGTCATGCTACGCGTGCGTGGTGGATATCGAAATAACATAATATTATGATTTTTTCATGTTACTGGGTTTCAAGTAGGTATAGAACCCATTGAATGGGTTATCATGTAACCCTTTCAATGGGTTTCTAGTATAAAACCCATTCAATGGGTTATCATGTAACCCTTTCAATGGATTTCTAGTATAAAACCCTTTTAATGGGTTACATCATGATAAAGGTAACCCATTGAATGGCTTAACCCTTAACCGGGGTTGTACGGTCCCTGGCTCAGATACATAATATGTACACAGATGTTCTTTTTGGAATGCATAATTTGAAAAGCCTGAAAATTAATCAAAACAAAAATTCACAAATTTTAATAATCATCAAAATTGATCGGGTTCTTCTGGAGGATCTCTAAGAGAACCTTTCTAGCAATTGGTAACATTACACGATTGATTTATTAATGATCTTTGCATTTGTGCATTGATGTCAACAAACAAACACAAATTTGTTGTACCTACAACAAGGCTCAAGAAAATAGGTGGCTCGTTTCGATGTCAATGTATACGCTTTTATAATAAACCTCCAAGCCACGTTCAAGATCTAAGCCTTAATAAATTCAAATCATTCATTAAACGTAAGTTGTGCCAGAAAGCCTTTTATACTGTTTAAGATTATATTGAGGACAAAAAGGCTTGGGATTGAGCTGCTCCAATTTTTGTACATATTGAGGTAGAACTTTATTATTTTATATACAGTGACATTTAATTATTATTTTATACACAATGACATGAATATTTACTTGTAAAGTATTATATTATTTTAATTATTGTGAATGTGAAGACTATGTGGGTTATTGAATTTTTTTTTTCCTTTTCTTTTATTCTCAGTTAGTGTTAATCATGGTCTGGCAGTTTGAGTCACATAAGTGGCCTACCCAAATGTCCTTTCTTTGGTATTGATCGTCGCATCGTTGAGCTCCTTAAATTCTGAGTAGAGCTGCACGATTACTGACAAATGCGTGCACTGACTGGTTAGGTCCACTCAACCGGTGTGGTTCTTTCCTCAAAAGACCATTTCAGACACCAATCTACATGGTCTTCTCATGATCTGATCAAGGTTATGTCTGGACTTTAAAAGAGACTGTGACCTCTGAGTTTGTTTCGGCCTTTCTTCTCAGAGTAGTCAGATAGGAAACGCCGACCTCATCTAGTTTTTAAAATATGATTGACGTGTAAAAGTGTTTGTACAAACCTACTTACAGAAATAAAATCATTTATCAATACATTTTCATAGTTTTCACAGCAGCGTCTGCGCATCTCTGGTCAGTCACACACAACCTTTTATTTACAACGCCTGATTAATTCTATATATATATCTCAGTGTATCAGAAACTGCATTCCAATGTCCCGGTGACGTCAATAGAACCTCACTGACGTAAGCAATCCCTAAGACCGGTCTACGGAATGGTCTGTATCAATACAGTACGCAATCTTTCCGGAAAATAATATTCTTTTTATCCTTATTCGTCCTTGACATGGAAAATGATATAATTTAAAATTATTATCCAGTTCAACGTTTGTAAACAGGGCTAAGTCTGGTACCAAAATAATTCCTCGATTCCTGGATTTTTTCCGTACATAAATATCTTGCGGTTCTTATCATCGACGTAAATATAACTTGAAGTGGATCTGAGATATGTCATAAAAAACTTTTACGAAAAAGAACAACCGACAAAGAAATTACAAAATTAAATTTTTCACTTTGTAGTGTATTTTTGTAAAAAGTTTTTTATTTTTCACTTTTTAGTCCCCACTAAAAAGTGAAAAATACGACTTCCAAAAATACACTTTTTAATTGCTACACACTTTTTAATTTAGTTATCTAAGTTACAATAGCCTAATGTCAACTGCTCATCACCTTTTTTACAAAATATTGCTTTTCCGATGCTGGGACGTTAATTGTTGAGGAGTTCTCCTGGTAAGAACCAGGAGAACTGCCACTCACCATATGCATTGTAACGAGCATAAATTGCTTAGCAACCATATTAAAGTACCTAATCGAATCGCAACCCGTTAAATACTGGTTCCGGTGCCAACTGTGGTCTTCATCAGTTCCATTTCACCAAATGGTGCTTACCGAGAGCAAATGCACGAGTTACTATAAAAAATACCCAAATCGCTATAGGTGTGCCTATAAAATTTGAAGATTTCCCTCGATTTCAATAGGATGAGGGGAGGATAACCTTTAAAAAAAAACATAATTTTTAAAATCGGTCCATAATTGAAGGAGAAATCGGTGAACATACATAAAAAAACATACAGCCGAATTTATAACGTCCTTCTTTTTGGAAGTCGGTTAAAAACAAGACTGACAGATGAAATAAATAAATGGGAAGATATCGAGGTGCAAAAACGTTTCCATAATGGAAAGTTATTTTAAAACTCTACCGCTGACTGGATCTAACATTTATATAATGGAGGATTGTAGCTTAAAACCTAAGCGAACAAAGTCACGGGCGAAGATTATTCAAATGCTATCATCATTTCTTATAAGTAAGTATTCGGAATTAAAATAACGACCACGAACCATTGTAACCGCTGGGAACTTAGTGCTTTCTATATTGTATCTAGGCTAGACATTGTTATAGCATTCACTTTTGACATTATGAGATCTGTGTCAGATAGCAACGCAAATCAAAATTTCTTTTGTACCCAATAAGATGTAGTTTTGAACCTGAACATTTTTTCATGTTGCTGAAACAAGTTGAAACCTTCCACATGCTCTCATCTCTTCAGGAATTATAAGTTTTGTGGCTGGAAATTTTGTGCTGAAATAAACCTCACTATTTTTTTACTGATAGGCCTTGAATTCCGGGTTTACAAAAAAATTCTGCCTCGCATTGTCCTTTTCTCTCCAACTATTTCTAGGGTCGCATTTTTTCCAATGTTTGCCAATTTTAATGTGTGACGATGACGAATAACCAGTGTCCAAGTACGCCCACGGGATGTGATCACACTGTTCATCTCAGTTGCTCATTGTTAGAATACAAAGATTTATACTTATCCGCCCTCCATCCCGAAAATGCAGAACCTTTTTCGCTATTCGTAAATTACCATTAAGCATCTTGTCCCAAAGTGCGAATGTTTTAATTTCAAGGTGAAATGCCGCTGTTTTAATTGGGTGTAGTAAAACTAGAGCTTCATCATGACACACATTTAAACTTGAAGGGACAGTGCTTTAAGCTAGCAAAATTAACTCATAACAAACCACATTACGCCTGTATTCCCCGAAGGGTTAGGCAGAGGTGTAGCCATAGTACACCCATTTGTCGCCAGTTATGTTTAAGTCCCATATAATAGGGGGCGAGCCTATTGCCAATTGCCATCAACCATAAATCTTGATTCCGGGCTGCTACTGAGAAATCCCTGATATCAAAAAACCCAATAACAGAATGACTGTAACTGTAACGTCATACATTTTGCTTTCAACTTTTTGTTGATGTAGGTACTGAAATATTTGACAAAAACAAAATAGCATCTGAATGTAGAAGGGAAAAGGCAGTTTTGACCAGATGGGCACGTGTCCATAGATCAATTAACTTAACCTTTCTCGACCGACTGATTGATGATCGGAACCAATCAGCTGTTATTACAATTTGATGTTGTTCTATTATCATGAACATGTGACTTTCCTCACAAATCTACCGAATGTAGTGTATAAATGTATCCTTACACTATCCTTCCAACATTTTTCATCAAAATTTCCATTGAGTAAAAACAGACTTATTTTTTTCAACCAAATCATAAGGGTCTGTTGTAAACAGTAATAAATAGTTATTACGTGTTCATGGCCAATGGGCGAATAGCCTGCAAACCTTTTCTATCGAATGTGGTGTAATAGTAATAAAACCAAATACGATATTGTTATCGACTAGATTTGGGGTCTTTCCAAGTTTCAACTATGTTCTGCTACTTCTGAATCAATACTTCTAGTATATATTTTTGTTCAGCATTTTACCTTTGTACCTGTATGTCACATCACGTCTGCTAAAGTAATTGAGATATGTACGTTTCGATATTACTAGTGCCATGTGAAACGATTTTATTGTTAGACATATTCCATTATTGAAAATGAAATGTAAGAGATCTGGAACGGTACTTTCAGTAATGTAGATCGATAGGCAAGCTGTAAACGAAGAATTAGGTCACTGGGGTATAGGAGTCTCCCATATTATTTTTTTATACTTGATGAGTTCTGTTATATGTTTTAGAAACTTTCAGAATTTGATTTTAATGCCACCACAACTTCTAGAGAAGCGTTCAAATGTTTTCGCCAGGTTGCATTATCTGTGCTTATATTTATGAAAGCTTTTCTCAGACCCCCATTATGTCGACTTTTCCGGGGACATTCTGCAGATGTGGCACGCCCGTTTTTTTTTTTTGTTTTCCCTGGCACACTTGTTGCATTCACGTTCTTAGGGCGAATCATGAGCGTCACAGAATATACTTATTATGATGGAAAACGATACTGGAAATAATAATAGCCCTCGTTTACCCTTCGAATTATTCAGCAGTTTTTACCAGCTAAGTATATTAATATTACTTAATTGAGTATGTCGTACAATGGTGATTCAACAGGTGTATTTACATTATACCATAATTATGCCTTTACATTCTAATAGTAGCCGTAAAATGTTAATGCTGTGGCATTGATTTTATATTATTTCCCTCCCACTATATTACCTTGCCTTTGCATTGCCTTTTATGTGATAACTTGGCAAAACCTTAACTAGAATTCAATAAAATTCAGCAGTAGTTAATGATTCATGCTATGATGTAAGACGGCAAAAAAGCGTTGATTTTGGGTACAAAAAAGACAGTAGTTAATCAATTATTAAACAATCATGTTTCTAAATTCGTGGCTACCTACTGGAAAAATACACTTTATTAGGTCATCATAGTTTGCTATATACAATGTTGCACTTTTATTAACGCGGCCTTTACTTACGCACTTAGTAAACTGTACCATAAGTATTCTATGTTCCCACCCTAATCGATATTATGTATTGGAACTGTTAACATATTTTACGTATTTATGTTTATGAACTACAGGGTCAAATTAAATTAGCCAGCGAAACTCCGCAGACGTGATGGGTATTAAAACAGATAAAACAAAAAATAAATAAATTTGATGATGGTGTTTTTTTGGGCTCATCAACCGCCGGTAGTGTAGTCACTTAAAATATTAGTTTAAAATCTGTTTTTATTGTGTAAACTTCACAGACGCGATGGATATCCATATCTCAACACGATACCACCGATTTTATCACTCGCACTTCAAGTAACAAAACTACCAGCGGTCATAGACCCAAAAAAAATCATCAATCTTTTTATTTTGTCGTGTTTAGATATCGATAATCATCCCGTGTGCGGAGATTCGCTAGATCAGGGATGCACAGACTTATTGTGACCATGGGCCACTTGGGCAAATTATGAACTAATGGCGGGTCACCAGCACAAATTAAAAACATAAAAATAGCCGAAACTTTAATTTAAAAAGCAATACTAGTTTGAAGCGTGGCACTGCATTGTGCTTACAATCTTTTTAATATTTGGCTCGAATTTACTAAAATGGCTTCCAAACTTTCATTTGCTAGGCGGTTTCGATTTTTGTTTTATTATTATTCAATACAGAAAAAGTTTCCGAGTAGGTATGCATAATGCACCACACAGCGAACCCACTTAGTAACGCGCGCGATTCAAATTTATATTGTTTGTAAACCTCAGGAATATTTTTCCTTCAAATGTACGAGGGAATATTTTTGCTGGCGGGCCACTGGCATATAGCCGGGGGGCCGCATGCGGCCCGCGGGCCGGGGTCTGTGCATCCCTGCGCTAGATAATTTAATTTGACCCTGTATAATTTGTTCTTTGAGAAATAAATGTCTTTAAGAGCGTTTGCGACATACTGCATTTCATACAAACTTTCAAGCCCTTGTTTTTCGAAATGACTGAACTGATTTTAACGAAACTTCATACGCTTAAGCAGGATACAAAGGTCTAAAATGTTAGTTAAAAACATTTTCGAAATGTCTTATTTAAAAACAGATAACTGGAAATCTCTGTTTCTATGGAAAATTTAATTTTAATTTATTTATTTAAGTCAGACACTAAGTGATCCATATTTTTGTTAGTATACTTAAGAATTATGTTAGTAACCAAGCTTTAAATATACAACACAATAATACTATTTTAACTAAATTAACTATCAATTCACATAAAAACAAAATCCTGAAATTCATTAAAATTTAAATTTTGTAATAATAAAATGACCATTATCAATATGATTATTACAATTAAGAAATTCACTAAAATCATAAAACAGCAAAATAAGAATAAAAATGAATAAATAAAAATTAATATGAATATAATTTTATCAGTTTCTGTTCCTTTATAACATGCAACTGTACACAATGCCATAATATTGGGCATTCAGATCTGCCAGCCACAATGCCAAGAATACTGTTGCCACTGCCGCGGACACGACTTAGCAACGATGCAGCTCTCTTTCTGAGGATGGCATGGAAGCCATCAATACGAGCGTCGGCAAACATGTCCCACGCGCTGCAGTGCCTCGGCAGTCGCATCAACATCCTAAAGGCATGTTGTACTGAATGCGCAGGGCGTTGATTGCCTTCTGCGTATATTTGACCCACAGACTGCACGTATAGAAAGATTGGCAAAACGCCCGAAACAATGTAACTTTTACTGCTTTACTGCAGCGTGCAAATCTACGAGCCAACATATTGCATCGGACAGCCAACGCTCGGCGCTCTCTCTCAATATCCTCGCAATCTGAGAGGTCATCCGAGACCCAGTGGCCGAAGTATTTGAATCGCGAAACTTTGGGTAAAGAAACACCGTCTTTGAGAACGGGTGGTACGTATGTGACCTTATGACCTTATTAAAATCGGTCTTATTTGGCTGTAACACTATTTTTCGAAAGTGTTCTAACTTTTTAGACCTTTGTATCCTGCATAAGCGCGTAAAGTTTCATTAAAATAGGTTCGGTCATTTCGAAAAACAAGGGCTTGAAAGTTTGTATGAAGTACCGTAAGTCGTAAACGCTCGTAGACCGAACAGAACATGCCTTTCGTCACTAAACTTGTCTAGCTTAGCATAAATTTGGCTCAACGTCATTGAAATCTGGCTTTTATAAGCTCGCTTAGTTACCTACCAAAATACCGAATCAATAGATTTGTAACAGTTGTAGCCCAATCACTTCACTATCGAAAAGGTAAGCTACCGGTCTATTCTGTAAAATCTCACTGTGATATCTTAGGTGAAGTGAGCTGTCAGTAGTGTAAATTCCTAGGTCAGATGGAATGACACCTTACTTCAAGCTCACTTCACGTAAGTTTTCACGGTGAGAATTTTGCAGAATCTGTCTGCTGAATCCGCAGCTGTAGCCCGTGAAATTCAAGTTTTTTTTTGCATTTGGTCAGGTCAGCGTCAGGTTATATCTTGATCAAAATAATTATGATTCGCGACCATAAAGGCTCGTACAGACTCGCGCGATATCGCGGGCGCGACAGGCAGCGACAAAGAAATTGTGTTAATAGTGTTACCTCGTGGCCGCGATATCGCACCTGTCTGTACGAGCCTTAACAAGTATGTATTTTACAGAATTATAATGATTAAAATTATTAATACATCGTTTCAAGTTAAATTTGTTCCATATCAAAGACATTAAATTATTTACTTAACAATAGACAGGACATATGTAACAAGTTCGTAATCCAATACATTTGTCCTAGTGGGCAAAAGTCGCTCAGTCTAGTGTGGTACGCCTGCATGTCAAGTCGCAATTCTCATTCGTGTTCACCAAAATAAATTTATTTTCGAAGAATATGGTATTGTCAAACTTAGCGTTTATTGTATTTTGCTATATTACGCTCCTCCGTTAGGAGTATATGTGTTCTGTGATTACGCTAGACGGCGTCACTAAGACATGGGATCACAAATTTTCTATGACTTACTTCTGATAGCCTCTCGATAGTATCTGCCTTAAATCTCTTTGTTCCTTATGAACTTTTCCATAAGAGATTTGTTCTTATGGAACAAATCTAACTAAGAGCTATGTATTCATGATTATAATGATAATTCCGTCAATACATATTTTTTTTATGGTCGCCAATCATATTTTGGTCGACCACTGCAAATCCAACTTAACTGCGTCATTGGAATAATTTACAAGATCATTATTATAACATTGACATTGCGCAGACGCCATCATCACCACAAACGTAATGGAAATAAAATAGTCGCACAACTCGGTTCTCGTGTCCACAAGAAATATATTACGTATGTAAGTACATAAGAGGATGTGTAAATAAAGTTGGTTAGACTTTTAGTTGTAGTGATGAGCAAATATTTGGAAATATATTATAGGTGATGTGATTGGTCACGTGTTGCTTGGTCATCCTGTTTGCTTTGAGGCGGATACATTTGTTTGTATTTTGCTAAAAGGATGTAATTTTTTTTTTTTATAAGTATATAATAATAAGGATATAAATGATATATGTGTAATTCACAGGTATTACAAAATGCTAATAGTTTTCTCTTCCCTCAGAGCTAGAGCCATAATGATCGTAATACATCATTTTGGCTCTGGAGCTCACGAAAATGTTCCGTATACATTTGTTTGTATTTTGCTAAAAGGATATATATATATTTTTTTATAAGGATTTAATAATAATGATATAAATGATACATGTGTCATTCACTGGTATTGGAAAATGCTAATAGTTTTCTCTTCCCTCAGAGCTAGAGCCATAATGATCGACATCATTATGGCTCTGGATCTCACGAAAATGTTCTGTGAAGTTTAGCTCTTTTTTTTTTAAAGCCGTGTATTTATTTTTCACTAGTGTCTACGATTATAAAAAAAAGTTAGGTTCAACGGAGCTGTCCGAAAAACAAAACCAATCCAATCTAAACTCAGAAAGGAATTTGATTTCGATCTCAACTCTCAGATAACAAGCAGTTTTCATCCGACTGTACAGCCGTAGCCAGAAGTTTTAAACTTCTAGAACTTTCCAGATTAAATCCAGAACGATAATACCTACTCGTAGTCTCTCTACATTAAATTAGAACGTTTGATGTGTACTCTACTAAATTACGATGCCTAGCAAAAGATTGTTTTTGTAGTTCGCCCGACCGTGTCAAATGCAAATATATGGCTGTTTTTCGTGATTCTGGCTATATTGTTTTTAAGAAAACGGATTTTGGCTCCAGGCTCTGTTATTCCTGTTTTTTTTTTGCCAGAAAGTTCAGGGTTTAAATAAAGTCGTTTAAGTTGGTCTTCTCGTTTCGAGACGTGTCCAATTATGTCAAAATGCTTGGACAAATCGAATTATTGTACTTGAACGTGGGAGGACTGTTCTTAATCGTAACTTCTGTTAGGTATCTGAAAAAGAAAATCTAACTTAAGACGGAGATTTATGCCAGTGACCTTGAGTAGTTAGCTTGCGTGTTCTGTACGGAGCCCACGCAACGCGTCGTATGTTCAGCCAGTAATAGGACTCGCCCATCCAGGAGCGCTGTCCCCAATTTGACGCATTATTAATTTATTACACACAAAACAAAAGGTATTTTAATAAAACGCGAATACTAAAAGATCAATAATAAAATTTTGGCCCATTCTCAGTTTTGTATCCGCGTTAGACACAACTTTACAAATTAATTTCACTATGTAATATAAACATAATCTAAAATATTCACATATTAAATTATTGAGAAAATGCTCTAATTTACATTTTTTTGTTTCAAATCATTAACACTACTCGTTTAGACGTGATCTTCAGTATAAAATCATTAAAAGTCGGTTATCGTCGCCTTAAGCCAAGTCTATCGACTATGAAACGAATAGATTCAGCAGAGTTCATTGATAAATAATATTTATAAAAATCACCAATGTGTACTGAGGAATGTCTATTTGCCTGACCAAGATTACTGACATGAATCTAAAAGAGACTGTGACCTCTGAGTTTGTTTCGGTCTTTCTTCTCAGAGTAGTCGGTTAGGAAACACCAAACTCATCAAGTTGTAAAAACATAATTTAATTTAGACGTGTATTAGTGTTTTTATTGACCAATTAACAGAAATAAATAATTTATAAAATAGTCATGAGTGCAGTTAACGGTGCATGAAGGCCAACAGAAATTTTATTAATTAGATAATTTAGAATTTTTTGTTTGGCAATGACGACCGAAGAACATTAGAGAAAAAAGTTATCATGAAGTCATGTTTCATGTCGTTAAAGCGTTGTCAAGACAATAACGTGTGAATATAATAATATTAGACAATACCTGTTTGTTATATTCACACGTTTTCGTTTCTTTTGTAAACATTCAAGCACCTTATCATTCGAACCAAATAATCATTTTAATTTATTACTTTAACAGAACGTGCGTCTTTGGGAGCTGATAGATAGCCTTTTTACGCATATTGATTTCACGTACTCTTGTAGTCTTTGGACTAGCTTCACTCAACAACAATGCATTCAGTACGCTGTTGGGGCTGCCACGCTTTTGTAGTGCCACGGGTATAATATGTTCGCGGACGCGCAGACTCGCAAGCGTGCATCATCCATGTTGCGCAGAGTCCGTGCCAGCTCCAACAGTCGCCTGGTTGTTTTGTAAATATTACTAACATACTCTTAGTTGGTAAGTAAATTGTTACTATCGTTATGAGTCCCTGATACTTGAAAATAAATGTTTTATTATTGTTATATTATTATAAAATACTAGTCTACGTCTGTCTGTACCTACACTACATGAACCTAAGTTTCTGTCAAAGAAAATTGGAAACCTCTCGTTTTTGACAGCTGCTGAGGCTAGTAAGTAGTACCTATTCTGCTATTTTAACCTTTCAGGAAATTTCAGAAGAATTTAAGCAGTACATTACTAGATTTTGAATTTTATGGTAGAACGGGGAGTTCGCAGTGGAATTACAGTAAGGGTGATCGAATATCGTGACAAAAAAGCATACCGCCCTACTAAAAAAACATCGGGCCACATGCGGTGTAAAGCAATTTTATTAAAGGTATAAACTATGCCATATATCATGGAGTTATACAGTATCTCCCCCATTTTTGTCGAGTTCAAAGACTGATAGGGTTGTCGCGCAAACCAAAAACGACTAAATACCTTGAATTTAATAAATCTATGCGCAAGAGTACACGTGGTCAGTAATAGCGCTTGTAACATTTATTTATAAAATATTCTAATTTGAGAAAAACGAAAATACATTTGTTTCTCAGTTTCTAACTATCGTAGGCGATATGTTGGCACAGTTCTGTACCCCAAGTGTAAGTTTGCAAGAGAGTAAACGTAACTATTTCGTTTGCGTTAAAATTTGACCGATAGATCATAATGCTAAGAGTCTATGAGTGAGATTAAAAAGCTTAACGCAAACGCGCTAGTTACGTTTACTCACTTGCAAACTTACACTCGGGGTACTGATCTTAGACCTATACTTTGTTGCTCACGTCGATTAACGCATCTGGCATTGACTCGAGTTTACACATTACGGGAAACGTGAGCACTCGACAATCCACATGATCCCTATATCGCGAGCAATGTATAAACCAATTGGCACATGTTTGGCTTGTCATCATTTTACCCTCCTACTAAGTTTCCCCAGTAAGTTTCACCTAGAGCCAGTATTTAACACGGACTGCCTGTTTGTCTGGAATTCAACCAGAACCTGTCAAATCGATATTGGGCTTCTTGGGGTTTGGCTTTTGACAAGAGTCATTACATATTCATTCATCGAGCTCACTCATAAGACTGAGATATATGCCAGTGACCTTGAGTGGTTAGCTTGTGTGTTCTGTACTGAGCTCACGCAACGCGTCGTACGTTCAGTCAGTAATAGGACTCGCCCATCAAGGAGCGAGTCCCCAATTTGACGCATTAATTTATTATACACAAAACAAAAGGTATTTTAATAAAACGCGTATACTAAAAGATCAATAATTAAATTATCTTTATCAATTTAAAGATAATTTAATTATTCATCTTTCAGTATACGCGTTTACAGAAAAATACGCTTGGTAGATTTTGCGCCATTCTCAGTTTTTTATCCGCGTTAGACATAACTTTACAAATTAATTTCACTATGTAATATAAACATAATCTAAAATATTCACATATTAAGTTATTGAGAAAATGCTCTAATTTAACATATTTTTATTTCAAATCATTAACACTACTAGACGTAATCTTTAGTATAAAATCATTAAAACTCGGTTATCGTCGCCTTAAATCTTCACTTCTAAACATATGTAACGAAGTACTTACGTAGTAACTTATCCGGGGTAACCTTTGCTCAACTTCGTTGTTCAGTTAATTTACCAACTAGCCATTAGGGGTTCAACATGGTCAGGGGTAAAGACTGAGGTGGTTGAACATGGATTAAACCCATTTAGCATCAAACCACAATATTTGACAGCCCTATACAAATATCGATTTAGGCCGTTTGCAGACCGCTGTGGAGTCACGGTCAATGTCGAACCCCGGCTGTGCCCGGTGGTAGTACAAGGGCGGACGACCATTATAGAAAATTATAATTACGTCATAATTATTTGCTTAATATTATTGTAAATAGCACATCCTCAGGTAAGCTCCAAGGGCGTTTAGTGATGAGAAATAATAATATTTACGCTTATTTATACATTTTAGAACATTTACGTGTCCGTTCGTAGGTAAAATTCAAAACGAGTTTATGAATCGATACCTAATGATTCATAGCTGCATGAATCATTAGGTATCGATTCATAAACTCGTTTTGTTGTGAAATTACCCGTATGAAAAATGCAATCAATCAGTATGTAGATTCGGCAGCTTTTTTCCACATATAGCCTTTTATCTTCACCTAAATCCATAGCTTTATTTTTGTTGCGTAAATCCGTTGCAAAATTACAGGTATTGTGGTAAGCAACAGGATCTCAACCATAGTTTCTACTTGTTTGATTTTACTTTTTAGTATGTATGGACTAGCTGTTGCCCGCGGGTTCGCCCGCGTAGCTTTTTCTAAAATAAAAGTACGTACGTAAGTGTAGGCCTAAGTTAGTCCTTATAACATCAGCTATCTGCGAGTGAAAGTTCAAAATCGGTCCAGCCGTTTCGGAGATTAGCCGGAACAAACAGACAATTTTAAAAATTATTTGTTTTTTTGTTATATGTACGTAGATACTTTCTTATTGCATTTTGTAAAAAGCTGTTATTTTGACATTACAAACAGACACTTCTATTTTATTTATTTGTATAGATTTATAATTTCTACGCCCTTGTATGCCTCCTTCACATTCATTATATTGCCTCATGTACGATAATGAAAATTTCATTCCTAGAATGGTTACAGCACACGCACCGAATTTTAAGTCGAATGTTACCTCTGTTGGAATATTACTCTCTGAAGTGCATTTGACGTAGGTATTCCGTTTTTCTAAGTTTAATTTTACCTAAATTGTTTTGCTTCTCTTCGAAATATATTGTTGTACTATGTACGAGTTGCATTACCATATATTTAATACATCAATGACCATAATTATAAAAATGTTCTAAAAGTATTTCTACTGCACACTTCTATTACTTTTTAGTAGGTAGTTTTATTTTCATAATTTGAACTAGAGAACAGTGATAAGAAAATTGTATATAATATATAGAAAGAAAAGAAAGAAAGAAAGAAAATACGTTTATTTGCGGTACACATGACGCAAAAAAGAACATAAACACAAAAATAAGAAAAGGTTGGGGGAAACATGCGTCACATCCACGCAAAACGGCTATCGCTCAGCATTAAGGCTTCTACATACCGGGGCGAATTGTCGCGCGACGCGACGCGACACAAAGGCACCGCTCGTCCCGCGACACGCGGGGCCTTTGTGCCGTGTCGCGTCGCGCGACAAGTCGCGCTGGTATGTAGAAGCCTTTATACTGCGACCCTATGCAAGACAGAGCCCCAGCGCTGGTTTTCAGCGACAGCGGTACTATAATAATAATTTATCCGTGTATATTGTATAACATTGGTCAGGTAGGGGAGAAAGTTCTTCCATAGTTCAGTTCAAAGTAACCAATCCACTATAGCCAACCAAACCCGTAGCCCAATATGTTTGTTTCTCGGCAATAGTCCTGCAACAACCGGAGGTTATCCTTGGGCATGCATTTTCAATGAAATATGTAGATTTAAAATTTTAAAACGTTTCAAGTTATAAAATCAAATACATTGCTAAATAATACTTCAGCAAGCGCGTCCCGCCATATTTGTATACAGTCAAAACCGGTATTTTCCCAATACCAGCTGGAATTCGTTCGATTTGGTTGACGTTTGAAATTGATTGATGGATTCCAACCTATTTCGGCTGTCCAATCTGATGGATTCCATTCCTTCAATAAGCTCTATTGTAAAAGGTTTTTGGTTGTTTTTATATTTGTTTTGTTACAGTGATATAACGAGTATAGTTGGTTTCTTCCAAACCATGCCCCATATTTGTTGGCGTGTCCATACACCTGCACTTCTCATCATCATCATCATTTCAGCCGAAAGACGTCCACTGCTGGACATAGGCCTCCCCCAAGCACCGCCACTTCGACCGGTTCTGTGCTTCCCGCATCCAGCGGATACCTGCGGCCTTCACTAGGTCATTGGCACCTCTACTCCTGCACTTCTGAGGACCTAAAGTACGCTACTGATGCCGCGATTGGCGTGGCTACCTACTGGACCCAACTCATTTATAATTTACCATCGACTCGAAAAGAACTATAGTAGTTAACGCAACCCTCTTAGTAGCTAGTTTTGTGAGGGACCTTGTTATCTTAAGAGGCAGATAATCGCCGTTGACCTTGGCCATACAAATTCGCGTCGCACTCACGCCGCGCCACCATTAACTTTCATAGGGAATATTTATTTTTAGTAACGAAAATATGAATATTTGAAAAAAATCACAGATGGAATTATAGATAATAAAACAGCCTATTCATACAAAAAAAAAATTAAAATATCATATGTAGTTTGGAAGTAATATCGTTTTTTATTTATGCTTTGGGTAGACAATACTTAAATATTCACATATAGAATTAATGTGTATGCGTTCTAGTTTAACATACATTTTTTGCATAACTTACTTGCATTATATGAAGGCGTAATAACAGATTTAAAAGTCACTAAAATCATATATCTTAATAACATAATCTTTTACAAAGCGACATAAAGGCCAAACGAACAAGTCACGTAAAGCAGTAAAATAACAATTTACTAATGATTTTAAACACCATCGCTTTTATTTTGGGAGCCATTTGCATATCACATCTGTTTCACATCCTAGTCTAGCCGATAGAGGAAACGTGAGCATACCACGTGTATTTGTAATGTTTCTCAGGTAAATATCAAATTGTATAATTAACTTGCGTTTACTTCATAAGTATTAAGTTAAGTTTTTCCTTGTTCACGGAAGCTAAAGGTTGTTTTCCATACTCGACAAACCCACTACTCCTTCTTACCTAACTAAACTCCATTTGAAATAAGATAAGACATTTAAATAAACTTGTTTACAGTCCGTTCAACCGATTTTGACTTCTATTCCGTAGACATATGGATGGCATTAAAAGCAAAAACGTGGTTACAATACCAACTGTTTATTACAGCTGTCATTGGTCATGCCACCAACGCAATAGAAGTCAAAATCGATTGAACGAACTGTAAAAAAGGTTTATTTGAATGTCTAATCTTATTTCAAACGGAGTATATACTTGTGCTCTGCCCATAATAAAAATCTTCGTTCCACCAACAATCGTCTTCTACGATGTCCTTCTCACCGCTCTGGTTTCATTCACTCTTTATTCTTTGTCCAGGTGGTTTTTCTTTGGAATGCGCTCCCTCAGCATCAGGATGGCAACCAGTCGGTTAACATTTAAAGGGAAGGCACGGGACTATATTCGAAAGAAGTTGGCAGAATCATCCCAGCGCTGATCGTTTTCTCCTCCACCAATCGTTATTTCTCCTGACGCTTTTTATTTTGTTTATAAGTATGTATGTATCTATGTATATATCGTTGTTTTCGTCGGCTGAATAGATTTTAATCTTTCATAGCAAAGCCCTGCCAGGAATTTCAGATTTTACGCTGAACACATTCCGACCTTAAACACAATTCTCAAGAGTCCGGGCACACTGATACTTTAAGCGATCTTGAAGGGATACTAAGGACTTGGTAATACACCAAAAGTCTTCGTGATTCTACTTTATCGCGAACAAATCTTCCCACGGGAAGTCTCACACCCTTCTCAGATCTTAATTTCTCTGCGGACTAGACAATTTTTTTTCTCCTTTTTATTGCCAGATGTTCATTTTAGATAAGTTCACCTCAGTGATAATGAGAAGCGGTATCTCCTTTATCTTTTCGCTTTTCTTTTTGCTTGTGCTGTTAACTTTTTTTAAATATGATTGGTAAATTATACCTGTTATTTATTTATTTTATTATTTATGTACACACAGTAAAATACAGAGAGATATGACATAATAATAATTTAGTACAAAGGTACTGCTTATTTCTTAAGAAATTTCTTCCAGCAGACCTGCTATTAGGAGCAAATTTACTATATCAAGCATCGATCTATGATTTCAAGGATCGACGCTTGGGGAGGCCTATGTCCAGCAGTGGACGTCTTTCGGCTGAAAAGATGATGATGCTATTTCAATTGATGAATTGGAGATTGTATAGTGTCGCGAATATGCAACCCGCAACTTGATATAATACTTTTCTCTAGGATTAAAGACCCTTCCTTACACGATGCAAGTTTCTTGCCTGTGGCATACAATTAAATTCAAGCAACAAATGACTTCCATCCAATGACGTATTATAAATAGACGCGTCATACACGAACATTAGTGCACTCAAAAACAGCGTAAGCCATGATTGTAGCTACATCCTACTTGCACACAATCATACAGCGCGTGAAAAAAAGGAAAGACCTATACCGATATCTGTTGTTAGAAACAGATGAACATACATACTTAGTTACGTCACTAGCTGCTGCATGTTCATTGGCGCGTACGTAATAATAATTATTATTATTGTAAATGTCAGGCAAATACATCATTGCTTGCATCGCCTAACCTAAACACTGCAAACAATTAGACGCTGCTACTCTTATTGTTGCTTCAACTTATGATATGTCACAGGCATTGAAATTGCACCGTGAAAATCAAGGCTCAGGCCGTTGTCCACCGCCATGTCAATAGGACGTCAACGTGAACGAGATGACGGCGCCTAAGTAGCGATACATTACATACATTAAGGCCCGTTTCCACCAAAGCGGAGAGGAGAGATGTTTTGTAAACGACCAATAAGATAACAGCATTCAACACACCTCTCTACACAAACCTTACAATGACATCAAGTTTCCACCTGTAAAGGATTTCATTCTGAAAGCGTCTCGGAAATTCTACCTCTTAAATAATCCACGTCATCGTAATTCTCTGGTCTCACACATTGGTAAGAGTAGATTATCCCGGTTACCATATGCCACGACTTATAACAAGTACAAACTACCTCATCACCATTTCCTGGTGGATTAACGTTAGCTCACCTACCACCTGTCCAGCGTAATTGCTGTCACCTAACTTTCTAATTTGTACATTACAATTATGTATGCATTCCTTATCATATGTTTTTCCTTTGTTTTAACAATTATTCTACAACACTTTGTTAATTTGATCATTTCAAAATTAAATAAAAATGGGGGGCTTGGGTAACTTAAATTTAAAAATGTGGGTCTGCAAACCCTACATATCAGTAGTCGTATAAATTATGCATTTATTTAATTAGTAGCCACACTGATAATCAAACATGTTGTATGTTAAAAGAGGTGATTTAGCCTATTTAACATTACTCGGATTATGTTAGTTTACATTTAGAATAAGATTTATTTGTTAACTTATAATAACCTTTCTGTTAATAAAGACCTTTAAAAATCAATCAATAAGATAACTACGCGGAAAGGAGATGTGGAAATAAAGATATCTTATTGGTCGTTTACAAAACATCTCCTCTCCTCTCCGCTTTGGTGGAAACCAGGCCTTAGGCCGGGACTCCACCAAAGCCGAGATGTGCGGAGATGTGTTTAAACGACCAATAAGATATCGGCAATGGTACGGTATCGTTATCTTTTCGGTATCTTATTGGTCGTTTACACACATCTCCGCACATCTCCGCTTTGGTGGAGTCCCGGCCTAACTATGGGCGCGTCTCTACCGGACGCCGTCACTGGAACGTCACGCTCGGTTCGAATAATCTCATTTCTCGTTGAATTCCAGTGTAAAGCCTGCCTAAAGTTAGCCTATTTTCATCTCTGCCTAGACAACCCTTGGGGAAATATCTACTTAACTAACCGCTCTTATGTAAACTAAAACACTTGCAGAGGGCTAATTTAGTAACTCGTGTAATTACACTTAATTAAAACCGCTTACATACGTAGATTACTGTGTTTAATATGTATAACTATGCTGTAATTACTATTTATCTCCGAAGACCTACGTGAGGATAATTGTATGTTTTATTATTCTTGGTATATCATTATTGTTGATTGTCAATTATCATGCTAATATATGACGCAAAGAAGTGGAGCTTTTTTGGTGTTTGACAGTCAAGGTCGGCTCGTATGGTATGGTGTCTATTGGCCAATCCGTTCGATACTTTCCGTTTTGACAGCAAAGACATCAAATAGTTTTGCAATTTCAAAATTGCGATTTTATTATTAGAATATTAATAGAAAGTTTAGAAATAAAATACCCTTATTTTATTTCTAAACTTTCTTTTTCTTTCTTTTGACTGCTTCGTTGGTATGGCTGAGCATCAGGTCCTGGGTTCGATTCCCAGGTCGGGCAAAGAGATTGGATTTTATATCTGGAATTTCTCAGTAGCAGCCCGGAGTCGGCATTTGTGCCTGGTTGATGGCAATAGGCTCGCCCAATATTACATGGGACTTAAACATAAGTGGCGGAATGTGGGTGCACTACAGGTACACCTCTGCCCAACCCTTCGTGGAAACAAGGCGTGATGTTATGTTCTTTTAACTGTACTGTAACTCCAGTAATAATGAGATAACAGAAGTAATTTAAAATTTTGCTGTCATATTTTATCCAACAAACAAGCAAACATTTTATGCCAAATATTTTCGTATTATAGGTACCATAAATAAAAATAATGATAATAGAATCTTGTAACAAAAACATGTTTTCTCTAAAAGCTGCCCACGGTCTACTTGTATAGCTATTTTGAACATCATTCACAATAATTGGACATTAATGGTAACAGAACAGTTTAGTGTCTGTTGAAAATATTCCTCAGCTCTTAAAATTCTTTAGCGCAAAATATTACAAAGATATTTAAAGACGGGACGGATCAAAGAAATGGCCTAATCCAATCGGGGAGCAGCGAAGGGTGTTTATAATCTTATAAGACGGTGGATTAAGCGACTTTTCAGGGTTCTTTACCCAAGGTGCAATGAAAACAGATAAATAAATAATAAATACTGTTTTGCATAACATAACATCATCACGCTTGTATGAGCCTGCGATAAATGTCTGTCCAAATGTCACTAAACTAGACATGGGCGAAATAGCTCACTGAAATTACCCAAGGTGCAATGAAAACAGATAAATAAATAATAAATACTGTTTTGCATAACATAACATCATCACGCTTGTATGAGCCTGCGATAAATGTCTGTCCAAATGTCACTAAACTAGACATGGGCGAAATAGCTCACTGAAAAGAAAAAGAGCGATTAGCTCTTTCACTCTAAAGAGCTATATAACTCTACTAGCTCTTGTATAGCTCATTGATTCAGACGCCTACTGTTAGCTCATTTGACTCACGCCGCACGCGCGTCGAAGGTAGGGCTTGCAATCCGGATATCCGGATATCCGTATTATCCGGATATCCACCGTTTTTCAAATCCGGATTTTACTTGCATCACCATCCGGATTTTTCGGATGTTACGAATAGTTGTATTTCTCTTTTAAATATTAAATAAAAAGCTATCATCTATAAAGTACATAACTGTTATTACGTTATTTATTATTTAAATATAGTTAATCACTCTTGCAATTATTTATTCACTTCACAAATCACAGTGACAGAGATGTCTCAATGTTGTTGTCAACCGGCGGTCCGGCCCTTCGCGCACTCATAAACAAGTTGTATTCTATGTAGAGAGGTGTTGTGTTAAGTTTGTGTAAATAGCCAATGCAGTCAGATTTAACTTTAATTCTTCACTTTCGCTATGGCTGTTGATAGTAATGTACGTACGCGTATTAACTCGTATAGTGTAATCAATGTTGTTAAATTAATAAGTCTAGAATTCTAAAATGAAATAAGTTTTTCGTTTTCAGATTGTTGTGATTAATAATATTCAAATTGGCTAAAAATGCCATCCAACTAAATTTTTTTAATACAAAAAATGTGCGCAAATGAAAAACTCAGTCTGGCAGCATTTTAAACGCAGTGTTGATGGTGCTCAGGCACTATGCAATATTTGCAAACAAGTTTTGAAAATCGCAGGATCGTCATCAGATTTACATAATCACCTTCGATCAAAACATTCAATTAATGTTAAAAATCAAAGCACTTCAATACCAGAAGGCACATCGATTGGCCAGCCAAGTAGTTCGATTAATATGAAACGCCACGCCACGTCTTATTCTGAAGAAAAAGTGACGCCAAATAAAAAAGCCAAATTAAGTCGATTATTTTAAGTCTGATGAGCATGAGAGTATGGAAGTGATGATTTCCAAATTGATAGTTCTAGACGGATTTGCATTAAGTGCTTTCTGTACATCTCAGACATTTCGTAAACTTTTTTAAAATTGCCACAATCACCCCACACAATTTAAAATATTGTTTTAAATCATTGTGAAGAATTAAAGGTAGACCTGAAAAAGAATTGGATCGATTGAAATCGAGAGAATGCATAAATATTGGTATAGTTTATTATTTCTTTATCATTTTGCTTGAGATACTGATTAAAACGTGTTACAAAAGCTTATTCGTTTTATTATTTTATAAAAACGAAAAATATTTGTATTATCGGCATTATCCGGATATTCCGGATAAAAAATATAAATATCCGTATTATCCGGATAGTAAAAATGAACGGATATTGCAAGCCCTAGTCGAAGGAGACGGATCGGCTCGATCAATTGTCAATAGCTCTTTGGAAGTTTTTACTCTTTGTTACTCACTAGCTCAGTAACTCAGACGCCAACTGTTAGCGATCGAAAAGAGCTAGCTCTTTTCTATCAGTCGTCACGAGCTACCCATATCTACACTAAACTCTTAGATCCGTATCAAGGCTTCTACAGACCGGCGCGATACGCTACGCGACACAAAGGCCCCGCGTGTCGCGCGACGAGCGGTGCCTTTGAGTCGCGTCGCGAGTCGCCCCGGTCTGTAGAAGCCTTTACAGAACGTTACTCAGTACTCAAGCATTACTTAAAACTAGATTCAAGCCATTTGAATGGTTGAAACTAGTTTTAAGTAATACTTGAGAATTGAGTGACATTCTGTAATACGGGACTTGCTCGATACTACTGAGTTTCATAGATTGTTACTGTTGTTTGCTTAACGTGAAAGATACCAGAATAAAAATATTCCAGCAGAAAAAATAATTTTAAAATATCTGGCCACATAACAAAATAATACGGATCCCACAACGTAAGTTAACACGCACACTAGGCCAATGTTTTTCGCTTTTCGTCTCTCTATAAATAAATCTCAAGAATCGATTCGCTAAAATCAAATCAAAGCGAACCAATCTTGTCTCGCTTACGTAAGAACAAACTTCCTCTCAGACCTTCCTTACCCTGTTTATTGAAAACAGGTTGTATAAAACTGTGTCAGAAGACGGTGTAAGGGCCAGCGCTCACTGCCGGCACAACACGGGATGGCATGGCAAAGGATTTTATTACTAATCAAGTTGTTTTGAATCTTATTTCAATGAGTTTAAGAGTTCATGTTACTTTATTTCGATACCACGATGCCGCGACGTGCCGCGGGATGCTGTGGCAAGACGCGACGCGCCCCGGCATGCCACGGGATGCTGCGGCATGACGAGTCATGCCGTTTCATTCCACGGGTTGCCGCGGCACGCCATTGCATCTCGCAAGACGTATGGGTCACTTTGTGTCGAGGAATTATGATTGCTAAGCTAGCAGAGTGGCTGGGCTTTCAGCAGAATGCCACGGCATGCCACGGGATACCACGGCATGCCGGAGCACAACCTGCCATGCCACGGCATGCTACGGAACGCCGCGGGATGCCGCAGCACAATCTGCCGTGCCATGTCGGCAGTGAGTGCCCTTAACAACATTTTGTCGGAAAAATTACATCAGAGGCTCAAGAGTCCATAGCTCAAATGGAAGTAGAAAGTGTTGTGTCAATGAGTTACGTCAGTTAGAAAATTATGCGCTTGCGACGAATGCCATGAACGCGCGCAGAATACCAGTTTGATTAACCTAGTGGTCCTCTTTCGTTGGGACGGTATTTTCTTATTGATGGTTATGTATGGTATTTATTACATTTTATGAGATAATCGTGATGTAAAACGTAATTTTTCCAATGAAATCGATGCTATTTTGCCGTTATAGTATAATTCACTTAAGTGGTTTGACTTATAATGGAAAAGGAAGTAATATCCGGATTTCTCAATCATTCATTTTACTTGTGTATCGGGCTTCATGCAGTTAACCGAAGTTTGCCAGGCGAGTGGCAATTAGGGTCGCCAGTAACCTAAAAAAACTACCATTCATTAAATTTTTTTGGCATTCGGCCGGAACGTAGTTGGGTGCCTTAATGATATTTCGCAGCCTTGAATTATTCGGTTGGTCCGGTGTTGTCCCACAAAAGGAGGCTTATCTTATAAATAAATTGCCAGACAAGAATCTAAGACCGAGGTTACAGCATCAATAGGGCATGCATTTGATCCGAAGCTATTGAGTTGGGTGGTGCTGATCCACGCGTCATGTTCGTGAACGGGCGCCGTCAGTTGAGACTGGTCTTCTCTTAACTGCCAGGGCTTATTTGTAATCTTTTAATCTTATATTTTGTATTGTTTTTTAAATAAGCAATTTAATTGTTTACATTGTTCTCACATATAGAAGCAACAAGGATAATGTACCCAGCATTTTGTAATATCTTGATTTAAAAGAGTGTCCTTGGAGTTTCTTGCCTGTTCTTCTCCATAGAGATCTACGTTTCGGAATGGGCAAATAGCTTCAACTTTCTGACTAACTGACCGACTCTTTGACAATTCAAAAGTGCCTGTAATAGGTTTAATTGAAATAAATGTTTTGAGTTTGAGTTTATGAGCAGATTGATCGAAAAGGAATTTAAAATATCTTAATTTTGTCGTCTAATTGATTGTCTTGGTGTACCAACTATACACCTCTGCCTAACCCTTCGGCGATAACGTGGCGTAATGTTATGTTATGTACTGATGTGTGTTCGATTGTGTAACCTCTCTCTAAGAAGCTAGAATGTCTAGACTAGATATCTTTACTGTCTAGTTGCGGACTTCCGTTGGAATTGACGCTCAAAAGTGCCTTTTATGTGCCTATTTGAAATAAACAATTTGACTTTGACTTTTGCGGAATTCACTAGACCGGTCGTTTTGGCAGTGATTGAGGGAGGCCTACTTACGTACAACGTTTTTCTTCGGCGGATCATTATTAAGTCTTACTCCCATTAATCTAGCAGGTAATATCTTAAATCGTGCTCAACAATTTAAATATCTCGGCCATAATGTCACCGCGGACATCTAAGATGATCTGAATGTAGAAAGGGAACGAAGAGCATTGGCGGTTCGATTCAACATGCTTGTCCGTAGGTTTGCTCGTTGCACGTGTGAAGTGAAAATGACGCTTTGTCAGAAATTTTACACGTGCAGCCTCTGGACATGCTTTACGCAGAAAGCCATCAATGTTCTTCGCGTCCAATACAACAATGCATTCAGGATGCTGCTGGGGCTGCCACGCTTCTGCAGTGCGTCGGGAATGTTTGCTGATGCGCACACTGATGGCTTCGCAGCGATCAGACGTAAGCGTGCCGCGTCGCTGCTGCAGAGGGTCCGGGGCAGCCCAAACAGTCTCCTGAGTGTCATTGCGGAAAAATTTGATTTCCCGCTAGTCCGTTATTTTTCCAACCTGCATGTTTACTAACATAGTTGTTAATTAATGTTTACTAACAAATTATGGTTGTTTCTGAAATAAAATGTTTATTATTTATTATTGGTTCTTTATGTTTCTTCTCGTTTAAGAGAGGGTAAGAAACCCTTACACACGGGTCGGGACCAAGTATGTAAGGCAAAATTTAGATAGAGAAGGTGGATGACGGTATTGATGAAGTCAGAAAATTTCGGGTGCTGCAACAAGTGTTAAGGATGGTGGCTTTTTAGAGCATGTAAAGTGTGTGAGTAGGCATCTGTAAGGTGTTAAGGCTTTGTGAGAGAGATTTTAGTACGAGTATTACACCAGTAGATGAAAGAACAATAATGAGGAGAATGCACGGTTTGTGCTTTCCATTGAGTTTTAATTTCTATGGCGAGATCTTGATACTTACTAAGTTTTTCGGATATTGTGGTTTGAATATAGTGTGAGTTAGGTATTGCTATATCTTTAATATTATTATAATGATGAATTTATTCGTCTTCTTAGAACAAATCCATTACCTCTTTAGGGTTCCGTACCTCAAAAGGAAAAAAACGGGTCCCTTATAGGATTAGGTGCTTCGTTGTCCGTCTGTCAGTCTGTCAAGACTCTTTTTCTTAGTATCGGTGTTATCAAGTTGAAATTAATATCAAATAAATCGGTCTACAGTCCCTTGGAGCTCTAATAAAATGAAGCTTCTAAGTCAACGCAATAAAACGGTACGGAATACGGTGATGTATGCGACATATTTTGATACTTCCTGTTGACCTGAAATTTGTCAAGAAGCGCAAGGTCTCACAGCACAAGTAAAGGAAAAAGTCCGAATGTTATTTCGATATCCGCCCAGCACGCGTAGCATGACCAATTCTATCTCTATTCTACCCAGGGACCATTTTGGTTACCATTTTAGAAAAACCCTGTCGAAAACCCTTTCAATGGGTAACCAAAATAGTCCCTGGGTCCGACACGAACTTAGTCGGTTTTTAATTATTATTATTTTCTCTTAAGCAGGGCACCTACCATCTTATCTCTTCACCACCTTTGGTTGACTGGTAGAGAATGCCTAAGGCATTAAGGGCGTCCATAGTCTCAGTGACCTCGAGCATCAAACAGTTTCTTACCGCACCGACCTTTCCGGTCCTGCTCTGTATTTACGTAAAATTTGCCATCTACCGGTCCTTGCTAATACTAAAGTTCCCCGTGTGAAGGCTGTGAGCCGACTGCCGCCCGTCGCCCGCGCATGGACCTACCGCTTGCGTTCGCGTACAAATATACATTGTTTTAGCTTTTTCACGTAATATACAATAAAATAAAAAACGGCTAGATGGAAATAAAGAATATATGATTATCTGTTATACAATAAAACATTGTTTAGCCAGATATAGTATTCACCTATTTATAACGAGATTCATTTCAAGAATAGACCTTTACAAAGTTTTAATATTCTCGTTAACTACGCATTTTTTTTAAATTCTGGTTGATGAAAATGAAGAACATATATCAAACTCCTACATATATTTTTTTTTAGATTTTTCATCTAACTTTAAATCGATGTTATTCTTGGTTGAAATTCACTATTTTATTCATGGATGCCCTTAAGTCCGCCTTTGTAACATAATTGAGTGCGAAAAGTTAAAATAAATAAGAGGGAGTTCCGACCTTAACTTCAAACGTACATAAGACTACGCAGTACTTAGGTACTCACAAGGCACATTATGTAACGCCTCCTACCCATGTAATTGTGTAACTGTGTACTAGCTAATTAACAAACTTTGAATAATGAGACTGTTAAATATGTACCCACTTTGTAACAATATAAATGGGATTCAAGTTGAAAGCACATTGCTTTATGAATAACACAATAGCATTATTGTCGTCTATTTACAATTTATTCATTTCATTGTAGGTTTTCTTGTTGTTGTTATAATACTTATTATGTAGTATAATCATTTTGTTTGATATTAAGGGTGCTTTTCCACCACAGATGCGCTATGCTACGTTGCTATGGCTGTGTTTGATATCCACCAATCATATTCATTACTCCACAGCATAGCACTGGTGGAACTGGGTTCAACTAATTAGAGTTCCGTACCAAAATGGTAAAAAGGAATCCTTAAGGTGAGACTAAGTCTGTCTGTCTGCCTGGATATCTCCAGAACTACTAATGCTTTCAACTTGAAATTTAGTTTTGGATGACGTTTGCCCAACTATTTTGCAAACAAGCAAGAAATAAAAAATTTGCAAAAGGGACTGAAAGGCGGTCTTAAAAAATTGAAGTGGGGCTACTAGGGCATGTGGGGGGGGGGGGGTATCATATTAAAGAGCGCTGTTTGCACATTCTCAAAAGTTTTTTTTTTAGACAGCATAGTTTCCGACTTTTAATGAAAAATGTAAAAAAGAATAGATAAAAATCTGAAATTATTCTATGTGATAGAAGTTTATGTAAAGATTACAGGAAAAATAAAACGGTCTTAAATAGCACAGTTTTTTCAGAAATCATCAACATCATATATGTATACGTACGGAACCCTCGATACGCGAGTCCGACTCGCTCTTGACCGGTTTTTTATATGGAAAGTTGCGTGCTATGGAAGCGTTTGTTTGATATCCACCAATCATATTCATTGGTCCACATAGCTTAGCACTAGTTGGAACGGTCACATAGTTTCGTAGCTTAGCTTTCACATCCTCGCAGCATAGCACATCTGGTGGAAAAGCAGCCTAACTCGGGGGAGAATATACTACAGTTTAAGACAGTTATATGTCAGTGACCTTGAGTGGTTAGCTTGCGTGTTCTGTACTGAGCTCACGCAACGCGACGTACGTTCAGCCAGTAATAGGACTCGCCCATCAGGAGCGCTGTCCCCAATTTGACGCATTATTAATTTATTATACACAAAGCAAAAGGTATTTTAATAAAACGCCTATAATAAAAGTTCAATAATTATATTATCTTTAAATTGGTGAAAGTTTCAGAAAAATACGCTTGGTAGATTTTGCGCCATTCTCAGTTTTTTTTCCGCGTGAGACATAACTTTACAAATTAATTTCACTATGATAAACAAAATCTAAAATATTCACTTAATAAGTTATTGAGAAAATGGTCTAATTTAACATATTTTTTTTTCAAATCATTAACAATACTCGTTTAGACGTGATCTTTAGTATACAATCATTAAAAGTTGGCTATCGTCGCCTAGAAAATGTTAACGGTCTGGAGCAGTTATTAGGATACTGTCTTAATTGAACTGCAAGTGGGTAATGGAGAATGACTTGCAGACTTAGCACGACGCTTTCTATTTCTACGAAGAATAGACACAGCTCTTTCTACAAAGTGACATTTCGTTTCTCCATTTTTGACATCGCACCGTAGAAATCCTTCTATAATGTGTAACATAATCTGTCATTTTGTCTTTCGTTTCTATTAAAACGATCTTTGTCTAGGTCCTTTATATGTAGAAAGTTTTCTATCCCAAACTGTCAAAATCACACTGACAACTGACAGTTGTCTAAGGAATTGATGACAATTTGATTTTGTAATCGCCATGCTAAAAGACTGTAGAAAACTTTCTATCGACGGCCATTAAGTATAATATGGTTATGTACAAAATCATGATTTTATAGCATAGCGTTTTGAACGCAAAACTGTGATAATTAATAGAAGAACAAAACTATCTTCTCCTATTTTACATCATTTAGTTAATAGGGCATTACCAAGGAAATGGTTATGGCCAATATTACGGTTATATATTTTTTTTTAAATACGGTATTTCGACACTGAGAAAAAAAATTGTAGTCGTCTATATGTACTTACGTGACTTAATGTCATTAAAATTGAAAATCAAAGAGAGAAAAAAAATCCTAAGACAAGACAAAGAATTCTGAGTCGAATTATGTAAAAGAGGGAATTTCGTAAAAAAAGTGCAGTTGACTCTTTCTACTTTGCTGACGTCGTACTGTCTACGCGGAACGTCATTTTTGTCTTCTCTTCCGTCGAGAAAACGATGCTCATGTAGCCTGCCGTATTAATTTCCAAGGTCTCGCAAAGGGCACCTAAGTAAAGACAGCGAACAGGCAAACTTCTCATAAAAATCAGGAATGGTAATTACTATCACAGTCATTGTGGTCATGACCATCCACACATTTAACAGGAACAAAGGATGTCAAATTCTATTTCAAATAATATCAGGGCGACCATTTAAAAATATCAGGGTGTTTCATAAATTAACTGGTCCATTTTATTCTGGCTTTTTCATTTAACATTGAAGATGCAGTAAAGGAAATCTGCGGTGATCCACATGTTTATATTTACGATGTCATCGTAAAAGCACATCCTGTTTTCTAATATGATTAAAAACTAGTTCATAAACATTATTCACTACATCAAGGCCAACGGCAAAATTATTACACAAATTGAAGAAGAGATATTTTGAGTCATAATCCAGGAAAAATATTTAATTTATTATTTTCCTGTGTGGTTAAAAAAAAATAGCATTCAATACCTGTTTTCTAATTTGATTAAAAACGAATTCATAAACATTATTTACTACATCAAAGGCCATCGGCAAAATTATTACAGAAATTGAAGAAGAGATATTTCAAGTCATAATCCAGGAAAAATATTGAATTTATAATTTTCCTACGTGGTTAAAAAAATAATATAAATAGCATTAAAATTATAGGTCAATGCTAAAGCGCCGTTGAGAGTCCAATCGATTTTTCCCTGTTTATGTATAATTTTCCCGCCATCCCTATACTGCTAAGAATGTGTTTTTTCTCAAAAATTATATTATCGGCACTGGTCTACTCGTATTATTGGACAAAGTAGTTATTACATTTTTTATTAGCCTTGTGTTATTTTGCTTGTCAAGTTTTCCTTTTTTTTCCAAACCTCTGTATCTTTTGCCGTTTTTGGCCATATCTGCCCTGCAAACAAATATTTATAAAATACAGTATTATATTAATTGATCAACTTTAAAGCTGAGTCACAATGCCAGCCACTTGTCACTTAATTAGTATCGTATGACAGTTTGAACCCCTTTCTATTATGATGTCATTCGCATTGTGTAAATAGTATCTATTGCCTCAATTAATGACGGGACATTGTCGATATTCATTATAATAATGTTGTAGAACTGTCTGTGTTTACATTTCATTGGTAGATTCTTCTTCATCTACATTTGTTATGATGGCCTTCATATCTTTGACGCGAAGGAAGTGCTATTATGTCTACGCTGAACTTGTTATTGATCTTTACTTCAATTATTATTTTTAGTAAAGGCTTCTACATACCGGGGCGATTTGACGCGCGACGCGACGCGACACGCGGGGCCTTTGTGCCGTGTCGCGTCGCGCGACAAGTCGCGCTGGTATGTAGAAGCCTTTATGATTTATCTTGGGGGGGGGGCTTGTGCTTAAAGTAAATAACTAATGATTTTTCTTTCGGGATGTTTCTTTCGTTCCTAGATAACATGTGGTACTACATAAGTTACATAACATAACATCACACCTTGTTTCCCCGAAGCGTTGGGCAGTGATGTACCTAGTAGGGGTACACCCACGTTTCGCCAGTTATGTTTAAGTCCCATTTATTAGGGGAATCATTAGAATCAGCAATACAACTAACTCTCTCTCTAGACTCTATGAACTTAAAGAGTAGTTTTGCTGATTCTAATGATTATAATTCTGTAAAGCAATATTTGTTACGTCCGCGAATCATATTTAGATCAACATACAACCTGTTACTGACCTGCAAATTGCAAAAAACTTAAGAAAATTTAAATTTCGCGGCAGCGATTATATCGTGATTTCGACTTGTGCGTGGGTCGAGCATAATTGAATATGGACTAGACCTTGAGAGACGCAGCCATGCTTCTACATTACCAGAAATTGAAATGATAACCGCTCAATGCTCAATTTGACGGCACGGTTGGCGCAGTGGTTAAGCGATTGACTGCTGCGCTGCGTGTCGCGGTTTCGATCCCGCACGGAACAAATATTTGTATTACCTACAAGTAGTTGTTCCGGGTCTGGCTGTTTGTGTATGTGAGTTTAAATGTTTGTTAACGCACCCACAATACAGGAGAAATTACTAGTGTAAGGCAATGTTAAAAAAAAAAAAAACTCGTATATTCCCACACAAATTAATGTTCTACCCAATAGACAAGACAGCTCCATTCCCATTGCTCGCGTGCCAAATACTCTTCTATGCGCACGCGATGTTTTGTTATCAGCCATGTAAAAACACTCGCCATTTATACGCCACATTACACCAGCTAATGCTTGTAATGGACGTGTGTACTATCCATCACACAGTTGTTCACCAGTTATCGAAACATGACTGATTTGTTTGAATTTGTCACAGTTTTTCATGTTCCAAATCTTGGACACGCTTATGCAATTTGTCGGTTTTCTGAGGGCTGAATCCGATTCTTATTTTTCTTTAGTTTGGTGGGCGTAATAAAAGAGCTAGCTTTTTAGTTCGTCTGGGCCATTGTTCCTTTTTCATTAATGGTTCTATATTTCTATAGACTATTCCCACAGCTCTAATTCCCCGCCTATCTTGAATAGTTTAAATGTCAGATTTTTAGATAGACGCTTTTGGCATTTAAAACATTTTAGGGTTCCGTACCTCAAAACGAAAAAAAACGGAACCCTTATAGGATCACTGGTGTCTGTCTGTCTGTCCGTCCCAAACACGGAAGTGTAATGAATAAAAAATAAATGAATTTTGAATATGGGGGTGCACTTTTAGGGCGAAACTTAGAAAATTAAAAAGAAGTTTCCATTGAATTTAAGGTTTTCAAATGAAAGGGCTTGTAAGGATTTCAGATATATTTTTTAAAATTTTAAAATAAATACTTACTTTTAAAATTATATTTAGATTACGGGAAAACCTATAAGAAGTCTTTGATCTTAAAATAACATAAGTAGTAAATGTCTTAATATTGTGCGTACATTTGCAGTTGGAATGTATGTGGGAAAATGTTTGTCAACTATAATGTTAAGTTTGTTCTTAGGATAAATTAATCCCCACTACGGAACCCTTCATTGTGCGTGGTCCGACACGCACTTAACCGGTTTTTTTTAGCATTGTTCTCCTCGTCGTTATTTCAATACAAATTGACATTCCATTTTAAAACGTAAGTTATAAAATCCATGTTACCATAAAATACTAATTAGTATCTTTCTCTAATTTCCAGTTTCATCGAACAAGACAAAGTGTCCGGCTTCTGGACATGGATGTTCGTGTTATCGAAGCTGCCGGAGTTAGGCGACACCGTGTTCATAGTCCTACGTAAGAAGCCCCTCATCTTCCTGCACTGGTACCACCACATCACCGTCCTACTATACACTTGGTATTCCTTCACGGAGTACACGTCCTCGGCGCGCTGGTTCGTCGTCATGAACTATTGTGTCCATAGGTAAGACTCGTTTATTTTTTATTAATATAAAAATATAAAAAGTAGTAGCCAACCGGTATCGGGAATATAGTCCAAGCTACCGGCGTCGGTCAGGGCTCCAGAGAGAGGAACCTCTTAAGGGGCCGGCGTAGCATGCGTAGTTCATACAAACGTAATACCAAAATAATTTGTAATTGACAATGACATAAAGACAAGATATGAGGAATTTAAAATTTCTATAGAAAACTTATTTTTCTCATAACTCTTGTTTAAATCAGTGTCCATTCAAAATATATATTTGGGAACCTAGATATTCTGTAATCCAATCGAAATAAAGACACACTCCTTAAGAATATGTTTGATTTACAAATTATTTTGGTATTACGTTTGTATGAACTACGCATCCATGGGGCCTGGGCCCCAAGTCTGCTATTTTTATAAATTCAGTCATTCCAACACGATCCCATTGTCATTTTTCAAAAAAATCGTAATCTGCTAAATTCTGACACTATTGTAATAGCAGACTTGAGGCCCTGTTAACAATACGAGCAGTTCCTCTTTCTGAATCAAGCTCATTGATAGAGCTGCTTAACGAGAGCCTCCTCAGGTGTTGGTCGAGGCTGCTGGCTACCAATTCATTGACTGTCACGACTATCGGCACACTGATTGATAGAATTATTAACTTTATTAGTAAGAGAACCCCTTGAGGTGGAGAATCAGCTTTTGCATCAGCATTTATCAGTCACTTGTTTTGTACGTCTCTTATGTTAGTTGCCAATCAATTGAAAGTGTCTAACATATTGTCAATCTACAGGGTCAAATTAAAATAGCTAGCGAAACTCCGCAGACGGGATGGGTATCGATATCTAAAAACGACAAAATAAAAAGATTTGATGATTATTTTTTGGGTACCACTCCCTATTACCAGTGGTCATCGACCGCTGGTAGTGTTGTTACTTGAAGTGTGAGTTGATTAAATTCGTTGTATCGTGTTGAGATATGGATATCCATCACGTCTGTGAAGTTTACACAATAAAAACTGATTTTAAACTGATATTTTAAGTGAATAAACTACCGGTTGATGCCCCGAAACAAAAACATCAACGAATTAATTATTTATTTGTTTTATCATGTTCGGATATCGATACACATCACTTCTACGGAGTTTCGCTAGCTAAGTTAATTTGACCCTGTATATCAGTGGATTAACTTCTTTGATGGATCTTTTGTTTACCCAATTGAGTAATGAACGTGAGGGCGAGGCCGACCATCGAAGCTCATTATAAAGAGTAGTATGACAGCATGGAATAGCCATAGATGGCTTTGTACTTAAATTATGTCATGCAGCCATATAAATTGATTGGACACTTGATTAAAAGGCAATGGAAGTACTTTTTAGACAATTTCATTTCGATAATTCATCAGTAGTTACCATTGATGTATTAAATAGGAAGATAGGCCACTCTCTAACATCACGTAAATATTAAATGGACCCGATGTCGTGCGTCATGTGCTCGACAACCGAAATAGAGAGACATATTACGCGGGCTATAGCGGGAACGAGATAGCAAGAATTGTCACTGTTACGTACCCATAACAACTCGGAAACAAACTACGATTCGGGTATTCCCCGCAAACCGAGAGTAATGTAGGTCGATTGTGTCCTTTCCCCTAATTTTTGCGGTCTACATCAGGAGCGCGTACCATATCTTCCTATTTAATACATCAATGGTAGTTACCTAATAGGACACGCATCCATGAATGCACAAAAAGTTGAATTTGAAGAAATATTAAATACCACGCAAATCAAAAATAGAATTTCATGGTTAGAATATCATAGCATCGGATGCTGAGCTCAGAATATATTTTTAAACACGATACATTAAAACTAGTTTACATTATCTGTTCCGGTCTTCATATGAAAGTTCCGCTTGCAAATGCTAATCAAAAACCGAAACAATGTCAGTTGGGTATTCAGAAAAATCTATACAGGTGGCAGGCACCGCCAGTCGCCATTTGCAATTTAGGATCTTCCCACACCGGCTTCGGCATTAAGGCGACGACAACCGACTTTTAATTATTTTATACTGAAAATCACGTCTAAACGAGTAGTGTTAATGATTTGAAAAAAATATAATGTTAAATTAGAGCATTTTCTCAATAACTTAGTATGTGAATATTTTAGACTATATTCAAATTACATAGTAAAATTAATTTGTAAAGTTATGTCTAACGCGGATAAAAAACTGAGAATGGCGCAAAATCTACCAAAAGTATTTTTCTGAAACCTTCACCAATTTAAAGATAATTTAATTATTGATCATTTAGTATACGCGTTTTATTAAAATACCTTTTGTTATGTGTATAATAAATTAATAATGCGTCAAATTGCGGACACCGCACCACCTTGATGGGCGAGTCCTATTACTGGCTGAACTGGCATATATCTGGGTCTTAAACGAAGAGATATGGATGTCGCGTTGAGTTTCTATAGTGTCGATAACATCTAAATTGAACGAATTATTCTTAAAGGAAGTCGATTCATTGCTCTAATGGCAGCCTTTGGACCTTGAGACGTTGGGCGAGTTTCGCAGGTCGGCATTGTGTCATTGAGTTTTTGCACTAGCAAAATGTTACATGTAGTTTAGGATCCAGAGTATGTCCAATGCATGGCCAAGCCCTGGAAACGCCGATGCCACATATGGGCCAAGTAAATGGTGATATTTGGCGCTTATATGTATATCCACAGAAAATAGATTGCCCCTTAAAAGCGAAAAATAGAAGCAAATGGTGTGTGTAACCATAAATTTTGCTTGTAACAGAAGGATGTTTTGAATTTTATGAATTTAATTATGAATAGGGACATGAAATGAGATTTATCCTAATCTAGGTTAATAATGGAGCCATTGGAGGAATGGGTGATGTAGGGAGTAGGGCATATGATATAAGATACCATAACGATGTCTTATATGCGAACTATGAGTAGACTTCAGATTTCTCTTGTCTGTTGATTCCTTCGGTTATTTCAGGCCCGACTGCTCCTATTAATTTCAGAGAACAATAATACTAAAACCGAATTAACCTTTTCAGTAGCTCCATTCCTCTTTACCTCAAGACGTAAAGGCAGACTGGGGCGATATTCACGCTGTCTGTCACCCCCGCGATATCGCGCCAGTCTGCACGAGCCTTAATACAAAAGTGTTAGTTTCGGAGGTTTAATGAATCGTGAGTGATTGATGAATGAATTTGGTTGAAACAAAACCTGGATTAAAATAAAATGTTTGCAATCAATCAGTCTGTAGGTGATAATGTTAAGAAAATGTAAGGCAGAGGTGTGGCTGGGACTAATATAATTATGTTATTTGTATAAAAATTACGTAAGATATGCAATAGTCATGCTTGAAGGTATAGCCAGATCAAGAGAAAAAACTGTGCAGTGAAGATTTCTTTCAAGAAACACAAGATGTGTGTGAAAAGGATTATGTAAGGATTGTAGCGGGTGGCGTTGTTAGTTTGGCGTGAGTTTAAGTATGAAGGTATGTAGGTATGTGAAACATAGTTATTGGCATATTTTAATAACTTCCAATAATGCTCCAAATTAGGTCAATTAGTCTCTCATTTCGCAGCTCCCAAGTTAATCTTTCCTTTGAACCGCTTCTAGGAGCGCGTTTCGCAGAAGACGTGCTATTTCATCCCAACAAATTGCTCTATTCGTAGCCCGGCGTGCAATTGTAGACGACTTCCTACGTATTACTCTAACGAGAGGTATCATTTATATACACGTTTACCTGCATGATATGTTTATCAACAGACGTATGGGAACTAAATACATTAGTGAAGATTATATTGAATGGTTTTGAGTTTACAATAGAAACAAGGAATTTGATCAAGCATGAGAGATTAATACGCTATGTATTAATCTCTCATGCTTGATCAAATGCATTTTTGCGAACAATATTATACCTAAATTAAAATGTTTGTTTTAAGGCTTCTACATACAGGCGCGACTTGTCGAGAACAATTTCTATGAAAAATTCAAGGAAATTGTTCTACCGGTGTCGTGTCGCGCGACAAGTCGCGCCAGTATGTAGAAGCCTTTAATGTTAAATAGTTTTAATATGTAGAAATAAATTACTATGCTCAATTTATTTGAATATAACTTTAGTTTTAACTTTTGATGTCCGTTAGTGTCATTTTCTAAAATAAATTTATATAATTTAATTTGATACTTACTACCCGCAAAACAGTTGTACAGTTTTCTTAATAAAATATTGTGTAGCATAAGCATAGCATAATCAGCCTATAATGTTCCCACTGCTGGGACACAGGCCTCCTCTATTCGAGAGGGAGTGGGCTGTAATCTACCACGCGGGCCCAGTGCGAGTTGGTAGATGTCACATGTCTTCGAATTTTTGGTTCTAGGACATGCCGGTTTCCTCACGATGTTTTCCTTCACCGTTTTGAGAGCAGTGGTGATTAACTAATTTACACAAAGTAAAGCGCCCGCCTGGGTTCGAACCCACGACCTACAACTCGTAAGTCCGGGCCGTTACCACTGGGCCACCACTGCACCAAATATTGTGTAATGCTTTTTTATTTAGAATCTTGATAAGAATAATTTATTATAATAGCGGTTATTAATTTTAGACTCAGACATGTCATAAAAGTCTGTTGATAAAAATATACGTTAGGTATGTAATTTATATTAATTTCAATATTTATCAAAAGTTGCATACGCAAAACGAGTCGTTTACTTTACACCTTTTTTATGACGTTATGAATAAAAAACAATAGACTACGATTATTGTAAATAACCATAAAAACAACAATTAAACCATTAAGATAAGAAGTTGCTGTTAAACTATTATAAACTAGTTTATTAATTGACTTGTAGCGGCATCAACATCGCCACATGCGAACTAAGCGTCACACTGACGTCACGCAAAATCCTGCATCGCGCAAGCAGAGTTTACTGCTCAACTAGCATATATACAACATCCCGACATCAACCGTCGAGCAGTTGCCCACCAGACACAACACCCGTCTGGTCGGAGGATCCTCCCTTTTTTATAGAGGATGAGTGAACTTTACACCCTGTTTCTCATACCTCTAAAGACTTAACAATCGCTTCCACGTTTAAGGCTCGTACAAGCCGGCGCGACACCGGTAGAACAATTTTTATGAAAATATCACGGAAATTTTTCTATCGGTGTCGCGTCACGCGACTAGTCTGTACGAGACTTAACAATTTTTACGCAGAAAAACAATTAGTAGCAAAATATTAGTTATTAAATAATTATTTAGTGTGAATATTAAAAACATCTAAACACCTAACCGAATTGTTTAAATTGCAGACAAGGAAAACCTTATCACAGAATCTAAATTGTCTAACATAAACGTAATGTGTCCAGTTTAGCAACATCAGCTCTAATGTTCCTTTTTCTTGTTTCCAGTGTAATGTACTCGTACTACGCGTTAGTGAGCATGGGCAAGTACCCGCCGAAGATGCTCGCGATGACCATCACGGTGCTGCAGCTGTCGCAGATGATCGTCGGCTGCGCCATCAACATCTGGGCGCACAACTACATGGCCAGCTCAACCCCCACCAGCTGTCACATCAGCCAAATCAACATCAAACTCTCCATGGCCATGTACTTCTCGTACTTCGTCCTCTTCGCACAGTTCTTCTACAAAGCATACTTATCCCCCAAAACTGGCAAAAAGGCGAAGTCTGAGCCTGAACCCATACCAGACGTTCCCAGCAAGCAAGTGAATTACAATGGTTACCCGCGGCAAAGGAACGGCGTAGTCTCGCACTAGTCGGCGTCACATTGTGATATGTGCTAGTTTAGTTATATTGTACAGGTTATGGCTGTTATTTATTTGGTCACGATTGGGCTCGATTGCCGGTTCTATGTGGTCCTCCATTCAGTTACAGAATGGGGACGAGGCCGTTGCCAATATCAACCAGTGCTTCACTGAATGAGTTACAATAATTTTACCCTCACCCAATTTTTAAATGTCCTACGAATTTATGAGTATTGACTAATATGTTGTTTGTTATGTGTGTCGGCGATGGTGTCCAATCGTGGTCAGTCGACGCTGGAGACGTCGCCTGCGTTACATTCCTCGTAAGATCGACTGTTTGCTTGCGGCAATGCGGCCGATGCATGGCTCTTGTTAACACTGACGGAAACTGCGTCCGAATTACACGAAAATTAAGTGTATGAAAGTTAAAAATGTTATTAAACAGTTTTATTTGAATAACTGTTAGAACTTTCAAATAAAACAGCTGATTTATCTTCTGAGCATACGTGGGTATCGTTCTTGAACAAAAATCTTGTTAGTGGATAGATGAGACATTGTCCACTTGACAGAGCCCATAATTTTGCTATTTGCCATCAATGATATTATATTAAAGATATGTTATGAGCTCGCAATCGTGAAGACTCGAAAACGTCCTAATTGGGACGTATTTGTTAGTCTGTGATGCCAACATTCGGTGATTGGTGGCCAGAATAATGTTTGTATAGTATCACGCGCAATTGACAACACTAAGCCATCATTTTTACTTGTAGTGAAATGTAAAATTAATGAAAAATGTGTGCTGCCGCTGCTGCGCGGAACACTTTTCTGTGGTTTTGTGAGTGTATAACATATCTGTTTAATATAATATTATTGTTTGCCATGAACTGACTGTGTACAAAACCGATATAAAAAGGTACTCTTTTCTATTTAAAATATCTAAACTAACCTAATTGGCACTTTGGAGTAAGTTTTAGTACAGACTGAAGTAACTTAACACTTGTTTGGTGTAATTCCAACATTCGAGCAACTTCGTCAGTGCTCCATTGATAGTGGCGGCGCTCTCATGGTGTCAAATACATGCTTTTATATAGGATCTGTGTTCCGATGATTTAGGATACGTGCTATCGAGGTTAAAGGCTGCATCGAATTGACAGAATGTCCATATTTATACAGTATATAGACATATACAGACTCCATTTTAGAGTCGTGTATAGTCGTTTTACAAAATGTTCTACAATGTTGTAAATAATGTAATGTCTAATGTTATAATGAATGACACACGTCTAGCCATTTTTAACTGACTTCATAATGTTGTATTTTTTTTCAGACATATTTAAAATCTGTCATTCTTTTCAGATGTTTTACATAATCTTTGTTTGTTTGAAGGTTTATTTGAGTACCTAACATTTAAACTCATATACATTTTTTATTAGTTTTTCTTAAAATATACATGAAACAATTTCGATGCAGTTAGGTCGTGACTATGTTTAATTGCAGTTTGCAAAATATATTTTTAGTAAATACTAGTTAATAATGATGAAAAGGAAATGAGGCATTACGTAAATATAAATTGTTACAAATAGTAGTATATAATATTTGACAAATTTATATACGATAATTTACGACAGGGTCTCAGATTAAGTTAATTAAGAATTTAAGTTTGACGTAGTTTGAAATCTTCGGAATTTAATTAATCGGTTAGTTGAAGATTGAATTTAAGGGACCCTGAATAATTTATAAGATTTTTTAAATTGTTCAAATCATATTAGGGTTATGAAATATACATTCCCAGTATAGAAATGTGTGAGAATTATTGTTTAAGGGATCCGTACAAATGTTTTGTTAACTAATGCAATTTTGTACACTTTCCTAAATTATTGTTTCATCAAGACCTGTATAAAAGCTCTACTTTGTTGTTATTGTGTCGTATTTATTACTTAAAGAAAAAAACTTAGTGATTTTTTTAAATAATTTATTTTTAAAGGGATAGTTTTACCACTTTGTAAATGTTACGATGTTTTGCGCTTCATGTAAACCGTCAGTGCGGTGCGTAGGTGTAATACTTTGATATGCTTGTCAGACAAGTGCACAAAGTGTAATTATGTAATTCCTGATAGTGGAATAAGCAATAAAAATGCAGTTTCGGTTAAATTGACAGTTTGGGCGCGTTTAGTGTACATTTGAAAGAAAATTATTTTGATATCGGCACACATTCTTTAATAAATCTAGTAATATAGATTTAAAAAAGAACGTGTGCTTCTAACGTAACGCGCCTCGGGTAAACGGGCGAATGAAAGTTCAAATCAACACTTCCACGCACTTACGTTAACGTGTGTGTTAACGTTATCGCGTGAAACCTGAACAACCGACGGCATTTATGCAACGTAAACGCGGTCGTTGTGATTACATAGACTTAATTAGATTTAGTCGGCGCTAATATTGGACTCATACAAATTATTACATAAGGCGTCTATTCAATGTCCAATCGCGGTCACGTTTATCTAATGTCGACTACCGTCGGCGATGACACTGTTGTGAGCAATTAACTTTAGACTCGATTTATCCGTTAAATTAAAACTACACGAAAGCTTTGGATAAACGAAGGAACGCTAAATAGCGATATTCTAACTTCACTATTACTAAATTAGTATAGATAATGCCCTGTAACTGTCCGCTAATTGACCTTTTTGTGGTAAAATGGCTCGCGTTTAATATGTGCCGCATGGGCTATATTTGATACTAAATGTAGGAGCTTAATTTTTAGTCATGAATCCACAAATCAATGTTTTAATGAAGCTCGTTAGCATAGCTTTTAAAGTGATTAAAAACTAAGCTCATATTTAAAGTATCAAATAGGGTCGGTAGCGGTATCTCCTAAAGCTGGGCCTTACAAGAGTCAGTGTGCAAATTAGCATAGTTAGCAAAGGTCAATTTCGTCTAGTACCGTTTATAGAAGTCACAATTTTAATATACCTAGGCTATTTCAAATAGGCTGTTATTTTTGTCCAGTTCATTGCTTTTTCACTAACGGTGGTGAGTTCTTGGAATACTTGTAGTATTAACAATCGACGCATAAGGTGGGGAATGACTTTAGGAATAATCGGGATCGGGAATTAGGTACTTAGTCCGAACTAAAACAATTGCAGTTGACCTATGTAGCCTTTAATTTCGCCACCTCTAAGAAAGTACATTGCGAAGAGTTTATTTTGTATAGTTTTTTATAATTCTTTTTATTTATTTTGTTTGCGAGATCATGTCAACGTCTACAGAAATTCAATTAAGGAAATTAATAATTATCATTCAACCCAGTTGAAAAATGTTATTACCTAATATTGTAAACGAAAAGCTACGTCGCTTGTTAATCCTTTGACCTACGCTTTGTGTGCGCCTCGACTTTGACGTTATTTTAACGTCAATGCGACGGAATTCATCATCACAAACTTTACTATACTTAATTAATTCAACACCATGTTTCTATAATGTTATCTACAACGAATTTATAAAACCAAACGTAGTCAAGGGGTTAAAATTGCAATAATGCATACTTTTTTTTAATATTATTTGTCTTTGAAGCACTTTGTGTTCTGAATTAATTCAGAATGTTATTATTATTTTTCATAAAACTCTTGTTTCGTCGTGTACACTATAAAAAAGATTATGATGTAACCTTGTCCAACCCCTGACTTTCATTTCTGAGAAATGATTCAGGGTAATATTAGTTAATAAAAATGTAATCACAAACGCATTTATTATTTATGATGTAATATATTTTCGCATTTACAAAGAAAACTGTTGTCATTTACAACAGTTTTATTTTGTTCTCATTAGAACTAATTAGCGGTTACAGTTCCATAATCAATAAAATATTTTAATAAATATATTTTTCTGAAGGAAGTTTTGAAGTTACAACGTGCAGAACTAAAGATTATAATATAGCGACAGAGCATTGTAATCTACTACCTAAAGTGGAAATATTCTTGCAATCATTAATTTGTATTTTCTGGGCAAATAAAGAGTTATGCGTAATCATTATGTTTGTTTGTTTATTATTTATTTCTTCCAATCTCACATGGCTTGTAATTCACATGCGAAACTAAGCCGAGCGTGCCTTCAACACGGTAACCAAAGTACCCTACGCTACCGCTACCGGGCACAGCTCCCGACTAGTAGTCTCGGTTCGAGATGACCAAAAAACTTAAATATTCAAGACTCAAATATTTAAGTTTGTTGGTCATGTCTCGGGGCAGAATAAGGACTCCATAGAGCGTCTAGTGGTGCAGGGCAGAGTAGAAGGCAATAAGTACGCCAGGCGTTAGGTCACCGAACTCACCGATGAGGTGGACCGATCAAATTAAATCTGCGGTTGGAGGCCCTGTTCTTGAGACTGTCGTCCAACAAAACCAGATGGGGAGAGATCGTGAGCCAAACTACGAGTACGACTACACGATTGGACACAATTCATCGCGTGACCGCGACCGCTCTGTCAAGAGCGAAACGAAGAAGAAGTGGTAGTGAATTGTGGTGCAAGCGCGGCCCGCCTTAGTCTCGGATCTTCATCTAATCAAGAAAAAACCTACGACATCGGTATTGGTAGGTGTAGTGGTTCGTGGAGGACGTGGTGAGCGCTTTGTTCCCTTCGCGAGGGGAACATACTCCCCCGCCCATGGCTCCGCCTCCTGCGGTACCCGATGCGGACCACACCAATGACGACCACATATTCCGACGGTTTAGCCGATCTTCACCGTTTGCCGTGGTGCCCGTGGTTATAAATAAGGCTTTTGAGCTACAGTGGGACAAAAATAGGCTGATATTATTATAAAAAATGCCTCAATACAAAATAAGCTTTTTCTAAATACAATAAAATACTAACAAAATTAAAAAAAATTCGTATAAAGTTTCTAGTTTCTGAACGATAACCCACCAGCTGACAATTGACATTTTGATTAAATTTTTACTGTCAGTGTCAAAATATCAATGAACCGTTCTGTTCACGAGTCAATATTTTCAGTGTTTCTGTTTCTAAAATCTCTGCTTTATTCAGTTCAACATGGATTTAGTGGATAATGAAATCAGGCAATGGGACGCCGCTGATGTGAAGGAGCAATTTGGTGACAACCTGACGCTGCTGCCCCTCAACGACAATATTAAAGAGCTTCAGACCATTCTGAGGGACAAGTGAGTGAGGTTACTTACCAGGCCTTGTGACTGACTACCTTTGCATAGATTGAAAGATTCTTCAATGTTTTGAATTCCGAATTATATTGGGTCCATTGATTATTGTCCATTCATTACCTATACCTATTGTATTGACTGTCCATTTTGTAGAAGATTTTCGGTGCGCTTTTTGTTTTGTGCTATTTTTAGTAACACACAACTAATATCGTAGTGGTTCACGCTTGGTGAAATTGGCCTGAAAATATACAAAATGACAACATAATGTTCATGGTCTTTAAAGTGCTATATTATAAAGAATCCTAGTCCTAACCTCTAACCAAATCCACAATAACAATGTTAATTTATTTACTATCAACAGTGATTGACAGCAGCTGATTAACATTATGAAGATTTTTGTTGTTGTGGTGCTTAAGATAAAAATCTTCACAACATCAGGAAGTCTAAATAGATTGCTAAATTTGAATCATACCTTCTTGATTCAATTTGAACATTAATTTTTGTGATTTATAATTTCTAGATATTAGACTCAGGATTTCTTCGGGTGCCTTGGCCTTGCCATGTTAAATTGTTGGCTTCACTGCATAGTATAAAACAAAGTCGCTTCCCGCTTTCTGTCTGTCCCTATGTTTGGCTAGATCTTTAAAAGATTTTGATGCAGTTTTTTTTTAATTGATAGAGTGATTCAAGAAGAAGGTTTATATGTTTGAAAAAGCCACGCGGGCGATAAATAAATGATTTTACATATTGCCTCAAACAGCGCAGCATTGTATAGAAACATTGCTCAATCTATTACAATGTCTGACACTATACACATTGACACTATAAAATATGTATTAAAACAAATCCCCCATGCATTTCCAGAAACACATCCCGCAGTGACTTCAAGTTCTATGCGGACCGTCTCATCCGCCTCGTGATCGAGGAGAGCTTGAACAAGTTGCCGTTCACCGACTGTGAGGTGGTGACTCCTACAGGGGCGTTGTATAAAGGACTCAAGTATGGGGCAGGGAACTGCGGGGTGTCTATTGTCAGGTCTGGGGAGGCTATGGAACAGGTAGGGTTATTTTTTATTACTGGTTTACTTCCTTCTGATAGATAGTAAGAGCGCTTTTGGATTTTCAATACTGCTCAGTGCCGAAAGTTTAAAATCCATCAGCGCGCTATAAAGGCATATGGATTTTTCCAGTCCGCTCCAATCATAAGCGTCTCATGAGAAATTTCAAAGAAATGTGACCTCCTAGCAGTTGAGACATGGCTCATGATACTGGGTTGGATAGAAAGATTATGCATTTTAGCAAGAGAGTCTGACACAATGAAGGTTTTTGGAGGCATCAAGTGTCTCAAGAAACTAAAGCCACATCAAGAACTTTTTTACTACATTAGCTACATAATTATATTGATAATTGCCAATCCTTACAAATAAAACTTAATATCTTACAATAACTTTTCCAGGGTCTTCGAGACTGCTGCCGCTCGATACGTATTGGCAAGATCCTAGTAGAGAGTGATACAGACACGCACGAAGCTCACGTGGTGTACGCGAAGTTCCCTGAAGACATAGCACGGAGACAAGTGCTGCTCATGTACCCTATCATGTCTACGGGTAATACCGTGAAACAGGTAAGGCTGTGAAATTGATAAAAATTAGTTACTTTGAGTATCCACTAGATATCGATAGCAAAGTATCAGTGTTTGTAGTGATGCTTAGGGGAGGTATGAGAGGGCAGTGTAGTACCAGGCACTTAAGAGCGTTTACACCTTACGGCGTTTCATACAAACTTTCAACCCCTTGTGTTTCGAAATGACTGAACCGATTTTTATGTAACTTCATACGCATAAGCAGGATACAAAGGTCTAAAAAGTTAATAAATAACATTTTCGACCTTCATTCAAATTTAAAATCGGTCTAATTCGGCTGTAACAGTATTTTTCGAAAATGTCAAATGCACCTTAAGAGCCATACCTCACCAGGCCGCTATGGCGGCGCAACCAGGTCCCGTCGCCAACAAAATGTATGGTTGGCTGCGTAACCAAGCGGACGCCAGGTGAGCCACCCACTATATAGCTGTATACATTTAGTTGGCAGCGCAACCTGGCGATGTCGCCATGGCGTCCCGGTGAGAAATAGCTCTTAAGGGGACGATTACCGACTTTTAATGGTTTTATACTGAAGATCACGTCTAAACGAGTAGTGTTAATGATTTGAAAAAAATATAATTATGTTAAATTAGAACATTTTCTAAATAACTTAATAAGTGAATATTTTAGATTATGTTTAGATTACATAGTGAAATTAATTTGTAAAGCTATGTCTAACGCGGATAAAAAACTGAGAATGGCACAAAATCTACCACGCATATTTTTCTGAAACCTTCAAGATAATTTTATTATTGATCTTTTAGTATACGCGTTTTATTAAAATATTAACACACACACACACGCTCACTCAACACTTACATTACTCCTCATACAGTATGCATACTTTCCACATACATTCTTACATGGCAATCTTATAATGTATACAAACTTTAACATAAACATGGCTACTAATTGTTCATAATTTATTTATGGGAATCATATGTAATCCGAGATACAGGTTTACCTTGGAATAAATTGTTACCTAGTTCGGATGCAGATAGTCCCAAATTTTGTATATTACAAACTTTAGCCATTATTTAGCGTATATTGTTATTATTAAATTTTGCAATACGTGTTCTTATTTTGGTGAATAAATTAAAATTAAAAAAATTCAAATTAAATTACCTTTTGTTTTAAATTAATAACGCGTCAAATTGGGGACAGCGCTCTTTGATGGGCGAGTCCTATTACTGGCTGAACGTACGACGCGTTGCGTGAGCTCAGTACAGAACACGCAAGCTAACCACTCAAGGTCACTGGCATATATCTGCGACTCGCACACACAGCATGAAGTTTACTGTAATACTAACCACACCATCATAATCAGCCCACTGCTGGGACACAGGCCTCCTTTTTTCGAGAGGGAGTTGACTGTAATCCACCACTCAAGCTCAGTGCGGGTTGGTAGATGACACATGTCACGTCTTCGAATTTTTGGTTCTAGGACATGCCGGTTTCCTCAAGATGTTTTCCTGTACCGTTTTGAGAGCAGTGGTGATAAAATGATGTACACAAAGTAAAGCGCCTGCCACACCATGATTGATGCTAATTCCATTTTTATGTATTTGTAGGCCGTAAACGTCTTAACCCAACACGGCGTAAAAGAAGACCGAATCATCCTATCGAACTTATTTTGCACCCCGGCAGCCGCCCAAGCAGTGGTCGATTACGTACCTAAGATGAAGATGTTAACTTCGGAACTACACCCCGTAGCCCCGAACCATTTCGGCCAGAAATACTTCGGGACAGACTGATATGAGGACGAGTTTGAGTTTTAGCAAGTACTTATTTAGTTTTAGATAGCTTATTATTTGAATGTTTTTTTTTTTTTTGTTGTGTTAAATGTCATACGCATAGCCGATCTATTGGTATGGCTCATCGCATCAACAAAGGGAATGACAAAATGGTATTGTTTGGGCTTATGGCGACAGACTTTTTGTGCGAAGGAGTCTGCGGCACTCACCAATGTGATTACATTTTCTTCGCTCACAAGCCTTCATTAATCACTTCTTCGCACAAAAAGTCTGTTGTCTGCGCTGTACCTTATGGGCACGGTTTTCACTTATACTTCAACTAATAAAAGCGTGCTGTTGGGATTTTCAACCCTCAGCTCAGCGCCGAAAGTTGAAAATCTAATAGCGCGCTTTTATTTTGACATTTATTTTAGTGTCGCCTTGGGAAACGGGCATTAGTGCACTTTAAGGCCTGGCGTCCATTAGCGGCACGGCATGGCAAGGTATTTTTAGGCGACGAATAAAAATATAACTTAAGGCGCGGACTGACTACGATTTTAAACGCTTCAACTGCACTCACACAACCGCTTCAAATAAGGTTGAAAATTGAATAAACATTTGTGTTGGCGATGTGACAAGCTGCGAATGGGCATTTATTTTACGGGTTTTATTTAGATTATTCGGAATATACACATTATATTAAATAATTGTCCGGTTAAAGTTTTAAAACAAAGCTAATGCAATTAGAATCCTAAAAAATAAAGTTGTTTTCGCTGAAAATACAGAGATATTCGACGCCAAAGTTTATGTTTGTGAAGTTACTTCAAATTTTTTATTGGGAATATAGAACTATATTTTACTATTCTATTTGGTTAAAATATTTCTATAAACCCTTTTCTGTCCACTGTATTTTTTGCGTCGGATATTTTCATTGCATTACGTCATACTCGACTATCCAAGAAACCAGTTTTTGTGAATATTGAGGTAACACCGCGCCTTAATGGTATGGAAATAAAGTTGAATTTTCAATGTCAAGCATTCCGCGGTATTGTTTTAATATTGACCGGCGGGCCTAAGACTTGCACAAGTATACAGTTGCGTGCATAGGATGAATTAACGCTCTATGGCGTTACGCAGACTTGTTTAGGTAAAAAAAGTAAAAGGTGTGTTTCAAAGATCAGCAGGACTGTTTCAAAGATGTGATCTCTTACCAGAGGTTGCAGTTTTATTTATTTTTAAGTATTTTTTTATAAAAAAAATAACGACAAGTTTTTATTTAAGTATTTTGTATAGATTAAAAATGCATTTGGGTTAAGTTTTTTTTTTATTGTTTTGAGTCTGAAAGGTAATTTTTAACTTTTAATACAATATTGTACGAGCTGTAAGACAAATCCGAGTCTATTACATTAATTTATTACACCAGTAAATAAAAATAGAACAGCAGAGACAAGAAAATATAGAAGAGATTTTCGCAATAATTATGATATGCAATATGCACAACATACAGACGCTTAACTTAATTTACTATAAAAAATAATATTAATATAAGGAGAGTACGGCACGGATGGCACGGTTGGCGCAGTGGTTAAGCGATTGACTGATGCGCTGCGTGTCGCGGGTTCTATTCCCGCACGGAACAAATATTTGTATTAACTACAAGTAGTTGTTCCGGGTCTGGCTGTTTGTGTATGTGAGTTTAAAGGTTTGTAAACGCACCCACAATACAGGAGAAATTCCTTGTGTGGGGCAACGTTTTAAAAAAAACAAACAAACAAAAGAGTTCTCAATAAACGGCTAGATACTTTCTATATTTTTGCAAAATCGATACTTGTATGAACTATAATGACTTAATAATGGCTACTTATTATAAAGCTTTATAGTAATCGAAATCTCTAGGACTAGTGTTAAGTGAAATTGATCTATTTATTAGAATAAATTCTATACATTTGTGATAATGCAGGGAGATACTAGTTAATAATGCAATGTATTTAGTTACATAACTAAATTCTCTCATTTGTAAATAAAAAAAGTGGAGACCAGAAATGTTTTTCTTTTCAACATAATAATAATAAATCCATTTATTTTCAGGCAACACAGGCCCATAGATAAATTACCTTAACCTAAACTTACATATTTTTATTCTAAACAAAACAAAACTTGTGTTAATAAAAATACTTAAATAAAACTATGTGTTAGTAGCACTTCACTTTGCACTAGCTTGACTATGTGCTGTCCTGTGGTACTTGTCCACGGAAGCGACGGAACATCCTGCGGCCAAAAGTCTTCTTCCATGGCGAGGGGCAGATAACAATTAGTATCGGTCTGTTATCAAGAAAAAGTTGCGAAGTTGAACAGTTTTAGTATTCCTAGAATGTTTTTAACAGGTGCTGCAAACAAGTGATGAAACTCGTTTACGGCCGTGAATATTCACGCCTTAAAGTTGACGGTGCGGCACAACGGTATAATAAAATAATAAGAAAAAGCCTAGAGGCTATTGCCATTTAACCAAGCACATGTCACTATCAGGACATTGCACAAAATAACTTTTATTCGCCCTGAATATCCTTTTAAGAATTGTCCAAATCGGAGTTTTCGTCGTCAAGTCGTCCGATTTATTATTATTTTTTATTCCTTATCAAGTAACAATAGACTCATACTAATTATTAGGCACACAATTTCAATACAAGCAAATAAAACACAATTTCAAATCACATTAGGTACTGGTCATAAAAATTAAAACAAAACAAATCTAACCGACATTGTAACAGCAACATGCCTGCCACAACCATGCCGAACATAAGGGCAGTCCAGCCCGTTGGCGATCATTGCCAGGATGGCATTGGGGCTGGCCCGCACTCAGCGCACTAGGAACGCACACCGCTTGCGCATAGAAGCGTGGAAACAGTCAGTGCGCGCCGCGCCGTCGCAAACATCCCTGATGCGCTACAGAAACGGGGCAGCCCCAACACTGTCCGGAAAGCGTTGTTGTACTGGACACGGAGGGCACTGTATGCCCTTTCAGTATACTTAGTCAACTCACAGGCAGCTCGTGTACAGTGATGTGCATTACGCTATAAAAAGCGAGACCTACCCACCAGCAGATCAACGTGAAAACCTGCGGTGTTATCATGTTGGCTCGCACCGACAGCACCCTCCGCTCCCGCTCCATGTCTTTAAGGTCCTAGGAGAGTAGATGCCCTAGATATTTAAATTGGTCGTCTCGGTCTATTGGAATCATCAAGATCATAGGGCTCGACACACCGATGGCCTGAAAAACCATGTATTGGCTTTTCTTCACATATAATAGGTCGACCTATGAAATCAGCGTTTTGTATGGAGAATTTTAAAGAATTTGCATTTTTCATACTAACATTTTCTTAATTTATATAGGTCACAACCATGAACACTAATGTTCTAAAACTTTTATGCACTAATGTTTCAAAACTAAGATAACGATATGCCACTTAGATTAAGCGCTTTTGGCTATGTTAGAACAAATAGTGGTAATTTCTGCTAATAAAATGAGGAGTCATTTTTAAGGTATTTTTTATGTTTAGAAAACTACAAGTAATAAATAAGGTTTTTTTTACTACTGCTAGTTGTCTATGGTGGTCATTATTCGATATAAATAATACCAAGCAATTGATAAATATTTTAAATCGTAGAAGTGACGAGCTTCTCTATTTGTGAGAAAAAAACGCCAATTTCATAGGTAGGGGGCCCAATATTTCAACCCATGTGTGTACCTACTGAGTACTACTGAGTAGCCTCCTCAACCCACAGATCAACGCGCTCATTTCATGATTTAATGAAAGTCATTCAATGGAACAAATCTAACTTAGCGAGATGTATGAATGATTCTATCTGATTCGGCTCCAGACGAGCGAACTCCTCAACGGTCAACAGTACAGACACAAAATTTTATGTACGCTTTAATTATGATAGTCCGTACTAAAGTCCACCAAGACCTGGCTGCTGTACCCAAGATTGGCTTCAGACAAGGAAATATAGGCACGAAATTTTCAAGTACACCAGATAGCCGAATCGTGTTTGGTTTCATTGGATTTCTGACGATGGAGCCGGAATGGGTGCCAAACAAGATAGAACCATCGTGTTTGGACTCATTGGATATGTATTAACAAATACTTTTAATAGAGGTACTGTCCAGGTTCTGATGCTGGAGCTAGAAGGTGGTTATCGGAACTCTTTAACTAAAAAAGATAGCCCTGTTGTGCTTGCGGTCGTTGGTTTTGTCTTGCCAAATACTCCCCTGAGGTGTAGTCCAGAGCCTCATGATGGATCCGGAAGGTCACCATAGGAACTCCTCAACTAGACAAGAAAGCCCCATTATGTTTCGGCCATTTGGATTTCTATAGACAAGTTGGTACGTTAGCTCAAGGTGTAGTCTAGGATCTAATGATGGAGCCAGATGGTGGCTATAGAGACTTCTCAACAAAAAAATATAGCCCCGTTGTTTTCTGGCTATTTGTATAATTATGTCTTGAAAAGTAAGTGCGTTAGCCCAAGGTGTAGTCCAGGACCTGATGATGGAACCGGAAGCATGCCATAGGAACTCACAAAAACAAGATAGCCCCGTTGTCTTTCGCCTATTTTGAATTGTCTTCACAAGTACTATCGACCTAGTTGAGTGATGGTGGAGCCAAATGGTGGTCGCAGGAACTCCCTAATCTAAATAAGGTAGCCGTAATGTGTTTAGCCTCGTTCGTTTTGTCTAGACAAAAACTATAGTCCAAGGTGTAGTTCCGAGTCTGATGATAATGCCGGAAGGTGGCCACAGGAACACCTCAACTTTACAAGATAGCCGTGTTGTGTTGAACTCGTAGGATTTGTTTTGACAAGTAGGTACCTGATGCCTACATATATACTTTTTATTTTATTTTATAGTAGTTATTTATTAATCCCCGTTTGGTGCCGGACGTAAAGAATAGCGCCATCCCATTTCTTCCCGTGGGTGTCGTAAAAGGCGACTAAGGGACTTACTAGAGAATGGGCAGCAGCGTTCTCTATGCATTTTAACACTATACTGCGATCGCCAACCCGCCAAGCGTGGCGGGTATGGTAACCCCCCCCCTTGGGGGAGGCTTATTTCCAGCAGTGTACCTACGTCTTCCGGCTGAAATGATAATGATGACTGTTTATTTTATTTTACTTTATTTCCTATTTTCGTCTAATCTGTAAGTAATCTCTAAACCTGACTTGGTTTCCGTACGTCCTTTTCGGGTGACCAATGAAAATCAGCGCTCTGCTGTGGGTCCATAGCACAGCATCACGCTGAGTCTGAGCTGGAAGCCTTCTTGTCACAGTCACGGCGTGCAGCTGCGGACGATTTCTGTTGTGTTCTTGTGTGTAAATCTGTATTGTTTTAGGGTTTTATTGATTGTCATAACTTTTTGTATACACGAGAAAAATAGATATTTATTTTTCTTTCTTTCTTACCTTACATGGGAACGCGACAGAACAGATATTTTATCAAATTCTATAAGTCACTTCCAACAGTCATCTCTTAACAGATAACCACAGATTACCAGATAAATCATTTCATGTACTATCGCGGACACTGGCGACTTACCACTTTTCAACCTTATGCCAGTGTCCGCGATAGTACATACTCGCGCTACCTACACCCGGCCTCCGGGTCGCATGCGACCCATTTCTCAGCGGGTACAAAGCAAAACGCACTCTACGCTTGTAAGGTTAGGTACATTTCAAAGGTGTAGGCTATTATAGCAACTTTGTATGGAGTGATTTATCTCGTAATCTGTGACATAACTAGGTTTCTTTTGTCGGCTGTTTGTATGGTTGGGATTAGGAATAGTAAAGTATAGGACAAAACACAAATAAACAACGAACAATAAAATTACTTTTAAATCGTTTATTTCAGTTTCATAGTTTACATTCTATAGATAGATAGAAATATTTAATTAGATCAGATCACACAGCTAAGCGGTTGTTTTTAAGTGTACACATTATTATAAATTAATAATTCAACATTCGAATAATTTAATCCTTAACAAGTAACGTTTATAAAGTGTTCCCCAATCATTACATGGTCGGCTCGCGCATGCGATCTAAACACAGATGTTACTCACTTATATGCATACCACTAACGCTAAAATATTTACCATCATGTAAAAATATCGATAACATTCAATTAACGTGATTGATTCTTATTCGAGAACAAAAATATTTTTATATTATTATTATTTTTTATTAGTAAAACTAGATGTCACTTAACATTAGTGTTAGGCAGCGACCTACCGATGGCGTATATGGCAACACTACATCTAAAATCTCATTCTTTTTTAATGTGACACGGCAACACCATCGGCGTCCCCACAGATAATAAGTGCGTACTCCCGTATAAATAAATACTTAAAATATAACACGTACATTACTCTTTCAATAAATTTCTTATACACTATGTTACATGACAAGCACTTATTACCACCCATTAGGATGTCTATTAATAAAAGAAATTATATATCTGGCAACACCAGACTAGCGTTGTAGGACCTCTTTAGTTATAAACCTTGAACACAGTAGATTGTCCTTTTACAAGTACAAAGAAAGGCAAGACTTAGATCACAAAATTTATAAATAAGGTGGCTATACAACAGGAAATAATATACCCTCGAAATTGACTTAGATATGTTATTAAGGCATCGTGTGAATCGCACTAGGTAAATTGACAATTATAAATCTAAAGACTAATACAACAGCCAAAGCGAAATTATATGGCAATTAGCTCGTGGTACATACCTACCTAACAATAGATACAGGGCTTGAAGTAGTCACAACTAAACAGTCGATATATATAAATAAAAGATTTCAAAAAGCGAAATTAATTACTTGATAACACAATTTGTGCATTCACATTTTTTTGTGATTTTCGTTATTTTTTTGTATAAAAATATCGTCAACAAGTTTCTAAGTAACGTTCTAAGGGTTGATATTGACCTTGTGAAAGTTTATGTTGTCAATGAGGTCGAAAAGCACATCGCTGGATGTATCCGGCTTTTTTGACGCGACCCAGTCTCTGGCGTTAGCGACAACCGGTAGTATGGTTTTTTCGCTACAAAGCACACAAATAAAATTCATTAGTCACATTTATTTTGGTGAGAATCGACTGACTAAATCGAAATGAATCGATTATTTTTATTCGATTCTCGTTGATTCACTCGATGTTAAGCTTCAGTTGTTATGTGATGCCAGGAGAAAGAAGCGTTAGGTAGCTGTGCGGTGAGGTCGTATTTACATGAGCTTCTGTTTGGCGCACTCGGGGCAGATGATGTCGGGGCCGTCGGTGATGAAGCCCTTGCCGACCAGGGAGGTCTGGCACTGCGCGCAGATGAAGCAGTCGTTGTGCCAGTGGCGGTCCTCGAAAGAGATGAAGCGGGTGCCGCCGATGCCTGGAAAGTTACAAAATTACATTTAGTTGACTTTTCCAAGTTGATTATAGTTTCCAGATTCAGAAAAGAGGAACTAGTAATTCTTAAAAAAATTGAAATAATTATAAGCTGCTGGTTTTTGCGATTAGAATGATTGTGTACTGTGTTCATTAAACTAATATCTATGCAAGATTATCCATGTAAATATTTCTTGAAAATAGATCATAAGATCTTCAAATTCTATTTATGTTTTTTTTTGTTTTTGTGTCAGGTCTTGCAATTTTATTGTCTTCGAAGTCTTTAATTGTACTGGTTTAGGGCTCAATGGACCTTAGCCTAAGTCAGTTGACAAACAAAATACTAACCAGTGATAGGCTTGGTGCAAGAAGTGCACCTCTTAGCGAAGAGCTCTCCGAAGCACTCGGCACAGTAAGGCTTCTCATCGCGCGACGTAAAGCGCTGTCCTGCCAGCGACGTGTTGCAGTTGGTGCACGTGAAGCACTCGCGATGCCACGGCTCATTCTTGTATGTCACGCCGCCTTGCGTGATGATCTGGAACGGGGAAGTGGAGATTTAGAACCATTTCATAGAAATAACTATCTTTTTTGCTTTAATGAATGGGTCAGCGTTTAACCGCGTGACGTCGCGCCGACCCCAAGAGACATAGGACAGGGGGGCAGGAAAATTATGATGAATGGGTCCCGCTTTTGTGGAAAACGATGGATGATTTCTACGAGCTAATGAACGTACCCAAAAGATCTAAGAGAAGAAGAACCATCCTCCCAGAAGAGCTATCCTTGGTTTTGTCCTAAGCTAATCAATAAAGATGCTAAATAAGATGTGAAATTCAAGACCTTAAGATGCTGTTCGCGGAAGTGTAATTTCCTATCTTCAGATAAGACAAAAACTAAACTGTATATCAACTATCACGTGGCCATTTATCGTTAAACCTTTCTATCGACCTTTACTCGCTTCCTATTATTTAAGATCTAACCTTAAACAGGTGACTGCAGTCTCAGTTAAAGGCTATAAAATCGTAATAAACCACATCTGTGCCACAGATTCTATAAACAATTGATTGAACGAATCTTGTGGGTGTATTATGTGGGACAGAGTTATATCAGAAGGCCAATTCTCGTAATTTAAAACGTTCAAAATCTAGTCGCAATCTCATCTTGGCGACAAACAAACGTCAAAAAATTGTCAAAATGTAGGGAAATAAGAGGTATTTTTGACAGATTGAGACTGAGATCAGACTGTGAACGTTCTTAAAATTAGTAGAATCGCCCCTCAGATCTATGGACGATGGTTTACGTCATATTGCAATAACCTAGTGCCCTAATTCTTTGAAGGTGAGATCATCATTTGAGGAATTAGTCCAATGAGTTAAGTGGACTAATAACGACTTTTAGGTGGAAACATCAGGAAATAATTTGAAGTCTCCGCTGGAGGAAACAGCGTTTAATTGAACGTTACTGAAGACTGAGTGAAGAAAGATTGACGTTAAAAAAATAATTTTCATAATCGCTCAACAATTGACGAAAATATCTATGAACATAATTATATTAAAAAAAATACATACAGTCGAACATAATTATAACCTTCTCCTTTTTTGAAGTCGGTTAAAAAGGCAGCTTACGAAATATAACTGCTGCACGGATGGAATAACTATTTAAAGTAAAGTAAGTCCCCTAAACAGTCTGTCTCACTAGCTGGCTGTCTGATCCAACCAGCATGAATCACTCTCGTATAGGGAAGTCCATCAACAACATATATCTGGTCAGGGCCTGTATCGTCAGGAAAAATAATGCGAATGAAGTGTTTCATAGCTTGTAGGCCACTGAGCCTAGACTTCCCTGGTCCTGGCCTGAAGAAAAAGCTTTTAAGTAGGTTGTTCAAACATCTCCTACCTTGTTGCACTTAACGCAGCGGGTGGCGAACTTGTCCTCGTAACAGCCGGCGCAGTAGATCTCCTGCTCGCGCGGGATGAAGCTCCTGGTGCCGATGGGGTTCTTGCACACCACACAGCAGAAGCACTTCTCGTGCCACTGCCTGGTCTTGTACTCCATCTTCTTGGTTCCTGGAGGGGGAATCAGGATTTAGATTTAAAAGTTCAGATGTAGCAGCAGAAATATTTCGAAAAGTATCTATAGTTGTCATCAAGTACATCTCGAACCTACATTACCAACATACATTCATACATCACGATAAATCGATTCAAGTTAAACGTCAAAAGAGGCCTATTATTTTGTGACAACTATAATGGTGATGGAAAATGTTGGTCTTTAGGTACGAGTAGGTAGCTCTTCAAAATCTTTAAGAAAGCTATTATTGCTGTTGTTTTGTGTCGGTTTTCAGAGAATATTTGCCGGAAACAAGAGGCGATAGTCATTAGAGTTCTCGTTATTACATTTCCAAGACATTTCCAATGAACACTTTCGACTTTTCGATTGAGTGCATCGGAAAAGGTCAGTAGAATTCTAGCTAGAACCCTTGCTTCTTATAATGTAAGTGTGACTACTATTTAGAACAATATACCTAACATCACGCCTGCAATACCCGAAGAGTTAGGGCATAGGTGAACCCATAGTACACCCACATTTCGCCACTTATGTTTGAAGTCCCATGCAATAAGGAGCGAGCCTATTGCCATCAACCGGGCACAAATCCAGACTCTAAGCTGCTACTGAGAAATTCCTTGTGGAAAAACCCAATAACACTTTGCCCGACCCGGGAATCGAACCCAGGACCTCATGCACTGCACAGCAGTAACGAGGCAGTTTAGAAAAAATACTTTTCTAAATGGCCATCACATTGATCTGTCCTAAAGCTTAATTTATCATTCAATTAAAAGGTCAGATTTTAGGTGACAAGATGTCTATCACTCAATCAATTACGGCATTTTATTTTTGGTAGAGAGCCAGAAAGTATTCTGGATTAGACTTTTAGGATTTTTTTAACGCCAAGTACTTATCTACGTAACTAGTAATAAATCCCTCATTATACTGAGGTAATTACGTCATCGTCTCTAGCTATCTTCTATTAGCTCCACTACCAGTTACTATGTGTTTATACCTGGTGTATATTTGGTGTACATAAGTTGATAACTTCACAACAAATTACATGTCTTGTCTAAACTCCATCCACACTATTCCTATCTTACTTGTAGGTAATATATTCACATGTTACATTATCATGCGATCACACGATCACAATGTCATTTCAGGAACCATTCGATTTCAATATGGTGATGGGTCTCGGGTCTGTCCTTGCATTATACAGCCCAAGGTTGACATGTCACGGAAACGACAGTTCGGTTTGTCAACATCGTCTTTTTGATTTTTAATGGAGGGAAAATTTTAAAATAGGAATGGCGAAAGTTTATTTTTTTATTTTCATTTATGGTTTGTTTTCTTTCTTCGAGGAAGTTAGAATGTTTGCAATAATCACTGTAATTTGTATTCGGAAAACTTGGTAAGTATGAGACACGCTAAAAGTTGGCCCTTATAAAAAAGTCTCATCGAAGACAGCTAAAAACCATAATTAGCTTGATTAAAACATCGACAGAATGTTTGAAAGTCACGCAGTTATACCAGTACCACCAGTATAGTGTTAACTTAATAACATCATAATTATAAGTTTGCAACAAACAACCCATAACTTCAAATTAATCATAACCATTTTTTCGAACAAGGAATTAATAACACCTTAAACTTTTATGGGAAATATATTATATAATTATAGAGGAAAGTAATTTTAAGTCTATAATTATGTTATCCATGGTTGAAAATGAGCATATTGCAGGCTATATGTTTGGCCGGTCAAAGTCGGTTCAAGGATTCGTAGCGAGAATATTTTGTAACTTTTTATTCACCATCATTATCCTCTCCTGCCCATGTCCCATGTTACTTGGGGTCGGCGCAACACATTTTCTCTTTCCATTCTCCCCTGTCCACCGTCACGCTATCATTCACAATTTTACCTATTAAATAATTAACTTTTTTTTTATTATGATAATTCACCCATATTTTTTTTTCTGTATTTAACCTCACGGATAGAAACAGAAAAAAAAGAAGAAAATTGACACCACCAAGCGGTATATATACCCTATCAGAATACAGCGCATCACGCTGAGATACCCCGCCTTTTGGCCTCGTACAGGACTTTGTTTTTATAATATTTTCATTTTTCTTTGTTTGTTTTTTAATGTTGCATGAGTGTGTTTTATTTTCATTTGTGATCTGTGCGAGTCCCAATAAATGCTTTTTCTTTCTTTCTTTCACACCCTTCTCTTTCATATCATTCCTCACACAATCCATCCATCTCATCTTTGGTCTTTCGCTCCCTATCCATCTATCACATTTACATTCATCACTCTTAAAGTAATTTTAAAACTTTTTATTAAGTACTGTAATAATACTGCGCCTCTTTTGATAGTTCTGAAACAAAAGTATTGTTTTTTTTATTTATTTATTTATTTAGAGTTTTGATCTTTATTTATATTATTCTAACTTATTTGGCTAATAATAAAATAAATCGGTCTCCGATTTTTTTTCATTAAAACGAATTTTCGATTAAAAATGTGTTCCTAAAAATATTTGCAAAATATGCTATGTACTCACTGGTGTACATTATTATTATGTATCAATTATATTTATTTAATATTTATCTACATTGATTTGTTACAATGGTGATAGAAGACAATCGATTCATCTTTCCAAAATTATTGATATCCAATTTTATCTCCATTATTTTAATCGCTACAATCTCTAGCTTTATTACTTATACAATGGGAGAATCCTTCAAAAGGCAAAGGCAATTAAATATTAATGCATAAGAAAACTTTGCAGAGATACCTTTCAGCTAAATTCCTCAATTTGAATTCCGAACAGACGTATTGTCCATAGACATTTCAATTTGAACTTGGAATGATATCCAAAACTTTTTAATGTTACATGCTCATTGCCAGACGCCAGTAATAGACCTCTGTTCGCTAGAGTTTTTATGTGATTTATTCTTTTTTTTAAATAGTTTATAGTCTCTGAATAGTATATACCTAGTTATCTGCGGTCAATAGTAGTTTTGGCACCTTGTATTTCGTTTGTTTACCAGCGTTAGATAGGTACTTATTTTATTATGTCGTAAACGTGAATGATCGCGTGTTTGGACATGTAATGATGTCCTTGACGTTTGAATTTGACATTGAAACCATGGGATATTTGACTGATGCACGCAACATGCATCTAGCAATCACCCAACGATTTTACACCGTTTTTGTATGTATTTGAATTATGGTGCGCTATCATGATCCATGTTAAGGCCGAGTTATAAAGGTACACAGAAATACAGAAGCTACTATAAAATCAACTGAACTTACTTATTCCTTCCAAAAAACCGGCCAAGTGAGTGTCGGACCACGCACAATGAAGGGTTCCGTAGTTGGGACGAATTTATCCCAAAAACAAACTTAATATTGTACTTGAAAAACATGTTCTTCCATACACTGTTATACGCACGGACAACTTTACAACTGAAAATTTAAGTTTGTAATCGCTATTTTTTTAATGGGATAAGACTACAAATTACGATTTTCGGACTTTTTCCTTTACTTGTGCTATGAGACCTTGCTTCATGCCACATTTTATAATTCTAGGTCAACGGGAAGCACCCTATAGGTTTTGATTTATTTGCGAGTATCAAAATATGTCGCATAAATCGCTATATTTTTTTATAGCGTTGACTTAGAAGGTGATGTTTTAGAGCTCCAATTAATGTCGCCACTGTAGCGGCACGCTGTGTTATTCCAAACTTTTAAGTTTTTACTTATGTCGGCGGTCCCCATGAATGCCAATTTTTTGCACCAGTAACTTTTACCCAGTCAACCCCAGTTCTATAGGTACGTCATACATTTGTATCACGAAAACTCAATCTTACATAATTAATCACCCACCAAATAAATGGAAACCATTAGCGATAAATGTTAGATGCGTTTAAACTGTCCAAAGTTTACGTTATCCACGGCCATCAGCGAACAAAACGCACGTTAGTCTTAATCATATATACGCGGTTGTAATGGGAAAACTTTCGTATCATTGACTTGTCTATGAATATAACAAAACGCGACTTGTTTGTCAAGAAAAAGTTGAACAAACAGAAAAATAATTTGAATTTCGAATTAAACCAAATGGGTTTATTCTAAATTCAAAAGACACATCAATAAAACAAATGGGGGGGGACCCCACCGTGTCTGTCTGTCTGAACGCGATAAACTTAAAAACTCTCGAACGGATTTTTATACGGTGTTTACCAGTGGACGGAGTGATTCATTAGGAAGATTTAGGTGTATAGTTCATTAAAGTTTTGTGTAAATTGGCTGAAATATCACGATAATTGTTGAAGATGTCGGAAAAATCTTGCCGACTGTAAACCAATAGAGTTAAATGAAAACAATGTATTACGGAATTATTCCTCATAAAAAGATCTATTAAATTTTGGTAACGCTATAAGTCTATCTGCATTTTTCATTTATCTCTGGAACCAATTCACGCAGACGAAATCGCGGGAAGAAGCTAGTTCTCAATCATTCTGAATTTGAAATTTCCCAGTTCATATGACAAGGCGCGTAGGTATATTTTGTACGACACGTTTTCTATTGTCACATGAATTCATGATGCATTTTATTTTACGAAACTGAGGCCACTCCATAGTACCTATTCTTTTTCTTAAAAACTGCTTCACTTTAATTTCAGAATATCTTCAAACAGCCACTGTACGTGGCTTTAAAATTCGCAAATAAAGTCTGAGAAAATGGCAACTATGGACACAAACATCTTTAAATATCGCGTGTCAGAACAGTGAACAGTCGGAAACTAAAGCATTGTGGTTCGTGACTAGTCTCCGGTTACATCTGCAGTTCTGGGGTCTCTGAACCCTAATGTTATTGTATTTCATATCGATTTCGGGAATCGTTGCAATATGCGGTTCTATTCTCGACGATTTTGTTCGTTTATGGTTTCATGTTTATGGTGTTTATGTGTCGTGTCTATGGTCGTTTGTTATTATTTATACTTTTTTTTTGTTTCAAAGGTACATGTGTTTGCACTTTTCATTCAATCTTTATGAAAAATGTTTCTAAATTAATGTAAATTGTAATTAAACTTAATATAGTTACCATTTCATGTTTTTTTAGGGTTCCGTACCAAAATGGTAAAAAGGAACCCTTATGGTGAGATTAGGGTTCCGTACCAAAATGGTAAAAAGGAACCCTTATGGTGAGACTAAGTCTGTCTGTCTGTCACACCTGGATATCTCAAGAACTACTAATGCTATCAACTTGAAATTAAGAATAGTTTTAGATGACATTTGCCCAACTATTTTACAAGTAAGAAAGAAATTAAAAAAATATATCTTTTTTGCAAAAGGGACTGAAAAGGGGTCTTAAAAAATGTAAGTAGGGCTACTAGGGCATGTGGGGTATATCATATGAAAGAACGCTGTTTGCACATTCTCAACACATTTTTTTTTTTATTTAGGTGGCATTGTGTCTGACTTATTATGAAAAATGCAAAAAAAATACCGTTACCCCCTTATCTCCGAAGTTTGCAGAGATAAAAATTTGAAATTATTCTATATGATAGAAGCTTATGTAAAGATTACAGGAAAAACAAAACGAAGTCTCTAAATAGCACAGTTTTTCAGAAATCATCAACATCATATTATTCGTACGGAACCCTCGGTGCGCGAGTCCGACTCGCCCTTGACCGGCTTTTTATTTTCCATCTTTGCCCACCGATTAAAGAAGAATTTTGTTTCAAATCTGACAGCACAGTATTTTATCAACCGTTATGTTGCTCAAATCTCAACATCCTTATTGCATTAACATAAAATTAAGGAGATCATGATTCAGAAACATCTTAGAATGTCGTGTACTCATTCACTAATAGTTCATAGTGTCTATAGATACAGGTGCATCCACACAACTATAAATAATAAAGCTGTGAACACACAATACAGTTAAACCGTTCCACTTTTCCATTGTTCTCAGTGAAAGGGCCCTTACGTGGTACGCCCACTAGAGCTATCGGACAGTAATAACTAGGCTATTTCATTTGCAAATTGTTACAGTAAACCAAGGGGTACAACAGCGTAGGCAACATTTATTAAAATGACTAATGTTGTTTATAGGATTATTTTTTTTTTTTTTTTTTTTTTTTTTTTTTTTTTTTTTTTTTTTTTTTATACATAAGATTTAACCGTCATTGAAGTTTGGGGCTGTAGTGTTTTTAGGAAGGTACACAAAAATATTCCTGAGAGAACGTTTAGTTTCGGTCCTGCATCTTAAGCAAGTCTTAATATTTAATAGTAGTCACTATGTACCTACCTACACGCTAATCTCCGAAACCACACCTACAACTGATTTCAATGAAATTGTGTGAATGTGTATGGTTGGTTCCAGCTTGAAAGATAGGATAGTTTTCGACCCGATAGGTAGCGCTGTTATCGAGATTTGGGCGGACGACGTTGCGGGCGAAGTGCTAGTATCCTTTCAAGTATGGCCCGGTGACTATAAGTTTTATAACAAAATAAATAAAATGCAGAACAATAAAATCTTTGACCAATAAAAACGGTCAAGCACTATCTTTACGACCGACGTGACGATTCTATTTATCATATCCCCGGTGGGAGCGAGCGGCAGTGCATCGGTAATTAATTAAACTCGTTTGTCGTTAGCTTTAAGTGGCACTGAGAAAGTTGTTTGCTCCGTTTCTTGTGGCGTGGGATGAGGATACGCTAAATATTAATGTTATTTTAATCTGCATAGCTTTAAGCGAATATCTGTCAGATACTGGCCGAAAAGGAACTGCGACCGTTAGGATTTGTTGTATCTGACCTCATTTTGTAAACTGGAAATTCGGTCTCACAAACTCATTTGACTCAAAATAGACTACAATTTACTATCATAATTTAATTAATAACAGAACGGGTATTGTCGTATGCATTTATTATTACAGCAATGAATGATTACGTTATGATGCATTGTCGGGGCATCGCTTGTCCAAGTTATTAGCAATGTTAAGATCAAACACGAATGAGTTATGAAGGCCGCGATGATGTCAGTCGGCCAGCGTGGGACGGGCTAATATATTAACAAAAAGAGGCATATTACGGCATGTAGTAAAAGTATAATTTATAACGCCATAATATCGGCCGCAGACTGATCAATATTGGATAAAAATGTCCAACGAATTTCCTACATGTCGTGTAGGAAATTCGTAGGACTTTTTCGCTGGTGAACACGCGGCCTTAAATTCGCGAACATTATTATGCGCTGAAATTTTATTGCTCGCGAAAACCGAAATAAAAAGAGAATTTCATTCATTAAATTTGTAGCGCTATTAACTTCCACTGCAGAGCTTGTCAGAGTATTCATAAACTGTACAAAAATGTTTGAAAGGTTTCTGTAATGCTTGAAACTTTTATCGAGTAAGGTTAAATTAAGTGAAGTAGGCTATTAAGTTATTATATTTATCTTAATCAACATCAAGTGGACCGTGGAAACTTTACCTTCCTTCTTAAGATTAATCTTAAGATTTCTTTTTCTTGAAAAAACACGTGACATTCCTATAATCTCGGAAAACTTTAGCCAAACACACGTGATATTTTTTCTTTAACCATTCTTAATATTCAACCTCAAATGACGTAATCGCCATCAGCCGCCTCGCGATTTTGAGCCTTATGGCATAGCAAAAACAAGTTATTTTATGTCAACTGCAAACTCGGTTATTTTAACATCGTCTCCAGATTTGTTTTGCCATGGTAATGTGACATGACTAATGATAATTTACACAGCATTGTGTGCTGAGATCTCAATTGATAAGTAATGAAGACAATGTTCCTGGCTGCAATGTCAATGTTATTTTGTACCAAGGCATACAAAGATGCCATTAAAATCTAGTTCTTAAGACGCAGATATATGCAAGTGAACTTGAGTGGTTAGCTTGCGTGTTCAGTACTGAGCTCACGCAACGCGTCGTACGTTCAGCCAGTAATAGGACTCGCCCAACAAGGAGCGCCCGTCCCCAATTTGACGCATTATTAATTTATTATACTCAAAACAAAAGGTATTTTAATAAAACGCGTATACTAAAAGATCAATAATTAAATTATCTTTAAATTGGTGAAGGTTTCAGAAAAATACACTGGGTAGGTTTTGCGCTATTCTTAGTTTTTTATTCGCGTTAGACATAACTTTACAAATTAATTTCACTATGTAATATAAACATAATCTAAAATATTCACATATTAAATTATTGAAAAAGGGTTCTTATGTATCATATATTTTGTGTAATGTAGCTATCCTAGTTGTAAGTATTACCACCTTCATTGTTCTCAGAATGAAGATCGAATAATGAAAATCGTTTTACAAATTCATCGTTTTTCCTTTTCGAATTTCGTGATTCCTAGAAATTGAACTTGTCCCTTAATAGAGGTAAAAATCCCCAATTCAATAAAATAACGATAAAGGTAAATTCCATTTCTATAACAGAAAAATAAATGACATTTTACGTAAAACGAAATTGGAACAGTTCGTTACGAGAAGCTTCTATTATTCGAAATGATAATACAAATTGGTAATAGTAAAATTGAAATAATACCTCGTTTCTCATTTTATAGTCGTCATAAAGTACGGAATGAAATTACTAGCATGCGAACGAATTTCCCGAGGAAAATGGTGACGGGCCGCCATTTGAAATTCCCTAAATTGATTATGCACGTGTGTTGCGTGCGTGCACATGTGATGCACGTGACGCTAAATCTGATAAGAAGTTTCGTGCCATTGTTGTTGGTTAGTATTTAGTTATTTACTTTGAAAATGGAAATTGTGGCCGTTATAATATGATTTAGTACGTCGCGCGTCGTAATATTGACGTGAACCGGCGTATATTTCGATTAGAAAGAGGAGCCTAAAAATTTTAGGCTCCTTAGGCTATACCTATGATAAATGATATCATATTTTAGGCTAAAATATGATATCATTTATCATAGGTAATGAGATACAAAAACACAGGTAGGTACAGCCCTACTTTTATTTAGGTACAGTAATTCAGTTCTTAAAAGTAGGCTTTCCTTTTTTGAAAACTGATTTAATAATCTATGATCTATAACAGTTCTTATTTTGAATTATGACAGTCAATCCAAAAAACCCTCGATTGCCCTTGAACTTTGACGTCGTAAACTGAACGGTTCGACTGGTTGTAAACAAGGTTCGCCCCACGTAGCCACGAGCCACCTCAGACTATAAAACTGAAGGGTACCTTGTTTTACGCGCTCACTTATTTCCGCATACAGTTATGTATGAGCCTAGATAGAAACTATCGTGATTTATTGCAAGGAGGTTTGTCATATTGAATGAACGTAGTTTGAAACTGTATTCTTTTTATGAATACAGGATACGAACTGACATAATATGTCAAACAGAACTTTTCACCACTGAGTCTTTAGATAAGCCAGTTTAAATTAAAAATGTATTGATTATTAATTCTAAAATAAATTAAATGTAGACTGATGCATTCAATTAATTTATTGAATGGGACTTTCTCCTACTTAAAAATAGACAGCGTCTAGTCTCGATTTCCTTTGCAATTTATTCTACTTTTATCCAACTGTATCAAGTATTAGGCGTAGTGTACTCTGCACGTGTACCTACTTGAATAAATGGAGGATTGTCTAAAAGACATCGACTGTCTATTACATGAGTTATGAGGTTAAAATCAACGAGATAAGGGGCCCGAAGGTCATGGTGATCCACCATCTGTTCCTACATCCATATACAGATGTAATGCATCACTGTCAGTATCAAGAACTTATTTACGACCTTATACCGTAACAATAAGGTGTATTTTTGTTTCTTTTTTGCTGAATTATGACGTCATTTGTCAGTTTAATTGGCATCGAGAAATTCTGGACCTTGAACTGTGACTTAAGGCTGAATGAAAGTGGGCTAATGTAAGTTGAAGGATTGTTGTGTTTTGAAAAGGAAAAATAAAGTAATGTGTAGTAAGCTACACATTACTTTATTGCTTATTGATAAACACGGCTGGTAATCTTAGAACAAAAAATATGGGAATTAATAGACGTATTTGTCTATGAGTGATTTCTTCCGAAATGACAACCGCCCCTCGTCCCTTTTCCCTGTGTCGCCTTTGCAATCGACGCCATACTTGTTTGTTGTAAGTCTATCGATAGGCTATCGTAGTCTGTGGTTCTGCAACCGCCATTGCAGTGTCATTGTTTACTATTTGATTTACATTTATTTCCTATTGTATCCTCACTGTCTCCTGAAATAGAATAATTGTAATAAAAACTTGAAGTATGTTCCACAAGTGCTATGTTGTGAATTGGCAGTTGACGAAAGGACGTCAATACTTACTGTTTCCCAAGACCGAGTTAAAGTGAAAAATTGCAAGCAAAGTCTTAAACATTTTAAACAAGTTTTTCTTTGTGTTGGCGCCTAACCCACGTTCTTCTAAGACGACAAAATTAGCAGTTGCATTTATCAAACTATGCATTCTGACCACTTGCACAGGTAAGAACGTAAATATCACGATAATACTTTTATCATTGACTAAAGTGCATCATTCAACAACCCCTAAGATGACCCTCTGACCCAATCATGTAATTCATAGGTACCGTAGCTTAGCTACTTTAAAAATACTTAATTAAATACAAAAAAAATATGATCCCATAAGAAAATTAAATAGGTAAATGAAAATTTTATTATTTATAAGAAAAGCACAGCCACAACACATTATTCACTAAACACACTCAGTAATTATTCTTAATATCATCATCCTGCCCAGCCTTTTCCCAACTAAGTTGGGGTTGACTTCCAGTCTAACCGGTTGCAGCTGAATAGCAGTATTTTACATGGAGCGACTGCCTATCTGACCTCCACAATCCAATTACTGGGTAACACAATACTTCTTGGTAGAGACTGGTTGTCAGACTTTTGTGCTTCTGACTACCTGTAAGTAATTACTCATAATAATAATTCAATTATTGAACAAATTTTTATTTCCAGGAATTATTGCTACATCTGTTTGTTTTGAAAACTCAAACCTTGTGGTCATACGACAACACCACCACTTCGGGCAGTGGAAATGAAGCCTCAGAAAACCAAATCATGAAAGGTAAAATAATTGAATATTATAGTAAGTTATCATTGACTAGTAGTGTTGCAGCAAATATGGATATTTCTTTCCACTATAAACAGATATTTGTTTACACTACTTAAGTTGACAACAAACTAAAACACACACATTGTAGCTAGCCGTCTGATTAGTAGCCATAGGTACCACACATACAAGAAATACATGGAGGGTATAATTATACAGAGTATATCTCAATCTGATTATAGTGCATTAGCTTTTGTTTAAAAAACAAATGAATATTGATGATAGTGAGAACTGTAATAATTGTGCTGGTATGGAATCCTTAGTGAGCAAGTCCATGTGTCCATGCAAATATTTCTGGTTTTTCAATCTGCTAAGACTTGTGTTCCTAATATTTTCTTTACTTGTTACAGATGCAGTTCTTCCTGAAGTTACAAGTTTCAATAACAGAAGTCTGAAGAAGGAGGAGTAGTCTGAACAAGGCATGTTGTTTTAATCAAAAATCTGTAGGCTAATTATGCCAAGTTCTAAACTGTGTCATGAATTTGTAAAATCGTTGAAGCAAGTTAAATCCAGATCAAGCTTGAAGAATACTCAAAAATGTATGTATTAGGTACTCGGTTGTCAACTATGTACTTGTTTCAAAATGAAATAAAAGTAAAAATTTATGATATCAAATGCATTTTATTCATTACAATTTCCAATTATAATACTCGTAGGTTTAAATACAGAACCCCCTTTTTTCCCAGTCGGTTAAGTTGCTTAAAAGGCTAGTATTCAAATTATTCTAGGCTCGATAAACCTCGGCAAAAAGACTCGGGTTTCGAACCACTACGACCGACAACATTTTTGTGCGATAAAATTAAAAAAATACCAAACGTCACAATCAAAGCAAGCAGATTCTAAAGCGATTTTTCTTGTACGGGAGATTACCATCTGAGTACTACTTAATCTGTGTTGATAAACAAGAAAAATCTACAAAAAAAGTAACACTAAGCTGTCAAATTCAAATAACTAAGTTTTAACGACATCTCACATAATTCCGCCCAACCAATTAGAATAACCATCGACGGCCGCCATGGCCGACGCACAATGGTCCACCTGAAGGATTAAGTTCCGAAACCAAACCATAGAACATAGAATCCCGCCCAAAAAAGAAAAACTAATCTAAATACTTACCATGTAAATACCTATGTTATCTACACTCCCGGATTCCTAAAACGACCCATCATACAACTCCACGTGAGGTATAAAGGCCAAAAGCATCAAAATAATGATGAGTCAAGGAAAAAGTTTGTATGCAGTTTCAAAACCGACATACTGGCCACCATCATTTTAGTGTCGTCATTGTTCCGCATGTGAATTCACGACCATTCAAGAAGTTATAGACTTTTATTCAATTTATTCAGAAAGTACAGGATGGCTTGATTTAGGAGTCCGAGTGTATTTTTGACATTTCTAAACCGTCTTCCTCGATTCTATTAAATTATACACAATCGGCGTCATTTTCCTATTGTGCACGATTTGACGAGCCGGAAAAGTGTCAAATTTAATTCCCTTATTGAAAGAAAATGTCTCGTTGAATTTTCCCATACGTACCTAAGGAAAAATAATACGGTCCTACCTATTTCCTTTCTTCGCGTGATTTTTAGATAGGTATGTCTGTGTGTGTGTCTGTCTGTCTGTCTGTGCGTGTGGCTGTGTCAGTGTGTGTGTATGTGTATATAGTCGTAATTTGTAATGTAGTTTTGTAATTAGATACAAAGGCGAGGGTAGTTCAGGTGTTGCTAACCTAAATAAACAGTGGTATGGAACCGGGAAACAGGTTGTATACATTAACTAGCGTAGGTCAGTAGGTAGGTACCTCTACCTACCTAACTACTCATTGTGGGATAGAGTTGCGTTTCCACCAAGATTCAAGGACTTTTTCATTATCCATGAAAGATCTTTGTTTTAAAAAACCATGGAACTAGTAGTTACAACGTAGGAGGTAGGTACTTACTTCATATTGAATGTAAACGAATGTTAATTTGTATTATGGTTATTGTTCATAAAGTAGGTAATAATAAATAAAATTCGGATTTATTACGAGAAAAATATCAAGTTTAATTAAATTCTTATAAATCACAACCGAATGACTCAAATCGTTTAAAAACAACATCAAAAATTACGTAAACTCTATAAAATCCAATTAAAACCCTTGACCTATGTGAAATTTATATTACTCATACATTTTTGGACAATAAAATAAAAATAAACGTGTTTAATATGGAAATTATCGTTCAGACAAATTATTACGAGTGTTAAGCATTTAGGTCACATAATTTTACTGCCGTAAATGGCTCTGTAATAAACAGAACAGGTTATTACGTAGAAAGCTGGAAACAATAAAAAATAGAAATATATCGTTTATGATATTTTTTTACGTTTTTCTTTTATTAGTCTTTTCACAATCGATTGAAGGCTGTGTTAAATCTGTTAGCCTAAAATGTCAATAGCACCCGGGTAATACGCAAATTGACTTGCAAATTTTTGGTTCCCAAAGTCCGTTATCTATTCCTAAAGTGGCATGTTTTGGTATTCCAAGTTTAAACTTGACAAACAAAATCCCACGCTTACTGGATGTCAATAAAATAGAATTTATGGTATCTGTGGATTACCTTGATCTTGTTAAAGTTAAAAATATTGTCATTTGAAAATATTCTGTATTAAATTATTAATAAATATTAAATCATATGTCTCATGGCTAGATTGAAATTGAATACAATAATTTATAATTGCACAAGTGGGTGTGGGTCTGTAATCAATAACTAATGACGTAAGTCCTTTATATTTACGACAGCATTTACATTATAAAAGAAAAAACATACACACATCCTCCTTGTGATTTAACTATAATAACCTACTAGAAATTTGTTACACTACAATTAAATATATAAATATTTCGATAAGGTTTATGATTAAAATTTTTTTTCAACAATTAACAGCTTTGACTGTCTATAGAGACATATTTATATTTTTATCTATACTAATATAATAAAGCTAAATCCCCTTATTACAAAACAAGGTTTATCTTCAGACCCAGGTTTATACCATGGAGCCATTATTGAGTTTTGAACTTTATTCCGACTATGGTAAAGTTCCTAAACACAAAACTGACAACTTAGTACCGAACTAAGTTTTCAGTTTTGTTAGAACGGCATTTCAATCACTGTTACGCGCATATTACAAAAACTGGCTCCATGGTTTAATTAAGCCATGTCAACATATAAATCTTGTTTTGTAATAAGGCGGAAAGAGTTTGTTTTGTTTGTTTGAAACCGCTAATCTCTAGAACTACCATCGTCTGATTTGTTTTTTTTTTTTATACTATAGCTCGATTATGGAGGAAGGTTAAAGACCATTTAACATGACGCTACGATCGTTAGGAGCCGAGCAAAAAGAAAAAAAGTCAGAAAAAACGCGGAAACGAAGTAACCGGGCGCGGCTATAGGACATATTTTATGTTAAAACAATAAACACGCGGATGTAGTCGCGGGCAGAAGCTAGATAAGTACTTCTGTCTAATTTACCAGCTTCGCAAGTAATACAAGAAATTAAGAGCGTCCATAATGCCACTAATTGTAGTTACAACCTATAATACCATAGAGAAAGCGTGAAGCGCCCTTACGTGTGCGTAAAGCAAAAAAAAAACTCACGTACATTTCCGTTTTCCTTCCTTTTGAAAAGCGAACGTAAAACTGCGTCGCATTAAAAAAATACCGGCGCGCGGCGTAGAACTTATGCATTTATGTTTCGCGTTAATGCAGTGTGTTCACCGTCTGAGTGCCTTATTCTGGAAAGATGATTATGAATCTCGATTTGTAAGTTTTAAGCGAGATTCATGCTTGATGCTTTCTAGAATACGGGTCCCCGAGTGCCTGAACATAGAATAACATTTTTCGCAGACGGATATTACGGAATTATAAGGGAGCGTTTCAGTTTCCGACTTGTTAAACTTGACTAAGTTGAGCTGTTTTTCATGTAAATGCGGGTAATTTGTATTTTTCCGAGTTGTTTACGTAAAAGCTTTGTGTGTGCGTTGTAAATACATCTTGAATGGGTATTTAGAATATAAATAGAGACCTACTACTATATCCAAAGTGTCCCCCTAATAGAGACTTCTCATATGATTTTGACGTTCAAAAGTGCCTTTTATGGGCCTATTTGAAATAAACAATTTGACTTTGATTATAATATATTTCCTAGCACTTCCCTTTATAAAACTTCCCCATAAACCTGCTAAGTATTTTCGTCAGTTAACATTATTTTTAAAATGCTTTTTAAAACTGTAATTTATTACCGGCCAATAAAACGTTTACTCTTCAGGAATGAGGTCGATATCGGATCACATTGGACGTCTATGAATAAACTTTTATTTCTCCACGCTACTTTGAAGTCTGCATTAAAATAACCTGTATAAGTCGTATATATTATCTGTACAGTAATAAGTTCGATAACTTTTAAATCTGTAAATCCGCAGGTGTATTTTCTGTGCCGAAATGCACGCCGCAATGGTGTGATTTTTAAAAAGTTGTGTCTTCGCTATAATAGTTTGTGTTGAAAAGACTTTACCTAATATGGTTAAATAATTCCAGAATGATAAATCAAGTACCTGCTCTGTTTTAACCGAGGAGGAAAATATTTTAAGAGCTACTTCAGGGGAAAATCTTCAGAAGGGGCTCCAGGCTTTTGGGGATAAGACCGGGAGTAACGATAATTTTTACCTCACTAAAACCACTCCGGTAGTCATCATGGAAGCGAACACCGTTACTTCTCAAAAGACCGTTCACTCTGTGCAAACCTCTGTTAGGGCAGATCCCTAGAGGTACCTAATAGGTACCTTTATGTATGTGCTAAGTCTTTTTTTGTATGACAACCTAACAAAATCGTTTTTTTTATTTACTTGAGTAAGTAAGTTAATATAGGCAGTTCTATTTACATAAAATGGCCGTACCCACTTAATACAAATAAAGCATAATATTTATTTTGTTTTGCCATAAACGTAAGTGTCATGCCGTAATACCTCTTTAAAAGGGCATATCATCATTGAACCGCAAATTAAGGTGAAGGTTTAATCTGACCGAAACTTGACATTTACCGTGCAAACATGACTTTAAAAAAAAACTTAAAAGATTTCCCGCCAATGAGAATTATGGTGATTGGAGAAGAGCGAGCTCTACGTTTGAGAAACTCAAATATTATAAAGTCACACCTTCCATAAAGTTTGTTTTACTTGTTATGAGATAATAATTTGTATGTGTAGCGTGCCAGTACGAAAAAATGCTCAAACATGAATGTGACCATTAGCGCTCCTCATTTAAAAAAAAGTGTTCCTTTTTCAATTTCCCGCTATTTATGAAACGTAATATAATCAGGTGCTAAAGATGTGTAATGTTCCTACCAATTAAAATTACGTCACCATATAAGTACTCGCTAATTATTTAAGTAAACACGTCTGTTTTACAAACATGACCAAAAACGTTTACCAATACCATTTACTTAACAAACATATGAACGTGCGTTTAAATGAATTAAGACCTGACCTCCATTTAATGGGAAGATTAATTGAATGAAAAGATAGGAGTCGGTCATTGTTCATTCAATTAATGAATGAAGTAACGGTTATGGTGTCTCCAATTAAGGACTTTTTATGAATAAATGTAAATTAATCTTTTTAAATTAATCTTTTTTGCGTTTTATGTTTCGAGCGAATAAAGGGACTTTTTTCTTGAGTGGGCGATTAATAAAAGTTACTTATCTCTGGGTCAAAAGTACCCCCCACCATCAACAATTTTCAGAAGAAATATTGACGGACATCCATATTCCACAATTAAATACAGCGATTTTCTTATTCGGTATAGAGAAATAAAAACACCATATCGTATGTATTTTTGTCCAAAACAAGAAAATGGCAAAACTTCTGTTATACCTGATACGAGGGAAATTACTGTTACGAATTGTTTGTGAACAAAATATACGTCTAGACAAAATCATTTACTTATGTTTAGTTACAGTTAGTTCGTAATCAAAAACCAAGCTATGTAGTTTTCGTTAGAAACGTTATTTAGAAGAATTTTTGCATTCTCATTTTAGTACAAGCTTTTATATTTAAATTTTTACTATCAAACAGGTTGACGACACACTTAAAGCTGCGATACGATCTTTTCAAGTTTAAAAATTCGAGCCACGGATTTTAGAAGCATCATTGTAAGATTTTAGCGACATAGTTTGTAGAACAGGCGAGTTGCGTCTTTTTAATATTTTAAACAAATGCCTATTTAGAACTAATATGAAAAGTTAGGACCAAGAGGACTAAAAACTTTATAAATTTTCTTGATGTTCTATTTTAGAAAAAATTATTAATAAACGAAGGTCTTTAGAGTACCTATGTTTGTTATGATATTAATAATCAAACAAAAAAGGAACGAGATGAAATAAGTGGTTTTGGTCATAGTGTCATTGTCTCTGCCCCAGTTTACAAATGAATCGTGTAAATAATGAATTACAAAACAAACATTTCTAGATGTTAGGCTTAGTAGCACGTCAGTCTAGACTCTAGACCGACATGGCGCCTTTAAACCTGTTAAAATTGAGAAAACCAGTTGAATAGAAAGTGTAGCTTTCGTAATTACTTCTTCATGGATATTTCTATTTCAATTCTAGATCATCATCATCATTATCTTTAGTTTTAACACACCTTATCTTTGAACTATTGGTTATCATCGGAGAAAAGCCACAATCGCTCTGTGAACTTGAAGCGTTCTTCCGTCAAGATTATACTAAACACTTAGATTAAAGTTAATAACAAACAAACACGTCAACGCTATGAAGACATCAAGATTTAATCTTGAGGCGTTATAAAATAATCCCCTGTTCTCCACAGTGTTAAAAACAATTGAAAAATACATAATAAACACCTGCAATTGTTTTCCTCGAGTCACCAAGCAGGCACTGATCCCTTAACGCACAACAAAACTTCTTATTTTCTCTTTCAGCGGATGCATTCGGGAGGAACATAGACAGAATCGCGACATCTTCATTATTTTCCCGCGCCCGTCGTATCCTATCTTGTCCAACTGTTTTTGTTGTTAGATGTAGTCGAGTTTTAAGGTCTTCACTCAACACGTCCGCTGACATTTTTGGCTGTATGTGTAGCAACTTTGTTGTTTAAAAAAATAATATAAAAAAGCGCGCCAAGTTTGACGTTTGCCTTGTTCGGGTACGCGCGTGTGTAGGCTTCGCGGCTCGCGGTGCTGTACTGACTGAGCAGTTTGACGGACTACGCCGAGGGAGCGAAGCGAGTGAAGGCATGATGTAGGCTGTCGATTAACTTAATTGATCGGACGCGATGAGAAATGTTTCGAATTCCCTTCAGAGATGTATCTCGTCGATGCTATGAGGAAGTACATCGTTGGTATTAATTGGAATAGGCATGTATGAAGATGCCGCTACGAAATTATTTAGTTTATTAGTTTAGGCTTTGCAAATGGTTTCTCTTTATCATAAGCTCAACAAAATTTTAAAAGATGACTATTCAAAGAATTTTCTTTGACAATGTGAAGTTAGTTTGCTTCAAAATGAAACATTTCTTTCAAAATTTCAATACCTATATACATAATAAAAGTGTTGCATTTTAAAACAAAGGTTCCTTATGAATGAGTGCATGTAATAACTGATAACGTTAACGCACGTGTTACAGTTAACCGATGTCACGTTTACCGCGCGGATATTCATTAACTAAGTACCGAGTTAATGAGCATTATTCATTAAGAAAGAAAATAATGTTAAGTGCAAGTGAATGGTGACAATTTTACTCGCAAAGTGAATCATTGTCACAACTGGTGGTTTGAGCATGACAGACAACGAAACTTTTATACTAGGTACTTATTGAAGATAGAATAACGATATTCGTAAATTATGTTCATCAGATGGTGTAGCGTAGCAGAGGGGAGCAAAAAGAGAGATATGGAAGTATATGGGAAAGACCTTTGCTGAGCCGTATTATGTTTGAGATGCACTAAGTAAGGATTTAGCTAAGCTCAAGTCCTTAGCCTAAAGCAGCAGGAAAACATCAAATTTGAATAATGGTCAAAAATACGTTTTCAGGAAAAAAAAATACTGTTGACGTCTCGAAACATGTTTCAACTCATAATATTTAAGTAGAAGAGGCACATCTTACATCTAAATCTTTAACACAAAGCACCATTATACTGTTACCTAGAACCCGTTTAGCTTCAATTTCCACAAAGCGAACCATATGTTTCTCATCACTGTTTAGTACAAACAAACCATCTTATAATTGAGATCTGTTCTTGAGCTCTTCAATGTTAATTTAAGTAGGATTTTATTGTTCCTGAGACCTAGTAACGTGGCATTGCTGCCTACGATCAATTTGTTGCATCTTATTTACTTCACATAAATGGAGACTAAAAGGTTGCTGTGTATATTGTGTTCAAAGATATCCACAGGTTCACAGATATCTTTGAACACAATATACACAGCAAACTATATACACTTGGTATTTGAGAAAACATTAAGTAAAATTCTTAATAGCAATCAAAATATATGGTTTATTCTTTGTTATCAAGACTAGGCACGGGCATAGATTTATAAATGACCTATTATTTTCACGAGCTATGATTTTTGTACCTATACAGGGTTATTTTTAAACGTCAATAACCTCTTAAGGGGTCATTGTACTCATCGTTATGAACAACTTTTACTATAGGACCAAAACTGAAATCGCGAAAAAAAAATCAGCTGTTCCCTACATTTTAACGAATTATTCCAACATAAATGTAGGGAACAGCTAATTTTTTTTTTGCGATTTCAGTTTTGGTCATTGGTCAAAAGTTGTTCATAACGATGAGTACAATGACCCCTTAAGAGGTTATTGACGTTTAAAAAATAACCCTGTATATTTTCATTTTTTTTTACTTAACTGGCGAAATGTGGCTGTACTTATGTACACTTCTGCCTAATTCTTCGAGGATGTTATTTTCCAAAATTCGAATGTTCCTTGCAAGTCATCAATTAGTAAAAATATTAATTAAAATTATGCAGTCTGACATTTAACAACGTCGTCATAAAAATAAATCAAATCAACTCAATTAATAATGATTTGACGCCATATATCTTCTGAATGGCCGATGTAATCTCCGGACGAACATTTATGACTAATATTAAATAGTTCGAAACGGTATTTAATAAGATGATGTTTACAATGTCTAATTTTACAGTTATGAAACAAAGGTATATGGTAAAGTCGTCTTTGTTCTCTTAGCGATAAGGTGTGGTCAATGTTTTTGACATAGATTAATAAATTGGTGTGTGACTGTCACTACCGTTTTGAAAAAGGAATAAATGACATAATGACATAACCTATCTTTTGTTTTCGAATGACAATACATTTTTGAGTTTGACTTCATTGGAAAAGTTAGAATTTGTAATGATGGAAACGAGACGGTGTAGTGTAAAAGGAGGGAAAACTGATTGGTCCTCAGTCCCTATTTATTGGTCCTCATAAAATTGATTGCATACATGACTTTATTCCATGTTATCGATTGTGTCGTTTATCTTGCTACTCTGTTATATTGTACTAGTTGATAAGGTTGTATTGCAAGAAGGCTATATAGCTGTTGTCTGTTATAATTGTGTCTATACAAATATATGTATTACAGGAACTATGGATATAGTACTTCCATTGACTTATAATTATTAAATAAAGTAACCGTCATGAGAAGCTATAAATACATAAAATTGCAAATTATACAACTATCAACTTTAAACTCAAGATATCTAAGTTGATTTATGAATGAAGAAATTATCGCTAAACGTCATAAAATAATTTTAGTTGCAATGAAAACTGAACCATACGCAATTTCAGTTAAAGTTTTAAATCCCAAAGTATGAAATTTATCTCGTCTCATGGCGTTGACTTTAGGTACTTCTCTTTTATGTTTTACTAGTCATTTAACTAAGTATATGCAGTCTTATGCCTTGGGTTATAGGAGGCCAGTTTTTTTATAGGTAGGATAGTCAGCTAGCAATCTCAAGCCAGGAAAGGATACCTTGCTATCCTGTCTTTTAAATATTTGCCTTGTAAAACTAGGGGATGATTATGGTAATTGAATTTGTGAATTTATTCCTTGAAAAGGTTACGAAATGTGTAGGTAGTTTCCGTATATGTAACTCTGATAACGACAATGTTTCTTTTGTAATGTCGTAATTTATTTCAGAACTGTCAAGTTGTAAATCATGTTGCATATATTAAACATGATATATTGTTGCGTCCTGTGTCATTAAATATAATTTGTTTTTACTTAAGACATCAGTTCCGTGTTTATTTTGCGTATTACTTATAAAACAGTGGTTTTAGTCATCATTATATTATTAACATTCTTCTTATTCAAATCTTTTGCTTAGTTAAACGATTGTTTCTTCAAGATTTAAATCTTTGTATTTGACAGTGTGATTTGAATTTGAAAATTGCAGATGGCATACATTGTAATATCTTTAAATATACGTAGACGTACTTGTGTATGTAACATGTGCTTACGTGTTTTATTTATAAATCATTTAATATACTATCTGTTGATAGAAATGTCATCAATTGCAGCAATAAATCTTTGTGAAGTGATAAGTGTCAGTTCTGATATAATATCATTAATGTCACTGACTGTAATGACCTTTGTCATTACCGTTCACAACCAAGCTTGAACACTAAGCCCATATACGCACGGGCGCTTTTTTAACGCAAAGTTTTTGACCGTGCTCTGGATTTTAAACTCTCGGCGTTGAACCGCACGTTCAGAATTCAACAGAGTGTATTCTCCTCCATCATAGCGCGTTGAAAAAGTACACAGTTGGATTTTCAACTCACGCCGCTAAGACGAGGGTTGAAAATCCAGTGAGTGAAATTAATATCGCCGGTGTGTACCTGGGATTATGTCCGACCTTTGCCTAATGGCAAATGTTCAAGCTTGGTTGTAAATTTGTAAACGGTAATCCGTTTACAAATTTACAACCAAGCTTGAACACTTACACCCGTTTCTAACCCCGGACGAAAAAGAGGGATGTAATAAGTTTGTAACGAGTATCTTTGTGTCTGTCTGTGGCATCATAGGCTCCTGAACGGACGAACCGATTTTGATATATTTTTTTCGATGATTCACGTTTTTTAATCGTGAAATGCCTCGTATATGGGCACGCGAGCGAAGCAAGGTTGTTTAGATTCCCGTAGTAAAGCACAAGTAATATGTCCGAGCTTCAGATTATTGATGTTACTTTGCCATTAAGAAATCTCGTGTTTTTTCACCCACGCTGTGTGACTCAAGCTTTACTTAGTGTCACGGCGATAAATAGATGATCATATTTAATCCGAGGCGTGGTATAGACAATCGTATTTTTTTTTCTAAACCAACAAGACATGAAGATATGTGGGTTGTGTCAAACTGTTTTTATTTGCGACGTTCGGAATCAATTAACGGGTTTTTGAATTGTTTTATTTATGTGTACATAGAAATGTGGCTTGTAGGTTGTAGCTAAGTATTATCAGCCGCACGAGTCGATCGATCAGGTTAAGCTACGCTTGCCGCGTTTGGTCCATGGATGGGTGATATTTACATACCAAGACCCCTCCGTGCCTCGGAAAACACGTTAAGGGGACGATAACCGACTTTTAATGACTTTATACTGAAGATCACGTCTAAACGAGTAGTGTTAATGATTTGAAAAAAATATATGATAAATTAGAGCACTTTTTTAATAATTTAGATTATGTTTATATTACATAGTGAAATTAATTTGTAAAGTTATATGTAAAACACTGAGAATGGCGCAAAATCTACCAAGCGTATTTTTCTGGAACCTTAACCAATTTAAAGATAATTTAATTATTGATCTTTTAATATACGCGTTTTATTAAAATGCCTTTTGTTTTGTGTATAATAAACTAATAATGCGTCAAATTGGGGACAGTGCTCCTTGATGGGCGGGTCCTATTACTGGCTGAAAGTACGACGCGTTGCGTGAGCTCAGTACAGAACACGCAAGCTAACCACTCAAGGTCACTGGCATATATCTGCGTCTTAAGTAAATGAATGTCTATAATATTTTAAAATATATTTATTATTCTATATTTTTAAATAAGACATTTCGAAAATGTTCTTAACTAATTTTTTAGACCTTTATATCCTGCTTATGCGTATGAAGTTTCATTAAAATCGGTTCCGTCATTTCGAAAAACGAGGGCTTGAAATTTTGTTTGAAACGCTGTAAGGTGTCAAAGCTCACCGGATCCTAAAATAAAGATATAAAAGTAATATACGGATATAAAATTAGAATGTTTAAGATGTTGTCTGAGCTTTATTGATGATTAAATTTTATTAAAAATGAATCAAAACGTTAAATTGAACATCGTATCGCACATAAAACGCGTCTATCCAATTACCGAAAAGCGTGACGTCATTTCTCAAGCCTTTGAAGCCTTTGATTGGCTTATCTTTCTCAACAAGGATTAATTAGAATTAAATCAAAAGCTAATACTGTTACATTATTAACGGTGAAGAACTATTTCTTTTAAAACGCCGTTGTTTAACGGTGGTAAATCCTTGAGAGATTTAGAAAACAGTTAACACAATTTCGTTTGAATTGAAAATTACTGCAATTATTTAGCAATAAGTAGCCGAAGTAATTTGATTCTTCTATCCACATAGCTATGGAATCGGAAGCCATAGCTAACTTGCGGTTACCTACCTAGGTTACAAGTAATTTAATCTGTTCGTTCATTGAAGAACTATGCAGGGAGGAGCTCGTGGCTAGGTAAAAACAGCTACACGGTTCGGGTCATCAGGTTAAGCAACGCTTGCCGGGGTTGGTCCTTGGATAATTTTAATACTAGACATAAAGATAAAAAAGATCAACCATTTTTCAGATTATCTAAAGTACATACTTACATCTTTTATGGGGTACTGTGTTAAATGTTACAACAAAATACCTTGTGATATATTGCAATTAAATTAAAGGAAATTTAAAACACATATTAAAAGAACACTTGGTAAACAAGTAATCCTATAACTTGTAAGTTAGAGGATTATATCCATGATAGGAATGCTTGGAAACATGCTGGTGCAGCTCCAGGAAAATCTGGAGTCTAGACAAAATCAAACTGGTTGCTACTTTATTTGTTTAATTTGTTATTTTTCTGACATTGATTTTACATTCTGTGATTACCTGGAGTCATACACTGACTTATTATTTTAAAACTTTTAGGAAAACATATACTTTTACGATGTTTGTAAATATGTGAGCACCATGTATCTATCTCATAATTAAGTTATTTTTCATTGCTTATTTTTTTTTTTTTTTTACCTATTGTGGTATAGTAATTTTAATTTATTCTAGGTGCATCGTCTTCACATATAATCTTATAATTAATGTACTTAAACAAAATATTGTAAAAAATAAAATAAAAGAGTAACGGTGGAGTTTCTTGCCCATTCTTCTCCATACGAAACTAGCTTTTGGAAGGGGCAACTAGAATCAACTCAATTTTTTTTGTAAATTTTGACGTTCAAAAGTGCCTCCTATGTGCCTATTTGAAATAAACAATTTGACTTTGACTTTGATGGATGACCATCTTTACATACCGAGACTCCTCCGTACCTTGGAGAGCACTTTAAGCCGTTGGTCTCTGCTGTCATTCGTGGATCCTTGACAGTCGTAATGGTCGTCAGAAGTCCAAGTCTGACAACTAGTCTCACCAAGGGGTATCGTATTACCCAGTAACTGGGTTGTGGAGGTCAGATAGGCCAGTCGCTCCATGTAAAAATACTGGTATTTAGCTGATTCCGGTTAGACTGCAAGCCGAGACAAAAGGCTGGGCAGATTGATTGATTTCGAAGAACTATTCGTTCGGCCAGGCCGCCTAATGGAGAAGCAATATCAAGGTTTCACAGAGGATAATTGATTACTCTGACATAACGAATTATGACATCATGTTGCTATATTATATCATAATTATTTTGATGTCAAACATCTATAGCCGCATTTAAAACCGATTCTGGCGGGGTAAATAATTTCGATGTTTCACCAGGCTCAATTTTTGGCGACACGTATTTATACATTATGTAACAAAAACCCTGTTGTTCCTTTTAGGGGCGTATACATTAACCTACAAGTACAACATTGGTAGAATTATAATTTAAAAAAATTAAGCATTGGCTAGTCGAGAAGTCAAAATCAAAGAACTAAAGAGGTTAGAAATCAGTTAAACATTACAAATATTAATAATGAAATATTTATTTTAATTATTTTTGTGGAACAGTTTTTATAAATTACTTGCTTTATTACGTATGTATACCGATTCTTAAAACGTAGGTAGAAGGAACAACAGGGTTTTTGTTACATATTGTAACACGTAGTTTTAATTTTTTCAGTAAATAGGTTCTACTAATGTTTTTGCACATCATAAGTTAATTACATACAAGTTTAAAAAAAAAAACCATAGATTTAAACAGAAATGCCGAATATCACCAAAAGGACCGATTTTTTTTGAAGATAATTGACCATTAACTGAAGCAGAAAGTATTTTGTAGATTTACTAGAAAGGCCAATTAAATAAAAAATCAAAGTAAGAGAGTCCCAAAACTGATTACCGTAATCATAAGAATCATCTATGACTATCATCGAATATTTCTGGGTCGACCGTCATCGTTACATTTGGATCTGCGTGGGAGTCATTGTACATTAATTTTGCGCAAAAACCACTCTTGTACCTCATTACTGTTCCGTTAAAGTAAAGGATGTTAATAATTTTAACTTTTATTTTATTATATTAATCATGGCGTTTCTTAGAAAATAAAAGATGATGGTAATATTTTAAGTAGGTAGCACATTCACGATCAAATTTTCTTTTAATTTATACTTTATTACAATGAGATAAGAGTTACATTGCAATTACTTACTAATGGTTTTACGTCGTTCTTGAATGAACTACGTGACTGTATTCAAATATTTGAGGTGAGCTTGTTGATTTGAACAGTAGTCCATTGTCACTGGTTATAGGTACAATTTATATAGATCGTCTACAAAATTAAAAATATCTAAGGCAGATTTTGACGTCCGCAGTTTCTGATACAGATGAATCAATAGGTACCTATTTAAAGGCATACGTTAAAGAATTTCATGAAATACGAAATGATTGGTGACTAGTGACTACATAACTAAGTGGGTAAATCGGCCATGGACTGTGACATCCAAATAATTGTTACCACAAATCTGTAATACAAAATATTGTATTACAATTTTAGAAATTTCTGTTATTTTCTTGTAACGTCTGAAATCACTGTTATTTATACATACATAAACTCACGCCTTCTTCCCATGGGGATAGGCAGAAACTATAGAACGCCACTTGCTACGCTCCTTACATACTCCTTTTGCTTCGCCTACGTTCATACATCTAGTCATACACGCACGCCGGTTGCGAGTACTACGCACCTGACCTTTCTGAAGAACATCACCAATTTGGTCACTATATGTCCTTCTAGGGCGTCCCCTTCCGGCGATTCCACTTACCTCTGCTTTATAAATACCTTTTGTTAGTTGCCTTTCACTCATCCTTTCCACATGACCAAATCATCTAAGCATACTCTTTTCAGTCTTTGTCACTACATCTTCTTTTAAACGTACACACATCTTACATACATCTTCTTTTATTCTTCTTTTATATATATTTATACATATAGAATACTATTCGTCTATTAAATTAATCACAATCGTTTGAGTCGCCCCCTGTCCAATTATAGGAATCCTTACAACTGGCTTGTAAGGTATCATTACATGTAATTTTCTGCTTCGCTAGTAATTTGGTCTTTCAATTTACAAGTGTTTTCAGATAATACACGTGATTAGCTTGGACTTATACGTCTTTGTAGTTTATTGTAGGTAGGTTAAGAAGTAAATTATTAGTTTTCTGAGGTTACACAGTATTATTTAATCATCACTTTTGAGTACTAAGAACATGGCTGTCTTTGTACTGCTTGGGTTTTTTTCCATTTCTCTTTTTGTTGGTCCTTTGATCTCGAATATTCAATAAAATCGCGTCGCACTTGCAAAAAGTTCGCCTTCCAACAAGGTTAGCCCAAAGTAAAGCATAAAGCCAGATGTTCCAAAAAATCTGCCTTTAAAATAGCATGAAGGCGTCACCATATCGAAATTCGAAAATTTCATTTCCAGTTATGTGCATGGAAGCGTATCCGAGGTTGTGGCAATGACAGTGGCCGTTTTTTCTTGGTTCTCACCTTACACTACCTTATCGAGGGTAGATAATGACGCGCCTTGTACGGAGATGACGGCGCAGGCGCAACCAGATCTTTAGATACACTGTTGCTAAGCTTAGATGGTTAAATATTGATTTATTGATTGGTTTCTGTGTGGATGTGTTATGTGGTGTGTTGTGTGTTCTTGTTGCATTTCACACTTGCTTTTATGACATGATAATTTAGGTAATGAAGTGTTACAGGCAAACGGTTTCTAGTAGGCGATCGTTTGACGGGTAACTGATAACTTTTTCAACGATGATGTTTGCTATCACATGGGAGAACTGCTTTTGACGAACACCACAATTACTGAAATTAATTTGCGTGGTTGCAGAATTGGCCCTCAAGGTGCCAGACGATTGTTTTGTAGCTGCTTTGTTTTGTGCTCTGTTATGGTCCATAACAGAGCACTCAAAGTCCTTGGTTTGAGTTATTTATAATAGTTTGGAATTGGTACTAAGATAATATTCTTGACTCGACAGAATTATCTTGGGGTTTATCATTTGTTCACCCCAGCCAACTGACAAGTCGGAGTGGAAAACTGGGTAACTGAATGAGTTGAACTTTTACACGATTGAACATAAAAGATTGGCTATTGTACGCAAAAACGGAAACGAGGAAGAAGTGAATGAATTAATGGATGATGAATTAATGAAATGCGCCGACTGATCACTTGAATGAATCCAAAGATTAACACTACCCCTGGAACCTCAAGTTTCATGGGCAGACATATACCATTGCATATCAAAGAGTAGACCGGGGAGCGCGATAATGGTAGGAGAAAGACGGAGAAAAAATTGCTCAGGTGGCCAACGGTCTCAAGACAAAAAAGATAGGGAAATGAAAACTAAATTTAATCTTTTTTTATTTCTATTTACAGATAGTCACACTCAGCACCTGTGTGTATCACAAACAAGTATCGGCCGGCATGTGACTAATGTACAATTAATTATAAAATAGGTTATGTGCTCCGCGCGATATGTTACCTCACCTTATTAAGCGATTGATCGCTATAGGTATGTAGAACGCGTAAATTATATTATTATAAACTCCCGTTTATATGGACCACGACTGTGTAAGTATAATGTCAAGTATTGTAATTTTCTCTCGCTATCTGTGGGAGTGATTTCGTGAAAAGGGACGGAAGTGTGTAACAGTGACAGCTTGAACATGGAATAAGTAGGTAAGTACTTTTTAATAGCACGGAATTAGTGTATTTATGGAATTAGTAAGTACTATACCAACCAAGGTGAGATGTAAGGCTCGCACACTTTAAAGGCTTCTACAGACTTGCGCGACACGCGACGCGACACAAAGGCCTCGCTTGGCCCGCGTGTCGCGCGACAAGCGGTGCCTTTGTGTCGCGTCGCGAGTTGCGCTGGTCTGTAGAAGCCTTTAATAAGTAGAATAGTTATCATGTGGTATTCCCTAATGAAGACTAATATATTTTGACAGCGTCGTTAAATGATCTTCAGAACAGGAAAAATATTAAGTTCACGATATCATTTGGTATTTCCATTCGCTCACTTAATTTTGAAAAACCAACCAACTCGTACATACGGACCAAAAAACCTGCACCCAATAGCAGTATACACTTTCGATCACAATCCGAATGAATTTAGAGGAAATTGCTAATCCATTCCTTCCTATTTATGTGTATAAATTCATCTGCTCAACAATGTAAATAAAGCAATTAAATTTGATAAACTGACAAAATGTATGGCATTGTCATTGTAACTGTGTTACGCAAATACCCCATTGGTCCTTCGTCCCCAAATACATTAAATTATTTACTTAACAATAGACGGGACATAGCGAACAAAATCGTAATCCGATACATTTGTCCTAGTGGGCAAAAGTCGCTCAGTCTAGTATGGTAGGCCTGCATGCCGCTCTAATGCTAGATGGCGTCACTGAGAAATGGCATCACAGATTTTCTATGACATTTTTTCGCATAGCCTATCTATAGTTAAGACGCTGACAACAGGTAAACCGCTGTCACTGACAGACTGCATACAAAAGAAAGAGAAGCGCGATGACACAACGCTTGTAATTTATTTCAAAATATGAAGCAATTATTTATTTACTCAAAAATGAGTTGAGTAATCGAAAATAAAAACAACCAAGTTCTGCATACAAAAAAGACGTTCTTGTTATTAATTAAATACCAACCGTAGATACGTTGATATTTAATACAGATATTTTAGATTGAAACTCAAAGTAAAGGGTTAGTTTACCGTTAATTTGTATCGAGAAGTTTTTTCTAAACGTATTTTGGTAACAACCAAGTTCTGAGAAATATGTTCAAGAATAACATACTTATATTTTTTCCGCTACCGCAAACTATATAGATTTAGCATTTTTTTTGTTTAGCACGAGCCTACTTTTGTAATTTGCCTCTTGTCAGCGCCTTAATATATTATTTTAAATCTCTTTGTTCGTCCCCAAAAGTAAAGGCAAGTACTCACCAGCGCGGAACACCTCGCCACAGCCATCGCAGCGGCTGGCGAACTGGGCGTCGTAGCAGTTGCCGCAGTAGATCTTGTCGAGCTTGGAGCCGAACTGCTTGTCTACCAGCGAGACGCGGCACTTGGCGCACAGGAAGCAGGCCTCGTGCCAGTGCTTGTCTTTGTACGACAGGTCCTGTGAGAGAAGAGGGGTTAGTTAGGTGAGAAGAATAACATAATATCACGCCTATATTTCCCGAAGAGTTAGGCAGAGGTGTGCCTACTGTACATCCACATTTTACCATGGGGCCTAAAATGGATGCTTTGGCAGAATCATAATATGATCTGCGTACAATTCATACATCCCGCAATTCATCTGTTTGACAGCTGCTATTTGACATTAGACTTCAAGCAATTCATAATTTGTGGACCTTCCTTGTTCTTTGTTGTGGACCATTTTACGAAACTCCCATAGACAAAACTGTCAAACAGATGAATTGCGGGATATGAATTGTACGCAGATCTTATTATGATTCTGCCAAAGCGTCCATTTTAGGCCCAGTTTTGTTTAAGGCCTGAAACTGCGTTAAGCGGGCGCCCGCGACGGGCAACCGTCGCATGTCTACGCGCGTGGACACGCGGGTGGGCTCCGTGGGAACGCGACGGTCCCCGTCGTGGGTACCCGTCGCGGAGACCGGATTATTTTATTTACGCAGTGTCGCTAGTTCAATTTACCTTCAGTCTGTCTGTCTGTCCGCCTGTCACCAGGCTGTATCTCATGAACTGTGATAGTTAGACAGTTGCAATTTTCACACATGATGTATTTTTGTTGCCGCTATAGCAACAAGTACTAAAAAACAAAATAAAATAAATATTTAAGGGGGCTCCCATACAACATTCGTGTTTTTTTTGCTCGTATTTGTCCTACTTAAAATATTGAAAACGGCAACAGGTAGACGCTTGAAATATTCACAGGATATTTAGTTATATAATATTCACTTTAAAAATAAGTAATTAAATTAGAATAAAACATATAATTATGGGGGTTTCCTTACAACAAAGGTGATTTTTTTGGCATTTTTATAGAAATTCGGTAAGGAACCCTTTGTGCGCGAGTACGACACGCACTTAGCCGGTTTTTCCATATTGAACTCTCAATCTAAGTACAGAATTACCTACGATAAAAATGTATTCTCAGAATGCCTCTTTTACATGAATCATGTTACCGGTCCGCTGGCGGGCACCGCGCGGGTCCCCGCGACGGAGCGCTTTTGTATGAAACCAAGCGGGTGCCCGCTTAACGCAGTTTCAGGCCTCATGTGAGGGCGAGCCTATTGCCTTCAACCTTGTTAAAATTAAATTGCATATGAAAAAACGCAATAATACTTTGCCCGATTCGGGACTCAGACCTCATGCTTAGCAGTTAGGACTTTTTGCTTGACGGCTATAAATGCTGACTAAGGAAATACTAGATTGAGGAACACATCCTCAATCTAGTATTTCTTCATCGATTCGAACTATATAGCTTACCTATATTTAAAAAAAAAATTACATTCCAAATCCAAATCAAATTATTTTACATTAACCTAATGGGCGCTTATGAAACGTCAGAAGCGTGGTGCTTCCCTAAGGAGAAGATCCGGAAAGAAACTCCACGGTTACTTTTTTAAAAATAATTGGCTTTTACAATGTTTTTAAATTACAGTGTTAATAGGTATGGCAGGCCAGCGTACGCCCGTCAACAAGTGCCGGACATAACAAAATATAAAAAATATCTATATAAAATATTATTAAAATAATGAAAGTAAAAACTTTGTTGAAATTAAAATTGTAGGAATATAATGAATAGAAACATCGTAATTTGGGAGCAGTTAATAGACATTCACATAGTTATGCCGTTAATGAGGTACCAGGAAAGCCACATGTGCAGATCGTATTGCCAAACTTCCTTGTCTTCAAAGTAGTCTTTAATCAATATGCTTTTTTGATAACGACATCGACGTTTGATGTGGGTTTTGATCTTTCCATCTCTATGTTCTGTAATCAACTTGAATTTAACTGTAAGCAACTTTAACAACTTCTTCTAAAAGCGGATACTGTTTATAAGAAATGACTTGCTTGTTTTAGTTAATCTAAATTTGGGTATCACAATGTCATGATTACTACGTGTATTTATATTATGGAAATCGCTTCTTATTTTGAAAAGTCCTAAGTTTTGTATCATCATATAACAACGGAAACCAATTTAAACTTCACAAATACTTTAATCCAGTGTAAAAACGCGCTATTGTTTTTATGGCAACGCGACTTGGATGTTGACTACATTATTATTATTCAATTTCAATCAATGATATCGGACATCAAACAAAAATAATGCTGAGACGAGCGCACATAATATTAAAAACGCTATGAATAGACATGACAAATCTTATTTAAATAAAGGCACGATTTACGAAAAATATAGCGCTTCGAAACACGATTACAATAATTAATACGTTTAAATCCGACGTGAAGAACATTAATCAGGGGTCCTCCCATCAGATTTTTTTCAATTCGATGGAAAAACCTGACATTATACGCAAAAAACCGGCCGAGTGCGAGTCGGACTCGCGCACGAAGGGTTCCGTACCATTAACTATAAAAATGGCAAAAAAATCACGTTTGTTGTATAGGTAAAAAAAAAATAAAACAAATATTTAAGGGGGCTCCCTTAAATATTATTATTTTTATTTAATTTTTTTTTAAAGTGAATATATAACTAAATATTCTGTGAATATTTCAAGCGTCTACCTGTTGCCGTTATCAATATTGAGCAAAAACGAGCATAAAAATCACGTTTGTTGTATGGGAGCCCCCTTAAATTTTTATTTTATTCTGTTTTTTAGTATTTGTTGTTATAGCGGCAACAGAAATACATCATCTGTGAAAATTTCAACTGTCTAACTATCACGGTTCATGAGTTACAGCCTGGTGACAGACGGACAGACAGACAAACAGACAGACGGCGGAGTCTTAGTAATAGGGTTCCCGTTTTACCCTTTGGGTACGGAACCCTAGAAACGTATTATTCCAACGACTTAAGTTGACTACGTAGCGTAGGCGGTCATTATTACCTTCAACTTGCTGGTAAGATACCGAGACCAATCAATTGTTATAGAGTTCTTTCTTATAAGGACAACATTAACTTCAGTTGTCATTCCTAAGAGTTGCTCCTAAATTGCATAACAACCTACATCTCAATTCCTGGAAATACCAGCCATCGTACCAAACCTATTTTGGTCCATGATTCAGAAACATACATTTTCAATTTCAAATAAACACTCGACTGCAAATCCTATTTGTTACATTCATATCAAGTTCACTGACCAAATAACGAGCATAACCCAAAACCTGAGTGCATACTACACAAGTATTTCCATCTTTCGGGTCAACGCTAACACTTGAGTTAAATTAAAAACTCAAATACATTCTCTCACGTTGCATTTGACGTGTTTAGTTCAAGTTTCAAAATAAATCTCCCCTCATTCTGGATTCTATTTCTGTCGGCGGTGCGAGGACCGACAGAACGTACATTTAAAACTGAATGTCGTAATGTCAATAAAATATGAATGTTTATTTTGGCCGATTACGAAACTCTTAGAGCTTCTTGGATCGCGTAAATCTTAAAAGAATCGTCTGACGGATCCACCCAAGCTTTTCAAGGTTGGCTGTAAACGAAAACATCAGAATACTGTAACCAACCCAGAAATAGTTTAGTTTGTGCTAACACGCAATTTGATTTCTGTAAGCGATCGTCAATTTGTTAAAGTCCAGGCTGCAGCAACAGTTGGATGTAATGCTAACAATATAGCCGGTGTGCGCTCGTCATAAGTAAACACGCCGCTAATGTGTTCTCGACTGCCGTGATAAATAGCAGCAAGGGGTTATAGTTTATGAGGAATATCATCCATAACTTGACAGAGTCGAAACTGTCATTTATCTATTAGAGAGCCATGATTCGTCGGCGCTGGATCGTTTACATTGATTGTTGTTTCATTATTACAATGAAATTGGGCGCGTTATAATAATGTAATTTAACCTCTATGATTTCCTAGATACCAGGGTTCATGAGACACTTTGGGGATTATATTTCAGTAAATGAACATTGTAATTTATCATAAGTGTATTTGAACAATTGGTTCAAATAAACACTAGTAGCGTTTGCAGCTGCGTGTGGACGGGAAAAGTCATTGGTTGTTCGTCGAGATAAATGTATAATGTTTGGCGTAACGTTAGCGTTATGTTGGCTTGGCAGCGTTCTGCCTGGGGCCGTGTGCAGAGGTGCGCCCGAAGAATCTGGGCCGGCTGGAGTGACATTACTAAATTTGATCGGTGAAACAAAGCTGACGAATGCCGTGGATTCTAATCTTATTCATACCACACATACAACTCGCTGAGAATTCTGTGTCAATGATATTTGCAATGAAACACAGGCCTCGTATGCAATTTTGGGCGTGGATTTAAGATGGCAAGAAAACATAAGTGATTTAGGAGTCATTATAGACCGTGGAGATGTTTACAATGAGCTCTCAATCAACCTGTCACAAACTGAATATTTTGCCAATTCTCTCGTTTGTTGTTCAGTTTATCCGCAAGATGATCTTTCCCGAAACTATTATTTATCAACTCAAAATAGCATTGGTCTTGGCATTTTACGGCGCTTTGAACTATTTTAGTTTCTGAATCGTATCTTATATCAATACAATTTATTTTGCAATTCAACTTCTCACAACAAAAACAAGGGGTCCAAGTTATAAGAAGGAGAGGATAAAACAAAATTACTTAAACAACAAAAACTCGAATCAAGACAAAAATTCAAACAAATATTCGATTCCTTTGCTGTTGAATAACATTACATAATATACAGTACCGACAGGACTGATCCAGCCAGTCATAAATGAACCTAAAGGTTCTAAATAATATAGAATCTTAACTTTAAGAGGCTAACCTTAGAGTCGATGCCGATGGTTTTGTTGCATTCCTCGCAGCCGTTGGCGAAGACGCTCTCGTAGCACTTGATGCAGTAGGGGTGCTCATCCCTCAGGACGTATCGTTGGCCGGTCAGCGACTCGTCGCATTGCCAGCAACAGAAGTGACCGCTGTGCCAGTCCTTGTTCATCGCCTTGGTGTATTCGCCACTGAAAATAAGCTGGAACAAAGATGGGAGATTGTGAATAATGTTTGGAGTCTCTAGAGAGACGGAAACTTTGGTTTCTGATGAACAGTTGGATTCCGGAAATATATAGATTTCTCTTTCGGGAAAATTTTCCCGATTTTTTTTTTTTTTTTGTTACAATTGTCCAACCAGGTTTTGATACAGACTTTCTGGAATATTGTCAAATTCAAGCGGCTTTGATTAAGTATCCTAGATTTTGATCAAATCGTATTCATTATTAATTGCATGCTTGTATTTATTTCATCATTCATCTTTTTCTCCAATGCATATGTTTATTGTTTAGGTGTTAAAAATAGATGTACCTATTCATGATTTCTTTCATCAAGTTTTCTGTTTCCCCTAAGTTTATGTTCTATGAAGACAGTTTAAGATTTATATGGTAATGGTTATTAGAGGTTAGTAAATAATGTTTCTGTCATAAGATCATTCCAAAACATCCGATAGGTACCTTCAATTAGGTCGGGTATGTGAGGGTGGCCAAAACACGCCTAACAAAGTACATATAAACAATGTTGTGCATGTCACTGACAGGGAAGAACGCGCGGTAATCGACACTTGACTGACACGAACACACTGGCGTCACTACACGGGTCAAGGGAGGCTGGCCACCACAACACATACCCATCGTCGGCGTTGGTGGTGGTGTTGGTCTGTTCCACTTCCGTGACGGTGACTTCCCCATCCTTAGACTCCCTGCGCTTGGAGGTCTTCTTGACCTTCCTGGTCTTGCGCTCCGTGGTGGTATACTGGACTTGTACGTCAACGTCAGCCATGGCACTAGACGGGGTAGTTCGTTAAGAAGATACGATATCACCGGACGCGGTCGCGACCCGAATTCGAATGGCGAGCAACAGTGGCCGAATCGCAGGAATTATTCCAGAATGTTTAGCGCTCGGGACGGTGGGGGGAGTTTGGGATTTAAATTTGGAAGAGTGACGGAGAAGGCAGGTGCGCGGGCGGCGTTTCCGAAGTATGGCGACTTGAAACCGCGCGTTTTCCTATCCGAGATCCGCTGCTATCCTTCCCTGGTAAGCGATACGATGGTTGAGCGCGAAATATGAATATTAGGAGCAGCTTACAGGGTTATCGGTTGGCCGAGATTCCGAATAGGTTAAAATAGGAGAACAATCACAGATTTACGCATGCTCCGACCTATAAACGCACAATTAAGCTTTGATGTTTGTGCAGCGCAAACTGGTTGGCGTGATAATTGATGCGTTTGACATAGATTAATTTTATTGATGCTCATCGTTAGCTTTTGACATATTATTTAGATAGGGGAGAATTAATAACAACGCGTGCTGAGTACAAAGTGTAGAAATGATAAATTATGTGATAAAGATCTATCAATAAATTAAGAGCTTGCATGAATGTATTCTAAGGACCATTCATTAGTATTTCAATAGGAAAGGACCAGATTTTTCCGAAGATGTACTATGCAATATAATAAAAACCGGCCAAGTGCGAGGCGGACCACGCACAATGAAGGGTTCCGTAATGGGGATGAATTTCTCCCAAGAACAAACTTAACATTGTAGTTGAAAAACATGTTCCCCCGAACATGTTTTTCAACTACAATGCTAAGTTTGTCATACATTCCAACTGCAAATGTAAGTTTACACGCACTATATTGAGTGATTTACCATGTTATTTTAAGACTATAGACTTCTTATAGGTTTTCCTGTAATCGATAAGTATAGAAGAACTATTCTCGGTATTTTTTTCAAAATTTTAGGTTCAGTAGTTTTGATAACAAGTCTTTTTATTTGATATGTCACACCATAAAGTTTAGAATGGGTTTGCTCTGGACCTTAGTCTAGGGCAGAGGTGACAGTGATGGAGTGAGCATACCCAGAACTTGCCTGTTGTGGTGTCTGTTTTTTCCCCTAAAAGTGAACCCCATATTCAAAATTCATTTATTTACGTTACACTTTCGTGTTTGGGTCACAGAAATTCATATGTGTAGCAAATTTCAACTTAATCGGTCCAGTAGATTCGGAGCAAATCGGCTGTGACAGACGGACAGACACACGAGTGATCCTATAAGGGTTCCGTTTTTCCTTTTGCGGTACGGAACCCTAAAAGTAAAATGATCTAATTGCCTCTACAAAAAATAATAATATTAAAGAACTAACCAATATCGTTACTCCCAAAGATAATTAAAATTAAAGATAATTTTCTGTCTAGGGCGGAAAAGTCGCTTTTCTCACAAAACAAATTGCAAACGTACCATAATACATAGCTTACTTAATGAAATAACCTCCTATGGACAACGCTAGCGTCAATTCTTCTGCAAATTTTATGGTAAGGTAATATTTATACTGAAGTAGACACAAGACATACTGTGTCCTAGGAGCTTTTCATTTGAGGATATCAAGCAAGAGGATGATCTTAAGCACCTGCGGAATTCCCATCTTGTGTGGTTTGGAAATGTGGCTTTCCGTTACGGGTCAATCTTCATCTTCAGAAAAGTTATGGGATTTAGGTATTATCTGCAAACCCTTCAATATTAATTGAGGTTACAGTGAGAGCGGGCTTGGAAAGACGGTGGTGCCCTTAGAGAGATCGTTTATGTATTTAGCCCTAAGAAGGGGTTGGAAGATTGGGGTTTACCATCCATAGCCTTCTACTGGGGCCAACTCATCTAACATAATAAAATATTTTTACTTTCGTAACGAAAATGAAGAAAAGAAAAATCATGTTACATCGATCAGTAACCTACTGTCCATAGAAACATGAGGAACCTGTTTGTGGAGTTTCTTGCCGGCTCTTCTCCATAGGAAACGACCAATTGGAACAGTGCACCTAGCTTCTGACGTTTCATAAGTGCCCATGTGAAATAACTTATGTGAAATAACAATATTTTTGATTGATTTGAACACAAGTTAAACAGTTTGATGTAAACTGGTCTGTAAGATATTCAAGTATTGCTTAAAGGGTGTAACAGGTGCACTAAGACAAGATTTTTTTGTATTTTCAGCCCTATGCGGATCTAAGAGGGACCATTTCAGACACGGATCTACATGGTCCTCACATGATCTGACCAAGATTATGTCTGGACTTTAAAAGAGACTTTGACCCCTGAGTTTGTTTCGCCATTTCTTCTCAGGGGTAGTCAGATAGGAAATGTCGGCTACACGATTTCATTTCATTTCATTTCACTGAAGATTGTTGTTTTGTGCATTTACGACATTGAAGAACTTTTTCAAAACTCAGTTCAGAATTGCAAATGCCGAAAAGTTTTTATTTTATTTTTATTTCTTCAGGATAACAAACAATTGCGCAATAATGCTTAATATTTAGGTAGATATATTTTATACAACACATAAGTAATCAGTTCACGCAACCCGCATCGTTATCCACAAATTAATGCAACAGTGAAAATAGTTTCAGCAAGGTCCAAGCAAAGTTAGCAAACAATTTATTGTCAATAGACAATAAATTCACGTTTACACGTTTTACAATAAGATAAGATAAGATAATGATTTATTTTCTCGCCACAATATAGGTACAGTAGAAAAGTATCAATACATAAAGGCTTATATAATATACTGTGGGAGACTGGTGCCTAAACTAGACGTGAGTCTGTATTTCAGGACACCAGGCCTCCACCCCTTGGGTATTACTTACATTTTACAGTTATGTACTAGTACAATAAGAAGTGCTGGAATTAACAAAAAACCTGTTTTCATTTATGCAAGGTGTTAGTATGGTTAGTAGGTGTTTGTGTGAATGTGTATCTGTGAGTGAGTGGGGGGTGTGTGTGTGAGTGTGTGAATGAGATAAAATGGTTAAGATGGGACAGCAAGTAGTTTTTCGGTTTCATCATAATTTAACTCCCGGAGCCAACTGCTAAGTTTGATTTTGCATTTGGCTTTGGTGAGGTTATAAATTGGGATTGTTCTATTTATATTATTATAAAGAAAGCGACCAAGGTAGCAAAAGAAGCGATTGGAGGAAACAGTCGAAAGCCGGGTGTGATATCGGACAATGGGATCAAATCGTCTAATATTGTGGGATAGTGAGGGGTTGAAGGTAGTGAGGCCATGTTGTTTTAGAACTGTTTGCAATATGAACAGCTGCCGAACAGTTAGTACCTTTGCTTCCTTCCTACAATGTGAAAAACTAGATGTGTGAATATAAGAACTAAAGCTATAATGGAATCTAAAAGGGTTTTTAATATTTAAATACTGGTTTTAAACTGTGCGAGTGACAATGCAAATATTATGTCAATATCGGCAAAATTATCGTTGTATGGTATCGTTGTAAATTGTCGTTTTTAAATAGTCTTGGAATGCAAATATCTAACTAATAGAAAGCTCCAACTTTTGTAACAATAGCCGAAAACTATTAGTTAGAACAACAGTTCCACGTAACAGCTTCAAAGACAATATTTATTTACAATTCTTAGTAGTTTTTGTAATAAAAGCTCGCTTTTTGATGGCATTATTGATGGCTGGCTCTTATGTATTTTTACTGTTGTATATTTTAGTTTAAGTTCTATTATACAGTATGTAACAAAAACCCTGTTGTCCCTTTTTGGTGGAATTATAATTAAAAAAAAATAAGTATTGGCTAGTCGAGGAGTCAAAATCAAAGAACGAAAGAGGTTAGACATCAGTTAAACATTACAAATATTAATAATTAAATATTTATTTTAATTATTTTTGTTGTACAGTTTTTATAAATGACTTGCTTTATTACGTATGTATACCGATTGTTAAAACGTAGGTAGAAGGAACAACAGGGTTTTTGTTACATATTGTATTTTCAAAATTATTAGGAGTTACCACAGTAACCAGGAAACTGTAGTTTAGCTTGATATACAGAATGTAGATCATCCTTTATCGACGAGAAGTTTTAACGCAGGGGGGTTAAGAATGATGTACTGAATCCATGGTAGACGGATTCGCGTCGATGTCCCTTCCACCCTATGTTATGATAAGTCGAAATTGATTTAAATCCCAGCTTTATGATTTCAGCTTTCTGGATGGCAGCAACTTTTACAAAATCATTCTTTTCATGAAGAAACTTGAAACTTTTAAAAGGAAACGTCAAATTAACTTGGTAATTTGAAAAGTCATAGTAATTGAACACGGAATGGACACAGCTGTTTAAATGAAAGAAGAAAGAGCGGCAATAAAGATATAAAACAAAATGAAAAATGGCAAACAATTTATTTTCATTGCCTCTAAAGTTTATTTCCGAATCGCACAGATCACTGTTAAAAACAAATGGGATGTTCGTCATGCAATGACAAAAATTCTAGGAAAAATTATGCAAGGCAAAACAACATTTCATGAAGGAAATCTATTTGAAGCTCAAAGGACCAGAATTCTTTGCGTGGTTGTTTACAGAGAACTTGCAACTAAAATTATGAATGAATCAGTTTTCTCTGTAGATACATTGGCGCATACTGTTCTAGCTTCCGCATTAGTTACCTTCGCTCGTCTAGACATACGGTCGATGTCTTCATTGAACCTTCAAACCGAGGTCTTGGTCAAAGCTATTTCATTCATTGGGCTATTTTTATATTTGTGCTTACGTTTCCGACATTTTACACCTGGGCGACCGCCCTTTGAATTGATCCTATTGAAAACGTCGGAAGATATGATTGATGACGCAAAAGGGGGAGAATGTCGTGAAATTGAGCTTTTTTGATATTTTCAATTTTGAATTTGTTTTATTTAAGAACTGGAATAAATCAGGCGAAGTAAGAATAATATTTGATAGGTATTAAAACGAAATAACACAAATTATGATACGAAAAATAGAAAGCTATTGAAAAGATCCTATTGAAAACGTCGGAAGATATGATTGATGACGCAAAAGGGGGAGAGTGTCGTGAAATTGAGCTTTTTTGATATCTTCAATTTTGAATTTGTTTTATTTAAGAACTGCAATAAATCAGGCGAAGTAAGAGTAACATTTGATAGGTATTAAAACGAAATAACACAAATTATGAATACGAAAAATAGAAAGCTTGCTACCGTGATGACGTATTTTGTAAGAAATAACTGATTTGACAATTATAAATTTGCATCCACTAATTAAAAGAGATCACAATGAACACACCATGACAATGGTGCATAAATGCATTTGAAAAGTCGTGACCTATATTGATGAGTCAACTCTTGCAAAACTAAAGGGAAAGTTAGTTTGTCCCAGACCAGTATCGAAAAAGAAAAGTTGTTTTTCTTAAGGCGACGATAACCGACTTTTAATGATTTATACTGAAGGTCACGTCAGTGTTAATAATTTGAAAAAAAAATATTTTAAATTAGAGTATTTTCTCAATAACTTAATATGTGAATATTTTAGATTATGTTTATATTACAGAGTGAAATTAATTTGTAAACTTATGTCTGATGCGGATAAAAAACTGAGAATGGCGCAAAATCTACCAAGCGTATTTTTCTGAAACCGTCACACCAATTTAAAGATAATTTAGTTATTGATCTTTTAGTATACGCGTTTTATTAAAATACCTTTTGTTTTGTGTATAATAAATTAATAATGCGTCAAATTGAGGACAGCGCTCCTTGATGGGTGAGTCCTATTACTGCCTGAACGTACGACGCGTTGCGTGAGCTCAGTACAGAACACGCAAGCTAACCACTCAAGGTCACTGGCATATATCTGAGTCTTTATAGACGGAAAACCCCACAGGGAAAATAGTAGGTATCATTCATACATTTTAGCACTAATAAACAGTCCCCACATACCCAATCGTGCCTGCCATCGCAACAGGAACATCGAGATTAAAAACAACGTGAGTTGTTATGACATACAATCATCATCTTTCTAGCTTTTTCCAACTGTATTGGAGTCAGCTTCCAGTCTAACCAGATCCAGCTGAATACCAGTATTTTACATGGAGCGACTGCCTATCTGACCATGAATGATTTGACCCCGGGCCATACACTATACCTAAAGGTTTTTTCTTCTATCAATGCCTTTAGCCCAGTTTATTTATTTCTTTACAAACATCCGCTTACCTAAAGCTGTTTACTGTAATAAATTCTTCCAAGACTCAATTGATTTATTTCACGAACATAAATCACAAAATTAATCAAATCGTTCACAATAGTGTTATCAATTAATACATTTTATCGAATATGAATCTTGCCAGCGAGCCATTTGGCACGCAGTGGGGTCGAGGATAATTTAATTATGATTATGAATGGTCCTAACGGTATAAAATTTTAAACAAATTTTCCGCACAAAGTCCAGACACAAAGCGCATAAGATATTGATATCAATCTTATAATATTGATAGATCAGACAGACGCAAGTGACTTCTTGAATTTGAAAATAGATGAATGCTTCGCAAACTTGCAGAAGACTAAATAATAGTGACGTGCGCGAATTCAAAAATGCGTTTGAGTGTGTAATGAGATGAATGTATTTTCTTTCGTTCCTTAATGCAAGCTGTGATTAAAACATTTCTACTAGTTATACAGGGTTCAGGGGCAACTTTTACTATGGGACCAAAACTGAAATCGCGAAAAAAAAAAACAGCTGTTCCCTACATTTATGTTCGAATATTTCGTTAAAATGTAGGGAACAGCTGATTTTTTTTGTTTGTTCCCATAGTAAAAGTTGTTCATAATGATGAGTACAATGACCCCTTAAGAGGTTATTGACGTTTTAAAAATAACCCTGTATAGTGTGATCTAGAGAAAAAGAAAAGAGTATTACAGTAAAGTGAAAACCTAGTGGTCATCCTTTAGGCTCCCACGCATAAACATCGAATAAGAATAAAGAAAAGAAAAGAATTAGAATATTGTGTAATTTTTCGTTGACATCATAATCGCTCAATAGGTATGTTTAAGGAAAGATAGTGATCAAAGGCGAACCTTTCCGGAGTAACAGTATACCTAAATTATGTAGATGAGTACGAAAATGACGTAGGTCGTATCATTTCCATTTTTAATGATTTAACGATCAATATTAAAAATAAGACGTAAACCATCAAAAACAATCCAGAATCACAACTGAAACTAATCGATCAAGACTATGAATTTAAAAATAAATATCCCACTATAAACGAGGCTCCAAGAATTAATCTAACTTTTTTCTATATGCCTGAAGTATGGGTTGGCAACAGTAGCCATCTAATTTTAAAACACCGAATCACGATGCAGCAAAATAGAAAGGAGATAGATATCATTTTCATCATGATAGATGAAGATATTTCTTAGTCGGGATGAAAAATGGCATGATGTTTTGGCTCAGTTTAGTAATGTATAAATGACGTTATTTTGCACGCTTGTACAAAGGGGGTGGACAGTGCTGACAATTAGGGACATCCTAAAATAATGTCCCTGCCTACGCTAGGGAGAGTTGTTTATTAATAAGTGTGTTTGGGAGTACGGCTATAGTGGGTACCATAGATAAATAACTACGATGATAGAAACTTATATTCAGAAGAAGACATATTATACTGGTTTATAATAATATGGTAATTATGTATAAATAATTGCGCTTATAATGGTTACAAATACATTTAAAACGAAACAAAACCCAGACCTTGATATTTTTAGAGAAACTCTGTTATTGTTAAACACAAAACATTTTGTAATAACCACTGGTTATTTTTGTTTGTTTATATTACAATGTTTGCTCTGGTAAATCGTAAAGTTACTGATTTGAAAATAATTTCACCACAACGCTTTGAATCCCGACACTATGGTAAGGTACGTGCGTTTATTGGCACAATAGAAAAGTTCGTCTACTTTCCATAAATCAAACATTAAAATAGAAGATACAGTCACCTCTGTAGTCACACGACGACGTTCAAAATTCGAAATAATAAAAACAAATGACAGTGATTTCGAACGAGAAGTCAATAAAACTATTCTAGATGAAAAGAAAACAAAAGAACATCGTGTGGACATCAATTAGGTTTTTATCAAAGAAAAGAGTTAGGTCGTGGGAACACATCCTGTCGTAAAAGAACATTTGTGTGTGTATGGAGCTCGTGGTTCAGTGACGTGCGAGTCGGAAGTTGTGACCAAAGTAATAGTAGACTTGACTAGAATTGTGGGTTGAAATGCATGTATTTATGGAAAGTTAGGTCGGGTGTCTAGCAAGAGATTCTTAAAATTAATATAATTATTTTAAAGCTAGACCATCTTTGAATGTAATTACATTATTTTGCTTGTCTATGGTTTTAATACTATTTCTTTATTGATGAATCAATTCGTATGACCTTAAGCCATAAGCAAAAACTTGACACCTTTTCATCATTGAAAACAATTTAATGAACCCATCACCATTAGTCTTCTTGATTCTTGCACAGTAATAATTCCTACCATCAAGTCCTACTAACCTACAATCATTGACAAACGAACTACAGAAGAAAGCACTTCAAAGCATAATATCTCATCAGCCTCCTTTATCATACATTTGGCTACAAATATACATACATGGTATTAAAAACGTATCTTCCGTGTCATATGAATAGGGCTTAAATTAAAGAGATTTACGTCGTCTGTGGGCTTCAGTAATTCGCCCACAGTTATTTGCAAGTCTTGGTGGAATTTCGGCTTATTTTGGCATTCATTACGGTTCTTGTTTGTGATCGTTTGTACACGCAACAGCTATTTTGTCAGCATCATTTACATTGTTAAAATCAAATAATGAATAGGGAAGTTCGTCAGGGATTTGATAACGTATATTTTTCTAATAAGGTATTTTATATTATTATATCAAATTGGTAACTTCTATCTAAGCTATGCTACTCTTGAGGGCTAAGACAAGTGGCAATGGCTTTCAAAGCGTTTCGTATTGCTGGAAAGACTTTCAACAGGATTGATTTCGGCTTTTCGCTAGCTTATGTCAATCCAATACATTTTTTACTTGTACATCATCGTTATCGCAGATTGAATGTCACTTTGTCTAAGCCCTCTGGTGTACTATAAAGCTTTGTTATATCTATCCATACTTTGGGTGCTCTCTTGCCAACTTTAATTGAATATTTGTGACAGTGATTATACATTGAAAACTGTCATTGTCCGCTGTTAAATTAGTATAACATTTAAATGGATTGTTGAACGAGAATCCTGAGTTCGACAAAGATGCATCTTTTATTTATATAGCTGATGTGTCTACGTACTATGATTATTTAGACAAATGTGTTCACTTGCACTGACTTGAGTTACTAGCGGTGTCATCATTTCATAAAGCTTAGGTTTGAACAGACGTACGACATATACTAAACCCAATAATTCAAATCATTGCCAAATGTAATTCTCAACCATTAATCTTTCCCAATTCCCACAAACAGTTACATTTCCAAGTTCAGTCAAAATAATCCCAAGGGTGATAGAAAAATACTTTACAGAATCTGCTCATAATCCACGTTCCCCGATAGATGGCGTTAATTCAAAGGTCGTACTTTATGCCCTGGATTTAATGATACACATCTGGGTCGAGGTTGGACGTGTATTTTCGGACTATTGTGCAACAGTTTTGATTAACTGCTCATAATTTAATATTAAGTGGAAATATGGCAATTAAATTGCACAAAAATTTTAAGAATTTGACTTGACCTTATCTGGGTAAGAAAATTAAGATGTTTTAGCTGCGACCTGTTGAACTGGCTGATATCATTAATGATTGCAGCCCTTAACACTTTAAAGAGGTTAAATTGTATGTTCTAGAATAGCCTGTCATGTTTCATTATAAAATATCGGAAAAATAATAAAATGGAGGCCCTAAGGCTAGACGGTATAATATTGTGACACACGACTATTGTAAAAACCTGAACCAATAGTTAAACTATTTCTTTACGAGACCATTATTTTCTATAAGTAAGTTTGTTTTCGGTCTAATTACAAAAACCAACATGAAATCTAACGAAGGAAATCGGGCTATTACGATGCTCACAACCAATAAAGCTTTCAACATTTTAACTGTGCTAATAAAATGTGTAGTAGGTAGGTACATTATTAGAACATAATGTAGAACACAAATTACATAGTCAATAAGAGAATTACGTGATTATTACATGAATTTAATTGTGTCATCGAAAGTGTATCTTCGTGATTGTGTTTATTCATTATTGCATTGCGTTAAATTTATTTCCTTTAATAAGAGTATTTATAGTATTCACTTTTACCTAGTAATCAGGGAAGCGAGCCAATTAATAAAATAATAATAAAATCAACCTCACATTGTCTCAAATATGATTGTGTCTTTAAGCCAATCATTGCATCAATTTCGAAATAGAATTGTGTCTCATAATTTCGATTTCTCTACATAAGCCATACAGATTAGAGCCTACCTTTTCAAATTCCTGTCACAAAGGATATCAAAGTTTTCGGTTATTTCTAAGGGTTTCAAAGAAAACAAAACACAAACGGGGCATCATAATTTAATGTTCAGTCATGCTTACAGAGGCTCACAACCAGCAGTGCGCTCGTGCTGCGTTAGGTTCTAAGCTAGTCCCCTGAGTTGGCCCAGAAATCTACTTCTTCTTCCTCCTCTTCAATTACCTCTTTAGTCTCAGTCGTTTCTTCCTCGAAGGAGTTGAGTTTGGGAACGTCTCTCAACATCGGCTTTAGCTCCGCTTTGTCTTCGGAAGCCACGCTGTCTACTGACACATCCACGCTCCAGTGGTCACTCCTTCTTTCCCTCGAGTTTTCCCTCGATCGACTTCTGGAATGAGAACGCGCTGATAGATTAGGAGTGCTGCCGTACCCTGTCACTTTGCTGCTTTTATTCATACGCTCGAACTCAGCTTCCTCGAGTGACGTGAACATCTTTAATTCTTCCTCGCGGGACGCTCGCGACTCTTTGGAAGAATTCGATGACGAAGAGTGACGTTTCCTGAAACTCCGTCGCCTGCCACTCGGGTCGCTTCGTTGTAACGGTCGGAACTTAATCCCATCAAGAGATCTTAAACAAATTCATAACATATGAGTAGGTATAGTACAGATGAAGTGAATGGTATGTAGTACCATGAATTAGCTTTCTACAGTTTCTACTCGTGCATATGTTGGTGTCCGAATGAGCAGTGATCACTCATGGCAATGGGACGCAGCTAAGTCACTACTGAACTGTAAGCATGAGTGTCTACATGAGAGATGTTCCTGCCGGTATCAATGAATATTAACCTGAGGAATTCTTCGCTGTGCTCGCCTTTTTTGTCTTCGTCGAATGATTGGAAATGTATTTCGGGCAGTGTTTGCGGGGTGCGGGTGGGACTCAGTGGTCTGTAATGCCATGTCAGTTTCTCGTCAGCCCCAACGTCCTCCTTGCTGTCAGGCTCGACAGAATTTGAAGTAAAGCTGTTGTGATTTGAATCTGAAATAGTTTCACGAGGCGTAGGTGATCTGTTTCTTTGACCGACGCTGATCGACCCTGAGGAGTTCGTTAGAATGGTTTTTGTTTTCGACGGAATGTACCTGTCGCTCCTGTAGTCTCCGTTTGATTGGCTCTCCTCGAGTGACTCCTGTCCGAAGCTGGAGATTTTCGTAGAGAACAGTATGGCGGTCGAGTTTGTGTTGTCACCGTAGTACTTGACGGCGGCCGACTTTAGTTTTCCATTTTTATCATCAGTTAAACATAGGTATCCCTGACCGCATTCTATGCTCCAGTCCGCTGCGGAGGATGCGTTGTCCGCTTTTCTAAGTTGGCTGCTGTAGTACTCGACGAGTTCTTGCAGGTCCGGGTGGTCGCGGGGTATGATGCCACTAAGTAAGTGTTTCAAGCACTCGATCGCTTCGTGCGCGCCGGCGTACGAGATAGCGACAGACAGCAGGAGTCCCATTTCAATGTCCTCGAACAAACACGGCCTTATCAAAAGGAATGGAAAAGGGGTACTTTTGAAAAGGGTCTCCGGGGAGCAGGACGGATGCAGCGCTATTACACCGAGACAAGATTTGAACAACTGAAATTAAAGTGTAATCGTTGCCAAACTTTTGTATCCCGATTTAGAATTCATTTGGCGTTGTGGCCAGACATTAACTTTACGTCTCGTTCGATCATTCGGCCGAAGGTCGCGGGTTTACGAGACTATAAAAATGTTTTAGCCAGTGATTGATTTGTTAGCCCGTGCCATTGTAGCTGTAGTGAGTTATTGGAAATGTTACATCGGCTCACTTTGTTGGTGATTTAAGATGAATGCGTTTCGTTGCAGTTCCTGTGATGTTTCAATCAATAAATCCACTTAGGCTTAGATCATTCCACTGTCGGATACAGGGTTCTCTATGATGTTAAGCAAGTTTATGGTGGTTAACGTTCATTTCATCTAGACATATTAACGATTTCGATCGATGCGGTAAGTGCATCTGATATTGAGATAGCAATCAGTTTTTATTTTATTTTATTACCGACTTTATTACTTTTTTACATTTACGTAGTTAATTAATTAGTAGAATAGGAGACAGCATGCATCTTATCTGATTATTCCTATGAAAGGACGGATCACAGATGTGGTCGCGGTTGCGTGAACTTTTAACGATAAAATCATGTTAAGTTTAAACCACGGAACGTCCTTAATATATTTTACTAGCGTCTACTCATTCTACACTACTTGACTGGAAACGTTACTCAAGTAAAGTAATTAGTAGTTCTTTAGGTCAAACAGCGATGTCTTTGTTTTACTAATCATCCCAGTTTAGTTGATGACTAACTGCTACTGTTGCCAAATCTTTAAGTGTCCGTCAAAGGCGCTAGAAATACGTAATTTTGTGTCATTCGTGCGGTTACTAGAACAATTTATTGTCTCTTAAAGGACATTATTAAATTTATTATTTTATAAATTTGTATTAGATATAAAAAAAAAACTGTAGCAACTAAACCGTTTCTTGAGCATTGATTGGCCGTATGACACATAAAATCTACGTTTACATTGGTAAACGACCAAAATCTGAAACCAAGTGATAAAATAGTCTAATTTAAATGAAAAATTAATGAAAATATGTATATGTATTTTATAAAACTACACAAATTGTAAGAGAATTCTCAAGGAAGCTCTCCAAAGTATATCTTACGAAGATGCAGAGAATGTATTAACTGTTTTAAGGCTTCTACATACCGGGGCGACTTGTCGCGCGACGCGACGCCACACAAAGGCATCGCTCGTCCCGCGACTCGCGGGGCCTTTGTGTCGTGTCGCGTCGCGCGACAAGTCGCCCCGGTATGTAGAAGCCTTTAAAGGAAATATGTATACTAACCTACGATAAGTATTCAGACTCCGGGCTGCTACTGAGAAATACCTGGTGGAAAAACCCAATAACAACACTTTGTCCGACCTGGGAGTCGAACCCCGGACCTCGAGCAGACTCAAACTTATTATAATTTGCATTATTTGTTTATTAAATTAGTTCACAGTTTTGAAGCTATTGTAGCGGCATCAACATCGCCACATGCGGACTACGCGTCACACTGACGTCACGCAAAATCCTGCATCGCGCAAGCAGAGTTTACCGCGCAACTAGCATAAATATACAACGTCCCGACATCAACCGTCGGGCTGTTGCCCACCAGACACAACACCCATCTGGTTGGAGGGTCCTCCCTTTTCTATAGATTATCAGTGAACTTTACACCCTGTTCTTCATGCTTCTAAACTATAATAGGTACCACAGGTAAAGGACAATGACCAAATCACTATGGGAAGTGGCACATTTGGTTTAATGCCGCGGCCATCGTTGAAACCTTGGTCGGTATTGGAAAGATCTATCACAAAAATTAATTGATAAACGATTTTTCTACAAATGCAGCACTTTTTTATTGGTGGATAATTATCAAATAACTTCTCCCGCTCTGGACGGAGCGGGAGGGCGTGTCAGACGTGTACTGACTAAAACCCACCCGTATTCCTTCATTTGCCTGTGTGCCAGGGCCACGATATCCCTTTCGGTCAAACTCACAACCCTATGATATATTTGAACTTGTTTTTTTTTTGTAAAAAATAAGCTCTAAGCTGTACAAACCTGCTTTTAGATGATAAATAAGAAAAAAAATGTTTTATTTTTTATTATCTATATAACTCGGTTCAGACTGATGCTAAGTTAAGTTACCGGATATTAACTTTTGTTCGTCATATTATTCTGCATCTAATTAATATTTTTTTATTGATGGCCACGAAAAAAAATTTAATAAAAATTTAATTGCATCAATTTGGTCATTGCCTTATAAGACGGTGGTGACGTCGCCAGAATATCTTCGTCAAAAAATCAAATCAAATCAAAATCAAATATGTTTATTCGGTAGGATATGGTACAATATCTATTGTGTGTTACAATAGTGTTTCCAGCATACCCTGCCATAGTATGGCGTACAAATATTTATACACAAAAGCAAAGCCCATCATTTAATAACCTATATAAAATTATGTATAATAATGAATTAGAGAATAAAATATGAATAATAGTTAATTAATACCGATTAAGATTTTATTGTAGTAATAATAATAATTATAAATAATGAATTAAGTAGTTTTTGCATGTCATGGATTTTAAAGGCTATTTTATTACTTTATTATATTATTAATGATTTATCCTCTAAGTACTGTTGAACAATGTAATAATTTTTTTCTAATAACAGTCTGAACAATACCCTTCTGAACAACGGCAATGGCAAGTCTTGAGTATTATTTGGCAAATGGTTAAATATAATAATTGCCATGCAGTAAGTATTTTTTTTAAATAGCATTAGTTTTATTTGGGGTTATTTTAATTTGTCTTTGTGCCGTGTTCGACTATTTATTTTGTAACTGCTTTTTTGGAATAAGTTATATTTTTTTTTTACAAAAGTGCATATTTGACACACTAAAATATCATAATTACTATGAATAATTACGGTAATTAAGCGTTACCACAACTGTTAAATTATAAATATCCTCCCGATCGTATTAAGTTCGACAGCATTCAGAAGACATGATAACATTCGCGCAAAATATGACGCTGCTCTGAAAAATCCGAGAAAAACCACTTGTGTAAGTAAATAGCCTTGAACTATAAATAATTTTGTTCCAATAAGTTGTTACGTAACTTTCTTTTTCGCAACAACGCATCGGATCTCTCGTATATAAAAGAGTCCAGCTGTATCATTATATACAATGCGTGGGTTCCAATCTTGACATTGAAACACTGGAGAGCTGAATAATGTTCCAGTTTCATATATTACAGAACAATTTTATTTTGCGCCACTCTTAGTACGTAGGTACGATCTTTTTTGGAAATAAAGTAACTATTAATGAAGTGGCAAAAATAAATAGTTATATATTTTTTTTTTCATAAAGTATTTTTAAATGTTTTAAACTGCTACCTATCCAATTTAGTACAAGTAAGTAAAACATTATTCATGTAATAATTACTTTAGTTCAGATTAATGTTCTGTGACTATTAGGTACATGGGACTTAATCATAACCAACTAAACCAAAACCAAACCTAAACCAACCTATGAACAACTGACGGGGTCCGTTAGGGCCAATGCCTGCCAGGGTTGCAAGTTTGTCCGAAAGGGATATCGTGGCCCTGGCACACAGGCAACGGGAGGAACACGGGTGGGTTTTAGTCAGTAAAAGTCTGACACGCCCTCCCGCTCCGCCCAGAGCGGGAGAAGTTATTGGATAATTTCCCACCCAAAAAAAAAGAAGACTAATATGACAACAACATATAGTGTATTTAATCATTATAAGGTTAATGTAAAATGGTTCAGTAAAATATTTTCTGAAAAACCTAGATATTCTATTTAATTTTAGGTCTATTCACTGAGAGGTGCTTATGTAACACTCCTCGGATAAACATCTGTTCTTAATCAGCGAATTTAGAATCTCTACTATTTACTGGGTAAGTACTATTTTTATAACAGTTTAGTAACAAACATATTTTGTAATAGACTGACAATTTGTTACAACAATAAAAACGGTTTGTTTAAAGGCTCCTGCAGACAGGCGTGACGCGACTCTAGTAGAACAGTTTCTATGAAAACGTCATGGAAATTGTTCTCCTAGAATCGTCGCACCCCGTCTCGCTTAACAGCATTTAAATAAAAGGTGTATTATTTTCTTCTCGATTGATTTTTACATGAATTCTCCTTCAATTTTATCTCGTGTTCGCTATTCCTTCAATTATATCCCAATTTATTGTTAGCCGAGCTGTTGAGATATTAAACAGTACCTACCTACAACTAATCCAAGCAATCAACAATATTAAGGTCCATTGCCAAGCAAATTAGCCGTAAAATAGTCCCTATCAAGAAAATACGTCCAAGCATGTGTCATCGACCTTTGAGAAATTAAAAAAAAATCCGTTGCACACGTAACTATTCTTCTTCAGTTTTTAAATCTTCAAACTTCGAACACTTCAGAACGGTATGTTTTCTTTTAAACACACGTTTACGTTGTTTTGTCAAAATGCCAGAATTATTTCATAGCTAAACATATTTGTTTGTAATATTAATCTCAAAATATTTAGTTCTTTATATTGTCATTGAGTAAGATTAATAACAACAAGTGTGCTTTACGATTTTATTTGATATTTGATTTACTTCGTACATTTATTTGCCTCATAATTTTTCATTGAAATCTTTTTGCTATAAGTACAGCTGGGAGAAGTCAAAAGCGAATTATATTAGTGTATTGACTTCGAGACCAGTTGCTATTTACCCGAAAATTTTCACTGAAAGAAACTGAAGGAGGATTGCCAAAATTGCAAACACATTATAAAATGACAAAATGATGGTACTTTAGTAGAAGTACTGATGGTCCTGAGCTTGAAGATCGTCTTATGTTTTAATGATATCATGAACTACTGTCATCTAGCGTGATCTAGCTAGTGTTAAGTGCAGACACGAGAAATGTAAGTAGAAGAATTGATTTTGTAAAGACCAACGTCTCTCTGTCTGTTGTCCGTTAGTGTACAGACTCGAAAAACCACTTTGCGATTTTAGAGTTTTTTCTAAATCCATAGATTTGTGTTTTTAATGAGGGTTGTACCAGATATTTTGAACAAAAGCATAACTAGTCACACACACATTGTAAAGTCGTTGTACGTTTTAAAATATACCTGATAACTCATGCACTTCAATTCTAACAATATCCAAAACCATTATTCGACATAGAAACACAATTTCCTAACTCCAGGCGCCATTCCAAAGCCATTATTCTTAACACAAATACGTAAGATACTCTCATTTAGGTACAACATACATCTAATTACGGATCGGTGACGTCGTCGTGACGTCAGATGAACCGTGTGGAAAGTGTGGGCGGACCTTTAGGCAGAAGACGTATGCGCTGGATCGTTGGATGCGCTGGATAGTGCGGCCACTGATTTCAGCGCTTTTTTGTTTTAAATAGTTCTTATGTAAGTCTGGGCTGTGGGTGGGGCTCGATTCAATAAAACTGAAGTTGTTCGGGAAAAAATAGTATTTCGTGTAGTTGTCGAAATATTATTTTTTATAAAGCTATCGATACAGCCTACATAATATTTCAGGAGTAGGTTTCGGCGTGAACATTTTATTGCTTGATAACCTCAAGTCACGTGAAGGAAACACTAAAGGAATACATGAGTCTGATTTGGCATTTAAGGCGACGATAACCGACTTTTAATGCTTTTTTTCCGGAAAATCACGTTTATACGAGTAGTGTTAATGGTTTGAAAAAAATACATGTTAAATTAGAGCATTTTTTCAATATCTTAATATGTGAATATTTTTGATTATGTTTATATTACATTGTGAAATTAATTTGTAAAGTTATGTCTAACGCGGATAAAAAACTGAGAATGGCGCAAAATCTATTCCCTAATCTAATTCCTAGACTAATATTTTTATGTCGGAAAAGCAAAGGCATCAAGCTCATACGGCCTCGTCGGTTTTCGTAATTTTATTTAATAATCATAACTGCATAATAAATACGTATTCCTTTTTCAAAAAGATGTATAATGCTTTATATACAAACTCAATGGTGTAAACACAGATGTAGTTCAATATAAATTTCGGTAAGTATTCCAAATTTAAATCACATTCTCCCTCTAGAGGATGAATGAAATTCAGTACAATTTTCTTTCCCCGTTTTTAACAGATTAAAAATGACTATTGTTATGTTCGCTTTTTGTGGCATAGAATGTCACTTTTTTGAGCAAGTGGTACGACAAGATAATTTCGTCATTGATCTTTTAGTATACGCGTTTTATTAAAATACCTTTTGCTTTGTGTATAATAAATAAATAATGCATCAAATTGGGGACAGGGCTCCTTGATGGGCGAGTCCTATTACTGGCTGAACGTGCCACGCGTTGCGTGAGCTCAATACAGAACACGCAAGCTAACCACTCAAGGTCACTGGCATATATCTGGGTCTTAATTAATAGTGTTAATACTGTCACTTTCAGTTTAACTTATCTAATAGCTGTTCTTTATTGAAATCACAACATTTTGCTGTGCATTTTATGTCAAAAGAACATCAAGCAGTCCTGAAATCTCAGAATCAAATTGGTCACAAAATATTTCAGATAAAATATTACAACTGGCAATGATATTTTCGATGACAGTTAGAAATAGGTCGTTACACACTCATAGTAAATGATGCTGTCTTCTTGCAGCTAAACTTGTACTGATGACTGATGATGACCTATATTCACGTCATCAGGAATTTCAGAAAAACCTCTACGAAACGAAATGGAAACTCAACTAGCCAGCTCTTCCGACCCTTTGTTTGTGCTATGGTATCCCAAATGAAGGAGAAAATGCAGGATATGATGGTGTAATGATTAGTAGGTAAACAAATCATCATTAATAAGCCATTCGAATAGTCAGTCGAACTTTTGAAGATCAGTGAATTGTCAGCTACGATATCACAAGAGCTGGTTTTTCCGACACAAACGATTTTCCCGATTACAAACAGAATTAGATTAGGAAATAGCAATTTTCTGGAAGCCAATTTTATTTATTTATTAATTAAATATCAGTCTCTTCACTATTCCAATGCTTGCTCAAGGATGCATATCCGGTAGACTCTAACAATCCTTCCATATCCCATGGGCACGTCTTCCCTACCATTATCGCGCCCCCCGGTCTACTCTTTGATATACAATGGTCTCTGTAGTCCCATGAAACATGAGGCTTCAGGGGCTAGGGTGAATCTTTGGGATCATTCGAGCAATCGAGTCTGGTACAACAACGCCGGGGTCGGTGCATTTCATTCATTCATTCATTTAGAAGTACACTTACATTTTTATACGTATATGTTGGCGCAAACATAGACTCATTAGAGTTTTACCGTGCACTAAAATCATCGACCAATGAACCATCATGTGAGCCGATATTGTTTTTATTTAATTTATTCTCCATTAAATTCCACTAAACACATTACCTAATTAAGGGTTCGACACTAACTGAACATGGAGCATCACAACTCCTGGCAGCTAGAAGACTGTTTAGCAGAGGCGTGGAATACGGAAAATCTTTCCAATTTAAAAATATACAAGCATTTTGTAAACAAGTCGAAAAAGACATTACTATGCCTAACGCCTACAGTTTGTCAAACACATTACTACGCGGTACGCCGCCGCGGTCGGTAAATATACTTAAAAACATAAACATTACGTAAATGCTTATTTACCTTCTATTATTATAATTATCTTTGGATTATTGTTTGTCTATGAAAACACCGAAATGTTAAAAACTGCATGAGCAAAATACTTTTAATTGCTACCGAGTATTTTAAATTATTAAAAAATCTTAAAGAAAAGGATATCACTGTTTTAGAGTATTACTTTTAACTTGATTTAAAAGATTTTGTTAGCATAGCGGACTTTTTAATCTTCCGGAATATGTTTGAACATAAAAAATAATGTTCGCTATCCATTTCAAAGACGAGGTACAAAAACTACTTAATTAGATGAAGCGACCATTTGGTGTTAGAAGAAGCTAACTTCTATAAAAATAATACATGATTTTCACAACGGAAAGGCGGAAACTAACTACTTATATTTTTTTATAACCATAACAATTAACCATAATTCTTTCAAAAATCATGTCGTAATACACAACATAATCCTGAAAGCCCATTGCATAATCATCTGAAACTGAAAGTCAACTCACACGAAACATTTCAAACAGAAACTCAACCAAAAATTCTTCCACGAAAAGTTCCTTACAAATCCAGCCCATATTCCCGTTTACCTAAATATCTTGAAACATCGGTGTCAAAGGCAAGGTCGCAGTGAAAGTAACGGCCGAGTACGGCTCTGGGTGGCGCGCACCGTAACCCGACACCGGTGTGACGTCACGGGCGGGCCGTGCGCAAGAGACGCGCGATAGCCGAAAGGGAACCAGGGAAGAAGGAAAGTAGAGGAAATTTAAAAAATTTTAATTTTGAATAATTAGCGTGATTTTTATGGGATCTGTGGGTAACCTTATGAGATGCAAGATTTTTGACATTTTCTTAAATGAGATACGATTTTCATTTTAAAATAATAAACATACAATAATTCAATACATCATATATTTTATCAGCCATTTTGCTTAGACTACAGAATAAAATTGCGGTTCGAAAAAATATACCGGTAAGTCGTAACGACGAAATGTCAAAAGTCTCATAATTAGTAAACGTGTGTGATCTAAAAATTAACCTCAAAATTTAAATACTGAAATATTTATTCATTATTAGTGGTCGCCCACTTACTTATTCCATGAATTCCATATTGTGACATCCTGCATGCTTAATTTGCATGTATACACGCATGTTTAGACAAATAAAATTATTTTTATCTTCATGCTCAAGCTGTCATTTTCAGTTACACACTTCCGTCCCTTTTCACTCTCACAGAAAGCGAGACGTAAGATGTTACGCATTAAAAATCCGGAGACAGGCTTACTACTAGTTTCATTGATGTTACGCCCACTTGAACTTGAATGAGCTTATTGGCAGCCGAGGGGCGTTCCCCAGACAATATCGTGAAGGTTTGTACAGACGCCAGCACATCAAGCTACTACAATCTGTCAAATTTCTTTAAAATATTTTCAAAGTATAAGGTTCAAGGTTGATTGGGAAAATTTTACAGTTTCGGGTAGCTTGACCTGCTGGCGTCTGTACGTATTTTAAGTAGGCGTACGTGAAAAGCAGTAGGAGTGAGGAAAACATATTTCATTCATTTCATTTCATTTATTCGTGAACAATTTACATCGTGTTGAATATAGGTACATGCAATTTACATAAAAATTATAATGAACCATGAATTATTAATATATAGTGCCTAACAGTTTCTAATATAATGTCCAAACAGTTTTAAAATACTACTATCTTATTATGTAAGATTTGAGAGACGAAATGTATATATTGACTTGTCCGGTTACTATATTAAAGAAAACACATCGCTTTGATAACGAAAGATAAGTTCTTACTAACGGCAAAATATTGTCTCATTTCAGAAAGATGTACGAAAGGTAAGTTCTTACTGATGTCAAAATAATATCTCATTTCAGAAAGATGTACGACAGGTAAGTTCATACTAATGTCAAAATAATGTCTCATTTCAGAAAGATGTACGAAAGGTAAGTTCTTACTAACGTCAAAATAATGTCTCATTTCAGAAAGATGTACGAAAGGTAGGCAAGTTCTTACTAATGTCAAAATAATGTCTCATTTCAGAAAGATGTACGAAAGGTAAGTTCTTACTAACGTCAAAATAATGTCTCATTTCGGAGAGATGTACGAAAGGTAAGTTCTTACTAATGTCAAAATAATGTCTCATTTTAGAAAGATGTACGAAATGTTGTTAGTAAACTGTTATGTTGCATTGTTCGACCAAACCCAGCAGTAAAGATATAGATAATTGTAAGTACTAAATATAGATTATATTTGTGTCTATAATGTTTACTGCTGGATTCAATAACAACTTCAGAGCTATTCTTATCTCTGCTCATCCCATTTTAATTACTAGGTTATTCTTTCTACATTTAGTAGTGCATGAAATCGTTCCATGTTTTTACGTGTTGGCAGCGCGCGCGCAAACGTTAGAGATCTTAGTATTTCTATTTAACAATATATGCTGCAATTTATTAATTTAACTTTTAATAGAAATATCCGCTTCATTGATAGTCAGCATTGCGTTTTTTATTGTTTATTAAATGTGTTAGTCGTTTTTAATAGGTGCATCTACTATGGCAGTGATGTCGTGTCTTGATAGCAGGGAAATTGCTAGGGCGGGCGGGCAGATAAAAATGCATGCATTAATAAGGCAAAATAACAGTTTTATACAATTAGGTCTTAATGAATCAAACGTTTAAAATATAATAAATGAACATCAGTAAATAAACATTGTGTGTGGTGCCGGACGTAAAAAAATAGCACCACCCTAGTTCCTTCCGTGGGTGTCGGAAAAGGCGACTAAGGGTCTCACTAGTGAATGGACAGTTCTCTATGCATTTTAACACCACACTGCGATCGCCAACCCGCCTGCCAAGCGTGGCGAATATGCCCCCCCCCCCCCCCTCCCATTATTAGGGGAGGCCTATGTCCAACAGTGAACGTCTTTCGGCTGAAATGATGAAATAAACATCATGCAGTAACTTTCAATGTCCAATGAAGCTCGCTACATTCTATTTTGATAAAACTGTAGTAAAAGCTACAGTATGTACGTATGCACTAAAGTTACACAGCATACTGTATGGTTGTTATCATTAAGTTGTATACAGCATACTGTATGGTTGTTATCATTAAGTTGTATACAGCATACTGTATGGTTGTTATCATACATTTCAGTAAAGATAACCATGGTAAAGTAAAGCACTCGCTTTCATTGTAAATCACGGAGACGTTTTTAATTCAGGAAGATAACATAGTTTTCGTAGTGAATGTTTTGCATATTATTATCCTGATTTCTACGCAGCTGTCTGATGAAGCTGTGTGAAAAGCGATAAGTAAATTAAATAAAGATTAGCAATTACAAGACGATGATTTCAGCGTTGCCTGGTTATAACAGGCTCCTAACCTTCCTATTTTCATAGTTTTCACATATTTTCCTATTATATTTTCAAGAGTTGTCTCCCAATTCTTGTAATATATCAATATATGAGCTATTTTTATTGATCAAACTTTAATTAAAGCTATATTTTGATGGAAGGTGAGCAACGTCCGGTAAACAACAAATTGGCAGCTCAAACAGGTGGGTCGATGACACGAGCAGAGACCAAAGAGTTTTAAAACGTAGATATGCTTTTTTTAAGTTGGATGTCCCGTGACCAAGGAGGTTGAGGTTGTCTACCGCGAAAGGGCAGGTGACATTAGACATCCAAGCGAATGTGGGTAATTGTTTGGTTTAATGACAGATGCAGTTGTTTTTAGAAATAATAATAAATGAAAGTTTATACTAATACTCCTCCATTTCTAGAGGATGTTTTAGCATCGCTGATAAGTTTTTAATGCATATTTATACACTGTTACAAGCTATTTATTACTATGTCGTTTAGTTACTTTGATATGTATTATAAGAAAGTAGTTAAATCTTCGTTTATGAGGACGCAGTTAGTGCCTTTCTTCAGGTTTTGGCTGTCAGCCGTGGGAGTCGACTTCGGGTGCCTGGACGTCGAAATATATAAGGAAAGTATGAAAGCTTTCCAACGTATCAGCTTACAAGTTACACTACAGCCGAAGCATGTGAAAAATGAAAAGACACACAGGGTGGCCGCTAAGATAACATTTTCATATCTTTATCGCAATTTACAAGTCAGTGTCAGGTTGTATGTTGATCAAAATATGATTAGCCACTGTAACAAATATTTACAGAATATAAGTAACAATGATTGAATTTCGTCTGCCCGGCTTGGGCGGAGCACCACCGTGTCCTCACGGAGGCGATCGGTGGCGGCGATCTCTCGCGTCCAGCCCTGGTTGAGGCCATGGTTCGGAGCGAGAGTGCATGGGAGGCCGTCACTCCTTCTGTGAAGCAGTAATGCTCGCGAAGGAGGAGGTGGAACGCGTGAGGGAGAGGCAAGGTTCGCGCCCTCGCGCCCCTAGTCGCAGGAGACGCCCCGGGCGTCGGGAGTCGCAAGCCGATTTCCGGCCACCGCCGCAACTGACGGGGTCCGTTAGGGCCAATGCCTGCCAGGGTTGCGAGTTTGTCCGAAAGGGATATCGTGACCCTGGCACACAAGCAACGTAAGGAACACGGGTGGGTTTTAGTCAGTAAAAGTCTGACACGCCCTCCCACTCTGCCCAGAGCGGGAGAAGTTATGTAATAATTTCCCACCCAAAAAAAAAAAAAAGGGGGCCGCGCTAAGCTAGCCAGTGTGGGTAAGTCCATCTAGTTATACTAGTAGACAATATAACAGAATGGACAAAAAAGTCCTATTTGTTATAATGCTCAATATCTTCAGGTTGTAAGTATGTTGATTAAGATATGATTCGTGACCGTAACAAATATGGCTTAACAGAATTACATACCTATAATCATTAGAATCAGCAATACAACTCCTTAAATTAGAATTGGCCTCAAATGTCATGATTTCATGAAATAGTCATTCAATAGGGTAATATGAACTTCAATCAATCAACTCAGCCTATCGCAGTCCACTGCTGGACATAGGCCTCTCCCAGGCTGCGCCACAACACCCTGTCCTCCGCCTTCCACATCCAGTCTGACCCAGCCATCTTCTTAAGGGCGTCGGTCCATCTAGTTGGGGAGCGTCCCACACTGCGCTTGCCAATACACGGTCTCCACTCCAGAACTCGTCTGCTCCATCGGCCATCGGTCCTTCGACAAACATGCAAGCTATGTCGGTAACTCCGGTTCTTTTCCGGATAATTTCATTCCTGATTTTATCCTTCAAAGAGACTCCAAGCATAGCCCGCTCCATAGCGCGCTGGGAGACCTTGCATTTGTGGACCAGCCCTTGAATATGAACTTAGAGAGTTGTATTGATGATTTTTTTGCTTTTAATTCTATAAATAAAATAATAAATATTTGATACGGCCGCAAATCATATTTTAATAAAATTTCAATTTCATCGCCTTAACCCTGTAACTCAACTCAACTGCTGATGTTAATCCTAAGAGTAGCTGTCAACATTGTCACCAGCATTTGGCCTGATGTCCCCAATGATGACAATGAAAAATGTATATTTTACAGTTCAATGTATTCAACCGTATCCATTCTTGTGGGGCTTAGTAAATAGACAGGTCTATACTGATTACTGACGCCTACTCGAGACGAAGATAAATTAAAACATTCAGACATTGAACGAAATTCATACCTAGGTAGTTCTGACACCAAACCCAATCTCTTCAGCAAAATTAAGCTGTCACTCTAAGCTTAAAAATACCAAGTTTTCTTTACAGTCGCAAAACTAAAACTCATACGATTTTCAACCCTACTGATTTTAGTTAAGGATGGATATAGGATAAAAGAATGGATAGTGTAAAATGGTTTTCGTCAGAAAGGCTAATTACCGATTAGTATGAAAAACAATGTTGACTTGATAATCGTGTGATTTGTTATTTGTTAACGGTGCCAATTTTTTTTAAGCCGTGTTTTTTGGATTGACGTTTACTGAGAGGCAAAGATGTTCTTGAAGTTCGTACCTGGTTGCACTCGGGAAAATAATCTATTGAATATGGAAGTTTTGTAGTTGACTTTATAAGGCTCAATTTACATTGCCGCGGAACGGAATGGAAGCGAATTTTTGGAACGAAATTGTACAAATCATAATGAACTATAAGTCAATTGCTTAACGTACAAACTAGATAGTACGTAGAACTAGAAACTACAGCTGCTAGGTGCGGGAGAATACGCTCCAGAATACGTGCCACCTGTTTTCTGCTCAAATCTTATTTGTACGTTACACAATTGAAATAAAGTTCATTATGCTTTGACCCAATTTCGTGGCAAAAATTCGCTACCATTCCGTTCCGCAGCAATGTAAATTGAGCCCAAAGAGAACTGGAGAGACTTCCTGACTTTTATTTTTATAACCTAGTACGCTCAGCGACAAAAATCGATTAACCCTGCTACTTTTATACATCATCTAAATTAACACAAAATTATTCGGTCTATGGTATTTCGGATTTTTTTATTATATCCAAAAATTTCGTTTATGATTGTAATTACATTTTTAGCTTAATAATTAAGATTAAAAACCGGCTAAATGCGAGTAGGACTCACGCACGAAGAGTTCCCTACCATTATCTATAAAAAATTGCAAAAAAATCACGTTTGTTGTATGGGAGCCCCCCTTAAATATTAGTTTTATTTTTATTTAATTATTTATTTTTAAAATGAATATACAACTAAATATTCTGTGAATATTTCAAGCGTCTACCTGTTGCTGTTATCAATATAGAGCTAAAACGAGTAAAAAAATCTTGTTTGTTGTACAAACAAGACTTTTTTTACTCGTTTTGGGGGCGGGAGCCCCTTTAAATATTTATTTTATTCTGTTTTTTAGTATTTGTTGAGCGGCAACTTAAATACATCATCTGTGAAAATTTTAACTGTCTAACTATCACGGTTCATGAGATACAGCCTGGTGACAGACGGACAGACAGACCGACAGACAGACGGACAGACAGACAGACGGACGGCGGAGCCTTAGTAATAGGGTTCCCGTTTTACCCTTTGGGTACGGAACCCTAAAAAGACTGAAGCGTTAATCAACTTTTGTCGTTCACTGTACCTACAGCACCCAGGAGCTCAGAACTCTCCAAAACGGATTCAAGCCAAAACTGATTTTAGGTGGTTGAATAAAAATAACACATTATAGCATTAAGGCTTCTACATAGCAGCGCGACTTGTCGCGCGACGCGACACGGCACAAAGGCCCCGCGTGTCGCGGGACGAGCGGTGCCTTTGTGTCGTGTCGCGTCGCGCGACAAGTCGCCCCGGTATATAGAAGCCTTTAACCAAGGATTCGGTACGGTATGGCTGTACTCTATATGATAAGATGACTTATTATGTTTTATTTCACTCGATAGCCGTGGGTTTAAAACCCATGAAGTTGAATATCACTTAAATGCAATATATTAAATAGGTAGGTATTTAAGTTTTAGTCCGAAGTTCACTTGACAAACACTCGAAAGAAAATGGTCACCACAACGGATAATAAAACTAAGAATAATTAAATTAAAATGACTTACTTTTTATAGTTAATTAGCAGTTTAAGGTATATTTAAATTACTTAGCTAATAGGTTGCATTGTAATGTGAATAAAGTATCAACAACTGTAATACTTTATAAAAAAGAAAAAAAAAAACAGCTTATTTTGAACTATAACGTAAAGCTATTCCATTTTCAAGTTACTAAAAAATTTTTCCTTGATATTAATAGAAACGCTTTACTAGCGCCATCTTTTGTCGAGCAGCTGAACTGTGAAGAACTTTTAGTCACAGATGAAAAATCGAAAGCTTTCATGATTTTTCATTTAGAACTTTATACCTACTTATATACTTCACAATTTATAAATTAAACACTGTGATTTATGTAAACACAAAAAAGTAACAGCCTATATTTTATTTTAACTTAGTAGATTTATCAGGGATTCACTCATATCACTATTTAAAAAAGTTTAAATAAAACAAGGTAGAAATAATATTTGTTAACCACAATTACAAAATTCATGCTTATTTTCAAACCACTCACAAAAACTGTCTTCTTATTCGGCTTGTATCCGAACACACCAAAAAACGCGCGTAAATTCGAATTTTGTATTCGGCCGAATGTGTCACGACCGTCGCGTACCGATATGGCTTTTAAAAATTATTATTTTAATTACACTGGAGACCAAGGTATAAATTAAATTCGCTGGAGGCGACACGTCTTCGGTAGCTGTCGAAAGAGTATTGAGTTCACAGTTGGCGAACGCTGTCCGGTTAAGAGATGGTCCTTGTCGTGTGTGCGCGTCGATTATATTTATTACATCAGCTTGTGACTATAAACAAGCTTGGACGACAGACACTTCAAAGAGATCGATCGGTATTCAGAAGATCGATAGACGGAAACATCACCTGCTCCACCGAAACGCCATCATGTCAGTATCTTTTAGGGATAATGTCAAAATTACAGTTTCACAGACAGCGAAACATCAAAAGCCCTTTTTATTTCGAGCGGTTTTAAAGTTCACCTACAGAATGCGGAATTAAAAGTTTAATTGAAATTAAACAATTGTTTTTCGGTGTTTAAACACAAGTTCAATTTTCTAATTCCCATTGCAAGATAGAAACGTAACTGATATGATGTAGAAACATTTGCAATAATTCGTTCATTGCAGAATATAGGCCACCACTTCAGATGCTTCCATTACGATACATTGGAAACTTTGTATAACTCACAACAGTAATTTAGTTTGATGGTTCAATTGAATTATCGTATCGAAAATGTTTAATACTCATGCTTTAAATGTAAATGAGCGCGCCCATAAAAATAAGAATAAAGAAACAATAGAACCTCACCGTGATAACTTTTTAAATATAGCACTGGATTCAAATATCGAATGAAATCACTGACAGAAGGCAAAACTTTTTCTAGCAGCCAAAAGTTCGGACTAGAAAAAGGCGCGCAAACCCGCAGCGAGTGGAAGAACTGACTAAAGTGGTAAGGTGTGAACCAATGTTCAGCAGTACCTAACTAGTTAACAGTTTTATTTTTGTTCTGTAACCACATACCAAACATATTTCATTCGACTAGTTTATTGACCGATTGAAGCTCCGTTGGTGCGAATTAACCAGGGCTAAATAAGGTGTAAACAAGAATTGCTAATGTAGAACAGTGCGTGTTGGGAGGAAAGATGGCTACTTTCACTGTTTTAGGATTTTAGTTATCAATATAAGTATTAGAAGCATCAGTTAAAATATTCAAAGCAGGCAGGGCAGTCATGACGCATAATTCCAAAAATATGTTTGGCACAAGGGTAACGTTATTTGTTTTCAGTAAAAGCATGTCCAAATGTGTCAATTTACAGATGCAGATTTAACCCTGCACAATCTCAAAAAAAGAAACTATTAACAAAATCGACAGTCGACACGTATTATCGACAATCCCTTTCTACATCTACTAGTAAACCTCTAGTTGTAACGCTCACAATAATTTCGCTCCAAGATATGCGCTTAGTTGAATGAATGTGAACAGTTGGACGCATCAATAATATTGTCATTAGTGCGAAACGCAATGAGTGGCACAGTTATGCATTATAATGTAACGGGCTAAAATTAAACAGTATAGGTACTGCTTCCAAAAGGTTCAATTTCAAGAGGAAACATTAAGATTATCTGTCGAATTCTGAATTAAAATTTATTGATTTACAAGGGGAGATGGAATTGTTCTTAGGTTTAAGTTTCAATTTTATGAATGCAGGTGAATAATATCTACATAAACCATTTTCTATTTGTATTTTAGGTGTCCTTCGATAGCTACAACCATGTTTTACCCAATGAACTATCTTGCAACTTATTAAGTTCATCTGCCTGCCCATGTCATTTGAGTCGGCGTAAAACGTCGTTCTATTCCATTCTCTCCTATCAGCATGAATGTTATCATTAACTTCATTTTCTTTCACAATCCATCTTTTCTTTGGTCCTCTCTTCTTCCATCCATCAATCGGTATGATATACTGCGCTAACTAATAAAGCATTTGAAGCGTTTATAACCTCTTTTGTTTATTACTTGTGTGGACAGCAGTGCATCCCATTTTGTCGTAAAACTTATTGTTAAAATTAACCTAATAGATATAAAGTAACGCGTTACTGTCCCGACTCGTTAAAATAGTTTGAGTACTAGTTACGGTACCTGACTTTTGTTAGATTGAATGAACTTTATGTACTTGTATTTAAACTACAAAATTGTTAATTTATGTTCTGGTGATTTATTTTGCGTATGATTGATAGCTGGACTTCCTATCCTAGCAGTACCGGATGCAGGTAGAGCTGCAATTATTGGCTACCCCTTTAGTTTTCAAAAACCTTACAAAAGAGGACCAAAAATGATGGAACCACCCTGCTAAGTACTTAAGAATTGTCAAGCTCGCCCTGTATATTAAAAACTTTTGCTAAATCCTTTTGCCACACGTACGGACATTAATGAGCAAGTTTATTACTGTGGCAATTAAGAGCTACCTTTTTCTACTACCCGAAATATTGAATTTTTAACTGGACTGGACATTGCTCAGAAAGAAAAGATGGCCTATCTTTAGCAAAGGACCATAGTTCAGGCCATATTACACACACACGTTACATAATGCCCTGGCAAATGTCAAACCGTCAGATAGCCGGTCTTAGGACAGGAATAGACCACGTGATATGTTTTGTTGTCTATTTGGAATACGTCGCGACTAATCGTTAGTGCTACTAAGTATTAATACCTCCTGTATTAATAATATTTAGGGCGGGGATCTATGTATTTAGCTGTGGACGTTACTATGGAAAAGGTTAGTAAGATAGATCGTACCTGTTTGATGATGAGAACATGAGGATTTTATAATTAATCTAAACTCCATCCGCCTTATTACAAAACAAGATTTATATTTGACATGGCTTAAACCATGGAGCCAGTTTTTGTAATAAGAAGGTAACTGTGATTGAAATACCGTTCTATAAACAAAAATGAAAACTTAGTTTGGTACTAAGTTGTCAGTTTTGTGTTTAGGAACTTTACCATAGTCGGAATAAAGTTTGAAATTCAATAATGGCTCCATGTTTTAAACCTGGGTCTGAAGATAAACCTTGTTTTGGAATAAGGGGGCATTGGTTTAGGTAATTAAATTAAGGTATGCCTACAAATAAGGGTTTAACACTTGTTTAAAAATACGTTGTAACTTTTATACAAATTAAATTTATTTTTGATTTTTACGATAGTTTCCTCTTTTATTAATGTTAGTTAAACTTTATCATTTATTCATAAACTTCGTAGATGTAACTGCTTGATCACAATTTTTTAGTTCGATTTATAATAATTATTATTATATTCTTTATTTTTCGGACAAAATGATCCAGCATGTTAGTAAACAATATTATAACTTATTACTAGTGTTAGTAGTTATAATACTATAATATTTTGTAATCTGTCTATTGTAAAGAGCCCAAAAAGACAGGTCTCAACGTCAACGAATTTTAACGTGGCTAAATTGAAGAGTACATCTGTGACGTAGCATGACTACTGAAGTGACAGGTATTAGTTTAGTCGGTTACTTAACAGCTCTGTCGTCACGTGTTTTTTTTGTTTACCTTTATTTAACTACCTAAACCAACGGAGTATAGCTATTTCTGGGTTGTAAAATTAATGTAAAGGTAATTTTTTTTTGTATAAATGCGAGTATTTCAAAAGTTATACAATTTTACAAACTTAAACTTTAGTCCTAACTAAAGTAAAACTTTCTAAAACATTTTCTTAGTTCCTATACATTTAAACAATAAAGTCCAAAGTTACAGAGTTATTTTAAAAGCCGTTGTAAAAACCCTATGTTAAATACTCTCATAAAAAAACTGCAACATCACATGGACAGACAAACCAATTTTTAAAATCTACGCTTTTATATAACATCATAATGGTGTTTTTGGAACGACACCAAATTGATTTGTAACAAACACGGTAATTTAATTTCTTGATCAGGTATTTATTAACGTAACGTTTGAAATATCATTATAGTCTGTCAGCGTCTAATTGCCACTTTGATTTAAAACAGCTTTTCATCACGGCATAGTACATAAATAATTAAATGTTGGATGTTCAAAATGTTGTAAGTAAACCAAAAGGCGTAAGGCAAGTATTCTAAAAACATAAAAAGTAAAATTCACGAATACGATTCGATGGCCACCGAAAATACGATGAACGGTGTGTGATAAAATAGATTATGAATGATTCCCAGAAAGTCTACACAACTTGATCTCTACAGTTGCATCAACTTTCTACATTTCTAACCATGGCAGTACTATTAAATAGTACTACGGTACCGGCTTAAGGGGATCATTATCGACCTAGGCTAGTTTACTGCCCACAGATACGGAAAATGGTATATAGGCCCCTACAAAATTCAAGAATGATTAGAAATATCTTTTCAACGCTCTATAAACTTAAGTAATCACTTACCTCATCACAAGCATGACACCTAGGCTTCAATCGTTCAGCATAATGTCGGACGCAGTACAACCGCCCGTCTAACGCACAGTACGCTAGTTCGACCAGTAGCTCGTCGCATTCCGCACATGAGAAGCATGTTGGGTGGAAATATGCCTACAACAAAATATTAATTAAAGAAAAGATTAATTTTAAAACTAGCTACTAGCAGTGACACCTGTTGTCGAGTAGTCGAACTAATTGAGTTAAAAACTCCTCATAGTTAATGAAGTTGAACGTAGATGGCGCTGTTATAAGAGTACTCACTTCTTCGCCTATCCGCGGCGCCTGGACAGTAATACTTCCGCTTCGAATAGCTTTATTACATCCTGCACAATCAACTGATGCACCGTGATATTGACTAGCGACGCCTGAAACAAATGTTCCTTCATAAAGCAATTATAAATACATTCAGCTGCTTGCCACTAGATGGCGATGTACAACATTTTTTGTAAGGTTTGTTACCAATGTCAAGTGCAATTTCATTCCTAGCCGCGACGAAGTCTTCATATTGTTTGCGGTGGTTTTCGTCGATATGTCGGCAATGTGCTAAGGAGAGGTCTTGTTTCGGTAACTGAGAGGCTAACGCTCTAGTTCGCCATGCCCTCCACGCAGCTGCGCCGGTGGCGCCCCCTAGACCGGTCGGCGCGCGCTCTGCTAACGACGTCCAGTACAGTTCAGTCTGGAAAGGAAAAATAATAAATGTTATTACTAGTATCAAAAGCTTTATCAATTTATTTTGTAATAATTATTTTTCTTAATTTTCCTAAAATGCGTAGGTGATAAGTTTTTATTACCTGTATATTTTCCTGTGATAATAAAATGGCATCGGCAATCAACATGAATACATAAATAAGTGGAAAAATTTAAACCTACCCACTACCCATCACATGATAGGTGTAACCAGACGCGAGGCACTATAATATTTAAAAAAATAAAAATATATATATATTTAAAAAAAATGTTACCTATTCTCACTTTTTTCCAAGAGTTACTAACAGGGAACAAAAGTTCGTGCAAAGTGTTATTTCAATCAAAGGGTTTTTCCACCAAGATTTTTTTAGTAGCTGCCAGGCTCGCCCCCTATTACATGGGACTTAAGACGGAGATATATGCCAGTGACCTTGAGTGGTTAGCATGTGTGTTCTGTACTGAGCCCACGCAACGCGTCGTGCGTTCAGCCAGTAATAGGACTCGCCCATCAAGGAGTGCTGTCCCCGATTTGACGCATTATTAATTTATTATACACAAACCAAAAGGTATTTTAATAAAACGCGTACCTATACTAAAAGATCAATAATTAAATTACCTTTAATTTGGTGAAAGTTTCAGAAAAATACGATTGATAGATCTTGCGCCAGTCTCAGTTTTTTATTCGCGTTAGACATAACTTTACAAATTATTTTCACTATGTAATATAAACATAATCTAAAATATTCACATATTAAGTTCTCGAGAAAATGCTCTAATTTAACATATATTTTTTTCAAATCATTAACACTACCCGTTTAGACGTGATCTTCATTCAGTATAAAATCATTAAAAGTCGGTTATCGTCGCCTTAAACCTATCTGGCGAAACGTGGGTGTACTATAAGTACACCTTTGCCTAGCCCTTCGGGGATTACAGGCGTGATGTTATGTTATGTTATGTTATGTAACTAACAGTGGTTATACTATACTTGCTATACTTATTTATTTATTATTTATTAAAACTTCATGTACAAGTAAAAAAATACTGTACAAAGGCGGACTTAATGCCTGAGGTATTTTCTACCTGTCAACCTTAGGGTGATGCAGAGACAAAACATGGTAGGTGCAACATAGGGGATAGATAACTCGAAAATCAAAAATATATACTAATACATACATACATACTTATAAACAAAATAAAAAGTGTCAGGAGAAATAACGATTGGTGGAGGAGAAAACGAATCAACGCTGGGATGATTCTGCCAACTTCTTACGAATATATTCCCGTGCCTTCACTTTAAACGTTAACCGTCCGGTTGCCATCCTGATGCTCAGAGGGAGCGCATTCCAAAAGAAAACCGCCTCGATAAAGAAAGAAGAATGAATGAAAGCAGAGCGGTGAGAAGGACATCGTAGAAGATGATTGTTGGTGGAACGGAGATTTTTACTGTAGGCAGAGCACAAGTATTGAACATGGGAAGTTAGGTAAGAAGGAGACTATATCTACTTTTTCTTGATGATCTCAATTATAATTACAATGTATTAAAATTGTTATTTTGGCGTTATAAGCATTGTTTTCTTTATGTTTTCATAGTTTTAAAGAGTTCTTTGTTCAGCCCAATTCTCATTCTCACCTGCTTAGCAGTGATGAAGGAGCTACTGATAATAATGATATGTTCTCACCTCATGGTACCTACTTACATCCTACCTACTACTATTTTAACCGACTTCCAAAAAGGAGGAGGTTATATAAATGTTCGGCTGTATGTTTTTTTTTATGTTCGTTCACCGATGTCTCCGTCAATTATGAACCGATTTAGAAAATATTTTTTTTGTTTGAAAGGGTATGCTCCTGAGGTGGTTCAATTGCCACCAAATCAGAATCTGATGAGGGGATCTCATGGAAATCGAGGGTAACCCTCGAATTTTATAGGCAAACCTATAGCGATTTGGGTATTTTTTATAGTAACTCGTGCATTTGCTCCCAAAAATAACCATTTGGTGAAGTAGAACTGATGATGGAGACCACAGATGGCCACCGGAACAACATAATAATAAGTATTTAAAGGGTTGCGATTCGATTACGTACTTTAATATGGTTGCCAAGCAATTTATGCTCGTCACTCGCAATTTATGCATAAGGTGAGTGGCAGTTCTCCTGGTTCTTACCAGGAGAACTCCTCAACAATTAACGTCCCAGCATCGGGAAAAGCAATATTTTGTAAAAAGTGGTGAGCAGTTGACTTTAGGCTATTGTAACTTAGATAAATTAAAAACTGACCCACTAAAAAGTGAAAAACAAAAAACTTTTTGTAAAAAAAAAATAACCGACTTCCAAAAAAACACTGCAAAGTGAAAAATAACTTTAATTTCGGAAGTCGGTGGCAAAAAACTAAAATACAGATCCAAAGACACCGACTTCCGAAATTAAAGTTATTTTTCACTTTGTAGTGTTTTTTTGGAAGACGGTTATTTTTTTTTTTACAGAAAGTTTTTTGTCTACTAATGATAAAGGAACTGCTGTCTCACCGCTGTGTTTAGCAGTCTTTTTGGGCTGTCGTAAGAGTGGTGATTGGTGACTCCCGCAGCCCGATCTGGTCGCGCACGGAGCCAGTAATGATAATTATATTCTCACCTGTCCTGTAAATACTGATGATATGGTCTCACCTGCTTAGCAGTAAGTCCGGGCGGACTGTCGTAGGAGTGGTGGTTGATCTTGGACTCCCGCAGTCCCAGTCGGTCGCGCACGGAGCCCAGCTCCTCGTGATACACCGAATGCTTCAGACGGTCGCATCCGCATGATTTGCATGTTTTTCTATAAATAAAGAAAGGGGGGTGTAAGTTTTCTGTTGGTAAAGGTATGTGGTGGGAGGACGTTATGACGAGAATACCTTAAGGTGCATACAGGTAGAGAAATATAGTCTTTACCAACCACATAATACATTTTCCTAAAACACAGGCTTTTAGCCTAGTTTAGGAGGCATCAGTTCGCCCTAAAATGTGACTATATTGTACACCTGAAGGCCAATTCTCGTAATTTAAAACGTTCAAAATCTAGTCGCAATCTCATCTTGGCGACAAACAAACGTCAAAAAATTGTCAAAATGTAGGGAAATAAGAGGTATTTTTGACAGATTGAAACTGAGATCAGACTGTGAACGTTCTTAAAATTAGTAGAATTGCCCCTAAGGACCGTACAACCCAGGTTAAGGGTTAAGCCTTTCGAAGGGTTAACCCATTCAATGGGTTACCTTTATGATGATGTAACCCATTGAAAGGGTTTTATACTAGAAACCAATTGAAAGGGTTTTATACTAGAAATCCATTGAAAGGGTTACATGATAACCCATGGGATTTATACTTGAAACCCAGTGAAAGGGTTACATGATAACCCATTTCAATGGGTTCTATACCTACTTGAAACCCAGTAACATTAAAAAATCATAATATTATGTTATTTCGATATCCGCCCAGCACGCGTAGCAGGACCGATTCTATCTCTATTCTACCGAGGGACCATTTTGGTTACCATTTTAGAAAAACCCTATCGAAAACCCTTCAATGGAAAGGGTTTTTGATAGGGTTTTTCTAAGCATTTAATAAAAACCCATACGGTGTGGGTAATTTTGAATGGCTTAAATTAAGCCTTTCAAAAGGGTTACCCACACCGCATGGGTTTTTTTATCGAAAACCCTTTCAATGGGTTACCAAAATTTTGTTTAAGCCGTTCATAAGGGTTACCCTTATCGTATGGGTTTTTGTTTAACCGCTTAGAAAAACCCTATCGAAAACCCTTTCAATGAGTAACCAAAATGGTCCCTGATTGTACAACATTTATTTAATCCTTGTGTACTTACGTATGTTTTCAAAGTGTACAAATAAACATTTTATTTATTTATTTAATAAGTGTATTATTGTTAATTTTGACCAATCTGTCCAGGGTAATTAATGAAGGTGTCTGGTGTAAATACGGTCATCATCATCATCATTTCAGCCGGAAGACGTCCACTGCTGGACATAGGCCTCCCCCAATGGGGGGGTTAAATACGGCAAGTTGACTGAAAGTGCAATAGACTTTCGACTTAAATTTATTATCAATCTGACGAAGTCACAATTTTAAGATGAGTGTTCATACGTCATGATTATTCCTGACCACGGATCAGAATTTATATGATCTGTGTTCATGACGTATGAACATGAAGCTTAAAATTATGACCTCACGGTCATTGTGAATGTGATAAAGGCTTCTACATACCAGCGCGACTTGTCGCGCGACGCGACACGGCACAAAGGCCCCGCGTGTCGCGGGACGAGCGGTGCCTTTGTGTCGCGTCGAGTCGCGCGTCAAGTCGCCCCGGTATGTAGAAGCCTTTAGGTCTCCTGGTGCAAGCATTATTGCTGGCGTCCCAACAAGTAGACCGTATAGCTACACATAACATTCATAAAACGGAAACGCCTTAAAAGGACAAATAGTGACCATTTTGGCGATGTTCTTCAGAAAGGTCAGGTGCGTACTACTCGCAACCGGCGTGCGTGTATGATCATGTATGAACGTAAACGGAGCAAAGGAGTTTGTAAGGAGCGTAGCAGGTGGCGGTCTATAGTTTCTGCCTACCCCCATGGGAAGAAGACGTGAGTTTATGGTTCATAACCAAAACTGCGAATAATTTTCAAAAATTATGGCATGCTTGAAATTTTTTACCTGCTTGTTGTAAAAACAGCATTCCAAGTTCACTAACAAAACTTGTAACTTAAGTACTTAATCACTCACTGCATTTAGCTATGGTTAGGGTACATATCCACGACACAACTCATTTGCACACGTAAACGAGGTTCTAAAAATAGCTGAGTTGAGCACATTGGCGTGACAAAGGAGCATCGCTTATCCCTAATAAGACAATCGTCTCCACAGCGAGCGTGAGATGAGGACCAATAAGAATGTAGTAAAATTTAACAAGGTACGACGTAGTGTATTGGATATGTGGGTAATTGTGGACCTGCTTGGTAGGTAAGTGGAGAATATGTTTTTTTTTTATGATAGCTTGAACCAAAATACAGTTTCTGCCAATCTATGCAATCGGTTAATAAACCATTTCACTTTTATTTCACGTGAATTTAGTTATGTGAGTAATGTAGTTCTGTTATTTAATTTTAGTGATCTTGATCTGATTTAAATTTACTTATTATAATTTTTTTAAATTAATTTTATCTTTTTTTTTTATTGTGATGTGTGTTTGAATCTTTGGTTACTAACATAATTGTTAAGTATACTAACAAAATTATGGATCACGGTGTTTGAAGTAAATAAAAATCTATGCTATGCATCGATCATGAATTCTTGATCGAAGATGCAAAGTCATCCCGATGGTAAAGTTTAACCAAAGCTACATAAAACATTAATTTGTTTCCTGTCGCCTGTCGCACTAAAAGTTATATTTGGTATAATAAAAACTTTGTCTGTGAAAGTTTAAAGTCAAATGTCTAGATTGAACTCTGTCTGATAGAGTGAAAATAAGATTAGCCTGCACTTGTAGCACGAACACCGAAGACACGAAAGATAAAATGACAGATTGTAGAAAGATTTAAGAAATGAAATGTCACTTAGAAATTGTATAGAAAGAGTTAATTATGTCTATTCTTCTAGAGTAAAGATAGAATTGGTCATGCTACGCGTGCTGATTAAAAATAAAAGATTAATGGACTCAACCTTAGTTTCATCATTTTTGTAACGAAGCAAAGTCTATTCTTCTAGAGTAGAGATAGAATTGGTCATGCTACGCGTGATGATTAAGAATAAAAGATTAATGGACTCAACCTTAGTTTTATAATTTTTGTAACGAAGCAAAGTCTATTCTTCTAGAGTAGAGATAGAATTGGTCATGCTGCGCGTGCTGGTTAAGATTAAAAGATTAATGGACTCAACCTTAGTTTTATCATTTTTGTAACGAAGCGTCACTGCTAAACATAGGCCTCATAGGCCTCCCCCAACATTTGGGAGGGGTTTGCCATAATCACCGCACTTGGCAGGCGGGTTGGCGATCACAGTATGGTGCACAAACTAGATATGCTGTTAAAATGCATACAGAATGCTGCTGGCCATTCTCTAGTAAGTCCTTTAGTCGCATTTTACGACACCCATAGGAAGAAACAGGATGGTTCTATTCTTTACATCCGGCACCACATGGCACCCGTTGTAACGACTATGTGAGGACGTTGTAGGCTTAATAGGCTGTAGATCTGTAGACCATTTTCTATTTTGTTAAGTACCTGGTACTTTTGACGGGCCTACGCTGTCCTCTCATACCTATTAACACTGTAATTTAAAAACATTGTTAAAGTCAATTTTTTTTAAAAGAGTAACCGTGGAGTTTCTTGCCGGCTCTTCTCCATAGGAAATGACCAATTGGAACCGTGCACCTAGCTTCTGACGTTTCATAAGTGCCCATGTAGGCTTATGTGACATAAAAATATTTTGGATTTTGATTATGTCTTTGAAAATAAGTATTATAAAGTGCTTCAATAATGTGTTATCGACCTAGGTTCAGAATAAATATTATTTACCTTCAATTATATTCTAAAATAAAAACATGACTCAACAATATTCACAATTACACTACCTGTACCCATTTATGTATCTATATTAACATGCATGTATTCGTTAGGTACAGTATTTTATATGGATGCAAAAGCAATGATATCTGACTTCGCCGTTTATGGCGGTTGATAACATCGACTTAAGTAAGGTCCTTCTAAATGTGTTACATCTGCGAGTTACATACTAAAATAGATATAGAACCTTGTGGTATCCTTGCTTGAATTGAAGATAACTTAAAAGAATTATATCCTACTAATATTATAAACAAATAATAAACACACGTACGTGTACGTTGAATCAATAATGTTTTTAAGTTAGATATAAATATTTCTCATGTAAGTGAAATTTCTTATTAATATGGGAAATAAAGACGAACACAAACACAATAACAGTAATTATTAGTACATCAATTTTGTTGAGTTTGTTTCTAAGGGACTCACGGGGACCCATTCCATAGATCGCGCTGATTGCCCTCTTTTGTAAAATGAAAATTAAATCTATGTCGGCTGCCGATCCCCACAGCAGAACGTCATATGACATAATACTGTGGAAGTAAGCAAAGTATACTAACCTAGCTGTGGCTATATCTATCAACTGCCTTATTTTTCTTACTACATATGCAGCTGAACTTAATCTATCTGAAAGAGCTCTAATGTGGGCACTCTACTGCAATTTGGAATCTAGAGTAATAAAATTCCTAGAAATACAGTTTCCGTAATAGCATCTAGCGTCTTGCCATCAAGTTTTAAATTTATACCTACTTGGGGTACATTTTGATCATTTGGTAATGAGAACTTAAGACATTTTGTTTCGTTCGCATTAAGTAAGAGAGTATTAGCTGCGAACCATTTCGAAAGAACAGCCAGACTATCGTTGACGTGTAAGACATCCTTATATTTTCTATCTATTTTAAAAATAAGGGAAGTGTCGTCAGCGAATAGAATTATATCCGATAAATTATTCGTCGCGTTTTCTAGTGTCTCAGCAACTTTTAAGTTATCTGAAATGGTTTAATTATGAATTTTTAAAGACAATTCATTCTGATCTCGCTGTATTTTTGGTTCCAGTTTCTTTGTTAATAACCTGCCACATAGCTTTTTGCGCTTTTGCGCGGGGCCCGTAGCTACTCATGCTACTAGTAATGGCAATTAATGCGATTTCGAATTAATTTCATTAGCGTGTGAACTCTTGAGTTATAGCTTGTTAATTGCTATTGCTATGCTATTTGCTAAGTATGTCAATTTTGTTATTAAACGAATTAAAAATCGCGTTCGCGTTTAGTTTACTCGCCGACTCGCCGATAAATAAATATTATATTTATAGCACACCACGCTACTGCGCTGCACGCGCATGCGCGATTACGCGACGCTCTGACTATTTAGAAAAGTACATCGCTTCGCATTTCACAGAATTTCGCGACTACATTTAATTTGCTAAATGCTAAATGATCATTCACACGCTAACAATGAATGCGAATGCTAATTAATCCATCACTACATGCTACGTGGTTAATCCGGCACTGGTAGGTACTTTTAAAATTAGAATGATGAAAAAGACCAAATCGTTTTCCCGACCGATTCGTCTCAAATGTGCTGGAATCTTAAAATTACAAGCGTTCGACATTATAGTCGGATCAAATACTTAGATCCGTAACTGACAAGACAACTCCAAAATAAACATTTCAAAAATGACAACTACAACTTCCAAACAATACTCTCAAGAGACGGAGCTATTTACGACGTTGCATGCCAAATACATACATGACATGCATAAATTGCATAAATGAATCGGAAAACTAAAAAAACCGGTCAAGTGCGAGTCGAACTCGCGCACGAAGGGTTCCGTACCTATAAAAACGGCAAAATAACCACGTATGTTGTATGGGAGCCCCACTTAAATATTTGTTTTATTTTAATTTAATTATTTATTTTTAAAGTGAATATATAATTAAAGATTCTGTGAATATTTCAAGCGTCTACCTGATGCCGTTATCAATATCGAGCAAAAACGAGCAAAACAATCAGGTTTGTTGTATGGGAGCCCCCTTAAATATTTATTTGGTTTTGATTTTTAGTATTTGCTGTTAAAGCGGCAACAGAAATACATCATCTGTGAAAATTTCAACTCTCTAACTATCACGGTTCATGAGATACAGCCTGGTGACAGACGGACAGACAGACAGACAGACGTCGGAGCCTTAGTAATAGGGTTCCCGTTTTACCCTTTGGGTACGGAACCCTAAAAACCGGCCAAGGGCGAGTCCGACCACGCACAATCAAGGGTTCCGTAATTGAGATGAATTTGCCCAGTGATAACGGACTTACGAGTCGTAGGTCATGGGTTCAACCCAGGCAGGCGCTTTACATTGTGTAAATAATTTCATCACCACTGCTCTCAAAACGGTGAAGGAAAACATCGTGAGGAAACAAGAATCAACAATATCCTAGAACCAACAATTTGAAAACATGTGACATCTACCAACCCGCACTGGGCCCGCGTGGTGGATTACAGCCCACTCCCTCACGAAAAGAGGAGGCCTGTGTCCCGGCAGTGGGAACAATATAGGCTGATTATGTCTGTATATTTATGTAAGGATTCTCCCCATTGTAAATATAGAATAAGTTATTTCATCATCATCATCATTCCAGCCGAAAGACGTCCACTGCTGGACATTGGCCTCCCCCAACAAGGGGGTTTGCTATAATCGCCACGCTTGGCAGGCGGTTTGGCGATCGCAATATGGTGTGAAAATGCATAGGGAACGCTGCTGCCCATTCTCTAGTAAGTTCTTTAGTCGCCTTTTACGACACCCACGCGCCACGGGAAGAAATAGAGGAGCGCTATTCTTTACGTCCGGCACCACACAGATATAATAATAAATAATCAGAATAAATTATTTAAGTTCAATTCAATTCAATTCAAATATTTATTGCATATCACATGTGTGTACAAGTTCTTAAAAATAGTCATAATGTTCACATGCCCTGTCGGGCACAACATTTTCAAGTTGATGCAGTATACATTTTTTTTTATCCCGAGAGCAAACTTAACATTGAAGTTGAAAAACATGTTCTCTCATACATTCTAACTGAAAATGTAAGTTGATCGACTATAACTCGTTAACTTGTAAAGCCTACTTAAGAGCGTTTACACCTTACGGCATTTCATACAAACTTTCAAGCCCTTGTTTTTCGAAATGACTGAACCGATTTCAATGAAACTTCATACGCATAAGCAGGATACAAAGTTCTAAAAAGTTAGTTGAGTACATTTTCGAAATGTCTTATATAAAAAACAGATAACTGAAGATCTCTGTTTAATTTAAAATCAGTCTAATTTGGCTGTAACACTATTTTTAGAAAATGTTATTAACTAATTTTTTAGACCTTTGTATCCTGCTTATGCGCCGCGGACACCGCGGACAAACGGACATGGCGAAACTAGGGTTTCTTATTAATTACGGAACCCTAAAAAGGGCCATAACGAAAGCAATGTCCCACAACAATGATCCGCAACATGTTATTGAAATGCTAAGTGAGGACGATGCCGTGATATGATTGACTGGCTACAAGACTGATTTAATAGGATAAGTGGATGAATAAGGACAGAGTCAGTAGGGCTTGTGATTGTGATGAGGGGTTCTACTCCGAACATAAATCGGAAGTATCGGCCGAATGTTCGGCCGTTGCTTGATTACGGTTAACTATGGTATAATATAGTATAATATATATGGTTAACTATACGAGTACTATACTACGGTGAAAGAAAAAAAAAACCATAGTCAAAGAGATAATAAGCCAAAGTCAAAAATGTGACTTTAACTCGGGTAAGGATTCAAAGTCAAAAAAGGAAACTATGGAAGTTATAAAACGGCCGAACATTCGGCCGATACTTTGGATTAAAGCTTCGGGGTAGACCCCAAGGTTTAGCTGGGGATCGGTGATTGTCGGGAGGAATCTGTTCTGGGAGGTTTGTGACCAGAATCTTCGTGAACATCGTAATATCGTTTACTTTCAGAATTCCGGCCAAGTGCGTGTCGGACTACGCAAAATGAAGAATTCCGTAGTTGGGATAAATTTATCCCAAGAAAATCAAAAATCAAAATATGTTATTTCATCTAAGCCTACATGGGCACTTATGAAACGTCAGAAGCTAGGTGCACGGTCCCAATTACTCGGTTCCTATGGATAAGAGTGGGAAGAAACTCCACGGTTACTCTTTTAAAAATAATTGGCTTTTACAATGTTTCAAAATTGCAGTCTTAATAGGGTATGAGAGGACAGTGTACGCCTGTCAAAAGTACCAGGTACATACATAACAAAATAGAAAATGGTCTACAAATCTACTGTCTATTAAACCTAAGTACGGAACCCTAAAAATTAATATCAAGAAAAATATGTGTCTTTCAGTAGCTTGATCCTCCGAATTTTCATGTCTGTAACGTTTACTATTTATTATATTGGGCGAGTCAACTTTAGCCAACCCATCAGATTAATCGGGAGCCATCCTTGCAAAAATGGAACTTCCTGTTTAAGGCGACGATAACTGACTTTTGATGATATTATACTAAAGATCACGTCTAAACGAGTAGTGTTAATGATTTGAAAAAAATATATGTTAAATTAGAGCATTTTCTCAATAATTTAATATGTGAATATTTTAGATTATGTTTTTATTACATAGTGAAATTAATTTGTAAAGTTATGTGTAACGCGGATAAAAAACTGAGAATGGCGCAAAATCTACTAAGCGTATTTTTCTGAAACCTTCACCAATTTAAAGATAATTTAGTTATTGATATTTTAGTATACGCGTTTTATTAAAATACCTTTTGTTTTGTGTATAATAAATTAATAATGCGTCAAATTGGGGACAGCGCTCCTTGATGGGCGAGTCCTATTACTGGCTGAACGTACGACGTGTTGCGTGAGCTCAGGACAGAACACGCAAGCTAACCACTCAAGGGCACTGGCATATATCTCCGTCTTAAGTGAAATAACGAATGATACAACTGAGAAATAATATTGTAAAATGTGTTTTACTAAAATGCACCAAGCTGCAATAGATTTGTGTTAGAGAAAAGTTTCAAGAAAATCTGACGAAGAAATCAATTTAAAGATGACATAAACAATTAATTCTATTCAATATAAGAATATAAGAATAGAAGTTACACTACTATAGTATTCACTTTTTAATCTAATAATAAAACAGTAACGAAGAATTTTTATCCGTTTGTCTGTTTGTCTGGATGTATGTTCCGGATTCGTGCAAAAACGGTTGAACAGATTTAGATGAAATTCGGCACACAGACAGTTTATAACCTGGACTAATACATAGGATACTTTTAATCCCGCTAGTACGATCCCGTGGGATATTTGCTGCGGACAAAAACTAGATATCATATAAACTGCAGTTCAAAAACAGGCAACTATATTTTTTTAACCTCCAAATTTAATAAAACTATTACAAACAATGTATAAACAAGACAAGTGTTTATACATTTCCAACATTTAGGTCAAACTGAAAATTAGGTTAGATTCAGTAATGTCTGACTAATTGCTGAGTAAACTGTTATTACACACGGTTACACGGAACTTGACAAAGATATTCAAGTGTTTACGTGAACTGCGTCTACGCAGTGACGTCACAGATGATTAGTAGCTATACGCATGAGTCAGTGACCTTATTGAGGAGTAGGTACTCGATTATTTATTTACTATTAGAATAATAATATTTTTAACTAAACATGGGACTTCGACATCAAAGTGATTAACCGAAATCGCAATCAAAATTCAGTTATGGACACTAAGAAAAATGTCACTTTAGACGCTTTTTACTGCCAAGCTATTAGTTCTTAGGGCTTGTACACAAAACTGCGTTGCGACGTCACATCGCAAAAATCTGCGACGGTACCCTAAGATGTTTCTTCTGCGCTTACCTTCTGCGTTGCGAATTCGCAGTTTTGTGTACAAACCCTAAGATTAAGCTACAGAGCACTGCGATGGGCACAAGTTGTTTCAGATGTATACGCCTGCTGCGATGGGCACAAGTTGTTACAGATGTGTTGTTATAGATGTATGCGCCTGCTGCGATGGGCACAAGTTGTTACAGATGTATGCGCCTGCTGCGATGGGCACAAGTTGTTTCAGATGTATACGCCTGCTGCGATGGGCACAAGTTGGTGCAGATGTATAAGCCGGTGAAGACACTGGCAAGGCACTGCTAAGCCCTAAGAGTCTACAATACCGCAAATTGCTTAGTATGATCCTCTGTTAGTATATCGATATACTGCAGCATTACTTTTGAAATAAAAAATTGTTAAAGTTGACAATTAATGTTAAATACTTTGACTGACGAAAGCACGATTCCATAAAAAAATCTCGACAGAAATAAATTAAGTTATCTCCAAACCGAACAATAAACCGCTTAAAATTAAAAAAATAAGTATTAAAAAAATACTTCAAATTAGATCATGAAACTTTGCCTAATGACTGAATTAAATATAGAGCAGTATTTTTTTATCACATTAGTTTCACCTTAAAAATAAATTACCTAAACTATCGGCGCCTTGGAGTCTTCTCCCTGCCACCCAGCACCCCACTTCAGTCTCGCTTGCATGCGAGCAGTAGTGTGCGAGCGAGATAAAGAGTAAAGTGGCGATGAGGTATTATGTACTCTTAAACGTTGTCTATTAGGATATTTTTACATTACGAACGTGAATAAATACAAGCGTATAATTTCAATAACTTTTCAAATCTTCATAACCTTTACACTCTTTGCCTTTATACCAGATGAGAATTCATGGAACCTTCAAAAACACTCTGCGTTATTACACTTTCATCGGCAGATGGCAGCACCGTCTCACATAAGCCTGGCCACGGTAACCTCACCTTGAGTTTATCGTCCACTATAGTGCAGTGTTATCTATACGATGGGCCATGGTGACTTATCTTTGACCTTAGCCGTGAACGGAGGCTATTATGGGATTAGGGTGGCAAAGAGTGGGAAAATGTTGATGATGCAGGTACCTATTGGAAGTGTGAGTTGAAAAATAAAGTGATATCTAAGGATGTAAAGGTAGACCGCAAATTCCATAGGAAATGGCTTGAGTAATGGTGATACTACCTATCAGGGTTGTTGCTGATGCTGATTTTTTATCATTGACATCAGCGGATGCTTATGCTGATTTCAAAGTATTTTCTTAAAAAACCAGGGAAAAAGTAGTCACCATTATGAATTTATACCTAAAAGTTCCACAGTTTTCCTTGGCATTGAAATTAAATATTGTTTCAATAATTTTTTGACTTTTAATAGAAAATAGAATCAAACTGAGTACCTAGGTTAGTAATAATTATTACTAGATTAGTAATTAAGTACCTAGACTAATAGATAGGTTATGTACAGACGCCAGGAGGTCAAGCTACCCGAACGAAAGTGTCAAATTTTCCCAATCAACCTTGAACCTTATACTCGTACTTTAACGATAAAGTTGAAAATCTTTAAAGAAATTTGATAGATTGTAGTAGCTTGATGTGCTGGCGTCTGTATATAACCTGCTATTTATCTTTCATGAAATGAATGGATAATTTCCAAAGAGCAAGTCCATTGCATTATTGGTCGAAACTCGCAAACGAAAACAACACGTGCTATAAGCCGCGCCCCTTTTGTCATGTCACGACTCGAACTTAATCAGCATCGATTAATGCGGATGCTGATGCTGATGTTGAAAATGATGCTGAACCTCCGCGGATGCTGATGCTGACGTTCACAACAACCCTGCTACATATAAGGTGTTTATTTTGTCTCATAACTACTCTTATCTTGAAAAATCTAGGATCGTGGATCTTTAACAGTCGTAGTTACGGGTTGCCAGAAGCCCAAAAGTCTGACAACCAGTCTTACCAAGGCGTATCGTATTACCTAGTAACTGGGTCGTGGAGGTTAGATAGACAGTCGCTCCATTTACAATACTGGTATTCAGCTGCGTCCAGTTAGACTGGAAGCTGACCCCCAACCATAGATATAAGAAAGAAGATATCTATGCCCCCAAATTATTTGGGAAAAGGCTAGGCAGATGATGAAGAGATTATCTTGAAAATTGTTACCTAATATAGGAATCAATTCAGAGAAGAAAGACAATGACGGAAACTTTAATGGTACTGCCGGAATATGACTTAGAAATTGGTCAATGAGCACAACTACAGGGAAACTCACAATATCATAGCAGGAAAGTAGGAAACAAATGTCTTTCAGAACATACCCGCATCATGAATTCATGACCAGGAAGTACGAAAAGATGAAGAGGATCCAACAACCTTAACCATGAATGTATACCTAGTTTATTTTAAATACAGATTGATGTCGAAAGTTTCCGATTTAGATGTGGTCCAGATGCGGTGGAAATGTGTGTTAACCGCGATCTTGATGAGGCGGGGGATATTATTAGAACAATTAATATTTATAGGAGACAGAAGGAAGCGATGGCTTTTACGTCATACCAATAAGATTATGGTTTTTTTGTCAAAGATTTTATAGTAAAATAAATATGGGACGGTGTTGTGTTAAACACACATACAATTATTTATATGTTGTAGAACAAGAGGGTCTAATTGAAATCACTTGACACAGAATTGAACAAGTAAAAAAAAATATATACAGGGTCAAATTAAATTATCTAGCAAAACTCCGCAGACGTGATGGGTATCGATATCTAAATATGATAAAACAAAAATAAATTAATTTGATGTGTTTTTTTTGGGTCATAAGCCAAGTAGTGGTAGTGTAGTCTGTTGAAATATCAGTTTAAAAAGATAGTTTTTTTTTTTGTGTAAACTTCAGAGGCGTGATGGATAGCGATAACTAAACACGATAAAATAAAATAATAAACTGTTTTTCTCAATTGTGAATATATCCGCGGTCGTTGACCCAAAAAAAAATCATCAAATCTTTTTTTTTTTTTCGTATTTAGTTATCGATAATCGTCACTTCTGCGGAGTTTCTCTAGCTAATTTAATTTTACCTTGTATACCTATACCGCGAATTCGTGATGTAATTTTTATTAGCAATAGGAATAATTCCGTGTTAGAATCTAATCATGTATGATATTATATTTACTATCGGCAGATAAGATCCTGTAACAAGAAATCTAACAAATCTTGCTTTAATCAATGCTTGACAAGATTGTGATTTTTTCGTGCTTATCCAGCAATTTTGACCGTCTAGAGATCCCATTAGGACTTTGCGATCAAATTCGGTCGTAAAGTGATCGCAATCTATGTAGAGACTCCAGGGCCAGGGTGTATAAAATATCGTAGGAGAAATTATCATTCATTTATACGAAGATGACATGCAAGGGCATACAAATTCGTATTTGAACCACACTGTAGATGAACACAAGGAAAACCTGTATCTAGGAATCCAGAGATAGCTAGAATAACTCCATTCCTGTCTTATCATTTTATACCAACACGATAAACTCCTATTAATAGGAATTAAATACGTCCAGCTGTCCTATAAATAGGTCCTATCGTCCCCCCATTCTCAGTAGTTATGAGTAATTCACAAGATTCCCATGGTAATAGCAATGCACTTAATTGGTATGCGCGCGGACTAACTTGCGTGCACGCAGGGTTCAATGACGTTGTTGTGTTTGTTATTGAACTGATGATTGTGTGGGTGGATTAGAATTTTATGATAAATTCCGAATGTTATTTGTAGAGGGAAAGGGTACCTGCAGGATAAGCTTTCAGGAAATAACCCTTTGAGCACCTTTCAGCACTGACGGAACAGTCAGGATTTTGTAGAATATTAATGCCTGTGGCTTAAAATGCCTCGGTCTCTGAGGGGTTCCTATTAGTTCAGCTTCAACTGGACTGGCTTTAAGACGAACCTGTGGGGTAATTGTGCAACATACGGTAGCAATGGGTTTCATTTTGATAGTTGAACAACATTCATTCGTTATATTTACGTTGCTGAACAGACAAACTTCAAAATCATTCAGGTTGTGATTATCAATCACAATCTGAATGATTTGATAGTGAGGTGATAGTGTGTTATGCAATTAGGGTGCTGAACCGAATTATAAGTTTTTAGGGTTCCGTAACCAAAGGGTAAAACGGGAACCCTATTTTTAAGGCTCCGCCGTCTGTCTGTCCGTCTGTCACCAGGCTCTATCTCATAAACCGTGATAGTTAGACAGTTGAAATTTTCACAGATGATGTATTTCTGTTGCCGCTATAACAAAAAATACTAAAAAACAGAATAAAATAAATATTTAACGGGGCTTCCATACAACAAACGTGATTTTTTGCTCGTTTTTGCTCGATATTGATAACGGCAACAGGTAGACGCTTCAAATATTCACAGAATCTTTAGTTATATATTCACTTTAAAATTAAAAAATTAAATTAAAATAAAACAAATATTTAAGGGGGGCTCCCCATACAAGAAACGTGATTTTTTTGCCGTGATTTTTTTACAGATAATGGTACGGAACCCTTCGTGCGCGAGTCCGACTCGCAATTGGCCGGTTTCTTTTGACTTAGGTACCTATTAGAAACATAAAACAGAAACTACGTGAGGTGATCCAGTTCAATTATTGAAAATAACTCAAAACTCTCATAAAATCCTGTGACAAACTGATAATAAACTTGACTGTCAAATTTTAACAGTTTACCAGAAGCTTTTAGATTTTAGAAACACTTTGGTACCATAATGCTCTCATAAATACAAGACAAATGTTCAAAGGGTAAGTAGGGAGTCATAACTGTGCCACCGTGAAAATCGTTAACATTAAAATGATGTCTGTTCACATTATGTCTACTTCGTTAAGCAGGTAAATGTTTATGACGCATTCGAGCCACTTATGAGTTAAGATTGTTTCCGTTAAAATGTGTGGTTGTCAAGTGCTTCCAATGGAAACTCTTTGTTTGTTATTTAGGCTCTATGGTAATAAAAATATTTTGATAGTTGCATTATGGTCTATAGATTCCTATTTTCATCCTGATTTTGAACCCAGCTCGGCGCTACTGAATTAGCGCTGAAGTTTTCATATATTAATTAACTTGGTAATCATTCAAACTCAAACCCAAAGCATTTATTTCAATTAAACCAATTACAGGCACTATTGAATTGTCAAAGAGTTGGTCAGTTAGTCAGAAAGTTGAAGCTATTTGCCTTAATTTGCCCATTCCAAAACGTAGATCTCTATGGAGAAGAACAGGCAAGAAACTCCAAGGAAACGAAATCCTGGGTACATTATTCTTGTCGCTTCTATAGGTGAGAACAATATAAAAAAATAAACAAAATATACGATTATATGATTAAAATTAGCCCTGGCAGCTAAGAGATGACCAGTCTCAACTGACGGCGCCCGTTCACAAACATGACGCGTGAATTCGTGCATTCTTTTCTTATATTTATTTAAACTTTATGCACAAGTAAAAAAAAATACTGTACAAAGACGGACTTAATGCCTGAGCCATTTTCTACCAGTCAACCTTACTACCAACCTCAAAACGGATTGTCAATGACGTTTTGTTTGTTTTAAATAACAACTCTTTCGTTTCCGAACTTTTTCACTTTTGACCAACAACACCACTTGTCAAAATCAATTCGAATTTCGAACCAAGACGAAACAATTTTGAATTTGCGATGCACACAAGTCTTGATAATTCATTCAACCATTGCGTGCAAGTCCACCAGCCAATAACTTGTACGCATTATCCACGGTTAGCTGTAACTCGAACGACGTTGTCATAAAATATATTTCGGCTAGTTTTATTACTGGTAATTAGGTCATGCAGATTGGTTGGTGCAAGGGCACCGGTGTTTAGTGTTTTGTTTTGTCTTTGTAGTAACTGTATTTTGTGGACTGTGGACCGTTTTGTGGTAAGGTCGTGTTTTCTGTTTGTATTTTGCGTGTTGTTCACGCGACGCAACAGTGCACCGCTGCAAATGTCATGAATTCATGATTTTAATCACCGTTATTACCAATAATACTGAATTGATTGATTAAATACTTGTTTATGTTATAAAATTGGATTAATACTTTTTTTTTTACTTTTCAGACTTGGTGCAGCGTTTTGAGAAACATTTTTATAAATACAGATTAAGCAATGAAAATGCATAGTTCTTACGTGATCAAAATATGAAACCTAACTTTTTACTATAATCGATTTTCGTGACAATTGATAATATTGTCACAAAAGAATTCTAATTACTTCAACTCACAGCTGTACTTAAACTTTTATAAACAAAAAAAATATATATAATCTAACTGATGAAATTGAAACCTACATTTCGTAGTGCCACTTACAAATTGAGTAATTGTTTGATTATTTTTAAATGTCATGTCATTCGCGCGGCGACAAATTAATCTGAATTTGGAATTAAAAAATAATTAAAGCCGGTAATAAAACAATAATTGTTAGAAAAAGTGATGAGATTTATAGTTGAAAACTTCTAAATACTTACAGATGAATGTGTTATTAATTCCTTTTAGTGAGTGATTGTGTAAGAAATTAACCTGAGCAGGGTTTGTCTACAATTTCATCAAATAACTTCGAACAGATCATAGGAACGTTTGTGCTTTAAACTCATAAACCTTATAAATAAATAATCACATATTAAATACAGTAGTAATGTGTTAACATAGTCATACATAAACCTCAATATCCCAGCCAACCCACACAAACCTCAATATCCCAGCCAACCCACACAAACCTCAATATCCCAGCCAACCCACACAAGTCTTGTTTTCATTCGGCCCCAGTCTGTTTGATCTAACAACTGACCGACTCAAATGATATATCATTTAATTAAACAATTCGCACCTTACCTTAACATTGGTTATGTTGTTGATTTACGGTGGTGGACACAGAGTAGGTAAATGCAGAAGGTGAAACTTACACACAGAAATGTTTGACACACCAGATCGAAAACTAAATAAAAAATTTCTAGTTTATTTAATAATCAGCAAGAGCCATTTTTTTTTAATATACTACGATACTATGCAACCAGTAAAAATATCAGTAGCATCAACAGTATGGCCAGTGAGTGCTAAAATATCTGCAAAATGTGTGCGTTTCAGATTGCAAAATGCTAATGTATTAGCTAAGTAATACAAGAACAGGCAGAAGTGGAAAAGGAAAGCGAGGTCAGAATATTCCCAACAAAAAAAATTTCGTCTGAAAACGATAAACGCTTCTACAGACCGGCGCGACACAAAGGCCCCGCGTACCGCGTGACGAGCGGTGCCTTTGTGTCACGTCGCGAGTCGCGCCGGTCTGTAGAAGCCTTTAATAATTGCATGCGTTGGAAATCGCAGTGTATTGTATTCAAAATGACACCTTCTTCTTCTTTCTTTTTACCATATCAAAAAGGACAATAGTTATTTGTGCAACAAGCGAGCAACGTTGGTTTTTGCTGCGAGTGTTGAAATTGAATCCCGACTTCCCGAGTAAGCGAAGGACTCTAAAATTAATCCCGAGTTGCTCGTTTAAGGTGCTGAGATGAAAAAGCGGTATTACAAAAAAGTAAGTAGTGGGTAGAGATACTCTTCAACTTTCAAGGCTTCTACAAACCGGCGCGACTCGCGACGAGACACAAAGACAACGCTCGTCGCGCGACACGCGGGGCCTTTGAATCGCGTCGCGTGTCGCGCTAGTATGTAGAAGTCTTTAAAAGCCTGATGAAGCCTTATCGTATTTATTCTGCATTCAGGCACATCAGGTTTTAGATACCGGAAGTAATTTTCATAAATGATGTTCCCCGTACGTTGTTTGATCTGATTTCGAAGTTCTCCTTCTGAACTTAAGTCATCTGTGTTTACTTAATAAGTTGGCCACAAACGTTAAGACATAACAGACTATCACTACATAGTATAAAACAAAGTCGCTTTCTCTGTCCCTATGTCCCTTTGTATGCTTAAATCTTTGAAACTACGCAACGGATTTTGATGCGGTTTTTTTTAATAGATAGAGTGATTCAAGAGGAAGGTTTGTATGTATAATAACATCCATTAAATAGTGGAGAAGTACTGCTATTTTTGAGGTTTCTAATGTGATGTCGTAAATAATTAAATTTTTTCCGCTTACATTGCAAACGCAGGCTGAACCCTACGAGTTTTGTATTGTACACATTGAAAAGGTCTACAGAAAAGTCCGTGATGGTATATGTCTATCACTTATGGATAACCCACAATAACTTTTTTTTGAAATTTACGTTTTACGACAAATAATGGCTAATTTTCGAAGCGATTTTAACCAATACAGCATTAATCCTTAACCAATTAAATACCTTGAATACATTGTTCATTTAATATAGATCTATATGGCCCTTTACACCGTATGATTTAAGTGAATATTTTCGAAGATATTACAGATTTAAAAATTGCGGGACGTAGCGTTTGCGGCGGTACCGGCCGGCCGCCCGGTGCGGCAAGAGCGTGCCTATAAATAGCGCGTCTGAGGCCGCGGCGGTTTTCCCTATAGCACTTTGAATTTAGCAGCGATCGGACGCGTTTATTATATCGGAGCTCTCCAGCGAGGAAAATAGCAATACTTAGGTTATAAAAACGTGCTTTTCAGCGCGACAACGTATCAGTAATTATAAGTAAGTTACGATAAATAATTGTATGATAGTAGTTTTAAAATATAAATTATATTCTATTCTAAGGTTAATTTTTAAATCGCACTTATAGCAATTATAGGTACCTACATAAGGTGAGATAAGATTAGATTAAATAAAACCATAATTTATGGATTGCAATTTTCTATTAAGATCTTGATTAAAATTTACAGTTAGATCAATTTAATATTAGGGAAATTATTATCAAAAATCGTGATTTAAGGTGAGATCTCAGATTATAGAAAAGAAGCAGATAGACCGCGTGGAACACCGAGAGTGCGGCCAACAAAGCAAATACAAATTCAAAAGCGAATACACTCTCGATTCAGTACAGCACGAAGCGTCGCATCGGTACGTCACGGGCTCTAACAGATAATTTCAGAATAATGCCGTCTTGTATTTTTAAACATTGTAAAAACTGTTCCCAAAAACAAAAGAAAGAAGATGAAGTATCTTTCATAAGTAAAATATTGATTATTAGTCTAGTTGGATTTATTTTACGTGTTTATTGTTAGTCACATCTTGAAACACAAAACCTTAACAAAAATCAGACGGTGTTGCTAGTTTATATTGAAACATTTACCCCTAAGTTAGGAAATAAGTATAGGATACAGGAGTATCGATTTACAAAAATATTTATGTCGATAATAGTGTTTTATTTATCGCCTTTTCTGGTTATTTCGTTGATAAATAAATAAGTATGTATGTGTCTTCGTAAGTGTAACTAGTTAATGGATTTTATAATACTTATTACATCAGTCGATTTGCTATATCATGGGTTATATGACGTCACCATAAAGTAAATATAGCTACCAAAAACAATAAAATGTTGGTGTCTCAAAATAAAAATATATCGCAAATGTATCGTTTATATGGGTATTGTTAATCTGACGTATACTGTTAATAAAAACAACAGATTTAAGAAAAAACATACTTTTTTTATCATGTAATGAAATATTATGGCTAATTTTTTCATTCTCCTGGCAACCGTACATCACATAGAGGCACCTGTTCTTATAGTGCTGTCACGTGGCTGTAACGCACACATGTCTACAAACGGGCCTCACTTTATTGTTCCGCGCGGTCTATCTGCTTCTTTCTATAATCTGAGGGTGAGATATGTAAGTTCAGAAAAAGTACTTAATAGAATAGGTATCTTTTGTTGTTGATGATTGTTGATTATCTTTTGTTTTTAGTCGCACGAATAGCAAATTATTTTTTATAATTAAAATCGTTGTTTAAGTTGAGGTATTTCAGTAAAAAAAAAGAACTGAATAGAATAGGTATCTTTTGTTTTTTATGATTGCTGATTATCTTTTGTTTCTAAATGGTAAGAATTTAGATATTTTTTACTGCGGCACATATTAATAATATGGCAATTTGTGCATAGGTAATCATACATATAGAACTGAGTAAATTTTGTACAGAAATTATAAAGTCATGTCTGGAAGACGTCGTCGTTCGAACATAGGTCGTAGTACAGTGAATGCCAGAAGAGTACGTTCAGCAAGAGATGAAGAATCGTCAACGGAACGTGAGGCTCGCCTCAGTCAGGCTCGGGATAGATATAGAGCTGAGAGAGAGAGAGAGAATCTTCAGTAGAGCGTGAGATTCGCCGCAGCCGGGATCGAGATAGGCATACGGTTCAGAGGGACAGAGAATCGTCAGTAGAGCGTGAGGCTCGCCTCAGTCAGCTTCGGGATAGATATAGAGCTGAGAGAGAGAGAGAATCTTCAGTAGAGCGTGAGGTTCACCGCAGCCGAGATAGGGAAAGACATCGAATACAGAGAGCCAGAGAATCATCAGCACGAGTTACTAATTCATGGGTGAATAAAGAAAATTCTGCCATGAATTACGATCCTTCGATTTCTTACAAGGACGATCGTATAGTATCAATAGGTACTATGTCAGTAGTGTGTGAACATTGCTTGGCATTGAAATTCAAGGATGAATCGAAAGGCATGTGTTGCTTACAAGGAAAAGTCAAATTAGAAGAAGTTCTCCCTCCACCTGAACCACTTCACTCTCTTCTTACGGGTGATCATCAGAAATCCAAGCAATTCATGCGCAATATACGCCATTATAATAACGCATTTGAAATGACCTCTTTTAAGAGTAAGCAAGTCGTTGAGCGTGGGTTCATGCCTACATTTAAAATTCAAGGGCAAGTGTACCACTTAGCTGGGAGCTTGCTACCACTTCGACCCGATGATCACAAATTTCTGCAAATATATTTTATTGCAGATCCAGATACACAAGCATCTACGCGGTGTACAAGTGTTGCACAGCCAATTGATAGAGATTTGATTAGATCTCTCCAAGATATGTTACATTCTCATAATTGCTACATACAGTCTTTCAAAACTGCGATTGAGAGTGTTCCAGCAGATACTCCTGACTTTAATGTCGTAATCCATGCAAATAAAGTTCCTGTTGGAGAACACAGAGGACGATACAATGCGCCTTCCACGAGTGAAGTAGCAGTGGTGATAGCTGGACAGCAATTTAACAAAAGAGATATTGTATTGCATAGTCGTGATGATAATTTGCAAAAAATTTCAGAGTTACACAGATCTTATGACAGCTTACAATATCCTTTGATGCTATGTCGTGGAGAAAATGGTTATGCCATTAATATTTCTCAAGTTGACCCAATCGGTGGTACACCTCTGCGTAAAACAGTGTCATGTATGAACTACTATTGCTACCGTATAATGACAAGACGTAACAATTTCAATACTTTGCTTAGATATGGAATGTTAACAAACCAATACTTGGTAGATCAATAGGCGAAAATTGAATCTGAGAGATTGGCCTACATCCGTAATAATCAAACTAAATTGAGAGCTGAAAATTACGTTCATCTTCAGGATGCTTTACAGGCGAATGAACACCGCAACGGCATTGGGCAGTTGGTTATACTACCTTCATCATTCACAGGTGGACCTCGATATTTACACGAAAAATCGCAAGACGCCATGACTTACGTAAGAAATTACGGCAAACCTGATTTATTTATAACTGCAACATGTAACCCAAATTGGCCGGAAATCAAAGAAAATATTAACACCAATTTAACTCCACAAGACAGATACGATATAGTTAACAGAGTCTTCCATTTAAAAGTACAGAAACTCCTGCACCTCATTAACAAGTCTCATATATTCGGTCCGCCGCGCTGTCATATGTACACAATAGAATGGCAGAAACGTGGCTTGCCACATGTACACCTGTTGGTGTGGTTAGTGAACAAAATTAGACCAAACCAAATTGACAGGGTAATTTCAGCTGAATTACCGGATAAAGATGAAGATCCTATCCTGTACGAAATCGTAAAGAAACATATGGTACACGGCCCTTGCGGGACTTTAAACCCGAATTCTCCATGTATGCGAGATTCTAAATGCAGCAAAAAATTTCCGAAGTCGTTCCAAACTCAAACAAGTACTAGCGATGACGGATATCCCAAATATCGTCGACGATCGCCAGAACAGGGTGGGCAAAATGCTACCGTCCGAAACCATGATATTGATAACCGATGGATCGTTCCCTATAATCCGCTCCTTTTGAAAATTTTTGATGCCCACATCAACGTAGAGTTGTGCAATTCAATAAAGTCAATTCAATATGTTACTAAGTACATTAATAAAGGCAGTGATCAAGCCACTTTCAGCATACAATCACCAAATGAAGTGGAAAAATATCAGTCTGGACGTTACATCTGCAGCTCTGAAGCTGTATGGAGGATTTTATCATTCGAAGTGCACGACCGGGCTCCCACAATTGTCCACCTTGCAGTTCATTTAGAAAATGGACAAAGAGTATATTTCACAGAGAACAATATACAAGAAGTTGTTAATAAACCCGCGGGATACAACATTGACAGCATTCTTCAAGTTATGTGCTCAAGATGATTTCGCGAAAACACTGACGTATGACAGAGTTCCAGGTTACTATACATGGAACCAGAGTTCTAAAACTTTTCAACGGCGAAAACAAGGTACTGCGGTTGATGGTTTCCCCGGAGTAAAAAAAACGGATGCTTTGGCAGAGTCTACGTGGTTCATCCCAACAACAGCGAATGCTTTTATCTGAGAATGTTATTGCATATTGTAAAAGGCCCGACATCCTTTGCACACCTAAGAACTGTACAAGGTGTTGTTTACAATACTTATCAAGCAGCATGCAAAGCTATGGGGCTCTTGGAAGACGATTCTCACTGGGAAAACACATTATCAGAAGCAGCTGTTTGTAGTTCAGCTACATCATTAAGATATTTATTTGCCGTCATAGTAGTGTTTTGTCAAGTAACTGATTCTGTTAATCTATGGAATAAATTTCAAGAAAATATGGCCAGTGATATTCTGATTCGGCGACGGCGAGAGTTAAACTCAGATGATGTACAATATGATCAAAACATATTTGACGAAGCATTATTGGAATTGAACAAAGTAGTGCAATTACTTTCGGGTAAATCGATCAAGGATTTTGGGCTGCCGATGCCAGCTAATACTACTAACTCAGATTTAACTAACAGTGCCGAATACACAAGAGAAACATCATACGATCAAACGAGACTTTTACAAAATATAGCTCAAGATGAGCCACGATTAAACATCGGTCAGAAAAAAGTATTCACTGCATTACTATCAACAATTGATAACAATGAAGGGAAATTGTTTTTCCTTGATGCCCCAGGAGGTACAGGAAAAACATTTTGAATCAATCTGCTTTTAAAAAAAGTGAGATCTATCGGAAAAATTGCGTTAGCTGTTGCGTCATCCGGCATTGCCGCTACGCTTTTGGAAGGAGGCCGAACCGCACACTCCACATTCAAGCTCCCGCTGAAAATCGATCGAACCGATGATAATAACAGCGTCTGTAGTGTTTCTAAACAGAGCAATACAGGAAAATTGATGCGTGACTGCTCATTAATAGTCTGGGACGAAGCTACCATGTCAAACAAGACGTCTTTGGAAGCACTGGATAGGACAATGCGCGATTTGCGCAACAAAAATTCACCTATGGGTGGATGTACAATTCTGTTCTCAGGAGATTTCCGTCAAATCCTACCAGTTGTGACTCGAGGAACACGTGCTGACGAAATAAATGCTTGCCTAAAAAGATCCAACCTTTGGCCACATGTCAATAAATTAAAGCTTAAAACTAATATGAGGGTTTCGTCATCTTCACGTGAGAACAGGCTATTTCCAGAGATGCTGCTAAAAGTTGGCAATGGAGAGTTAACACAAAGTGAGGGAAGGATTGACCTTGAAAACCTTTGCGTTTTGATAGACAACATCCAAGAGTTAGTCAACAATGTCTATCCTGACATTGATAACATAAGTTATAAGACAATATCTTGGTTTAAAGAAAGAGCGATTCTGTCACCAACTAACGAACAAGTAGATAAAGTAAATAACTTGATTCTTTCAAAGATTGATGCGCCGACGAAAATATACTACTCGGTCGATACTGTTCTCGATTTGGAAGAAGCTGTTCATTTTCCTACAGAATTTCTAAACTCTTTGAACCCGTCTGGACTCCCTCGTCACAAAATGGTGTTGAAAGTAGGTTGTCCTGTTATTTTATTAAGAAACCTGAATCCACCTAAACTTTGCAATGGCACGCGTTTGCTGGTAAAATCATTGAAAACTTTCATAATAGAGTGCACAATACTCACAGGATGTGGTACCGGAGAAGATGTATTGATTCCCCGAATCCCTCTGATACCATCGGATTTACCCTTCCAATTTAAACGTTTACAGTTTCCGGTAAAGACATCTTTTGCAATGACCATTAATAAATCGCAGGGTCAAACCTTCAACGTTGCAGGCTTAGATTTGAGCGTTGACTGTTTTTCACATGGACAACTGTATGTCGCTCTTTCAAGAGTGACCTCCAGAGAAAACATGTTTGTATTGTCTAATGACAAGAAAGCTGTGAACGTTGTTTATAAAGACATTCTGTAATATGTTGTAAAAATAAAATAAATAGTTAAAAATGTAAAAAGTAAATAAGTAAAAATGTAGTGTATGAATTTAGATATTCCAAAGATAGCAGGAAATCTTCATGGTATAGGGAAAGGGGGATTGTTTTACTCCAAATTTAACGCGTGCGGGCCACGGGCAGTAATGAATAAATCAAAACTACTGGATCGATTTTAATCACATAGGCTATATATTTTATACCCGTGCGAAGCCAGAGCGGGCCGCTATGTTTTTATATACAACGTTCACAGTTTTTCTGTAGTGTATTTAGTATCAGCATTGCACCCGTGCGAAGCCGGGGCGGGTCGCTAGTTATAAATATTAGGAACAGATTTATTATGTTTATATTGGACGCGGCTACAGTATTACGTGTTGCTCGTCGGTGGCGGCTTTTTTAATGTGAATTAATTATTGTTTAATTATATTTTGTTCGGGACAAAAGTTGAAAATTTAGGCGCGGCTTGGTTTTAACTACTTACATCAGGAGCAATATAGAAAGATACGGTAGGATAGATCGCTAGTTAATTTTTATTATTGAAGGTGCTGGATAAAAATATGTTTTGCTGAAATTCCTAGGTCGGGAAATCGGGTCGGATATCGACAACGCATGGAAAAGATGAAAGCAATAACACAGGAACATGTGTCGACTAGATGTATGTGAGTCTGATTTATATGTGAAACGCAAAAAATAAAAAATATTATATCCGATTTAAGTGAGTTTGTTTGTTACGCATTCACGCTAAAACGGCTGGATGGATTTGGATGGCGCATGGGCAGACCATGACTTGGGTTCCCACCCTTGGGTTGGGTGACATAGGATACTTTTTATCTCGATATTCCCACGGCATCGAGACTCAAGGCTTCTACATACCGGGGCGACTTGTCGCGCGACGCGACGCGACACAAAGGCACCGCTCGTCCCGCGACACCCGGGGCTTTGTGCCGTGTCGCGTCGCGCGACAAGTCGCGCTGGTATGTAAAAGCCTTTATGCGGGTGAAACAGCGGGTCGCAGCTAGTTCTAATGCCACAATGTATAGGATAAACGTTTATCTGTAGTTATAAACATTTATTGACGATTAGTAAATAGTTAGTAAATCACGTTATTCAATAAACTGCAACCATTTATTAGCTTGATTCTGTGTAGGTGGAGTAAACAATTGATGCTGAAAGGGGGCTTCTTAAAAATTAACTCTTGTTGATTAGGATTTAGCTCAAGTATACTTTTGCTAGCGGCTTCGCCCGCGTGGAGGTCGGAAATTATGCTAACGTCTGTCCTAACCCAAGTCATCGGTCGTAAAATAAGCAGACAGAGTTACTTTTGCATTTATAATACTCAAAGAGATTTGGGATACTATAGAGGCTATGCGAAGAAATATCATATAGAAAAACTGTGATGCCATTTCTCAGTGACGCTCTAATTTTGCTATATTATGCTAGCATAATGTAGCAAAATTAGAGCGGCACGCAGGCGTACCAAACTAGACTGAGCGACTTTTGCCCACTAGGACAAATGTATCGGATTACGATTTTGTTCGCTGTGTCCCGTCTATTGTTACATAAATAATTTATTGTCTTTGATAATACTAGTAATGACTGTGATGAGAGATTGAGCAGAGAATTTATCTTTAGCAGAATTAAAGCTCGAATTTAGGTGTTATGTTGTCTATTCATGAGAGATGAAACACGTAGGTAAGTTTAAAGGCTTCTACAGACCGGCGCGACACAAAGGCACCGCTCGTCGCGCGACACGCGGGGCCATTGTGTCGCGCCGGTCTGTAGAAGCCTTTAAACTTACCTACGTGTTATATTGGTGTTATATTGCATTTAGGCATTAGTACATTATAATTACTTACCTACTGTTAGCCTGTATCATCCCACTGTTGGGCAAAGCCCCAAGACTGCCAGAGCTTGCGATCCAGGGCTAAAGACACTACAGACTACCTGCAGTATTGTCTTTTCTTCAACCTTAATCCATCCAAAGGTTGGCTTTAAAAGATCGCTTGAGCGATAAGGCCGACCGGGCCGCCCGTGTGCGTTGTCTCACCCTATGTAACATTTCTACATATACAGGGTGTTTGGTGCATCGTGTGCCAAATTGAAATGGTCGACTGAAGGAGTCATCCGCTAGCCTTTTAGACCCTTTAACACCCCTCATGCTCTGTGGATTTTTTTTTATCGACTTTTTATTGTTTTCCAAAAAAAAGACCCAAATTTTACATTCAAATACAGATTTAAAAAAAATATAAGGCGTAGACTCTGAATTTTAATTTTATTTCGATGTGTATTGTTTAAGAATACTTTTAAATACAAAATTAGTGATATTAGTCCCCTAGTTCTTTTTTAATTCACTCGCAAAGGTAAAACTTAAATTAAAGCTGTACATGTTACAGCTGTTTATAAGGCTACAAAAAAAAAATCAAAAGCGACCGGGATCTTCCAACTCCCTCATTAATTCTCCAGTCTATCCTCTTTCTAATGATGTGCCACATGCCATAAAAGTATTTTAACAACTTTGTGAATTCGCTAGAATTGTGAATCGAGTCACCTAAGGCTAATATTCAAAATTATGATTTAAAAAAAAATCTCTTAAATGATACCTGTCAAACCTATAAATCTGCTATCTCATTCTTATGGTTAGGTAAATTCGTGTCTCATATCTGTATCTTTCGTGGGATTTACTTGAAATAAAAAAACAAAATTGCATTTTTAACATTTATTTAATCATTGTTACAAATCTTGCTCAAATTGTTGGCCTCTGTTGCGAATGCAGGCCCGACACCTGTTTCGTATTTCAACAGTTGTTGTACGAAGTCGTATTTCCTCCTTAATAGTATTGAATGCCGCTTCTATGCGTTGGACTAATACCTCCCTAGTTGGAACCTCCGTGGCATATACCAACTCTTTGGCACGTCCCCAGACATAAAAGTCTAACGGAGTTAGATCTGGGGAACGTGGCGGCCATGGAATAGGGCCATCGCGTCCAATCCATGCATTGGGGAACACATTGTCGAGATATTCCCTCACAGTCAATCGCCAATGCGCGGGACAGCCGTCATTTTGAAATACAATGGGCACACGTTCATTAAATACGGGCACATCGGTCACTAATTCGGGCAGGTCATTTTGTAGGAATTCCAGGTAGTCTTCGCCATTGAGATTATCGGGCAGGTAATGCGGTCCAATTACCTGATTCCCAATCACTCCTGCCCAAACGTTTACACTAAACCTTCTTTGAGAAGATTTCTGTCTTTTAACACGTGGGTTTTGCGTTTTCGTTGTCCAGTGGTGCAAATTGTGTAAATTGAGGATCCCATCCTTGGTAAATTTGGATTCATCCGTCCACAGTATTCTTTTTAAAAAATCAGGATCATCCACATCCGTGTGTAAAAGAAACCGACAAAAAGCCACTCGTCTCTCAAAGTCGCCACCCTCAAGACCTGCAACAAACAAAAAACTCTTTTAAATTTCTCTTGGGCAATAAGTAATTGCACAAGAAAGGACCCGCTGTTCGTGCTAATAGATTCACTACCTGGAAGTGACACCATACCATACCCATTACCTGCTAAACAAAGGCAAGGTCAAACAAAGCTTGCACGGGTTTAAAGTTAGTTTAAAATTACGTACCTTGCACCGGAGTGTAGTGGAATGGATGCTTTTTGTTTTGACGAAGTACTTTCCACACTTTCCATATTGAAATATCAAGATGTGATGCCACATTTCTAATGCTTCTTGTAGGGTCTTCCTCAAAAAGTGCCAGTATTCTCTCGTCTACTTCAACATTATGTCGCACAATATGGCCCCTTGGTTCATTAAAAGTAACACTGCCAGTCTCGCGTATGCGTCGGTATGTGTCTTGGAAGACTCTGCGGCCAGGTAATCGTCTACCAGGAAAGCGTTCCTGGTAAAGTCGTTGCGCTGCACGAGCGACGCCATTAGCGGCTCCGTAAGCCATCATGATGTCCGCATATTCTTCGTTAGAGAATGTCGCCATTGCAATAACAAAAAACTCAAAGTTTAACAATAACAACAAAAATTAAACAAATGTAACAAGAACCAGCAAAACTTAACGATAACAAAGTAATAAAAGAATCGCGGAGTATGGTGAACTAGCACACACGTTAGGTAGCAGAGGCAGTCATGTCTCGACTAAAAAAATGGCGGGTCGGGCGGCGCGATTTGTTCAAACCGATTTAAGGTATGCAAGAAAGAGATAGATGATAGATTTTACTGTGAAAGAGTGAGAAAACAAATTTTACCTCTTTCTCAAGTAACAGTTCCGCAATAAATATTTTTTCATTAGAATTTGGAATGTAGTTTTATGTGACTTGATTCACAATTCTAGCGAATTCACAAAGTTGTTAAAATACTTTTATGGCATGTGGCACATCATTAGAAAGAGGATAGACTGGAGAATTAATAAGGGAGTTGGAAGATCCCGGTCGCTTTTGGTTTTTTTTTTGTAGCCTTATAAATAGCTGTAACATGTACAGCTTTAATTTAAGTTTTACCTTTGCGAGTGAATTAAAAAAGAACTAGGTGACTAATATCACTAATTTTGTATTTAAAAGTATTCCTAAACAATACACATCGAAATAAAATTAAAATTCAGAGTCTGCGCCTTATATTTTTTTTTTAATCTGTATTTGAATGTAAAATTTGGTTCTTTTTTTTGGAAAACAATAAAAAGTCGATAAAAAAAATTCCACAGAGCATGAGGGGTGTTAAGGGGTCTGAAAGGCTAGCGGATGACCCCTTCAGTCGACCATTTTAATTTGGCACACGCTGCACCAAACACCCTGTATATCTGTAATTTTAATGGTGTACATACATTCAATCAACTCAGCCTATAGCAGTCCACTGCTGGACATAGGCCTCTCCCAGGCTGCGCCACAACACCCTGTCCTCCGCCTTCCGCATCCAGTCTGACCCAGCCACCTTTTTAAGGTCGGCGGTCTATCTAGCTGGGGGGCGTCCCACACTACGCTTGCCGCTACGCGGTCTCCACTCCAGGACTCCACTGGTACATACATTATCAGCCTATAATTTTCCAACTGCTGGGACACAGGCCTCATCTCTGTGAGAGGGAGTGGCCCGTTATCCACCACGCGAGCCCAGTGTGGGTTCGTAGGTGTCACATATCTTCGAATTTTTGGTTCTAGGACATGCCGCATGCCGGCTTCCTCACGATGTTTTCCTTCACCGTTTTGAGTCTTACCGTCTTTATTATGTACACGGTGTACATAATAAAAAGTATTCTATCTATCTATCTATCAAAAGTGGACCATTGTTCGTTTTTGTCCAGCTCGTCCCGCTTTCTTTTCGGGGTCTCCCGCGACGCCTTCTGCCTGTCTCAGAGCTCCACATAGTGACTATTTTGGCCCATAGCTCATTGGGCATGCGGTAGGCGTGGCTAGCTCAGTCCCTCTTCAACTTTGCGAAAAAAGTACGAGGCCATAAACATCACAGAAACACAGCTTTTGACCCCTGAGTTTGTTTCGCCATTTCTTCTCAGGGGTAGTCAGATAGGAAATGTCGACTAAATCTAGCTTATTTTTTGTATAAAGGTGCATTGAAGGAGGCATAGATATATGAAAAAGAAAATCCCCATTGAAGACGTATACATTTGTTTGTGTTTTTGCTTAACATAATTCTAAAAAAAACACACCCAGTTGAAGTACAATAAGGACATAACAAAAGGTAAACGCAGGAAGGGTACAGTATGCCATAAACCCTTATTTAAAACCAGCTTTTCTCATAAATTCTATTGCTTCCTTGGTTCATTCATCTACAACAAGGCAAACACCGCTCTTTCCATCTACCACAAGCCCAAGAGTTTTTGTAAGGCTTCTGTGAGTAAATGGCTAAAAACTCTGGATTATGAAGCAACTGAAAAAGTATTGGTTCCTATAACTTGACACTTCTTACATACACATTATCTCACATAAACTACATATCCTTCACCTACACAATTCAACTCACACTTACACACACAACACACAGTCAAATCCACTCTCGAAAGTTTGAATTATCGTTATGTTGCTTTGTATTATTTATTTTTTACTTTCTTATATTGTAAATTCTCTTCTGTTTCATAAAACCATCCAATGTAAGCTTGTACATTAAGAAGCGTCGTGGGGTCCTGGTGACTTGTACCACAGGCGTTGCTAGCAATGCCTATTTCAAGCACCAGTCTCTCACAAATGTAAACTTATCCTTAAGCTAGTTTTAAGCAATACTAACTGTACATTTGTGAAGAGAAAATAAATATACTTATACTTATTTGCGTGGGGATTTACTTTTAAAGATTTCAACAAAGAAAACGTATGAAAAAGAAACGTAATTTAAAAAAAAGTGCCCGCTAAATATATTCCCATTCAACGGTGGAATGGGATTTTTCCCGCCGTTAATACATTTTTGTATGCCATATGGCCTTTATTATTTATTCTTTACGACGAAAGCCGAAATGAGCAGTGCTGTCGTTATTAATAAATCATTGTTCCTTTTATATTAATACTGGCAGTGATAGGTGTATAAATTAAAAAATTGCATTGTTTTTGAGTCACATCAAAAAATGCTATCAAAAAGGAGTCTGGGAGACAGTCATTCATATTTTCTTGTGAAATTAAACATTTAATTAAACAATGTTGAAATTAATTAATGATGTTTATTTCTGTAAGTAGATCTTAGACACTTTTACACGTAATTCTTTTATCATTATTTTACTAGATGGCGCCGGCATTTCCTAGTTAACTGATCCCTGAGAAGAAATGCAAACAACCTCAGAGGTCATTAGGTCATGGTCTCTTTTAAAGTCCAAACATTATGATATTAGGTAACTAGTTACTGTACGCGGCTTCGGCCGCGTGGCTTTTTCTAAATATAATAATAATTCTATATAATTAATTTCTAATAATTTTTCTATATATTTTTTTCTGAAATAAGTAAGATAGCCATTTTTTTTCTGTCATAAGTACTGTATAATATACTTTCATATGCATATAATAAAAGCTATTATTTTGACATTACAAACAGACACTTAAATTGTATTTATTTGTATAGATATGTAAGTCGTAACAATGCAGGGGTTAAGTGAGGAAAGTATCATTTGGACCTGTACTATGAGTGCCGATACTAACCCGCACTTTGCCTGCGTGGTAGAATACAGCCAACTACCTCTCACAGAGAGAAGGCAGGGGAACATTATAGGCTGATTATGTATGAGTACTGGTGAAATTACATGCACATGAGACGTTAAAATTTTGCCTTTATGGTTGGCTAGGCTGAACGCGTTCCAAAGGGTCATGGACATCAGGCTGGTCCGGGGATACCGCACGGTCTCCGGTGAGGCAGCGAGCCGGATTGCCGCCATGGGATCTGGAGGCAAAAGTCCTCGCGCATATATGGGAGTGGCGCGAGGAGGTGAAACGCCGGGACGAAAATACGCTGCCGCGACAAATCACGGCACAGCGGACAGACCTCTGGCGGAATCTCATAGCGACATAGAGAGTGCGATTGTCGCAACCCAGCGCTGGGCACTCCACAATTGTGGCGATAAGTCCCGTCTTTGAGGAGTGGCTAGAGAGGCGCCATGGCGTCCTCACTTTCCACTTGACGCATGTCCTCACCGGACACGGTTGTTTCGGGAGGTTCTCGCGAAGGAGGAGCTGGAACGCGTAAGGGAGAGGCAAAATTCACGCCCTCACGTCCCTAGTCACCGCAAGAGACGCCCTGGGTGTCGAGAGTGGCAGGGCGATTCCCGGCCACCGTAGGCGCCGGCTTGCGGACGGTTAGTGATGGGTAGCTCGCCGTCCGATGAGGACCAGGCCCGGGTCGACGGCGCGTTGTGCTCCACGCGCGCCTCAAAGAGATGTCAGCACGAACTGACGGGGTCCGTTAGGGCCAATGCCTGCCAGGGTTGCGAGTTTGTCTGAAAAGGATATCGTGGCCCTGGCACATAGGCAACTGATGGAACACGGGTGGGTTTTAGTCAGTAAAAGTCTGACAGGCCCTCGAGCTCCGCCCAGAGCGGGAAAAGTTATTTGATAATTTCCACCCAAAAAAAAATGACGGCTAGGCTTTGACAATTCACTTGGTGTTAGTGTATGTAGGCAATGGATGCAATAAATTTCCATCAGGTGAGCCATTTCATTTTTCATTTTTTTTAACCAACATGAAAATAACATTTTTTGACAGTGAACACACACACATAATATAACATCACGCCTGTAATCACCGAAAGGTTTGGCAGAGGTACATCCACATTTCGCCAATTCCCATCCAATAGGTGGCGAGCCTATTGCCAATTTGCCTCCAACCGGGCACAAATCCAGACTCCGGGACCGAGATTGAAGTTAGACAGAAATCTTTACGTATAACGAATCATCACTATAAAATGTTTTACAATCTGCAAAATTATTCCTAAAGGAAATTCTCTTTCAACGAATTTCTCTAAAATTCGCAGAAGCATAAACCAATAAATTCCACGTTTTATGTCTAACATACCTCTACTCTTCCGTTATGATTTAACAGTATAAACTAATATATTTATTTTTTCAGTTTCAGTTTTCAATCAATCGATAGTCCTTCATACAGAACCACTTACCTACATCCATAAATAATAACAAGGTAAGCCAATTTCACCTGATGTTGTATATGAAGGAACAACAAACAGACATCGTTTATTTTTATATAAGTATTAGTGTGGTTTATACAAAATGTTTGCCAAAACACTTGGCTGTCAGCCAATCGCTGCTTCCCATCTATGTCTTGTTTCTTAACGGTAAGAGATATTTGGGATTCAATAATGTAAATACAGGGTATAATTGACATTCTCAAGAAATATCTAGGATTACCTAGCTAAAGACCATAATATCGGATTTACACTTCGAGTTATTTCCACAGACAAGTTGTAGGGATTCGAAAATGTAGTAGATAGGCTGTTTCTGTCATGTTGTGTCTACCTAACACGATATATTAGGACTATATGTATATAAATATTTATTTTTGGGACGTAATAATGGTGTGGACTAGACACGTTTTGGGCCGCTGGGCCATCACTATTTCTACTAAGAATATTGTACTTTTTCAGTTAATATAAAGGGAAAGTCCCTCCTTTTAAAGTCTGCCTGGACAACACCTATTTCTTGGAAATAAGATGGATTGCTATGAGGCTTGAAATAATCGGTGTTTCAGTATACTACTTATTTGAAGCTTCTATCACACATCGTGAGTTTACAAAGCTTGCGCAGAATATGTTCAATATTTACGCAAACATTCTTCGTAGAAACAAAACCAAAAGTATGTGCTTATTTTCGTATCTTCGATACGTATGAAGCCCTTTGCGATCATGGTCACGGACAAGCGCAGTCAAAACCACTTGAATTAATAATGAAAAGCTTTATTTAGTCTGAAGTCGATTGCTTTAGGCACTTTCATTGAAATAAACTTCTATGTAACTAAGCTTTAGTTAGACTAAAACTAGAGCAACAAGCCTTCTTAAGCCTCGAGTTCCATAGAGATTAGATTATATTATTCTATATAAAATAGTGTCACATACCAAGACTGACGAAAAAAGCGTATGTTCAAGCATTATGAAATTGTAAATGATAACACTTTTAACTCTAGTAATATGTATATGAAGGCAGAGGGTCCAACATCTTAAATGAAAGTAAGAGTTATAGCAGAAGTCAGCCTTTACTGACAGCAGTGTCAGAATATTTATAGACTCTATTATTTCCATTAATATTTGAAAACTCGTTCCGGTTATTTTCTTACACGGTGGTAAAAAAAAACTCTTAAAAGCTGAATTTTCATACTATCGCCCGTGATCAGCCATTATTCATTTCGCACACCAAACAAATAATTTGGATTTTAACTGCCTCAAAAATACGAAGTTTGTATAACGCTTGTAACCACCCGAATAGACTAACTTTAAGATCGTTTTTATCAAAGTTATTGTAAGAAACTTGTAATTTAAACGGGCATGGTGCACTAACGAGACCACCAACATGAATTTTTAGCCAACATGATCGCCTGTGGTGCCAAGTAATAGTGGTTTCTATCATTTAGAAAAACTAGGATATAAATTTATCCTGTAATATATCCGGTTTTCTTCCGGCAATACAACGTGAATTATTTCAAGCTTGTGGTTTTGTACCATGGCTGGACATTTAATTTGTAATGAGCACACTACGTTCCCCACAACTATACCTTTAAGAATCACTTATTCATGAAATTGCTCATCATTGACAAGATTTCAATTACTATGCTCTATCTTGCATTCTGATCCCGAGTCAAATATAACAGGGAAATCTGTACCTCCTATGTATCACACTCCACCAGCTGCTCGGGAGCACAGGTTCACTTTGCTTGGTTCTGGTGCTCGGTGTGGAGTTTTTGTACTTTCAGCGCTTGGGGCAGGCGTTGGCCATATATTCGTGCTTACTGCAAACATAGCACGTTACGGCTGGTTTCAGTTGTTCAGAATTTTATCATCACATTGAGATTGAGACGAAACTGAAATGGTAAATCCCGTCACCATTTTTTCTGACCAATTTGCTTCTGGAATCTTCTCAATGGGTTGCCATAGACACATACCCGCTCCAGCTGCAGTTTTCTTATTATCAATCTGAAATTTGATAACCTGGTAAAAATAGTCTTGCATCATCATAGGTTTATAGAATTTTTGGACCAATCTGATATCGTCGCGGCAATTAGGTAGGGGTCTTAAGTGTGGTAAAGCCTCTGGCTTAGACGACATCTCAGTTGAGCAAATCAAACAGCTTGGCCCAGTTGCTGAGTTGTAGTGGCTGCAACTATATAACAACTATCTAGAATCAGCTTCAATACCCCGTCTCTGAAGAACATTAAAGGTCGTAGCTAATCCGAAGCCAGGTGAAGCACCAGACGATCCAAAAACTTTTCGTCCAATATCACACATTCTTCCATACTCGCTCTGCCATACATACAAACTGTTTGAGGGACAGTTGCTAGACCAACTAACGAGTGTTATTGGCCCGAAGTTAATCCCGGAGCAAGCTGGTTTCAGACCGTCAAATTTTGCTGCAGACCCTCAAACTCGTTCAACACATTGAAGATGGTTTCGGGACAAGGAACGGTCACAGGCGCTGTATTTGTAGAACTGTCAGCTGCATACGATATAGTCAACCTCACACTGTTGCTGTGTAAGGTGGAGACATTGATCAGCGATCAGAATTTTGTTCGAATACTTCAAGAATTTCTACACAACCACCGTTTTCTGGACCACCTTCTCTCACAAAAAAAAAACCTCAAGGTAGGGTCCTGACACCTCTTTTTTTTTAAATATCCAAACCAACAACCAGTTATCCAGCCCGAACATATCACGCTTTCTCTATGCAGGCGACCTTGTCACAATTTGAGGAAGTTGAGGTCCGTATTACCTCGCTAACTGACTCGGGCCCAATCCGAGCCAAACCAGCTACTTAATTCATCTCCGCAATAGAGACTCGTGCCGCAAACTTAAAACCGTTTGAGATGGTGTGTCCATCGAGCACAGCAACGACCAACAGTACTCTTCAGCGACTCGTCTGATCAAAGTGGGGTTGTTTGCCTAGGGTCCTACCATTATGCGGACCACTGGCTGGTACTATCTTTTCCTGTGGGTGAATTCGCGTGGCCCGTGTGGAGTCGTTCTGCCCATGCAGAATCAGTGGACACAGCTTTGAATGAAACGTCACGTCGACGATCATCACTGGTTACCTAAAACCAACTCAGCAGGAATAGTGGCACTAGTAGTTCGCAGAGTGGTGGCAAGCTCTAGCGGAAGAGCCAATTTGGTATCGAACACACGACACCCTTTGCACGACAACATCCTCGTGCCACAAAGGCCGTGCAGTCTCGCTCCGAACCATGGCCTGAACCAGGGCCAGACGCGAGAGATCACCGCCGCCGATCGCCTCCGTGAGGACACGGCAGTGCCCCGCCCAAGCCGGGCAGACCTCCACCGTGCCCTCCGGGCGATCCACACAGTGGTTTCCTCCCGCTTTATCCTGAACAGGAACCTCCCAAAACAACCATGTCCGGTGAGGACCTGCATCAGGCGAAAGGAAAGGACGCCGTGGCGCCTCTCTAGTCACTCCTCAAAGAGGGGACTATCGCCACAATTGTGGCGTGCCCAGCGCTGGGTTGCGACAATCGCACTCTCCATGCCACCATGAGATCCCGTCGCAGCTCTGTCCACTGTGCCGTGATTTCTCGCGGTAGCGGAGTTTCACCCCGACATTTCGCCTCCTCGCGCCACCCCCATGCTTGGAGTAGTTTGACAACTAATCATGGCATCCGCAATTTATTTTTTTATTTTTAATATAGCGTCCATGCCAGCAGAAAGCAATGAAATTTGGTCTTGTATTAAATTACTGTGGCTATCATTAGTGGTCGGTGGAACGTATCCCACTTCTGATGAAGGCAGAGGGTCCAACATCTTAAATGAAAGTAAGAGATATAGCAGAAGTCAGCCTTTATTTCCACAACTTATTAATTCACAGTAATAATAGTTTAATTCAGACTATAGTATCTAAGCGCTACAACATGTGCACCGGGCCGAGCCTGCGACAAGAATGATCCCCTCCTTGCTGCGCGCTCGCTTATATAGAGCGGGTCGAGTAGTGGGGAGAGTGGGGAGGCCTAAGTGACACATTGCAGTGCGTAACTCGGACCGTTGCACGTGTTGTTTACAATGGTGACGCCGACATATACTTACATAATGTAGCGAAACATACAATAGGAAATTAGTCTATTATTACGCCATAAAAACAATAAGTAATCTATGTATAGGAAACATAACATCAGTATTTTTCCTTATACCTAAATACATAAGCCGATAATAAACGCTTAGTTTCCTCGTTGAAACATTTGTTATAGATAGGTATGTGTACGGTATTCACGCGAATTTAATTAAATTGTTCAATTTATTTTCTAATTTAATACCATAATATTATGCATGATTTTCAAATATTTTTATTTGTATTCCCTAGCTAGATTTACACACCATATTTGGACCCCTCCTGGCATAACATAACGCTCTGTTCATCAAACATAATTGATCTGTAGTTCTTTACCTATGTTAACACATAAATAAATAAAATGTTAGCCAAATGAAATCCTTGAATTGCAACATTTCTACACATTTTTTTTTCGTTTCTTACATCTTTTTATCTATTTCAGACGTTAAGGAACAGTTTTCATGAATCTGGTATTATTAGGTAGGTACATAAAAATAAATTGGAGTGAGGTGTTGTACTCGTAGCACAATATTGAAAGGGCCTGTCTAGAAGTAAACTACAATGAATCATTTTAATTAAACATCTTCAATTTTTCAGGGATAAAATTAATAATAGGCAATATTTATGCTCGCCCCCTATTAAATGGGACTTAGACATAACTGGCAAAATGTGAGTGTATGGTATAGCTTACACCTCTGCCTAACCCTTCGGGGATTATAAGCATGATGTTATGTTATGTAAATTCAATAATCTTTTAGGAATCCTGTAAATTGGAAATACTAGAATAATCGTGTTAGTTTCGTAATCGTCACGTGATGGTAAAATAATATTAGTTCGTGGTTTCAGGCTATGAGTGCAATAGTTAACCACATCAGGCCTTTAGATAGAAATCTATGTATAAAATATTAATGACAAATGCATTGGCTTGTCTCGTGTTCATAAGAAAATAGAATCATTTTGTCACATCTAGATGATTTAATGAAAGCGTGCTACTATCTCCTACACTAGATTTTATATTATTATATTTAGTTCAAAATGGATTGTATAATGATAAACTTATTTTTTTTTCAATACGTTTATTTTTATACCTATACTTAAAAAATAGTAATTAGTATTTTTGGATATTAAACTAATAAAAATCAAAGTTGTTTATTGCAAACACAATAAAATATACTTAATTGTAAGTGTAACACAAAACAAAAAAAAAAACAATTTGGAATTCGCACGAATACCTATCAAAGTAGCAAATGTTTAATTTCCAAGCTTATTTCTTAATTTATTGTAGCAGCTGAAAATACTGCAGCCCATTATTTTTAAAAGAGTAACCGTGGAGTTTCTTGCCGGCTCTTCTCCATAGGAAACTATCAATTGGAACCGTGCACCTAGCTTCTGACGTTTCTTAAGTGCCCATAGGCTTATGTGAATAAAATATTTAGTTTTTTTTTTATTTGTTTTTTTTTTACTGGCTCCCGTTCCATCTATGTATTTATATGCAAATTCTACGTGATATCCATGAACACCTCCATAATCCACATTCAAATAAGTTCATTTCACGAGTTCGGACGACACGCGCATAACCCGCGCCGACCACGCGCACGCTCCGCACACGCGTTGTGCCCGCCTTGCACCCGCGTTCGGCACGCGCAAAATCCGGAGGGCGACCACTAGTAATGAATAATTATTTGAATAAATATTTCAGTATTTAGGTTTTTAATTTTGAGGTTAATTTCTGTCGCTGCTCAGTTGCATATTACTACAAATACAATCATAAGCGACTTTATCTATCTTTATTTTTTTGTAAGGCTCGCTCTTTTTTACGATTTTTCTGCTTGTATGAACTTTAAACAGTGCCTATTTAAGAATATCTAATAATAACACAGACGAGGTCGCGAAAGATGGCTAGTTAGTAGTTACAAATAATTTATTGGTCGTAAAATACCACGTTAGTATGACAACCTAGCATTAAACATTGTAGTTTAAACTAGTCTAGAAAATCAATCATATGTTATAAATATTACAATGACTTGTCTATCAATCAATACTTCATTCTTTAGTGCGGACATTCACGAAACTACCAAAACAAATATATTTCTTCTGGAAAATAAAATAATTGTGTGTTTATAGATTCCTAACTATATAATATTTTAAATGCGAAAGTAAGTTTGTTTGTTACCTTTTCACGTCTAAACCACTGACCGATCATCCTGAAATTTTGCCTATACGTTGTCAGGTGTACAGAAACGGACATAGGGTACCTTTCATCCCGAAAAAAAGTACTCTTCCCGAGAAAAACAAAAATAACGTTCTTATGATAATAGATGGCGCCACGTGTCTTTCGAATTATGATTGAATTAGCAGCAGAGTACAACCCGAATTGATTGTCAAATTCTAAATTAACGCGAGCGAACCTGCGGGCAAAAGCTAGTTATGAATAAAATAAATGAAATGTACTTACCTTTTACTTTTACAAAATGTAGGTAATTTTTACTATTTATTATTTATAAAGGGCCCGTGACTAAGAAATAACAGCCGCACGGATCGGTCGATAAGGTTAAGCTACAGTTGCCGCGGTCGGTCCATGGATGGGTGACCATCTTTACATACCGATCTTTACCCTCCATGCCTCGGAAAGCACGTCAAGCCGTTGGTCCCGGCTGTCATTCGTGGATCTTTGATTGGCAGTCGTTTTAGGTCGTCACAAGCCCGAAAGTCTGACAATGAGTCTTTCCAAAGGGTATCGTATTACCCAGTTAGCAGTCGCTCTATGTAAAATACTGGTATTGAGCTGCATCCGGTTAGACTGGAAGCTGACCCCAATAGTTGGGACAAGGCTGGGCAGATGATGATATTATTTTTGTCATCGACAAGTCTAGGAGAGACTGTAAATGGCTTAAGTTGACGATAACCAACTTTTAATGATTTTATACTGAAGATCACGTCTAAACGAGTAGTATTAATGATTTAAAAATAATATAATGTTAAATTAGAGCATTTTCTTAATAATTTAATATGTGAATATTTTAGATTATGTTTATATTACATAGTGAAATTAATTTGTAAAGTTATATCTAACGCGGATAAACAACTGAAACCTTAACCAATTTAAAGATAATTTAATTATTGATCTTTTAGTATACGCGTTTTATTAAAATACCTTTTGTTTTGTGTATAATAAATTAAAAATGCTTCAAATTGGGGACAGCGCTCCTTGATGGGCGAGTCCTATTACTGGCTGAACGTACGACGCGTTGCGTGAGCTCAGTACAGAACACGCAAGCTAACCACTCAATCACTGACATATATCTGCGTCTAAAGCCGCAAAATACATAAAATGTACAATTTTAGCTATTATTACCACCACTACCAAGAAATAAGTTTATTTTAAAGGGTATTTCTTAGTAACTTTTTTAGAAGCACGAAGTACAACGACGTAACAAGTTTACAACTACAAGTGGTCAAGCTTGTAACTAGCTCCACACATTACAATTATTAGCGTAGATTAGCAGGTGCTAAATTACGTCGCACATTCCCGCCATTCCCGGATCTGCCTGCATGAAAATACCACAGATAAAAATAGCAAATTTTGAATAAGCACGGGAAAGCAAGACTATTCAGCCTAAACAGCTGATTATACCAATGTTTAAACTGGCTGGCAAGAAAAAATATAACACCTGTCAAAGTTCCGGTTTAAGTTGCAATAAAACAAAATTCGTAGTAGATGTTTAGTTTTGCACTGCGTGGGTGTTGTGTAGTCTACTAATGAAAATAAAGCTTTACTCATAATAATAAGACAACAAGGATGTATGATAAAAATACCTTTGCTTCGCGTTTTGTTTATAGGTTATGTTTCTTAGTTGTTTGGATGTTACCCGTTTATTGTTCTCTCGAGTTTAAAAAATAATGATGATGAGACGTTATTATACTCACGGATGTTAGAAAAAATGGATGACGTTAGCATTTTATTAAAATTCTTCTGGAATTTTCAAAAAACCCAAAGTATATGCTACAATAATATTTTCGGAAATCAATTTTTTTTACCGTTATTCTGAAAAAACTTGGTAAATCTACGTTCTCGAGCTATAAAAACGCCACACACAATCCAGATTGATAAAATGATAACACTTGACAAATTCACAGAACTACTGGGTACATACACCTTGTCGTTATCTAGAACAGGCTTAGGGTGACATCGCGGTGACATCAACGCCAAATATGCTGCAGTTTGTAAGTTTACCTTATCAGGCAGCCGATAGAGCCTAGGAGCATGTGAAGTTAGCATTAATTTTATAGATAGCAGAAATAGACTTTCAAGTTTGTGTTTTAAAAAGGCGCTGATAAATGGTAAGTAACAAGTACAAATAGGCCCTCATTTTGCGAAAATCATATTTTGGGAATATCATATTCTGAAAACAAAGATTTATTATACAATATTAGTTTTAGTATATGCGAAACCCGAAACATGTGTATTTTTATGTAAAGAATCTATGTACAACATTTCAAAACTGTATCATGAAAAATCACAAAGTTATAAAGTTGTTGTTACCGGGTTGTCCGTACAAAAACATGCTAACGGCGGCGGCGCGGCGGCGGCTCCCCCGCGCCTCCGGGGTCGTCTTGCGCTCATTGATAATAATTTGGCAGTAGGTGCCTAACTGTACGGCGATTGTATTGTAAGTATACATGGTATACTTACATGTACAAATGGTGATAACATTTTCCATCATACATTAATATTTTTGGGACAAAATATAACATGGTGTAAAAAATATTGAAATCGATTCAGTTCCTTATTCTGGTACAAACTGTATTCAGGTTTCGCATATACTAAAAATAATGTTGTATATTATATTTATAACATACAGCAATTATCACTAGTCCATACTCCATAGTTTATTTTCATTCTCGAAATCTGGGTCTCCATATTGACCAAAACAAACAGACCAGGAATAATAATATAACGATACCCGGAAGTAAGTGATAAAGATGAAACTTGCAATAATAAACGTTGACCTTACGTGAAATCTTAATTATTTTCTTTGCTAATAACAAAATCTTAATTTAAATCTGGATACTTATAAACTGTCAAAATATTTTCGCAATAACAAAATAAAAGCTACTCTTGGCAGAATCAGCAAAGGCTAACGATGGCCTTCAGCTCAATTATCATCTAAGATCCACAATATTGATAGCCGAAACGGCCAGTTTTGCAAAGTTCAATGAAACTGGGTAAAAATAGCCGCGAGATCAAAAGACCGTGCCTTCTTTTGATGATAGATACGTAAATATAATGATGTGGCTTCTAAATGCGTAATTGAATAAATATTCTTTTTTCCGGGGTTATTTCTGAAGGTTGGTATTTGGTAATGTCTGATCTTCATCCGCCAACATTGTGTTGAAGTTTTAAAGGGTTCTTAATCGGAGGACCACAGCTGTTCGCAACAACAGTTGGTTGTAGAAAAGGTTTTTTTTTTAAATCTGTACTTTATAAGTATTTGCAGAAATATTGAATGGAGCCCTAAATAATAAGGAATAATTGTGTTCTTCGATTTTCGGCTGGAGGGACCATGCAGAAACTTTACAGCTAGGTATTAAGTTTTTATATAAATTGTTCTACTAGAGTCGCATCGCGTTGTCGCGTCGTGCCTGTTTGTTGGAGCCTTTACGATACATTCAGAAATGAAAAACGAATGATCCAACTTCATTGAAAGGTTCGTAACAAGGATTTAAAGATTGTTATGATTGTAGAAAAGTTTTTCGCCGATTTGGCGCCCCCAGATCGGTTATGTAACGATGTTAGGTGTTTTTTGTAACACGAACACATGGCGCAGCGGACCTGGCTTAATACTCACTACATCGAACAAACATCATCAAATTGTTTTGACAAGAAGCTGTCAAAACAGCTTTGGATTTCGGAAAATAAAACCAATTGTTTTTGATTTTTATTTCCTGAAAGCTTTTTGATTTTTCATATCAATTTTAATCTATAGATCATTTATTATGATTGCTCATTTCAATAAAGCAGAATAGATTCTAAATAGACTCAGTTTGTCGCGTTAATCGTGAAATCCAGTTCTGTTTAAAAAAACATAACTGGATTTCACATTGAAAAGAATTCGTTTGAAGCGAAAAACTTAATTTAATCTTGAAATATTGGCATTGCTCCTATACAAATTCACACTATTTTTTTATTTTTTCCGTCAATATTGACACAAGCACTAAAACCCGCTAATCTTTTGCCTCAAAGCGACTGTCTTCGTGAAATCTATTCTTAAATTATTATGTTTTTCATAGCTCTTCATTGTATTATCAGTATTATCACTTTTATCATGACAACCGTTTTTAGGGTTCCGTACCAAAATGGTAAAAAGGAACCCTTATGGTGAGACTAAGTCTGTCTGTCTGTCTGTCACACCTAGATATCTCAAGAACTACTAATGCTATCAACTTGAAATTTAGAATAGTATCAGATGACGTTTGCCCAACTATTGCAAACAAGAAAGAAATTTAAAAAAATATACCTTTTTTGCAAAAGGGACTGAAAGGGGGGGGGTCTTAAAAATTTGAAGTAGGGCTACTAGGGCAAGAAGGTTAAAAATGTGGGGTATCATATGAAAGAACGCTGTTTGCACAATTTCAAACATTTTTTTTTATTTTTCAGCATAGTTTCCGAGTTTTGATGAAACATGTAAAAAAAAATACCGTCCCTCCCCCTTATCTCCGAAGTTTTCATAGATAAAAATCTGAAATTATTCTATGTGATAGAAGTTTATGTAAAGATTACAGGAAAAATAAAACGATGTCTCTAAATAGCACAGTTTTTCAGAAATCATCAACATCATATATACGTACGGAACCCTCGGTGCGCGAGTCCGAATCGCGCTTCACCGGTTTTTTTTTATCAAACTGACGGGTTTTTGTCACAAACGTCTACGCAAACCCGTGCTCGGCCGGCAGGCGCAGGACCAAGAGTCCTAGGTCGGGGAAAGTGTTATTGAGTTTTACCATTAGGAATTTCTTAGTAACAGACTTTGGAAGTTGGCGGTGTGATATACCGTGCCTCGCAGTTTGTCTCAGATACAGGCAGTAATTAGAGGTAAAGATAAAATAGATCAACCATTTTTCGGATTATCTAAAGTACATACATCTTATGGGGTAGGTACTGTGTTAAATGTTACAACAAAATACCTTGTAATATAATGTAATTAAATTTAAAAATTTAAAACACATATTAAAAATACACTTTGTAAATAAGCATATTACAAGTTAGAGGATTATATCCAGGATAGGAATGCTTGAAGACATGCTGATCCAGCTCCATATGACAATCTAGAGTCTAGCTAGACAAAATAAACTGGTTGCTATTATAATTGTATAATTTGTTATTTTTAAGACATTGATTTTACATTCTGTGATTGATTACACTGACTTATTAATTTAATTTTTTTAGGAAAACATGTACTGTTACAATGTTTGTAAATATGTGAGCACCATGTATCTATCTCATAATTAAGTTATTTTTCATTGCTTAATTTTTAATTATTTTTACCTATTAAGGAATAGTAATTTTTTTCTAGGTGCATCGTCTTCACATAATTATTATCATTATGATTAATGTACTCAAACAAAATATTGTAAAACATTTTTAAAAGAGTATTGATGGAGTTTCTTGCCCATACTTCTCCATACGAAACTACCTTTTGGAAGAGGCAACTAGAATCAATTCTATTTTTTTGTAAATTTTGACGTTCAAAAGTGTCTCGTATGTGCCTATTTGAAATACATAATTTAACTTTGACTTTGAATTCTACCTAAATAGTTTCTATAACGTCGCAAGGTACCGCAAATAGCCGTAAACAAATAAACAATGCGAGGAATATCCCAGTAAATCTTCTGCATATACATTAACGCCTATATTAAACAGACTATTAAGGCTCCCAGAGACAGGTCCGACGCGACGGTGTGACGCGATTTTGGTAGAACAATTTGCATGAAGTTTTCATAGAAATTGTTCTACTAGGGTCGCGACGCGACTTTCGTAGATGTAGAATTTACTTTAGTTTTGTTATTACTTAGCCACAAGCCCCTCCTCGTGGCTAAGTAATAACAGCCTCACGGTTCTATTGATCAGGTTAAGCTACGCATGCCGCGGTTGGTCCATCTTTACATACCAAGACCGAGGGGTCATGAAATAAATCCAGACTAACTTAGATACATTTTCTCTTAGTTGGAATTAAAATGTTTGGGGTCATTATTTATCTATGTATTATAAACAAGTAGCATATTTGCCAGAACAAATTAATTTTATATAAATCGATAAATGTACATGTACAGAATAAGCAGCGGTCTTTGTTACATCATACATGCTTTGCTTGATTTTACTTCTTCACTTTTGTATAACAAATAATAATTTAAGTTCATGTAACAAGCATCTTGTTAGCATTAATATAATATCATTCTTAAACTGCCCAACATTTGAGCTACATTAAATAACTACCCGTAATTACTTATTCAGTACTTAGTAGGTGGAACTATGATAATTTAAAAAAGTTCTCCTAGCTTCAGAAGTCATCTTGTTAAGCTCGTATGGAGTCAAGATGAGTTATCACAGCAAACACTTTTTTGAAGTAAAACTTCTTTACGCACGCTTGACTTGGAGAGTAAGGTGAACGCGTGATGCGAGCGTTACGGAAAGTGTGATCGGGCGAGGCCAACGGAAGTTGTTTAAATTTTAAACATGGAACACCGCGTCACCGTCGCGGGCCGTCCCGTTTAATAGGTTTTTTTTTTTAATTCACACTGTTTGTTTATACTGCACTCACAAGACCGCAGCTTTTTTGAAGTAAAACTTCTTTTGCTAGCGTTACGCGAACAGTGATTTATGTTTTACTTCAGTCGTGTAGTCTAAAGCACACTTGTTTGTTTTTTTTAAGTGACGTTATAGTCCAATGTGCCAATTCTTAAAAAAAACACATGCAAATACGTTCAGCAGTTTTAGCGTGAAAGCATAACACACAAGGAGGATGCATACAAATAATAACTAAATACTTTTATAATCTTCTCTAACTATGAGAAGTCGCTTTTCGTTTCGTGTATGTGTGACGCAGCGGATTTGGATGCGATTTTCACCATTATCATTTAAATAATTTATACAGTATGGATCATGGTATGTGCACTTAAAGTTGTCAAAAATAATAGGCCCGTTTTGACATTTAAATTGAATCGATTTATCGTGAGTATCGAGAACCGAACTACTTGGTTACTTCACTAGTTACGTCGCGATGGTCTATCGCGACGTAACTAGTGAAGTAACCAATTAGTGATAAATACCCACCTTAAGGCGCAGATATACACACATCAACAGAATCTAGGAATATTTTATATTTCATCAAATATCTAAAAATCTATGAAGAATTTTCTAATATAGTAAATAGAAGAATGGTAGGTTATTTTAAGGTCTTTAATAAAATAAAAAAACATTTCATGATTTTGTTGCTTTTTTGTAAAAATGTAATTTTTTTTAATCGCCGTAGAAAATTAGTATTTAGTTGCTTAAGAATTATCACCATGCTGCGTCATATTAACAGTAGCTTGTTTTACAATATATGGTCGCATAAAAACCATTTATTAGACGCTAAAAGTTCGTCGCTGACCTATTAATTCATTAGACAACTAAATATATTTGAAGACGAGAATGACATTTTAAAGAAGCTGCCTTAATTAGCACCCCATTAAAAATAACAGCGAGGGTATTTACCGAAACATATTAAACAAACGAGCGAACATCGGTGAGCGATTTGACCGTCCTTCAAACAAAAGTGGTAGAGGAATGTGACTTAGATTGATACAGGTTGTTCCTAAAAGTATAAATATTTTTAGCAGTAATTAATTTTTCTGCTTTTTTGTTTGTTGTAAATATCGTATTACCCAGTTACTGAATTGTGGAAGTCAGATGCTCATCTGACCTCCACAATCCAGGAGCCATGGAGCGATTGCCTAGTCGCTCCATGTAAAATACCGGTATTCAGCTGCATCCGGTAAGACTGGAAGCTGACCCCAACAAACTTAGTTGGGAAAAAACTAGGCAGATGAGTGTCGCGTCGCGCCTGTCTCCGGGAGCCTTTATAATACGATGAAAGCTTGGACACTGACCGTGACGTAGGTAATACAGTAGGTAGTAAAATTGTAATAAAGATATTTGAGCTACAGTTAACTTTGATCTTACTGCCAATTGATTATAAAAACTATAATTGTATAAATTAAAAAATAAAATTAGAAAGAAAGTAATTACAATACAAGATCCAAAGACTAAGAGCTTAAAAGGCTTATAACTAGGTCACAAAACATTTAATACTCTGACTAGGTGTATTATAGTATGTGCCTGTGTCATAGGAGTCAGTAATAAAAAAAAAAGATAAGTTAAGTGATTTTATTATTATGATTTGATTATTTTTGGTTATTATTATTTTAATTAAATTAAATATCATTTATTTCAGGCAATTATTACACCCATACCATACAGACACATAAGTACTCTTAAATACCATCGGCATCAACATAACACATACAAACAACACATCATCAAAACACATGGAATTTCATTAAAACATATGGGTAGAATGTAACAGTAGTGTGCTGGTTGCACGGTGCACCGGGGCCCCAAGTCTGCTATTTTTATGAATTCAGTCATTCCAACACGATCTCATTGTCATTTTGCTAAAAGTTCGTAATCTGCTAAATTCATAATGGTCGATCATTGGTAATGGCATTTTCGTATTGCCATTATTTTATAACCCATTAGTAGAAATGTCATTCATTTGTCATTATGTACGAGATTACCAATATGCAATTTCTTTCAATGTAGTGTCAGTGGCTGACCATTGGAAAGTCATAATGACGCCATTATAATAGTAGATTACCAAACTTGTCAAAATCAACAATTATGAAATCAATGATCGACCATCCTGACACTATTGTAATAGCAGACTTGAGGCCCTGGTGCTTTGTTCACAGGATCATAAAGATTTTGATTCCCTATTTTCCGAGATGAAAATACTGTACGTACAGTCGGTGACCAGCATTACCCGATCCCTCTTCCATTATTCTTCTTTGTAAGGGGGGTCAGGTAATGCTGGTCACCGACTGTACAAATCCAGAGGCCTAATTGTGTAATACACTATCAGTAGGAATAGATTTCAATTTGACAGTTCAACAACATTCATTGCGTTATTTACGTTGTTGAGCAGACAATGTTTCGAACTTAAGAAGCAATGGATTAGCAATATAATTCAAAATCATTCCGATTGTGATTTAAACTGTGTTACGCAAGGGTACAGAACATACAACCTACATAGTTTACCCCCGAACCAAATTTCAAACAAATTCGCTTAGCTGTAAAGAACGATATGAAAGTAGTTACAGAGTCAAATTAGCTAGCGGACCTCTGACATGCTATGTATCCTGCCAGGGTTGCGAGTGGCCACGATATCCCTTTCGGACAACTGGCACACAGGCAACGGAAGGAACACGGGTGGGTTTTAGTCAGTAAAAGTCTGACACGCCAGCTCCGCCCAGAGCGGGAGAAGTTATTTGATTATTTCCCACCGCAAAAAAAAAAAAAGACATGCTATGTATTATAACTAAACTCGAAAAAAATAAAAATCTGCTAGACTGTTGTTACTGGAGGACACGATAAGAAAGAAACATATTTTCTCAACTCATACTAGTTAAAAAGTTAAAATAACCTGATAGCGCTTTACATTATTCTCATGATCTCGTCTTTAGTCTATGGATCTATTTTGAAAGAAGAATCCTCAATTATTTTTCCTTTAAAAGACAAAAAGGTCTTTAGGTATTCTTAGTTAACCTATTTTTCTTCCTTTTTATTCAATTAAAGCCTTAAGGTTTCTACATACCAGCGCGACTTGTCGCGCGACGCGACGCGACACAAAGGCACCGCACGTCCCGCGACACGCGGGGCCTTTGTGCCGTGTCGCGCTGGTATGTAGAACCCTTAAAGCACATATAAAATGGAAATCGATCGCAATGCTCTATTTTTTGACATCTATTGCTTCCTAAGTTTGATAAATTCGTCTACTTAACAACGCGAATGTGCGAATGTGATATCTTATAATTCTTCTCCATACGAAACTACCTTTTTTGGAAGGGGCGACTAGAATCAATTAATTTTTTTTGTAAATTTTGTCGTTCAAAAGTGCCATATATGTGCCTATTTGACATAAATAATTTGACTAGGATTTTAAACGTAAATAGCGCAATGAACATGGATGAACTGTCAACATTAAAGGCATTGCGATCGATTGTTATTTTGTGACCTTGAGTGGTTAGCTTGCGTGTTCTGTACTCAGCTCATGCAACGCGTCGTACGTTCAGCCAGTAATAGGACTCGCCCATCAAGGAGCGCTGTCCCCAATTCGACGCATTATTAATTTATTATACACAAAACAAAAGGTATTAAAAAAAAAACGCGTATACTAAAAGATCAATAATTGAATTATCTTTAAATTGGTGAAGGTTTCAGAAAAATACGCTTGGTAGATTTTGCACCATTCTCAGTTTTTTATCCGCGTTAGACACAACTTTACAAATTAATTTCACTAGGTAATATACGCAAAATCTAAAATATTCACATATGTTATTGAATTTTTTTTCTAATTTAACATATATTTTTTTCAAATCATTAACACTATTCGTTTAGACGTGATCTTCAGTATAAAATCATTAAAACTCGGTTATCGTCACCTTAATGAAAAATAAAGCAGTTTTCTAAGAACCTTTAAAAGTTAAACAACGCCCTAGTACTTAGCATCGCTAAGTAAATGGGTATGGGCTCGGCGTTCCATTAGATAGTGCTAAGGTTGAACACAAGGACGTACAGCCTCTAGATGTGGCTAAAAGCTTTTTCTTTTAATGTTTGTTTTGCTGCACCTTTTCTTTGACCTTTGGGTAATGAAGATGACACGTTAGGTAGGAGGGGTAAAGGGCTAACTATACAGATTAAATAGGGTTGATGTTAGAGGTTCTCTATCCAACTTAAGGCGACAATAACCGAATTTTAATGGTCATATACTGAAGATCACGTCTAAACGAGTAGTGTTAATGATTTGAAAAAAATATATGTTAAATTGGAGCATTTTCTCAATAACTTAATATGTGAATATTTTAGATTATGTTTATATTATATAGTGAAATTAATTTGTAAAGTTATGTCTAACGCGGATAAAAAACTGAGAATGGCGCAAAATCTACCAAGCGTATTTTTCTGAAACCTTCACCAATTTAAAGATAATTTAATTATTGATCTTTTAGTATACGCGTTTTATTAAAATACCTTTTGGTTTGTGTATAATAAATTAATAATGCGTCAAATTGGGGACAGTGCTCCTTGATGGGCGAGTCCTATTACTGGGTGAACGTAAGACGCGTTGCGTGAGCTCAGAACAGAACACGCAAGCTTACCGCTCAAGGTCACTGGCATATATCTCCGTCTTAAAACAAGACTGTAGTCCTGAAAGGTTGTGAATGTTTTGTAATCCCTTAATAGTCAGTGCTGGCGCATCTAGGAAAGGGCTGTCTTTGTGGTGATCTATCTAAGCGGAAGTCTAGTTCATTTCTGACTGCATTGCTGAATAATTAGTTTTTTGCTTTATCCTACTTATCAATATGTAAGTTTGTAAGTATGTCTGTTACCCAATCACGATAAAATGGCTGAACGGATTTGGATGAAATTTCGCACAGATATTTTATAACCTGGATTAACACAAAGAATACTTATTATCCCCGTAGAATAATATCCGACGTCAACGCGGGCGAAGCCGCGGGCAAAAGCTAGTATCTAAGGGCCTGTGCACACCACGTTTTTTAAACGCGCCGTTGACGCGCGTTTGTAGCGATACAGACGCGATACGCACGCGAGTCAGACGCAGCCTGTAGACCTTCTGTAGGATTAAAGCGCGCCGTCGACGCATGTTTACAAAACGCGCGTCAACGGCGCGTTTAAAAAACGTGGTGTGCATAGGCCCTTATATGGCAGAATTCCCCTAACGATACACTTTATAATAATAAATTAAATGGTTGAATCAAATAAGTGCGACTCTTAAAATAGCCTCCTAGCATTCACAGACACACAAGTTGTATTTTGAGTCAAGGTTAATGCCTCTGTCTGAGGCGCCATATTTTTTGGTTCTTCTTCATTTCCAACCCTTGTATCAGCACTATTATTATAAATGCCCACTATAATATACAATAATAAAAGCGATAGTTGGCATCCCTGACACATTATTTTTATACTAGCTGCGCCACACGGTTTCTCTCTTCTCTCACATTATTGGTCTTGTGAGTGTGAGAATATCGGGATAAAAAGTATCCTATGTCCTAATACAGTTCATGGTCTACATATGTGATAAATTTCATGAAAATCTGTTCAGCCGTTTTAGCGTGAAAGCTACGAAGCAACAAACATACAAAAATTAAAATATTTTCGCTTTTTAGGGTTCCGTACCAAAATGGTAAAAAGAAACCGTTATAGTGAGACTAAGTCTGTCTGTCTGTCTGTCACACCTGGATATCTCAAGAACTACTAATGCTATCAACTTAAAATTAAGAATAGTTTTAGATGACGTTTGCCCAACTATTTTGCAAGCAAGAAAGAAATTTAAAAAAATATATCTTTTTTGCAAAAGGGACTGAAAGGGGTTCTGAAAAATTTTAAGTGGAGCTACTAGGGCATGTGGGGTATCATATGAAAGAACGCTCTTTGCACATTTGCAAACATATTTTTTTTTATGCAGCATAGTTTCCGACTTGTGATGAAAAATGTAAAAAAAAATACCGTTCCCCCCCTTATCTCCGAAGTTTGAAATTATTCTATATGATAGAAGCTTATGTAAAGATTACAGGAAAAATAAAACGATGTCTCTACATAGCACAGTTTTTCAGAAATCATCAACATCATATATACGTACGGAACCCTCGGTGCGCGAGTCCGACTCGCTCTTGACCGTTTTTAAAAAAAATATTAGTTTAGATTTCAAGCCCGAATTCCTGTTTCTATAAAATTTTATGATTTCTTAAGATCTAAAGAATCTAAACATCGTGATTAAAATATCTGCAAGAATGTTTATTTTAATTGCAGCGCACTATGAATAATGGCTGCTACTTTTATGGATCCATAAAATTATTATTAATTCTTCAAATATCTTCGCTGGCACTTTTGGCATTTTTAATTATCTAAAACTCTGATATAAGCCTGTTGGTATTATTATTCCTATTAAGGCGCAGATATATGATTTTTGACTTTTAAATCTGTTTTTACGCCTTCATATAATGCAAGTAAGTTATGCAAAAAAAATATGTTAAACTAGAACATAAACAAAACACAAATTCTATATGAATATTTAAGTATTGTAGTAAAATACTTTATGAAATAAATTCAGGAAATAATGTCTCCCCAAAGCATAAAAAACGATATTACTTTCAAACCACTTAAGATATTTTCATGCTTTTTTTTTTGTATGAATAGCCTGTTTTACTATCTATAATTCTATCTGTGATTTGTTTCAAATATTCATATTTTCGTTACTAAAAATAAATATTCCGTATGAAAGTTAATGGTTGCGCGGCGTGAGCGCGACGCGCATTTGTATGACCAAGGTCAACGGCGATTATCTGACCCTTAATAAGTCTGAATCTACTGAAGACTTTATCCGATGTCACTCATTTGACATCTACATCGTCATTGTTTTTATTCCAAGCTTTCTAGTTTTCATTTACCATGAGTCTGATAGAAATGAAGTGTTTCGGGTGTTGAGGTTGAATCGACTTGATTTAGGCACATCAGGAGCGCAGCCTCCTTACAACCCGATTCCTATCGGCTTCCCTTCGGAACAACCAGTCTTCTTAGACTTGTGTCACATTACAAATATTTAATACCAGTTTAATTACAAAAATGTCTAAATTGTTTGACTAAACAAAGAATTCCGACCATAGCTGGCGTTAAATTAAGAAAAGTAAAGGAATTAATAAAATGTTTGAGTAAATTAATTTTTATGTTATCTAGAGTTTATTAGAACTGAACAACTTTTTCTTCGGCTTACCTCTAATAAAAATGATAGCCTCGCTACTGAGGCACATTCCATAAAATGTTGTCTCAACCAAATGGTGATGATGCGAAGAGTCTGTTCAGATTCATGGCCCGAATTTAATCCATATCAGTGTATATTTTTTATTATATAATCAGGGTATGATGGGACTGTCATACGCACTGCGATTATAAAAGTCCCTAAATAAATAAGAATAAAAAAAAGACATTAGAAATGCGTTCACGTGTGCCTTCGTGGACAGAACCCATTACATTCATTCCACGTGACATTTCCGTTCTATTTCAAGCCATTCCCTCATTTATGTAGCAACCCTGAGGCATAGACAACTTTAGACCTTTCTGTGACCTCTTTGCAACCCCATTTGACTAATGAAATAAACATGCAGTGCGAGAAATTGATTTTCGCAGTTTGTAACGTTTGCTTTTAGAATCGTCTTTTTCTTAACGCAAAGTAATGCAATAATATAAATATTTGAGATGGATCTGTAATGAGTTCAAGGTGTTCCAAACATTATTTCTTCCGATTCATTTGAATTCGCAACAAATTGAATGTATCACATTTAGTTTAAGTATACAAATTCCGTCTAGTTCCCAGCAAGTGAAAAGTTTAGTCGAGACTTCACCAAGGGAAGCCGAGATCACTAAAGGCTCCCGCAGACAGGCGCGTCGCGACGCTAGTAGCACAATTTGTATGAAAACTTTATGAAAAGTGTCGCGCTGTGCGTCGCGCTGCCAGTCGCACCCGCTATATCGCGCCAGTTTGGACGAGCCTTAAGCCGCCTGCCAAGCAAAGTGAATTTGTGATTTTGTTAGTTTTTATTTTGTGACTGTTCCCTGTAGCCGTTGTAAGGTCCCAAGACCAGCAGTGGTTGTTTCCGAGCTGATATTACCTATCACTAACAATCCGTTTGCCTAAACAAGCTGTGATAAACCTACTCGAGTTTATGTTTTCGTATGCACGTGTTTCTGTGACAAATACAATTATTTTTCTTTCTTTCTTTTCTTTCTTTCTTGATATTTCTTTAATTTTAGTACCATCCTTTTTGTCCAAATCAATTTATTATGAATCATAAATTAACTGCATTTTTTGCACATTGCCTAAAAGTACAATATGTAACAAAAACCCTGTTGTTCCTTCTACCTACGTTTTAAGAACATACGTAATAAAGCAAGTCATTTATAAAAACTGTTCAACAAAAATAATTCAAATAAATATTTAATTATTAATATTTGTAATGATTAACTGATTTCTAACCTCCTTCATTCTTTGATTTTGACTTCTCAACTAGCCAATACTTAATTATTTAAAATTATAATTCCACCAATGTTGCGCTTGTAGGTAAATGTATACGTCCCTAAAAGGAACAACAGGGTTTTTGTTACATACTGTAGAATTTGATATCTTAACATCTACCGAGTAATACCCTGATTCCTCTCCGTCTGATCTCTCTCCGGTCGTGTCGGATTGTCGTCCTATCGAACTATGAGAGTAAGCGAAGAGAGAGTGCACCTGTGTCTGCGCACGCACACACTTGACCACTTGTGCACTATAATATCTCCTGCTGGTCTCTGCTGAGATTGGTCCCGTGGCCGAAATTCGGTCTAGAGGACCATTTTTTATTATTAATAATACCCTGATTGAATTCGACCCCTAGCGAAAGAAGATACGGTAAACATTTTTAGAGTCGATGCGCCATTTCTAAGGGTTGCCAGAAAGAAATAAGTCACTGCTTCTAGGTCAAAGGCAACTGAAGGTTAGCCACTCGTTACACAGACTAAATCACAGCCTGTTCGATTTATGGTAGTTTAACTGTGCCACTTGATATTCAACCTCCAATGCAATAAAACTAACATAATGATTAGGCCTTTTAGGCATAATAGTTAGAAAGAACGACGGATAATCACTAGTTGGACTTCTTGGCGGGAAAGTGAAGCGTCATGTTCAGCAGTTTGTTTAATTTTCCAAAATTAGTGTTTAGCCGAATATAAATGTGTAATAATGGTGGATTATTAACCATTAAGTGTTTGTGAACGTGCATTAGTGTAGGCAAATGAAACAAAACAGTGCAACTTCGCTTCAAGTTCTCTCAAGAAGTCCGCGTGAGGACTCAGTAAAGTGCCACATCTTTACTGAAACTCAAGGGGAGTGGGCGGGGATATCATCATCATGCATTTATAATTCATTTCATCAATATTTAAAACAAGAACTAAAACTTGACATTGGCTAAATGCACAAACCGTGCGAAGCCAGAAGGAAAAAAAAAAAAAAAAAAAAAAGAACGACGGATTGATTGTGTGAAAGATGGTATGGCTAGTAAAGAGTTGACTATCGAGCACATCTGCACTGCGTTCAATACATAGAAATATAAAAATCGTCCTTCATATGTCTATGGTTCAAGAACTGTCAGTGTCAATATTCCCCATTGAGGTAGGAATACTATGGAGAGGGCATATTCTACTATAGGAAGAATAGCTATACAAATATCTATCATATCGGCACAGTCATGTCAAAAAGCGTTTTGTTTCTTTCTAACTCATCAAGAGCTTCATATGAAAAAAGAGATATATAAATGTTTGTCAAGGACTAAATTTGGAATGACTTGTGTGACGTCAAAATCTGTCTATGCGTGACCGGTCGCCATGTTTAATGCCAACAAAACTCGGCAATGTGCTGTCAAATGATTGCTTGCTTTCTCTCTCGCACTCGCAGTAACAACCCTATACAAGGCGGCCATTTTAAGTACTCGATTTTTGTAGGTAGTCACGCTAATTTCGTAGGTATGGCCAGTCAATAGGTTTATAGGTCAATGATATTCACAACAATTATGACACTGACAGCTCTTGAACGCGGCATAAATGTGCTGATTGCGTTTAGTTTCATTGCTGAAATTCGCCTTAAAGAGAAGTAGGAAAGAAAATGACAGGTTGCCCAGACCCCAAATACATTGGGATATGGGCAGGAGAATGATGAGTTAGAAAGAACGACGATGAGGCCTAGTTTTTGTTTTAAATCGAATCGTACCAAATCTTGCTGATGTTAAGTATTTTGTTTTGAAAAGGAGACGTTTCATTTTTGTTTTGGCCTCCGGCCATAACATGTACGTTTTAGACAACCTGGGAAATGAACCCCTGAATACAATAAAGAATGTTTTTTTCATAATTACTAATATTTGTTGAGCACTAAATAAAAACTGAAAATGTTTGACGTCTGTCATGTTGTTACGACCATCGACAACCAACCATTTTTCGTCCAGAAATACCTGCAAATCTACAATCTATAAAAATAGAATATAATTTTTATCGATCACTTTCTTATAATTAGCCAAAAAAGTCTTATTATCTTATCTTAATAGCACAGAAATACATGCCTTTCATATTTACATAAATAACGTCTACGTGATATTATTACGTTTTAATGTAACTTGATTTCTGGACGAAAGCAGTATGCAAGTAAGACGACGCGGCGACGCCATGATTAATAGAATAAGGCAATAGTTTGATAAACTATTATTTTTTGTGCCGAAGTAATCAGAGGAATATTCAGGAAAGAATATTTTTCCTCAATTCATGGAATTTTTTCCTCTTTCGTCATTGCCGTACACTATACGGCCAAAAATGAAACATCTCCTTTAATAATCCTTGCAGTTGGTCGAAGTGGTCCTTGGGTACTTAATCTTTTGACGCAATCACGCAATCTTTCCTATAGCGGCTTTTCGCCATGGCAGTGGGATAATTCATAAAATATATGTAGTTATAACTTTATAACTATATTTAAATTGCACTTAACTTCGGGCACATAATTAATTTCTCAATAACACTTACGACTGCAGTTTCGCTCCTCAAAAAAACAAAGGTCTTCTAGTGGATACGACGTACGGCATTTCATACAAACTTTCAAGCCCTTGTTTTTCGAAATGACTGAACCGATTTTAATTAAACTTCATACGCATATGCAGGATACAAAGGTTTGTTAAAAACATTTTCAAAAATAGTGTTACAGCCAAATTAGACCGATTTTAAATGTTCCATAGAAACAGATATTTCCAGTTATATGTTTTTAAATAAGACATTTCGAAAATGTTCTTAACTAACTTTTTAGACATTCACATTTGGCCATTTCGAAAAACAAGGACTTGAAAGTTTGTATGAAATGCCGTACGTCGTAAACGCTCTTAAGAAACTGCTCAAAAAGAAGAATACCGCAATTGGACGTTGTTAGACAAATCATAAGCATTGATCAACCTGTAATAATGTGTTTGAATTTTATAAATAAACCTGTCAACACTCGTGCTTCCGAAGTTTGACGGGTTTTCACGAAGTGTTATGAAGTCTAGTTAATCAGGATTTTGTTCTACGATTTCATAGGGTTTCCGTTGACAACAATGTGTAAAATATCACCATTGTTGACTGGATCGTTATGAATGTTATGATTATGAATTGATGACATTCTTGCTTCGATCAATAAAGGCTTCTACATACCAGCGCGACTTGTCGCGCGACGCGATACGGCACAAAGGCCCCGCGTGTCGCGGGACGAGCGGTGCCTTTGTGTCGCGTCGCGTCGCGCGACAAGTCGCCCCGGTATGTAGAAGCCTTGATAGTACTAGATTCCCGATAAGCGCTTCAAAAACGGCCCAAAAATAAGAGCACAAATTATTTTGTGGTCTTATTTTAAATTAGTATGGTCCAACGTTAAGACGTCTAACTGTCGCGTTTTTTCTAAACGTGTTTTGGTAACAACCAAGTTCTGAGAAATATGTTCAAGAATAACATATATTTTTTCCGCTACCACAAACTATAAAGATTTGGCAATTTTTTTTGTTTAAGATAAGCCTACTTTTATCATTTGCCTCTTGTCAGCGCCTTAAGAGCCAACTAGTCGCGGGCTCGAACTCACTGGCGGGCGCGGCCAAAAAGCACGCTGTCTCACCTAGCATCGTGTCCGACAGAGATAGCACCAGTGATGAGCAGTTAGAAGCTAGTCTACACGCATAACGTCTAGTCGCACGCACACAAACACAGTGCACGACGATTCATACTAAACCGCGCGCGTAAAAATATACGAAAACTCCTTTGGAAGGTGGGGTTTTATGAAAAAACTACTGCATAAATCAATTACGAATAAAGTTTATTATAATCTTCGACAATTGAGCTTTGTCGGAACGAGCTTTGTTTTTGAGATTTTATACTTCTTTTACTCAGATTATAGAAAGAAGCAGATAGACTGCGCGGAACAATAAAGTGAGGCCCGTTTGTAGACATGTGTGCGTTAAAGCCACGTGACAGCACTATAAAAACAGGTGCCTCTATGTGTGTGTACGGTTGCCAGGATAACAAAAAAAATAGCCATAATATTTATTACATAAAAAAAAAAGTTTTTTTTTCTTAAATCAGTTGTTTTTATTAACAGTATACGTCAAATTAACAATACCCATATATACGATACATTTGCGATATATTTTTATTTTGAGACACCAACATTTTATTGTTTTTGGTAGCTATATTTACTTTATAGTGACGTCATATAACGTGATTTTGATATAGAAAATCGACTGATGTAATAAGTATTATAAAATCCATTAACTAGTTACACTTACGAAGACATACATACTTATTTATTTATAAACATACCAACCAGAAAAGGCGATAAATAAAACACGATTATCAAAAAATATTGTTGTAAATCGATACTCCTGTATCCTAATACTTATTTCCTAACTTAGGGGTAAATGTTTCAATATAAAGTAGCAACACCGAATGATTTTCGTTAAAGTTTTGTGTTTCAAGATGTCACTAACAATAAACACGTAAAATAAATCCAAATAGACAAATAATCAATATTTTACCTATGAAAGATACTCCATCTTATTTCTTTTGTTTTTGGGAACAGTTTTTACAATGTTTAAGAATACAAGACGGCATTATTCTGAAATTATCTGTTAGAGCCCGTGACGTACTAACGATGCGACGCTTCGTGCTGTACTGAATCGAGATTGTATTCGCTTTTGAATTTGTATTTGCTTTGTTGGCCGCACTCTCTGTGTTCCGCGCGGTCTATCTGCTTCTTTCTATAATCTGAGTTCTTTTATTACTTATTTACGCCCAAAGTTGCGTTAAAATTAGCAGAAAAAACGAATCTTTGTTGGCTCATAACTTTTTAATGCCTTTGTTTTTTACTATTCTGCTTCTGTACAGACAAAATTAATAATAAGACAAAACGATATCATGTTTTACTTTAGGTGTACAATGTGGAACAGTGGAGTAAAACCCCCCCGAAATTTGTATGGAAAAAGTATCGACTAGTTGCGCCTTAAACCCACCAATAGGGAGCCACCTGGGGGCCTAAAATGGACGCTTTGGCAGAATCATAATATGATCTGCGTACAATTCATACATACCGCAATTCATCTGTTTCACAGCTGCTATTTGTAGACTTCATTAATTAAAGCAAGTCATAATTTGTGGACCATTTTAAGAAACTTTAGACAAAACTGTCAAACAGATGAATTGCGGGATATGAATTGTACGCAGATCATATTATGATTCTGCCAAAGCGTCCATTTTAGGCCCCCTGTTCGACCCTATCAGCTCCTAATGCTACGGCGCTTATTAGGTCCCCCATAACTCGTTACGACCGACTCATCTCGACTAGCTCGCCTTTATAGCCCGCAAAACCGTTTTACTGGCCCGTTTGGTACCGATAAAATTAGCAAAACACATAAAAATAAGGTAATTAAACTACGGGTTAACGATTTGATAAACATGTCTGATCGTTTATTGTATTAGTACAAAGTAAATGGCAGTGATTGAAATTATTTGTATGATGAATTTAATGGTGAAGGTGATGTAACAACGGGAAAATTTAGATTGATTGTTAGTTGTAGTTTGATTCGGAATATTTATTTATACATTATGTAGGTAATAGCTTATGAAATTCAGGTTTTCGTGGCATTTGAATAGCAGTGGTCCTAATAACCCAAAGCACGGTGCGATTAACCGTGGCATATAGTGGAAGCAACAACAAAAGTTGCATCTTCTAAACAGTGTTTAGAATAGTTTAGAATTAGATGATGTAAGTCATTTGTTGCTCCAATTTATTTGTATGCAAAGAGATTTAAGATAGATACTTTAAAGAGAGACCATCAGAAGTAATGTCATAGAAACATTGTGATCCCATGTCTCAGTGACGCCATCTAGCGTAATATAGCAAAATTCAATAAAAAGCTAAGTTTGACACGTTACACTTTTACCGACACCAACTTTTGATTACGAACCGTAAAATAGTTTGAAATATTTAAGAACATTATTTATTATATCTAAATTCAGGGTAAATTACAAAATATTAACTTTATCACTGCGAGATTTGCAATACCATGTTGCATAATTAGGCATACACTTGATGTATCGGATTACGATTTTGTTCGATATATCCCGTCTATTGCTAAGTAAATAATTTAATGTCTTTGGTTTGTTGCTGAATGCCACAGGCAAACTTGTAACGTGTAAATGGAGCTTAAGTTGGCAACTTGGCACCATTAAAACATCTTTCTTTTACGAGCTGACACGATCGCTTACAAGCGTCGTAGTTAGAGCAAAATATGTTCAATGCCATTACTTTATTTTTACAGTACAAAAGATTTATTTCCCTATTAAATCCGTTTCGGAACGGTGATATCGAAAGTACCAATAAAATTAAATCTAATTCTCTTGAATGGCGGCCATAAACACTTTGGTATTTATTGTAAAGAGACTTGGTCAGACCTAAAAATATCTTGTACTTTGAGGTACTTCTTGGGCATAAAAACGAATCTTCCACATTGTGATTTTGATACTTACTGATGTATGTTTAACAGATGAAAACAAATGCACATAAAAACGAAGAGACTGCCAAATTTACAGACCCAGATTCATCTGGGTCTGTAAATTTGGCAGTCTCTTCGTTTCCCGGTTTCTCTTCGTATCTTCAGATAGAAAGAACATCATAAACGGTATTAAGGAAGACAAAAAAGAGAGGGATCTGTCAAGCCAAAGCTAGATCTCCTTCAGTTCAGCTCAAAGGCAAAATTGAGATTGTGACATGTAGGAAGAACCAGAAAGGTGAAAAATACTACTTAAAGCGCGAATCACTCCGCACTGTCATGAATCAAATCCAATCTCATTAGAATCCATCAGGCATCCAAGCATCCAGAAACCAACTATAGGAAAGAGTTAAACGACATTCAATTTGTTGGATAGGTTTCCTCATCATTTCAGTCGAAAGATGTCCACTGCGGACATAGGCCTCCCCCAAAAACTAGGGGGGGGGGGGGGATTTGCCATAATCGCCACGCTTGGCAGGCGGGTTGGCGATCGCAGTATGGTTTAAAAAAAATGCATAGAGAACGCTGCTGCCCATTCTCTAGTAAGTCCCTTAGTCGCCTTTTACGATACCCACAGGAAGAAATGGGATGGTGCTATTATTTACGTCCGGCACCAAACGGAATGGAAAGGTTTCCTATACTTTGAGAAAGAAATAAACAACTCAAACTTCATCGTGTGCAAAATAATTCGCACAAAGAGTGTGTGAATTTCTTATAGATGGGCGAACAATGGTTTTTTTTTGTCTATCGTTATGCTACGGCTACATTGTTGCGTTAAAGCGAACATACGCGAGCTCTATCGCACACCGCTCCACGTCTCGGTTTATACAAATAGCGCACAAAGTGTAGTTCACTTTATCGCGGCAATGTAGCCGTAACATTAGAAACAAAACATTTTTATTACAATGCTCTTTGAAATCTGGATTTAAAACAGACGGAGTACAATGCGACTTGTTTGATTAAAAAATGGTGGTATGAAAACATACGTTTCGTAAACACTGACTAGGCTAACATGAATTTTAATAAGATTTTAGCAGGTGTTTTAAAAATGCGAGAATATTTTAGTTTATTTATAGCAACTTGTACCAGCAGTAATAATTAACTATTTGAAACTGAGTATCGAGCACTCTTCTGAACTGCAGTAAACACAGGGATTGAAAATGACACTGAAAAGTTGAAAAGGAAAACTGTGGCTTCATCTAAAACAGCGTTTGATATAGGATGAACCAAGTGGTTTTAAGCACCCGTCCCACCATTAAGACGCAGATATATGCCAGTGACCTTGAGTGGTTAGCTTGCGTGTTCTGTACTGAGCTCACGCAACGAGTCGTATGTTCAGCCAGTATGGTAATAATAACAGTAGTAATAGTTTTTTTATTAATAGTTGGCAAATTTGTACAATAGCCCTCTGTTTTCAGCGGTCTAAACAGGCAATTTTGAGCATTTCAGAGGGTTTCAGCTCTTATAAAGATAATGTATCATCAAAAAGGAAAACATAGGGACACAGTATATATCCTTCTTATTCAGTATAAGAAAAATCTTTTAGATTGGTCTAATATTGGAGGAGGAAATAGGCGAGATCCGAACCTCGATTTATGACTTTTACTCTAAAAGTCTCTCAGCCCGCATTTCCTCTTAAGCACCCGTCCCACCATTAACTAGAAGCGAGACTAAAAACGAGTTGGCGAGCAACGAGCAGCGAGTGCGCGACGACGACGAGAGATTCCTCACTGGTATGAGTGTGTACCAAGCGTGAGTAGAGACGGAGAGTGGTGCACACGCATACACACACGCGTCTCGCTTGCCGGGAAACATTAGCTGAGAGCTAGTGATGGATTAATTAGCATTCGCATTCATTGTTAGCGTGTGAATGATCATTTAGCAGTTAGCAAATTAAATGTAGTCGCGAAATTCGGTGAAATGCGAAGCGATGTACTTTTCTAAATAGTCAGAGCGACGAGCAATCGCGCATGCGCGTGCAGCGCGGTAGCGTGGTGTTCTATAAATATATTTAATTATCGGCGAGTCGGCGAGTAAACTAAACGCGAATGCGATTTTTAATTCGTTTAATAACAAAATTGACATACTTCATTATTATCAATTATCGTCATTAGCAAATATCATAGCAATAGCTATTAACACGCTAAGACTCAAGAGTTCACACGCTAATGAAATTAATTCTAAATTGCATTTAATTGCCATTACTACTGAGAGCAGCGAGTGTTATGCAAGCGAGGGTCGCTGAGCGAGTAGGTACTCTCTTTGATAGCTTTTGTCTTTGCCACAAAAGAGTACTCGCTGGCGGTGTGAACAGTCAGCGATCAACTATTAATATATAGGTATGGTATTTCTTTTACTTACACGGGACCTACAATCATTTCTACGTTTCTGAGCGAGAAAATCATTGATGACATGAAACCGTTTTTACCCTTAAGGGGACGATAACCGACTTTTAATGATTTTATACTGAAGATCACGTCTAGACGAGTAGTGTTAATGATTTAAAAAAAAAATATGATAAATAAAAGCATTTTCTCAATAACTTAATATGTGAATATTTTAGATTATGTTTATATTACATAGTGAAATTAATTTGTAAAGTTATGTCTAACGCGAATAAAAAACTGAGAATGGCGCAAAATCTACCAAGCGTATTTTTCTAAAACCTTCACCAATTTAAAGATAATTTAATTATTGATCTTTTAGTACACGCGTTTTATTAAAATACCTTTTGTTTTGTGTATAATAATTTAATAATGCGTCAAATTGGGGACAGTGCTCCTTGATGGGCGAGTCCTAAAACTGGCTGAACGTACGACGCGTTGCGTGAGCTCAGTACAGAACACGCAAGCTAACCACTCAAGGTCACTGGCATATATCTGCGTCTTAAAACTCACCCCCATCCACTTCACGACCTCAGATCACCCGTAAATTATTTTTCCTTTAATTTTTGTTATATTCTCTTCCTTTTCCAATGGGTTTCATCCTATAGCTATTTTTTTTATGGTTTCAAAAATTATCGACCTGGTCTAATTTGGCTTATTTTTAATCTTTTAATATAAATTATATCTTTTTCTTTCTTTTGTGTACCTTTTCTTATATTATGAATTGTTTTCAAATAATTTATTTTTTTACATTGTTCTCTCATATTTAGAAGCTTCAAGAATAATGTACCTAGGATTTTGTAATATCTTGGTCCTTGGAGTTTTTTGCCTTTTCATCTCCATAGAGATCTACGTTTTATAATGGGCAAATAGCTTAAACTTTTTTACTAACTGACCGAATCTTTGGCAATTCAAAAGTGCCTGTAATTGGTTTAGTATGTATTTATTTATTTAACCTTGGTGGATTGAAGACAGTTCAGTGGACAGTAATTGTTAATAGCTACTGTAAAATGGATCTACAGGGTGTCCGGTGGCGGATTTACAATTTTAAAAGCTAATGAAACAAAAACTTACGAACTTATAGGTTTATTAAAAAGTTCAAATTACACCAAAATCATGCGGATTTTAGTTTTTAAAAATAATTTCTTCAAAATGCTGTCCGTTCAGTCGCACACACTGTTGGAAACGGTCCACCGTATTACGTCCCACGCGCTGTAGCAGGCTCGTCTCAATTTGCTGTATTTCATTGCGAATATTTTCCTTCAACTGCATGATAGTCTGAGGGTTATTGACGTATACTTTACTTTTAAGATACCCCCATAAAAAAAAAATCCATAGGAGTTAAATCTGGCGACCTTGGTGGCCACGGGATGTCTCCAAAGCGACTGATCAATTTTTGTGGAAAATTTTGGCGGAGCAAATCCATAGACGTTCTGGCGGTATGTGGAGTCGCCCCATCTTGTTGAAACCACGTATGCGTCGAGTAGGAATGATGTGCTCGCAAATTTGGTAAAAAATACTCTGTGATCATGAGTCTATAGTTTTCACCGTTGACGTTTATGGCTTGTCCCCTAGGATTTTCAAAAAAATAGGGCCCAATAATTCCGTTTGTGGATAATGCACACCAAACTGTAACTTTTGGGCAATGTAATGGACGTTGGTGTTTCGTGGTGCCCAGTAGCGACAGTTTTGTTTATTTACGTGTCCATTTAAATGAAAGTGGGCCTCATCGCTCCAAAAAATGCAGTTGACGGTGCGAAATCTCTCCAACATCTGTTCACAGAAGCTTTTTCGTAAATTAAAGTCATTTTCTTTCAGTTCTTGGACTAATTGAATCTTATAAGGATGTAACTTCAAGTCTTTTTTCAAAATTTCGTGAACAGTACTTTTTGGGAGTGCTAAAGTGGCCGCTCTTTTTCTCAGCGAGAGTCGTGGATTTTGACGCAAACTTCTTTCAACTTCTTCAATATTTTCAGCAGTCCTTGATGTTCTGCTGGGCCCTGGCTGAGGCGTATTTAAAGCCGAAGATGTTGTGCGGAACCTTTCCACCCATGACCGTATCAAATTAACACTAGGTGCGTCACTCAAACGCCGAATATTGTAATGTAAACAAAATTGTCGACGCGCTGCCACGTAAGAATCACCACTCTTAAAAAACGCTTTAATGGCGTACGCTCGGTGTTGTCCCGACCACTGCGGCATTGTCACTGACAATCCGCACTCTCGGAGCGTCGAATAGCACCGCCCTCCCCCCGCACCGTTTATAACTTTTCGAGATATTTGCTTTTAAAAACATAAATCTGCCACCGGACACCCTGTACAAATACAACATTAGGTGCTTGTTATAGGTACAAACAGTTTCTGGGAATGATCAGTGTTTTGAATGCAATATCACGTTTGGTGATTGTAATTAATTTTCCTTCCTCCTAAATTGAGTAGGTACCTAGGTACTTATCGTGTTCACCAAGCTAAAATAATGCGTTTGGATAAACCCTCATTTATTTCATTACATTGTATTTAAATATATCGAGCCTGAAAAGGAAGAACATTAAGTGACACAATGTAGATATTTCACTTTTTCAATAAATAATTAAATAAAATCAATAAAATTATCAATAAAAAGCCTCACCTGTAAATTTTAATTTATGTCGCTTACTACGTTCTTCCTTTTCAGGCTCGATATTTTGGTCACATATTCAGTCGCTCAATGTAAAATACTGGTATGCAGTTGCAGACTATGCAGCTTCATGCAGTTAGTCTGGAAGCCGACCCCAACATGGGAAAATGCTAGGCAAATAATGATTTAGTGCGCATAGTTCCATAGAAAACTGATTTGACTGCCACCAAATATAGGAACACAGATATTTTGGTATAGTGCGTGTGCTAGCTAACCCGAAAAATTCAAATTTTCTTACATTTTTGGTAATATGCAGGTCGGTAACAGGTTGTATGTTGATCTGTATGATTCGCGGTCATAACGAATATGGCTTTACAGAACTACATAAAATCGTTAGAATCAGCATTACAACTTACAACTCTCTCCGCCTTATTACAAAACAAGATTTATATTTTGACATGGCTTAAACCATGGAGCCAGTTTTTGTAATAAGAACTGTGATTGAAATACCGTTCTTTATACAAAACTGAAAACTTAGTTCGGTACTAAGTTGTCAGTTTTGTGTTTAGGAACTTTACCATAGTCGGAATAAAGTTCGAAATTCAATAATGGATCCATGTTTTAAACCTGGGTCTGAAGATAAACCTTATTTTGTAATAAGGGGGTCTAAGTTCAAGAAATCCTACTGAATGATTATTTCAGAAATTATCATTCAGTAGGAAGAGAGTTAGGGCAAATTTCACCAATGAAAATTTAACGCGATCAGCACAAACTACGTTTAAGAGCTGTCAGTGTCATTATTTTCTTTGTTACACACTTTGTACGCTGACAGCTCTTGAACTCGGTTTTTAGGTGCTGATCGCGTTCAGTTTGATTGGTGAAATCGCACTTAGTTGTATTGCCGATTCTAATTATTATTATAATTCTATAAAGCCATATTTGTTACGGCCGCGAATCATATTTAGATCAACATACAACCTGACACAAACCTGCTAATTGCAAAAAACGTAATAAAATTTGAATTTCGGGGGCTACATTAGCGCATCCCCCTCAGGTAAATAATTTAATTTAATGTTTTGGGTTGCGTAATGTAAATTATATTTACATTCTATTGTAAAGAATCAAGTTTTTTTTTTTTAATTGATCAGACAGCTGTGCTGCTCGGAGTTTGTTGTGCCACTTCTCCCCAGCTAAAGCACTAGGAAGTAGTGAAGGGCGGGCGTTTTTGGTGGACTGTCTTATGTAATTTTAGACGTTCGAAAAGTGCTGGTTCTCAGCCTAGTTTGAATAAATGACTTTTGATTTTGAGATAAAACAATTATAAAGGAAACCCGCGGGTTATTTGCTTAAGAAACTATCAATCACAATCTTTATATTTTGAAGTATATTTAGTATTATACTTATCCATTGCAGAATGGATAAAAATCATGTTTTTTTTTGTTCTATCAGATTGTTTTATACTTATGAAGACAAAACAATTAAATCATGATGTTTTTAAGTATTTTTTTTATAATATTTTTTTTTTTTTTTACCGTAAATAGTAGAATTTGACTTTGTTAACTAACAAGTTCTCTAAGAAAAGACTAAGATTCCCCTAAAATGGTCTAACATTGACAACTCTCTAAGGAAATCTAGTGTATTTCCGGGATTCCCCTAAATTGACGATATTGTCATGCGATTGCTGGCCGGTTTGCGTCGCGCGTCGTAAAATATTGTGAACTCGTAATTCTCATCTGTGTTGTGTTGTGAGAATTACTGGACGAAAAAAATATATATTTGGCAGCATTATATTGAAATACATGATTTAAATAAAAAGGGATCTAGGGCAGTGTGCAATAAATGCCATAAAGAGATACAGGCAATACCGCAGCGATATAAAGACCATTTCACATAAAATTCTAAGTAAGTAATCCTTGAACTTTTATGAAAAAAAAAAAAAAATTTGTATTAAATCATGATTTTATAAAAAAAAAACACTTGATTTAAATCAATCAACCCTGATCCATTGCTTCATATGTTCGAAACATTTGTCTGCTCAACAATGTAATTTACGCAATGAATGTTGTTGAACTATTAAAATAAGATCCATTGCTACTGATAGTGTGTTACGCCCTTAAAAATATAAAGTCTATGGTTACGCCATTCCTCCGCTGGTCATTAATGCGACTATTAGGACTACGATAGCCAGTTTCTTGAACCCTGACCAAGATCAGTTACTTGCCAAAATATCTCATGTGACCAAACTAACAATGGGCAATCACTTTAGTTATCTTGAAGTTAAAATTTGTTTGTATCATTATTTTTCTCAGTAGGTACTCCGATACTCACAAAAACATCTAAGAAGGAATATTTTGTCTCCAATAAATACTTAATTTCATTCCTGATTTTATACTTCAAAGAGACTCCAAGCATAGCCTGCTCCATAGCGCGCTGGGCGACCTTGAATTTGTGGACCAGCCCGAATAGCCCGCGTATCGGCAAGCGTAGTGTGGGACGCCCCCCAGCTAGATGGACCGACGAGAGCTTAAGAAGGTGGCTGGGTCAGACTGGATGCGGAAGGCGGAGGACAGGGTGTTGTGGCGCAGCCTGGGAAGAGGCCTATGTCCAGCAGTGGACTGCGATAGGCTGAGTTGATTGATTGAATAAATACTTTATAAAAAATCCACCAGAAATATGTTTTCCTCATGACTACTGAAGAGCTTGCAGCTCTTGACACATTCATCAGTGCTACCTTCAATCCAAAGACATTAAACTATTTACTTAAGGGGGATGCGCTAAGGTAGCCTATAGGATCAGCATGACAACTCTCTAAGTTAAAAAAATCCTACTGAATGATAATTTCTGAACTAATCATCCAGTAGGATTTTTTGAACTTAGAGAGTTGTAATGCTGATCCTAATGACTATAATTCAGTAAAGCCATATTTGTTATAGCCGCGAACATTATAAAGATCAACATACGTACAACCTGTTACTGACCCGCAAATTAAAAAAAAACGTATGAAAATTTGAATTTCGCGGGCTAACTGAGGGCATCCCCCTTCACAATAGACGGGACATAGCGAACAAAATCGTAATCCAATACATTTGTCCTAGTGGGCAAAAGTCGCTCAGTCCAGTGTGGTACGCCTGCATGTCATGTTGTAATTCGCATTCGTGTCCACCAAAAGAAATTATTTTAGAATTTGTCTAATTGTGCAATAAGGTATTAAAAGTGTAACATGCCAAACAGCTTTTATTGAATTTTGCTATATTACGCTAGATGGCGTCACTGAGACATGGGGTCACAATTTTTCTATGACATTACTTCTGATGGCCTCTCTATAGTATCGATCTTAAATCTCTTTGCTTCCACCACTCAGGTGAACAGTTTGGGAATGTGCCACCGATCCTACTCATAACGACCACTTGGTCCATCAACAGGTGCATACCATTATCTGACTACCGACAAACAGTACCTAAATCTTCCCAGTAACATACGCACGTTGTGTTGGCTACGGAGAGAACGTTCATCACTTCTAATGGCCACCGTCAGTGACTAAGGGCCTTAAATTGGGATGACTTGCTAATTCGAAGAGACTATGAATTTTCCGCGTGAAAGGGTTTATGTGTGGCTGGTGGAATTGATAGCAATGACGAAGCCACCTTATTTAGAAGTTCTAAACCATCCTGGTACGAACTCATAAACAAGATGGCTTCTTTTAATAGTTCTAAATTAGAACAATTAAGAAGCCCTTAGGGACGTCAATGGACATGTGTCTTTTTACCTATTGTGGTAAGTATAGTACCTAATTTTATTCTAGGTGCATCGTATTCACATATATAATTGATATAATTGATGTAGGTACCTATACAAAATGTTGTAAAACATTTTAAAAGAGTAACGGTGGAGTTTTTTGCCCATTCTTCTCCATACGAAACTACCTTTTGGAAGGGGCGACTAGAATCAATTCCATTTTATTTGTAAATTTTGACGTTTAAAAGTGCAATTTATGTGCCTATTTGAAATAAATAATTTGATTTTGTGCTCTTATGATCTTGTACATCCATACAGGTTTCATTTGGACCAGTTTCCTGCCAGGTGAAAGATCAAAGGGTCACATGGTCAGCAGTGATGGAAAAAGTCACAGAGTTCTAGTGAAAAAAAATCCCATATTCTTCAGGGCCTGGTTATACGTTCTTCTGTAAAATTGCATCCCAAAAGAGGAACTCACTGGAAAATGATCTTGATCTAATTTTATATTCCTTATCGTATCAGCACAAAATAAACACACAATGTTCTAAAACCGTGTATCTACAGACGACCGGAACTGCCGATTATAGCTTCGTATCCTGACCGTACCGCGTGGGTGCATTGCCCAATTTGATGACTCTGTTACACGATAAAATTATCGTTCTAATGAAATATTAACCGGGAAAGTGCTCTGTTGAGATTATTGGCGCGTTTTGTTTCTATGTTGACGGTTATTGCGAGATGAGTCAAGATTTTGATAACATATAGCAACTAGCTCCTGTTTCCGTTTAAAGATTTATTGTAAAAGTTCGGGTTTGATGAGACTTTTTGAAGTATGAAGAACAGGTGTAAATTTCATTTATCCTCCATAGAAAAAAACCGGTCAAGAGCGAGTCGGACTCGCGCACCGGGGGTTCCGTACGTATACATGATGTTGATGATTTCTGAAAAACTGTGCTATTTAGAGACATAGTTTTATTTTTCCTGTAATCTTTACATACACTTCTATCACATACAATAATTTCAGATTTTTAACTATACAAACTTCGGAGATAAGGGGGGGGGGGAACGGTATTTTTTTTTACAGTTCTGATCAAAAGTCGGAAACTATGCAACCATGAAAATACAAAATAAATGTTTGAGAATGTTCAAATAGCGTTCTTTCATATGATACCCCACATGCCCTAGTAGCCCCACTTAAATTTTTCAGTCCCTTTTGCAAAAAAGATATATTTTTTTTATTTCTTTCTTGTTTGCAAAATAGTTGGGCAAACGTCATCTAAAACTATTCTAAATTTCAAATTGATAGCATAAGTAATTCTTGAAATATCCAGGTGTGACAGATAGACAGACAGACAGTCTCACCATAAGGTTGCTTTTTACCATTTTGGTACGGAACCCTAAAAACGGGTGTTGTGTCTGGTGGGCAACTACCCGACGATTGATGTCGGGACGATGTATATTATACTAACCGCGCGGTAAACTCTGCTTGCGCGATGCAGGATTTTGCATGACGTCAGATTGATGCGTAGTTTGCATGTGGCGATGTTGATGCCGCCACAAGACTTTAGAGTTGGTAGACTTGCGAAACCGATACCCAATATCTTTCATATAAAACTTTGACAAAAAAATACGTTTTCATAAAAACTTTTCGTTTATTTACCTTGTTGGTAGGTTTTTGAAATACTCTTTATTGTCTATATCTTTGAAGACTAGAAAAATAATTGCGATAAATCTTGTTGATCTTGTCCACGAGAATGAAACAGGGTTTGGCACTTTGCTTCACATAAAGTAGATAAATCGTTAAGGGTCAATATTTCCATAACCTCTAAGGGGTCTAAATCACGATCCATGATGGCGTCAACGAAGTAACAAACACAAATATGCTTCTAAAATCAAAACACAAAACTCACCTAATAACCATATCCAGCACATCTTCCTTTTCGAACACCTTGCAGTATAGGTGCAGGATCTTCAAGCAGGTGTACTGCAGGCCAGTCCAGTTGACATCAGCTGACTTCAGGGCTTCGTTCCAGGGGCAGTTCTCGTGTCGCGACAGGCACAACATGCCGTCTACCGCGGTTTCCGTAGGAGGCATTTAACTTAAGATCTTTGGTTCACTATGGTTTTTGTTTTTGCACTTTTTGGGCATATGTTTTATCATCGGCTGTTGGGAGTTATGATCTTATGAAGAATGACGGCAGTTGAGACTTTGTTGGGTACTTTATTGTTGGTATTGGTAGGTTCGGTCTAAAGTTAGGTGCTAATCTGCCAATAGCAAGCGGACTAAGTGAGTTTCGAACACAACCACGTAGGCAGGTAATTAATATCAATCCTAATGACAATACTGCTATTGTACGAATACGGCGATCAACAGCATAGCCTATTATTAAAATTATTGTGTGAATCAGAAATATTACGGAAAATCAACGCTTTATTAATTGATTGTTCAGTCTCGGGTAATGAAATCCCGTTATGTTTATCGCCATAAAACGATTTTATGGGACTTCAGCCAGGCACACACTTTCCTTACCTTTTATTGTGTAAGGAATGGCCGCTTGGTCTGCGAGGAAACGTTTAACTCAAGCACCTAGCTAGTCGTAATATCCTGAGAATTCGTCATGGGTATAGTTTTGATGTTGACAAGAAATAACTGCCAGTTGTTCATATTAAAACCTCAACCATAGACCAATAAATAGTTCTGAAACGGTCTGAAACGTTGCCATTAAGGCGACGATAACCGACTATTAATGATTTTATACTGAAGATCACGTCTAAACCAGTAGTGTTAATGACTTGAAAAAAATATATGATAAATTAGAGCATTTTATCAATAATTTGATATGTGAATATTTTAGATTATGTTTATATTACATAGTGAAATTAATTTGTAAAGTTATGTCTAACGCGGATAAAAAACTGAGAATGGCGCAAAATCTACCAAGCGTATTTTTCTAAAACCTTCACCAATTTAAAGATATTTTAATTATTGATCGTTTAATATACGCGTTTTATTACAATACCTTTTGTTTAGTGTGTAATAAATTAATAATGCGTCAAATTGGGGACAGCGCTCCTTGAAGGGCGAGTCCTATTACTGGCTGAACGTACGACGCGTTGCGTGAGCTCAGTACAGAACACGCAAGCTAACCACTCAAGGTCACTGTCATATATCTGCGTCTTAACCGAACAAAAGCATTCTGTATTCAAATAAAATAATCCGCTAAGCTAAGAGTACTGTCCTGTTCTATTCAATATTTATTTATTTTTAAACTTCTCAAACACAATAAAAAATCGACAAAAATCGAATCACTTCTATTCAATATCGGTTTTCAATTGCAAATCCGTTCTCATTCCATTTTCAAATCCAATCACTTAACCTTTCGCTCGAACGCCACACAGGCAAAGAAAGTATCAGTTTCAATCTGTCAAAATATGTGACAAAAAACAAGTGCTCGTGATTTTATTGTGTTACATAAAAGGACATTGACTTTGAGATCCGTTAATCTGAGAACTCTAAAAAGAAACAATACATGAGCGGAAGTTTACACGTAGCTCGGTAATTTATTTCAAGAGATGTACGCGTGGGAGCTCCTATTACGTATATTACACTACGGGTTAAAAGACGAATAGAACATGAGTTCACCTCTATTTACCCACGTATCTTCCAGGTTTCTACATCATTCGTCGACGTCTCCTTTTGAGTAGGTATGTATTTCCCGTGGGCATCATTAGCTCAGATACCTATAAATAGGCTTCTACTGAAAAGGGATGTAATGTTACCCTCTAACACTTCACTGGATAGACTGGTGCAGATCTACGTTAAAGCAGTTCCTGAGGGACTATGCCATATGACACCCGTAAGGAGGTCACAAGTTTTTTTTTTTTTTTCCTTCTGGCTTCGCACGGTTTGTGCATTTAGCCAATGTCAAGTTTTAGTTCTTGTGTGTGTTCTTGTGTATTGATGAAATTAATTATAAATGCATGATGATGATATCCCCGCCCACTCCCCTTGAGTTTCAGTAAAGATGTGGCACTTTACTGAGTCCTCACGCGGACTTCTTGGGAGAACTTGAAGCGAAGTTGCACTGTTTTGTTTCATTTGCCTACACTAATGCACGTTCACAAACACTTAATGGTTAATAATCCACCATTATTACACATTAATATTCGGCTAAACACTAATTTTGGAAAATTAAACAAACTGCTGAACATGACGCTTCACTTTCCCGCCAAGAAGTCCAGGTCACAAGTTAGTGACTTGAAACTTTTAGGCTGACAAGCTTTGATGATACGACGGGCATCGATATTTCCTTAATAAGGATGCGCGACGTGCAGTTTAAATTAAGAATTGATTGTACTAAATTATTGTTCGACAAAATACAAAAATCGAGGCAAGCAAGTACTAGAATGCAAATTTCACAAGATTGAGTAGAAAGAAAAAAAAAGAGTATTTAATGGGACTCGCACAGGAAGATCACAAACTAAACTAAACATAATCGTAGAAACATAAAAATAAAAGTATATAAAAATATATACAATATTAGTTTTAGTAAGTATATGCTAAACCCGAAACACGCGTCTAGTATTTTTATATAAAGAATCTATGTACAAAATTTCAAAACTGTGTCATGAAAAATCACAAAGTTATAAAGTTGTTATGTTACCCGATGTCCGTAGCCCCCGCGCTTCCAGGGTCGTCTTGCGCTCATTGAGAATAATTTGGCAGTAGGCACCTAACTGTACGGCGATTGTATTGTAAGTAATTGAATGGTGATAACATTTTTCATCACACTTAAATATTTTCTGCACAAAATATAACATGGTGTAAAAAATATTGAAATTGATTCAGTTCCTTATTCTGGACAAACTATATTCAGGTTTCGTATAATGCTAAAAATAATATTGTATAATAAAAACAAAGTCCTGTACGAGGCCAAAAGGGTCCTAATATATTTCAGCATGATGCTGCGACATTTAAAAATAAGTTTTTCAGCGCTGATATTCTTGATAAGATGATTGAGTTGAAACAGATTCAAGATACGTGGTCCCAGCAGTAGGAGTATTGATAGTTGCCGTTGCGTATGATGGTAGATGACTACACCCGGGCTATTGTTATTCACTTGTATATGACATTCATCCGTCTACCGTGTATGCTTACGTCACTGAATCTTCAAGACCTCATTGTGTTCGTTTAGTGGATGTTTACCGGCTGTTGTGTGGTTGGTTACAATACATTTAATATGAGGTGTTTCATATTAGCTTGTATCGCAATTTGCGCGAAAAGATAAGCCGTTGGAGGCATGTACTGCATTTCTGTGCTAATCTTTGATGGATGGCTTTTATCCGAAGACGAAATTAAACAGACATGATTTGCATTAACGTAAGAGGTAGGTATCTGATACAATAGGATATAGCCGGATAAGTAGAGTATGTACAAAATACAGCTTCTACTTATTGTGTGCCAACAACGGTGATGTTTATTTTGAATTCGACATCATTTTCACGCTATGGGCGCAAAACGCACTATTCGAATAATACAACTTATTTCAAAATAGTAAGTAGTGTCAAAACCTTTATTTTTTACAGAAAATAAAACGTTATTTCCGTGTTTAAAAAAAGAAGGCTGCATAAATTAGCATTTATGACACAATGTCACGTCACATCACAGGCGACCGTAACTCGCGGCACAGTGGGCCATTTAGCATGATTGGTTCAACAAAATCTGTTCCACGAAAATATTATTCCGTGGTATGCTTTAATGAATTTTAATGATATCTCTCTGACTCTTTTGTTTTTACGATAACTAGGCACTAAAAACTATGGCTTATGTTACGCCTTATGAGATAAGAGGGTATTTATTTGTCTATGGCAGCTCATTTAGTACGATAAACAACTTTAAACACGCTAGAAAATAAAAAGTATTGACAATGAAGAATAATGTTTAAGTTATTCAAATTATCATTGTTCAGTTACACAATAATGAATAAAAACAAATAAAGGAAACGGTTGCAAGGACCGGACCGCTGTCCGCGACCTCTGTCGTCGGAAGTTCTAATTTAAACAATTCTCCGTTGATTTCCATTGTCTCCGCACTCTCGAACGATGTGTTACGCATAGCTTTGATGCGGTTTCATTAGTTGGTAATATAGATCGTACACACTGTAATTATTACCTCAATTTAGGGATGGAAGTTTCTATAGAAATTAGAGAAAAAAATCTCATGTTTTATCAATCTTTTTTCCCCCTTTATATTAAAAAAAAAACGGTATTATGTCTTCATTATGATAGTACACAATGTAATTAGGTACTTTGGATGTAGGGGAGAAACTTTCTTTAAGATCAGAAAAAATAAACCAAAAGGCAGCCCTAGTAATTTTTCGTTTTCTAAAAGTAGGTATTAAAAAAGAACTTTATTATGTCTACGTTTGTACGGTAATCGGTCTAAACAACTTGAAAATGTCATAAATTGTCCCCAACTCCCAAGAAAAACTGACTGCAACTAAGAACGGTTCCCACGTTGTTCATAATTGTCAAGCAACTTTAGAATACATACAAATTAATAAGGTCTCGAAGTCTAGACTAGCCACAAAAACTAAGACATTGACTAGACAGTAATTTGTTGACATGTCAACGAATAAATAACTTTTTGTTCTTAATTTAAAATCGGTTGACAGGCACATGCGCTTGCGACTCGAGAATTAACGAGGTCCTTACAAGGCGCCTAATTAGACATTATGAAACAGTTTATGCTTTGTTAAACGTAGTTACGAACGTGACTTGAGTTTGAAATAAATACATATACTAAGCACGTTTAAAGTAAGGTAAGTACGATTTTGGATGGAGCCTGAGTGTTTCAGCTGTGGCATTGAACTAAATATAAATAAATAAAATACTTTATTTCACACCATGGTGTCCATTTTGTTAGTAACAATGTTCTTATAGACTAGTGTTAGCAATGATGGGTAACGCATCTAAAGGTAATAGCGTTACCCACGCTCATTAATGGCAAAGTAAAAGCAAGGCAATTGCCCGACTTGGAATTAAGTCGTCGCTACACGTCACATTCACTCGGAATTCTCAGCAATTATTTGTGAAGTAAATGCCTCCCGTGTCTATCTCTATACACGATGTACAAATTACACTACTACTGTGGGAGTACAGAAAAACGTCTCATTCTCATTTCATGCATAAGTACTTATTGTAATTTTTTATTTTAAGAAAACGTTATTTTGTTTTGTACTTGTACAGCCAGTCCAATCAAGTCAATTTTTCCTGCCTGCTGCGACCGACGCGGACGCGCCAATGAACATGCAGCAGCTAGTGACGTAACTAAATATGTATGTTCATCTCTTTCTAACAACAGATATCGGTATAGGTCTTTCCATTTCTTCGCACCATTCGCACCATGAATGTAGCTACATTCATGGCTTACGCTGTTTTTGAGTGCACTAATGTTCGTGTATGACGCGTCTATTTATAATACGTCATTGAGTGTTAGTAATACTTAAAACTATCCACAACAAAACATATAAAATAAAGTAAACTCAACAATCACTACTGCGCCACTCCATGACAAATGGCACAGTAATGATTGATGTAACCACAGTCCAGCCGACTAGCGATCATGCTAAGGATGCTGTTGGCACTGCCACGTACTCTACGCACCAGGGATGCGCACCTCCTGCCAGGGTTACGAGTCTGTCCGAAAGGGATATCGTGGCCCTGGCACACAGGCATTTGAAGGAACACGGTGGGTTTTAGTCAGTAAAAGTCTGACACAGGGAGTGTCAGACTTTTACCCGCTCCGCCCAGAGCAGGAGAAGTTATTTGATAATTTCCCACCCAGAAAAAAAAAGGGATGCGCACCTTTTACGCACGGTAGTGTAAAAGCAGTCTACGCGACGTTCAGCAAACATCCCTGATGCACTACAGAATCGGCGCAGCCCCATCAGCACCCTAAACGCATTATTAAGGGGACGATAACCGACTTTTAATGATTTTATACTGAAGATCACGTCTAAACGAGTAGTGTTAATGATTTGAAAAAAATATATGATAAATTAGAGCATTTTCTCATTAACTTAATATGTATTCTTCTTTTTTTTAGATTATGTTTTTATTACATAGTGAAATTAATTTGTAAAGTTATGTCTAACGCGGATAAAAAACTGAGAATGGCGCAAAATCTACGAAGCGTATTTTTCTGAAACCTTCACCAATTTAAAGATAATTTAATTATTGATTTTTTAGTATACGCGATTTATTAAATTCCTTTTTTTTTGTGTATAATAAATTAATAATGCGTCAAATTGGTGACAGCGCTCCTTGATGGGCGCGTCCTATTACTGGCTGAACGTACGACGCGTTGCGTGAGGTCAGTACAGAACACGCAAGCTAACCACTCATTGGCATATATCTGCGTCTTAAATTGAACTCGGAGGGCACTGTAAGACTTTTGAGTATAGTCGGTCCACAGGCTGCACGTGTAGAATGATGTACATACCTATAGCACAATAACTATATCCAGCTTCCTGATTTGTCCATTTTATCTGGTTGAGGTCCATCCTGTCATTGGCAACACATCTCTCGTTTTGAATATCTATGAATGGCAGCAGCCTTACCAAAAAGAGAATACTGCTGCTAGCCACTAACTCTGGGGGTCTACTCCGAACATAAATCCGTAATATCAGCCGAATGTTCGGCCGTTTCTTGACTACGGCTAACTAAAGCTGACTACGGCGAAAGGAAAATAAAAAACGACAGTAAAAGAGATACGCCAAAGTCAAAAATGTAAGGACGTAAGGACACAAAGTCAAAAAAGGAAACTTTGGAAGTTATAAAACGGCCGAACATTCGGCCGATACTTCCGATTGTCGCTTCCGAGTAGACTTCCTGGTCTATTAACACTATTTTAACTCCCAAAACCATTAAGATCACCGGGGTCATTGCGGAACATACTATCAGTAGTAATGGCTTTAATTTTGACAATTCAACAACATTCATTGCGGTTATTTACGTTGTTGAGCAAAAGTTTTTCGAACATAAGAAGCAATGGATTGCTGGATGGATGCTGCACACGCCGTCACGTGACCGTACTTGAATTAATCATGCACAAGAGTGTGCGCAAACGCAGCGTTCTATTTCTCCAACGTTAATAGTATTATGCAATCATTGACCGCGACCAGCCAATTTATTCACTACGAAAATAAAATACCCAAATGCAGATAGATATTTACGCAAAAACATTAAACTTGGCTGGAAAAGGCGTTACTAGGTAAGCCGCTTGGCTGTTTATGGTATGATTACATTTTAATGAAGTTTAAATATCGAATAAGCTTCAGCGTAGTACTGTTTAGTCCATGTTTTTTTGAATTTATGTCAAACGTTTATATTTTAATGGCGTTAACGCGAGTTTAACTGTTTCGATATTCTCTGTCATTCTAGCTTAATTAAGTAGGTTTAAATAAACTTACTACGATTATAAGAAAAGGCGTACCTAATAAATTTTCTCGTAGAAGTACTTAACAAAACATAAAATCACGCCTTTTAAATTCCCCGAAGGGTTGGGCAGAGGTGTACCTACCTATAGTAGGTACACCAACATTTTGCCAGTTATGTTGTAATAGGGGAAGAGCCCATTGCTGTCACGCCTGTCACCCGGGTACAAATCCAGATTTCAGGCTGCTACTGTGAAATTTCAGACGGAAACCCAATAACTCTTTGCCCGACCCTAGCCGCCTTATTACAAAACAAGGTTTATATTTTGACATGGCTTAAACCATGGAGCCAGTTTTTGCAATAAGAACGTAACAGTGATTGGAATACCGTTCTTTATACAAAACTGAAAACTTAGTTCGAAGTTGTCAGTTTTGTGTTTAGGAACTTTACCATAGTCGGAATAAAGTTCTAAATTCAATAATGGCACCATGTTTTAAACCTGGGTCTGAAGATAAACCTTGTTTTGTAATAAGGGGGTTTGAGTCGAACCCAGGGGGTCTACTCCGAACATAAATCCGAAATAACGGCTGAATGTTCGGCCGTTTCTTGATTACGGCTAACTGTGGTTGACTACGGCGCAAAAAAAAGGCAGTCGAAGAGCCAAAGTCAAAATTGTGACTTTAAGTCGGGTAAGTATTCAAAGTCAAAAAAGGAAACTAAGGAAGTTATAAAACGGCCGAACATTCGGCCGATACTTCGGATCAACGCTTTGGAGTAGACCACCTTGAACTTTTTTTTTTTTTTGTGTGGGGAATTGTCAAATAACTTCTCCCGCTCTGGGCGGAGCGGGAGGGTGTGTCAGACTTTTACTGATTAAAACCTGTGTGCCAGGGCCACGATATCCCTTTCAGACAAACTCGCAACCCTGGCAGGAGAGCCCCTGGATCTACAAGGCAGTTGGTAAAAATTTAGTTTTTTACTGTTAATATAAAAGTAACGTACGTAACGTTTTTATTTCGCAACATTACGCTCTGAAGATTTCATTGCTTAATGTACAAATATTCAGATTATAACTCAATGTGAGTGAGACACTAAAGCGTAGGTCTTTATGACGGAGAGAAATGTCCGAGCGAGAAAATCCTTGACGTCTGGACATTCTGGACACAAATATTAATATTAATTTGTGTCAAGAAAATGTATAGCATCAATATTTTTAGACGCTGTAATTAATTGTGGATGTGTTATCTTTATTTCGGGTTAAATAAGATAGGTACGTATAGAAGTTAATTTCCAACAGTTTTATCAAACTTATAATTATAGAATTTGCTATAATTAAAATAAAAACTTTTTATGAACGACCCACCTGTTATTTTTATAATGTGATACGTATTAATTAAGGAAGTTTATTATTATGCGATAATGAGGATTTGACAAAACCCCCCCTTGGGGGAGGCTTACGTCCAGCAGTGGACGTCTTTCGGCTGAAATGCTGATGATGAATAAGCATTTTAAGTGTAATCATTTTTTGTATACGCATTGATATAAAATACAACAGTAATAAAATTCTAACTTCAGAGTACATGAAATATTAATACTAAAGTATTTATTTCTAGAGGACGCAGTGTAGAGCAATTTGTGCACACAGTGCTAAGACACATCTTTACCAAATTGAGTGACGTATTCGATGTAGTTACTAATGCTTTAAATAGGATTTCATAAAACCGAAGTTCACATCTGTTAAACGGCTAGGGTAGGCTAGGCCTAATTGCCTTTATGGGCGGCTCACCCCTGTAAACTAACAACTAGTTAAATGAGCTTATAGTACACATAATCTTATTATAAGTAGATTAGGCGCTATATTTAATGTAAACAAGTATGAAAAATTTGATGAAATAAACAGATTTAAATTAAAAAAGAAAAAAAATCATCAATTCAGTCATGTCAAAATGGTCAATTTAAAAAACGATTACTGTGTACAGCAACTCATACTTTTTAAATTCCTAATTAATTTAGTGCAAAATAACGTCTTCATTGATTTGTATACCGAATGAGACTGAAGTTCCACATTAATCCTCCCTCTAAATCAAAATGACAGCCGCTGTCAGATGGTGCTAACATGAAAAACGTACTGGTTTAGCGTTGGAGCCGTAATCTAATTATACACAAGTTGCGATTTTGTGAGTGTCATTCAAGTTATTAATAGTAACGTTCTTAGTGTGGTTCGTTGCATCATTTTGATTACTTTTGATAAAGAATTTTTGGCATATTTTTTCTTAAAGTTGATACTAAAACGTACTGAGGAAGAATCATGCAAAATTATTATTTATTCTTTCAAGATCTGTCTGTTATAAAGATGCCTAGAGACAGGTTATCAAAAAAGCAGATGTTTGGAGGCCTATTATAATATCTAAAATGCTCTGGCTCGGGAAAAGCCACTAGAAAATTTAATTTCACGCATATTTTTGTCACAACTGTGGGCCGTTTAGCGTTTAGTAATAGAAAAAATAACCCAAGATTTTTGTCAACTTACTCACTAAACTATTTAGTTTTTATCGCCATTGTAAGTTATCTAAACGAGAGGTTTTACTGAATTCAAACCATCAACACGTTATTGCAAATTAATGGCCAATGCGTAACTTAGACACTCTTAAAATGTGTCAATGTGTCGTAAAAGTGTTTTTAAAAATAAAATCCTGTTTATTCGTAGTAAAATATCGTTGATATAAAACTTCTTGACATCGTTCCGGACTTTTTACTGTCATAACATTTAATTATGTGCGAAAATATGAGTTCGGGAGCAAAACAATATATTATAAATGACATTTTTATTTAACACGAGATAATTGTCGCGTTTTAAAGTAGAATATGAAATATTCCGGTGTTAATATTTGGGAATGAATGAAAATATCAACAGTTGTCGTTTGCGTCCTGTTTTTTTTTGTGAAAGTAGTTTACGTCCCACGCAAAGCTAAAAGGATCCCGCAGAAAGGCTAGAAGCGACTCCGTTAGAACAATTTCCATGAAGTTTTCATAGAAATTATTCCACCAGAGTCGCGTCGCGCCCGTCTGCGGGAGCCTTAACTGAGTGATTTAATTTATTTGGGACATTACCCTCTTTGAGACTGGTAAAATAAGAATCATTCATCAGTACTTACTAATAAAGAAAACTGAAAGCAAGTAGGTTTAAGTCGAAAAATTCTATTTTTTTTGGCATTATTAAAAATTAAAGGAAAATCGATTTCACACTTGTTCGAGTTAACTATCGAATAACAAATATCTATAAATTCCGTAAAGCTAAAATCATTACATTCATTACTGTGCCGAATTTTATTGAAATTGTAAAACGTTGTGTGACTTCATGACTTGTGTGTCCTCCCTAGTGTTAGAAAGACCTAATACCTTCTTAGGGACATTTAAGGGGCCGGCGTCGCATGCGTAGTTCATACAAACGTAATACCAAAATAATTTGTAAATCAAACATATTCGTAAGGTAGTGTGTATTTATTTCGATTGGATTACAGAATATCTATGTTCCCAAATATATTTTGAAAGGACAATGATATAAAGACGAGATATGAGGAATTTAAAATTTCTATAGAAAACTTATTTTTCTTATAACTCTTGTTTAAAGCAGTGTCCATTCAAAATATATATTTGGGAACCTAGATATTAAGTATTCCAATCGGAATAAAGACACTACCTTAAGACGACGACGACATCATGACGTGCAGCTTCTGGCTATTTGTTTGTTTGTGATAGCACTTAGATCTGTTTTGTGTAACCTTCGGGTATTATTACTTATTATGTTTTCGTACGCGCACGTTTTTTCTGTGACAATTAAAATTATTTTTCTTTATTTCTTTCTTAAGAATATGTTTGTTTCACAAATTATGTTGGTATTACGTTTGTATGAACTACGCATCCATCCAGCCTCTTAACTTCACAAGGTAACATGTAGGTTCCAGGAAACTAGGTTAATAAGGAACAGCACACTGAGTAAAACACTATCCATCACAACCTGAATGATTTCGGAGGATAGTAGGTATAGCTAATCCATTGCTTCATATGTTCGAAAAATTTTGTCTGCTCGACAACGTGAATAACGCAATGAATGTTGTTGGATTGTCAAAATGTCAAACTCAAAAGTCAAATTATTTATTTCAATTAGGCACATATCTGGCACTTTTTAAAGTCAAATGAAACCCATTGCTATTGATAGTGTTACGGTCCGCGGACCTAAGGGCCTGTGCACACTACGGTGTTTAAACGCGTTGTTGACGCGCGTTTTAGAAACGTGCGTCGACGGCGCGCTTTTATCCTACAGAATAGACTGACTTGCGTGCGTATCGCGTCTGTATCGCTACAAACGCGTGTCGACGGCGCGTTTAAAAAACGTGGTGTGCATAGGCCCTAAGCTGAGCTTTGCATTTGTGTGAGTGTGCATAGATAGTGTAGGTGTGACGTCGGCCTAGAGCGCGGCGCGTTAATACAATCGGCCTGAGGCGCGGCGCGTCCCTCGCGCGACGTATTCTCCGCCGCGCACCTTCTACACTTCACCTCTTGTACTGTAATCAGTTAATCACTCACACAAATGCAAAGCTCAGCTTAAGCCTCGCGGACTCTACACTGGTCTACGTAATCCATGAGGCCTTCGCGGGCGGTACAAATTCACCATAAAGTTATGATCTTTAACCCTGCACGTCTTTCTTTAAATGGCTGGCTGACGCTTCAAACACAGGGTGGGTGGGTACAGTCACGAGCACCAATATGTATACACTCAGCAACTTTTAAAAGTGATTTCCTCCAATTATATTGATTGAAATTTTATTTTACTACGAACATAGTATTTTGGAACCCAAACTGTTATGAAATAGATCTTTTCTCAAAGTTGCAATCGTTATTTCACGAGAAAATCGGTTTTGAATTCTGCTAAGCGTTTACATATTAGTGCTCATGACTGTACATCTCGTCTCCACCGATTCTCAATGATTAAATTAGGTATAATTCCTCTAAATACAAAGCCAGTTTCTTTGTCAGTCAATCACGACGCAACGTACCGTGAGGTAGTGAGACATTTGATGCAAAAATTGCAGGTCGTGAACGAAATGTTGGCACTAGGAGCTTCATATCAATATTTTTTCTTTGTCATTTTAATGTCTGTAAAAATTCTGACAACATTTTTGCCAAAATGTGAACTTGACCTCCCAAAGATTCTTTAAGAGGTCGGTCGGGTTCAGGGTTAGCTTTAGCTTCTGGATTGACCAAAATGGTCGACCATTTCACTGTAGGGAAAAGTCAAGCCTGAAGTTTTCTCTTCAAGAATTTTCCGAGTATCTTGTACAGTAATAGCAAAGAGGTAAAAGAACAATGCGAACTCACAAACAAATTTCTGTTGTCTTTTTTTTTGCGTCTGCCGATTAAAAATAATTATGTAAAAGTATAGTATATTTTGATGCAGAAATGTATTTCCTAAGTACTCGTATGTAATACGTAAAGCAAAGCATTTCATGTAACTTGACCAAGATTTTTATTACATGGCAACAACAAGTCATGAATTCAAGCCAGAAAAAGAAAACTACGCCATGATTATTATTTATTATCATCACTAAACTAGTCAATTAAGTTTTCAATTATGACGACTTTTTGCCAGACTTCGACAGGCCATATTATTATGGTTGATTTGATAAAACTTAGAAAATTATTTCGTTGGTATCTATCACGGTGACATAAGTAAGTAGACGCTTAATAATTTCATCAACAATTTCCTCGCCATTGTTATTTGTGGGTTTCTATATCTGAGTTAAGTACTACCGAAAAAATACTGATCCAATTCCGAAAATTGTTTCACTAAAGGGAAGCTACACTATTGCTGATGCCCATAGGATATGTTTTATATCAAAACAAGCAAATTCCCGCGAACGAAGTCGCGGGCAGAAGCTAGTCTACAATAATAGCGATCACATAGCTAGCGTATGAATAATAACTTCATCATTATTGTAGATTGTATGTTGTCATTCCCCGTCTATGCGAAGTAATCTATCGGTAATCGCGGTTCGCGTGAGATAATACTCACACGTTTTTGTACTTCTCAATGTGGATGGTAATATTGGTAATGTATAGCTTACTTGATAGTAGTGTAATCTTACAGCTTTTATACTATACTTGCTCGGAAAGTACCTTATTATTTTTAAATGAGGCAGAATGAACGTCATTACTGTTGTACAAATGTGCGGGTCGAAAAAGTGTATGAAAATTCATTGATAACGTGCTAAGCGGGCAGAAAAATAAAATAAAATCCATTGTTAACGTGTTGTCCTGCCAGGGTGGCGAGTTTGTCCGAAAGGGATATCGTGGCCCTGGTACACAGGCAACGAAAGGAACACGGGTGGGTTTTAGTCCGTAAAAGTCTGACACCGCTCCCGCTCCTTAGTTGATAATTACCCAACCAAAAAAAAAACTTGCTGTGTTTTTTTAATTTAGGGCAATTCAGTGGGTAACCTAATTAAATATAATGCCAAAAGATAAAAAGTGTTTTCACCAAGCGCAAAATGATACTGGCCACATACTTTTGCTGAACATTGATATAAAAAAAAAATAGAATGAACAAGTGAAAATCGCGCGCGCGCGGATAGCTTTATTTTGTTTTATTTATCTGAATTTTCAATTTGTGTTTACAATCTACTCGATTTTTTGTGGAAAAGTGAGAAAATTTCGCATTCTTTTTCCGAAAATGTTTTACTGTCTTATTTTAGTGAAATAGCGCAAAAATATAAGCCTATGGTATTTGTATTCTATGTTAAAAAGTACTATTTTTCCTCGTAGTATAGAGCACTATGTGGAAGAAAGTGCGATTTCCAACTCATGTGTATTAAGGCCCTCAGCTGACACTTAAACTACACCCTCGTTAGTATTCGGTAACTTTCTCCCCTTGGTGAACAATGTACTATTAAGGCGCCTGCCTATGGAGACATGTAGAGTAATGTGTTCACACGTAAGATCAATCAATCAATTGCACCAATGTTTTTAATGGAAAGTATCTTAAAAACAAATAATTATTTAATATAAACCGAAACCCCTTTTTATACTAACGTTGCTAAATGTTAAGAGACATTTAAACTTTAAAAATTAATTATGGCTAAGCAGATGTTAATCATTGCTTAACTTTAAGCAACGTTTATAAATAAAGGGGTTTAAGTTTATGTTTAATACTTGTTTTTCGGAACTGCGGCCTAATTGCGTAACACACTATCAGTAGCAATCGGTTTCAATTTGACAGTTCATCAACATTCATTGCGTAAATTACGTTGTTGAGCAGACAAATTTTTCTAACATATGAAGCAATGGATTAGCAGTATACTTCAAAATCATTCCAATTGTGATTCAAACTGTGTTACGCAATTAGGGTGCTGATATGATCTAGGAGGCTGGCTATAAGAAATATTGGATTTGTTTTAAAAAACCTGGCGGCGTGGTTAAATTTTGATGTTTATGGTAAAATTTTCGTGGTGTAATGATGGGAAATTGGTAAATGCGAAAGCGTTGTAGGTTTTCAGGGACTTTTGCAATGATATTAATACTAACTGATGTAGGTTAAGCCATAAGTATCTAAAGCAGATCTGTAATGTAAGGCTTCAGCAGTGAACTAGGTCGTAACATGGATTTCATTTATAATTACGCTTAAAGTTTGTCGCTAAATGTCGCCTGACGGCTTGACATGGTTAAAACTTAAAAGACTTTTGAAAACTCATTATTTTTGTTCAGAAATGATTAAGTTACAGGTACCTACCGACAATCCAGAATTAAAACAGTGCAAAATTCTAGGTTTATTTAATAGTTTTTAGCGTTCCGTACCCAAAGGGTGCCAACGGGACCCTATTACTTAGGCTCCACTGTCCGTCCGTCTGTCACAGAGCTGTATCTTTGGACCGTAATAGGTTTATGTAGACACTAGACACTTGAATTCTCCCAGAGTGTGAACTCTATGGTCGCGGTCGCGTTAACAACAAATAAAGTTAAAAATTAAAGCAATACAAATGTAAAAAATATGTAGAGTTAAATATTTTATGGTGGCACGGTACCCTTCGCTTGCGAGTCCGACTAGCACTTGGGCACTTTTAATAAATATTTGGCTAAGAATAAAACAGGTTAAAAACCGTATAAGTATTATGAGCAACGCGTGTAGAAATAAACTTTTTATAACATATATATAAAATGTCAAATTAACTTCACATAAAACTATGCAGCGAGTGAAATGAATTCAAGAGTCAAAATCATTCGTCATTAAGGCTTCTACATACTGGCGCGACACGCGACGCTACACAAAGGCTCCGCGTGTCACGTCGCGAGTCGCGCTGGTCTGTAGAAGCCTTTAAACAAACCAATAAAATGTGTCAGCTGCTTAGTCACTCCACAGTGTGCAAATTTTTACAACTAGCAAGACAAAAGTAAGCTCCAATTATATTCTCTTACAAAATCTTCATAATCTTGATCTCAGGAAATAGACCAAACATAGGAATTTATCAAGTAATGGAATCATTGATGTATTAAAATAGGAAGATATGGTACGCGCTCCTCGATGTGGACCGCATAAATAAAGGGAAAGGACACAATCGACCTAACATTACTCTCGGTTTGCGGGGAATACGGGATCTCGTTCCCACTATAGCCCACGTAATATGTGTCTCTCTATTTCGGTTGTCGAGCACATGACGCACGACATCGGGTCCATTTAATATTTACGTGATGTTAGAGAGTGGCCTATCTTCCTATTTAATACATCAATGAATGGAATGCAATTTTTTATAGATCCACAATTTATTATAATGGTAGGTAGGTAGGTGCGTCAGATAGATACTCTCCCCACCTTTTTGCCAGTTATTGAACACAATTTATACTTCAGCACAATTTTCCCTAGCATCAGGTGGAATGTATAGAATCAAGTTTTTCTAACTGAACAGACAGCTGTGCTGCTGGGGAGTTTGTTGCGCCACTTCTCCCCAGCTAAAGCACTAGGAAGTGGTGAAGGGCGGGCGTTTTTAGGGGACTGTCTTATGCAATTTTGACGTTCGAAAAGTGCTGATTCTCAGCCTAGTTTGCATAAATACTTAACTTATTTTTTTTTAATGACAGCTCACTTTGCCTAAGTTATCATTGGGAGATTTTTAGAGTACACCGGCTGACATTGTGGCACTACCAATGGCGATAAAAACTGCCCCTTGTTCACTTCAGATGTCGCTACTATCCAGAATCTAGGAATTTGACAGCTAGCTGTCACTATCCATATTTTTGTGAATATGTGATCGACGCAAAAGTAAACAAACAAAACAATGGCAGCATGTAGACGGCGAACAGTGCTGCCACCTATGACAAACTTTCTTTTTTTTACCAAGTAGGAAAAACCAGGGTCTTGCTCAGTTATAAAAGAGAAATAAAACGCACTGATATACCTATGTTAATTTTAATAGCAGAATAACACTTTTTATTGTCATTCTTCATCTGATGACCCCATGATTATTTTGACAACAAGATTTATTTATTTCTTATTACTAACCTTGAGATTACGCCACGTCTAGTAAGTAATTACTGTAATACTCATTGAAGGAACGTACATTATTGAAGGATTGAAAAAATATAATAATAAACATAACACTAGGTAACACATGACGTAATCTCGTAACTGAATTGTTAATTTAATTACTTTGAGATTAAGGACTATTTTTAGCTGCTGTAATAAGCATTCGTTAAAGATTCGTTACGATTTTAATTTGGAATATTAATCTAAAATTCCCATTTGTGGTGAAATTCGAGAAAAAAAACATGTTCAGCGTGCACAACGTTGTTTATGGCAAAGGGTGTACATCCGCAGTGTGTCTAGTTATCTGTCAAAATAGGTGTGAACTGTCAATCAGAGAATGGCCTATAAGTACCTATTAGCTAATTACATAACCTAAAATTAAATAACATTTTTTATAGTACCCATATAGGCCTACCTACAGCATTGATTTTTTCATCACAAGAATAATTAGCTAATAACAAACTTTAATAACTGAAAATAGGATATAATTTGCCATTCCATTTGATTTCGCTTCTGACGTGTAAAATATGATTTGTTAGAATAATAAAATGAAAAATTGAATGAGCTATGTGAATGAGTATGTAATGATTATGTACGCTTAGATGATTTTTTTACGGTCATCCATCGGTCAGTAGTTTCATAACTAATAATCGTAATGTTCAAAGAATATAAGAGAACAGATATAATTAAACAAATTTACCACATTTTATTCCACCTTGCGCACACTATCTACTACTATATTTATAATTAGATAAAAATCACTTAACAACTTACACTCATTATCAGTAATCACTACGTATCCATATTTACGATGTTTTTAGTGTTTATCGTGCTGTTAAGTAGCCATTAAGTTAATCATGAATGAATTAAACGCGTTTCGTGTTCCACGGCTCCACATTTTCGCAGTGTGCGTTTGTTATTTGAAAGAAAGTCACAGCGATGTTTTTTTAAGGGGACTCCGTACCCAAAGGGTGCAACCGGACCCTATTACTAAGGCTTCTACATACCGGGGCGACTTGTCGCGCGACGCGACGCGAAACAAAGGCACCGCTCGTCCCGCGACACGCGAGGCCTTTGTGCCGTGTCGCGTCGCGCGACAAGTCGCGCTGGTATGTAGAAGCCTTAGGCTCCGGCTGTCAAGCCATCTATCACAGGGCTGTATCTTTTGAACTTTATATTTATTACTTACAACAAATAATAAAAATAACAAAGTTATAAATGAAAGTGCTCAAGAAACGTTTTTTTTTGGTATTTTGTACTTAGTATTATATATTGTACGCTCGTACGGAACCCTTCGTGTCTGAGTTTGACTCGCACAAAGAAATATTTATAAATAGAAAAACAATGTCTAAGAAACAATATGTCGGTAATCAGTGCCGTGACTGCTCTTGTTAGTCTGGTATGTTTAATGAATGAGACGATAAAAATTGAAATAATAATTCGTAACACGATCAAAGACGTAAAATATAATGATCGTTTAAAATACTCGAGAAGCTAAACAAACATTTTATCCAGCCAGCTGATTTTTATTACCGCCGGACAGACGGCGGCATTGATTCAGTTTATATTTATTATTCGAACTCGTATGAAAATTGTGAGACTTTCCCGCGCGAATTTCCCGCTGACACTGCAGCGCTGATGGCGACAATATTTATTTTTTATTAGTTAAGTCATATTTTTTATTATATTAAGTTTAGGTATTATGATCTCACAAATATACAGTTTCAAATGAGTAATAATAGTGTAGGGTTATATTTCATTGTTGTATACCCTAAGTCATCAATTCAGATAATTTTAGTAAACAAAGAAATATCACTGTCAAAATGACAGGACAGTGCTGCAAAACAATTTATCATATATCAAACTTAACAAAAACACAACAGAAACAAGGAAATATAACAACTAACAACAAAATGAAACACCTAACACGATGATAACAAAGCACAATTAACAAACACGCAGCGAATAATATGATCGGAGAAAAGAAAACGAACGTATTGAAAAGACGCGAGTTTGCAAATTATGTCAAATGAAATTTGAGAATGTTGGGAACTCCTGTAGTGTTACCAGTATCATAATATTTTTTATACCACAAAATTTTCTTTTTTTAATAACTTTGTTTAAAACCGAAAACTTATAAAAATTAACACGGTATGATAATTGTTTAATTATTATTTCTAAAATCAGTACATAAAAGCCAATATAGCCTTGTTTTCCGCATTTTATGTGAATTACCATTATGACGATATTTTTTTGGTCTGTTATCACCTTTGTTTACATAAATGATCTGAATTGATGACTTACTTAGGGTATAGTAACCTTCCGCGTCACACATTGAGTATGAATAATAGTGAGAATGACCTTACAAATCTCAAATCAATCACCTGCACCTGTCAAATACTAATTTATTATCTAACTTCTTTAAAATAATTTTACAAGGCACTGAAACTGATTGATTCAGCCATGATTTTTTTTTAAACAAAGTGCATGAAGTTTTAGCCGAATGTTCTCTAAGAAAAATACACACTCCATTGCGTTAAGTACGATTTTATTTCACCGCATGCGCTTAATAGCTTCCATGCCATGTGTTATTTTTCGTAACATATTTTGGCGCAAAATAATAAACAGTATCCCAATCCAGCTGTAATTCTTCGGAAAAACTTAGAACAAAAAAAAACTAGGTCTTCTCTGTGCGTTTTATTTAGACAGTCTGATATTTGCCTTGAAATTGCGCCGGTATGATTTATTATTGAAACCCCTTACTCTTCCTCATCACTGTTTAGTAACAGAATCAGTAAGGTATGTTCAAGGTGGCGCGTAAAAAAACAGAGATAAACGGCGCCAGAGTGCCAGCGATATAGGTTATCTATGACAGCTTGCGAGCATAGACTAGAAAGCCGACCGTAATGCAGCAATTAGTAACCTTTGCCTTTAGAAAAATTACTTTGAAAATGGAACCAGGTTGAACAAATAAAAATCGCGCTTCCGAAATTAAATCTGATAAAAGTACATAACTTTTCATTAAGTATTATAGATTTTCAAAATAATCAATACACAGTGCTACTATACTCGGAATTTTAATTCGATTCCAGATTTGACAATTTCAGTGTTGCAACGTTATGACAACTACTAAATAGTGACGTTGCGAAATTATTCGATATGGAAATGGAATATTTCCAGATCGATTCTTCTCGTTTATAATTTTACTCTCGTAAACTAAGTATATCAGGAAATTAAATATTTCTGAACCGATAATTTAGTTTTGACGATTAATTAACGATCTGAGACTTTTCTTTTATAATTGTGTGTGAAATAAATAAAAAAATGTGATCATGAAGGAACATGACAAATAAAACAGATAGATGTATTATGGTAATATTTTATTTTATAAATTGTCGCCGTCATCGCTATCGCTGTCACTTTCTGTAACATTTATTATAAATGTGTCTGTGATATTGGCAATTAACCTATCTAGCCTACTCATTTTTTTAAATAAAAATCAATAATTTAGTCTTTAATTGGCACACTGATGGCACACACACTGATTGTTTATCGATTTTTGTGTTCATCACTACACTATTATATGTGGTATCATTATTTCACAAAATGACAGTAACTAATGTCAAATCTGGAATCGAATTAAAATTCCGAGTATAGTAGTTTCAGTTGTATTTAATTAACAATTTAATGTTTTAACGAATAGAATGCCAACGAAAACCTGGCAACGATGTTAACGTCGGGGAAATTGATATCTTGCAATGGGGTTACATGGTGATTGACAGCTTAACAAAAGCTCTGTTAATTTTAGAATAAAAATAAACAATACATTATAGAATAATGTATGAATTGTCTTCTAACTAAGCTCTATTCTCAATTTTGAACGACTTTTTTAGGCGCCCTGAAGTCCTCAACGCGCTACTGCTTTCAAGAAAAGGAAGAAAAATCAAGCACCTTTTCAAAAAGGTGTCAACACTGTTGTTGACATAACAACGATGTTGCAATAAAAACAAATAATTTATGAAGAAATGAAGTCATCAATGTACCCATCATAGAATAATTTGAATAACGTCAACATAAAATTACAGTTACGTTAATGGCGGGGAGTTAATAAAATGGCGCGTAAAAATAAACGTTTTATGTTGTAAGGGAGCGGCTAACCTTGGGTCATCCCGTGTGATGACAGTCGTGATATTTCATTAGAACTAATTAATTCATATGAATATTTATCTTCTACGCTTTTTATTTTAATTAACTCCGAGTATTTTTTGGTGTACAACTTTGCTGTATGTGACATCATGTGTAATAAAAATAATTTATGATTTTTGTGTTAAATGCCAAAACCATTACAAAATTTGCTGAAAAAATCGTCTACTTCCTGCTTTTATTTATTGTTCTATCACCATACAAAAAAAAAACTTCATTATGGATTCGATGCCTATTTAATAATGCTTACTAACTATAACTATGTACCTATTTATGAAATACGTTTGTTTCAGGAAGGTAGTACTTACTTATTTGTTTATGTGTAATATCTTTCCTCTCGCTGTCTGTGGAACTGAACAGGGATGGAAATGTGTAGACAGGAAGTGACAGCTTGAGCATGGAATAAGCAAGTACTTTATAATAGCATGGAATTAGTAAGTACTAGGATATAGATTGTAAGTAGAGGTCGAATTTCAATGGGCGATCGCTAGTAATGAATAATAAAATTATTCGAATAAATGTTTCAGTATTTGGCTTTTTTAATGTTTGAGGTTAATTTCTGTCGCGGCTCAGTTGCTTAATAGTTTTTACCAAGGTGAGATGCTGAAATTGACATTGGTAATAATAAGCAACATGTGATTGTGTAACATCTGAATTTTACACATCATAATATAAGCGACTATAGTGTAAGGCTCGGTCTTTTTTTAAAATTCCATTCAAGAATTCATACAAATATGGCTAAGAGAATGATGATGATTCGAGAAGATTCGAGGCAAATTCTATAGGGCTAACTTTACGTCGAAACGTAAACGCAGTAATAACGTCAGCTACATACGTTACAGATTCCAGTGACGTCATGCTTTCGAAGTGTGGGCCAATATGTAAAGAAACATTTGCTCATCAAACAGAAACCAATTTTCCGGTATAACAATGTTTGACGATGATAGACATAGTGAATACCATGTAATTGGCCCTGTCAATCTGTGGTCGAGATCTAAAACAGATCGTTCGATTGAGTTGTACACCTTATTGCATCAAGAAAAACAAAATCTAACATTCCTTTGAATAAAAAAAAAATGATTTTCTATTTTCAAATTCCTTATGATCGCTCTCGGTTTTTTTTCAGTGTACGATTGAGGCATCTTTGAGGACTTTTTGGTACCAAGGAGTTTCGTCTTTTGTTGGCATTTTAGTTCCATTCCATCATCCAAGAATTTACTACTTATCTCAGTTGATATTTACGACGATACTTTCAAAATGAACCACAGTAAATAAGACTTGGCAGAACGTGAAGCCATATAAAATAACATATGACTATGAACTGGCATTTGCAGGTATTGTTGTATTGTATACTGTATTCTATGTTATATATTGTGTAAATATGTAAATAATATGAATCTTTACAGTTGTTTCCTGATGATATTCTTATATTTTACCTTATTCACATTTTTCCAAGGATAAATGCAGCAATCGTTTTGATAACGTTCTCAAAATAGTGAGTAGTTCTAGCTTAGCTGTCATGACTAAATTCGCGTGGTGATGGTATTTAGAATGACATCTGTGAAATCGAAATCATCAAGAATCATAATATGAATAAATTCCTTTTATCTGAAATCATCGAGCTAATGTGCTATTGAGTTGGTACGTAAACGCAACACACTGTATTTAATTAAAAACTATTCATGAAATTCTTCAATATTGTTGGAGCTGATGAAAACCTTTTGTTAACTTGAGTGTTGATAAAAATGCATGTGTTCTGTTCAACGTTGAGCGTTAAAAGATTGACAGTTACAGAGCATTCATGTGGAAAGACGAGATTAATGCACACGGTTTATCGTAAAAGTGTGTAACACTGTTAGCTTTGGCTGTGTTGTTATACTTGATTAACCATGCAGGTTACGTGGATGACTTGTTACCCTAGTGTTAATTTTCTTTTACAGCGTATGTTAAATATATCCTGTACCCCCGTATTAATAAACGCGTAGAAAAGTAACAACCAGTAGTTATAAGCCGCAGATTAACCTTCAGATTGGCACAATTTTACTCAAATTTTATTAATAAGGGGGTTAGTGAACAGAAAGGTTTTAGAGCACCTCAATACTGAAGGCAGCGCCTCAGAAAAGGCAAGCTCATGAAAGTGGAAAGCTTTTAATAGATGGCAAAACTAGATGAAACGTATAAAGACCATAAATACCTAAGTACACTAGATTAAAAACTGCATTGAAATGTGCCTGAAACTGCCAACAGCATCAATGTCGTTAAAAGAACTGATTACATGAGAATGAAGTTGTGTAAGATTTAATTAAAGTAAAAGAAGCTAGCTAGACATAAATAACTCTGGTATCTTGTCGTGGAAGCGACAGTGTACCATTGAACTGAACGTCTTTACGTCGAGTACATAACGGTCTCGACGTTGACGTCAGTTCAGCTAATGTTTAACAGACAAACAAGACGAAGGTTAATATAATGGTGGGTGAAATTTACAGAATACTGAAGAAAATGTGACATCGGAATGGTGACTAACAGTAAAGGTAGTGTTACAAAACAAAATGCAAGTGCAATTGCATAGGTACGTAACGATTCTAATGATGTCAATTTGCGTGTTGATAATAAGATGGGGTGAGACATTCACAGCTAAGATCAAGCTAAGCTGACCCTTGCGAATGTGTGAAATCAATGGAAACTGGCGATCAAGTTCTCCGCAACCTCTCGGCGAAGTACGGAAAATAGAATTTAGGATAAAAAAACAGCTATGTAGGTATTATGTACATTATTTATTTTCTAAGTATCAAAATAGCGCAAAAGCGGTTATGTTAATTGGCTAACAATAGCTTGAAACGGTAACCAACAACTATTGTGCTGTCAATGAACATAAGAGAAAGTAAGTTGTTCTAAGACAAAGACATGTTCCTACATGGTGGTAGTTAGTAATATTGAAAATACTTGTCGGAAATACGACAAAACGGCAAATACGACCCAAAGTTTATTAATACTTTTTAAGGAGTCAAGTCGCGATTTTCAGTCATCCAGTCTTAGTCTCTCTTAAATGCAGATTACTCAGTAATCTAGCTAGGAGAGCAGCGATTCACCCAACGATTATATGTACCTACACCATCTTAAAATAATGCATACTTCATGTACATCAAAATCTTCATGTGTCTCAATAAAATTATCTTATCTATCTTATCTAGTCTAAGGGGTCATTTGCTATCAATTTGTATTGTAGTAATATTGTCAATCGCTTCAATTGCATTCGGTAGACGATCAATTTGCGCATCAATGTGTATCAAATCACGTAAAAATTGACAATTGCGATTGATCGTTTTGGGGACCCTTAACCTGATGCAGCTGAATACCAGTATTTTACAGTAAGCGACTGCTTATCTTGAGATGTCATTATCTTAAGATAGGCAGTCAGTCTGGTTTGTAGAGGTCAGCCTCCATAACCCAGTTGCTGGGTAATACGACACCCCTTGTTAAGACTGGTTGCCAGACTTTCGGGCTTAAACATATAACCAGCCGGTCTATTCTGTAAGAATCTCACCGTGAAATCTTAGGTGAAGTGAGGTTAAAGTGAGCCGTCATTCCACCATAATGCTATGAATTGCTAGGGATTGACACTATTGACTCAGCCCACTTCACCTAGCATTTCACGGTGAGATTTTTACAGAATAGCACTACTGTTACTGACCTGCAAATTGCAAAAAAAACGTAAGAAAATTTGAATTTCGCGGCTACCTTAGCGCATCCCCCATAAGGATGCGAGAAGCACAGTACGGGCCGTTGTGAGTGTTTGTGATGATGCTTGGGGAAGGCCTATCTCTAGCAGGGCTGTAGTAGAGTAGAGTATTTTAGTTGATTACTGCTCGTACTGTTACTAAAACTCCTAGCGATTAAACTCTTTTTTTGTTTCTTTACTTTTATGTCTGCCCGTGGACAGCGTTGTGGGTTATATTATTATTAAAATTGTTTATGTTAAATTAGTTGTAAGTTCATATAAACTGTTTGCTGTTCCTTTCAATAAAAAAAAAAAATACATTATAGAAAAATAATATAAATAATAGAATGGAACTGAGAGCAATTTTATATTGTTCTTGAATATAACCAAAACTTGCACAAGGGCTTAAAGGCTTCTACAGGCCAGAGCGACTCGCGACGCGACACAAACTCACCGCTCGTCGCGCGACGCGCGGTGCCTTTGTGTCTCGTCGCGAGTCGCGCTGGTCTGTAGAAGTCTTTATTACCTAAACAACTGTCTTGAAACTGAAATGCATTGTTTCCATTCCAAATCATAAAACACGTCACTGACCTTCTGTAACCCGAACAAAAATATTTCCAAGTTTACACCTTACCAACTTATGTGTTATTAAATAACGAGTTCCCTTATTCTATAACGTTGGGATATAAATATTGTTCTTTTGCGTTTGTTTCGTAAACATTTTCATCATTGCTTCGTCCGTTGTTACGGTATGTTCGACATCATCATGCGCTTGCGCCGGTATTTTCTTATTTGCTTGTTGTTTCCACGTGATTGTTAACAAACAATAGATTGTGTCATACAGTTCTAGATTGCTAGATGGATTGCGAGATACGTTCTATCAGACAGCATAAGAAAAGGCAACCGTAAAAAGATGTTTTCTGTAGTTTGTATTGTCATTATCATTATCATGTAATTCTGATGTCATTCGCTGTAGATCATAAAATGTTTTATCGTAAATACTGTAAATATTTGATGTTATACAATTTAGGTATGCAGAAGATAAAATTATTTAAGCAAAAGCTATACAGCTTCAGTTGCTGACGTTCTTTTATTAGCAAATTGCTACTTAAGGGGACGATAACCGACTTTTAATGATTTTATACTGAAGATCACGTTTAAACGAACAGTGTTAATTATTTGAAAAAAATATATGTTAAATTAGAGCATTTTCTCAATAACTTAATATGTGAATATTTTAGATTATGTTTATATTACACAGTGAAATTAATTTGTAAAGTTATGTCTAACGCGGCTAAAAAACTGAGAAAGGCGCAAAATTTACCAAGCGCATTTTTCTGAAACCTTCACCATTTTAAAGATAATTTAATTATTGATCGATGAGAGTATACGCGTTTTACTAAAATTCCTTTTGTGTATAATAAATTAATAATGCGTCAAATTGAGGACAGCGCTCCTTGATGGGCGAGTCCTATTACTGGCTGAACGTACGACGCTTTGCGTGAGCTCAGTACAGAACACGCAAGCTAACCACTCAAGGTCACTGGCATATATCTGCGTCTTAAACAAAATAAAGTAGTTAAAGATAAACTACGATCACATGGCGCGCCCCTCCAAATTACTGTTTCAACGTTTGTAGTCACATCCTTACGAATAAATAAATCCTTGAATTGTTTTTTTGGTCAACAGCCGTCTCAGTGCACAGCACACAACATGCGTTGTGAGTCTTAGTGGCGCTTCGTAAATACTTTGACAATTAATACTTTCAAACGTTTTGGATTTTGGAGGGGCGGGCCATGTGATCGTAGTTTATCTATACATGTAATCGTGTATGTAAATGGTGTAAATAATGATACCTCCTGTATTTACACTACTTACATGATTATAATTGGTACCCCAAATAGGTTTTAGCTTATAGCTTGTATCAGCTTAGGTAAGAAGGAAAAGACGTCATAGTTACCCCATTATTCTTCACCACACAACAGCGTGTTTGACGAAAAACCATGATGGATTACTGATGCATGGAACGAAGACTAAACAGAGTTCAAAATCTGGCAACCTTTACTTCTCAATGCACTAACACAGCACTTCTCTCTAATGCATAAACTATGATCGTCATAATCGTATCGACATGCGATCATATTGATCACAAAGAGTGCATTGTGGCTTGTGGCTATACCAATCGTCGCTCCGTATTTGTTTAACAAATGAATTAGTTCACACCAACATTTGCTTTGCCGCCAATTAGCTTAAGAATTGCTGTTTACTTTTAAAATGAAAGGACTTCAGCGTAGTATGCTGTTTATAGGGACTTTGTTCGTGGTCACGTTTGAGGAAAATAACGTAAATACTTGGTATTACTGTAGTGTTATTATTACTAAAACATTGAATGTTCCTGTAGTTTCAAAGGAGTTTTGTTTCATACTAACATTTCATCTTGATAAGAATCTGAAGGCGATTTCGTCACTGGAAAAGATGGTATTTCTTGTATTATCTTTATCTTTTCAAATTAGGAACTCTGAAAGTTACGGAAGCATTAAAGGAGGAGAGGGATTAAGTACGGTTTCGCCAAATTGTTTTCTTAGTTTTTGTTTTGGACGATTCCACCATTATTCTGATCCAATTAATGGAGTTTTGAGGTCTCACAGCGTCAGTGACTTTATCATGGAAGCATCATTATTATAATTCTACCATCTATAACTTCTACTGCTTCCTTATTGGACCCATATTGTATATCATCGTATTTGTCTTTAATAATTCTGAGTACCCGAAGAGAAAGATTAAGATTACCGAGGATCGTAATTAAATTCCTTGTAATTAAGTCCTGTTCCATGACGGCAGTCCTGTTAATCCAGTAACAAATATTCGTAAGATTAGAATTCCAATAATTCCTAACCGCTAACTAGTCATAAAATGCCTTTCGATTAGTTTTTTACCAAAACAAGCGGTTGACTCAGAGTCGTGAAAGCATGACTCAAGTGGTTCGCGTACGTGCCGGTATTATTGAAGAAACGTTATGGAATGAAATGGGATTAATTGGGTAATGTTTGGGAAGATAGATCGGGTTGGGAGATGATTAAGAAGACTGCAATTTGGGATGGTAGTAGTTTAGAGGCATGAGGAACAGGGTGTAAAGTTCACTCATCCTCTTTATAAAGGGGAGGATCCTCCGACCAGACGGGTGATGTGTCTGGTGGGCAACTGCCCGACGGTTGATGTCGGGACGTTGTATATAAATGCAAGTTGCGCGGTAAACTCTGCTTGCGCGATGCAGGATTTTGCGTGAAGGCAGTGTGACGCGTAGTTCGCATGTGGCGATGTTGATGCCACTACAGGGGGTCTCCGAAGCGTTAATCCGAAGTATCGGCCGAATGTTCGGCTGTTTTATAACTTCCATAGTTTCCTTTTTTGACTTTGAATCCATAACCGACTTAGTGCCAATTTCACCAATCAAACTGAACGCGATCAGCACATCTAAACCGAGTTCAAGAGCTGTCAGTGTCAATATTACAAAGAAAATAATGACAGTGACAGCTCTTAAACGTAGTTTATGTGCTGATAGCGTTCAGTTTTCATTGGTGAAATTCGCCCTTAAAGTCACATTCTTGACTTTGGCTTATCTCTGTAACTGTCGTTTTTTTATTTTCGCCGTAGTCAGCCATAGTTAGCCGTCGTCAAGCAACGGCCGAACATTCGGCCGATACTTCGGATTTATGTTCAGAGTAGACCCTCCGTGGTGATGAAATCTCGTGCTAATTAATACCAGCCACACGAGTCGATCGAAGGTTAAGCCACGCTTGTCGCGGTCGGTTCGAGGATGGGTGACCATCCATTACATATCGAGACATCCGTGCTTCGGGAAGCATGTTAAGCCGTTCGTCCCGGCTATCATACGTAGATATTTGACAATCGTTACGGGTAGTCTGAAGCCCAAAAAGTCTGACAACCAGTCTTACCAAGGGGTATCGTATTACCCAGTAATTGGGTTGTGGAAGTCAGATGGGCAGACGCTCCATATAAAATAGGTAAACTCCGTCTCACGAAAGAAGTCCCGCGGAATTAAGTGGAACTAATTATTATTATACAAGTTAGCAATGCCTGCAGCGCCACGTCGCGCCTCGTCTGTGAGACTTCTTTGGTGAGACGGAGTTTACTCTGTTTTTTGACGTGTATCAATGTTTTGAAGCGCAATCTAAGGCTGTCCATCTTCATAGTTCAATCAATCGCACAATCAAGGAAGTTACATTTCAAAGGAAGCGGAAAAATTCACATTCTAATGAACCACAAGAAAAGCTATTTCCTTATTCTATTAATATTTTAAGATATTTATTATTATGCCCATGTTGTTAGTCAGCGGTGCTCTGAAAACCGCGATAGATAGCGTTATGTATCTCGGCAAGAGTGAAGTATCTACGTGAATTAACTGCCAAGTATCAACGATAAGTACTAATTTCGTCTGAAATGTAGTTGCTCACATAGAAGATAGATTTTTGTGAGGATCTATTCTCTGTACTGAAGTAATTGTTTCCAAACTATAGATTTATATCGAATTGATTTTAGATGTTAAAATGAAGAGCTTGTCAGAATATAGCGTGGTTCTCCAGACAATAAAACCAAAATTAGTTTGCTAAACTGGAACATTTTTAGTCCACTGACAAATTAAATTTGCGAAAAACTGGATAAAGATAACGGAAACATGCGTCAGTATTATAAAAAAAAACGCCAGAATCCAATTTTTCATTAAAATCCATGACTGTATTGTCAAACAGTGTGAATGGCTGAGTAAAACTGACGTCAAGAGTTTGTCAAACTTGTTTGACAGCGTGCATGTTTGTTTTTTAAACACACGAAAATGCGAAAATGGTATTTGACGAACGTTTGACAGTTTACAAACATTGTAGGCACATACATGGACTGGAAGAAATATCCACGCAATGGACTGGGAACCGTTTAGGTACTTCTGCGTGAAAATGAGATGATGAGTTTAATCACAGAACTGTGAAACTTATTAACTTCAAGCGATATTAAGCTTAGCAAAAGTAACTACGTGCTAAGTATTTTTTAGAGATCGAGGTCTGAGTTGCGTTAAGAAACTCTTTCATCATCATTTCAGCCGAAGGACGTCCACTGCTGGACATAAGCCTCCCCCAAGCACCGCCACTTCGACCGGTTCTGTGCTTCCCGCATCCAGCGGATACCTGCAGCCTTCACAAGGTCATCGGTCCACCTTGTAGGAGGCCTTCCAACGCTACGTCTTCCGGTACGCGGTCGCCACTCCAGAAACTTTCGGCCCCATCGGCCATCAGTTCTGCGAGCAATGTGCCCTGCCCACTGCCACTTAAGCTTGGCAATTCTTCGGGCTATGTCGGTTACCTTGGTTCGCCTGCGGATATCTTCATTTCAGATTCGATCACGTAGGGAAACTCCAAGCATAGCCCTCTCCATTGCCCTTAGAAACGTATACTCGACAAACTAAAGTTAGAATTTAGACCGCTTCTGTGAGCCTACCCCAAAAGTTCGGACAAGAAATTTTAGGTCAGGTGAGTGATGCATATGAATCACTACGCTTGGGCATACCAAGCGTAGTGATTCGGTTCATAGGAACAGGTGATTGTGGCGAGAGGAATAGAAACCCAGCTGAGTCCAAGCCTGCTTGGTGCTACAATTGTAATCTTATAAATACGGGAATTGCCCCTCTGATGTGAAACCAATGGCCGTATTGTAAGTTTTCTTGCTACTTTTCAGTGACACTATTGTATGGCCCCAGGCCCAGCAGTCTCGACATAGATAACGATCGCTTTACGACCGAATTCGGTCGCTAAGTCATGGTTTGGTCGTTTGGTCGTCAAAATTGCTTGACTGTGATTTTTTCGTGCTTATCAACCAATTTTGACCGTCTAGAGATCCCATTAGGACTGCGATCAAATTCGGTCGTAAAGCAATCGCTATGTATTTCGAGACTGCTGCAGGCTAATTGCGAACCCATACTATCAGTAGGAATCGGTTTCAATTTGACAGTTCAACAAAATTTATTGCGTTATTTAAGTTGTGGTGGTATTTAAGGTGTAAACGCTCTAAAAAAATCAAGAAAACTAGAGTACCTATTTTATATGAAGCGACTGCCTATCTGACCTCCAGAACCCAGTAAGTAGGTAATACAATACCCATTGGTAAGACTGGTTGTCAGACTTTCGGGCTTCTGACGACCCGCAACGATTGTCAAAGATCCACGAATGACATCCGGGACAAACAGCTTAACCTGCTTTCCGAGACACGGGTCTTGGTCGGGTTAAACATAGTAATCAGCCTACCTTAAACACGCCTAATTATTATTCGAGCTATTCACGTAAAGTCGTAAGAAGTCAATGAGAATGCCAGGCATGCATGACTCAGGCCGTCAACGAAAAATCTAGAAAAAACTGGATTTTTGGTATTCCATGCATGCATTCTTTGTGTTGGTCATTCGATCTTATATTAGTGCAGAGCGATCGGTAGTCGATAGGTACCTAGACCTCATGTCATGTTTTATGCAGTCCAGTGAGTTGCACCCTAATTGCGTAACACAGTTTGAATCGGAATCGGAATGATTTTGAAGTGTATTGCTAATACATTGCTTCATATGTTAGAAAAAATTGTCTGCTCAACAACGTAAATAACGCAATTAATGTTGTTGAATTGTCAAATTGAAACCGATTCCTACTGATAGTGTGTTACGCAATTAGCCCGCAGGGTTGCTGCTAGCGTTGCCAGGCGTCCGGATAAAGCTGGACACAGTCAGGCTTTTTGGTTGCGTGTGCGGCCAAATTAGAAGGTGTCCGGCCTGTCCGGCTTTTGTTAGGCTTTTTCTATTTTTTTTTAATTTTATTTATCGTGACATATTGTGTTGTTTTGTTTCCGCTTTAAAGTCGACTGATTCATCTGTAAAGAAGACTGATTCATTAAATTTTATTGTTGTTTCATTAGAATTTAAGAAGATTTTATGATAAATCATAAAAAAGCCTTGCTATACTTAAAAAAAAATGTGTTACACTAAGACTAAAAAATTAAGGGTATCCGGCCTTTTTACCTAAATGTCCGGCTAAACTGGCTGGTCTGTCCGGCTTTTCGGTTTTAAGACCTGGCAACCCTAGTTGCTGCTGTAGGATGGCTATCGTGCACATGTATCGATAAATTGACTATCCGCTAGTTGCACGTAATTCATGGTAAGTCCATTCAATTTAATACCACATTAAAAGTAATTCTGTCACTTTCTGATACTTCCGTTAGATAGAGACAGCATTACTTTTAATCGGGAATTAAATTTAATGGACTTACGTGCAACTAGCGGTAAGTACGGTAATATAATGTACGGAAGGAACACGGGTGCGTTTTAGTCACGCCCTCCCCCGCTCAGCCCAGAGCGGGAGAAGTTATTTGATAATTACACAAAAAAAAAAAAGGGCGACACACATTTTACCACTTTGGAAGTGTCTCTTGCGCAAAATATTCAGTTTAGAAAAAAAAGATATTAGAAACCTATCATTTTTGAAGACCTATCCATAGATTCCCCACACGTATGGGTTTGATGAAAAAAAAAATTTCGAGTTTCCGTTCTAAGTATGGGGAACCCCCAAAATTTATTGTTTTTTTTCTATTTTTGTGTGAAAATCTTATGTAGTTTAGGCTCTTTACAATAGACAGATTACAAAATACTTACTAAATTATTATTATAAATCTAACAAAAAAATTGTGCTCATGCAGTTACATTTTTTCTATTTTTGTGTGAAAATCTTATGTAGTTTAGGCTCTTTACAATAGACAGATTACAAAATACTTACTAAATTATTATTATAAATCTAACAAAAAAATTGTGCTCATGCAGTTACATCTACGAAGAGTAACTAACTTTCCAACTTAGTTTATGGATAAATATTGATGTATTAAATGCCTATTTAATACATCAATGAGAATAAATGATAAAGTTTAACATACCTACTTATACTAATAAAAGAAGAAACTATTGTAAAAAAATTTGTAACGTAATCAAGAAAGTGTCGATAAAAACCCTTTTTACGATTTGTTTACTTTTAGCACAGATAAACTATGTAGGTACTTAGTACGTACTATAAACGGCTACGTAATACCGACCATTTAAATTGAATTTAAATTTTCAATGACTTTTCGTTGTTACCGTCGATTTAAATAAAATACGATTTGTTCTATCATTAGAATTTAAAACCATGTTTGGAAAACACGTCTGTCTGTCTTTCTGTCTGGATTTTAGTCAAGAATGAGGTGTAAGAATCCCGAATTCCCGTTACCAACATTTCATGAACTCGTACTATAGTAGGTAGGTAGGTATTCGAGATGTGTTTGATGTTGATCCTATTCATCTAAGATCACAGCACAGCCTAGAATATTTGAACCCTATTAATGTTCCCTGTACCGAGCACTTCCAAAAGCCTGAAGCTATCCAGGTGATATTCTAAGTATCTAAGTAATTAGAACAACTACAAATAAAATAACTAGCGATTACACGTGAGAACCGTTAGCTCAAACAATTGGTTGCTTAGGAACGATAACAATAACGGTATTCAGTAATATCCTCAGTTTTACATACAAGAGAAAAAATCGCGAAAACCAAAATAAATTAGAGGTTAGGTATATACGTTTGACATTACGATCGAAAACAATGGTCAATACGTACAAAACAATGGTACAATTGTACCTAAACAAATCCAAACGCCAAGATTCTAATTCGAAATTCAATTGTGGCGATCGTCGCAAGAAATAAGAAAAGTTTTTTAAGCACGTAACATACAATATGATAAATAGAAAACAAAGTTACCAACGAAATCTCTAAATTGCTTATTCAACCAGCATGTAAACTCGCTGTATCAGCCGCTTATCGGTCATACTGCCGTCATTTCCTTCATGAACCACAACAATGACTTCAAATTGACAACAAAAAATCACAATCACGTAATTAACCAAAACACACACTAAATAAAACCTATTTCCTCACTGTCCGAATCCACTAAAAACTCTTTAAATTTCGAAAGAAAACTGAACGATTTGGTGTTGTTTTGTAATTTTTACAAGTTGCGAATTTTAGGTCGCGTTCGTAAATCGCGGAGCGCGCGCGTACGACACTGGCGCTAGCGAGTCGCGTGCGTTCCAAATGACAAATGCGCGTCAACGGGTTGCCCGACGTTTGTTTACCTCGGTTCCGCCTGCTCAAGTTCAAGGGATTAGGTTTTACGGAACGTGTGAGCGGCCAATCAAGCGTGACCTATAATTGTTTGTATTTTTTTCAGACGTTTCATGTCTTTTAATGCTGGTAGTTACCTACGTTCTTTTTGCATGCATTGACGAATGTACAAATTACTATATTCTGAAGGCTGAGGGCAGACAAGAACGGTGATGTCATGTTCACTGTTGATAGTAGCAGCTGATAGCGAGACGATGTCATCTAATCTGAACAATGGATTATTTGAGTTATAACATTCTTTGTCTCGTCTAGGATTTGTTTTGATTAGTGATCGAAGCATTGATCAATAACCTGTTAACAGCATTTATTACGATATCCATTCTTGGTAGAGAGCGTTCAAATGGTGAAATAATTAATGCAATTGAATTTGCCGTTGATTTGCGTAAACATTGCATACAGCCAAATCTGTCAAAATAACCTGGGCACACTGTACAAAATTAGTCCAAAATTAATTTCGAGCGTGCTTTGTCACCCGTTTGTCCAATATAAATTCCGATCGATTTATAATAATACAATTAGGTGTGGAAATTAGGACATATCTATCTTATCTACGCATTAACGCGACATTAACAGTTGCCGTTTGCTTGTAAAGTAAATATTTTTATCAGATTGGTTACATAGTTTATCTACCTTTATTTAGAGTTACTCACATATTACGGAGAAGAAAATCGCATGATTTGAGGTAAATAGGTAGGTAAGTAGGTAGTTATAGTGAATATGTGATGTCATCAGCAGTTAATGATTTATTTATTAACGTATGAGCTGCCTGAGTACCTATTTCCGTCATTACTTACCTACCAATGACAACAAATAAATTCATAATAAATAAAGGAAGGTTTCCCTCTCACAGAGAGAAGGCGCGTGAACCGGCAGTGGGAACAATATAGGCTGATCATGTTATGTAGTTAAGTTAAATAAAGGATGGTTTCCGTAGGTTTATGTACGAATGGTGCTATCCTTACAGCTGAGTTATTTTACAATTTACCTATAAACTTGCAACATTAGAGAAGGATGGATTAGGCTTGCTGTTCTGAATCTGACTGAATGATTTTTCTGTTGAAAGCTCCCGCCACCTTCCTTTTTTCAAGACGGTAAAATTATTTTATTATAGTTAACATTTTTGTGACAGCGCCATCTATTAGAAACCCTAGTATACTAGCAAAAATCATTGCAACATGAAAACAAAAAAGATGTCGCTACGTAACTCATAAAACTCTCGCTACTGTACAACAGATGGCGCTGATCGCCAACAAAGTATTCTTTGTATTTTCCTTTTGTGCGATAATGCGATGAAAATGATGAGTAACAACAAAGTTCAACGTAAATCCGCGCCAAAAACAATGCATTTCCTTTGTCCTGCGTTGTCTTTATGACTCATCGCTTTTCGAAATAATATACCTATTTATTTTGAGTGTAACTTTGAATTGTAAAAGTAGGTCGATTTTCTTGTACCTACTTTGATAGGAGTTCATTCAATTCCGGTTGATATCAATTCGAAGATCAACCCGTTTATGACACATAAAGGTACTTAAGCCTATCTTTATCTACAATATTGTTACAAAGAACTTTAACTGAGTTGCAAAAAGGTACATGTTTTACTAAAACGTATTGATACCGATTTACACTTTGTTACTATTTACGACAGCTAAATTGTATCGGATACACCTGTGTCTCCGAAACTGGGTAAAACGACAAAGCAGGGTACCTATTATATTACCATCGCATAAACTGACTAGCAAAAGGTGGCCCTGTCCCGTCCCGACCAGGGGGCCTAAAATGGACGCTTTGGCAGAATCATATCTGCGTACAATCCATACATCCCGCAATTCATCTGTTTGACAACAGCTGTTTGACATTAGACTTCAATAAAGCAATTCATAATTTGTGGACCATTTTACGAAACTCCAAAACTGTCAAACAGATGAGTTGCGGGATATGAATTGTACGCAGATCATAGTATGATTCTGCCAAAGCGTCCGTTTTAGGTCGCCTTATTATTTTTAAAGACTTTCAAACGCAACTGTTACCTGTTGGGTTTGCTTCCGGAGAAAATTTTATTGAACTTTTTCATCAGCTATATCTATGTCATGGTGAAGTCTGGACCAATGTTATAAACTTTTGTAGCTGTCTTCGTTTCTACATAATTTAAATATGCCAATTGGTTGTTGTTCCAATTAAGGCGACGATATCCGACTTTTAATTATTTTATACTGAAGATCACGTCTAAACGAGTAGTGTTAATGATTTGAAAAAAATATATGTTAAATTAGAGCATTTTCTCAATAACTTATTATACGAATATTTTAGATTATGGTTATATTACATAGTAAAAGTAATTTGTAAAGTTATGTTTAACGCGGATGAAAAACTGAAAATGGTGCAAAATCTACCAAGCGTATTTTTCTGAAATCTTCACAAATTTAAAGATAATTTAATTATTGATCTTACGAAAACGTTTACATTTTAAAGCTTCCGCAGACAGGCGCGACGCGACGATGCGACACGATTCTGGTAGAACAATTTCCATGAAGTTTTCATAGAAATTGTTCTATTGGAGTCGCGTCGCGCTGTAAGTACTGTTTACTTTACTTTTCGAACTTTTATATCTAAAAACACAAATGATCAACCTACTAATATTTAGGGCGTATTCAACAACATTGTTGATATCTAATGTATTCCCAATTTCCGATGCCATCACTTACATTAGGTAATTATAGTGATAGATGAAACCTGATTTGATTATTTATATATTTTATATCTTTATGTAGTGATGACGACAGCTTAGTTACAATACTTAGTACGTTTGTGTTTTTTCAGTTTTACAGATAATTGTTCGGTTGAGTGTGATAAGCAGATATCACACTCATAAATTATTCTTATGTCATCTGAAATTACTTACGTTAAATGAAAACATGACTTTCTAATTCTCATAATTGCAATCGTCATATTGCAATTATGAGAATTATCGTTATTAAGATTATGTCTGGACTTTAAAAGAGACTGACCCCTGAATTTGTTTCGCCATTTCTTCTCAGGGGTAGTCAGATAGGAAATGTCGGGTACATCAAGATTTTTTTTTTTAAAGTGATTCTAATATCCTATTTACAGAATAAACGATTTCATTTCATTTCAGCAGCATGTTAATATAGGTACAGAGTAAATGGGCTATGTACTTATTTTTTTACAAAATACTTGTGACTACATAAAATGTCATCATTAACTTTATCTCTTGAAGTGTTCGTCAATGTTACTAATTTCCGTAACGCTGTAACCTTTGTAGTCTTAGCTCAACAGCAAAGTTTAGTATGTAACACTATCAACAATAGTTCGTTAACTTTCCTTATTAATTTCTCTTCGCAGATAGCGTATTGTGTTAGGTTGTGGTTGAGGTTTTATGCAACAACGTTTGTTCATTATACAGGGTGTTTGGTGCATCGTGTGCCAAATTAAAATGGTCGACTGAAGGGGTCATCCGCTAGCCTTTCAGACCCCTTAACACCCCTCATGCTCTGTGGATTTTTTTTATCGACTTTTTATTGTTTTCCAAAAAAAAGACCCAAATTTTACATTCAAATACAGATTTAAAAAAAAATATAAGTCGTAGACTCTGAATTTTAATTTTATTTCGATGTGTATTGTTTAAGAATACTTTTAAATACAAAATTACTGATATTAGTCACCTAGTTTTTTTTTTAATTCACTCGCAAAGGTAAAACTTAAATTAAAGCTGTACATGTTACAGCTATTTATAAGGCTACAAAAAACCAAAAGCGACCGGGATCTTCCAACTCCTTTGTTGAATTGTGAATTCGCTAGAATTGTGAATCAAGTCACATAAAACTACATTCCAAATTCTAATGAAAAAATATTTATTGCTGTTACTTGAGAAAGAGGTAAAATTTGTTTTCTCACTCTTTCACAGTAAAATCTATCTTCTATCTCTTTCTTGCATACCTTAAATCGGTTTGAACAAATCGCGCCGCCCGACCCGCCATTTTTTTAGTCGAGACATGACTGCCTCTGCTACCTAACGTGTGTGCTAGTTCACCATACTCCGCGATTCTTTTATTACTTTGTTATCGTTAAGTTTTGCTGGTTCTTGTTACATTTGTTTAATTTTTGTTGTTATTGTTAAACTTTGAGTTTTTTGTTATTGCAATGGCGACATTCTCTAACGAAGAATATGCGGACATCATGATGGCTTACAGAGCCGCTAATGGCGTCGCTCGTGCAGCGCAACGACTTTACCAGGAACGCTTTCCTGGTAGACGATTACCTGGCCGCAGAGTCTTCCAAGACACATACCGACGCATACGCGAGACTGGCAGTGTTACTTTTAATGAACCAAGGGGCCATATTGTGCGACATAATGTTGAAGTAGACGAGAGAATACTGGCACTTTTTGAGGAAGACCCTACAAGAAGCATTAGAAATGTGGCATCACATCTTGATATTTCAATATGGAAAGTGTGGAAAGTACTTCGTCAAAACAAAAAGCATCCATTCCACTACACTCCGGTGCAAGGTACGTAATTTTAAACTAACTTTAAACCCGTGCAAGCTTTGTTTGACCTTGCCTTTGTTTAGCAGGTAATGGGTATGGTATGGCGTCACTTCCAGGTAGTGAATCTATTAGCACGAACAGCGGGTCCTTTCTTGTGCAATTACTTATTGCCCAAGAGAAATTTAAAAGAGTTTTTTGTTTGTTGCAGGTCTTGAGGGTGGCGACTTTGAGAGACGAGTGGCTTTTTGTCGGTTTCTTTTACACACGGATGTGGATGATCCTGATTTTTTAAAAAGAATACTGTGGACGGATGAATCCAAATTTACCAAGGGTGGGATCCTCAATTTACACAATTTGCACCACTGGACAACGAAAACGCAAAACCCACGTGTTAAAAGACAGAAATCTTCTCAAAGAAGGTTTAGTGTAAACGTTTGGGCAGGAGTGATTGGGAATCAGGTAATTGGACCGCATTACCTGCCCGATAATCTCAATGGCGAAGACTACCTGGAATTCCTACAAAATGACCTGCCCGAATTAGTGACCGATGTGCCCGTATTTAATGAACGTGTGCCCATTGTATTTCAAAATGACGGCTGTCCCGCGCATTGGCGATTGACTGTGAGGGAATATCTCGACAATGTGTTCCCCAATGCATGGATTGGACGCGATGGCCCTATTCCATGGCCACCACGTTCCCCAGATCTAACTCCGTTTAGACTTTTATGTCTGGGGACGTGCCAAAGAGTTGGTATATGCCACGGAGGTTCCAACTAGGGAGGTATTAGTCCAACGCATAGAAGCGGCATTCAATACTATTAAGGAGGAAATACGACTTCGTACAACAACTGTTGAAATACGAAACAGGTGTCGGGCCTGCATTCGCAACAGAGGCCAACAATTTGAGCAAGATTTGTAACAATGATTAAATAAATGTTAAAAATGCAATTTTGTTTTTTTATTTCAAGTAAATCCCACGAAAGATACAGATATGAGACACGAATTTACCTAACCATAAGAATGAGATAGCAGATTTATAGGTTTGACAGGTATCATTTAAAAGATTTTTTTTTTAATCATAATTTTGAATATTAGCCTTAGGTGACTCGATTCACAATTCTAGCGAATTCACAAAGTTGTTAAAATACTTTTATGTCATGTGGCACATCATTAGAAAGAGGATAGACTGGAGAATTAATGAGGGAGTTGGAAGATCCCGGTCGCTTTTGATTTTTTTTTTGTAACCTTATAAACAGCTGTAACATGTACAGCTTTAATTTAAGTTTTACCTTTGCGAGTGAATTAAAAAAGAACTAGGTGACTAATATCACTAATTTTGTATTTAAAAGTATTCTTAAACAATACACATCGAAATAAAAATAAAATTCAGAGTCTACGCCTTATATTTTTTTTTAAATCTGTATTTGAATGTAAAATTTGGGTCTTTTTTTTGGAAAACAATAAAAAGTCGATAAAAAAAAATCCACAGAGCATGAGGGGTGTTAAAGGGTCTAAAAGGCTAGCGGATGACTCCTTCAGTCGACCATTTCAATTTGGCACACGATGCACCAAACACCCTGTATAACTCAGTTTCATAACCAAAGTAATATCATCAAAATCGTGACAATTTAGTTTGTAACACTTATTTTAAAGCTATATATTTGCAAGAACAATGTGACAAGCTTTCCCCTTTTTCTCAAAATAAGCCAATTTCTTGCTAAACTTCTAAATTATCAGTATTTTAATATGTTTTCACATAGTTTATTTGTTATAATTTACAATACAACGTAGATTTACAGTTAAAAATATTCGTTTTGACACAATTATTTTTGGAAATTTTAAAAACGCTCTCCTCTAAAATTTAAATTTTCAAGATAACACATTATTGAAGCAGAGGCGATATGTAAAAATAAATAGCAGTCAAAATGTGCTATAGATTTATTCTAAATAATCATTAATTGACTTGTAGACCACCTAGGAATATATATAATTTAGTTAGCACATTCACGATTCGTATTTTTGAATTGTAGCTAAAAATGGATGGTAGTTACAGGAAACGGTTCAATATTAGTTGTCTGTGGGCCACCAAAAAATCTACGTCATAGTAAGTAATTGTCTTACCTACCTATGAAAGTATGTCGTACTATATTTTATTCATACGCTAAGTTTCCGTAGCTATGACATGAATACTTACTTTGTAAAGTATTATATTATTTTAATTATTGTGAATATGAAGACTATGTGGGTCATTGTTTTTAGGGTTCACTAGTCAACAAGGAATACGCCATGTCCGTCTATCTGGGGGCCTAAAATGGACGGTTTGGCAGAATCATTATATGATCTGCGTACAATTCATATCTCGCAATTCATTTGTTTGACAGTTTTGTATGGAGTTTCGTAAAATGGTCCATAAACTATGAATTGGTATAGTGAAGTCTAATGTCAAATAGCAGCTGTCAAACAGATGAATTGTGGGATATGAATTGTACGCAGATCATATTATGATTCTGCCAAAGCGTCCATTTTAGGCCCCCTGTCCGTCTGTCCGCGGTTTAGCTCAGAGACTCTTAGTACTAGAAAGAGTACGACAATTGAGATATGATAATTATATACCCCCACTAAAAACACTCACAGGAACTTGGGCTAAGAAGTCAAATCAGAAAGCTGAAGTCTTCGCAGAACACCTAAGAAAGATTTTTACGCCCAATCCGTCTACAATGGTTGAATTTGAGGAAGAGCTGGATAATTTTATCAACAGTGATCAACAACTCTCACTACTAATTAAATTAGTGACACCGAGAGAGATGAAACGTACCATAAATCATCTAAAAAACAAAAAAAGCACCTGGATTCGACCTTATCACTGGCGAAATACTCAAACGACTTCCTAGAAAACCAATAGTTTTTCTGTCAATGCTTGTAAATGCTATATTTAGAACTCACTATTTTCCTAAGCTGTGGAAAATATCACAGATATGCATGATGGCCAAACCAGGGAAACCTCCAACTGATCCTAGCTCGTATAGACCGTCAGTCTTCTCCCAACTTTATTCAAAGTGTTTGAGAAGATATTCCTACGAAGACTAAAACCAATATTAGAGGAGGAAAAAATAATTCCCGACCACCAATTTGGGTTTAGAGCGAATCATGCTACAGTGGAACAAATACATAGAGTAGCACACAAAATAAGACAGTCCTTAGAGAAAAAAGAATATTGCTCAGCGGTGTTCCTAGACATTCTACAGGCGTTTGACAGAGTATGGCACAAGGGATTACTGTTTAAACTCAAAAAACTTTTACCTAACTCGTTCTTCATGATCATACCTGCACCAAAGAAAGTTTCAAGTGAAATTTGAAGACGAGTACTCTAATCTGTACGATATCGCTGCCTCAGTCCCGCAAGGATCAGTGCTTGGCCCAGTACTGTACGCCATATACACGTCAGATCTGTCAAATACTGAAGATGTGACGACAGCAACTTATGCGGATGACACCGCATGTCTTGCGAGTGACAAAGACCCGAACGTGGCTACACAAAAACTACAGATACAAATTAGTAAAATAGAACTATGGCTCCAAAAGGGAGCGAGCAAAACGACAAAAAGTCAGAAAAAAACGAAGTAATAGAGCGGGCAGGCGATGCAATGATGATGCGCGACCATTGTAAGAACTTTCGTAACCATATTTATCTGCAAATAAATCTTTGACTTTGGCTTGACTTTGACTTTGATGCGACTGGGTGAGTCGCGGGCCGAAAATTTTCTTGGACGAAGTCGCGGGCATAAGCTAGTCTCAAACAAAAGTGAGGCCGAGCTAAAAACTTCAATATTCAGTCCTGTAGCTATTTCATCAATTAGAAGATTGAACGAAAGGCCGAAATGATTAGTCATTGACAAAATGACCGACAGTTGACTCGATAACGCTGAAGTCATCGGAAACGGCTCGTTTTGCAATCAAAACATTGTTGATGAATATTAGATTATAGATTTTGATCAGATAGAGATACATTGGGAATACCTATTGTTCAAATTAATAAAAATCCGATAAGCGATAAACATAACTACTTTGTTTTAAGTCGGTCCATCGGGTGTTATCGACCGGATTGTTGCCTGTGATTGAAGTATGGGTTATCCTCATGGCCTTGAACTTGAGACCAAAATATGTGTCTGCAGTGTCATGAAAAAGGGTAAAGCCGCACCTGGATCTGTCAAAATAACAATGATTCACTTAGTCACCCAAATACAAAAATAAAAACAAAGTCACTGTCAAATTCAATTTCAAATTCAAATTCAAATATCTTTATTGTGGGCATATGTTTGTTACAAGGTCTTAACAATAAATTAAAGTTCCAATATGTCCTGCCTAAAAGCCATACAATAATTATGTATTGGCATTAGTCAAATCATTAACTTATTTCAAATAAGCACTATATATGTAAGTCACTTTAAAACGTCAAAATTTACAAAAAAATAGAATTGAAAAGGTAGTTTCGTATAGAGAGAGAAAAATGGACAATAAACTCCACCGTTAGTTACTCTTTCAGAACAACAGACAGTGCTTCAATGACGTATTATATATAGACACGTTATCAACCAACATCTCGGCGCTTAAAAACGGTGACGATATAAATTAAAAACAAACATAGCGTCGCGCGACAGGTTAGTGCGTGACTGAGCGCAATGTGGCCAATTGGCTTCATTTCATGTTGCCATTTTAGAGTGCGGACAACGTATCTATAGTTTTATACATCATTACAGTGCTTCGATTATGTTGGTCCATAATATCCAATTTTAGTAAACTAAAAACTATAACTAAAGTTTTCGTTTTTAGTTTGCAGTCTTGAAGAGGCTAACTAGTTCAACTGTCGCCAATTAAATATTTTACAAATAAAAATCAAAGTGTTTTACATAATGGTGCCCAAGATACAGACTGTGCCTAGTTTGGGACCAACGTTATCTTAATAATGTAATTTTTAATGTTATAATAAATGATTTTTGCTTTTACAATGTAGTAGCTGTAATTTCACCATAATTATGGAATTTAAGTAAGTTTTTATTGATAAGCTGAGTTTCGCAGGCATTATGTAGTTCTTCTATATTATAGGTAAAGAAAAGAAAGAAAGAAAATACGTTTATTTGCAGTAAACATGACGCAAAGAAAGAACACAAGTACAAAAAAGAACCTACCCCAGTATCTATAACTCTATAATTATCTCTTTAATGTTATTTAAATAATATAATAATTATATATTTTTTTTGTTTACTTATATATTTTTATTGTTTTTTTTTTTGCTTTTTATACTCTTCAAGGTTTTAAATAAAAATACATACACAGGTAAGGGTTTTACAAATTTTCATCTTCATCGACGACACTATAGGGGTTTTTCTATACTCCGTGGGTTTTCCCCTTCGCCCCAATCGTGTAGTTTTCTGTACACAGCCTAATTAGCCTATAATGTTTCCAATCACTGCTGGGACTCAGGCCTCCTCTCGATGAGAGGGAACTCCAAATCCGCCACGCAGGCCCAGGGTGATTCCGATGTGTGATATCGGTACACAAATTGTCATAATTCTGTGGCTGAGAAGCATATAACGGTAAGCAGTAACATTCAAACTTTACAAGAGAAGGTTTTTTCTCTAAAATAACTGACAACCTTGACTTTAAAGAGCTTGTGAAATAAAATGTACCAACGTTTTGAAGAAAATGTTTTATGAACTAACAATTATAATGATATTCATAGAAAATGTAGCGGTAATACAGTGTAACTCCGTATAGAGTAAATTTTAAATTGTATGATTTAGTATAGTATTTTAATGTATAATCACATAAAATATTTGAATATTTCCCAGAAATTGGTACACAATTTAGAAGGACGGGCAGGCGGGGCGGGGGGGAGTGTTTGGTGGATTTGGGAGGATTTGATGGTTTTATTTGTAGGTAAATTAGAAAATTAATTTAGAAACTCTGACGTAAAGTTGATTTTACACACATGCAATAGGATAAAACTCAAACGCGTAAAAAAACGGTGTTACAGTGACAAGGCTCGTGCAGACTGGTGCGGTATCGGGGGCGCGACAGCCAGCGCGACACTTTCCTTATTTTTTTTTTTCAGAAGTTGTGCTACTAATGTCGCGTTGCGCCTGTCTGGGGAGTCTTTATACTTCCCAGGCACATAAATAAGAAGTCGTGCAAGTATACTTTATTTTAGCTTCAACGTGACTTCAAAGACGTTCTCAACCACTGTCTAATGAGTTATGCTAAATATATTATCAAGTTTATTTCTATTTTAAGCAATATCTATTGGAATTCGGAAGTCAGGGGGTCCACTCCGAACATAAATCCGAAGTATCGGCCGAATGTTCAGCCGTTTCTTGACTACGGCTATGGCTGACTACGGCGAAAGAAAAAAATAAATATTTAATTATTAATATTTGTAATGTTTAACTGATTTCTAACCTCTTTAATTCTTTGATTTTGACTTCTCGACTAGCCAATGCTTAATTTTTTTTAATTATAATTCCACCAATGTTGTGATTGTAGGTTAATGTATACGTCCCTAAAAGGAACAACAGGGTTTTTGTTACATACTGTATAAAATGGCGTCTCGTTTTTCGTCACGTTTTTTGTATGGGAGCCCCCCTTAAATATTTGTTTTAATTTATACAACTAAATATTCTGTGAATATTTCAAGCGTCTACCTGTTGCCATTATCAATATACTTAGAGCAAGAATGAGCAAAAAAATCACGTTTGTTGTATGGGAGCCAATAGGTAATTATTAAATATTTTTTTTAATTTATATTTTTGTATTTGTTGTTATAGCGGCAACAAAAATACATCATCCGTGAAAATTTCAACTGTCTAACTATCACAGTTCATGAGATAAAGCCTGGTGACAGACGGACAGACAGACAGACGGCGGAGCCTTAGTAATAGGGTTCCCGTTTTACCCTTTGGGTACGGAACCCTAAAAAACGACAGTGAAAAAGGTAAGCCAAAATCAAAAATGTGACTTGAAGTCGGGTAAGGACTCAAAGTCTAAATAGGAAACTTTGGAAGTTATAAAACGGCCGACCCCCAGGCCATGTTCTGTCTATGATTAATTTATATATTTGGCTTGAAAAAAAATATAACGAAAAGAAAAGATAGATAAAGGCAGGCGTCACTACCGGATACATCATCACCATTTCAGCCGAAAAATGTCCACTGCTGGGCTTAGGCCTCCCCCAAGCACCGCCACTTCCACCGGTTCTGTTTTTCCCGCATCCAGCGGATACCTGCGGCCTTCACAAGTTCATCGGTTCACCTTGTGGGAGGCCTTACTACCGGATATAGGTACCTAACATAACGAAGGGGCTGGCAGAGGTGGGCACTTAAAGTCAGGAAAATGAATTGTTAAGCTAATTCACAACCAACTTAACTGTGTCCTTAAGCCGACGATAACCGACTTTTAATGATTGTATACTGAAGATCACGTCTAAATGAGTAGTTTTAATGATTTGAAAAAAATATTATGTTATATTAGAACATTTTTTCAATAATTTAATATGTGAATATTTTAGATTATGTTTATATTACATAGTGAAATTAATTTGTAAAATTATGTCTAACATCAAACGCGGATAAAAAAACTTCATGTGCAAACAGCGTTCTTTCACATGATACCCCACATGCCCTAGTAGCCCCACTTAAAAATTTTAAGACCCTCTTTCAGTCCCTTTTGCCAAAATGATATATTATTTTTAATTTCTTTCTTGCTTGCAAAATAGTTGGGCAAACGTCATCACATGTTAACGATGCACTCTCTAAAGTTGTCCATTGGTTTAAGGTAAATAATCTTCTCCTGAACGAGAAAAAGACTAAACTCATTAAATTTTCAATGCCAAATGTCAGGCAGCTAACTACTAATGTTCAACTTAATGGAATAGAGTTGGACCCTGTTGAGTCGACAGTTTTTCTTGGAATAACTATTGACGGTAAATTACAATGGGGCCCACACGTAGAAAAATTGTCAGGAAGGCTTAGTTCGGCCGCCTATGCTGTTAAAAAAATTAGACAGATTACTGATGTAGATACTGCCAGAATTGTTTATTTTAGTTATTTTCATAGTCTTATGTCGTATGGGATCCTTCTCTGGGGAACATGTGCGGACATTAATAATATCTTTATTTTACAGAAAAGGGCTGTTCGAGCCATTTACAATCTAGGTCCAAGAGATTCACTTCGTGAAATATTCAAAGAAATAGATATTCTGACTGTAGCCTCTCAATATATACTTGAAAATCTATTATATGTACACAAAAATAAATCAAATTTTAAGAAAATGTCCGATATTCATAATTTAAATACCAGGAATAAACACAATCTTGCTGTACATCGCACTCGCCTCCACAGAGTAGGCAACTCGTTCATGGGTCAATGTATACGCTTTTACAACCAACTTCCTACTGACATTCGGAACTTACCCATTAAACGATTTAAAATCTGTATTAAAACTTAACTTTGTAAAAAAGGGTACTATAAGATTTCTGATTATTTAGAGGACAAAAAAGCTTGGGATTGAGCTGCTCGCTCTGCTAGCCTTGTGATAAAACTTGACATTTTAATTATTATGCATGATTTTATATACATATTGACATTGCAGAATATTGTATACAATTTTACATGAATGTTTACTTTGAAAAGTATTATGTTTACTGCTTTAATTTATTGTGAATGTGAGCACTATGTGGGTCATTATTTTTTTTTTCTTTAATTGTTTTCCTTTCTTTTCTCAGTTAAGTTTTAATGATGGTCTGACATTTTGAGCGCTTTATGCGGCCTACCCAAATGTCCTTTTTTTTGGTACTGTTCGTCGAGTCGTTGAGCTCCTTAAGTTTTGAGTTGAGCTGCACGATTACTGACAAATGCTTACACTGATTGGACAGGTCCGCTCAAATTTGCGTGGTTCTTTCCTCAAAAGACCATTTCAGACACGGATCTACATGGTCCTCACATGATCTGACCAAGATTATGTCTGGACTTTAAAAGAGACTTTGACCCCTGAGTTTGTTTCGCCATTTCTTCTCAGGGGTAGTCAGATAGGAAATGTCGGCTACATCTAGATTTTTTTATTTTTTTATATGACGTGTAAAAGTGATTTTAATATCCTATTTACAGAATAAACGATTTCATTTAATTTCATTTCATTTCATTTCATCTAAAACTATTCTAAATTTCAAGTTGATAGCATTAGTAGTTCTTGAGATATGCAGGTGTGACAGACAGACAGACTGACTTAGTCTCACCATAAGGGTTCCTTTTTACCATTTTGGTACGGAACCCTAAAAACATTAAACCTGTTTTATTATTATTTTGTCGTGTTTAGATATCGACCGATACACATCACGTCTGCGAAGTTTCGCTAGCTAATTTAATTTTGATTTAAATTTAATTTTGATTTTTGTTGTTTTTATTGTAATACAATTTAATTGTAATTTAGATTTTGTATTTAATTGTAATTTAGATTTTGATTTTGAATTTGCTTTTAATTCTAATTGAGGACTTCTTGGCGGGAAAGTGAAGCGTCATGTTCAGCAGTTTGTTTAATTTTCCAAAATTTGTGTTTAGCCGAATATTAATGTGTAATAATGATGGATTATTAACCATTAAGTGTTTGTGAACGTGCATTAGTGTAGGCAAATGAAACAAAACAGTGCAACTTCGCTTCAAGTTCTCTCAAGAAGTCCGCGTGAGGTCTCAGTAAAGTGCCACATCTTTACTGAAACTCAAGGGGAGTGGGCGGGGATATCATCATCATGCATTTAAAATTCATTTCATCAATACTATACAAGAACTAAAACGTGACATTGGCTAAATGCACAAACCGTGCGAAGCCAGAAGGAAAAAAAAAAAAAAAAATCTAATTGAATTTATGGTTTTGATTGGAATATTATTTTTGATTTCAATGCTACTTACATATTTTTCTAAATTCTAATACTAATACAATAAAGATGTTTTTCGAAAGAATTAATTGAATTGAATTGAATATATTTTTAAGTCACCATTTTTATCGTTCGTTTCAAAGTGAAGTGCAAAGTTCACCTCATTATTTAATTAGGGTAGATTCATTTAGGTGTCATCTAGTGAAAACGGTCATTACTTACTTTACAAAATACCTCTTAGACTCGTATTTCTAGATTTACTTATGACCAAGATCATTTATAAATAGTTAACTAAGTAGGTACTTACTTACTTACTTATATTGTCTTGTGTAATTTATGTTACTGAAATAACTTCAAGCGTGCGGCAGGTTCTACTGCATGAGGTAACAGTCTTTAGCATATTTGTGCAATCGAACTAGTTTTTTCTAAACAATTGCATTTCGTGCAGTCCTATGCATGATGCAGTTCTATTGAGTTTGAGAGATCGTCCCTTTTAGACTTTAGTAATCAGACCAAAAGTAGGAATTATTGTTTCTAAAATAAATTTAGTTTAACCTTACCTAGTCATAATTGCCAGTGGTCGGTCACAAAAATCCCTTTTTTCATTTCAATATATTATTTTTTCTGCATTTAGTTCAACTTTCCAAAAAATATTGAAATTGTATTACAACATCCAGTCAGCACCTTTTTGAGAGGCGAAGAAGTATCGTTTCAAATCCAGGTCAAGGAAACTCCCATCAACATTGGTTTGCGCTTGCGCATGGCATGGCTAAATTAACAGAAATTGTACAACTACCTACGTTCAGTCCGCGGCCGTAACTTACTTGACAGAGTTGACACATGAGTTTTAGAAAAAGTTTGGCTTCGTAAAGCATTGTCTTTGTCACTCATAAGTCTCTAACATTGTGACAATCCTTATATAACGGCTTTGGCACATGAAAATAAAAGCCGTATGCGTAGGCCCTAGAACTCAATATGCCTTAGTATCGGTGTTTCAGTTCGCTGCCGTGTGGTGTCGGACGTAAAGAATAGGACCATCCTATTTAGTTTTTTTATTCTTTATTTGATTTAAAATTTATAACATCACTATTTTTATTGACATTAGATTATATTTTTGACATTTATGTAATAGTGGAATCTGTTGTTTATTTGTTTTGGTAATATTCTTAGATTTATTTTTTGACATTTAACATAATAACAGGGAATTGCAAATGTTTTAATTTGGTTACTGTTTTAACTAATGATTTGTATTGTAATTCTTTTAATTTTTAATTGTTATAATTTTGTGTAAAATTTCGATAAGTACAATGTTAAAATTGTTACAGAAATAAATAAATATTTCTTCCCGTGGGCGTCGTAAAAGGCGACTAAGGGAGTTACAAGAGAATGAGCAGCTGCGTTGTCTATGCATTTTAACACCATACTCAAACTCAAAAGCATTTATTTCAATTAAACCTTGACAGGCACTTTTGAATTGTCAAAAAGTCGTGTCAAGACGTCAATTGTCAAGACGTCTTTCGGCTGAAATTATGAATGATTGGGTACCGACGTTCTCTGTAAAATGACTACAAATTCAGTTTGTCATCGTGGTTTTTAGTATTTCTCCATATTGTGCTAAGTGCACAGATGTTTATAAGTCTACAATACCTAAACGTATAAACCACAAACTCGTGTACTATTGTATGATCAATATTATTGTGACATGGCTACACATCAAGTTATACATTTCCAGTATAAGTTGGTGGTGGCATTGTATAGGATTTCCGTATAATGAGAGGTCAGCTTATACTGGAAATGTATAGCTTGATATGTAGCATTTTGTACCTATTACTTATAAACTGTTCTACGTCGTATGCTAATGGGTACATACTGTCCTATAATTTACTCATGAAGAAATATGACTCTGTGCAAGTGTACAAGGAGGTAGGTACATAATCATCATATACCTACTACTCGAGGAACCACTATAGAAAATGATGAATTAGTGAAGTCATTTATACTGATCAAAACAAATACTTGCCGCTTCAAAATATTGCTACCAATATACCTATTTTAATTTGAATACCAAAACGAATAAAGACTCAAGGTCAAAAAATAGTAGGCCCGTTTAGACATTAACCTTGAATGAATGAATGAATGAAATGCACCAACCTCAGCGTGGTTTGACCAGACTCGATTACTCGAATGAACCCAAAGATTCACCGTAACCCCTGAAGCCTCATGTTTCATGGGACTACAGAAACCATTGTATATCAGAGAGTAGACCGGGGGGCGCGATAATGGTAGGGAAGACGTGCCCATGGGATATGAAGGGATTATTGGAGCCTGCCGGATGTGCATCCTTGAGCAAGCATTGGAATAGTGGAGAGACGGGTGATATTTATCTATGGGAGGGGCATCTTTTAATAGTGTTGCCGCCAGGTTCGCCAGGCTCCGGTCCTCTCGACTCTTGTCTGTGGCACTGCTATAATACACGTTGCTGATTCCAATGTCTTCGTCTGAGATCTCACTATCCGTTTCAGATTTCTTGTAAATCTCGCTAGCAGCTTGTTGATCTTATCTCGGTCTTCAGCCGTGTCCATCCAAAAATTTATTTCCTCGTTGAGGTATGTCATGTCCTATCCCGTCTTGAATCGATTTATCGTGAGTATCGAGTACCGAGTTACTTCACTAGTTACGTCACGATGGTCAATCGCGACGTAACTAGTGAAGTAACCATACGACCTATTATTTTATGACAACTACAGTAGCACAATTTCTTTGTCGGTGCCTGTCGCGCCCGTGATATCGCACCAGTCTGTAAGGAGTGTACGACTAAACGGCGAGAGATAGATACGAGTACTACGCCGCCCGACAGACTGAACAACACCGACAAGACTTTACTTCGACGGGACTCTTCGGCCGACAGGACACTTCGCCGACAGGACTCTTCGCCGACAGGGCTCATAAGCGACGCAACTTATCTCCGATAATCAGTCGATTTAGTAATAGGGTTCCCGTTTTACCCTTTGGGTACGGAACCCTAAAAAAGAACTTTATCTATACCTAAACAATGATTTTTCAAGATGGCAGCTCAGAGCGAAAAATTAAAGCATAAGAAATAGAAAATAGTCTTAATCAATCACAAGTGCATAAAGGTTTGTACAGACTGGTGTGTGCGTCCCGCCCACGATATCGCGCCAGTCTGAACGAGCCTTAGGTTAGATGGATAACGCCCTGTATGAGATAAGTTTCTAGTACCTACCTACATATGTGTAAGTCTGTTGTTAAATCTCATGTCCAGTGATATGGTGATGTTGTTGGGCGTTTTTAATATATTTTTGACAGGAGACTATCTGATCAGTGATACTCGTATGATAAAGCCTTCAGAAGAGCAGCATGTCGATTCTGTAAAAATCTCACCGTGAATTTTTGCGTGAAGTGAGCAGTCAGTGTCATTCTACTGATGCTAGGGATTGACCAAGGATTACATTTACAATCATAATCGATATTTTAATAATATTTAAAAGCTAATTCATTGACATTTTATATTTTACTATTCATTGATATTTGATCATTTTATATTATTTCAAAGCAAGTATTTATGTTTCTTAACACTACTATTTACGGGGATTTTAAATAGGAAAGCAAAACAAAAATTGTGTCATACTCAATTTAATGTAAAAACCCAAAATTGAGTTTCTGTCCAAAATCTCGATTATGATTGTTAATGTAATCCTTGGTCCATCCCTAGCATCAGGTGGGATGACACGGACAGTTCACTCCACGCTCACTTCATGTATGTTTTCACGGTGAGATGGTTACAGAATAGCACTGCAAGAACTCGTTTATAGACTCGTTTATAGGTGAAGCATCTGTTTTGAGAAATGAGTTTGTTTGGCTAACGCTGACTGATAATTGAATGAACATAAAATTCATATTAATTTTACAATTGTCCCCGATGATGCATAACACGATTCTGCAGCTCATACAATACAAGTATGTAAGTACTACATGCTTATTTGCATATATTTACGAATTTCTTGTAACAGGATTACGTGACATCCGGTCGGCATTGTTTTATAGTTCCTAATTTCCTCGTCTTACTAATTAAGGAAGAAAAACAGAACGGGAAACAGCAGTAGTACAGCTGCAGGTCTTTCCAAATCCATATGGGGGACAATGGAGTTTTGTAACATAATATGTGTGTCATATAATGAGTAATGATTCAAATTATAAAGTAAGAAAACATATTTGACACCGGCAACCATTATATCATTGTAGTTCGAAGACAACCGCTATTTGAAATGAATAATATGACTTTGACTTTGACATTGCATTTTTGTTATCCATATAACAAAAATACAATGTCAAAGTCATATTATTGAATTCAAATTAAAAAAATGGGTTTAATATAAAATTAGGTTTAGTCCATCTTAACCTAATTTTATTTTGGCATTCTTAAAAGAAATGGTCCCGGTGCGGTTTGAGTTGGTGGACCCGATAGTGTGGTATGCCGCCGACCTGCTTATATAGAATGAAGGTTTATATGAGGATTTGCACATGAACGAGGACGAAGCAAAGGGAGTGCCTATGTAATTAAGGATTGTACCAAATCTGTAGTTTCTCCCACCCCCCATAAAAATTCAGCCCCCAAATAGTACGTAAAAAAACTGGTCAAGTGCACAATGAAGGGTTCCGTAGTTGGAATGCATTTATCCCGAAAACAAACTTAACACTGTAGTTGAAACATGTTCTTACGTACATCGATATACCTACTTTACGGTCAATTCTCCAACTGCAAATAAAGTTGGTCGATTATTTCTCGTTAATTTATAAAGCCTACTTAGATGTGATAATTTTCCTTTTAATTTTGTTTATACTGCCATGATTTTTTTCAGATATCCAAAAACAACCATTTAGCTGGCAGGGGTGGGGGGGGGGGGGGGAGGGAGGGGGGCTGTACTCTAACAAAAAATAGCACGTTAAAGCTTAATATTACGCAAACGGATCCCTGAATCGAAAAATGCTGTTCACAAATGTTAAATATTTTTGAACGGCCTATCCAACGAAAAAAAAATATCATCCCCACTTCAGGCACGAGGGACATACCCAAATTAATTATTTTTTTATCACCATCTGGTGATACCACTTCGTCGGCGTGATTAATAATTATACCCATACCCATGCCGTTGAATACGGAACCCTAAAAATTACCTTGAGCTCAGCATTCACGAACACGAGCAACAACGTCGTATCCTAAAGTCCCTAACCAGGCCTGTATCTAATGGGATAATAAAGCAGAGATAAGAATTATGAAACCTCTTCAAAATATTACGTGCAGACATATTCTTCCATGCTTCTAGTACAAACATACAAAGGTCATAGAAAACTTCTACAGCATAACAAAACACTCTCAATGACACAATACATTACGAAGTGCACTCAAATGATTAGTAATGAGTTGGTCAATAACCTCAGATAAGGGTAACCTACAGTGGTCTGTTGCGTATCTCCTTCACTACAAAGTCGCTTCCCGCTGACTGTCTGTCCCTATGTATGGACGGAGATATATGCCAGTGACCAGTGAGTAGTTAACTTGCGTGTTCTGTACTGAGCTCACGCAACGCGTCGTACGTTCAGCCAGTAATAGGACTCGCCTATGAAGGAGCGCTGTCCCCAATTTGACGCATTATTAATTTATTATAGACAAAACAAAAGGTATTTTAATAAAACGCGTATACTTAAAGATCAAAAATTAAATTATATTTAAATTGGTGAAAGTTTCAGAAAAATACGCTTGGTAGATTTTGCGCCATTCTCAGTTTTTATCCGCGTTAGACATAACTTTACAAATCAATTTCACTATGTCATATAAACATAATCTAAAATATTCACATATTAAATTATTAAGAAAATGCTCTAATTTAACATATATTTTTTTCAAATCATTAACACTACTCGTTTGACGTGATCTTCAGATCAAAAGAGTTGGTTGAAAGTTGGGTGATAAAATCATTAAAAGTTGGTTATCGTCGCCTTAAAACTACGCAACGGATTTTGATGCGGTTTTTTTTAATAGATAGAGTGATCCAATAGGAAGATTTATATGTATAATACATGCATAATATAGTAGAAAAACACTGATAATTTTAGAGGTTTCTAATGTGATTTCGTAAATAAACAATTTTTTTGCGCTTACATTGCAAACGCTGGCTGAATACTACAGTATTGAACTCCTTAAAAAGGTCTACAAAAAGTCCGCGATGGTTTATGTCTATCTCATAAGGATAATACACATTTAGATTTGAGCGTTGAGTGTTTTTCACATGGCCAATTATATGCCGCTCTTTCAAAAGTAACCTCTAAGGAAAACATGTTTGTATTGTGTAATGACAAAAAAGCTGTGAACGTTATATACAACATTATTTTTAGTATATGCGAAACCCGAACCACGTCTCTAGTATTTTTATGTAAAGAATCTATGTACAAAATTTCAAAACTGTATCATGAAAAATCACAAAGTTATAAGGTCGTTATGTTACCGGGTTGTCCGTACAAAAACATGCTAACGACGCCCCCGCGCCTGCAGGGTCGTCTTGCGCTCATTCATAATAATTTGGCAGTAGGTACGTAATCGTACGGCGATTGTATTGTAAGTAATTAAATGGTGATAACATTTTCCATTACACTTAAATATTTTCAGGAAAAAAAAACATGATGTAAAAATTATTTAAATCGATTCAGTTCCTTATTCTGAACAAACTATAGTCAGGTTTCGCATATACTAAAAATAATGTTGTATATAGACATTCTGTAGTATAATATATTTAGTATCAGCATTGCACCCGTGCGAAGCCGGGGCGGGTCGCTAGTTCAAATATGTAATGCCAGTAACCATGATAATTTAACATTTCCTGTCGCTAAATGAGCTAAATTGTGCCGCCCTATTTTTTATGAAATCGTTGCCCTACTTTAATTTCTCTTGGTGTGGATGGGTTTCAAACGAACCCAATCACTTAGCTACTGTGGCAGCTATCCGATCTGATCCAAATCATTCATCGGAATCTTTACTGCAATGATTGTTCTACTAACGCTCAAACTGTGATAAAATGTGTGACTCAAGTCATGTCACAGTAGGCCGTGCTCGCCCCGCTGCTCTACTAAGTAATTTATAATAGCATGGAATTAGTGTACTCATAGAATTAGTAAGTAATATAGATGGTAAGTAGAGGGGGTTGAATTTCGACCAGTGCGCGACCACTGAAATGAAATGAAATCGTTTATTCTGTAAATAGGATATTAGAATCACTTTTACACGTCATATAAAAAATAAAAAATAAATAATCTAGATGTAGCCGACATTTCCTATCTGACTACCCCTGAGAAGAAATGGCGAAAAAAACTCAGGGGTCAAAGTCTCTTTTAAAGTCCAGACATAATCTTGGTCAGATCATGTGAAGACCATGTAGATCCGTGTCTGAAATGGTCTTTTGAGGAAAGAACCACACAAATTTGAGTGGACCTGTCCAATCAGTGTAAGCATTTGTCAGTAATCGTGCAGCTCAACCACTAGTAATGAATATAATGATTCGAATAAATATTTCAGTATTTAGCTTTTTAGGGTTCCGTAGTAAACAAGGAACCCTTATAGTTTCGCCATGTCCGTCTGTCTGTCTGTCTGTCTGTCTGCCCGTCCGTCCGTCTGTCGCCAGCTTAGCTCAGAGACGCTTAGTCCTAGAAAGCTGTAATTTGGCATGGGTATACATATTAATCATGCCAAAAAAATGGTAAAATAAAATTATGAAAAACATTTTTTTTTTTTAAATATCATCCCCATTTCACGTGAAATGGGGATGTCTTTTTTAGATTTTGCAAACATCATCTAAAAACTAACCGACTTAAAATAATAATATATAAGATAAAATCAAAATCAAAATCAAAAGTCATTCATTCAAACTAGGCTGAGAATCAGCACTTTTCGAACGTCAAAAATTACATGAGACTGTCCCCAAAAACGCCCACCCTGAAGGGTGGGCGTTTTTGGGGACACTTCCCACTAGGAAGTGGTGAACCACTTCCTAGTGGGAAGAAGAAGTGGCGTAACAAACTCCCCAGCAGCACAGCTGTCTGTTCGCATAAAAAAACTTGTAACTATACAATACAATATAAAATAATTTGCATTACGCAACACAAAACGTTAAATTAAATGATTTGCCTTATATTAGTTAGCACACACCATTATACAAATATATATATATATATATATATATAATAATCGTCGAAAACTATACTCAAGCAGAAATAACGTAAACAAAACGTATCTAAATAAAAGCCTCCAGGCATAATGGGCGTGCCCGGTTAAATAAAGCTACAGCTATAATAATACAGATATGATAGAGAGCAGTGGTGGCCCAGTGGTAACGGCCCCGACTTACGAGTCATAGGTCGTGGGTTCGAACCCAGGCAGGCGCTTTACTTTGTATAAATAATTTCATCACCACTGCTCTCAAAACGGTGAAGGAAAACATCGTGAGGAAACCGGCATGTCCTAGAACCAACAATTCGAAGACATGTGACATCTACCAACCCGCACTGGGCCCGCGTGGTGGATTACAGCCCAGACCCTCTCGAAGAGAGGAGGCCTGTGTCCCAGCAGTGGGAACATTATAGGCTGATTATGCTTATGCTTATGCTATGTATATAAAAAAAAGGAGGGGGACAGAATCATATTAATAATAATAATTATATCTTTTTGATCAAATGTGTTAAAGACGTGTATACAGGGTCAAATTAAAATAGCTAGCGAAACTCCGCAAACGTGAGTGATGATCTAAACACGACAAAATAAAATAAAAAATGATTTGATGTGTTTTTTTATTGGGTTAACGGACCGCTGTTAGTGATGTCACTTGAAATATGAGTTGAGTAAATCTGTTTTCTTTTGTTTTATCATGTTAAGATATCGGTACCCATCACGTCTGAAAAGTATACCCCAAAAAGAAAACAGATTTTTCAAGTGTGTACGTACACTAACTGTGGTTGAAGGCAAAAAAAAAAAACTCGTCAAATTCATTAATTTTTTGGTATATCATGTTTAGATATCGATACCCATCACGTTTGCGGAGTTTCGCTAGCTTATTTAATTTGACCCTGTATAGGTCAAACAAAGTTATTTCCTAAGTGTGGCCTACAACAGGGGAAGAGCCGTGATGTCTGAAATACAGAATTTTTTTTCTAGACTTCAGATGTTCAAAATCGGATAACAGAGAAAAAAAAAGTATTTGATAAAAGTGTCATAAAGTGTATGTACAGACACATCAAGGTACTACAATCTGTCAAATTTCTTTAATACATTTTCAACTTTATCCTTACAAAATAAGGATCAAGGTTGATTGGGAAAATTTACAGTTTCGGGTAGCTTGACCTGCTGGCATCTGTACCATATTATTTAAATTGCTGTTAGTTTAAAATTAAAATAAACTTATTATTATTGTAGTTTTGTTCCTACTGTTCTGTCGTGAGAAAATAGATTAATACTACCCACGTTATGATATTGTCAACATTATTCAATAGGTAATGTTGTATAATAAAAAAAACCGGCCAAGTGCGAGTCGGACTCGCGCACGAAGGGTTCCGTACCAATATTTATAAAAATGGCAAAAAAAACACGTTTGTTGTCTGGGAGCCCCCTTAAATATTTGTTTTATTTTAATTTAATTATTTATTTTTAAAGTGAGTAAATATAACTTAATATTCTGTGAATATTTCAAGCATCTACCTGTTGCCGTTATCAATATAGAGCGAAAACGAGCAAAAAATCACGTTTGTTGTATGGGAGCCCCTTAAATATTTATTTTATTCTGTTTTTTAGTATTTGTTGTTATAGTTGCAACAGAAATACATCATCTGTGAAAATTTCAACTGTCTAACTATCACGGTTCATGAGATACAGCCTGGTAACAGACAGACAGACAGACAGACAGACAGACACTACAGACAGACAGATAGACAGACAGACGGCGGAGCCTTAGTAATAGGATTCCCGTTTTACCCTTTGGGTACGGAACCCTAAAAACCGCCAAGTGCTATGTTGTATTTCGACACTGAGAACCATGACTAGACTTGAGTAGATTTAACCAAGTTTAATAAATACTATAACTCCAATTGAAATAAGATTATGATTTAAATAAACCTTTTTTACAGTCCGTTCAACTGATTTTGACTTCTATTGCGTTGGTGGCATGACAAATGGCAGCTGTAATAAACATTTGGTGTTGTAACCACGTTTTTGCTTTTATTGCCATCCTTATGACTACGGAATAGAAGTCTAAATGGGTTGAACGGACTGTAAAAAAGGTTTGTTTAAATTTCTAACCTTATTTCAAATGGAGTCTAGATGTGGACCGATGTGTAGTCTTACCAAGGAGTATCGTATACCCAGTAACTGGGTTGTGGAGTACAGATAGGCTGTCGCTGCATTTAAAATACTGGTATTCAGCTCCATCCGGTAAGACTGGAAGCCGACCCCATCATAGTTGGGAAAAGGCTGGGCAGATGATGCGATGTGTACCGTGACGCCGTCTGTGTTTTTAATTTTTAAGAATGTAAAAGTTTCCTAATTCTTAATTTGGTATACAGGCAAACAGCCAGAAGACAATTATTGAAATATTAATATTTAAAAAACAGCTACAAAAAAAAAATACAATAAGTTTTATTGGCAAAAAACGGAAAAGGTGATGACAGACAGTGATCTTATATAAACACAAATGAGTTTATACATCACAGTATTTTGTTTTGATCATTGACCCCCAAACTAAGCAGGGCTTGTATTTTGAGGGTCGTAGCTATACTATTTGAACAATGTCGTGAGTGTGCTGGATAGTCAATTCTTTTATATAATTATTTTAAGTATGTCATACATAAGCTTTTAAAGGCCACGCACACAATCAAAATTAATATTGGTAGTGTAGAAAAAAAAAAAAAAACATTTTTTCAAGATGAATATTTTTGTATTGTTTGCTTATAAGTATACGAAATAATGACCTCTATCTTCGATTCCTCTTCTACGTCTGCCCAAGATTCTTGGTAAATAAACTGTGGGAATATTATCAAACTGTGATCCATAACAAACAGACTCAGTTTTTAAACAAGTAGATGATATTCCCCCCACGTTTCCCCCAACCTTTTCTTATTTTTGTGTTTATGTTCTTTTTTGCGTCATGTTTACCGCAAATAAACGTATTTTCTTTCTTTCTATATTCAAACTAAAGTAGAAAAGGACCTTCCAAGTGCGTCACCAAGACGAGGATAACAATGTTCAAGGAGGATATACTAACGACGACGCATCTGTAAATGCAATGTTCAAATAAACAAACGTATCTGTTTGTTAGTATAGTAGCGTTAATTGTAAGTTTAAAGGTCAAAGGTTTAACGAGTAGGTAATGTCTATTGGTCTGAACAATAAAAATATAATTATTTGATTCTTGGAACTGATTATATTTTATTATATTGACACTTCTAAACGATTTCTCGCTTCGGATTTCAAGATGTGTTAGAGGAATAAAAACCAAGAGCGAGTCGGACTCGCGCACCGAGGGTTCCGTACGTATATATGATGTTGACGATTTCTGAAAAACTGTAATATTTAAAAACATCATTTTATTTTCCCTGTAATATTTACATACACTTCTATAACATAGAATAATTTCAGATTTTTATCTATGCAAACTTTGGAAATAAGGGGGGGGGGGAACGGTATTTTTTAATTTCTTTATCAAAAGTCGGAAACTACGCTGCCTAAAAATTTTTTTTTAATGTTTGAGAATTTGCAAACAGCCTTCTTTCATATGATACCTCACATGCCCTAGTAGCCCCACTTTAAGACCCCCTTTCAGTCCCTTTTGCAAAAATAGTATTTTTTTTTTAATTTCTTTGTTGTTTGCTAAATAGTTGGGCAAACGTCATCTAAAACTATTCTAAATTTCAAGTTGATAGCATTAGTAGTTCTTGAGATATCCAGGTGTGACAGACAGACAGACAGACTTAGGTCTCACCATAAGGGTTCCTTTTTACCATTTTGGTACGGAACCCTAAAAAGGGTTGTGTTTCTATGAAGTTCGTCCAATTCTATACAAAACATCCAGGGTTAGATGTAGCTACCATCAACCTCCTGGTCGCCTTAGCATGTCATCAGCTGTCTTCTCAGTACTCACTCCTAGCCACATCAATGTATCCATGGTGTCTTTGGTCTTTCTCTATTCTTATGATTGATTGATTTAAACTCAAGTCAGTAGTAGTAATAGAAAAAAAGATTGGTCTCCAAAGGTGCATAAATCAGAAACGTCAGAGGTTATTGATGAAAGAAACTAATACACTATTTTCTACATTTCTTTTTCATTTCTCCTTTCGCAGGTCTGCTGGAAGAAATTTCCTAAGAAATAAGCAGTACCTTTGTACTTAAATTTTAATTATGTCATATCGCTTTGTATTTTACTGTGTGTACATAAATAATAAAATAAAGAACTCGCACAAACGATTTGGTTATTTATATGACCACGACCAGTTTTTAACAAGCAAAGCGGAACCTACCAATAAGCTCACAAAAAGAGAAGTAAGCGGCGATATGGCTTCACCTTTGATCTCTCTAGTTCAACAGACCTTTATGTAACAACTGTGTTATTGTATATTCTCGTAATTGATGTTTGCAAACCTATTGTGCTAAGATTAGTTATGAAATAAAATAATGGAGTGAACTCATGAACTCGTTTATTTATAGTCACATGCATAGTCATAGTGTATGAAGTAATATAACCTTCATCTCAATTCAATCCACTTAAGATGCAACATTACATAATACAAAACACATCGGTGGATTCAACGAAATAATATTTTAAAATTATTTGTTTATTTTTTGCAACTCAAAACATCGTTGTGGAAACCTGTTTAGGGTAATATTTATACAATTCTGAATCATATACAGCACCGATAAGCCTTAAATTGAATGCATTGGCGACATCCGGGATCGACAGACCAACAATATTGTTGATAACACACATTGTATGGAAACTAACGAGACACATTATTAATCATGAAGCATTAGCGAAGTAATCAAATAAACAATTGATAAGTTAAACAGAGTTAATGAGAGCAAGTTTCATTAATTAATGGTTTCCAAATATAAACAATTAGGAGTTAAACACGTTTGATAACCAGGCCAAGTTCCTTTTGTTTCAAAAACTCTTCGTTATACATTAAGGCCTTGTAACTTGCAGGACAATACCTGTTAACATTGTTAAAACTTCCCTTCCTTGCTAACATCCTGCTAATATTTTCATTAACAATAAAACTTTGCATACGGCCGCTGCAAAGTTATTTGAGAAATGCATTTTGAGCAAAAACAAAGTAAATGGAATGACGTTGAGCAAAAAGGATTTAGCACCAACTTTAGAACGTCCAAAGCCGACTTAGCCAGTTCTTCGCACTTTGCACCGGGTTATTTATAACCTTTATAAATAATAATATCACTTAGTTTTATAAGAGATTTGTCGTCACTATAGTTCGGTTACACATTGTATTCACGTACAATATCGATCCGTAGATCCACTGAATCCTAAAACTTCACAGTCACACACACTTCGTTGATCATCTGTTTTCTTTCTCAGCAACTCTGGCACAACTTTCGCAGTTAGCGTGGGACCGCATGTTGTTGTTATACTTCCTCTTCACAGCAAAATTTCGTTCCCTTGAAGGGAACTTTTGTATCTTTTTCTCTTTGACCGGTTCTTTATCATTTCCAGTGATGCGTCTGTATACATCCGTCCACTCCAATTGTTTCAGCGAGAGACACATTGTTTGGCTTGTTTGATTATTGGGCGCGACACGTCTGTTCGGTATGACCGCGGGAGCTTGAGTGGACAATTGTTTCGATGCGCGGCGCACGCGCTGGCCTCACCGCAAGGCTGATTATCCGCTTGTTAGCTGATTTCGATCACGTTCGTTGGCGTGGCGTGAACGATCGTTGATAAGGTATCTGTGACCCGGTCACAACAGTTTGATAACGTTATGGTTATTAGCGATTTTTAAGCATTGTCTGTTTTATTTAGTCGTGCGATAACATTTGCAGTAAATGTAATCTCAACATTGTTATTGACGTTTATATTTTTGGTGGATTTGGCAATATGATTATTTATAGAATATAACCTAACACCCTAAACGCAATACAATGAAAGGCTTAAAACGTCAGACAACTAGTAACAAGAAAGCGAATTCGGTGCCAGATCCTTTGATAACTTCTAACAAAGACACTTCTTACGAAACAGAACACGATGTAGATAATGAGTCCCAATACTCCCAATCATCGATCTCAATTTGAAGGAAAACTGTCTATGTGACACCATACATGAGAAACAAAGAAACTTGACTCAACCGAGGTGACGAAGGTGCTAACGGAAGGAGCTGATAGCTCTAAATGCAAATGAAGCAGATAGACAGACAAGAAAACATTTTCTCTATTAGTATGCACAAGGTATACGCCATAACCAGTTCGGGGTCGTGGGACCAAGGTTCTATGATAAGGTTATAGTTTCCTCGTTCTATTTTATGGGTTAAAGACTTACCTCCATGCGTGTGGGATGAAGCCGGGGCAGAGTTCTGGACAGTTGTCACAGGGCCTCCCCTCTGATACTTCTTTTATCCGAACGCCCTGGAAAGAAAGGAGAAATCTATTAAAACGGGGACCGGATGACAAGTTTCACAGTAAAGAAAAGTTGGGTAAACATAAACATAATACTAAATAGTAACGAAGAAATTGGAAAATTTCAAAAGAAATTCATAACACAACACGCGAACGGGAAAATAATAAAAATATTATGCACAAATTCCTATTCATTTGCTCAAATGAAACAATACTTTTCGTGGAAAGTCGTCATCATTTATTTATTCTGTGTTCAAATTCAACGTAAACAGTAAATGCCTAAATCAAGTCAACAAACATGCTGTATGGCAATTTGATTGTAATGCTTTGAATGTTATGTTCACACGAACCTCAGAAAGTTTGTTGTCAGAGCCACACGTGGCAAGTTCATTGAGATATCCAATCATATCTTCTATATCATCCTCGTTAGTGGAGCGCAGTCTCTCAGAAACCTTATCTTCATTAGAATCGCATTCGCTGTAACTATCCGACGTTGAGTATTCACTATCACGCCGATAAGCAAACAGTTTGAATATCCCAGTCTTCTCCCGCCAAGAATCGTCTCTCATATCTCCATTCTTCCTTCTTTTCCTATGAATTTTGAATGGCACTTGCTTCAGTCTCGGTTGTGTGACATAAGACACTTTTGAGACTATTGTTTTCTTATAATTTTTATCATAATCTTCTTCAGTGATACCGCAATGATAGACGAGATAGTCTTTCCTTATCTGTTCCTTCCCAGCCGGGTCCCGCCAGTAGGTCTCTCTCTTTCTAACTCCTAGATAATAGTCAAGGTCTCGTTCACCTATGTCATCATCATCTGTTTTTGTGTCATCGACTTTGTTTCCATTTTCTTCGCCATTGTCTTCGCAGTCTTCCACAGCTTCCATCAGAATTTGGGATTTCTTATTGTTCGGTTTTTTCTTAAGAAAATTAGCAGTGTTTGATGTTAAGAATTTGGTAGTTTTTCTATAAACAGAAGCAACTGATTCCCTTCGTCTCCTCATATTGTTCATCTTCTTGCTCCTTCTACACAAACGTAACGCGAAAAACTTTTTTATATTCCTCAATATTTTTCCGGACTTCCAGTTCATTTCCAAGTCGCCATCAAATCATTTTGTATATTCCAAATGAGGCTTTTAGTTAAATGGACTGACAAGGGAGTGAATGAGGGTAGTTCCCCGTGGCGGTGCCCGCAGAAAACTAGTCAAGTTTTACGATTACGATTCCATTGTGAAGGTGACGTGATGGTGGTCACCTGCCAATGGGCGGACGGTTTTCTTCTAAACCAGTTTACAAAGATCCATCAGGTTGTTAGGAAGTATACCTTTGTCGTTGTTTAATTGAACAGACAGAGGGGGCGAGTGGGTCCTAAGTATATTGGCCCTGTGGGTGGGTGGTTATGGCAAGGGCGTGGACTCTTTACGGCCATGCAAACAGATCTAAATGTGTCCACAGTAAATGACTCGACAAATTGCAACACCCTTGGAAAGTATTGCCTGTTAAATTTCTACCCTTATTAGCGCTCTTATTTGAACGGGGTCAGTGACATGATGTTTGTTATATATAAACCGTTTTATCGCAGCTGTAAACAAGAAATTGTTGTGAGTTACGAGAATGCGTTTTTGTTGTTAAGATAGTAATACTGAAGTAAATTTAATGTAATCGGCAATTATTGTTCCCGATATAATAAAGTTGTTAATATTCGAGAATGTTTCCGAAACTTACTTCACAGAGTTCACAGTACTCACAGCGCCATCTGGCAAGCGCTTCGGTCACTCCACGCAGTTTCATTACTCTACAAAGTTGCAACTTTATCACGCGCAGAGCTAACGCCATCTGTTATCGAATAGCGTAACTAATAAATAATAAAGTTATATTACAATAACAAGGGAAGAATTAAGCGTTAATTTGCAGTATTATTATGACCTGAATACTACAGTTACATATATATATTTTCCTCATGAATTTCCTAGTTAACAAGATAGGAAATACAAGGACAATGGCGCAATTCGGTTGCGGAAACTTCTGAATGAATGTTTTAATGTTTGATGCTGCAATATCGATTTTATTATGTATTCTAGTCACGAAATGAACGACATTATTACATTTATGAAGCTGCATACACACAGCCGTGTTGAAGCCCATTACATATTCGAAAAACAAGAGCATTGGCAGCATAATAAATAGTACCACAAAACTTATTAAAAAGGTTCGACCAAATTTAATTTTACATTGCAATAACATTTCATACAACTCTCTTTTCTAATGTTCCATGCTGCTGATTTTGGTATTGGTAAATATTTAAAGAAATGATTAGCTGCGGCATTCGGGCTTTAACTTGCAAAGTTGCCACTTAATTGTACATTAGACATGCTGTGTTACCTGCGTTTTTCCTACCCCTCTTAAATGGATTAAATTTTAATTTACGGCTTAGATAGTAATATTAAAGGACGTTTTTACTTATACTTAAGTAAAATCAAGCTACATTTACTTTGTTAACAGACCTTGTAGATTGATAGTCTGACACGGAGCATAAACTTTTTCACATTTACAGCACCCCAAGGGCTGGTAACTTTCGATGTTTTATTTATTTCATTCTGAATAAACATTGTATAGCGCTTTGGTGTCGTGAGCAAAAATAACTGCTGTAGCATCCTTTACTTTGGTTAAAAAGAGTGGATAAATAGGCACCTGTTATAATAAATTGAAACTGTTGACAAAGATGTGGGCTCAGCAAATGTTTGGAGCCACAGCTTTCAAAGCGAACTCTGGTTTTACATTTGAAGCTTGAAGTGTAGACATAATATCACGCTTGTTTTCGTTGAAGGGTTAGGCAGAGGATTACCTTTACCTAGTACTACCAAATTTCGACATTTATGTTTTAGTCCCATGTAAGCGGGCACAAATCCAAACTCTGGGCTGCTAGTCTCTACTGAGAAATTCCTGACGGAAGAACCCAACAACACTTTGCCCAGCTTGGGAATCGAACCCAGGACCGGATGCTCAGCAGTGGCGCTTGTAACCACTGATCATCGATGCAGTTTAGAAGAAGTATCTTGTTTAATTAATAGTAATTTATTTCTGGTCTTAACGGGAGATGACACTTTAGATGTAACTCTCTACCGATCTTGTTGACTGTCTAATTGTTTAAATACAAGCTTTTCTTCTAAATCTGTTAAATGTCTGTGTCTGTCTGTTAAATGAATGTTAATAATACTTCTAACAAACGCCAGATGGCGACACTACTGTCTGCTGTAACCTGGATGATGCTAAAAGTATCCGGTATATTGAACAGGTTCGCAATTTCCCACTTCATGTAAGGAAATGTTGTGGGGACTCTAGGTTTTAATTAGCTATCGGAAAATAATATATATTCGTTTGCTATTATTTACAATTCTTCAAGCAAATTGCTACGCATTCCGCTCGCGGCATTTTGAACCATTTGAATGCAATTTGGGTCGACAGATTTAATTAACAGCTATCCATTTTCCAAAATTGCTAACGATTTAGAAAGCTTAATATGTCAGAATAGTTTTAAAACCATTTGCAAGTTTGCCTATAAAATGTAAGGTTTTTAAGGTTGCTTTCGCCTTACCCATCCTTATACATGATAATACGAAACGTTGCTGTCTTTCTGATCGTGAGCTTGAAAATCAAGAACCTATTTAATATGTGGTGTTATTTGAAGACATAAAGTCCTTGCGAGCGAAAAAGTGGTCAGCTCTTGTAGTAACCCCGCGTCCTAATCAAAGCAATCGGTCGCGCGATTACGTGATTGCCGCGTTCATATGTCAGTTATTTGTTCGGAAAACCGGAAGGTCACTGTCGACGCGACCACGCGCACGTCCGCCAACAAAATTAAAGTGACAGTCTCGCATGTTCGTGCGACAATTGCTTTGATTAGGACGCCGAGTTAAGTCTCCAGTATCCAGTCCAGGCTTTCAGGTAAGTGCTAATTTTTTAACGCTACATCAGCGTTTCTTTTGAGATGTGAAGTTTATTTTAATAATTATAAATTAACATCAAAGACGGAGTTACGTACCTGTGTAACATGCTTATAGCATCCTGTAGCGACCTATTTCGTTTGACTTGTGCAAGAAAACTTTTAACAGAAAAACAAAGTTCATTTTTCATTCTTATTCGAAATAACATTTATAGTGATTGCTTTGTATTAAACGGTTTTATGATTGAAGCAAGTTTATTGCGATTGTAAATCCGTACGATTTTACGATTGATTGCCAGTAAGCACGTAATAAAATTAGGTTAAAAAAAATAACATAAATCGTAGTTCCTTATTAGGTTTTGATTGATGATTGTTCCTTTAAAAATAGCACAGTTATTAATATAGTTTCTGAGTTAATGGTTTTTCCTTTTTTTCACCATAATGATTTATTAAATCCTATAGTGCCAACCCAAGTGAACTCATAGTTTATACAAGTGTAATTTGCCCAACCTAAAATCAATAAGTGAGAAAAATAGACGACAAAATGGTGGGACAAAATAATCCTATACATTAGCAGGAAAAATGTGAGCCAAAATGATTTAGGAGTAGTTTTAACAAGAATAACTTGCTACGTGTTTTCCTGAATCAAGGTCTGTGTTTTAATTCTTAGCGCAAATGCTTTAATTAGATTTTTAATGAGTTCATTTGTATTCTAAGTCATAATTGCGCACGATAGATGGCGGTACTATCGCCAAATGTCATTTGGGACTTATTCATAGTTTCTACAAGGACGATAAAATTATTACTTCGGAGACTGCAGGGAAGGATATTTATTACAAGTCTATAGTCTATCTAGGGGAGGGGGGGAAGCCGGAGCCTGCGCCAACTCTTCAGGGGGCACCAGTCACCCAGCGCACCGCAACTTGTGATAAATAAGACGTGTAGCACTTATATTCTTTCTCTGTGGGTGGCGCAGTGAGGAAATCACTACGTGACTACTGCGTGCTAAGTGACATAGGTCGTCAAACGGTGTGAGCGGGTTGCGGGCTGGCGCAGTAGAATTCTGGCAGAAACTCTCCGTTTTTAAAGCACATGCCGTACTTTTATTTGGCGATACCTATAAAAAAGGCTAGCTTTCTATCTCTTGCAACAGATCTATGTCGCGGTGAACCAGAGGCGAATGAGCGCCTCTGTAGTCAAAAAGGTAAGGAAAAATTCCTTTATTTTTAAAATTAAAGATGAAAATTAAGTGCAAAGGCGACTTAATTTTTTTTTGGTTTGGTATATTATCAAATAACTTCTTCCGCTCTGGGTGGAGCGGGAGGGCGTGTCAGCCTTTTACTGACTTAAACCCACCCGTGTTCCTTCCGTTGCCTGTGTGCGAGGGCCACGATATCCCTTTCGGACAAACTCGCAACCCTGGCAGGCATTGGTCCTAACGGACCCGTCAGTTGGTGCTGACATCTCTTTGAGGCGCGCGTGGAACACAATGCGCCGTCAACCCGAGCCTGGTTCTTATCGGACGTCGAGCTACCCATCGCTCACCGTCCGCAAGCCCGCGCCTACGGGGCCGGAAATCGGCTTGCGACTCCCGACGCCCGGGGCTTCTCCTGCAGCGACTAGGGACTCTCCCTCAAGCGTTTCGCATCCTCCTTCGCGAGCATTACTGCTTCGCAGAAGGAGGTGACGGCCTCTCATGCACGCTCGCTCCGAACTATGGCCTGAACGAGGGCTGGACGCGAGAGATCGCCGCCGCCGATCGCCTTCGTGAGGATATGGCGGTGCTCCGCCCAAGCCGGGCAGACCTCCACCGTATGGTCCACCGTGTTCTCCGGGCGATCCAGACAGTGGTGACACCCCGGCGTTTTCTCCCGCTTTATCCTGAACAGGGACCTCCCGAAACAACCATGTCCGGTGAGGGCCTGCGTCAGGCGGAAGTTTACCACAGTTTGACTTTTTCAGCCTAGCAAATATTATATATAAAATTCTGTGTAAATCGATTATGTACTTAAAAAATATATATTAGTGTTTAGGCTCCCGCAGACCTGGGCACGCCACAATTGTGGCGATAAGTCCCCTCTTTGAGGAGTGGCTAGAGAGGCGCCACGGCGTCCTCACGTTCCGCCTGACGCAGGTCCTCACCGGACACGGTTGTTTCGGGAGGTTCCTGTTCAGGATAAAGCGGGAGGAAACGCCCGGGTGTCACCACTGTGTGGATCGCCCGGAGGACACGGTGGAGCATACGGTGGAGGTCTGCCCGGCTTGGGCGGAGCACCGCCGTGTCCTCACGGAGGCGATCGGCGGCGGCGATCTCTCGCGTCCAGCCCTGGTTCAGGCCATGGTTCGGAGCGAGAGTGCATGGGAGGCCGTCACCTCCTTCTGCGAAGCAGTAATGCTCGCGAAGGAGGAGGCGGAACGCGTGAGGGTGAGGCAGGGTTCGCGTCGGGAGTCGCAAGCTGATTTCCGGCCACCGTAGGCGCGGGCCTGCGGACGGTGAGCGATGGGTAGCTCGCCGTCCGATAAGGACCAGGCCCGGGTCGACGGCGCGTTGTGTTTCACGCGCGCCTCAAAGAGATGTCAGCACCAACTGACGGGGTCCGTAAGGACCAATACCTGCCAGGGTTGCAAGTTTGTCCGAAAGGGATATCGTGGCCCTGGCACACAGGCAACGGAAGGAGCACGGGTGGGTTTTAGTCAGTAAAAGTCTGACACGCCCTCCCGCTCAACCCAGAGCGGGAGAAGTTATTTGATAATTTCCCACCCAAAAAAAAAAAAAAAGGCTCCCGCAGACAGGCACGACGCGACACTAGTAGCATAATATACTATGTTAATAGGTTATTGAGAAAATGCTCTAATTTATCATAATATTTTCTTCAAATCATTATTAACACTACTTGTTTAGACGTGATCTTCAGTTTAAAATCATTAAAAGTCGGTTATCGTCGCCTTAAGGAGTGCTTTAGACCATCGAACTGAATAATTTTTACTATGGGACCAACTTAAAAATCACGAAAAAAAAATCTGCTGTTCCATACCTACTAAAGTTTCAAATTCAAATATTTATTGCAAAACACAGTACATATATGCATTTCCAGGTGTTAAGTGAATGCGCAGTCCACTGTATTTACCAATTCAGGCACGCAAAATTAAAAATTATACGAGTAGTTAGACAATTTCAGTTTTTGTACCTACTGTTCTAAACTGTATCAGACAGCTGTTTTTTTCGCGATTTCAAAGTTGGTCCCGTAGTAAAAATTATTCAGTTCGATAGTCTAACTAAAGCACTCCTTAATTAAAGTTTGTCGGATTAATTTTTACCTTAATAACTCTTTTTGAAGCTGACTGTACCTACATTATTTATGGGTACGTGCAATGCATTCCGAAACTAGCTGATTCATCAGTCAAGTAAAGAGCTATTACTTATGCACAATGTGTGCAGTGATTAAACAGAATACGTTAATACTAAGTAACTGGCAACCTAATTATATGCAATCTTGACCTAATCTCCATTATTGAGCACATCATGTCCTTAATTAAGGGGCAGATATATGATTTTAGTGTCATATAAAGCTGTTTTTACGCCTTCATATAATGCAAGTGGGCAAAAAATGTATGTTAAACTAGAACGCAATCAATTCTTTATGTGAATATTTAAGTATTATAGTAAAATACTTTATGAAATAAATTCAGGAAGTTATGTTTATCCAAAGCGTAAAAAACGATATTACTTGCAAACTACCTAAGATATTTTAATGTTTTTTTTTGTATGAATGGACTGTTTTATTATCTATAATTTTATCTGTGATTTTTTTCAAATATTCAGGTTTTCGTTGCTAAAAATAAATATTCCCTATGAAAGTTAATGGTTGCGCGGCGTGAGCGCGTCGCGCATTTGTATGGACAAGGTCAACGGCGATTACCTGACCCTTAAAGAAAAAAAGACGATAAGATACCAATCCTTATAAATGCGAAAGCGAGTTTGTTTGTTTGTTACGCTTTCACGCTAAAACGGCCAAACGGATTTAGATGAAATTTGGCGCATGGGTAGACCATCCTGGTAGTACGATGACTAAATAATTTATTAAGATAGAAGATAATGTGTTTATTGATGGCGAATAAAGGATTGTCGTGTTTGGGGATTATTTCCGACTTGCACGCGGGCGACACCGCGGGCAAAAGCTAGTATTTAAATAAAGAAAACAAAACATCACGCCTGTATTCACTAAAAGAGTAGGCAGAGATGCATAGTTTAGGTAAGTTAAGTACCCAAATGTCAGTTATGTTTAAGGCCCATGTAAAAGAAGGCCAGCCTATAGAGGTGTGGTGGGGGTGGGTGGAAAGTTCCTTATCCTCCATAGAAAAGGGAGGATCCTCCGACCACACGAGTGTTGTGTCTGGTGGGATACTGCCCGATATTGGTAGATACTTAGCAAAATAACAAAACATATCGCAATGCTAACATGTCATTGAAATTCTACCTACACGTTATGTGAACAGATACAATTATTTGGTAAACAGATGGTTCAGACAAATAATTGCATAAACGCCAATTCCCGCTTTTAACCAATGGATTTATTGTTAATTCTAACACCTAATGATGCGACTAACATGCTGGATTAATAGTTCCCGGAGTTAATGTCCCATACAAGGAATAATAACATAATTCAAATCTGTGGTTATCAAAACATAGCAATCACAATAAAATAGCGTACATTATAAAATAACTCGTAAAGTCGTAACTTTTGTGCCGAAATGTGTCAATCACAGTCACAAAAGTTATTAATTCCGTTCAAAATGCGGAAACTATAATTTACAATTGAAACTTTAGGTTGTGCTTTAAAAATGTAGGCACTGCAGATCCCTGCCAGGGTTGCGGGTTTGTCCGAAAGGGATATCGTGGCCCTGGCACAAAGGCAACTGAAGGAACACGGGTGGGTTTTAGTCAGTAAAAGTCTGACACGACCTCCCGCTCCGCCCAGAGCGGGAGAAGTTATGAGATAATTTCCCACCCAAAAAAAATCAAAAATCTATAAAAGGCGCTGACGCTGACAAAAAGGCAAATGATCTAAGTAGGCTTGTCTTAAACAAAAACATTGCCATGTAGTGTGTGTTTGCTATGTAGTTTGTGGTAGCGGAAAAAATATATGTTATTATTTTATATTTTTCAGAACTTGGTTGTTACCAAAACTCGTTTAGAAAACAAAATCTCCATACAAATTAACGGTAAACTAACCTTTTACTTTTCTAAAAGATCTGTATTAAATATTAACGTAGGGTTGGTATTTAATTAATAACAAGAACGTCTTATTTGAATGCAGAACTTGGTTGTTTTTTTATTTTCGATTACTCACCTCATTTTTGAGTAAATAGATCATAATTCCTTCATAATTTGCAAAAAAATTACAAGCGTTGTGTCATCGCGCTTCTCTTTCTTTTCTATGCAGTCTGACAGTGACCGCACTTTAGCTGTTATCAGCGTCATAAAGTTGAGAAACGTTTAAATGTCAAAAAATGTTAAACAAAGTCGATTTCGTGTCTGTTCGTGTGACCGGTTAGTTCTTCTAAACTAAGGCCCGTATTTATAGAGCGTTACTCAGTACGCCAGCATTACTTAAGACTAGATTCAAGCCATTGGATTGGTCGAAATTAGTCTTAAGTAATGCTTGAGTACTGAGTAACGCTCTATAAATACGGGCCTAAGTACGTGATGGGGACCATTTAGAGAATTTGTTCCGGTAGGTTTTAAATGTGTTATTATTTCAGCAAAAAGACGTCCACTGATGGACATAGCCCTCCCCCAAAAGTATAACAAGCAATACAACTCTCTAAGTTAATAAAATCCTACTGAAAGATTATTTCTGAAATATTCATTCAGTAGGATTTTTTGATAATTTTTGAAGTTAGAGAGTTGTAATGCTGATTCTAATTCCGTAAAGCCATATTTGTTATGGCCGCGAATCATAATTAGACCAACATACAACCTGTTACTGACCTGCAAATTGCAAAAAACCTACTACCGGCTACCTTAGCGCATCCCCCCTTAAGTGAAGCCATATGAATAAATCATCGAAATATTAATAAGTTGAATTCGTTAAAATAAATGGACTGTCGCTCAGAACATTAGTCGTGACTCGTGAGTGACTTGCATTAATTAGCACTGGCCAATTTAGACTGAAACTCGGTCCAGGATGGATGGTTTTTTTGCATGATTTTATTATTATAATAAGCTGGACTTTGTGTAGGACATGATTTTAACAGATCTCTGTTAAAAATCATAATTAGCCTATAATGTTCCCACTGCTGGGACACTGGCCTCCTCTCTTCGAGAGGGGCTGTAATCAACCACGCGGGCCCGCGGGTTGGTAGATATCACGTGTTTTCGAATTTTTGGTTCCAAGTCAAATTTTTTATTTAAAATAGGCACCTAAGAGGCACTTTTGGACGTCAAAAATTACAAAAAAATGGATTCTAGTTGCCCCTTCCAAAAGGTAGCTTCGTATGGAGAAGAATGGGCAAGAAACTCCACCGTTACTCTTTTAAAAATGTTTCACAATATTTTGTTTAAGTACATTAATTATATGATTATATGTGAAGACGATGCACCTAGAATAATAAAATGTCTATACCACAATAGGTAAAAGTAATTAAAAATTAAGCAATGAAAAATAACTTAATTATAAGATAGATACATGGTGCTCACTGAATTACTAACATCGTAAAAGTAAGTTTTCAAAAAAAATAAAAAACTGTCTTGTGCTGTGAGACTTTGCTTAGTGCCATAATTATGATTCTAGGTCAACGGGAAGTACCCTATAGGTTTTGATAAATTTTCGCGTATCAAAATATGTCATGTAGGTGGCCGTATTTTTTTAATGTGTTTACTTAGAAGTTTGTTTTTTGAGCTCCAGGAAACTGTACAACAAGTATTTGAAATGAATTTCAACTTTATACCTCCATGCATTCCTGAGAAAAAGGGTCTTCAATGACAGACAGACAGACGGACGGACGGGCGGACAACGAAGTCATCCTATAAGGGTTCCGTTTTTTCCTTTTGACGTAGGTACGGAACCCAAAAAAGTAAGTTGGAATCTCATTTCCCACTATATGTATGGGAAAAGATTTTTGCGATTTCTGACTTCATCTAGTATTCAAGCCTCAGTTTCTTTTAATAGAGTTTTTGATCCTCATATGAAACAGGATCTATATGCACCAAATTTATTTTTTAATGAAAATGGTCATGCTAACTGTACATTTATTTCAAAATCTATGTCTGCAGATGAAAATGTCTCAAAAAGTTATAGATAGTCTCCTAAGACCGATTTCACGTAGCTACAACGGTTAAGATACCTTTACTACCCCATCACAATAATCCACTCTGTTTAGTCATGATGATTGACAGCTTAGCCCCATAAATCTATAGTGTGATGATAAAATTTATAAATGTTCTAACCATTTGGCTCGTCTTGTTACAATTTACTGTAAACTATAGAGGTATACAACAAAATGCAATATTGCTCATCCCCCATAGCAAATAGCGCGATAATAATGTAGCCTACCGACTGACCAGGCTTCTATGAAATATGTATGCAAAATTTAAACAGAATCTATCCAGTAAAATTTGCGTGATGCTCTAAAATGCATTCATAGAGGAATACAAACATAATGCAATATTGCTGATCCCCCATGGCAAATAGCGTGATAATATATAGCCTATCAATTGGCCAGGCTTCTATGGAATATGTATGCAAAATCTATCCAGTAGAATTTGCGTGATGCTCTACAATACACACAGACAAACAGACAAACAGACAAAAATTCTAAAAATTATATTTTCGGCATTGGAGTCGATCCCAGACCTCGTAGCAATTATTTTTTCTCAAAAATATTCAATGTACATTTTTGACTTCGCTACGATTTTATTATAATTATTATGTATAGATAGATATGTTTTAAATTTTCTTTCATTTAATTGCAATATATCACAAGGTATTTTGTTGTAACATTTAACACAGTACCTCATAAAAGATGTATGTACCTTACATAATCTGAAAAATGGTTGATCTATTTTATCTTTATTTCTAGTATTAAAATGATGTCTATCACTTATCTTTTTTTAAATATGTAGATTTTGGTTTCTAGGACTATTGAGGTTCTAGGACCAGGGCTTGAAACCGGTTAATTTTTAATTCCAAAGATACTAATCATTTTTGTTATAATTGATATTAGCTTCAAAGATTGCTTCGTCACATTAAGTTCAGCATTGATTTTGTAACAAAATATTAATTAATTATCGAAATATGTTCGAAAACCTTTATATAACGGCTAAGGTTAAGTACATAGAAATTTAACCGGTTTCCCAGCCCTGTCTAGGACATCCCGGTTTCCTCACGATGTTTTCCTTCACCGTTTTGAGAGCAGTGGTGATGAAATTGTTTACACAAAGTAAAGCGCCTGCCTGGGTTCGAACCTACGAGCTACGACTCGTGAGTCGGGACCGTTAGCACTCGGCCACACTGCTCTCCTGTTTGAAATAGTGTTTTTTTTTTTCTTCTTCTTTGTTAGTACTATAAACGAACACTATAAAATAACTAAAATGTAGGTAACATTTTAGTTATTTTATAGTTTTCGTTTATAGTATAGGCGAACAGAATAAAATAACTCGTAACTTTCACAGTCACAAAAGTTATTAATTCCGTAATAAAAAAAATTATCCCCACTTTATGTACAAGGGCGGTACGCTAAAAAAAAATCTCTGAGCTAAGCTGGGGACAGACAGATAGACAGACGGACATCGCGAAACTATAAGGGTTTCTTGTTTACGTTTCCTCATCTACGGAACCCTTTTTTTTTGGAAATTATCATACAACTTCTCCCGCTCTGGGCGGAGCGGGAGGGCGGGCGTGTCAGACTTTTACTGACTAAAACCCACCCGTGTTCCTTCCGTTGCCAGGGCCACGACATTTCGGACAAACTCGCAACCCTGGCAGGCATTGGCCCTAACGGACCCCGTCATTTGGTGCTGACATCTCTTTGAACAAATAAAACCGACCCCTACGGAACCCTAACAAACAAATAAAATTAATCACCATTTTTCTTTGCATTACTCTCCCAACTAATATCTCACAGCTCAATGCGTAGGCGCCGCCGTATAAATCACTTTTACGATATTATTCCATAATCGAAGTCGATCGTCACATATGCGGCATACTGTCATCGTTATTAACCGGTGGATCACTACTCGAAATATTCGATTACGCAACTGTAGCGGCCTTGTGGACCGAATTGGGAAGAGGGGGGTTGGTGCAAGGCAGAGGAGGACAGCGATTTTTTTGTGTTTTAGGCATCTGTCACACCGCCGACGAGGAAGCGACTTCAATTTTCTCGCGCCCCCCGGTCTACTCTTTGATACACAATGGTCTCTGTAGTCCCATGAAACATGAGGCTTCAGGGACTAGGGTGAATCCTTCGGTTCATTCGAGCAATCGAGTCTGGTTCAACCATGCTGTGGTGGATGCATTACATTCATTCATTTAAGAAACGGACAAAAGATTGTAGGACCAAAAGTAAAAGAGATACATAATATTAATAGTTGACCGCTGACTCTTTATACCACCTTTGTCGCAGTGACAAGCGCTATCAAAGAGTTATAGTCGCTCAGTGACGCTTGCTTGGGGGGCGCTGAACACTCGCTTGGTACATACGCATACCAGCGAGTAATCGCTCGTCGCCGTACCGCACTCGTTGCTACCTCGTGGCACCTGAGGCACCTGTTGTGTCTAAGCGTTGGTGGTAAGAAGTTAAGAAACGGTGACAATCGACCAATTCATCATCATCATTTCAACCGAAAGTCGTCCACTGCTGGACATAGGCCTCACAAAAAAAGGGGGGGGGGATTTGCCATGATTGCCACGCTTGGCAGGCGGGTTGGCGATCGCAGTATGATTATAAAAATGCATAGAGAACGCTGCTGCCCATTCTCTAGTAAATCCCTTAGTCGCCTTTTACGACACCCACGGGAAGAAATGGGATGGTGCTATTCTTTACGTCCGGCACCAAACGGAACCATCGACCAATTACTGATTGTAAGTAAATTCGTTTGTTTATCCAAATGAAATGGTATATTAATCGAGTTTTCACAAAGAAAACATTATCATGAAGCATGGCGCTTTTCCGCAATGAGAGGTAGCGTGTGTAGGTATATATGTATAGGTTTCTCGCTTGGTTATAAGTCAGTATGATACTTGATAATCAGTAGCAGGGTGCACCTAGGGCTAAACAGCCAACAGGTTCATCATAAAACAATCAGGTTCATCTTTCCTTCTAATTCTCCTCCTCCTAAATCACCTTTAGTCTTCGCAATATTTATAAACTGTATTTCCAAAAAACTTCTTTCTTCCTACCACCTTTATGCAGATGATTTACAAATATATAAACAAACTGCCCTTGCGGATTTGGCTGATGCAATTAATACCATAAACAAGGATTTGGATTCGATCTGCGAGTGGAGTGAGGCACATGGGTTGCAGGTTAATCCATCGAAGACTCAGGTCATTGTTGTTGGCAGCTCAAGGATGATCCCCAAGATAAACTGGTTGCAGCTGCCCCAAGTTCAATTTAACGGAACTCCTATTCCAGTAAGAGAAAAGGTTAAGAACCTTGTAGTTTGGATCGATCAACATTTTCTTGGGGTCCTCAGCTACAGGACGTGAGTCGCAAATTTTTTGCATCTGGGAAGTCCCTGAGACGATTGCGGAACTTTCTTCCAACTGCCACTAAAACTGCACTTGCACAATCCCTTTTACTACCCATCCTTGACTACGCTGATGTCAGTTATCTCGATCTCACTGAGGCACAACTGGATAAACTTGAGCGACTTCAAAACTTTTGCATAAGATTTATATTTGGCCTGCGCAAATATGATCACATTTCCGAATTCCGTACAAAGCTCAAGTGGTTACCCATACGTCTTCGCCGGAATTCTCATATCTTATTTCAGCTCTACAGTATTCTGTTCAATCCTACAACCCCCTCTTGTCTTATAGAACGTTTCAAGTTCCTTCATGACACACATAATAGATATCTGAGGTCATCGGAAAACTTGAGACTAGGATGCATTCCACTAGCTTTTATGACAAGTCTTTTACAGTTCAAGCAGTGCGGTTATGGAATGCCTTGCTCGTGTCGGTAAGGCGTGCTCAATCTCTGTCCACTTTTAAGATTCAGGTAAAAAAACACTTCCTCTCTCCTTAAACATCATCATTACATAACACAGTTCCCTGCTCTTGTTTCATGTGTATTATTGTATATATGTATATATTTATTAGATAAGTGTATGCTTTGTGTATGTATGTATTTATTGTATATGTTAATGGTACACCACTGACTACCTGCAGTATTGTCTCTCCTGCACCCTTTAATCCATCCAAAGGTTGTCTGTAAAAGATCGCTTTTAGCGATAAGACCGCCCATTGTGTCACCCTATGTAAAATTTAAACATTTATATCTGTAACTTTCATGGTGTACATAATAAAGAGTATTCTATTCTATTCTATTCTAATTTTTCAATTAATGCGCAAGTTGCTCTCTATTGTCCAGCGCCCTGATTCAGGTCGATTTTTGGTATGAAATGCCAGACGTGACAGATGACGTTTTGCGCCAAAAATTGGCTGGATAATGGGGCATATATGTGAAAGTGAGTTTGTTTGTGTTGGATGAAATTTGACACATGGGTAGACCATAACCTGGAAAAGGACATAGGCTATTTTTAAAGTCGCGGGCAACAGCTAGTATTTTATAACCGCCACCCGCTCAAATTTTGGACCACACACCGCAAATCACACGCGCAATGAATCAGTGGACATTTTGTTTATAAAACGATGCCCAAATAAAAGAAACATGTGTTTTCAGTTTGCTAAAGAAATGTGACTCTGCTTATGAATACGAGTGGGTAATGACTCACTAGAATATTTTTGTGGTTAAAGTTAATTAATTAATTAATAAGTCGTGATGACCTTGAAAGTTAGGGTGCGAAGGTCACAGTTTGTCCCTTGGTGAACGACGTTGATGGATATTAGATAACCATGTCTGGTTAAAAAGAAAGGAAGGCTGGACAGAATGCTGTCAATGTCAATACAGGGTCAGGTCAAATTAAATACAGGTCAGGTTCAAGTTAAATTAGCTAGAGAAACTCCGCAGACGTGATGGGTATCGATATCTAAACATGTTAAAACAAGATAATAAATTAATTTGATGATTTTTTGTGGGGTCATCGACCGCAATTAGTGTAGTCACTTGTAAATATCAGCTTAAAAAAACAGTTTTTTTTTGTGTAAACTTCACAAAAGTGATTGGTATTGATATACATTTATATCTAAACACGATAAAACAAAAGAAAACAGATTTTCTAAACTCTTGTCATAGACAGACTTAAAGGCTCTCGCAGACAGGAGCGACGCGACGGTGGACCGTGTGACGCTATTCTGGTAGAAAAAAGTCCATGAAGTTTTCATATAGAAATTGTTCTACTAGAGTACTATACATTCATTCATTCATAGAGTCGCGTCGTCGCGCTGTCGCGTTGCGCCTGTCTGCGGGAGCCTTAATGCAATTAATGTTTTTCATTATTCAAAAGAACCGAACCGGAGTTACCGACATAGCCTGCAGAGTAAGCAAGCTGAAGTGGCAGTGTGCTGGCCATGTTTGTCGAAGGACCCATCGCGATGGCCGGTGGAGCAGACGAGTCCTGTCTGTATCGGCAAGCGTAGTGTGGGACGCCCCCCAGCTAGATGGACCGACGACCTTAAAAAGGTGGCTGGGACAAACTGGATGAGGAAGGCGGAGGACAGGGTGTGATGACGCAGCCTGGGAGAGGCCTAGATCTAGCAGTGGGCTGCTATAGGCTGAGTTGATTGATAGATTATTCAAAATGAACGCTATAACGCTTTCGTAACAACATCACTGCTTCTCTGGAAAGCCCAGTTGCTTTCCAGTACCTTGATACAGGATGAGTTCTAGGAATCTTCCTCAGGTCAGATTAGCGTGTTACAAAGTATGTACTCATTAGTTCCCGCCCTGCTCGTCACTAAGAGACATAGAAAGAGAGTTAAAAAACGGCTATAACTAAAGAATTAACCGCACCCGTATAATTTAACTAAGAGTTCTTGTCACGCTATACTCTGCCGTGACGGCCGGCGTGCCGGCGAACTATTATTCATGTTTGTATTATTTATATATACATATTATAAATAATAAATTAAAGTCGCGTTTCGTGTCTGTCTGTTTGACCGCGTTTTTCTTCTAAACTAGGCAACGGATGATGCGGCTTACACCATCATTTAGAGCAGTGATACCCAAAGTGGTTTATATCGACCCCCAGGGGTCAACGACGACCAGCAAGAAGACAATCTCGGCGAAAAAAAAAAATTGGGATCCACGACAGTGGATCTCATTTAAGCAGGTCGTGTCTTTATTTTTGGTAAGTATTCCATTAATGGAATAAAATCGCGAAAAAAGAAATCTACTGTTACCTACATTTTGACGAGTTATTCGAACATAAATGTAGGGAACAGCTGATTTTTTATTGAGATTTCAAAAATTGCTTTTCCATAATTCATACCTAGTGAAAAGGGGTTTCAGCGCGGTTGTCAATCTCCTAACGAAAAAAAGAAAGAAATAAACAAACAAAACTCCTCGGTTGGTTAGTGATATCCTAGACCTAACCATACTAAATTGATGCCAAATATTAAAAAATAAATGCTTTCAGTGGGAGGGATGAAGCTGATGCTTTAATCAGGTTCATCCCTTCCACTGAAAGCATTTATTTTTTGCCTAATTATTTTATGTAACAGAACGGATACAAAATTTTAATTCACTTCGATTTTTTTTTAATTTTAATTAATAAATGTATTCAACTTACCATGTGTTTTTTTTTCAGTTTTTCACACTTCTATTCACTACAGTTAGAAATTGAAATCTTTCAAAGTGAGTAGCACTATAGCAGCTGTCAAAAACATTGAAGTTAATGAATTTGCAAAAATGTACAATTAGGTTAGCAATTAAAAAAATATAATTATATATGTCGGAGCCGGTAACAAGTAACGAATCCAGTGCGCCACCGGTAACATCGCGTGATCTACCCACACCTCTGGCGCGCTACTACAGAGTCGTGATGTTTTGAGCCGATGGCGAGGAGGACATTCAAGATTAAGTGTCTGGTCTGATCGTATCGGAGTTAAGACGTCGCGAAACTGTACTCGATTCGTTATGCTCGGTTATTATGGAAGTTTAAATTTGTAGTGATTATGTCAATTTGAGATTTTAATAAACGCTGTGTTCGCACCCAGTGTGTTTTCATTGTACGAATCCCATCTTCTGCCCACATGATGTCCGAATCTAACAGAGTGAATCCTGACGCTCCGACATAATATAAATGTTCAATATTAGGGGGTCTACCCAAAATCGAAAAACTTGCTAAGTGGTCGACAATATAAAAAAGTTTGGGGACCTCTGGTTTAGAGAATTTATTCCGGAAGATTTATCTGAACGTTAATATGAAACTTGTATTGCAATATAGAAATCTCTATGTTTTGTTATAAAAACCGTGCGAAGCAGGGGCATTTCGCTAGTGTATTTATATATTACATAATTTATACATACCTAGTTTTTTTATTTGGAATAAATTTTACGGTATAATGTACCATAGCTTTTTTTGGGAATCGGTATGTTTATGTGACGGTTGCGTGTTGGTTTGCTCACTGTTCCAAAGGTTACATCACTATTTCTACTAGCGCTTTTCCTGCGACTTCGCTCGCGTGGATTTCAGATTTTCCCAAACTAGCTTAAAAACTCCATTTCACCCCCGTATGTGATTTTTTTTCACTATCTATGCCCTTGCCTTGCCTTACGAAAAGGTTGTCTCATAACATCACCCTGATTCTTTTGCCTTATCTTATCCTTATCCCAATTTATTGTCAAGTCATAGATATAATTATGTCTAGATAGACAGTCAAAGCTGTGAACTCATCGAAAAAACATTGCGTCCAACTGTTGGCCGCAAAATGCACGCACACTAGAATAACACAATGACGTACCGCGAGTGTAAGACGCAGCTGTCACGCACACCATCATAACAAAGTTGGTCTGTTTGTTTTAGTTCTTTTGCAGCGCGACACTATATAGTATTGTTTGAGAGTGATGCGGACGCATTTTTTGATGCCCCATGACTCCCCCCTCCCTTTTTTAAATACTTGTAAATTTTATTATTATACAGAGTGTTAAAGAAACTGCGTTCCATAGCTTAGGGGTAGGTTTAGTACCGATAAAGGAACCCAGGAAAAAAAAAATAAAACAAAAAAAATGCAAGATCAACCTAATTTAGTACCTACAAACTTAAAATTGCAATCGTTTGGAATATTATTTTTTTAGGTAAGTAATTAAAGCATTTAAACAAATAAAATAATTTTAATTCTGAATTCTTGAATTGATTATGAATTTTTATTTTATTTTTACTGGGTTGTTTTATTGATACTGAACCTACTAGAGGTAGCTATGGCACGCAATTACTTTAACATCCTGTATGTAAGTATTGTTACTGTTGTTGTTGTTTGTTGTTGGTGTTGTTTGTATTTGTAGTTAGTGTTTAGTAAGGTTGTCTCTACACTTATTAAAATAGATTAAATGAAAAGTAACAGACAGCTAGAAACTTTCGCATTTATATATATATTTTTTTTTTTTAAAACGTTGCCCCACACTAGGAATTTCTCCTGTATCGTGGGTGCGTTTACAAACATTTAAACTCACATACACAAACAGCCAGACCCGGATCAACTACTTGTAGGTCATACAAATATTTGTTCCGTGCGGGAATCGAACCCGCAACACGCAGCGCAGCAGTCAATCGCTTAACCACTGCGCCAACCGTGCCGTCCGTAATATTAGTATAGTTATTATATTCCTACTGAATGAATGTTTCTGAAATGATCTTTCAGTAGGAGTTGTAATGCTGATTCTAATGATTATAATTCTGTAAAGCCATGTTTGTTTTGGCTACGAATCATATTATATTTAGACCAACATACGACATGCAAATTGCAAAAAAACGTAAGAAAATTTTAATTTCGCGGGCTACCTTAGCGCGGGGTGCGCTAAGGTAGCCCGCGAAATTAAAATTTTCTCTTAAAGGAAATTATTCACCAATTCCAGTTTTGTCCAGTTTCCTAGAACCGGATGAATGAAGTAGCAAACTCTAGATAATGTAGTAACTAGCTGTCTGACACTTATGACTAACATCCGATTGACATGTACTCGGTACGCGCTACCATTTCTAGTTAAATTATCTAGTCCAATGGCAGTGCCTATTTACATGAAGAATAAATAATACTTATTATTTGCATACCTACATACTTACATAGTTTGTGATATATGCGATAGGTGGCGTTGCCGTATTGCCTATCATGTAATTTTTACGACTTTGTTAAAAAAGCTTTTTTTATATGTAAGTGACAGCTTAATCATGGAATAAGTAAGTACTTTTTAATAGAATGGAATTAGTAATGTAGGGACTCAACCTAAACTCTAGTTCAAATAAATGGTATCAATTCACTCGGTTTAAAAGTAAAAATGACTGAATACTTTTATTACCGGATATTTATGGAAGGCAGCCCCTTTAATCGGAGCGCCATGATACGACGCAGCCCTCCGCCAACACCGATCCCGGTACCGACACAGGCACCGACATCGCCCCAACAACCAAGACAGGACCAAGATGAGAAGTTTGAAACGGTTTCCACTCCGGAGATTCAGAACTGGATGACGTCCATTGAGCAATGCCTGAATGAGGTCTGTGTTATTTCTTCTGAGGGAAAACTGAACGCTGATCAGAAGCTAAAAATAAGTAGTCTTTGCCGGAACGTTGGACATGGAGTTTCGCAAATGGCTGTTCAATACCAGTCGCTAAAGCAAAAAGCCATACAAAACCATACCTCCCTTAAAACCATGACCGAAGCTCGAGACCTATCAGTTTGTCTAATGGAGATGAACCGGACGATTCAGGAGTCCTGTACGAAGCAGGAAGCAGCTACATCTTTTGCAGAAATGGTGAAGAAGGGCTCCAACACTTTTGTTCGTCCTAATGCTTTTAGCTCCGTGGCCATTTATCCCAGTGACAACTCAAAAACCAGTGACGAAACTAAGAACATGGTCCAAAAAATCATATGCCCTGGAGAAATGAAGCTGAAAGTACGAGGTGTACGCAAAATTGGAAAAGGTGGACTAATAATCAGCACTGAGACTAAAGATGACCTAGATAGGATCAAGCAAACAGTCCAACTCGCTTCGTCAGGTCTTACCGTCGACGAACCTAAAAAGCGCAAACCTCGCATTATAGTTATAGGAGTTCCCACATCAATGGCTGAAAATGAGGTTTATAAATGTATTTATGAGCAAAACTTGGCCGATAAACTGCCCACTATAACCCTAGATAAATTTTTGACCTCAATGAAACTAAGCCACAAATCTGGCAGGAAAGATGCTGAGTATTGCAATTTTATCATAGAAGTTCCAGCAGTCATTCGAAAGGCCCTCATCAAACAAGATAGACTATTCATAAATTGGACGTCCTGCCCGGTACGAGACTTCACACTGGTAACGAGATGTTACAAGTGCCAGCAGTACGGTCATGCAGCAAAATCATGCAAAATTCCTGCCCCTACATGTGGACATTGCGGTGAAGAAGGACACACTATTCAAGACTGCCCAAAGAAAGCGGAGGCGCCAAAATGTGCTACATGTTTGCGTTTTAAAAAACAAGCCAACCACAAGACGGGGGACGCAGATTGTCCGGCTAAAAAAGCTGCCGAATACAGGTACATTAACTCGATAGACTATGAAGGCGCCTAAGAGCGCCACATAATAGTTTATATTTTAGTCGTATTTTTATTTTTGTATTTTTAGTATGGATAATCACTTAATTACCGATATAGATAATACATTTTTAACTGTGTCAAAGACATGTGACGTTGAAGATTGCAGACAATATCTTTCCGATTACCAAAAGTCACTAACCGTACTGACCCAAAACATTCGTAGTATTTATAAGAACATAGATAGCTTTAAAATTTTCCTACACAGACTAAACTTTGATTGTGATATAATGGTATTAACCGAGTGCTGGCTAGGTAACCGCATCGATTACCTTCCAGTAATACCTGGGTACAACTTAATGCATACCAAAATAAACCACAGTCAAAATGATGGTGTGGTAGTCTTTACAAAACAATCACTTAAGGTCACAGTCGAGGAACCTCCTCTACAAGACTGCATGAGTAATTGTTTGGTTATTAAAATTGGTACAACCACAGCGATAATCGCTATGTATAGGTCTCCTTCCGCTAGAAACTTGGATTCATTTCACAATTCCTTAAACCAAATTTTTCAAGGGCTAAGCTCGTTCAAGAATGTAATACTAACAGGTGATTTAAATATAAATATTGGCTCTGAAAACTGCGATGCTGGGACCCAAGATTACCTTAATATCTGTTCGTACCATGGATTTCTCCCCGCTCACACGATGCCTACTCATCAGAGCGGTTCCTGCCTTGATCATATGATGATCAAAACCAGTCTATCATATATTACGCTTGTTACTAACGCAACAATTACTGACCATCACGCTGTCCTACTCACCGTAAATTTAACGCTGCCTAAGCTAAATCGTCCCCAGACCAAAAGCAAATTAAACACAAATAAACTCGAATATGAATTATGCAGCCTTGATTTTAGCCTAGTTTACAATACTGCTGACGCTAATTTGGCTTTATCGTACTTAATAAAACATGTCCAACAAGCAATTTTACGTAGCACGATAGTTTCTACAGTGAATAAGAAACTTTATAATATTAAACCTTGGATTACTCCTGGACTAATTCGGTGTATAAGACACAGAGATAAACTTCATCAGAGAACTAAGAGATACCCAGATAATCTAATAATTCAGACTACCTATAAAAGATACAGGAATTTCTGCAACAATCTTCTGAAGAATTTAAAAAATAACTACGATAAAAATGAATTAAAAACAGCAGGTAACAATAGTAAGCAACTCTGGAAACATATTAAAAACGTCACCAATATGTCTAAACAGCGTGAAGCAAATTCGAGTTTACTGCTTACTAATCCTTCACCAGTCTTGTCAGCTAACAACGTTAATAACTTTTTTGTCAATATTGGGAAAACTCTTGCCGAACAGATTCCGAAACATTATTGTGACCAACCTTTTCAAAAATCAATCAATATCTGTAACCTGAAATCTTTTGTTATGCTTGACACTGACGAAGACGAAATTACTCGAATCATTTCTGGGCTAAAAGATGACTGTGCAGTTGGATTGGATAACATAAGCAATAAGATCCTTAAACTTTTTAAGCATATATTGGTACCTCCTTTAACGCATATTTTTCGAATCTGTATTTCCAAAGGTATTTTCCCGACTTGTCTAAAAAAGGCAGTTGTAATCCCTGTCTTTAAATCTGGAACTAAAGACTTAGTTAATAATTATAGGCCAATATCGTTACTCCCCTCAATATCAAAAATATTAGAGAAAATTGTAAACAATAGACTGGTTAACTATCTAGAAAAAAATAACTTTTTGTCCTCTGCGCAATTTGGTTTTAGAGCAAAATTATCTACAGCCGATGCGGTGCATAGCCTAACAAATTACATTTCAGAAGAACTCGGCAAAGGGAACCAGACCCTGGGAGTCTTCCTTGATTTAGCCAAGGCCTTCGACACGGTGTCTGTTTCTGTTCTTCTAAACAAATTACAGGCCATTGGAATAAGGGGAACGCCCCTGAAACTACTCGCTGACTACTTAGATGACCGATACCAATGTGTTAGAATAGATAATATCACGAGCGCTGAGCAGAAAAGTACTGGTTTTGGTGTTCCTCAGGGAAGTATTCTGGGCCCCACGCTATTCCTGATTTACATTAACGACTTGTGCAATCTTAATATTAAAGACGGCAAAATTATATCATATGCCGACGACACTGCATTAATATTTACCGCTAAAACCAGTAGCGATCTGTTCCAAGTCGCTCAATTAGGTTTTAATAATGTGACTAACTGGCTTCAAAGCAATTTACTTACACTAAATGCTGACAAGACAAAATATATTCACTTCTCCATGCGCAAGCCTCAACTTAACATTGCTAACCCTCAGTTATATGCCCATCAATGTGGTATACGTTCAGTCAACATGTGTAATTGCCCTTTTATCCTCGAAACGAGCAACATAAAATACCTCGGAGTAATAATGGACGACACACTGTCTTTCAGAAAACATATTGATAGTTTAGTTAAAAGAGTACGCAAATTAATGTATGTTTTTAAAAAATTGCGAACATTTGCAGATTCAAAACTAATAACACAAGTTTATTTAGCCCTATGTCAATCTATAATTCAATACTGCATTACTTCATGGGGTGGCGCAGCAAAAACCAATTTACTTCCTCTTGAAAGAGCTCAGAGAGCAATTTTAAAGGTAGCAAACTTCCATCCCTTTTTCTTTCCCACTGATCTGCTTTATAAATCCTGCAACGTGCTGACTGTTCGCCAACTTTTCATTATGCACTTAGTATTAAAACAACACACCATGCTTACCTACACTGCTGACATTACAAACAAGAGACGGAATGATATAGTATGCGCATCAAATTTTACTTCAAAACATGTCTTTGTGGAAAGATTTTTTACATTCTTAGGCCCATTTCTGTACAATAGATTAAATAGAAAACTAAGTATCTATAAATTGAATTATTTTAGCTGTAAAAAAATTATACTTAAATATTTACTAACCATCGCCTATGCACAGACAGAAGAGCTACTTGTTGTCTGCAAATAGAAACGCTTACATGCAATTTTACTGTTACTAACCTAAATTAGATTTAGTTTTCACTTTATACTCATTGTTTAATTTATTACATTAAGTATTTATGCACTTCCTAGCCTGAAGCACAGGTTCAACCTAGTTCAGGCAAATAAGAAATTGTGTTCTATTTTAATTGTTAAGAAACTTATTGTAAATGTGCCCTTCTTATAAATAAACGATTATTATTATTATTTTCATTTATTACTTAAACATACATATTGATTATATTTTTAAATATTTTTTATAAAAAACATTAAAAAAGAAAAACATTTAAAAATACAAAAAACAGTAGTCCATCGGCATCAGGAACAAGGTCCAAGCTGCCGGTGGTTAGGGCTCTAGAGAGAGGAACCTCCTCACTATGCGTGCCGTGTCGAGGAGTACTGCTTTCTGAATCAAGCCCTTGACCCAGCCGCGTAATGAGAGCCTCCTGAGGTGTTGGTCGAGGCTCTTCGCTATTAGGCCATTGACCGTAATGATTATCGGTACAATGATTGCAGAGTCCACATCCCACATGTCGACAACCTCGTGTGCTAAGTCAAGATACTTTATCTTTTTATCATTCTCAGCTTTCACGAGATTCTCGTCATGAGGGACAGCGATATCAACAATCATTGCACGGCGCTCTCGTCGATCTATCACCACAATATCAGGTTTATTGGCTACAATAGTCCTGTCAGCGATGATAGATCGATCCCAGTACAATGTGGCATGCCCATTCTCGAGAACTGGGTCGGGCACATACCTGTAGTATGGTACTTCGATTTCCACAAGGTTGTACTGCAAGGCAAGTTGCTGGTGGATAATCCTAGCCACTAGATTGTGTCTGTGCAAGTACTCGCCGTTAGCAAGACGAGAACAACCGGAAACAATATGTCGGATTGATTCACCGGGACGGTGGCATGCCCGACAGATGTCAACCGTACCGTCCTTAACAATGTATTTCCGATAATTATTCGTCATAATAACTTCATCCATAATTGCACAGACAAAACCTTCGGTTTCCCCGAAGAGGTCGCCGAAACGTAGCCAGGATACAGACGCCAAAAAGTCTACATCAGGCCCATGGAGGGCCCGGAAAAAGCGTCCGTGAAGCTCTTTGCCTTGCCATATTTCCTGACGATCGTTGGTATCAAGTACTGCAGGTTTGCGCCAGTTCTCTTTCGCCAAGGAGAGTGGGGTAAGGCCCTTGTCCACTGCGACCACATCTCGATGCATCTCCACGTCAGTTTGAAGAAAATATTCTCTGAGACTGCAAATCTCGCGGTTGTGGAGGGTTTTAGCATTTAAGAAGCCGCGACCCCCACACTTCCGCGAGAGGTACAGTCTCATTACTGATGACCGTGGGTGATGCATCCGATATGCCGTCAGCAATGTACGGACCTTCCTATCCAGAGCGTCAAGTTCCGTCTGAGTCCATTTGAGTATGCCGAAAGAATACATTAAAACCGGCATGACCCAACCGTTGAAGGCACGCACCTTGTTTCCGCCTGATAAAAGACTATTTAACACTTTATTCAGGCGGCCAAAGAAGCGCTCCCTCAACGATTGCTTCATATCGGCAGTATTGATGCCTAATGCTTCCGACATACCCAAATACTTGTAGGTTTCGGTTGAAGAGAGGGATCTAAGGTGTATGGAATCCGAGAGTTGGATTCCCACGGATTCCGTAATCCCCCCTCTCTTTACATGCATGACCGCACATTTGTCCACACCAAATTCCATCCTGATGGCGCTACTGAACGTTTCTGTTACTCTCAGTAGCTCCATCAGTCGCAAATTGTTGGGGGCAAAGAGTTTCAAGTCATCCATGTAAAGGAGGTGAGATATCACCTGACCACCTCTTTTCAACCGATAGCCTAGACCTGAATCCTCCAGCAATGTGCTAAGAGGATTCAAGGCTAAGCAAAACCAAAGTGGACTCAAACTATCGCCCTGAAATATTCCCCGCTCAATCCTGATCGGTTCATCGGTCCCCCGGATCCGTCGACATCCTGGATAGAGAAGGACCGTCCTCCATTGCCTCATACACGACATCAAGAAGGTGCGTAGAGTTGCGTCTATCTTGTACAACTCCAGCACCCTAATGAGCCATGTATGTGGCACCGAGTCATAGGCCTTCTTATAATCTATCCAACATGTCGACAAATCCTTACGGGATCTACGAACCTGTTGGCTTATGGCCATGTCTATAAGGAGTAGCTCCTTAGTACCACGGGACCTATTCTTACATCCATTCTGAGACACAGACATAATTGAGTTACAATCAATGTGATGTGCAATTTTAGCTCTAAGAATGGATGTAAGGACTTTATAGACCGTTGGCAAACATGTGATTGGTCTATAGTTTTTAGGTTCCGCAGTACTACCTGATTTATGGAGCAGGTGGGTAACTCCTGTCGTAAAGAACAGTGGTAGCGACCCAGTCTCTAAAGATGATTGGAATTGCGAGGCTAAACAGGCGTGTGACATTTGTAGCCATTTAATCCAAAAATTGTGCAGTCCGTCCGGTCCTGGAGATTTCCAGTTAGGCAACGGACGGACTGCACGGGCCACATCCAGAGGACTAATTGTAATAGCCTCCATGTCTGGTACTGAATCACACGTCTGTTCAACAACTCGCATCCAATCACCTTCAGTGTGACTAACGGGCACCGACCAAATGCTTCGCCAAAAAGCACTCATGGCTTCTTTATCCGGCAGACGTACGTCAGTCACACCTTGAGTGGAAATGGGCCGCTCCCATGCTCTGTATACCCACCTTTCATCGCTCTGGAACATGCGGTTCTGAGTGTACCGATCCACTCTTCGCTTATACCGACGGATACGGTTTGCCCATGCATAAACTTTCTGCTTCAGGAAGTCGATGCGCTCTGTGACACGGGATACATATTCTAGAGGACTAATACTAGTTCCCGAGAACGCCCGCCTCACAAAGCGCATCACCCTTGGGCGTGTATTGCCCTCCCTGAAGCAGATAAGCTTCCCGATGAGTACCCTGGCCTCATTAATACGACGCTCAATCCTGCACTGCCAGGCTGGTGCGGCGGGTTTCGGTTGTACAGCTTGGTCAGTATTTGGAAATTTGACACGAGCTATACGACATGCCGCAACAGCCGTACAATACAAGATTGAGTGTGTATCGCAAAGGTCTGCGCTACTTTCAATGAAATTTGGTAACAGCGCATCCAGGGCACACACCAGTGCTCTGTTTTTTTTATTCATGGGCAAACGTGGTAGCCGTGGTCTAAGGTCAGGTAATGTGAACCGGTACTCACGGATTGCATCCTCCAGTACGCTCCTTAATTCCACATTGCATAGGTTATCTGCAGATATAGCCCTGGTGTCCTCCTCCACAGCATGCTGATTTTCCCGCAGTGGAACTTCAGCAGGCGCATGTACGACATTCTGGGATGGGGGAGGGTTACTAGCAGAGCTACTCTGCATTTCCGAGCGTAGCCGATCAAGTGTAGCGTCATCCAATCTATGATTGTGTTGAATGACGCGCACTTGATCCGACAATCGTTGGGCCGTGACGTTGATGGCTGGTTCAAGTACCTGAAACAGAGAGAGCATCCGACCCCGGTACGCTGTAAGATTAATTCCTCCCTCTGTAGCCCCATAATATGCGCGCATCACATTTTCATTCATGGACTGGGTCCATCGTATGCGCGACACATTTCCACCGGCAGCGGGGACCCTGTTCGGGGCCTGATTGCCTCGAGGTCCCAAGCTCGCTGGTGGCCGGCCTCTCCCCTGCCGACGTACAGGTGTTGGCGACGTCGGCGGGGAAAAATACTCATCGCTCGAGCTCGACGCAACTACCACGGCCGGTGTCGTCACAGCGCTCACGGTGGGGCTGGGTACCGGCGGCGGCGAGGCGGAGCTGAGCGAAGAGTCCGGAGGTGGTGGGCGTGCTCGTCGTTTAGCTGCTCTCGTCAACATTTTTCCGTTTTCTTAATCCTTGTTTTATCGGAGGTGACATGACAGATGTCACCTCGGCAGTTTTTGATGAAAGTCTAGATAATGGTTCATTTTGCTATTTTTTCATGTTGTGGTTATTTTGGGGGTGAAGGTAGTGTAGAGTTCCAAATAAAATAAAATAAACTGCGTCTAAAATTAAAAGAACTGAAAATAATATGAAAACGAAATTTGTGACTTTTGTTGACGTTGGTGTTGCCAGCTTATTATTATTATTATTATTAATTACTCACTTTAGCAAGGTGCGTAATCTACTTTTATTTCAACTACCAATCTACCTACCGTGATAAAATATACCTACTCAAAATAAAAACTCAAGTTAATGAAAACAAAGTTTTTCCCCAAGTCTGTTTTATTCAGCCGATTTTTATTTTCAGCCAGTATATTTTTGATCTAATGCATAACATTTTATATTAAATTAATGGGAGACATTAAACCTCTGAGGTAAATTTATATCTGAATAAAAAATTAAAACAATGCAGAAATGTTGTATGAAATCTGATTCTTGCTCTGGAAAACAGTGCAACAATGAGATTTCATACAACATTTCTGCACTGTTTTGGTTCTAAGCAAAAAATACGTGCTTTGTGATCGGTTTTGTAGTGAACTACTACGTAGTTGAAATAAAATTGATTTTATCAATCTGTCAGTCTTACTATCAGTTTAATAGGTGTGATGACTGTTCGTTAGCTCTTCAATATCGGTGAATGTCAATAAATTAACTCATGATTTCATTTCGTTATCATTCCGATTTCCGAGGAACTCATGGCTAAGTATTAACAGTCGCACGTGTCGATCCATCAGGTTAAGCTACACTTGCCGGGGTTGGTCCGTGGATGGGTGACCATCTTTAAATACCGAGACTCCTCCGTACCTCGAAATGGACGTAAAACCGTTGGCCCCAGCTGTCATTCGTGGATCTTTGTCGATATTCTAAAGAAAATGATAACACTGACAGCTCTTAAACGTGGTTTATGTGCTGATCGCGTTCAGTTTCATTGGTGAAATTCGCCCTAAGTCGTGCAGGTATCACGGTCGTAGCAAGTCTGCTTGTACGAAATACGCCTCATCGAAAACATTCTAATTTCATCTATTATTGGTATGAACTCAAGAAATATTGTCTTACGCATGAAAAACATAAAACGCACTCAGACGAGCTTGTAACAATTATTTGACTACTCAGCCCACGCACAGCATTACTTTAAAGGAGTGATACTAAGCTGTCTGCATGCTTATCTTTGTCGTTGACTGTACGTGCTGTCACACTCCCATACATTTTGATTAATGATAACGATTGTAGACTCAGACGATGTCTGGGCTTTCTGATCGGTATGCAAGTCACGATTAAGTGCGTAGAGAATTGTCGCTTGTCGAAGTGTAGGTAAAGCGCATTGGTAAGGTTAAGGCACCTGTCTGCCGCCGGCGATTGGCGAGCAGAGCTCGCAACTTATAACGAGTTGGCGAGTGACGAGCAGTGTGCGATGGCGACGAGTGATTACTCGCTGGTATCCATATGTATTTAGCGTCAGTCTCTTAGCGAGTGTTCTGCCCCCCAAGCGAGAGTTGCTGAACGAGTATTCTCTTCGATAGCTCTTGTCACTGCGACAAACGAGTACTCGCCGGCGGTGTGTACAATCAGCGATTTAAGTGCAGGCCACACCGCCAGCTAGCGAACGAGCGAGCAAGGCGAGGGAAACTATACAGTATGTAACAAAAACCCTGTGGTTCCTTTTAAGGATGTATACATTAACCTACAAGCCCAACATTGGTGGAGTTCTAATTAAAAAAAAATAAGAATTGGCTAGTCGAGAAGTCAAAATCAAAGAACTAAAGAGCTAAGAAATCAGTTAAGTAATCATTACAAATATTAATAATTAAATATTTATTTTAATTGTTTTTGTTGAACAGTTTTTATAAATGATTTGCTTTATTACGTATGTATACCGATTCGTAAAACGTAGGTAGAAGGAACAAGAGGGTTTTTGTTATATATTGTATAAACTAAGCGAACCTTTGGCGAGCTAAACTATGTCTGTCTTATTACAAAACAATATTTATATTTTGACATGTCTTAAACCATGGAGCCAGTTTTTGTAATAAGAACGTAACAGTGATTGAAATACCGTTCTTTATACAAAACTGAAAACTTAGTTCGGTACTAAGTTGTCAGTTTTGTGTTTAGGAAGTTTACCAAAGCCGGAATAAGGTTCGAAATTCAATAATGGCTTCATGTTTTAAACCTGGGTCTGAAGATAAACCTTGTTTTGTAATAAGGGGGTGTGGGTTCACACCGAAAACTACGGACGGATGGGGAGTGAGCGGGGAGCGAGCGAGCCGGTCGAGCATCGTTCACCGCTTTTCATACTTCGGTTCACACCGCGAACTACAGTGCGAAACTACGCTAACGAGGTGAACGAATAGCATCGCTGGCATTGTCAGATATTTCGGTCACAGCGTTTGTATCGCTGACGTAGTTTATCTCTGTAGTTCGGGATGTAAACCAAAGTAAGAAAAGAGGTGAACCGATGCTCGCCAGGCTCGCTTGCTCGTTCGCTAGCTGGCGGTGTGGCCTGCGTTTTATGTATCTCTTTTACTCACACGGGACCTGCAATTTTTTGTACGTTTCTTGAGTGAGAAAATCATTGATAGCTAGTCGGTTCCCCAACGACAGTTGGACAGAGGGTGAGGAAACCGGCATGTCCTAGAAACAAAAATTCGTAGACATGTGGCATATACCAATCCACACTGGGCCCGCGTGGTGGGTTACGGATTTACGGCCCAGTGTCTCTCACAGAGAGGAAGCCTGTGGCTATCAAACCACAAGCCAAGTCTGTCTCGTGAGGTAAAAATATTCAAGCGAGCTCATGGGAGTCGCCAATATATAACCTGCCTTATACGTCCATACGGTTCATAGTTAATTGCCCATGTCAAGAATAATAAGCCAGCAATGTCACATCGGCAGAACCATATTATATTCACGTATGACATAGCCCTATGTGTAAATATGAGTACGGAGGTCGACAAAGCCGGGTTCAGTCGGGAATTGACAAATTGCAATGGGAAATTGAATGGAATATATGGATTTTTCCTGTTAATAGGTTCAGTTATCCAAAAACTCATTGGACTAAAATACAATCACACAAATCCTACATCCTAGCAATTAATTTTGAAGATAAGATAGGTATTCCTAAGACGTGACCTCTTGATGGCGCATTAAGAAGTTATATTTTGTTGAAAATCCACGCCTGTGGACGCAACTAGGTGCTTTCAAAATCCACGTGGACGAAGTCACGGGCAAGAGCTAGTCTATAAATAAACAAATGTCTAGACGCACAAATAAAACGTCATTTAATTACATATTCATGCTACGCTACACATTGCACGATAATTTCTAATGCCACTGCAAGATATTATGTCCCATCACACCATTGAAAACCAAATGGCTCGGACAGATGCGCGGGAAGCTCGATTTACATACACATTTAAATCTTGTTCAGAAATTTAACTACTAGTTCTGAATATTGTACTCGAAATGGAGGATGAAATGAGCTTTATTTAAGGCTCGTGCAGACTGGCGTGAAATCGCGGCCTCGATAGGCAGTGCGACACTTTCCAGGAAGTTCGCGATAGCAATTAAAGTACATTAATTTCTATGAAAATAATAAACTTACTAAAATCAATCAATCAACTCAGCCTATCGCCACTTCCCATCGTCCACTGCTGGACATTGGCCTCTCCCAGGCTGCGCCACAACACCCTGTCCTCCACCTTCCGCATCCAGTTTGTCCCAGCCACCGTTTTAAGGTCGTCGGTCCATCAAGCTGGGGGCGTCCCACACTACGCTTGGCGATACGCGGTCTCCACTCTAGGACTCGTCTGCTCCACCGGCCATCCATAGGACAATCTGGAGTCTAGACAAAATCAAACAGGTTGCTATTTTAATTGTATAATTTATTATTTTTATGACATTTATTTTAAATTCTGTGATTACCTTAACTCACACTGATATTGTTACGAGTATTTTTTAGGAAATCGTATATATTTTTTTTATTTTTTTAAATATGTGAGCACCATGTATCTATCACATAATTAATTTATCTGTCATTGCTTCTTCCTTAACTCTTTTTATTACCTATTGTGGTATAGTAATTTTATTCTAGGTGCATCGTCTTCACATATAATTATATAATTAATGTACCTATAAAAATATTGTACAAGATTTTAAAAGAGTACCGGTGGAGTTTCTTGCCCATTCTTCTCCATACGAAACTACCTTTTGGAAGGGGCGACTAGAATCAATTCAATTTTTTTGTAAATATTGACGTTCAAAAGTGCCTTTATTGCCTATTTGACTTTGACATCGGTCCTTCGACAAACATGGCCAGCCCACTGCGACTTCAGTTTGCTTACTCTGCAAGCTATGTAACTGTTACGTATAATAGTTAACATTATACTTACATTTAATAAAGACATCTCAATGTTTTGATAAGTCGTAGAAACCACGCGTAGGAGGTGAGCCGCTAGGGATAAATAAAGGCAATGATTTCCACAGTCGATGTTGAGTTGATACATTATAGTTTTGTAGCATTAGAATGGTTTTTCAAGTAAGGATTGTAACTTTAACGTACCCCGAAACTTGTCAGAGGGGCAAAGTTTTAAGGTTCTAGGTTGCCATTTGGTTCTTTTTAACAAAACTTAACGGAGCCTTGAGCCCTTTGTGTGCTAATTGCAACAAGTATCCTATAATAATATAAGATTCCTGTTCAGGATAAAGCGGGAGGAAACGCCCGGGTGTCGCCACTGTGTGGATCGCCCGGAGGACACGGTGTGTCCTCACGGAGGCGATCGGCGGCGGCGATCTCTCGCGTCTGGCCCTGGTTCGGAGCGAGAGTGCATGGGAGGCTGTCACCTCCTTCTGCGAAGCAGTAATGCTCGCGAAGGAGGAGGCGGAACGCGTGAGGGAGAGGCAAGGTTCGCGTCCTCGCGCTCCTGGTCGCCGCTGGAGACGCCCCGGGCGTCGGGAGTCGCAAGCCGATTTCCGGCCACCGTAGGCGCGAACCTACGGACAGTGAGCGATGGGTAGCTCGCCGTCCGATAAGGGTCGACGGCGCGTTGTGTTCCACGAGCGCCTCAAAGAGATGTCAGCACCAACTGACGGCTTCGCCCAGAGCGGGAGAAGTTATTGGATGATTTACCACCCAGAAAAAAAATAAAGTAAGGATTATAGCTTTAACGTACCCTGAAACTTGTCAAGGAGGCGAAGTTTTAAGGTTCTTACTAGTCGCCAAGCTAAGGTCCTAGGTTGCCATTTGGTTCCTTTCAACAAAACTTAACGGAGACTTGAGACCTTTGTGCGCTAATTGCAACAAATATCTTGTTACATCATTAAAACTTCTGAGTTTTGCATTCGATAATCTTTTTGTTTTACCAAACTTTGAACGGAGTTCGGTTCGATCGGTTTTCAATATTAATTTTGTGCTTGAATTGTTTTTAGTTATTTTTTGTTGCCAAGGCTGAAAAGCCACAAGGCTATCGTTAGTTTTCTGAGAAATGTGTAAGTAAATATGATAGGATTTGTAATAAACCTTTGATTATTTATGTCTAGATAGAGGTTCGCGCTGCAATAGAACTAAAACAAACAGCACCCTAATTGTGCAACACGGTTTGAATCGGAATGATTTGAAGTATATTGCTAATCCATTGCTTCATATGTTAGAAAAATTTGTCTGCTTAACAACCTAAATAGTAATAGTAATTTTAATTTCATAAAAAAGACGTACAGTCTGTTACAAAGTAGGATGACAACTTAGGAATAGTTTACATCTGAGATGAGAAGATATTAATACAATTTTACGATCTCATTTCCTAGCTAGGTTACTTAGTAGCCTGTATTAAGGACAATCAGCCTCATTTTCCGAAAAATAGGACACAAGTATTGCTTAGACTGTTACATAATTATTGACAAACAATTTTGAACAATTTGATAAACCTATAAAGGTCAATACAAGAACTGTGTGTTTGTGTGTGTATATGGACGTGGGTGTGTGTGTGAGTGAGTGTTTGTGTGTGTGTAATAATAATATGAGTTAATAACGCAATTAATGTTGTTGAACTGTCAAATTGAAACCGATTCCTACTGATAGTGTGTCAATTAGCCCACAGGTCAACTTTGTTAAGCTGGTGTGCGTGACAGCTACGTGTTACACTCGCGCCACGTCATTGAGCTGTCATTGTGTTATTCTAGAGTGCGTGAACTTTGCGGCCAACAGTTGGACGCAATGTTTTTTCGACAAGTCACAGCTTTGACTGTCTATCTAGCTAGACATATTTCTATCTTTGTAATAGACTTAATTACTTGGTTAAAGGTAATGTATTAATAAAATAGGCTGCTAGCTGCTATCCTACACCTTTTTAGGGTTCCGTATATCAAAAGGAAAAAACGAAACCCCTATAGGATCACTCGTGTGTCTGTCTGGCTGTCACAGCCGGGTTGGTTCGTATCTACTGGCCCGATTAAATTACAATTTGGTACACATATTAATTTCTGTGACCCAAACACGGAGGTGTAACGTAAATAAATTAATTTTGAATATGACACTTTTGGGGGGTAATATAGAAATAATAAAAAAAAGTTTTATGAACTGTACTGTGTGACGTATCAAATGAAATGGCTTGTTGTGAGGGTCTCAAATATATAATTTGTTATAGTTTAAAAATAAATAGTTTTAAAGTTATTTATGGAAAAATTGTCCAAATTTTTGTCTTACTTGTTTTGGAGATAAGGGAGGGGGGGCCTTATCTCCAAAACAAGTAAGACAAAAATTTTGAAAAATTAATTATAGAAAATAGTTCTTTACTTATAGATTACAGGAAAACCTATAAGATAAAGAAGTCTTAATATTGTGCGTAAAAACTTACATTTGCAGTTGGATTGTATGGGAGAACATGTTTTTCAACTACAATGTTAAGTTTGTTTTTGGGATAAATTCATCCCAACTATGGAACCCTTCTTCATTGTGTGTGTTCCGACACGCACTTGGCCGTTTTTTTTTTAAGTTACTAGTAATTAAAGTTTTCAAAGAAGTTATTAAGTTCCGTGATATTTTATTGCTTTTAGTTCATCGAGAAATAATATGAAGCTGTTGTTTTGATCTTCTATTTTACAGCTCGTGAACGGGGCGATAAATTGATATTGAATTCCAACAATATTGTTATTCTTTTAGGTACTAACGTTTAAACATTATTGAGCTGGATTTTCTATACAATTCTGTTTTCTTGCTTCTTCGTGTGGTTAGTGACTAACCTGGGTCTACTCTGAAGATAAAACCGAAGTATCGCCCGAATGTTCAGCCTTTGCCTGACTACAGGGTTATGTACTTGAGTACAGATTTTAACATAGAACCAGGGCCCCAAGTCTGCTATTTTTATAAATTCAGTCATTCCAACACGATCCCATTGTCATTTTGCTAAAAGTTCGTAATCTGCTAAATTCATAATGGTCGATCATTGGTCGGTCAATGTTCTCATAATAGAATTGTGATATTATAATGGCATTGTCGTATTGCCATTATTATAAAACCCATTAGTAGAAATGTCATTCATTTGTCATTATGTACGAGATTACCAATAAATGCAATTTCTAGCAATGCAGTGTCAGTGGCCGACCATTGGAAAGTCATAATGACGCCATTATAATAGTAGATTACCAAACTTGTCAAAATCAACAATTATGAAAACAATCCTAGCATCTGTATTTTTATGGCAAATAAATGTATCATTTATACATACCCATATATTTTTTTTATTTTCTCGTGTCTTCTTCATATACCATCACGACGGCGGAGTTCCGCTAGTTAATTTAAATTTACCCTGTATTAGTAATCGTAAGTAGTAAGGATGTTTCTTTCTATTGTCCTTTCCGTAGTACAACATTACAGGGCTAAGACCAGCCTCAAGGCCAGTGCAGCATTCTATTCCCGGCCTGCACCTGTCACAGTTTGACTGATTACCCAAACGTGATGCAGTAGCCAGTACGGAGGATTCATGTGCATAGCTAAAATATTCATAGCACGTTCCGATCCCTGTTAGTCTGTTTGGAGGGTAAGCAGATATGTGTGAGGGGTGAGGGGTATACATAAATGTTACTGTGGTTGGTTCTGGCATTAATATAAGTGATCACTTTTATGATGATTGATACACAAAGTGTAAATGCAAAATCTGGAAACCTCTTAAGGGGTCATTGTATTCATCATTATGAACAACTTTTACTATGGGACCAAAAATGCTGAAAAAATCAGCTGTTCCCTACACTAGGGAACTAGGGTCGCTGCTATGGGACCAAACCTGAAATCACGAAAAAAATATATGCTGTTCCCTACATTTATGTTCGCATAACTCGTCAAAATGTACGGAACAGCTGATTTTTTTTTCGCGATTTCAAGTTTGGTCCCATAGTAAAAATTGTTCATAATGATGAGTACAATGACCCCTTAAGAGATTTCGTGTATGAATAGATACACCTTATATACAACAAATTTCAAAGCGAGTTAGACGCGAGCTCAGATGTAGCTGTTAGACAGGAACTTTACAACGTTGCTTGTTGCCAATAGGTATGGCGTAGTACTTTCCCTTCACGGATTATCGATAGAATTCAGAAGAGCGAAATATTTTCAATCGAGATAATTGATTACTCGATTACCGCAGTGGCCAACGCTACGGGTCGTGAACTCGTGAGTTCTCCGTTCTTTTCCGCACGAAATTAATATTTGTGTGCTTATTGCATTGAAATAAGTTTCCCACGATACAGAAGAGAATTACTATATCATCATTCCAGCCGAAAGACGTCCACTGCTGGACATAGGCCTCCCCCAAACACTGACACTTCACCAATGTCCATTGCGTTATTTACGTTGTTGAGCTGACGAATTTTTCAAACATATGAAGCAATGGCTTAGCAATATCTTTGAAAACTCTCGGATTCTGATTGAAATTTAAAGATTATTACGCAATTAGGGTGCTGATCTCAATAAAATATTTTTTTCGGAAATTTATGAAAACCAAATGATTAAAATACAGTCTTCTCCTGTACCCACGCCACAGTGCAAAAATATATGAACTTTAAAATGTCAGCAGAACGGTCGGCTCGTTTGAACAACGCTCGTGTGTTATAATGTTACGATCAAAGGCGGTAATGGCTGGTGTAAAGGGATCATTAACTGCGGATGAGTCAACACAGGTGGACGAACACATCATAGGTTTGAGTTTGATTTTTTGGATAGAGATGGTGAAAAATGTTGGGTTAAGGTGCATTAACAAATCAAAGCATTAAAGTCGTATTTAAACGAGACATATATGGACTCTCATACAACTTTTGGTGGCCGCTGCTCGCATGTATTTGGCCAGTACAGCAATTTCGATTTATCTCGAAGAAGGTTGTCAAAATAATGCTCGAATTTCCAAGCATGTTGGAGGAAAGGGTATTTATTAAACCCAGTACGCCGTTTGATAAAACATTGCTGGACCGTAGTAATGTTCCAAATTCAAAAAACGCTTCTGCAATGGATTTCATTTTCTTTGACCGTAAATTCGATACTTCACGTGTTCTTTTTTCGAAAATAATGACAATATTTCCATGCATGTTTGAGAAAAATAATTTTACTACTTTGCATGGCAGTACTAAAAGGCCTGCAATAAAAACAACGTAGGACGAGTTAAAAACATGCACAGTCTTATTTGTAAACGCATGTTAAATTTTAATCAATTGATAAGCAACTGATTAGCAAAATTCATATTCATAAACACTATTTAGCGCTAACAGATCGCTAAGCAATTGATTAGTAGCTGTCAAATTTAAACACCACCGCTACCCTGTTTAGAGCTTGCTAAGAGGATGCTAAGAGGGAAGATGGCGGATTTTATTTCAGTCAGCTGATCGATTCAATAAGATTATTGTGTGCTTCGAGGTAATTTTGTTCTGAGCCTTAGTAAATATGGATTTCGAAAATCTTTTACGGGATTTCAGAACGACAGGAGAATTTAACGTCGGCGGGAAGAAAACCTACACAGCTCGTTTAAATCCGCTACGAAAATGATTAGGTACCCATTACATACTTCGAATGAAGAAGTACATATACATGATGAAAGGATGTATAGGGAAAGCTCAATCAGGAGGAGGCTCAGTAGGTGCTCAGAAGGTTTGAAGAGAATAAGTTCGTGAGGAAGCTCATCAGAGATAGTGATTACCCAATGTGTTATCCCATGTGCCCATCAACAGCTACAAGGCCCAGAACTAAAGAAAAGCCATGTTGTGGTAGTCACACACAAATAACAAGAGTCGTTTTGAAGAAAACAATATATTTTGATAAATAATAAAGCTACATTTTTGTTATAAATTCATTATTTTTTTATTTCCAATATTCTTCCTCCAAAGACATGGGTGCCATTCTTTTCTCATGCCACTCTCATTCCTCATCTTTTTCACGTAGAATGGTCTCCTCCCTCGCCATCTTTGCGAAGTTCAATAGTAGTGGTGCTAGGTGCTAGTGGCTTTCATAGCAGCAGTCAACTCGTATGTTAGTGTCTTTAATAACAATTTCGTAATTTTTATTTCTTTTTTAATTTTTATGTCAGTGTCTCAGCAGATACAAAAATCGTGGTTTTGACAACTTTATTCGTAATACTCTGCTTTGTTAGTCGACTATTTTGATTATAATCTGTGCCGAACGCATATTGTCTCCTCTATTTCGTTTCGCGACTAATCACCTGCTAACTAGCGTTTCTAAATAAAGAAAAATTAATCACTGATTAGGAGCTAACCAATTACTAAGCTAATCAGTGGCTAATCAGTCATTAGCGAGATTTTTATAAATAAGGCTGGCAGTTTTCAAATAAAAGCACACAGACACGGAGCAACAAACAACACACCTCGTCGCTGCCTAACTTTTTATTCAGTCTGATACCTTCCAAGCAAAAGCATGCTTGCTAATAAGCATATCGTGTTCATAGATCTAGTAGTAATCTAATATTTATAAATGTTTTGAAAACATTTATTTCTCTGGGTACCTAGGTTTTTTTTTTTTTTTAGGTCGGAATTTATTAAATAACTTCTCCCGCTCTGGGCTGAGCGGAAGGGCGTGTCAGACTTTTACTGCCTAAAACCCACCCGTGTTCCTTCCGTTGCCTGTGTGCCAGGGCCACGATACCCCTTTCGGAAAACTCGCAACCCTGGCAGGCATTAGTCAGCTTGCGACTCCCGACGCCCGGGGCGTCTCCTGCGGCGGCTAAGGGCGTGAGGGCGCGAATCCTGTCTCACCCTCACGCGTTCCGCCTCCTCCTTCGCGAGCATTACTGCTTCGCTGAAGGAGGTGACGGCCTCCCATGCACTCTCGCTCCGAACCATGGCCTGAACCAAGCCCGGACGCGACAGATCGCCGCCGCCGATCGCCTCCGTGAGGACACGGCGGTGCTCTGCCCAAGCTGGGCAGACCACCGTATGTTCCACCGTGTCCTCACAATAAAGTCATGTGTCCTAATTATTGTAATAAATAATGTGTATAATTCCGAATGAAATGAAAATAAAATCTAAAATCGAATTATCTACAAAAGTGACATCGAAAGACCTCAGTAGAAGCTTAATTTATCCGAATGTTCATATATAGTAAAATTGTTTGCTGCATTTGCCAAAAATTAGGTTTTGGTAACAGTAACGAATCGCTGTAAATCCGACTCCACGCAGTCTTGTATGCCCGATTCAGCAACAGATACAAGACTGCGTGGAGAGATAATTCGATTTTATTTTCATTTCATTCGGAATTATACACATTATTTATTACAATACCTAGGACACATGACTTTATTTTATGCAAAATTAGGAGATTCAATTATTATAGTACTCGATATTATGACAGAATAGTTTTAGAAGTAAAGACAATTATGAAAAACAAAATTTCGAATTTTTGAACATTATGGTTACTGAAGTTTATAGCAAACGTGTTATGGATAATGTTTTTCGGACAGAACGGGTAGAACACTTCCTCAAATGTCGCATGTTTTAAAAGTCAGCCTGTATATTAGCCTGTTTCATTTTCTCTTAGCTTCCTAGTCAGGTCCTGCTCCACATTAAAGGTAACAATAACGGCAAAATTAACAATTACCCTTACAATTATCGTTCACAACATTGTGCTGATCTTTTACGACATTTTCGGCGCCCGCGCCACACATTAGCATATTTGTTGGAACATTATGGAGCTGCTGGCTTACTCAGGTAGTTGTAATGCAATGTTTTGTGTACCGTGGAGGGCGGAATGGATAAGCATTGCTCCCTACACAGTACCATTCCATTGTATAAATGGAGTGATCATTATAAACTGGAGAAGTGCTGTTCACAAGGCTAGTTAAAGGCCCCGCAGACAGGCGCGACGCGTAGTATTCTGGTGGAACAATTTCCATGAAATTTTTATCAAGAGTCGCGTCGCGCTGTCGCGTCGCGCCTATCTGAAGGAGCCTTTAGGCATGGCAGATTGTTATTATTACATATTTTTTTTAAATTTTTGACATTCTGTTTTTTATGTAACTCAATTTAAATTGTATTATTTAAATTCAATGTTGCGATTAGTACTTATTAAATTAATTTGCTCACCTCATTAGGTTATAATAATACAGTGGTACCTTATACACCTGTAACATCTTTTTTAACATGTATTATGCAAATAAATTATTTGATTTAATTTGATTTCATATTATTAAATTGGCTTCATAAGTAGGTACCCAGAGAAATAAAAGTTTTCAAAACATTTATAAATACTAGATTACTACTAGAACACGTTCTAGGTATGCTCATTAGCAAATATGCTTTTTCTGGGAGAATTTCAGCCTGAATAAAAGTTAGGCAGCGACGAGGTGTATTGTTTGTTGCTTCGTGTCTGTAAGTTACTGCGTGCGTTTTTATTTGAAACAGTACATCACTAAGAATTCAAAACGAATAGGGTAAACGTTATCTAGTCGTGCACATAAAATGCGATATCGTACAGACGGCTACACATCAAGCTATACATTTCCAGTATACGCTGACCTCTCATTGTACGGAAATCCTATACAATGCGAGATCAGCTTATACTGGAAAAATATAGCTTGATGTGTAGCCGTGTGTACCTACCTACATTAAGAAAAAATAAAAATGGCTACTGGACTATAATACAATTACCTTAGTCATGTATTTATTCGCTAAGTGAACAATGTATGTTCTTTTAGAATAAATTTGGAATAAATAAAGAATTTTAAAACCCAATTGCAGGCCTTTTAGTAGTGCCATGTAATTTAAAAGCAGTTAAATTATTTTAAATACTTAATTATGAATTCATACCATCACCACGCCTGTATTCCTCAGGGTAACGGTGGGCAGAGGGGTTACGTACTCCTTCATTTCGCAATGTTTAAATACCATGTTGTAGAGGCCGAGCCTATTGCAAATAACCGGGCAAAAATCCAGACTCTGAGCTACTAAGGAATTCGTCATGGAAAAACCCAATAACACTACGACCTGGGAATACCCAGGTCCTCACTCACAGCAGGCTTAGAACGAGAACCGTATAGAAGCGTTTTGTCGACGGAAGAGAAGACAGAAAACCGGCCAAGTGCGAGTCGGCCTCGCGCACGAAGGGTTCCGTACCATACCGCAAAAAAAAACACGTTTGTTGTACGGGAGCCCCCCTTAAATATTTGTTTTATTTTAATTTAATTATTTTTTTTAAAGTAAATATATTATATAAAACTGAATATTCTGTGAATATTTCTAGCGTCTAGACTGTTGCCGCTATCAATATCGAGCAAAAACGAGCAAAAAAAAAACACGTTTGTTGTATCGGAGCCGCTTAAATATTTATTTTATTCTGTTTTTTAGTATTTGTTCTTATAGCGGAAACAAAAATACATAACCTGTAAAAATTTCAACTGTTGCTGCCGCCGCTTGTTTGAAAAAAAAAAAAAAAAAAACTGTCTAACTGTCACGGTTCATGAGATACAGCCTGGTGACAGATGGACAGTCAGACAGACGGACGGACAGAGGAGTCTTAGTAATAGAGTCCCGTTTTATCCTTTGGGTACAGAACCCTAAAAATTACGTTTCCGTGTAGACAGTAGAACATTTTCGGTAGACAAGCGATTTCTATTCTACAGTAGAGTAGAAATTCTACAGTAGAGTAGAAATTGAAAACGGCATGCTAAGTCTGTAGGATGGTCAAACAATCTTCACAAGCATTTGTTAAAATAATTTAGTACACTGCTATTCATAATTGGCAATATTTTTATGATTAAAAATGACGTTAGATACTAAGTCCTGGTAACACTGCTTCTACTTCTGGTGTCCTGAAATACAGGCTTTACAGCCTAGCTTAGGCACCAGTCTCCCACAGTATGGCTACTAAAACTATTATGTATGGATATTTTCATAATGTACTATACAGGGTTATTTTAAAAACGTCAATAACCTCTTAAGGTGTCATTGTACTTATCATTATGAACAACTTTTACTATGGGACCAAAACTGAAATCGATTTCCGGTTTGGTTCCATAGTAAAAGTTGTTCATAATCATGAGTAAAATGACCCCTTCAGAGGTTATTGACGTTTTAAAAATGACCCTGTATATTATGGTGAGAAATAAATCTTTATCTTACTGCTGTCACCAGCACCTTTAAAACCTCATACTGTGCCTCTTATATTTTTCCTGTGGTAAATTGGTATTAGGTAATGTTATTAAAACTGTTCTGCCCAACTATCGTTTGCCTTTTATCTACTGCACCTCATAGTCGCGAACAGCATTCATAATATTTACAATATTAGTAAGGATTACTCCGAAAGTGCTTATAGAAAGAGCCCTTTATCGCATTGCCAAGTACTTATGACTAAGTGTAAAGTTACGTAGGACAGCGATGCAGCTCCTCATGCTAACGTTATGACATCATCAGACAATCTGTGATGCAAATGTTGAGACATTCGTGTGCTAACAATGATATTATAAGTTTATAGACGTAGTTATAGGTTACCTACTCAACATTCGATCTTCAAAAACGGCTCAATGTCACACTATTAGATGACACGTGGAAGTAGGATGGCATGTCGTAATTATCTGGAGCGAAAAAGAGACAAGACGAAGAAAATGTGGCTTTTTTGTTTCATACTTTTTAAAGTATGAAACAAAAAAATATACTCATCTGAAATTGAGTCTGTACAAACTGTTCAATATTTATCGTCTATTAAATAATCAACTTACACGCTTACACATTTTACACGACACAGTGATTTGTTAAGGCGACGATAACCGACTTTTAATGATTTTATACTGAAGATCACGTCTAAACGAGCAGTGGTAATGATTTAAAAAAAAAAAATTAATTAGCGCATTTTCTCAATAACTTAATATGTGAATATTTTAGATTACGTTTATATTACATGGTGAAATTAATTTGTAAAGTTATGTTTAACGCGGATAAAAAACTGAGAATGGCGCAATATCTACCAAGCGTATATTTCTGAAACCTTCACCAATTTAAAGATAATTTAATTATTGATCTTTAAGTATACGCGTTTTATTAAAATACCTTTTTTTGTGTATAATAAATTAATAATGCGTCAAATTGGGGACAGCGCTCCTTGATGGGCGAGTCCTATTACTGTCTGAACGTACGACGCGTTGCGTGAGCTCAGTACAGAACATGCAAGCTAACTACTCAAGGTCACTGGCATATAACTGCGTCTTACCAACTCTTTTACGAAGCGAAAGGTATAAAACTCTAGTTAAGTTTTACATTACCCTAATCCACAAGAACCATCTCCATTTTCATCAAGGGTGCAATCGCAAACCGCACACATCGATCCAATAATTACCTGAAACAATGAAACAACATTATTAGTTTAATGATTGATAAGCCTTATCGTAATGACCGTGCAAGGGTCGTTCCAGTGCACTGAGAGTTAGCAGGCCACCTACGTGATAGGACAATGTAATTAGTATGATTATAAGGGGCTAGTTATAACAGCCACACGGGTCGATCAGGTGAAGCTACGCTAGCCGCGGACGGTCCGTGGATGGCCAATATGGCCATCTTTACATTATATAAAGATTTTTTTTTCATCAGAATGAGTTGCAAGTAATATTAGACATAGAAAAAATTGATGTGTGCCTGATATCAGAAACTCACTTCACAAAGCAATCTCACATTAAGTTTAAAGGGTACAAAGTATACCATGCACTACACCCAGACAATTCTGCAAGAGGCGGTAGTGCAATTATTGTAAAAGAAAACCTTCAGCACTATGAAAAGTTTAAATACGAAGAGAAAGAGATCCAAGCAGTCGCTATTTGTCTCCAAACCAATAAATATCCTATGACAGTATCTTCCATCTACTGTCCACCACGGTATACGATAAAAAAAATACCACTTTATGAGCTTTCTAACCCGCCTTGGAAGTAGATTCATCTTAGGAGGTGACTTCAATGCTAAAAATACGTATTGGGGCTCCAGACTAACAACTACGAAAGGCAAAGAACTACTTAGTGCCATAAAAGAGCTGAAATGTGATGTCATGTCAACTGGAAAGCCCACCTATTGGCCAACAGATCCAAATAAAATCCCGGACTTAATAGATTTTTTCGTAACCAAGGATCTAGCAACCGGTTATATAAAATTGGAACAAAGCTATGACATGAACTCGGATCACTCAGCAATTTATTTAGAAATTAGCGAGACCATTTTGTTTAAAGACAATAGTCCCACTCTTGTCAATAAGTGTACAGACTGGGAGGGCTTCAAGATCAGATTGAATGATCAAATAGACCTTAAAGTCCCATTAAAAACACCCGAAAACCTAAACATTGAAGAAGAGAATTTCATAATGCACATCCAGCAAGCAGCGTGGGAAAATACACCTGACTTCAACAAGAGGACGAAGGGAAATACATACCCCTTCAGAATCAAGCAGCTCATTATGGAAAAAAGAAGTCAGAGAAAAACATGGCATCAATCTAGGTGCCCTGATGACAAACGAAAACTCAATAACCTGACGAAAAAAATAAGAAGACTTATCCAGAACTTTAAAGACGAATCAACGAACACCTATATCCAGAATTTAAGTAACAACCAAAAGACAGACTATTCCTTATGGTAGGCTACTAAGTACCTAAAAAGGCCGGTTACCCAAGTCCCACCTATTAAGTGTGAAAACGGGCATTGGGCCATAAGTAATGAGCAAAAAGCTAAGAGGTTTGCAGAGCATCTAGAAAATATATTTCAACCAACCGACGAGGAACTCATTGAAGATCACACTTTTGCTAATATGGTGACATCTGAAAATGAAGTAACTATAAAACTAGTAACACCGAGAGAAGTTGCACGAGAAATAAAACGTAATATAAGTACACGAAAATCACCAGGTTACGATTTAATAACAGGAGAAATACTACATTACCTACCAAGAAAGGGTCTGGTTAAGTTAACAACCCTTATCAATGCTGCACTAAGGCTAAAATTTGTACCAGACGTATGGAAGGTGGCTGAAGTAATAATGATAGCCAAGCCAGGAAAACCGGCTCACGAAACATCATCATATAGGCCCATTTCCTTACTACCAATCATGTCCAAGCTGTTTGAAAAGCTGTTACTCAAACAGCTTAATCCAATAATAGATAATAAAAACATCATACCAGAGCACCTATTTGGTTTTCGAGAAAAACACTCTACCATCGATCAAGTGCATAGGATCACAAACGTAATAGAAAACGCCCTTGAAGACAAGAAAGTATGTGCTACTGTATTCTTAGACGTGGCACAAGCGTTTGACAAAGTATGGCATGAAGGCCTTATACATAAATTGAAAAGTCTGTTACCAAAGCAGTTCGCAGATATATTAGAATCCTACATTCTGAACAGAGCCTTTAGAATAAGACAAGAAGACGCCTACTCAGAACTGAAACAAATTAATGCTGGCATACCGCAAGGAAGTGTGTTAGGTCCGATCCTGTACCTACTATACACTTGCGATATTCCTGAATTAGAGCAAAACACGATTGGCACCTTTGCTGATGATACAGCCATAATGGCTGTGGGAAACAGCCACGAAGAAGCAGTGGAAAAGGTCCAAATGGCTGTAAATCAAGTTTATAACTGGACCAAAAAATGGAAGATTAAACTAAATGAATCCAAATCTGTTCACATAGACTTTTCCAACAAAAAACATCAGTATTCTCCAGTTTACATTAACAATAAACTAGTCCCATACGAGAATACGACCCTTGACGCAAAGTTACGCTGGAAAGCCCACGTTAAGAAGAAAAAAGATGAACTCGACCACCGATTCAAAAAAATGTATTGGCTGCTTGGAAGAAACTCCATGCTGTCCGTGCAAAACAAATTGTTGCTATACAGACAAGTCCTGATGCCAGTTTGGACTTATGGTATCCAGCTGTGGGGCTGCACCAAACAGACCAATATATTAACTATACAACGATTCCAGAACAAAGTGCTAAGGGAAATTGTAAATGCACCTTGGTACATACGAAATGATGACCTCCATCGGGATCTAAAAGTTGAGTTCATCGATAAAGTGATCCAGAAATTTGCAGAAGCTCACGAAAAGAGGCTTCATCAGCATGTGAACGTCGAAGCAATCCAGCTTCTCGATCACACAAATATAGTAAGAAGACTAAAAATAACAAAACCGTTCGAGTTAGTGTTTAGTGTTAGTGAATAGTGTAAAGTACAAAAGTGCCAAACAAACACAAGAATGAAGTGTATTCGCCTTAATAGAGACAATAAGAAAAGTGCTATTGGACACATTCTTAGTAAAGACAATTTAGTAGTTTAGGTTATAATTTAATTACTTATTAGTCTATTTAAAAGGCTAGATTGTAATAAGATTAGGGTTCATTCTATTGATGAGCCCTAGGACAAGGGATAAAAAAAATAAATATATAAAGATTTTTTGAGTATGATTATAATTATTAGTTATTGCATTTTAGTTGGGTAAGCTTTTGTTGTTCTGTTGTTTTGTTAGAGGTAATGAATAGCATACGTTTAATAAAGTACATAATTAGTTAAAAGGTAAAAGATATATCTTGTTTGATAAAAAAAGCGTGTTAAAAATACTAGCGACCCGACCCTGCTTCGCATAGCTCTTACTACTCGACAAAACGAAATGAATTTAATGAATTTCAGCATTTTGTTTTTATGTAATTGATAGTTAATTTAGTTAAAATAGTATTATTGTGGTGTATATTTAAATCTTGGTTACTAACATAATTCTTAAGTATACTAACAAAAATATGGATCACTTTGTGTCTGACATAAATAAATAAAACATCCAGACTTCTTTATTATAAATAAGTTTAATATTAATGCATTGTGCATACAACGTACTCCTTTTATGTCCCATAACTCTAAGTTTATATGCTTTAAGTATAAAAATAATACAAAAACTGAAAAATTACTTTGATTTCGGAAGTTGGTGGCAAAAAACTAAAGTAAGATCCAAAGACACTGACTTATGAAATTAAAGTTATTTTTCACTTTGTACACTACAACTCTACAAGTCTTTGGATGTAAATTTTTTTTTTTTGGAAAAAGTTTTTTTGTAGGTTTATGTAAGTATATTTAATTTCAGGACGTAACAAAAACATTTTATTTCTTCAATTTTGGTAAAAACAACAACTTGGATTTGGTTGGTACTTGGTGTACTTAAATCCTAACTTCCTAACTAATATTATAAATGCGAAAGTAAGTTTGTTACCTTTTCACGCCTAAACCAGTAAACCGATCATCCTGAAATTTTGCATATACATTGTCAGGTGTACAGAAACGGACATAGGGTACCTTTTATCCCGAAAAACGTACTGTTCCCGAGGAAAACAACAACAACGTTCTTATGATAATAGATGGCGCCACGTGTCTTTCGAATCATGATTGAATTATATTATTATTATTCTAAGCCGCGGGCATAAGCTAGTAGAAAAATAAAACAGAATTAAACGTCCTTTACTCGTACACTCGCGGCCAGTTAGTTACTGTACCTACTTATATGGTGCAAGCACCAAGCAAGTTTCTAAGCAGTAAACTTGTGAGGAATGTGCCAACAATGGGCTTCCGCGTGCCTACCTCTACCAATTACTTTTGTACTTAAGTGTACCATATTTACTGTGTGTTATATATTTGAATATGTGATGGGAGGGGCTCGTGGCTAACACACGTCGATAAAAGGTTTAGCTACGCTTGCCGCAGTCGGTTTGTTGATGGGTGACCATTCATAATACAAGGTGTAATTGCAATAACTGAAAATCTTTTAAGGGGTTATTGTAGGGACCAAACCTGAAATCCCGAATAAAAAATCAGCTGTTCCCTACATTTTGACGAGTTATGCGATCTTAATGTAGGGAACAACTGATTTTTATTTCGAATCTAATTTGTACTTTAAAAAATTGACATAAAGTTCATTATGTTTAACACAAGTTCGTTACAAAAATCGCTTACGTTCCGCGGCAATGTAAATTGAGCCTTAGGAAATGTGACAGTGAATGTTTTGCTTTCGAAACATAAGCATAAAGGCTTCTACAGACTGGCGCGATACGCGAGCGCGACGCGACACAAAGACTTCGCGTGTCACGCGAAGAGCGGTGCCTTTGTGTCGCGTCGCGAGTCGCGCCGGTCTGTAGAAACCTTTAACCTATTAATAAAATAAAAATAGAATAGAATAGAAAAAAGATAAAAGTTTACGAAATCTACCATAAAAAACCAAACAAGGTAATTTAAAAAATCCTTATTTTATTAAAATACTACCTACGTATAACTGCTACCCAATTAGTGAGAGCTGGTTTTGGCAACGAGCCAAACAAACTATACTTATGTCAAAGTTTTAAAGTCCATAATTAAGTTTTCCTATAAATTCGTACGTCTTAAATACGCTATTTTTATGGACCATCTAATAATATATTAATGACTGTAATTAAATAATGTTCTTGTTGATGCAAACAGCACTATTAATTTTATAGACCCAACTAAAATTTTAATCCAATAAGGAAGATGCACGTAATTCGAAATTTGTCCATTATTTTAATTTACATTGTGCAGGTATCAAGAAACAAATTCCATTTTTAATTGACTTCCAAAAAGGGGGAGGTTATATGTTCGGCTGTATACAGCATACTTCAACTGAATGAGACGAAATTCAAATCTTGTATAAAACGCACACTATGCAAGCAGGCATATTATAATTTGGGGGATTACATCGCTGATAAAAATGCTTGGCTCAATGCTTGTCCAGCTCCACAACCACAACTAATTGATTAACGTTTGGAAATACTGTTGGAGCTGCTGAAGATTTCAAAAACTATCTTAGCATTGTATAAATTAAATCTGTTAGTATTATATAATTGCATTGTTTTTGCTCAAATGTGTCGTGTTCGATATTCGTTTTTTTCGTTCGTACGTACGCGCCTTTAGGGCCCGTATTTATAGAGCGTTTCTCAGTACTCAAGCATTACTTAAGACTAGATTGAAGCCATTGGATTGGTTGAAACTAGTCTTAAGTAATGCTTGAGGACTGAGTAATGCTCTATAAATACGGGCCTTAGAAACCTTTACTTAGAAATAGAATGTCATTGAAGATCGACGTAAGACTGTGGAGTTTTGATTTTCCTTCACAATATTGACATTAACTTTTGACGTTTAATTAAAGGCTGTACACGAACATTAGTGCACTCAAAAACAGCGTAAGCCATGATTGTAGCTACATACTTGCATACAATCGTACAGCGCGTGAAGAAAAGGAAAGACCTATACCGATATCTGTTGTTAGAAAGATATGAACATACATATTTAGTTACGTCACTAGCTGCTGCATGTTCATTGGCGCGTACGTAATAATAATAATTATTATTGTAAATGTCAGGCAATTGCCTGGCATTTACTTTGCCATTATTGAGCGCAGGTAACGCATCTAAACTTCTATTCTGACGTTTCATAAGTGCCCATGTAGGCTTATGTGAAATAAAAATATTTTTGATTTTGATTTTTCTCATACGATGTTTATAGACACATGATTGTTAATTCAGATGATAAAATATTAATACTTTACAACTTTAAAGGGTTATCAATGTAGTTTGGAGTAAATTAAGTAAGTATCTCCAAGGCAGGGAGAATTCCAGCACAAGCAAATAAATACCTCCTCATTTCAATAAGTAATTAAGTATATCAAAACCGAAATAAACTTGTACCTTAAAATATCACCGCGAAATCGCGTCGTTAAGTGAAGCAGACGATATTATTAGAACGAAAGGGTCATACACCTTTAGCTTAGCTTACTGTACCAACACAAGGTTACTAGCTTCTGGCGACTTCGCCCGCGTGGCTTTTTTTAAATAAAAATTTCAGGTGTCCCATACATTTTTCTCGGTTACGTTACCCATGGAGAAAGTTGTTCAGTTTGATGGTCTGTGGTCTGTACCACACCCTTGAATTAGACCACACCTTTCTGATATAGCCTGTAATAATCCACTGAAGTTGTCAAAAAATAATAAGCCCACTTTGACATTTAACTTGATGGTTAATTTAGTAAACGTCGCGCTTGACCATCGCGACGTAACTAGTGAAGTAACCATACGACTTGGTACTCGATATTCACGTTATATTAATTCAAGTTAAATATCAAAAGTGGTCTGTCAAAACGGGCCTATTATTTTTTGACTAGTATAGTAGTCATAAAAAAATATTTTATTCGGGACACGCACAAGAAATACAAAATAACATAGAAGTTAAGTCTCAGAACCGCAGTACTAGTATGCAAAGTGAAGCCATTTCATGTTAGCCTTTAAAGGCTACGTAGGACTTTCCGCACGTCAGTAATCAAGACCAAGTATTACAGTAAAGAGCTCGCGCAATTTTAATTTTTTTAGTGAAAGGGTGTCACAACTCATCACATAATCACGAGAAAAATTTAAAGATTCCATTTCACGGGTAAGTACTGCCTAGCAACTTATATTTTTTGTATATAACATTTATCTAAACAGATTAAATAAATCGTAAATTTGACAGATTTACATTGAAAATGTTGCTAGGCAAAGGAAAATATTTTACACCATTTTGTGTTATTATAATCATGTACTGCCTCTAATACCTATTCTCATATAAGTATTTTTTTTTTATTTTGTTTTGCCAAATATTATTAGGGTTCCCACGCACGTGTCATGAAACAAAATGTGTTGATTTTATTTTGTTTTGATGATGGAAATTGTCCCCACTTTTTCGGGAAAAAGTAATTTTTCTTGCAACATTGTTGTGTGCGTACGTTGTTGCTTCAACTTTGAATGAAATTTTAAATGAAACTATCACTAAGTCTAATTACTCTAAGAATAATAATAAAAAAGGTTTATTCATTCCATACAATCAATTTATCATTTAAAATTATAAATATCATTAAGTAAATAAAAATAAATATAATCTTTGAGTTCATTCGAGTAATCGAGTCTGGTTTAACCAAGACGCATATTATATAGATAAAAGTGGAGGCAACACTCTAAATACCTAAGTGAAGTCGACTGTGGTCGGACTCTCTCTTTGCACACATAAGAACGAGACAGTAATATGTGTTTTCTGTATCTTGTGTATGTATATTATTCAGAAAGAGAGAGTCCGACCACAGTCGACTTCATTTCATTTAGGGTGATGCCTCCACTTGTATCTATACCTTCATGGGTTTAACTACGCTGTGGTCAGTGCATTTCATTCAATCATTCATCATCATCATGACAGTCCACTGCTGGACCTCCTCTGGATAGGCCTCCCCCAAAGGGGGTTTGCTATAATCGCCACGCTTGGCAGGCGGGTTGGCGATCGCAGTATGGTGTTAAAATGCATAGAGAACGCTGCTGCCCATTCTCTAGTAATTAGTCCCTTAGTCGCCTTTTACGACACCCACGGGAAGAAATGGGTTAGTGCTATTCTTTACGTCCGGCACCACATGGACGATCAATCATTTCAATCATTCATACATTCAAAATAAAAATAAAAATTCTTAATATTATTTGATTCAAAATTATTTCAATTAACTCAGCCTATCGCAGTCCACTGCTGGATATAGGCCTCTCCCAGGCTGCGCCACAACACCCTGTCCTCCGCCTTCCGCATCCAGTCTGACCCAGCCACCTTCTTAAGGTCGTCGGTCCATCTAGCTAGCTGGGGGGCGTCCCACACTACGCTTGCCGATACGCGGTCTCCACTCCAGGACTCGTCTGCTCCATCGGCCATCGGTCCTTCAACAAACATGGCCAGCCCACTGCCACTTCAGTTTGCTTACTCTGCATGCTATGTCGGTAACTCCTGTTCTTTTCCGGATAATTTCATTCCTGATTTTATCCTTCAAAGAGACTCCAAGCATAGCCCGTTCCATAGCGCGCTGGGCGACCTTGTATTTGTGGACCAACCCGACTGTCAGTGTCCACGTTTCGGCGCCGTATGTCACGACGGGCAGGACGCACTGGTTAAAGACCTTAGTCTTCAAACATTGTGGCATAGGCGACGAGAAGACTTGACGCAGTTTTCCAAATGCCACCCAACCCAACTAGATCCTTCTGTCGGCTTCTTTCTCAAATTTGTTTATAAAATTATTTAATTCAATTTAAATCAAAATAACATAACTGAGTGGATCCCCTTCGGGTAAAAGCTTCCTCCAAAGACTGGTTACTGGCCTCTTTCCTCTACTCACTTATTTAGATTCACCCCATCTGTCGGCTCGCGTACCAACAAATCGTTCTACCTCTCTCGGCAAACCCTATTACAAGTTAATACAATAGTAACACCGTTCTTTCTTTCATTACTCGCCCTATCTGCATGGACGAAAGCTATCTGAAACTTCATGAATACGGTATTCAGCAGTGTTACAAGAACTGGTAGGTACCTATATTGTATAAGGGGGATGGGCATATATGGGGGGTGGTAAACTGGTTTTGCCGTGGTGTATTTATTATTAAAACGCAGATATATGCCAGTGACCTTGAGTGGTTAGCTTGCGTGTTCTGTACTGAGCTCACGAAACGCGTCGTACGTTCAGCCAGTAATAGGACTGCCCCATCACGGAGCGCTGTCCCCAATTTGACGCATCATTAATTTATTATATACAAAACAAAAGGTATTTTAATAAAACGCGTATACAATAATTAAATTATCTTTAAATTGGTGAAGGTTTCAGAAAAATACGCTTGGTAGATTTTGCGCTATTCTCAGTTTTTTATCCGCGTTAGACATAACTTTACAAATTAATTTCACTATGTAATATATACATAATCTAAAATATTCACATATTAAGTTATTGAGAAAATGCTCTAATCTTATACATAAAATTCTCGTGTCACAATGTTAGTTACCATACTCTTCCGAAACGGCTTGACCGATTTTTATGTAATTTTATATGTATATTCAGTAGGTCTGAGAATCGGCTACTATCTATTTTTTATACCCCTATCGAGACTTACGCGGGTGAAACCGCGGGCCGCAGCTAGTTTATTATATATTTTTAACAAATCATTAACAGTACTCGTTTAGACGTGATTTTCAGTATAAAATCATTAAAAGTCGGTTATCGTCGCCTTAAATGTGTTGTGTAAGACGGTCGGAAATGGCCCTGTCGTATCAGATTGCCTGTAGGCAAAGTTCATACGAAAATATACTGGACCACTAGAAGTAATGTAAGTGGTAGGTGCATAGGAGATAATGAGAAAGATTTTCAATGAAAATACATATTTACCCCATTGATTCTCTAAAGTAATAACAAATAACATTCAACATTACGTACGTAAGCATTGTTTCGGCAACTGTACCATTCTAGATTTCGGTCAAGACAGAGTCGTACAATTTTCTTTAATACTAGCTGCGCCCCGTGGTTTCACCCTCGTCTCCGTGGGAATATAGGGATAAAAAGTAGCCTATATGTTAATCCATGGTGTCAGCTACCTCGATACAAAATTTTATCAAAATTGGTCCAGCCGTTTTTACGTGAAAGAGTAACAAACATCCATCCATCCATCCATCCATACTTACAAACTTTCGCTTTTATAATATTAAGTAGGATTATAAGCTTTGGGGAACTTGGGGACATCGGGCATCACCCCTCTGACGTGCCACGCCAGGAGAAAAAATATAGTTTCACAAATGAAAACTGTAGTTTAATTCACCGACTGCCACATTTATGTGTGGTCATCACTACAGGGTCAAATTAGGGCCGGCGCCCATTGGCGGCACGGCATGGCAAGGCATTTTTAGGCAACGAATAAAAATATAACTTAATCGTATGAAAATATAGTTGAAATTTGAATGTTAATAGAATAGCATACCGCGGTATTGTTTTTGTACTTACGACCGTTAACATTGAAATTTAAACTTTATATCTGTACTTTTAAGTTATGTTTTTATTCGTCACCTAAAATACCTTGCCGGCCTTAGATTAGCCAGTGACACTCTGCAGACGTGATTGGTCACGTGTCGTATGGGCGAGCGATTAATTTGTGTGGATATAAATATGGACTTTAACGAGGATAATAAAGTTAAAGTTACTAACGAAATTGGTGTAAATTGTCACAAGCCTTTGTACACATGAACATAGAAAATAGTTACACTGAAAGTTAATGTATTCTATTCGAAATGGCCGAGAATTAGCACCATAATTCAATTCTCAATTCTTTATTGCATTCAACTAAGTATTAATAGATGGTATAAAAAAATAAAAGATCAATATGGACCCTGTCGGGCACAGCAAAAATTAAGAGAGAGGAAGAGGGCTAAGTAACAATAAAATTCAAGCAATTCAATATTATCACCTTATAACCTCACCCCCCCCCCCCCTTCCCCTGAACTTTTTATCACCTTTGGAATAACAGCCCTCAAAAACGGCCACCCTTCACCACTTCCTAGTGTATGAGCTCAGACCATTGTTAAGAGGTACCCGCATCAGTCTCTTCCTTTCCCACATGTGGGTCCGTCCTTTACCGGTAAGAACGGACCACACAAACGCCTACTGTCAGGTGCATCAAAGAAAATAAGGGTGAAATTAAAATCAAATATTATATTAGTGTTATCTCTATTCATAGAAAAAAAAAACAGCAAATTTCTAAAACTAAAGTTCGTTTTTTAATCCCAGAGATTAATTTGACATTTAAAATGATTGTTGTTCGTTTTTTTTTTCACTTTGGAGTTTGTCATTTGCAGCTGTCAAATTAGTATCTGGGATTTAAAAAAAAAACCGGCCAACTGCGAGTCGGACTCGCGTACCGAGGGTTCCGTACGAATATATGATGTTGATGATTTTTGAAAAACGGTGCTATTTAGAAACATCGTTTTATTTTTTCTGTGATCTTTACATATTTAAGCTTCTATCATATAGAATAATTTCAGATTTTTATCTCTGCAAACTTCGGAGATAAAGGCGGGAACGGTATTTTTTTCACATTTTTCATCAAAAGTCGGAAACTATGCTGCCTATAATTTTTTTTTTTTTTGAATATGTGCAAGCAGCGTTCTTTCAATGATACCCCACATGCCTTAGTAGCTCGACTTAAAATTTTTAATACCCCCTTTCAGTTCCTTTTGCAAAAAAGATATATATTTAAAAATTTCTTTCATTCTTGCAAAATAGTTGGGCAAATGTCATCTAAAACCATTCTAAATTCAAGTTGATAGCATTAGTAGTTATTGAGATATCCAGGTGTGACAGACAGACTTAGTCTCAACATAAGGGTTCCTTTTTACCATTTTGGTTCGGAACCCTGAAAACGAATTATAGGCTTTGCTGCTGTTAACGTTTACGCCCCTTGCATCATGTTCATCAACACTCAACTTGAAGCATTCACTTGTTTCTGTACCACACAACAAAGAGACAAAAAAACAAAAGAGACTACATTTGAAACCACACTAAACGTCAGAGCAAATAATGCAAAAGCCAGTCAAAACGAAGGTTGGATAAACCATTTGCAAACGTTTCTAATTAAGTTTCATGAAGCTACTTCACGCGGTGATGCAGAAAAACCGCAGAGTTACGTCACATTTATTTTGATACAGAACAGCGCTGTTTCAGAGCCAGGCATTATGCATTACCAACATTTTTATTTTATTTTTTAACCTTACATTTTTTGCTCTTGTATTCGATGTTTTATTAGAACACATGTAACTAAAACAGTGATGAATATAAAGGGTTATATTGTACATTCGCCACAAAGTAAATTCGTCACATTTTTGTACACTCCATACATTGAAAGTGTATTCGCCACTTGCATTAAAAACATGTGTAAATTCGTCACAACCACAAGTCTTCATTTTAGGTACGTACATCATTTTTGCATAAAATACTGGTAGCAAGCAAAGTTATTGGCTTTTAAATAAATAAATAACGTTTTTATTCTACTTAGTGTTTGATTTTTCTGCTGCTGTGGGGAAATAAAAAAAAATGAGGAATTTACAATAATCAAAATTAATATACTGTGACGAATTTACTTCATGAAAATAGAACTGTGGCAAATGTACACATACTTTTTTCCGTGGCGAACTTACTTTGTGGCGAATGGAGTGGGAGAGGAAGACCAAATATAAGATGGATGGATTGTATGAGGCATGTTATGAAAGGAAAAGGAGTGAAGGATAGAGTGTGAGCTGGCCGGGCCCCGATAATGGAAGAAGAAACGCATGGCGCCGACCCCAAGTGGTGATGCTCTTTTATTAGAGGTTTTTGTTAAGACTATGGACAAAATCTTCCTACTGACTGTCAATTACAGCGAATTGCGTTTGCGGTCACCCATGAGACTGCCACTATGGCAGAACAGTAAACGTTAGGTAAAATATGTTAAAGATGGAATTCGCCTAAGACAAATCCAAACAAAAACGAACCAAAAATTTCGAAGATGAATGTGACATGATCTACCAACCCACACTGGGCACGCGGGTTGGATACGGCCTGTGTCCCAGCAGTGGGAACGTGATTGGCTGATTCATCATTCATTTCAGCCGAAAGACGTCCACAGCTGGACATATGCCTCCCCCAAAAGGGTGGTTTGCCATAACATGGCAGGCGGATTGGCGATTGCAGTATGGTGTTAAAATGCATAGAGAACGCTGCTGCCCATTCTCTAATAATTAGTCCCTTTTTTTTTCTTTTTTTTTTAGTCCCCCCCCCCCTAGTCGCCTTTTACGACACCCACAGGAAGAAATGGCTGATTATGCTATGTTAATGCAGAACCGGTTATCCTTCAGCTCAGACCTCGTTTCTGGAAGCCAGATCAAGTATAGACTATCACTGAATGTGTTGCCAAATCTCTCATGTTACCTTCGGCATGGAGAAAAGAGAGAAGAATGGAGAAGAAAATACATAATAGGACACAAGACGGGAATAAATATACGCAGTCCCACAGCCAGTCCACAAAAATCATTAAGGTAAAAATAATTTATGCAATTTTCACTCAACACATTTATTTCCAACGAATAATTTCATCCATCACTTTTAGAAAAAACTTGAAAGTTATTTTTAGACATAAAAGCGTTGGCGTTATATAACTTTGATTGTTTTTTTTTCAGGCCCTTTGATTTTATTGAATGCAGTTTGAATTCCGAACTTAAATCCAGTTTGTATTTTTAAGTCTTTCTCGTGTAAATTGAAAATACTCGGAGCTCTATTGTGTGTTTAAACGCTGCGGTTCTAATGGACGTCCAATGAATGTAATTATTATTCCAGGTACCTACTAGTGATAATTTAGGTGGCCTACGTATTTCATGTACCTAATAATAATATCTTGGGATTGAAGATAAATATAAGTGCAGGCTGGTGGAGGACTGGAGCAATAATACATAGATAGGCTTTGTATTTGAATGTTGCTAACTATACCCGAATCGCTTTAGAGTGGCAATAGCGGTCATTGCCCTTTCCCTGGTATCTCTACGTAGGAACCCAAACCTAAACTAAGTAGGTATGGTATTTCGTTATTGGACAACATGTTGAAGATCTCGATTCAGGACGTTTTTAACGGACTTTCTTTAAATTTTTTAAATAAAGTATGCTAGAAAATATATATATGGGTCATTGACCGCTATTGCCACGCTAAAGTGATTCAGGTATAGTACCTTAGAGTAGTTGTTGTTACATAATAATTAAACCTAAGAATGAGATTAAAATTGAAATGTTACTTAAGACTGGTCTGATGAAAGATGTTGAAAAGGTCGTCCGGAGTAGATTAACGTAATTTATTTTTTATTATTTCTACAGAAGCTCTCGCCAAATCTTTACAAGCCCTTTGGAGACCTAAATAAATACCCCAGTTTCTCTAGTAGTGTACACATAAATTTACATTTCCAGAGGCACTACTATAAAAAAAACTCGGCCAATTACGTGTCGGACCATGCACATTGACAGGTTCTGTAGTTGTGATGTTTTAAAAAAAAAATAGTTAGTTATGTTAAAAGTGCGGTAAGTTGGTTTTTACAAACGAGTAGACGAATGTAACCATAGTCACGAGTTTGTAAATACCAATTTCCGCGCGTGTACAACGTTTTTCAACACATTTGCGAGAAAACAGTACAATAGGTAATAAAATAAGCCATCAAAACATTTTAAGAGAATGATTGAGTATTTCTTCGAGTCGTCCATGATATAAAATTATTGTAAATCATTAAATAGCACTCACGATTTTGGCGGCTCATTCAATATATCAGGTGCAGTAGATTCCATATTAATACGAGTATCGGATGCCTCGCTTGAACTCATATTATTATTTTGTAAATATCAGTCGAAACGTCGCAACAATCTTTGACATTTCTTTAAGAAAATGGCGCCAATTTGCAAATGGCGCCACGTGCACATGGTGAAAATTGGTACTACATCTTTCGTCTCATTTTCGCTTTAATAATAAAGTGAGATAAACGTATTGAGCAAAAGTGCTTCCAAGGAGGTTCGATCATTTCTCTCATGAATTCAGCTTATTTATTCTCGTAATTTGAAACTCCTTGGTGGAATTCTTATATAATTTTTATGGTAATTAAAAAAACCGTAAAGGATACGCACGGCGCTATACAACGAAGGGGGTGGTACAAAATGTACTTAGGTGACACCCGAATACTGAAACGCCACTCAAATCTCATAATCATCTAAAAGCTACTTAAATATAAGCATCCCTCAAATTTAAATGGTATACACAAACGCCACTCAAGCAATTCGACCCCATGATTAACCAAGCAGTCCTCAAATGTTTACATCATGGCAACATCCTGCTCAAAAATTGTTATCAGCACGTTCTCAGTTACAAAATAATTTACTTTACGTCTCGTATTCGTTTTACGCAGTCTTCTTTGAACAAATATTTTCTATAATTATTATTCAGTTGAAATATAACAACGTAATGTAAGTTTGGTTTGAATTACGATGGAAATTATGTATACTATTTACATAAATATCAAAAGAGGACGTCATAAGAAAAGAAAATTCCTTGACATGATTGTCTTAGATTGGAACGTCACACTTGACATTTTACGCGCGATTATTTAACAAGATTATTATGAACTGATTCACGATGGAGGAGAAGAAGAAACGTGGATGCAATTATACACCTGCTGAGAAAGATATGGTCTTGGAACTGATAAAGTAGTAAGTACCTACATAAACAATGAAATACTGTAAGTACTTTAAACTTATATAACCGCAAGAGCCGGTGCATATTGTAATAGTTTGTTATTAGACAATACATGCCTATAACATACTCGTACATATCCAGGGGTGGCCAGGACAACCGTTGTCTGTATCAAGCACTTACCCACGGAAACTTGTGACCACTTACCATCTGAAAGGCTCAGAATAAATACACGATTTATGTCTATGTACCTACAAGAACTTTTATTCCTACAAGTATAAATACGGCCAGATAATGCACGTTTAAATATTTGAGTGGCGTTTCAGTATTCGGCCGTGAGAGTACCTATTTTACCGCCCGTTCCGTTGTATGGTGCGTAATTTTTAACTTTCGAACAATGTAGACAGGCTTGGAAAATGCATTTTTTGAGCAAATGTGTTGAAAAATATTTTACCGCTTTGTTGATGTGATTAAACACTTTCGACTCCACCCACTTTTCGTAGAGCTCATACGCTATGCCGCCATACATATAGCAAGTTATAATGAAAAAAAAATTATTTGAATAAAAATATGAGTGAGTATACCTACTATTAAATCTTGCTAAAATATACAACTGATTTTATTTTCACAGTTTATAATGCTGTATTCGCTAAGAAAAACGGATATTTAAAATGAGCCCTCCGCGAGGGCTCCCGGTATCCCATATGCGACTTGAGTGAACCGTGTTAAATATGGTATACCCATGTCATTTCTTAGCTGCCACGGCTTATTTTAACTTAGTATTTTAGTTGTTTTTTATATTTTTATTACGGACGCTTTTAACGTGCACGTCTTTCTACATTGTTCTCACATGTATAATTTCAACATAAATTATGTACCTAACCAATACTATGTAACAATATTTTGATTTAAAAGAGTGTCCGTGGAGTTTCTTGCCCGTTCTTCTCCATAGGAACCTACTACGCTTTGGAATGGGCAACTAGCTACATCTCTCTGACTGACCGATCCCTTGACAATTCAAAAGTGCCTGTAATAGGTTTATTTGAAATAAATGCTTTGAGTTTGAGTTTGAGTTTTGAGTTCATGCCAAATTACAGCTTTCTAGCACTATCGTACTATATATGTCGTGGCTGTCTGCGGGAGCCTTATTAACACCAACTAACTACAAACACTACTCCGAAGATAAATCCGAAGTATCGGCCGAATGTTCGTCCGGTCTTCGGCTGACTATAGCTGACTACGGCGAAAAAAAAAAACGATGGTCAGAGAGATAAGTCAAAGTCAAAAACGTGACTTGAAGTCGGGTAAGGATTCAAAGTCAAATAAGGAAACTTTGGAAGTCAAGATCAGCCGATACTTCGAATTATTGCTTCGGAGCACCTACTATGTATTCTCTTTCAAAGTTTTTTTTATAAAAAATGGTATTTGCACGTGTAGGATCGCTTCCATAGCTGTAGGTATAACTTTGATTAATTTAAAATGCACTTATATTTATCAAACGGAATCTTTTATTTGAAAGCCATTGGAAGTTTCTTTCATTACCTAAGAAAAAGGTAGGTATTTTTCATATTATTTTTAATGCAAATTGAAAGAATCTCTTGAGTCATATTTTTATTTTTTATAAGTTGCTTGCGTAGCTGCACGTGCTTAGGTTTTTGTATCCATACTGTATATAACTTTAATCCGGGGGGACGGACAGGAACGGCCTGCGCCTGGTAACGGGCACCATCACGGGACACTGCTCGTCATGACATACGGTGCCGAAACGTGGACACTGACAGTCGGCCTGGTCCACAAATTCAAGGTCGCTGGGCGTGCTATATGGAGCAGGCTATGCTCGGAGTCTCTTTGAAAGTTAAAATCAGAAATTAAGTTATCCAGAAAAGAATGAGTCTCATTCTTCTGAAGTGGCAGTGGGCTGGCCAGGTTTGTCGGAAGACCGACGGCCAGTGGAGCAAACGAGTTCTGTAGTTGAGACCGCGTATCGGCAAGCGTGGTGTGAGACGCCCCCCGGCGACGATGGACTGAAGACCTTAAGAAGGTCGCTGGGACAGACTGGATGCGGATGGCCGAGGACAGAGTGTTGTGGCGCAGCCTGGGAGAGGCCTTTGTCCAGTAGTGGACTGCGATAGGCCGAGTTGATTGACTTGGATAGGACACATCACATAAATACGACCAGTGAGTATATTAGTAGCGTATCGATTAGTATTTTTAAGAAATTGAAATGTTATTTATTATTTGGGGACCTATTTAAGACATTCTTAATTCCATTTACTCGAAATGCAACATTATGAATCGATTATGGATTTATATATTAATTTTGTTTGAATACGTCCCAATTTGATAAACAATTTACTTGAAAAAGCGTTGCATATCTGTCATTATAAGTTATAACAACATAATGTGTCACATTAATGTAATCAATGTATTGATTACATTGTTGTTATAACAACATAGCAATAGCAATGACCTATACCAGTAATATTGATAACACAATAATATGCTAATGTGTGGCCGTATTGAAAGATAGTGATTAAAATACATTTATTTGATAAAATGTACGTAAATAAAAAAAATCTTATTGCGAGAATGTTCACAATGAGAAGATTTAGGAGGCAATGAAGCTAGCAGTGCGATCACCTAACGAACTATGACAGAACATAAAACACCTCAGACAAGTGTCTAAGGTGTCCCTTAAGGCGACGATAATTTTAATGATTTATACTGAAGATCACGCCTAAACGAGTAGTGTTAATGATTTGAAAAAAATATATGTTAAATATTGCTCTCAAAACGGTGAAGGAAAACATCGTGAGGAAACCGGCATGTCCTAGAACCAACAATTCAAAGACATGTGACATCTACCAACCCGCACTGGGCCCGCGTGGTAGATTACAGCCCAGTCCCTCTCGAAGAGAGGAGGCCTGTGTCCCAGCAGTGGGAACATTATAGGCTGATTATATGTTAAATAAGAGCATTTTCTCAATAACTTAATATGTGAATATTTTAGATTATGTTTATATTACGTAGTGAAATTAATTTGTAAAGTTATATTATATTATTGACGTTCAAAAGTGCCTTTTATGTGCCTATTTGAAATAAATAATTTGACTTCGACTTTTGACGTTGACAGTTTTTTTTTTTTTTTTTCCTTCTGGCTTCGCACGGTTTGTGCATTTAGCCAATGTCAAGTTTTAGTTCTTGTGTGTGTTCTTGTGTATTGATGAAATTAATTATAAATGCATGATGATGATATCCCCGCCCACTCCCCTTGAGTTTCAGTAAAGATGTGGCACTTTACTGAGTCCTCACGCGGACTTCTTGAGAGAACTTGAAGCGAAGTTGCACTGTTTTGTTTCATTTGCCTACACTAATGCACGTTCACAAACACTTAATGGTTAATAATCCACCATTATTACACATTAATATTCGGCTAAACACTAATTTTGGAAAATTAAACAAACTACTGAACATGACGCTTCACTTTCCCGCCAAGAAGTCCAACGTTGACAGTTTTAGCCGTAACGTCTGAACGTGCTTTGACTTTGACAGTCTTAGTGCCAGTTTCACCAATGAAACTGAACGCGATCAGCACTTAAACCACGTTTAAGAGCTGTCAGTGTCATTATTTTTTTTTGGAATAATGACACTGACAGCTCTTGAACTCGGTTTAGATGTGCTGATCGCGTTCAGTTTCATTGGTGAAATTGGCCCTTAGCCGTAACCTCTGAACGTGCTTTGACTTTGACAGTCTTAGCGTAACGTCTGAACGTGCTTTCCTCGGCAAGCGTAGCTTATCCTGCGGGGTGATTGCGTAACACACATAAAATGTTAATTGATCGAAATGGGTTTCATTTTAACAGTTTACCCTCGTTCATTGCGTTGTTGAGCAGACGAATTTTTAAACCCTATGAAGCAATGGATTAGCAATATCCTTCAAAACGCTCTGATTCTGATTGAAAGTGGTTTAGATCGATCGACTCGTGCGGCTGTTATAACTTAGCCACGAGCCCTGAACAAAATAAAATAATAAAAAATAAAATCAATTTATTGACACACACAAGTTAGGAAACATTTGGAAATAGGAACAATTTTAATTGAAGGAGTGCTTATGTAGATATAGCCGTGGGCCCCAAACAAGGCACAGTTTGTATCTTGGTGGCCCAATATAGATAGCAAAGATAGATTGATTAATGACTGCTCAGCGTGACACAGGACAGCAATAAACAAGTAATAATTAATTATGACAATATCAATTAAAATCATTCGGAAATCAAAAATAAAATAATAGTAACAAACCAATAAATTAAAAATATATATTATATTAAAACAAAAACAATATAAAATCAAAGAAGATATCACCATGCGTAATTGTAAGAGACGTAAGTAAACATGTTGGCATTATTAATTGGAAGGGTGGGTGAGTAGCGTGTGTGTGTGTGTGTTTGTGTGTGTGTGTGGGGGTGTGTGTGTGTTAGAAAGTTTAATACAGGGGCCGGGAAAGGTCTTGACTATTAATTGGAAGGTTGGATGAGTAGCGTGTGTGTGTGTGTGTTTGTGTGTGTGTGTGGGGGTGTGTGTGTGTTAGAAAGTTTAATACAGGGGCCGGGAAAGGTCTTGACTATTAATTGGAAGGGTGGATGAGTAGCGTGTGTGTGTGTGTTTGTGTGTGTGTGTGGGGGTGTGTGTGTGTTAGAAAGTTTAATACAGGGGCCGGGAAAGGTCTTGACTATTTGAGTGTCATCTTGACTGTGAGAGTAACGCTTGAGATCTAGTTACTTCAAGGGGCACAAGAGATCTTCTGTTTCATCATAGGTCATCATGCCTTCACGCGCCATATTAAGATATAGCAATAGTTTTCTCACCATAATATTAAGGTCAGTGAGTCCTTTGGCACTAAGTGTTATGTCGTATAATGTTATGCGTGTCTATTGTGTAGAACAAATACTAATTTACAAACAAATGGAGCTGTTAATGAATTGGCGTGGAGTGTAAAGACTGATTCATTGGGGTTGGTAGAAGGGAAGAGAGGAAGCGATTATTTTTTTAAGTGCCCGTAGCACTTAAGAAAATAAAATAAAAGACAAGATTAAGAAAAAGATTTGAATGCATTCAAGTAAAATCGTTGCCGTTGGTTCAAAGTGATGGTGGGAAGTATTATAGGTATTTACTACTTGCGCACGCACCGCGCCGGAGCGAATAGTTCACATCATTAGGTATCATTTGGTATCACATCATTAGGTATCATTTGGTATCATCATTTCAGCCGTAAGACGTCCACTGTTGGACATGTGCGGAGGCCTATGTCCAACATTTGGGGGAGCCCAAGTATCGCCACTTCGACCGGTTCTGTGCTCTCCGCATCTAGCGGATTCCTGCGGCCTTCACAAGGTCATCGTTTCACCTTGTGGGCCTTGAGGCCAACGCTACGTCTTCCGGTACGCGGTCGCCACTCCATCAGAATCTTTCGGCCCCATCGTCCATCTGTTCTGCGAGCAATGTGCCCTGCCCACTGCCACTTAAGATTGGCAATTCAGCGGGCTATGTCGGTTAATTTGGTTCTCCTGCGAATATTTTCATTTCTGATTCAATCACGTAGAGAAACTCCAAGCATAGCCCTCTCCATTGCCCTTTGTGTGACTTTTAGCCTTCTACGGACGGAACACATACAGAAGAGAAAATAATTATACCTAATCAGTACCATCTAGTAGAGTCCACAGCTGGAACGATTCGTCTTTCTTTTTATTCTTCGTTCGTATTTTAAACTGTTTCCTTTTATTTGTAAGCTCATACACATGCATAACCAGTTCGAGGGCTTGAGGCGCTGCTTGCTGAAACACAGGCTATAAGCCTAGTTAAGCAGCAGATGCTAATATTTGACACAATTGTTACTGATTTAATTTAAGCATATGTATAAGTAGCTAAAACAAGTTGTGTAAAAATATTATATTATATTTTTATAATCCTAGTTTCGCTATTCTGTTCTGATTGAAATATTGATGCGTTCATTTTGGCCACAATCAATCAGCTTATAACTTGCACCAAACACTCAAGTGACTAAACCGGTATGATTCTGGCTGCACAGTGGGCCCACGAGAATAGTGAGCGTACCTACATAACTACCAAGTTCCAGTCGGTACCAAAAGTGCTTGAACAGTGATCTCATCGTGTGCACTGCACTAATCTAAACTGTGCAAATTTACTCATTTACTGTCCTAAAAGTGTACTGACTGCAATGTGTTAAGGCTTCTACATACCGGCGCGACTAGTCGCGCGACGCGACACGGCACAAAGGCCCCGCGTGTCGCGGGACGAGCGGTGCCTTTGTGTCGCGTCGCGTCGCGCGACAAGTCGCTCCGGTATGTAGAAGCCTTTATACAGCGTGCCGCTTTAATGGTAAAATTAATTTAATACATCTATACGGTTTCGCGTTTATTTACTGATTTATTAACAACTAGCTTTTGCCCGCGGCTTCGCTCGCGTTAATTCTTTTCACAGGCAAGTTGACTAAAGGAGTAGTGAATCCCACAATTCAAGGCTTCTCCAGACCAGGGCCTCAAGTCTGCTGTTTTTATAAATTCAGTCATTCCAACACGAACCCATTGTCATTTTGCTAAAAGTTCGTAATCTGCTAAATTCATAATGGTCGATCATTGGTCGGTCAATGTTCTCATAAAAGAATTGTGTTATTATAATGGCATTGTCGTGTTGCCATTATTATAAAACCCATTAGTAGAAATATCATTCATTTGTCATTATGTACGAGATTACCAATAAATACAATTTCTTTCAATGTAGTGTCTGTGGCCGACCATTGGAAAGTCATAATGACGCCATTATAATATGTAGTAGATTACCAAACTAGTCAAAATCAACAATTATGAAATCAATGATCGACCATTCTGACACTATTGTAATAGCAGACTTGAGGCCCAGCGCGACTAGCGACGCGAGACTAAGGCACCGCTCGTCGCGCGACACGTGGGGCCTTTGTGTCGCGTCGCGTGTGGCGCCAGTATGTAGAATCCTTCATGAATTCATATTGATAAGCTCACGCACCAGCTGCAGCGTCGCAATCACTTGAACGTCAATGTGAGTAGAATATATCTATATGACAGCGCAGCAAGTGGCGCCACCCCGTTTTGTTACGAAGTTACTGGAATCACCAAAAAGGTCGGATAAGAGTGACACTGGCTGGTGACAGTCACTCTAGCAAAGCATCGCATCCTAAGAATAAGGAAATGTCGCATCGATGGTTGCGTGGCCGCTGTTTTCTAATGACAGAAGATGATGTCAGAAGTTCCTTAAAATCAGGGACCCTACAACCCCGGTTAAGGGTTAAGCCTTTCGAAGGGGTAACCCATTCAATGGGTTACCTTTATCATGGTGTAACCCATTGAAAGGGTTTTATACTAGAAACCCATTGAAAGTGTTACATGATAACCCATTGAATGGGTTTTATACTTGAAACCCAGTGAAAGGGTTACATGATAACACATTTCAATGGGTTCTATACCTACTTGAAACCCAGTAACATGAAAAAAACATAATATTATGTTATTTCGATATCCGCCCAGCACGCGTAGCATGACCAATTCTATCTCTATTCTACCCAGGGACCATCTTGGTTACCATTTTAGAAAACCCCTATCGAAAACCCTTTCAATGGAAAGGGTTTTCGATAGGGTTTTTCTAAGCAGTTTATCAAAAACCCATACGGTGTGGGTAATTTTGAATGGCTTAAATTAAGCCGTTCAAAAGGGTTACCCACACAGTATGGGTTTTTATCGAAAACCCTTTCAATGGGTTACCAAAATGGTCCCTGCTTAAAAAAAGTGTTTAATCTATGGTCAGGAGAGCCGCTGTCGTACCACGTCCACGACGAACTGCTATATTCCGGCGCATTATAATACTGAAGCTGCTAAACCACTAATACGATGATCAGCACTTCTGGTAAAAGCTATCCTGCGCCGTTATATGTAAGTATACCTAATTACCAATTTATGTATGTGTATTTACTTCAATAGGTACCTGCGTGGCTACTTGAAAGTCCAAAAGTATTTGAACAGTGATCTCACCGCTACGACTGTACCTAGATACACAGACGAATAGGAAAGTAAATAAAATCGGGAGCAATGCTCGGACGTGTGACAATATCTCATTAAAACACGTTGCTTTAAGCTGCTGACAAGAGGCAAATGATAAAAGTAGGCTTGTCTTAAACAAAAAAATTGCCAAATCTATAAAGTTTGTGGTAGCGTAAAAAAATTATGTTATTCTTCAACATATTGATCAGAACTTGGTTGTTACCAAAACACGTTTAGAAAAAAAAATCTCTACACGAATTAACGGTAAACTAACCCTTTACTTTGAGTTTCAAACCAAAACATCTGTATTAATTTATTAAATATCAACGCACGGTTGGTATTTAATTAATAACAAGAACGTCTTATTTGTATGCAGCACTTGGTTGTTTTTTATTTTCGATTACTCAACTCATTTTTGAGTAAATAGATAATTGCTTCATATTTTGCAATAAACTACAAGCGTTGAGTCATCGCGCTTCTCTTTCTTTTGAGTTCAGTCTGACAGTGATTTAGCTGTGTGGTTTAGCTGTTGTCAGCGTCTTAAGAGCAAAGCTGCATACACAATGCAGTGATTTTCTATTATTATCTGATGATCTGTTGGATAAATAGTGGGATGGATGAGTTGGTCTGTGGTCTTAATTATTTATAGTTTAACGGTGGGACTTTGCTCATGGGTGTTTGGCTTATTTGACTTACCAGACGGGACGAGACAGTTGCTGTTTAAACTAACGGGTAATTGCGTATCAGTAGCAATGGGTATCATTTTGCCAGTCCAACAACATTCATCGCGTTGTTTACGTTGTTGATCAGACAAATTTTTCGAACATAAGAAGCAATAGATTAGCAATAGCTTAATTGCTAATCCATTGCTTCATATGTTCGAAAAATGTGTCCTTCAAAATCATTCCGATTGTCATTTTTTTTAAACGTTGCCCCACACTAGCAATTACTCCTGTATCGTGGGTGCGTCTACAAACATTTAAACTCACATACACAACAAACAGCCAGACCCGGAACAACTACTTGTAGGTCATACAAATATTTGTTCCGTGCGGGAATCGAACCCGCGACACGCAGCGCAGCAGTCAATCGCTTAACCACTGCGCCAACCGTGCCGTCAACCATTGATAGTGTGTTACGCGATTTATTAGGCTAACATCATCATCATCATTTAAGCCGAAAGACGTCCCATAGTCGCCTTTTCCGACACCGACGGGAAGACATGGGATGGTGCTATTCTTTACGTCCGGCACCAAACGGAACATTAGGCTATTGAAACTTTTTAATTTCATAAACGACGAGAATATATATACGGTTGTATTTTCGTGGAACTATAAAGAATTTAACGATACACGGGAAAACGATATCCGTCTGAACTTGGCCTTGGAGGATCGTTCCCATTTTTGAATCGAACAGAAGAATAATTTTAATTAAATAGCCATAAATTCATAAACCCATAACATTTCAAGCTATAAACTCTCCAAATCCGCATAAAGGCTTCTACATACCGGGGCGGCTTGTCGCGCGACGCGACGCAACACAAAGGCACCGCTCATCCCTCGACACGCGAGGCCTTTGTGCCGTGTCGCGCTGGTATGTAGAAGCCTTTTACTTTGCTAGTACCTACTTGAACTCTGCATATTTAGTCCATTAGGTAAATTCTCTAAGTCTGCATAACATAAAAAAAATGTTGCAGATCAGATAACCAAGTTAATGACCGAGATAAAAATACCAAAGACAAATCGCAGAGAACGACTTAACTTACCCGTGTACCTACATTTAGTTTGGAATGCAGCCAACTTCTCTCTGAACTGTCAACTTATCACAATTTATATTTTTCCTTTAGCCTAGAAACTTGCAGGAACTTGCAGGGTGCAGGAAGCAATGGCAGGATGTTGAGATACCCGGCGTGGGAGCCAAAATATCGGATGTTGAGACTTGAGATGCACCAAGTAATAAAAACGGCTTCAACATTATTTATGTATATAACAAGCAAGTCATTTCTTGTAAACAGTATCCGCTTTTATAACAAGTTGCCACAATCGGTTACAGAACTTAGTGATGGAAAATTCAAAACGCAAATTAAACGTGCCCTTATCAAAAAAGCATGTTATAAGATTAAGGACTACGTTGAAGACAAGGAAGTTTGGCATTAATTTCTTCTGTACATGTGGCCTCCCTGGTACCTCATTAACGGCAAAACTATGTAAATGTCTATTAACAGCTCCCAAATTACCAAGTGATTTTTTAATTTAATTTTATCTTTTTTTTTACAAACTTCACTGACATAATGTTTTTCTTATTTGACATTATTATACCTACAATTTAAATTTCAACAAGGTTCTAACTTTTATTATTTGAATCATATTTTATATTGTTTTTTTTTTGTCATTGTGAGGACGTTGTAGGCTTATTAGACTGTAGATCTTTAAACCATTATTGTGTTAAGTTCCTGGTACTTTTGATGGGCCTACGCTGTCCTCTCATACCTATTAACACTGTAATTTGAAAACATTGTAAAAGCCAATTTTATTTTTTTTAAAGAGTGACCGTGGAGTTTCTTGCCGGCTCTTCTCCATAGGAAACGACCAATTGGAACCGTGCACCTAGCTTCTGACGTTTACCAATTGGAACCGTGCACCTAGCTTCTGACGTTTCATAAGTGCCCATGTAGGCTTATGTGAAATAAAAATATTTTTGATTTGATTTTGATTTTGATAAAATAGTTTATTTCACAATAAACCTACATGGGCACTTATAAAACGTCAGAAGCTAGGTGCATGGTACCAATTGGTCGTTTCCTATGGAGAAGAACCGGCAAGAAAATCCACGGTTACTCTTTGTGTAGCCACAACACATATTACACATGGGGTACTTAATTGTACGTTGATACAGTGTTATGGAACACAAATTGTAGACAATCAAATTAATTCTTGTCGATGCTTCTGTTGAGTCAATCAAATGAGTTCTTGTTCGATATTTTTGAGGTTGACTGTACTCTAAAGCCAAAATGTGCGATATCAAATTGCATTTTAAGACCAGGCAGTCAAAATCAAATTTCCACGCAAGCTCCGCCCTATGCTCCCCGCCACTCCGTTATGTGCTAAACGCTAACACGTCAGTAATAAAGTTGAATATCGCGTGCGCTCTTTGATCGTGTTCGAGCACGAAACTAAATAGCGTAAGTCTCAACTCTTATTTCGTTTATAACTAAAGTAATAATTGATCTAGAGAAAAAATATTTGTTGGCTGGAAAATAAAATATATTTTCTTGCTATAAATATTTATTTTAGGCATAAAAGCCGAACCTTGATTGTTTTTATAATTATCTTTAAAAAAGACATGATTTTCGAATAAAAATGTATTGAACGAAAATATTTCAATTACGTAACTGTCTTCAACATGGACAGAAAAAGATCCAATAAATCATAATTATACTAAAGTTTCATTTTGATTCTATGTGTGACTATTACAGAATATTCATGCAAATTAACATAAAAATAGGGAGCCTGTGCTAATGCTTGCCTAGCTATCGCTTGCTAGTCTTAACCCGCGTCGTATTTAAATTAAAAGCGATCGTCGCTCGAATACGCGATCGTCAGCAAGCGGTCATAGGTCACTTTCTTTTCGGAAAACCGGAAGCGCCCTCTGTCAGCGCGACCACGCGTTCAGGTCCCCGAACAAAATGTGACATGAACGCGACGACCGCGTATTGGCGCGACGATTGTCTTCAAATAGGATGTAGGCGCCTTTAGGTAGTGTTTAGAAATAAAGGTGCTTTAGGTCCCGTGGCAAAATTGGCAAAATATACAACTAACCTTAGTAGAATGTGTAAAGTAAAACTGTGTTATATAAATTTCGAAAAGTAATTTAAAGCGTAATGCATTTTAAAATCTTGTATCTATACAACCTGTTTTTTTTGATATCCCATAACTCTAGGGTTATATTCTGTAGGTAAAAATAATACTAAAACTCCTAGAATAGGTGGTCAAAAAATGCATCGTTTCGGAGATATCATCAATCATAATTAAATTAGGTCAAAAATTGTCACCAGTATGACGAATCTTTACTTTTGCGAGGTTGCCAAACTTCGCAGTAGTGTAGTAAAATAAATAGTAAAATAAAATATGTAGGTATGTTGGTATCGGGGCTTCCCGGCGGCAGTTAGTGAAGGGAAAGCTACCTTGTCGACGTTGTCATATTTCACGTAAGGGTGTTTTACATTAATAATCGTGACTTTGCCGAATTATTTTGTATGAAAAATGAAAAAAAAAATAACGAAGGATTGGAACATAACTCATATGCCAGTTGATTCTTTGATATGGCCTCAATCATACCCTAGAGTTATGGGATATCAAAAAAAACACGTTGTATAGTATCTTTGGACAAAAGCCTCGTAAAATAAAAGAAAACCGAGAGATGCTTTAAATTTAGCACTCAATTTGTATTGTGAATTTATTTGCACAAAACCAAAACTCCGCATTGACGTTCAGGCACTGTTGTAATTTGGCTCTCAGAAAATTATTTCCTATGGAATGGGAATGTAAAAAGATTCTATTTGCCCAAAATACTACGGTTTGATTTTGCTTACCGCTGAAGTTCTGCTGCAAAACGCGGTAGTTTTAATACATTTTGATCAGTTTTCGCTAACGGCAGCAAAAAAATTCAAAATATACGCGGCAAACATTAAATGCACAAATTCAAATTCAAATAATTATTGCTCAGCACAGTACTAATAATACATTTCCAGATGTCAAGTGAATGCGCAGTCCACTGTGTTGTACCAATTCAGGCATGCAAAATTCATCATTAAAATGATACAATTTCAATTCCTTAAATTACAAAGTTTATTAAAATCGATTTTTGTAGGTTTGGGTTCAGAGTCATTGAGCTTAGTTATTTTTGTTCTGATTTGACGTTTCTAACGTTAATAAACTGCTTAGATTTAGGATAAGACGTAAGACTTTGCATAAGATATTTGGAGGTAAAATTATGTTACCGATTTAACGTACAATCCTGGCATTGCTATATACTACACATCATGAAACTATAGTACAAATAGGTAGTATAATTATACTACGAAATCCAACGCTGGGGGTGTACTCCGAACATAAATCCGAACTATCGGCCGAATGTTCGGCCGTTGCTTGACGACGGCTAACTATGGCTGACTACGGCAAAAGAAACAAAAACGAGCAAAAGAAAGAAGCCTAAGTCAAAAATGGGACTTTAAGTCGGGTAAGGATTCAAAGTCAAAAAAGAAAACTATGGAAGTTCTAAAACGGCTGAACATTCGGTCAATACTTCGGATTAAAGGCTTCTACATACCGGGGCGACTTGTCGCGCGACGCGACGAGACACAAAGGCACCGCTCGTCCCGCAACAGGCGGGGCCTTTGTGCCGTGTCGCGTCGCGCGACAAGTCGCGCTGGTATGTAGAAGCCTTAACGCTTCGGAGCATCTGGATTATCAAAAATGCATTTAATCTTGCAACAAAACCGTAAAGAAGAAATAGTAATAAGTGCAAAACAAATTGCATAAAAAAGACGTTGATATTATTCATCAATATCATCACCATTGTCGACCTTGTTCAACCCACTGCACTGGTGAGTTTAGGCCCCCTCCCTTTTGTGCCATACTTCCCTGGTCTGTGCTAGTCTTATCCAGGTCTTTCCCACGATCTTCTGTAGGTCCTCCACCGGATATTATTATTTCACACAAAAAAATCTAAAGACCAAAATAGTTTATTAACAAGACATAGTCACTATCAAACCTGGGTCTGAAGATAAACCTTGTTTTGTAATAAACAAAACAAGGTTTATCTTCAGACCCAGGTTTAAAACATGGAGCCATTATTGAATTTCGAACTTTATTCCGACTATTGTAAAGTTCCTAAACACAAAACTGACAACTTAGTACCGAACTAAGTTTTCAGTTTCGTATAAAGAACAGTATTTCAATCACTGTTACGTTCTTATTACAAAAACTGGCTCCATGGTTTAAGCCATGTCAAAATATAAATCTTGTTTTGTAATAAGGCGGTAAATGTGCAGAGAAGGAGTTACCTCAGTATATCCTACAGTACCTATCAAACCAGATTTATCCTGCTATTGAAATTTAGGTGGCTGGGAAATCTAATAGGTAGTCATTAACAAGCGCAAGGAGATAGAAAGTACTGCACGTTTCGGGGATGTAGTCATCCATCTTATTGTGAAATACATTGCAAGCTATAGTTTTGTATAATTTAGAAGCATTTTTTCAATTTTGTTAATGTGAGTACCATGGAGCCGTTTATTATGATAAGATGTATGTTGACTTAAAAAAGCGTGGCAGTTGAGAGTATGTCATGCTTGGCTCGCTAATGGTGGCGCGTGTGTTGGATCATTCGGTTCCCTACAAAATGGTTGAGTTGGATGGTGCTGATCCACGCGTCATGTTCGTGAACGGGCGCCGTCAGTTGAGACTGGTCTTCTCTTAACTGCCAGGGCTTTTAATCTTATATTTTGTATTGTTTTTTTAAATAAGCAATATAATGTCTGCGCTGCGTGTCGCGGGTTCGATTCCCGCACGGAACAAATATTTGTATGACCTACAAGTAGTTGTTTCGGGTCTGGCGGTTTGTGTATGAGAATTTAAATGTTTGTAAACGCACCCACAATACAGGAGAAATTCCTAGTGTGAGGCAAAGTTTTTTTTAAAAAAGAAAGAAAGAAAGAAGAAGAAAGAATGTTTTACATTGTTCTCACTTATAGAAGCAACAAGAATAATGTACCCAGGGTTTTGTAATATCTTGATTTAAAAGTGTCCTTGGAGGTTTTGCCTGTTCTTCTCTATAGATATCTACGTTTTGGAATCGGCAGATAGCTTCAACTTTCTGACTAACTGACCGACTCTTTGACAATTCAAAAGCGCCTGTAATAGGTTTAATTGAAATAAATGTTTTGAGTTTGAGTTTGTGTTCCTATGTTTTTATGCACCGAATTTTATACCTAACAGGATGTGCATCTAAAATGACGAATTTGATGCATGCGTCTCCTCTCACGTTCGCAAACAGTCGCCATCGAACTCCGGTCAATACTGGTATTTGTGTAGGTATGCATTTATACAAATATACATATGTATGAGTGACCTGAAAATTGAATGAATGTCATCGGAATGTTGAACTTGATCGCTTAGTAGGTGGCAATTCTGAATAAGATCTATCTGGGTGTCAAGTCGGTTCTGCGACTACATAGATAACTGCATGTTGTTTTTGGAATGTTAGTCACATTCACAAATGAGTTCATGCATTTAATAAAACAACATCACGCCTGTATTCCCCGAAGGGTTGAGCAGAGATGTACCTATAGTACAGTCACCTTTCGCTAGTTATGTTTAAGTCCCATGTAATACCGCAAACCTATTGCCATCAACCGGACACAAAATAACACCAAGAAAAACACGGGTATAAAATGTACCAGAAGAAGAAAATAATAATTTCTGGAATAAACAGCTGAGCTGGCCCACTGGTGGTGGTACTGTTGATGAAGAGAGGAGTGACTAATGTTTTAATAATTAAAATTAAACTGATTATTAACTAGAAACATGTTTTTAATCCGAATATTGTTTGTAAAAACAAACCGATTGCATGATGAATGTAAAAACCCACGAAAATTATTATTTTTAAATATTCATAAATATTATCAATAGGACCTAAAAATTATTTATTTTGTATACACCAGTTTATATTTAAATTATCCATTGTTTCCATTAATCACCAGTAAACATTAGAAAAAAAAAATACCAGATATATTTTTTTCCCCACAAGATAGGTCAATCTCAAATTGTGGTTTTTACAATCATCGATTCAAATATCACTGACAATATATTATAGATAAACTCAATCCGTTTCCCGTTTCCGTTTTAGTTCCGTGTGGTGTCGGACGTAAACACTATCCTATTTCTTCCCGTGGGTGTCGTAAAAGGCGACTAACGGACTTACTAGGGAATGGGCAGCAAACGTTCTCTATGCATTTTAACACCATACTGCGATCGCCAACCCGCCTGTCAAGCTTGGCAATAATAGCAACCCCCCCCCTCCTTTCAGGGTACGTAAGCTGAGGTGGCAGAGGGCTGCGGGGTGATTGCCTAAAACACAGTAGCAATGAGTTTATTTTGCCATGAAGGCAACAACATTCATTGCGTAATTTCCGTTGTTGAGCAGACAAATTTTTCGAACATAAATTATTATGAAGCAATGGATTATATGCATAGAAATATCTTTCAAAATCATTCAGATTGTGACTGGTAGTGTGTTACACAGTTACGGTGCTGGTTATGTCTGTCCAAGGTCCTTTTATGGTCCTTAAAACCGACGAGTCTTTGAGTGGAGATCGAAAAAATCGGTTAAACAACGTAGAACGCCTTCCTGCTAAAATTACTGCAGAGTCCTGATAGCATGAAGAAGACAGGCAGACAGAAGGAATGTGGAAGTTGAGAACACAGGAGTAGGTAATAGCGCTGTGGTGCAAGTGAAGGGAGGCCATCATTGACCAGCTATGGGCTGGGATAGGGTGAGTGAAAGAACTCAAAGATTAATCTTAGAACTAAGTATGTTATATATGGTAACAAATTGGTCATTAGTTATCAATTTATATACGAAATATTATTTTAAGATTAAGGATTTATTCATGCAGGCATTCATATATCGTACATTATGTTTATGGTCAGTTTTATGAGTTCGTTCATATTAATTCAAGTATTTACACGTGTCTAGCATATTAACGAACCCGTTGTCATGTTTTGCAATCACGGATATGTAAATAAAAGTTTATCTATCTAGACTGCAATAAATATCTCTAAGGAATAAGAAGTTAGTTATTATTTAAGGAGGTCTCTTGATAATAGTTTCCTGTATATTTTGATTGACTGTTTAAAGGGAAAAATTGTTATAAAATGTGGTGGTTAAACCAAGGTTATCTTCATTCTGCAACTACAGACTTAGCTTTTACTCAGTTATGTTTGGATTAGCTACCTGAATTTTGTGAGGCTTTGAAATTCTTACCGTGACTACTGTCATTGGTATTCATTTGACAGCTAGATAAAAACTTTTTGAAGGACATTCGTAGTGCAGCAGCATAAACCGACTTGGCTATGTGCAATAAATAAATGCTTCACTTATTTTTTCTTTTATTTCAGAGTTTCCTTGGCTTCCTGCCAGTTTTCATTAGTATCTAAGTGCACGTATATTCTTTATTATTCTTTCTGATTTTAAGCTTAAAGTGACTGCTTACTGAACTTTTGGGGAATTATGTTTTCATTTTCTTCTCCATAGGTATCTACTAAGCTTTAGAATGGGCAACTAGCTTCATCTCTCTGACTGACCGACTCCTTGACAATTTAAAAGTGTCTGTAATTGGTTTATTTGAAATAAATGCATTCCCCCTTATTACAAAACAAGGTTTATCTTCAGACCCAGGTTTAAAACATGGAGCCATTATTGAATTTCGAAATTTATTCCGACTATGGTAAAGTTCCTAAACACTAAACTGACAACTTAGTACCGAACTATGTTTTCAGTTTTGTAAAAATAACGGTATTTCAATCACAGTTACGTTCTTATTACAAAAACTAAACATTGTGATGTAAACAGACTCACACAATTACATGTTCCGATGTCATGCGTGTCATGTGCTCGACAACCGAAATAGAGAGACATATTACGCCGGCTATAGCGGAAACGAGATAGCAATAATTGTCACTGTTACGTACCCATAACAGGAGCCAGTGCTATTGTGCAACCGAAATCGCGTTAGCAGCCGAATGTTGGCCGAATGTTTACGATTAGGAACGACTCATGACGGAGCAAACATTAAATATTATTATAATTTTCAACAAATTAACATTTTTGGCTGTGCTTACGGGTGAAAACTAATCCCGTGGGACTTGTTTTTGGTTTTTTGCACTATTTGGTCATATTTTGTAAACACAGGAAGGCATTCCTGGCTTATTTAGACGATTACTGTAATTTTACTTAACGTGCTACACAAACGCCAGTTCGATTGTGACTAAGGTCGATTGTGTCCTTTTCCCCTAATTTATGCGGTCCACGTCGACGAGCGCGTACCATATATTCCTATTTAATACATCAATGGTTGCATTAATATACTTAAAAGCGTTATATTCAGCTCAAACCGCGGTACCTACTAACTAGTAACATCGTAACCCACAAGCTGGTAATTGTTCATTCTGATTTTCTCTAATATATTTAAGTACGTAAGTTAAAGTTTAACCAAGTCCTTAATAATTTTTGCCACAATTTTAATAGTCAACATTACTTGCTATAAGTACTTATTTTTTTATACTTTTCGTTTTGAAAAACGCGCCATAATTATAATATCCAAGGTCTTTTTTTTTATAATGTTTTAATGGCCTGGTTGCTGGGACCTTTTGGCCAAGTCTTTATTTAGTTACAAAACTTGTTATTATTGATGAAATGAATGCATGATGATGATATCTCCGCCCGCTCCCCTTGAGTTTCAGTAAAGATGTGGCACTTTACTGAGACCTCACGCGGACTTCTTGACTTGAGAGAACTTGAAGCAAAGTTGCACTGTTTTGTTTCATTTGCCTACACTAATGCACGTTCACAAACACTTAATGGTTAATAATCCACCATTATTACACATTAATATTCGGATAAACACAAATTTTGGAAAATTAAACAAATTGCTGAACATGACGCTTCATTTTCCCGCCAAGAAGTCCCCAAGGTCTTTTATACATACATCCTTACCAATCAATCCCTAACAAAAGCTACCATTGTTTAAAACCGCCTCACTGTCTACCACGAATTTTAAAATGGCGCCGAGGAAGTGAGGCAACATCATGTCATGAGTCAATTAGCGTTAATTTGCGCACCCACTCCACCCGATCAGCCATGTTTGGACCCATCATCATTATTTTAGATTGTGTGAATCAGTCGTAATTATAATGTTTTGTTTTAAGATGGTTTTAAGTATGTTTATTTTGGTAGGTACTCAAATCTATAGGGGTTTAGGTATTATTTGTTTGACGGAGTAAGTCACAAGTGACACCATTAGTAAGCGTCTTATTTAGATACAACGCTAAAAGGTCCAACGCTAAAGATTGACCCAAAAAAAAAAAAACATAATCAAATCTTTTTCATTTTTATTTTGTCGTTTTTAGATATCGATACCCGTCACATCCGCGGAGTTTCGCTAGCTAATTTAATTTGACCTTGTATTTAAAGATGTTTACCAACAACTTGTGTGATTGACAACAAATGACATTGACACCTGTCAATGTCATTCAGGCGTACAAAGTTCCTTGTAGCACTCTAATGAAAAACGCAGTTTAAGTTTCGGTACTTTACGCTTCACCGCAGTAAATAAGGACTCATATTTTGCTTAAGTTGATTACTTAAGACGCTGACAACAAGTAAACCGCTGTCACTGTCAGACTGCATACAAAAGAAATAGAAGCGAGATGACACAACGCTTGTAATTTATTGCAAAATAAGAAGCAATTATTTATTTACTCAAAAATGAGTTGAGTAATCGAAAATAAAATCCAACCAAGTTCTGCATACAAATAAGACCTTCTTGTTATTAATTAAATACCAACCGTACGTTGATATTTAATACAGATATTTTGGATTGAAACTCAAAGTTAGTTTACCGTTAATTTGTATCCATATTTTTTTTTAAACGTGTTTTGGTAACAACCAAGTTCTGAGAAATATAATATGTTCAGGAATAACATATAGTTTTTCCGCTACCACAAACTATATAGATTTGGCAATTTTTTTGTTTAAGACAAGCCTACTTTTATCATTTGCCTCTTGTCAGCGCCTTAAATGTTTTTCTCCAGGTGCAGTAAAAAGGACAAAAAAAAGGACAGGGCACTCCACGTGTCCTGTCATTCTGTCAGTGGCAATTGGAGGGTTAATAAATTGGATTCATAACATTGTTGCCATGTCTTTTACTTAATAATATTGTACTGGCCATGGTTTTGCTCTAACTGGCACTAACAGTACACGATTCATTGGTAATCAGCTAGCTTATAACAGTAAATGTCCACAGCCGAACATGTGCCTCTAAATGACTGGCATCCAGTGCACGATTTCAAACTATGAACAGCCTGCAATTGAGATTTGTCCAAGAGTAAAACTCAATTACATTTTGCCTCGGTAGCCATGTTTTCGACTACAGTATTCATCCCGCATACAATGTGAATAATGTTGAATACATCTGGAATACGTTGGGTTTTGTTCAAAAAGGGCAGATGATATGAAAACTTTTGCAGTACAATCAAAATTAACTACATAACTTTCGCACCATGACTATGTTATACTCTCTATGTATATGGTTAGGTATACTATATACCCAGTACATGCTAATTCCATGCTATTGACACAAAAGCACAGACAATTTTTGAGTCATCAAAAGCACAGGCAACATGAAATACAGCTTAGAAATACAGCCTCATCACGACACGAACAAAAAAGAATGTTCCATTTTCAAGAATCTTTTTTTTTAAGTTTCGTTGGTTCCATTTTAAACAACCGCCAAAATAAATGCCTGGAACACGAATCAAATTATGTGACCAATAATAAATCGATCAAAAATAAATTATGGACGTTGTGATTTAACTATTCATTTTCTGTAGCGTTTGTCATGCCATGCAGAGCACGTACTATGTCCAGTAGTGACGTGACACATGCCAGTTTGGCGTTCCTCAATGGAATCGGAAAGCCATTTGTTTACTTCCTTGTGATTGGCTGTATCAAGTTGGTTGTCGTTGTTAGAGAAACAAGAGGCTAGTTCTTGTTAGAATGATCTACGCTTAGTTAAACATAAACATCGTCGTAGACGCTATTGGACATAGGTAAGCTTATTTTCTATTGAAATACAGTTAATTTCAGTCGATCACAGGCGATTGTGGGAGACTGGTTTTCAATTTAAGTATCTAATTATTCTCCGCCCGGCTTTCCATTTGGTGCATCGTGATATAACCGGCAAAATCATGAAATGGCGGTGTATCGTGAAGTGCCCAGGCTGATCACGATGTGGCCATTTCTATGATCGGACCATACACAAACTTCCCGAAAAATTCAATTCTCTAGTCTAAATGATAATGGAAACCTTCTTATATTCCACTACGTAGGAACCTACTTTGGAAGAGCAACGCGTTCACGAAAAGTGACTTTAATTTACAATTAGATGTGTATTCTTAGGTATTTTTTGATAATTTTTCTGCCAAATAGGACATGAGCTTTAAACGCACGATGAAGTCGAAATTTCTGTAAGTAAGTAGTTGTAAGACGAAAATTAATGATCTTAAAAAATTAAAACCATAGCCATGACCTTAGTCAGCTCGAGAGAGTCATTTTTAATAAGGAAAATCGTGTTTAGGTAACATTTTGGGAGCTGATGCTATGTCTTTTTATGCAAGATACCTAAACAGACTTTTTCTTTACAACATATAATAAACATATGTACTCGTATAGACATTTTTACGGTAGATATCCACGATATAAGGTTGCGCAATGTCTTTGAAAAAAAAAACCTCACACGCTGACGGATTTGACACCAATTTCTCGTAGCTCCATGTCACCACGAACGTAGATGAAAAAATAGTAGGTAGTTTAGAATAATAATTAAATATAAATAGCATTTAAAAAAAAAAATATTTGTCCACTTTTAAAATTCTGGTAAAAAAACACTTCCTCTCACCTTAGACATCATAATTGCATAATCCAGTTCCTTGCTCTTGTTTCATGTTTTTTATTGTGTATGTATATTTATATAGATAAGTAAGTAAGTATATGCTTTATGCATGAATGTATTTATTACTTGTATTTATACCTGCAGTATTGTCTTTCCTTCTCCCTTTAATCCATCCAAAGGTTCTCTGTAAAAGATCGCTTTTAGCGATAAGACCGCTTCAACATTTATATCTGTAATTTTTATGGTGTACGTAATAGTATTATTATAGTATATTATATAGTATTCTATTATATTCTAGCACTTAGTGTGGAGTAGGGAGGGTATGTTGGGATAAGTTCGGCACTGAGATAAGTCATAAGTAGGAATCAAATTCCCGGCAAAGGCAATACTTTTTAATGCTGACCAAATTGTGTGTTCTACGCTATTAGAATATTATATGTATAAGGAGCAGTGGTGGCCGTGGTAAAGGACACAATTACGGGTTGTAGGCCGTGGGTTCGATCCCAAGCAGGCGCTTTGTGTAAAAAAATATTTTCATCACCACTGCTAACAAAACGGTGAAGGAAAACATCGTGAGGAAACAGGTATGTCCTAGAACCAAGAATTTAAAGACATGTGACACCCACCAACCGGCACTGGGCCTGCGTGGTAGATTACGGCCCGCTCCCTGTCACAGAGAGGTGGCCTGTGTCCCAGCAGTGGGAACATTATAAGCTGGTAGTATATAGTAAACTAATTATTATAACAAAATTCAGCAGAACTTATGAAGGGTCTCATCCGAGCGCCGAATATAACCCAACACGTTTTGACGTTCGAAAGGTAACCCACCTTTCGAACGTCAAATTTACATAAGACAGTCCCCCAAAACGCCCTCCCACCACTTCCTAGTACTTTAGCTGGGAAGAAGAAGTGGCGCAACAAACTCCCCAGCAGCACAGCTGTATGTTCAGTTAGAAAAACTTGATTCTATACAATAGTATGTAAAATAATTTACATTAAGCAACACAAACCATTAAATTAAATTATTTGCCATAAATGTTAGCTAGCAGACGGCACTATACGAACAAAAAAAAACATTGAAAACTATACTCAAGCAGGAATAAACAGCTCCATACCTATGACGGAGTTAAGGCACGAGTTCATATATGTCATGATGTCTTTGGTACCACTTATCGTCAACTGACAACTCTGGTTCATCCCACAATCATGAGCAGGTTACATCATTCATTGGTTGGTTTTTACACTATGAACATGTGTGGGAGGACAAGTGGATTATACTTGAATACCTAGTAAACAACCGTGTTATAAATTGGTCAATACTTCGCTTTATTAGCGAAGTATTAACCAATTTATAACACGGCTATTCATTTAATGTGTCACCAATCACACTCAATTATGTCGCATTGGTGACACATTACATGACTGCAGTGTAGATAGGTAACCTTCGATCAAAATCAAAATCAAAAATCAAATGAAAAATATTTTTATTTCACATAAGCCTACATGGACACTTAAGAAACGTCAGAAGCTAGGTGCTCGGTTCCAATGGTCGTTTCCATGGAGAAGAGCCGGCAAGAAACTCCACGGTTTCTCTTTTAAAAAAGATCAAAAATATATACTTGTACCTACTTCATTAATAGCACTAGATTCATTAATAGAGAATAGATAATGATTAATACATCTCTCTAAGCTAGATTCGTTCCCCAATGTCATGATTTTATGAAAAAGTCATTCAATGGAATAAATCTAACTTAGAGAGATGTATTAATGATTCTAATGTTTATAATTCTGTAAATACATATTTTGGAATTCTTTGGGTCAATAAAGTTAGTTGATATTAAGCATGACAATGATAATTGAATGAATGAAATCCACCCTTGGTTGACTGGTAGAGAATGCCTAAGGCATTAAGTCCGCCTTTGTACCTTATTGTGTGCGAGAAGTTTAAATAAATAAATAAATAATGAAATGCACCGACCCCAACGTGGTTAAGCCAGACTCGATTACTCGAACGAACCCAAAGATACACAGATATGTATTTTAAAAGTACAGAAGTCCGCTCTTGCAAGCTTGAATCCACTTTTCCAATTTGCAAAACACCAAATAAAATCCACTCATAAACTGCTAAACACGACTCGAAATAAGTTAACAAAAAAAAGGAAGTGCCGTTCAACAAATAAGGCCCGACCCACACGTGGCCAGTTTTTATCGTCAAACATTCTTAAAGCGACCATTATTTGTATACTTGAGGTAACGAGCCTTCGCGACCAATTGGTCGCTTATTGGAAAATTGTCCGGAATGCGTCTGTGCACCTAAGCTGGCTATTAATGCTTATCTTTGAATGTCACATTCATTTCAAACACCTACAGTTAATTAAAGACTGTTTGTGACGGCAATTCAAGTAAATAAGGTGATGCATTTTTTTGTTCAGGGCTTTACGCTAGTCTGCTTTGAAATTTGCGTTACTTTTCACGGTACTGTAGTGCGTCAGAGATGTTCGCAAAAGCACGAGTCGACAGTTTCTCAGCTGTCGTACGGAAGAAAAGTGCATCTCTGCTCGCCAGATTGCGTGGCAGTGGCAACACCCTCCTGAGGGTGATAGCTGATAGGCCTGATGAGAGCCCCATAATGGGACATCTTATCAAAACAACACTGTCTGTTGATATAAGTACTAACATAGATCATAAGCCTAATTGTTACTAAAATCCTAGATTATAAGTACTAACATAGGTTATAAGATATATTGTTACTAACATTTTTGATTAGGTATTTGTATTTGTCAGTCAACCTTAGTTGTCTGTTAAATAAATAAATATATATATTTGTGAAGACTGAACTTTTTTTGACTTGAAGTCGAGACTGTAATAAGGCGCGTGACGTTTTATGAGCTTCAGTTCATATTGACTGACTATATAGACTCCTCCCAAATTTTAAGATCCCTCTTCCGACGAATTTCCCCTCCTTACTAGCATATTCCTCACTTCCGCCTACTCCGAAGCGCTAATCCAAAGTATCAGCCGAATGTTCAGCATTTTTATAACTTCCTTCTATTTGACTTTGAATCCTCACCCAATTTCAAGTCACATTTTGACGTTGGTTTAGCTCTTTGACAGTCGTTTTTTTTTCTTTCGTTGTAGTTTTCCGTAGTCAAGAAACGGCCGAACATTCGGCCGATACTTTGGATTTAACTTCGGAGTAGCCCTGAGAACTGCTTGTGGCGCTGATGACCTTCATCCGTCACAATAACATAAAGTTGTGAATATTCTGCCTGTGTGGTATGCGTGTATTTTAAACTCAAACTCAAACTTAAAGGCTTCTACATACCAGCGCGACTTGTCGCGCGACGCGACACGGCACAAAGGCCCCGCGTGTCGCGGGACGAGCGGTGCCTTTGTGTCGTGTCGCGTCGCGCGACAAGTCGTCCCGGTATGTAGAAGCCTTTAAGCATTTATTTCAAATAAACCAATTACAGGCACTTTTGAACCGTCAAGTGGTCGGTCAGTCTTAAAGATGAAGCTAGTTGCCCATTCCAAAGCTTAGTAGGTACCTATGGAGAAGAACGGGCAAGAAACTCCACGGACACTCTTTGAAAGTCTACGGACACTCTTTTCGTTTTTTCCTTTTAAGATACGGGAGCCTAAAAAGTACATAAAAAGTATGTATATTCCAGTGCTTCTATTGCCTTAACCAATATAAAATTCAGGTTATATCGATATATTTTAATACCTACTTACCATGGGTCTATTTAATAAAACCGACAGGCGAAAACTATTTTACAAGTGTCTTTCATTCGTTTTCTGGTTTATTAACAGCATATGTACAGAAAAACTGTAAATTTTGTAATTTCTAATATCTCTTTGAATATGGCGCATTTTCCGTTATTTAAATAGGACTCTGGTTATCATAGTATCCGTCGAAGGCTAATGACGAATCTAAATATAGCCATCAATCCATCTCAAAAATTCCATATTTTGCTCTCCACGCTAGGACCTTTAATAAAATCGTCTCTATTAAAGCGAAATCCCTGACATTTTAGTCCGTTTCACTTTGATGCTGGCAAGCTCCATTTGCAACTTATCGTCATGTGCACTTTGGAGAGGAAAAAATATAAAAATATGAAGTGGGTAAGTATACCGGTGGTATATTTCTCTCACCTTATGTATAGTGGGCGTCTAAGCAAAAGGGTCCAGTTCTCGGCATTTACTTTCCGAGATATACGCAGTTTTGTAAGGTTGGGTGAAAAAATTTCATTTCGTTATTTTAATTGATTATTAATTAATGCTCAATTATCTACAGGTTCATGTAGTTTTTCTCAAATCAAGCTTTTTCATGTTCAACTTCAAATGTCTGATGAAATGTGCTAGTTTTTGAATATTTTTTTAATCCTTATTATCAATTGGATAGGTACCGAGTTTAGTCTTAACTCAATACCCCACTACTGGACGCTTCGGCTTTTTGTTTGGACGCCCATATAATTATATGATAAGGAAATTAGAGGAAACACCATGCATCAAGACATTTGAAGGAACGCATTGCACCAGAAATTGTAACAGGGATGCTGACGTAGGTACTTCTCGTGAAGAAGATACTTCAAAGACACATATTTTGTCAAGATATTTTTGTTACAATTGCAGCGAAAAAGTAATGAAGACGTTGGTTAAGGTTCATTTGATACATTTATTTGCCATAAAAATACAGATGGGATTCATTACAAAATAGTGTACATTGTATAAATCTGGTTCTATGTTAAAATCTGTACTCAAGTATAAAACCTCTGCCTCTTAAACTAGGTAAACCTGTATCTTAAGAGACGGTTCATTTTGTAACCCTAATAGAGCAAGAGACTTAGCAACCAAGTTTCTATGGGAGATGAAGCAGCATTAATATTTTCTATATGCTCTATGTAATAAATTGATTCAAAATCAAAAGTAAAGTCAAAGAAATTAATTGTTAAAGAAATTGATACCCTTCGTAAATTTTTCGGGTTAGTCAATAATTGACGTTAAGTTATACGGACAATTTAAGATGGCAGTCAATATACTTAGCAATTTATTACACAGACTTTACATACAGTGAATTTATGTACCATCGCCGTTCCCGGTGTTTTGAGCTCCTAATATTTAGTACTACCCAAGCTTGCATTTTTAACGAGATGAAGAGCCTGATTGCATTAATTGATCTCAAACCCTCTGCCATCGAGAATTGGCATTGTGCCCATGCCTTTAAATAACTAACCCAATCTTACATTGCACTTAACACCAACATCGATAAACTTGTTTTCTGCATCTGCATTAAGGGAACACCGATTTGATAAGAAATCTATTTCAAGTACGACTAAAACTATGAATGCATTAACTGCATAATTATGATACATGATCTCATTATTCCCAGATTTTTATTTGTAGATTAGAATAGAATTATCAAAGTCAAAGTATTTATTTCAAATAGGCACATATGAGGCACTTTTGAACGTCAAAATTTACAAAAAAAAAATAGAGCTGATTCTAGTTGCCCCTTCCAAAAGATAGTTTCGTATGGAGAAGAATGAGCAAGAAACTCCACCGTTACTCTGTTAAAAATGTTTTACAATATTTTGTTTAAGTACATTAATTATACGATTTTAAATGAAGACGATGCACCTAGAATAAAATAAAATTATGAGTACTATACCACAATAGGTAAAAATAATTAAAAATGAAGCAATGAAAAATAACTTAATTATGAGATAGATACATGGTGCTCACATCATGGTACAAACATCGTAAAAGTATGTTTTCCTAAAAAATTTAAAATAATAAGTCAGTGTATGAGTCTAGGTAATCACAGAATGTAAAATCAATGTCAGAAAAATAACAAATCTTATCTTTAATCAAGTATCTTAGACTTAAAAATGATAAGTAAGAACTGACACTTCACAAAAACAAACAAAACAAATGGAAGTGGATCACCGTTGTGGCAACCCATGTGAGATGGCACAACAGCGACCCACGAAAACACAGTCTAGACGACTTAAAATCATGCTTAGGATACTGTTGGAGCTGCTCCACACCCTGCGCACCATGAAAGCGCACCTTTTGCGCATGGTTGTGTAGAAACAATCTACATGCGCATCCGCGAACATCCCTGACGCATTACAGAAGCGGGGCAGACCCACCAGCATCCTAAACGCGTTATTATACTGAACGCGGAGAGCGTTGTACGATCTAATATGTAATTTGTTTTTACACGTCAAAAATAAATTTTAAAACTGGTTAAGGGCAGTTAATTAGTATTAAAGTTAGGTTTCCATACCAATACCACCTTTAAGCACGAAAACCGTAACTACATCATACTCGTACGACCTTATTCCTCCAGAATGTACAATTCAGATGAAATATGAAAATGAGGTTTTAAGAACAAATATTTGCACGTCATTGGCCTTCATAAACGTAGTTTATAATGTATAATTATGTACCTACGAGTACACCTACGTAAAGCTTTTTGTTGATTCGTGAGCATGAAGTCATCGGTTTTATGTATGAAGTATGTTTATATACGCCAACACATCATTGTTACTTCAGTTATTTAATCAGATGCTCATCGAGCCTATTTATTAAGAGTTATGTCGATCCATTTTTTTTTTTTGTATGGCAAACATTGAGTCATCTTCATCACAGAAATGTCCTTCGTGCGATATGGTTGTATCTGTAAATGAGGTAATACTTGTATGTATCTAAATTAAATTGGCTTCACAGTTATGTAGTGTTGTTAGTTTTAAATGCTATTTTTGTATTTCATATGCGTGTCCCAAATAAAATATTTTTCTTTCTTCTTTTCTTTCATAAAATAAATTGGTATTCTAAAAGGCATCTTTAATAATAATAAAAATGCATGTAGTAGCGTTATTTAGTTTTGTATGTATAACATTCTAAAAGCAATATACCTACCTACTAAGTATTTTTTGTATGTTCTTTAAGAAACATTTGCCGGAATAGCAAAAATATTTTTACTATTTTTATATGTGCTATGTTTATTCCCAAAGATCGCTACAACCCTTCTTTTCCCTCCTGCAGTCGGGTAGAGGACATAATATTCTATTTACATATCCCGGCTGGCAATCCCATTTGCCGTCCTTTCCAATCTTGTACCTAGTCCTTTTCACTACACATCCGACCTTCGCGCCGGAAATATTGCATGTCTTCATCCCCTCGCCTTCGTTTATGCATCTGGTCAAATTTCCTTCATGACCGTGGAATTTTAAATGAGAATCGAAAAATCGTTCTTTCATTTGCGAGATGAGATCTGCTGAAAATAAATTTGGCAGTTATTTTACGGGAAATCTTTAACAGTCGTTACGGGTCGTCAGAAGCCCGAAAGTCTGACAGCCAGTCTTACCAAGAGGTTTCGTGTTACCCAGTTATTGGGTTGTGGAGGTCAGCTATGCAGTCGCTCCATGTAAAATACTGGTATTCAGCTGCATCCGATAAAGACTGGAACCCGACCCATTGAGTCGTTTTTTTAAAATTTATTTAGGATGGGTTTGCTCTTGACCTTAGTCTAGGGCAGAGGTAACAGAGACAAGGTCGACGATGGAGTGAGCTTACCCAGAAGAAGCCTGTTCACTCTAACTTTGAAGACATTAGGGTTGTATGCATTCGGAAACACAGACGCAGGCAGAGAGTTCCACTCTTTTGCTGTGCGCATTATAAAAGACATTTGGAAACGCTTAGTGCGAATTGGTGGAATAGCAACAAGAAAGGAATGGTAACCTGCTGTGCGTCTAGATGTCCGATAATACAAGGAGGTGCCGGTGGAATGAGGTCGTGGAGTTCTTGGGCACACTCACCGAAGAGCGTTGCGTTTTACAGGAAATAAGTAAGCGGCTTTTAGCAGAAGACTTAGTGACATATTTTGTGAAGTAGATATAATAATTATCATAAGAACGGTTAATTAACAAAGTGCTAACCCCTGAAAAAAAGTTAAATACTAAGCTCTTATGAAAGCAAGCAAGAATTAATTGCACGGTTCCAAGAAGAGAGGGCACGAAATTGATCTTACCAAGAAATATTGGCAGTAACACCATGGTTTTCCACGAACAAAATAAGCAACAGTTACGAGTATATCACTAAGAATTCATTGGACATTAATTCATCATCAGTCAAAAATATAACAAACTATCTGAAATTAATTTATGAACAAATTAAAACAGTTTTTAATAAGAAAATGCTATAGCGGATATTTAAATGACAAAAAAATAACTGATAACCTATTATGTATTAGTACATACAGTAGTAGACTATAAATGTAAAAAAAAAAACTTATTAAAGTAATAATAGATTTTGTTAGAAGACTGACTAGCTAAGTCTTTAAACGCTTCTTCTTTCCTACTATTTTGCTACTCCCGACAGGTTCCCTAATGACCACATATAATTTTAAGTTACTACCTAAGTAGGTACAGACGGCTACACATCAAGCTATACATTTCCAGTATAAGCTGATCTCGCATAGTATAGGATTTCCATACAATGAGAGATCAACGTATATTGGAAATGTATATCTTGATGTAAAGCCGTGTGTACACATTGTGGAATGCAAATAAAGTACTGAGTATTAAATATATCCCATACTTACAAAATATTGTAATCTATACAAATTAATAAAATTGAAGTGTCTGTTTGTAATGTTAAAATAAAATCTTTTTACTAAATGCATATGAAAGTTTAAACGGTACTTATAAGTCGGTAGATATGAAACAACCTTTGTTACCTAAACCTACGCTAGACAAGACACGATGTTATCCAAGTTAAGGCTTCTACATACCGAGGCGACTTGTCGCGCGACGCGACGCGACACAAAGGCACCGCTCGTACCGCGACACGCGGGGCCTTTGTGCCATGTCGCGTCGCGCGACAAGTCGCGCTGGTATGTAGAAGCCTTTATGCTGTAAAGCAAAGCACAACTGAACTTTCGACCTTGACTGAACTAATGTCAAGGCTGACGTATTTACAGATGTTACTGTAGGAAAGGGTCGTATAAGTCAGTAACCCGACTACGGCTCTTACATAGGTAATAGACTATTAAGACGCTGACAACAGGTAAACCGCTGTCGCTGTCAGACTGTATACAAAAGAAAGAGAAGCTTGATGACCCAACGCTTGTAATTTATTGCAAAATATGAAGCAATTAATTATTTACTCAAAAATGAGTTGAGTAATCGAAAATAAGAAACAACCAAGTTATGTATTAATTAAAGTTTTCAAATTTTAATTAATTAAGTTATCAAATAAGACGTTCTTGTTATTAATTAAACACCAACCCTACGTATCAACGTAGGGTTGGTGTATTGCTGTATTAGATATCAATCTAATACAGATATTTTGGATTGAAACTCAAAGTAAAGGGTTAGTTTACCGTCAATTTGTATAGAGATTTTTTTTTCTAAATGTGTTTTGGTAACAACCAAGTTTTGAGAAATATGTTAAGAATAACATATATTTTTTCCGCTACCACAAACTATATAGATTTGGTATTTTTTTGTTTAAGACAAGCCTACTTTTATCATTTGCCTCTTGTCAGCGCCTTAAATGTTTTTCTCCAGGTGCAGTAAAAAGGACAAAAAAAACCGGCCAAAAAAAAAGACGATCTACTCTAAGTCCGACAACGAAGATACGGGCCCGTCCGAAAGTAGTTGATACGTCATAACAAGTAAAAATTTAATTTATTAACGGGGAAATACACATCGGAATTAGGGACCACTATCAAATCATGTTGTCATTCATTTTTAATTCGGACCCTGAACTAATCTAATACATTTCTGTAAGTGATACGGAGTAAGAAACGCCTAAAACTTCAGCCGAAACTAAAGATTTCGTGATTAGGGAGTAGACGCCCTGATGCGTTTAATCGCTGAGCTTTTAATACAGATAAAGATAAATATAAATGATGATGATAAAAGAAGACTGGTTGTCAGACATTCGAGCTTCCGACGACCCGTAACGACTGTCAAAGATCTACTAATTATAGTTTTATTGTGGTATGCCCATATATTAACCAATCCACACTGGGCCCGCGTGGTGGATTATGCTCCAGTCCCTCTTAAAGAGAGGATGCCTTTATCCCAGCGGAAACGCTGGCTGATTATGAATAGTATGCCTGACTGACATTTTGGTGCTGGTATAACCAATCTTCTTGAAAAAGTCGATCTAAAATCGTTTTGATAACTTTTCTTGAACTGCCTAAAGAATTGGATATTTTTCTAATTGAGTCACTGCAAGAGAACAGTGAGGGGGAGAGGATCCGTGTGGTGCCGGACGTAAAGAATAGCATCACCCCAGTTCTTCCCGTGGGTGTCGTAAAAGGCGACTAAGGGACTTACTAGAGAATTGCAGCAGAATGGGCAGCAGCATTATCTATGCATTTTAACACCATACTGCGATCGCCAACCCGCCTGCCAAGCGTGATGATTATGGCAAACCCCGTCCCTTGCTTGGGGGAGGCATATGTCCAGCAGTGGACGTCTTTCGGCTGAAATGATGAAGAGAATGGATAAAAGTAATGTCTTACGGCGAAGATACGAGGTTATTAATTTAGCAATTCATGTTAGGGTGAGATTTAAAGGACCGTATTACCTTCCACGTTCCATTCATTGCCAGAGTTCCTTAAATAAAGGTAAGTTTAAGCAAATTTCTCAGCAACGGCATTACCAAACATTTGAGTAATAAGGATCATCTTATCAATTTCGCCAAATTTATATCACACGGCAACAAAGTGTTGATCAAGTTGACAACACTGCTCGTCCAAAAATAAAGGCAGATTGATGTGGGAATGGACCGCGGCGAGAGTTGGGGTAACGCCTTGAATATACATGCTTGAATTAACATTGAATTTTGTACTAGACACCGGTTTATGAAACACGAAGATGTTAGAAACATGAAATTTTGTCGTAAGAAAGCTCCTTGCTGCTGAGTTCGTCTGTGAAAGAAATGTCAGCACATTTTATTTGGCCGCCTAGCAGCACTTGGTGTTGTTTGAAGGATATAATAATTTTATTAAGTGCTTAAGTGGCAGTGGCTCGCAGAACAGACAGCCGAGGCGGCCGAAAGATTCTGCAATGGTGACCGCAAACCTGAAGACTTAGCGTTGAAAGGCCTCCTAGAAGGTGGACTGATGATCTTGTGAAGGCTGCTGGAATCCGCTGGATGCGGGAAGCACAGAAACGGTCGAAGTGGCTGTGCTTGGGCGAGGCCTATGTCCAGCAGTGGACGTCTTTCGGTTGAAATGATGATGTTGATGATGAAGAATTTTATTGCTGACACGTAGCTTACCAAGTTTCTAGTCGGTTCCTATAGTAAAATTACATGTGTAATGTTTTGTCTTATAAAGCATATGATAGAGAAAAGTGAAAGTGGGGAAGGAAGGTTTTTGATCTATAGTAAGAAAGAGATGCTGATAAGAAAAAGGTTTCCCCAATCCATCCCGAAACATGAAGCTATATCACGATGTTCAATTTTATTTTATAATGAGGTAGTGCCGTATACCATAACAAACCTACTTCTATTTACAGCTACAAAAGGCTCCTTATACTACTAAAGTCAAAACCTTTTCATAACATTCACACGATACCATCTTCAATTCCACAGTAAAGATATGATCAACTTAATATGCCTTTGCGAAATTACATCAGCCGCTACGAAGGGAATCCGTTTGAAACAGAGCGTTACGATAAACTGTTAATCATAAACGAATTTATTATGAGGCCTTTTTATGGCCTTTTTAAAAGACATGCATTGTTGGCCATGTCCTCTAAAAAGGCTATTAAAAACTCAAGGTTTGTGTGAGAGTTGATGTCTTTTGTACTAAGGGTTGAGTAGCATTGTGTTGTTCTAGTTTGCATTCTTTGGAATCTAAATATAACTACTTAGTCCAATCAAGTATCTGTTATTATTAAATGTATTGTATCATCATAAACGAGCATGATGATTTCAGAATAATTGTGAATTTTTCAAATCATTCGCTTATAAGTAAGCGCAATCAAGTTGGTATCGCAAAGAATTTAAAAAAATATGTTAATTATTATTTAGACGCACATAATTGCAGTTGAATCTGGGATCTAAAAATCCCAGATTACTCATTAGCTAGTATCAAAACTATAATCGAAGAATGTACAATCAATGTACCAATGTCGACACAACTTCACAACACTTCAATTGCAATATTAATTATTAATCTTATTCATTTAAGATTGATCTTATCCAGTGAGCAGAACGAAATTTTGAACTAAAAATATTTGAATTATTTGCCATCGATACGCCAAGGAGATCAGAACAAAAGTAAAATAGAATACTAACTTTTAGCTTATAAAGGAAATGCTGAAATAAATAAATGTATTGAATCATTTATGTCAATTTGGATGATCTGTAAAAGTAGCAGTGTTCCATTCGTCTTTCGTCTCTAACCGTAATTACCTTATTAAGAACACTTTTCTTTTCTTCAAGTTTTTACCAAACTAGTACATTCATTATTATGAGGTCGGTCATACACATCCGCAACCCGCGTGTTGTAAATTTACGACCGTTAAGCGCCTGAGGTTAGCCATAATAACCGCACTTATGAAGACGTATGTTACACTTAAATGTTATAAAATGCAGCGAAGAACTATCTGCCGGAGTTTTCATGTGACATTTAATAACTAATAGCCGAAATATTAGACATTATTGTTATTGATGATGCTAGTTTGATATTGAAGCTTCGGAAAAGTTATTTGTATTGGTCTTCAAATATTAGGAGAGATACTTTTTAGGGTTCCGTACCAAAATGGTAAAAAGGAACCCTTATGGTGAGACTAAGTCTGTCTGTCTGTCTCACCTGGATATCTCAAGAACGAATGCTATCAACTTGAAATTTAGAATAGTTTTAGATAACGTTTGCCCAACTATTTTGCGAACAAGAAAGAAATTTAAAAAATATATCTTTTCTGCAAAAGGGACTGAAAGGGGTTCTTAAAAAGTGGTGCTACTAGGGCAAGCGGGGTATCATATGAAAGAACGCTGTTTGCGCACTCTAAAACATTTTATTTTAGGCAGCATAGTTTCCGGCTTCTGGTGAAAAATGTAAAAAAAATATCGTCCCTTATATCCGAAGTTTGCATAGATAAAAAACTGAAATTATTCAATGTGATATAAGTTATAAAATAAAACGATGTCTCTAAATAGCACAGTTTTTCAGAAATCATCAACATCATAATATACATAGGGAACCCTCGGTGCGCGAGTCCGACTCGCTCTTGACCGGTTTTTTTTTCCTTTAATTCTTACACCTACGAAAGAAAAAAAAGTATGGACGGAAATGGAGTAGTTTAGATTGAATTAAACTTTTCTGAGCTAATGACTACAGACTAATTTGTCTGACTTCGTCAGAGAAAACTAAAATAACTTATAAAAGTCATGTTGTATGCTATTGGTGCATTGTACTAAATGAATATTAGTACCGAGGTCAAAATCAAAATCATAATGTTTTATTTCACATAAACCTACATGGGCACTTATGAAACGTCAGAAGCTAGGTGCACGGTTCCAATTGGAATGCAAATAAAGTATTGAGTATTAAATATATCCCATACTTACAAAATATTGTAATCTATACAAATTAATAAAATTGAAGTGTCTGTTTGTAATGTTAAAATAAAATCTTTTTACTAAATGCATATGAAAGTTTAAACGGTACTTATAAGTCGGTAGATATGAAACAACCTTTGTTACCTAAACCTACGCTAGACAAGACACGATGTTATCCAAGTTAAGGCTTCTACATACCGAGGCGACTTGTCGCACGACGCGACGCGACACAAAGGCACCGCTCGTACCGCGACACGCGGGGCCTTTGTGCCGTGTCGCGTCGCGCGACAAGTCGCGCTGGTATGTAGAAGCCTTTATGCTGTAAAGCAAAGCACAACTGAACTTTCGACCTTGACTGAACTAATGTCAAGGCTGACGTATTTACAGATGTTACTGTAGGAAAGGGTTGTATAAGTCAGTAACCTGACTACGGCTCTTACATAGGTAATAGACTATTAAGACGCTGACAACAGGTAAACCGCTGTCGCTGTCAGACTGTATACAAAAGAAAGAGAAGCTTGATGACCCAACGCTTGTAATTTATTGCAAAATATGAAGCAATTATTTATTTACTCAAAAATGAGTTGAGTAATCGAAAATAAGAAACAACCAAGTTATGTATTAATTAAAGTTTTCAAATTTTAATTAATTAAGTTATCAAATAAGACGTTCTTGTTATTAATTAAACACCAACCCTACGTATCAACGTAGGGTTGGTGTATTGCTGTATTAGATATCAATCTAATACATATATTTTGGATTGAAACTCAAAGTAAAGGGTTAGTTTACCGTCAATTTGTATAGAGATTTTGTTTTCTAAATGTGTTTTGTAACAACCAAGTTTTGAGAAATATGTTAAGAATAACATATATTTTTTCCGCTACCACAAACTATATAGATTTGGTATTTTTTTGTATAAGAGAAGCCTACTTTTATCATTTGCCTCTTGTCAGCCTTAAATGTTTTTCTCCAGGTGCAGTAAAAAGGACAAAAAAAACCGGCCAAAAAAAAGACGATCTACTCTAAGTCCGACAACGAAGATACGGGCCCGTCCGAAAGTAGTTGATACGTCATAACAAGTAAAAATTTAATTTATTAACGGGGAAATACACATCGGAATTAGGGACCACTATCAAATCATGTTGTCATTCATTTTTAATTCGGACCCTGAACTAATCTAATACATTTCTGTAAGTGATACGGAGTAAGAAACGCCTAAAACTTCAGCCGAAACTAAAGATTTCGTGATTAGGGAGTAGACGCCCTGATGCGTTTAATCGCTGAGCTTTTAATACAGATAAAGATAAATATAAATGATGATGATAAAAGAAGACTGGTTGTCAGACATTCGAGCTTCCGACGACCCGTAACGACTGTCAAAGATCTACTAATTATAGTTTTATTGTGGTATGCCCATATATTAACCAATCCACACTGGGCCCGCGTGGTGGATTATGCTCCAGTCCCTCTTAAAGAGAGGATGCCTTTATCCCAGCGGAAACGCTGGCTGATTATGAATAGTATGCCTGACTGACATTTTGGTGCTGGTATAACCAATCTTCTTGAAAAAGTCGATCTAAAATCGTTTTGATAACTTTTCTTGAACTGCCTAAAGAATTGGATATTTTTCTAATTGAGTCACTGCAAGAGAACAGTGAGGGGGAGAGGATCCGTGTGGTGCCGGACGTAAAGAATAGCATCACCCCAGTTCTTCCCGTGGGTGTCGTAAAAGGCGACTAAGGGACTTACTAGAGAATTGTAGCAGAATGGGCAGCAGCATTATCTATGCATTTTAACACCATACTGCGATCGCCAACCCGCCTGCCAAGCGTGATGATTATGGCAAACCCCGCCCCTTGCTTGGGGGAGGCATATGTCCAGCAGTGGACGTCTTTCGGCTGAAATGATGAAGAGAATGGATAAAAGTAATGTCTTACGGCGAAGATACGAGGTTATTAATTTAGCAATTCATGTTAGGGTGAGATTTAAAGGACCGTATTACCTTCCACGTTCCATTCATTGCCAGAGTTCCTTAAATAAAGGTAAGTTTAAGCAAATTTCTCAGCAACGGCATTACCAAACATTTGAGTAATAAGGATCATCTTATCAATTTCGCCAAATTTATATCACACGGCAACAAAGTGTTGATCAAGTTGACAACACTGCTCGTCCAAAAATAAAGGCAGATTGATGTGGGAATGGACCGCGGCGAGAGTTGGGGTAACGCCTTGAATATACATGCTTGAATTAACATTGAATTTTGTACTAGACACCGGTTTATGAAACACGAAGATGTTAGAAACATGAAATTTTGTCGTAAGAAAGCTCCTTGCTGCTGAGTTCGTCTGTGAAAGAAATGTCAGCACATTTTATTTGGCCGCCTAGCAGCGTTTGATGTAGTTTGAAGGATATAATAATTTTATTTAGTGCTTAAGTGGCAGTGGCTCGCAGAACAGACAGCCGATGCGGCCGAAAGATTCTGCAATGGTGACCGCAAACCTGAAGACTTAGCGTTGAAAGGCCTCCTACAAGGTGGACTGATGATCTTGTGAAGGCTGCTGGAATCCGCTGGATGCGGGAAGCACAGAAACGGTCGAAGTGGCTGTGCTTGGGCGAGGCCTATGTCCAGCAGTGGACGTCTTTCGGTTGAAATGATGATGTTGATGATGAAGAATTTTATTGCTGACACGTAGCTTACCAAGTTTCTAGTCGGTTCCTATAGTAAAATTACATGTGTAATGTTTTGTCGTATAAAGCATATGATAGAGAAAAGTGAAAGTGGGGAAGGAAGGTTTTTGATCTAGAGTAAGAAAGAGATGCTGATAAGAAAAAGGTTTCCCCAATCCATCCCGAAACATGAAGCTATATCACGATGTTCAATTTCATTTTATAATGAGGTAGTGCCGCATACCATAACAAACCTACTTCTATTTACAGCTACAAAAAGGCTCCTTATACTACTAAAGTCAAAACCTCTTCATAACATTCACACGATACCATCTTCAATTCCACAGTAAAGATATGATCAACTTAATATGCCTTTGCGAAATTACATCAGCCGCTACGAAGGGAATCCGTTTGAAACAGAGCGTTACGATAAACTGTTAATCATAAACGAATTTATTATGAGGCCTTTTTATGGCCTTTTTAAAGGACATGCATTGTTGGCCATGTCCTCTAAAAAGGCTATTAAAAACTCAAGGTTTGTGTGAGAGTTGATGTCTTTTGTACTAAGGGTTGAGTAGCATTGTGTTGTTCTAGTTTGCATTCTTTGGAATCTAAATATAACTACTTAGTCCAATCAAGTATCTGTTATTATTAAATGTATTGTATCATCATAAACGAGCATGATGATTTCAGAATAATTGTGAATTTTTCAAATCATTCGCTTATAAGTAAGCGCAATCAAGTTGGTATCGCAAAGAATTTAAAAAAATATGTTAATTATTATTTAGACGCACATAATTGCAGTTGAATCTGGGATCTAAAAATCCCAGATTACTCATTAGCTAGTATCAAAACTATAATCGAAGAATGTACAATCAATGTACCAATGTCGACACAACTTCACAACACTTCAATTGCAATATTAATTATTAATCTTATTCATTTAAGATTGATCTTATCCAGTGAGCAGAACGAAATTTTGAACTAAAAATATTTGAATTATTTGCCATCGATACGCCAAGGAGATCAGAACAAAAGTAAAATAGAATACTAACTTTTAGCTTATAAAGGAAATGCTGAAATAAATAAATGTATTGAATCATTTATGTCAATTTGGATGATCTGTAAAAGTAGCAGTGTTCCATTCGTCTTTCGTCTCTAACCGTAATTACCTTATTAAGAACACTTTTCTTTTCTTCAAGTTTTTACCAAACTAGTACATTCATTATTATGAGGTCGGTCATACACATCCGCAACCCGCGTGTTGTAAATTTACGACCGTTAAGCGCCTGAGGTTAGCCATAATAACCGCACTTATGAAGACGTATGTTACACTTAAATGTTATAAAATGCAGCGAAGAACTATCTGCCGGAGTTTTCATGTGACATTTAATAACTAATAGCCGAAATATTAGACATTATTGTTATTGATGATGCTAGTTTGATATTGAAGCTTCGGAAAAGTTATTTGTATTGGTCTTCAAATATTAGGAGAGATACTTTTTAGGGTTCCGTACCAAAATGGTAAAAAGGAACCCTTATGGTGAGACTAAGTCTGTCTGTCTGTCTCACCTGGATATCTCAAGAACGAATGCTATCAACTTGAAATTTAGAATAGTTTTAGATAACGTTTGCCCAACTATTTTGCGAACAAGAAAGAAATTTAAAAAATATATCTTTTCTGCAAAAGGGACTGAAAGGGGTTCTTAAAAAGTGGTGCTACTAGGGCAAGCGGGGTATCATATGAAAGAACGCTGTTTGCGCATTCTAAAACATTTTATTTTAGGCAGAATAGTTTCCGGCTTCTGGTGAAAAATGTAAAAAAAATATCGTCCCTTATATCCGAAGTTTGCATAGATAAAAAACTGAAATTATTCAATGTGATATAAGTTATAAAATAAAACGATGTCTCTAAATAGCACAGTTTTTCAGAAATCATCAACATCATAATATACATAGGGAACCCTCGGTGCGCGAGTCCGACTCGCTCTTGACCGGTTTTTTTTTCCTTTAATTCTTACACCTACGAAAGAAAAAAAAGTATGGACGGAAATGGAGTAGTTTAGATTGAATTAAACTTTTCTGAGCTAATGACTACAGACTAATTTGTCTGACTTCGTCAGAGAAAACTAAAATAACTTATAAAAGTCATGTTGTATGCTATTGGTGCATTGTACTAAATGAATATTAGTACTAAGGTCAAAATCAAAATCATAATGTTTTATTTCACATAAACCTACATGGGCACTTATGAAACGTCAGAAGCTAGGTGCACGGTTCCAATTGGTCGTTTCCTATGGAGAAGAGCCGGCAAGAAACTCCACGGTTACTCTTTTAAAAATAATTGGCTTTTACAATGTTTTCAAATTACAGTGTTAATAGGTATGAGAGGGAGGACAGTATAAGCCTGACAAATTGGTACTTTGTACTTCCAGTAAAGGTCTTGGGTTCGGTTCCCGGGACGGGCGAAGTGTTATTGGGATTTTCCATTAGGAGTTTCTTAGTTGGCTCTGCGCCCGATCTCGTTCCGGTCGTGTTGGAACGAGAAGAGAGAGAAAAGAGAGCGCACCTGTGATAATATCTCCCGCCGAAGGCTGGTCTCCGTTGAGATTGGTCGCCATGGCCGAAATTCGGTCTGGAGGACTATTTATTATTATTATTTTCAGGTAATGATAAGACAACGGTGCAGTTTAAAAGAAGATGTAATGACAAAGATTGGAAAGAGTATGCTTAGATGGTTTGGTCATGTGGAGAGGATGAGTGAAGGGCGACTAACAAACGGTATTTATAAAGCAGAGGTGAGTGGAAACGCCAGGAGGGGGGGGGGGGGGGCTAGAAGGAAATATAGTGACCAAATTGGTGATGTTCTTTAGAAAGTTCAGGTGCGTAGTACTCGCAACCGGCGTGCGTGTATGACTAGATGTATGAACGTAGGCGAAGCAAAAGGAGTATGTAAGGAGCGTAGCAAGTGGCGTTCTATAGTTTCTGCCTACCCCCATGGGAAGAAGGCGTGAGTTTATGTATTTTCAGGTACTTTCAGACTTAAACCTTGTGCCCAATAAATATTTCCCAATCATCAGTAGCCCGACTACATTATTCATTGGCCTTCCCTGTCTAAATAGGCCGATAATTCGCAATTAATTCTTGCCAAATATTGCTCAGCTCCTGTCCTTCGTCGGTCAGTAATTAAATCCAGGCCTTGAAGCTCGATCTACCCTACTTCCGACATTCGCTTGACCTTTCACTTTGTATAAAACTGGAAACACTTCATTTATTATTAGAGTTTAAACTATTTATAGTAATACGGGTAAATTGTTAAGCTTAAAGGAGATGCGTTAAAGTAGTCCGCGAAATTCAAATTTTCTAACGTTTTTTGCGAACTTGCAGGTCAGTGTCAGTTGATGATTTTTTAGGGTTCCGTAACCAAAGGGTAAAATGGGAACCCTATTACTAAGGCTCCGCCGTCTGTCTGTCTGTCTGTCCGTCTGTCACCAGGCTGTATCTCATGAACCGTGACAGTTAGACAGTTGAAATTTCCACAGATGATGTATTTCTGTTGCCGCTATAACAACAAATAAAATAAATATTTAAGGGGGCTTCCATACAACAAACGTGATTTTTTGGCTCATTTTTGCTCAACATTGATAATGGCAACAAGTAGACGGTTGAAATATTTACAGAATCTTTAGTTATACAGGGTGATTGGGAGATGGGTGCAAAGCTTTAAGGTGAAGACAGTACAGACAATTTAGAACCATTTAAGCCATGGTTGTTTTAGACGAAGTCTTATCATTTTTTTTAAATCTAATTTTAATGTTTTTTTTCGAAAATCTCGAAAATTTTAACTAAACTGCTTATTTATGGCTAAATTGAATGATAAATTAATTTATTTTAATTTTATTTAATTAAAGTAATGTGTAAGCAATCTAGCAAAACATATTTTAGGGTTCTGTGTCGTTAGAATTTTTTTTACAGACATTTAAAGATCATACAAATTTTAAAAATTCAGAAATACCTTCTGTAAACCTTTTTTAAAAAAAAAAACGAAGGGTTTTTTCTGTTCAAACCTTTTTCAAAACGTGCTTGATAATCGCTCTTTCCCTTGAGGTATTATTTACGCGGATATCTTACAAATTATTGAAATTAGGACCTACAAACCAATTTAAGGGAGAAATTTTAAATTTTAGGCAGCTTAATTTAATTTAATTATTTATTTTTAATGTGAATATACAGGATATTCACTTTAAAAATAAATAATTCAATTAAAATAAAACAAATATTTAAGGGGGGCGGGCTCCCATACAACAAACGTGATTTTTTGCCGTTTTAATAGATAATGGTACGGACCCTTCGTGCGCGAGTCCGACTTGCACTTGGCCAGTTTTTATGATTATAATTCTGTAAAGCCATATTTGTTACGGTCGTGAATCATATTTTAATCAACCTACAACCTGACACTTACCTGCAAATTAATTGAATTGATTTTCGCGGGATATCTTAGCGCATCCCCCTTAAGCTTAACAATTTAACTGTATTACTTACTATAGTTTAAAATCTAATTATAAATTAAGTGTTTCCAGTTTTAAACCCTGACGCTTTCGCCTTAAAGGCTCTGCAGACAGGCGCGGCGTGACGGTGCGCCACGATTCTGGTAGAACTATTTTAACTAGAAATTGTTCACTAGAGTCGCGTCGTGCTGTTGTGTCGCACCTGTTTGTAGGAAGCTTAAATCGCACTTCTGGAGTAGGTACACTATTCTGGAGTTCGCTATTTTTATAATTATGGATAGGTAAAGACTTATCCATAATTATAAAAATAGCGAATGAATGCAATGCACTGACCCCAGCGTGGTTGAACCAGACTCGATTGCTCGAATGAACCCACAGATTCACCCTAGCCCCTGAAACCTCGTGTTTCATGGGACTACAGAGACCATTGTATATCAAAGAGTAGACCAGGGGGCGCGATAATGGTAGGGAAGACGTGCCCTTGGGATATGGAAGGATTATTTGAGCCTACCGGATATGCATCCTTGAGCAAGCATTGGAATAGTGGAGAGACGGGTGATAGGGTTTCATCTTTTAACAACGTCGCCGCCAAGTTGGCTCGGGTCCTGCTCCTTTCTCGACTCGTCTGTGGAGTGAGATATCACGATCTTGGTCTAGTTTGATTAACCGAGTTTCCTCTTCAAGGGTTCGAAGGACCTCATGTATGACCAGTGTAAAGAGGCGAGGGGACAAAGGGCATTGTTGGAGTCCCTTTCCTTTGATAATCCAGCTGCTTTGCTGCCATTTGATGTATGTTCGTTCATTCATGCAAACTTTGATTATCCTGTATTCTAAAAATAGTTCTATTCTAAACTGAAATTATTTATTTCAAATAGGCACATATGACGCACTTTTGAACGTGAGTATTTACAAAAAAAAAAAAAAATGGTTTTAGTTGCCTCTTCCAAAAGGTAGTTTCGCATGGAGAAGAAGGGGCAAGAAACTCCACCATTACTCTTTTAAAAATGTTTTACAATATTTTATTTAAGTAGGTACATTAATTATAAGATTATATGTGAAGACGATGCACCTAGAATAAAATAAAATTACTGTACCACAATAGGTAAAAATAATTAAAAATGAAGCAATGAAAAATAACTTAATTATGAGATAGATACATGGTGCTCACATTTACAAACATCGTAAAAGTATATGTTTTCCTAAAAAAAATAAAAAATAAGTCAGTGTATGAGTCTAAGTAATCACAGAATGTAAAATCAATGTCAGAAAAATAACAAATTATACAATTAAATTAAAATAGCAGCCAGTTTGATTTTGTCTAGACTCTAGATTGTCCTATGGAGCTGCACCAGCATGTTGCCAAGCATTCCTTTCCTGGATATAATCCTCTAACATGTATTATGCTTGTTTACAAAGTGTACTTTTAATATGTGTTTAAAATTTTCTTTCATTTAATTGCAATATCGTTTTAAATTTTCTTGCATTTAATAGTAATGAATCAAAGTCGCTTATCATGTCTATGTGTGGGCTCAGTTCTTCTAGAGTCCACAATGGATTTTGATGCGGTTTTCACCATCATCTAAAGAATTTATTCTGGAAGCAGAATTTTGATGTTTCGACATGTCGATGTCGCTACATGGAGATCGCACCAGGTGAGCTAAAATGGGCGCTTTGGTAGAATCATAATATGATCTGTGTACAATTCTTATCCCGCAATTCATCTGTTTGACAGTTTTTTATGGAGTTTCGTAAAATGGTCCACAAAATGAATTACTCTAATGAAGTCTAATGTCGAATAGCAGCTGTCGAACAGATGAATTGCGGGATGTATGAATTGTACGCAGATCATATTAGAATTCTGCCAAACCGTCCATTTTAAGCCCCCAGTGCGACACAGGGGAGATTCGCGAGTAGACTATATTGAAGTAGAACCTATTTGAACCTATCTTAGGTAAGTAACGCGAAGGTTGGTAGAAGAGATAGAAGCAGCACGCAGCTGCTTCGTCATTTCAGCCGAAAGACGTCCACTGCTGGACATAGGCCTCCCCTAAAGGGAGGGTTTGCCATAATCGCCACGCTTGGCAGGCGGGTTGGCGATCGCAGTATGGTGTTAAAATGCATAGAGAACGCTGCTGCCCATTCCCTAGTATATCCTTAGTCGCCTTTTACGACACCCATGGGAAGAAATGGGATGGTGCTATTCTTTACACGTCCGGCACCAAACGGAACAGCAGCTGCTTAACAGTCGATAATACCTAAGCGCTACCTAACTCTTTATCGCGATCGCACACTACTACTCGCGGTCACGCGAGCAAGCGAGGAAGGGCAGCAGGGAGAAGGTTCCAAGGCGCCGATAGTTAGGTAGTTTCTTTTTACGGTGAAAATAATGGTAATTCTGACGGCTAGCTCTTGACGTTTCCTAAGTACTCATGTAGGTTTATGTGAAATAAAATATTTTGATTGTTTAACCGACTTCCAAAAAAGAGGAGGTTCTCAATTAACATCCCAGCATCGGGAAAAGCAATATTTTGTAAAAGGTGATGAGCAGTTAACAAGGTGAGTTTTGAATTTATCTAAGTTACAATAGCCTAATTGTAACTTAGATAAATTCTAAACTGACCCACTAAAAAGTACAAATAAAAAACTTTTTACAACAAATTAAATAACCGACTACCAAAAATAACACTACAAAGTGAAAAATAACTTTAGTCGGTGGCAAAAAACTCAAATACAGATCCAAAGACACTGACTTCCGAAATTAAAGTTATTTTTCACTTTGCAGTGTTATTTTTGGAAGTCGGTTATTATTTTTTTTGTAAAAAGTTTTTTTTATATAAGATTTGAAATTTAAAAAAACTTGCACTTAGAACCTAACTAGCAAAATTAGCGGCACAATAGTAAGGTGTGAACTGTGAGTCAGTGATAAGGTGAGTTGATTGACTGTTTCACTATAATGTTAGTGGTGATGCTATGTTAGCAAAACACAGCAAAGGTCAATAATACATAATACTGACATAATTTACACATATTATTAGTTGATATCACCACAGAGGTTAAACAATGATGTCAACCTTTATTAAATTGGAATGCCAATAATATTGTGAATTAAACGGGCAAACTCTATCACGAAAAAATGCTTAAGTACTGGTTTAAACCAAGACTACAAGGTCTAGTATTGTTTAAAACAGTACTTAAGCATTTTTTTGTAAGAAACAATATTAATCAACGCTAACCTCCAATAAATTAGTACAGAAGTTAGTCCATAGAAAAGCTAGGGGTCTCATGAATCAGTTAGTTATTTATGGTTTAAACCTGGTAATAATACCAGTACTAAATTTAGATCGGGTATTGGAATAAGACGGGTAGTGACTCATCAATTAGTAGTTTTCTAAATATATTTTTGTGTATTTCTGGTAATTAACTGAGTTTGAAGAACGAATATCGAAATACCTTGTTCAGGAGTTATAAGGGAACAGATAAGCATACATACATAGCCTGTTAATATCATAACCCTCCTTTGGCTTTGTCGTAGTCGGGTAAAAACAAAGGGTGTAGAACGGACATTGTTTGAAAAATATGAAGGTGGCTTCTTGTCAATATTTGCAGAATTTTTAAAGAAATGTGGCATAATATTTACAAAATTTAAAAAATAAAACAATCGAGTCCCTTTTTATACTCATAATGTCAACTGCTGAAAATCATCATCATCATCATCATTTCAGCCGAAAGACGTCCACTGCTGGACATAGCCCCCCCCCCCCAAAGGGGGGCAGGATTTGCCATAATCACCACGCTTGGCAGGCGGGTTGGCGATCGCAGTATGGTTTAAAAAATGCATAGAGAACGCTGCTGCCCATTCTCTAGTAAGTCAACTGCTGAAAATAGCTACTTGTAATTATTAAAAAAATACTATAATCGTTATTTCATTAGACGCTGTCTTAATTAGAAGACACAAAACCTAAACAAATTAAAAATATCTTAAAAGCCTACTTTACTGTGGGGAAGTATGGAATGGAGGATGTCAGTGTGTAGGTTCTCAGCCATCAAAAGTGAGCAACTAGTTAAATAAGCTTATAGCACACATAATCTTATTATAAGTAGAGTAAGCGCTATATTCTATGTAAAAATTATGAAAAGTTTGACAGACAATAGAAAACACAAAGAAACAGATACAATTTTTTTTTTTTTTTTAGTGGGTGGCCAATAATTTAATGATCAAGCCCAGTAATAATACTCACAAATCGAAATCATAAAAATGCATTCAAAATAAAAATAAAAATTGACAAATCTAATATAGCTAACTTACTCGTATAAAGTTAATTTTAAGCCATACTCCTTCACGCCTCAAAAACTCCCAACGGAAACATTTGCAGATGCTTTAACCTTGTTAAGTTACACTTAACACTAATTAAATGCAATTAAAAATATTTTAATTAATACGTGGCCTCTATCTGGTCATGTGTGAAAATTATTTTAGTAAAAAGTGCGAGTTGAACTCGCGTGGTGCGGGTTCGGTACAATGAGTATATTTAATTTATTTATTTATTTAAGTCAGACACAAGTGATCCATATTTTGGTTAGTATGACTTAAGAATTATGTTAACTTAATATTTATTTACCATGTTTTTTTGTCCCAAGAACAAATGTAACATTGTAGTGAAAACCATGTTCTCCCACACATTCCAACTGAAAATGTAAGTTTGTACGCACAATATTCAGAGATTTACCATGTTATTTTAACACCATAGACTTCTTATAGGGTTTTCTGTAATCTGTATGTAAATAACTTTTTTTGAAATTTTAAAATTTTAGGCTCTGTAGTTTTGGAGATAATGTGGAGGAATGGTCAATTTTCATCTATTTTCATAAATAACTTTAAATCTTTTTATTTTAAACTTATAAAGAAACATATTTGTGGCCCTCACAACAAGCCCTTTCATTTGATATGTCACACAGTACAGAACACAAAACTATTTTTAAATTTTCTAATTTGCCCCCCAAAACTGACCTTGATTCATATTCAAAATTCATATGTGTACCAAATTTCAACTTAATCGGTCCAGTAGGTTCGGAGAAAATCAGCTGCGACAGACGGACAGACAGACAGACACACGACTGATTCTACAAGGGTTCCGTTTTTTTTTTTTGAGGAACGGAACCCTAAAAGTTTAAAAGCAAAGCAGTAAATTATTCGTATTTACTTGAACCACCCCAAGCCGGATGGATAAACGATTGGAGCCGTCGAGTTTGTCAAGTATGTTTGCTCCAAATGAGCCGACTTACTACGGCCGAATGAATTAATGAATGAAATGCACCGACCCCAGCGTGGTAGTTGTACCAGAGTCGATTGCTCAAATGAACCCAAAGATTCACCCTAGTCCCTGAAGCCTCATGTTTCATGAGACTACAGAGACCATTGTATATCAGAGAGTAGACCGGGGGGCGCGATAATGGTAGGGAAGACGTGCCCATGGGATATGGAAGGATTGTTAGAGCCTGCCGGATATGCATTCCTGAGCAAGCATGGGAATAGTGGAGAGACGGGTGATATTTATCTATAGGTGCCATCTTTTAATGACTTCGCCTGCCAGGTTGGCTCAGGTGGTTATAAAATTAACCTCAAATGTCGAATGAAAAAAAAACCTGGTGATTTAGATTTACAATTTCGGGTATAAGTATAGTGCGTTCACTATATCTTGACGCGTGACGCGATCGGTAGCAATGTAACCTTGTGTAATTTATTTCACCAAAACAGCTCTCAGAAACCGGGAAGGAAAACGTTGGCATCACGTGGAAGCTAGCTTTTTGTAATGAATGAATGAAATGCACCGACCCCAGCGTTGGTTTGACCAGACTACTCGAATGAACCCAAAGATTTGCACTAGCCCCTGGAGACTCATGTCTTTTGGGACATCTACCAACCCACACTGGTTTATACGCGTGGTGGATTATGGCCCAATCCCTAACACAGAGAGAAGGCTTTATGGCATTATGGTAGGCATTATTCAGGGTTATTTTCAAAACGTCAATAACCTCTTAAGGGGTCATTGTACTCATCATTATGAACAACTTTTACTATGGGACCAAACCTGAAATCGCGAAAAAAAAATCAGCTGTCCCTTCATTTTAACGAATTATTCGAACGTAAATGTACGGAACAGCTGGATTTTTTTCGCTATTTCAGTTTTGGTCCCATAGTAAAAGTTGTTCATAATGATGAGTACAATGACCACTTAAGAGGTTATTGACGTTTTAAAAATAACCCTGTATAGGCATTATGCTTATGCTATATAGATACAAAGTCGTGCCTTGCATTATTTTGTCATGGCTTTATTATCTAGGGAACATTTTAAAACCTACCAGTACATAGTGGTTGTAAGTTGGAAGAAAGCCTACATAAAGTACGTACGTCTTGAAACTTGAACACCTGTTCATAACGCCTCTAATCAGGGCATCTATTCAAAGAACGAGTAAATCTGGGCCATGCATAGTTTTCCCACAAATTGTGGGCCAACAAAAGGAACTGTCTATTCGTCATCCGCCCAGCATTTTCCCAACTACGTCGTTCGTAGAGTCAGCTTCCAGTCTAACTGGACGCAGCTGTTTTACATGGAGCGACTGCCCATCTGACCTCCACAACCCAGTTACTGGGTAATACGATAGCCCTTGGTAAGACTGGTAGTCAGACTTTCAGGCTTCTGACAACAGCTTAAGAGGCCGGCGATGGATGCGTAGTTGATACAAAAGTAATACCAAAACAACCTTAACGCTTCACTTATGAGGCGTGCAATAATTTGTAAATCAAACATATTCTTAAGATTTAAACAAGAGTTATGAGAAAAATAAGTTTTCTATAGAAATTTGTAATTCTTCATATCTCGTCTTTATATCATTGTCCTTTAAAAATATATGTTTGGGAACATAGATATTTTGTAATCCAATCGAAATAAATACACACTACCTTAAGAATATGTCTGATTTATAAATTATTTTGGTATTACATTTGTATGAACTACGCATGCTACGCCGGCCGGCGGCCCCGCACTGAGGCACGGAGGGTCTTGGTATGTAAAAAATTATCACCCATCCATGGCCTAACTGCGGCGAGCGTAACTTAACCTGAACGATGGACCCGTGTGGCTGTTAGTACTTAGCCACAAGCCCCTCCCCTCGCCTCAAGGAACTGTCTATTGCAGAAAGCTAAATTCTGTCAGTAAAGAGGTTGCTGATCGATATAAATACTGTCTAGCATAGTAAGACGGTCACAACCGTGATCAAATAATAGTGAATATACAGGGTGTAAAAAGACACATCACAAAGCCGTCAACTACGCATACTGTACATCTAACTAAGTAGCTTTCGCAAAAGTTATTGCTGGGAACCGATTATTATTTTTAGGGATTAAAAAATTGCAATTTTTATTGCGCGCAATGCAACGCTAACCCAGGCAAACGAACTCGGTGCTGTTGTGTGAGTTAAGCCCCGCCCTTTTGTTCAACGCGGTATGCGTAGGTTCTTGTCGAATACTCGCGGTTATGAACGAAATTAATGTAAGAAAAATCGAAAATTCAGGTAATGTTTGCTTGAAAAAAAGTTTTATAATAACACTTGGAATTAGTTTTCGTAAAAAAAATAAACAAAATTTGCGAGTTTGGCCTCTAATATCTCCAGAACCAGTGGATTCCCAGGTATGGTCTAGTGGAAAAAACGATCCAAATAATGAGTAGAATATGTAGCTTTCGGCTTCGGAAAGGGTCTTTTTACACCCGATATATCAGAATCAACCGAAATAATGACTTGATTGGCAAAATAGGAAAAAACTATACAAAAACCGTAAGTAAGCCTAACGTCGAGATTTAAGCTTCAATTTTCTGCTTGACGGTAGTTTAACACGAAATGAAGTCGCACAGTGAACCAACGAGAACTTTTAAAAGAGATTCACACTTTTATCCTTTGAATAAAATCATACTTACACGTATACTTTTATATCCCACTGCATTTTTAAATTTCAGTGCCTAATAATTTGACCATGAGCAAAATTGCTCTTTCCAAAAAACTTTTACAGGCATTGTCCGTCAGTTTCCCAGCGATGTTCCAAAACTATGCAACTGGGTCACAGGGCACTAACTTTATCCACAAAAGGAGTGTTAAATATGCTTGTAATTTGATAAAGTACTTTTAATTTGGATGCATGATGCGGTGCAGTTTTCATGTTTCAGAATGCTGTAGAGCTGTTTGACAACACTGTTAAAACAGTTGATACAATTTTCGGCTCGACCAAGGGAGAAGTTTATAATGTGTTATAAACAACTTACAGAATTAACAATCATGAGATATGTATTAAACATTTGTGTACTATGTTCCGGTATAACATCACGCCTTGTTTCCCTGAAGGGTTGGGTAGAGATATACCTACAGAATACTCACATTTTGCCAAAATAGACATGTAAACAAGTAATACATTCTTTGAAAGTTTTCATGCAAATATTGGAATTAGCAATCAAAATAAAGTGCACTTGACCGTTCCAAATATCTATCTACATAATACAGAATCATTTAATCCCGTACATTAGTGATATGACCTCACTGATTTGGATAACGTTCGCGACGTGTCGATTGTGCTAATCCCTCGGATACTGGTGACAGGCAAAGTTTCTGATAGGGTTGTGTAGATAATATCCGACATTCAGGATAAGCTTTTTCATTGATATGGTCTTTTTGGCTTTGAATAAGAAATCAAGTTCAGTATTGAACGCTGGTTTTATTTAACGAGAACTAACTATTAACTAATCTCAACCTGTCTATATTTTTTATACCAATTAGGTAATAGTTTTAGTATTTCAAATTAACATTGATTAGATTATTGCAAAAATAAAAATGTATTCTTAAGTTTTGTGACGAAAGGAAATTTCGCAAATTTGGTGGAAAATAGTCTTTCAGGTGCGACAATTTGAAAAGTATCGTTGAATCGGCCATAAAAATATCGCCGATGCCGATATAACGGCAAACGCGAAGTATCGCCGATAAATCATCGGTATCGATATCGGTATCGGATGCATCCCTAATAATTATGTTTTTGTAAAGTTTTAAGTTTTCACTTCTGTCGGCAGTCCCCATGACTGCCTATTTTTAACCGACTTTCAAAAAGGAGGAGGTTTTATAACCTCCTCCTTTTTGGAAGTCGGTTGTTTTGTTTAATTTTTAGGGTTTCGTACCTCAAAAGGAAAAAAACGGAAAAATAGGATCACTTCGTTGTCCGTCTGTCTGTCTGTCTGTCTGTCATTACCCTTTTCCTCAAGGAACGCGTGGAGGTATCAAGTTTAAATTAATATCAAATACGTAAGTCTAAGGTCCATTGGAACTCTAAAAAATCTTGCTTCTTAGTCGACGCAATAAAAAAATACGGTGATTTATACACAAAAACACTTATTAAACACAAAAAAAAAAATTAGGTATTTTAATAAAACGCGTATACTAAAAGATCAATAATCAAATTATCTTTAAATTGGTGAAGGTTTCAGAAAAATACGCTTGGTAGATTTTGCGTCATTCTCAGTTTTTTATTCGCGTTAGACATAACTTTACAAATTAATTTCACTATGTAATGTAAACATAATCTAAAATATTCACATATTAAGTTATTGAGAAAATGCTCTAATTTAACATATATATTTTTCAAATCATTAACACTACTCGTTTAGACGTGATCTTCAGTATAAAATCATTAAAAGTCGGTTATCGTCGCCTTAATGTGGCGAATGTTAATTTTATTTAACAAAAACTTAAACTGTCTTTCAGACATTATCACACTTACTTTTAATAATATACATAGCTTCATCATCCTCATCATTTCAGTCGAAAGACGTCCACTGCTGGACTCAGGCCTCCCCTAAAAAGGGGGGGATTGAATACGTAGCTTATAACTTTATAAATCATTTTCTATATGTAGAGGTTGCAAGAACATTGCCGATATAAATGTGTAAAGCACTACATTTTGTAGGTACCTGTTTTGTGGTTACACACTGCGTCATTGGATACCACAATTAGGCCTTCCGCAGCTGACCACTGTCGACCATATGCAACCTCGTCCTGAATTATTTTCGTTTTTCAATCGACCGCCGTTTGTTGGTAATAATGGGTATAAATTGTATATTGTTGGTGTAAAATATTGCCGTTAATGGTATATTCTGGGTTGTGTTACACTTTTGTTGAAAAGTGTGTCGTGTGTGTTGAAGATGGGTCACAATTTTTTGCTGTTAACTCAAATGCTATAAGTTAGTTTAGAATACGAATCGGCGACTGCATACTCGTTGTGATTGATGTCTGTGTGTCAATTGTTTATTTCAAATGGGCACATAAAAAGCACTTTTGAACGTCAAAATTTACAAAAAAAATTAATTGATTCTCGTCGCCCATTCCAAAAGGTAGTTTCGCATGGAGAAGAATGGGCAAGAAACTCCACCAGTGTGCAGAGGATGCTATGCTTTCCGATAGAAAATCAAAGATTTCTTACACTTTTTTACCAATTCAATTCTGTTGCTGTTATACATTTCATTCTACTCCCCACAGAAATAAAAAGGAAAGAAAAATTGTTTATTCTGCACAAACAATACGAATAATACAACACAAAGTAGCCAAAAATAATATTACTACTAATATACCTACTTGTACATAATTATACATGTTTCATCTTCAAAGAAATACAAAAAGAAAAGAAAGAAAGAAAAAGTATCTATTGGGACTCGCACAGGAAATCTCAATTTTAACTAATCACACTCATAGAAACAAAAAAAGACTAGGGGACGGTCGGGCAAGAAGGTGACGGTAGGCAAAAAGGGTACTTACTGCTTTTATCTCTGTTCTAATGCAAGAGCGAGACAATATTCTTACGTTTAGCGCTAGTGCATTCCCCCCGCTGGCAAATTAGTACGCCGCGGCGAGCGGCATGAGCCAGTCGAGTGTACCGGAGTCTGTACAAGTTTTCGCGCCAAAAAATAAAAAAAACAAAAGGTGAGTACGCTGTGTATCTTATGATTTATGTGAAATTTACTGTGCATCAATGCTGGTCACAATAAAGCTTAGTCCTTACCTAACAAAATACTTAACTTTGTGTGTAATTTTTAGCGTTAGTTCAGACTTTGGGGTGGAGGGCAAAACGGGTGCGGGCAAAAAAGATAAGACCACGAAGCCAAAGCCATCAACATCTACACAGAGGAAAGTTAAAGATCCGAAGCCGTCATCATCTGGGCAAAGAAAACGTAAGAAAGCAACGGATAACACGGATAAAGAAAATCATGACTTTCATTGTATAATATGCGAGGAAAAATACGTAAGTTCCCCCTCTGAGGACTGGATTCAATGTCGAGAGTGGGCTCATGACTCATGCTCTTCCTATAGTGGGCACGGATCTTACTTCTGTGATCTCTGTTTTGATTAGGATTTGGTACTCTTTTTGCACGCCTATGATACCCGTTTTACCAACCCCCTAAGGGCAAAACGGGTTTTTTGGAATAAAAAAAAAAGTTGATGTTATTAAAAAATGGTGATTATTTGTTTTATTAATTATTTTGATTATGATAGCCAAAGAGGTTGTGTTCAAGAATTTTTATTTTCTTCAATAAATATCTTTTAATTTATATGGGTTTTAATTGATCTACCTTAAGGGGCCCGTCTTGCCCGACCGTCCCCTACATATTGATGCAATTCAAAGACCACCATTCTAGTCCTTATCGCACGACAATCTATTCCAGACACATGATCTAGAATAAGTAGATCACTAGCACAGACTGACATTCAGAAAACAGATCGTCGCCATATTGAATGAAACTCATTCCCTTAAACAGCACATGTAAACTGTATGCCGCTGAGAAGCGTAGCAAATCAGTAAACAATGCACCGACCACCTTAACTTGTAACGATGGTGTGGCGCTGCTTGTCAAGGCGGAACGCTTCGATCTGTCAAATCCAGTACGTTTGAGGTTTAGTTCCGTAAGTAGACGCAGTTCCAGTTATGTTGGTGATGCAAATGGGCTCGTTGATTGATGCGTTCCGTACGCCGTGGCCGATGTAATTCACACGACAAATATGGATTAAATAATCATGCTTGAGAGTTTGTGTACGGTAATTTGTTGATAGGGGAATGCTTTGATGTGATTGAGGAAGAAATAAGTTTGTCAGTCAGAGAGGTGGTTAGTTTCGATTACCTGCTGCACTTCTATTCAAGGTTTTCTTCCCGTACGGAACAGACATTTATCTATTGTATATTTTATCTATTGTATATTTTATCTATTCTATATTTTATTATTTTTCATTTATTTATTTATTTTTCGTTTTTTATTATTATTTTTATTATTTGCCTAAAGATATTTGTTTAGGGTCTGGGTGTTAATGAGATGTGTCGTTCAGGATGTCAAAAAAAATAGGCAGTCATGGGAACTGTCGACAGAAATAAAAACTTAAAACTTTGGAATAACTATACATGTCCCAAAATTAACGCACAACCTCTTAAGGTGTAATTTTACTCATCATGATGAGTACAATGACCCCTTAATAGGTTGTTATTTATTTATGTTAAACCTTGTATTTGCGTATACAAGTACACAGGCCACTGAGCGTCACATCATAAAATCGCGTTAACGCGGCTCAACGCGGCTAATGAAGTTTTCACTGCAAATGTCATCTAAGGTAGTAAAAATTCTCTTGTATTAAATTGCACTTTAAATTCATGCCATCCCTTACATTTTGTATCAAAAAGAAAGTGACAGCATCAATTTAAAGTCTCCGTCAAACTAATGTCGTAAAACTTCGTGTTGTTTTAATTAAGTATTGTAAATGTGAAGACTATGTGGGTTATTGTTTATTTTTGTTTTTACTCAGTTAGTTTTCATCATTGTCTGGCAGTTTGAGTAATTTATGCGGCCTACCCGAATGTTCTTTCTTTGGTATTGTTCGTTGAATCGTTGAGCTCCTCAAGTTCTGAGTTGAGCTGCACGACTACTGACAAATGCGTGCACTGACTGGACAGGTCCCCTCAATCTGTGTGATTTTTTCATCAAAAGATCATTTCAGGCACCAATCTACATGGTCTTCACATGATTTGACCAAGATTATGTCTGGACTTTAAAAGAGACTGTGACCTCTGAGTTTTGAAAAAAAAAAATCTGCTGTTCCCTACATTTTGACGAGTTCAGCGAACTTAAATGTAGGGAACAGCTGATTTATTTTTCGCGATTTCAAGGTTGGTCCCATAGTAAAAGTTGTTCATAATGATGAGTACAATGACCCCTTAAGAGGTTAAGTATAAACAAAAACTAATGTTGTATAATTGCATAACCAGTTCGAGGACTTGAGGCGCTGCGTGCTGAAATAACAGGCTATAAACCAAGTTCTGCAGCAGATGGTAATATTTGACACAATTGTAACTGATTTAATTTTAAGCATAAAAGTAGCTAAGGCAAATTGTGTAACATGTTTACTCTTCTTGGTCTAATAAAAATATAATTATAATTATATATAATTTAGCCATACTTAAAGCCATAATCACCTAAAAGGGAATCACTAGATGACTAGTTCGATGTTATCAGTTTACAAATTGATACTGCCCATCCACTTAATTCCTTAGTCACCTTTAACGGTACTAAGGCCCTATTCATAGTCGAGACAACCATGTTTGGCTCGTATCTGTAGGAGCCCTAATTGAAAGGGATTCTTATGGTGCCTATAGATGGGTTATCAATAAGATTACTGAGAAACTAATCCGATTTCGAAACACGTCTTGAGTTTCCATAAATGGTTGGATACGGGATAAAGGTCACTTGTTCTAACTCTGATGAAGTATTGTGCATCCTGACAGATAAATATGTATACGTCTAATATATTATTTATAGAATATATGAATGAATAAATGAATGAATAAATGAATGAAATGCTCCGACCCCAGCGTGGTTTGACCAGACTCGATTGCTCGAATGAACCCAAAGATTCACACTAGCCCCTGGAGCCTCATGTTTCATGGGACCACAGAGACCATTGCATATCGAAGAGTAGACCGGGGGGCGCGATAATGGTAGGGAAGACGTGCCCTTGGGATAGGTGGGATTATTAGAGCCAACCGACTGTGCAGCCTTGAGCAAGCATTGGAATAGTGGAGAGACGGGTGATATTTATCTATGGGACCCCGTATCTTTTAATAGCGTCGCCACCAGGCTGGATATGGCGGTAAGTTCAAATTGTTATGTAGAGAGATTCTTCATCTCGCTTTCTGTAGGAGTGATTTCGTGAAAAGGAACTGAAGTGTGTCACAAGAAGTGACAGCTTGACATGGAATAAGTAAGTACTTTTTAATAGCATGGATTTAGTAAGTACTTTATAATAGCATGGTTTTAGTAAGTACTATATTGGTTGTAAGTAGAGGGGGTTGAATTCGTAGACGACCACTAGTAATGAATAATTATTCATTACTAGTAATTCGAATAAATATTTCAGCTTCTACTTTTTAAAATTTTGAGGTTTGTTTCTATCGCTGTTCAGTTGCTTAACACCAAGGTGAGATGTCAGATGTTTGATTGCAAAGTTACCGTAATTTTCGGCATAAACTCCCCAAGCTTATTGCAGTTGCAAAAGTAATACTCTGATAAATGAAAAAAAACGTGGTTCAAGCCATCATGATTTCATTTGGGACCTTTATTGTTCTCCAGTATTTTTATTAGGAATTTAAATTCATGCCATCTGACATCATGACACATGTGCCCGCGTGGCCTACGTGGATTACGGCCCTTTCACCGAGAGGAGGCCTGTGTCCCAGCAGTGGGAACATTATAGGCTGATTAAGATTATAAATTAATAATTTATTCATAAATCAAATACAATGTTAACATTAAAATATAGTATCTGTAGGTACACTTGACTTATGCTAGTTAACAAAACAGGTAGGTGTTGCAACCAGCACCCTTACTAAGTTATGAAATAACTTGTGTTAAGGGCAGTGGTACAAGCCCATACATACATCATTTTCACAAAGGAATTGCAGGCAGAACAAGTGTTACAAAAATAATTGCCCATAATTGCAGAATTCAGAAATTCAGAAATTACTATATTTTTTTTATTTTTATTATAAAGTGACTTTTCCTATTTAAATAAAATAAAATAAGTTTATTGACACAAAATACCTTTGTATACAGTTCAAATACATTTCACAATAGGTATGTACTTACATTTGATTTTGGTAAAAGGCTGATAACCTATGTTGTACCTACATGAAAAAAATTACCTAGTAAATTTTCGATGACGACGTCGAATTCCTGACTTTCTGGACCAATAGCTCCATCATTTCGAACTTAACCTTGTATGGGACTGACCCCATTCGAAAATCCACACTCTGACTGACTGGTAAATTCTAGGAACTATGGGTTATATTCTCGTTGCATTGAAAACGGTTCCGAGAAACTGCTTTGATATAATTTACACTGCGAAACTGAATTATTCGTAGTGATGTTCAGTCGACTAGAGAGAGTTATATCGAAAATTGCAGATACGCTGAGGTTAGATATTCCATAATAATATGATAGTAATAGTTTATTGGCTTTATAGATGTCATTTACTAAAGCTGGTTGATTTTTATTTAGCTTAGCATCTAAACTGAACAAAATGATAATAATTGATAAAAACTGTAACTGGAAATCTCATATTGATGATCTATGTAAGAAGATAGATAGATTTGTATTCGTTATATATAGACTAACACGTGTGGCTAGTGTAAATGCGGCACTATGTGCATACCATGGTTATGTGTCATCAATTTTGCGCTATGGTATTATAATATGGGGTAATTCGGTTGACCTTAAACGAGTGTTTCGAGCTCAGAAAAAATGCGTACGCTCAATATGTGGAGCGCACCCACTAGACAGTTGTGTGCCACTATTTAAAAATCTTAAAATACTGCCACTTCCAGCACTATAAATTTTTGAAATTTGTATTTTTGTACACCTAAAAAGACATGAATTTGACTTGTTTAATGATGTTGTTTCCAGACCCAGCCGCAAAGTACATATGCTTAATGTTCCTAGGCGTAGAATTAAATTATGTTCTAATAATGTATACTGCATGTCCATTACTGTTTATAAACAATTACCTGATGGCTTCAAAACTCTCAGCCTCAGAACATTTAAATGTAAATTATTTAACTTTCTATTAAGCAAATGTTACTACTCGACTGAAGATTTTATGAATGAAAAATGTACCTAAATATTTGACATGATTGCCTCTACATCATCATTTTTATCTACTTGACCTTATTGCACTTTGACTTATATAATTAATCTGTTTTACAACTATTGTTCAATTTATTTAAATTATTTGTAATTCTAATGTTACATAATTTAATTTTAATGTAATAATGACCCATAATTTTACAAACAATATTTGTACGCCGGAAACGGCAGAATATAATTATGATCGTAATATATAATGCACAACAACTTTGTACAATATTCTCACAAATAAATGCATTCTATTCTATTCTATTCTAAAAATGATTTTCTAAGACAAATTTTCTGTCATTATAATTTGACACGACATCGCCTTCACATATAATTATAATTGTATTTACATTTACTTCTTCTTCTTCTTCGTCGTTCCCTCAATGCTGAGGATCGCGACCACATACGACGCGTCTCCAAGCTATGCGGTCTTCAGCAGTGTGGACCGCTCGGTAAATGCTACCTCCAACAGCTTTCTTGATCCCGTTGGACCATCTTGCCGGTGCTCTGCCTTGAGCGCGTTTTCCTACCACCCGGCCCAGTATCATAAGCCTTTCCAGACCATGCTTAGGGGAACGCATAATATTATATGGCCGAAAAAGTTGAGGGCACGCTCCTGGCTTGGTAATACTGAGTTCCTCCAGTGTGGATTCATTCGTTCTCATGGCGGTCCATGGTATACGAAGTAGCCTCCGCCAACACCACATCTCGAAAGCATCGATCTTACTGCTTTCGCGGCTTTTGATGCACCAAGTCTCAGCACCATACAAAAACATTTACTTAATGTATACAAAATATTCGTAAACATTTTAAAACAGTTTATGGAATTTCTTGCCCATTCTTCTCCATGCTAGAATCAATTCTATTTTCTTGTAAATTTTGACGTTCCTATGTGCCTTTTAATGGCTAAGTTTTTGAAATAAATGATTTGTCTTTGAATTTTTGATGTTAATTTTCAATAGTTTTAACATACACATGCGTATTCGGAAACACGAGTTTAATTTTGTTTCTTTTTCAAATCTAGGTAAGTCTGCATCAAAAATGTATTTTCACAAAAAGTTTAGGGTAAAAAAGTAAAAGCACATTTGAACAGTTCTCTATTCGGTCGGGTGGGCCGTGGCGTCCGTAGCGCACGCGGTGTTAATCCGGTTTTCCAACAAAGTGCTCCAGTTACAGATTGGCCGGTTTACCGGTCCATCCGGTTCGTCAGACGGCTTTCCAATGAGTGCGCGTAGTGACGCGAAATGCGTCTGTTTGGAGTGCTTGTGCGTTTAGCTAGAGCTGTGCAGATGCTTGAGTGTTTTTGTTGCATTATTGCACAAGTATTGGTTAGCGTAGTGTGGGACGCCCCCCAGCTAGATGGACCGACGACCTTAAGAAGATGGCTGGGACAGACTGGATGCGGAAGGCGGAGGACAGGGTGTTGTGGCGCAGCCTGGGAGAGGCCTATGTCCAGCAGTGGACTACGATAGGCTAAGTTGATTGGTTAACAAACCGAAACATATATTTATCCTAAACAAAATATTGTAAAAAATTCTAAAAAGAGTAACGGTGGAGTTTCTTGCCCATTCTTCTTCATACGAAACTACCTCTTGGAAGGGGCAACTAGAATCAATTCTATTTTTTTGTAAATTTTAACGTTCAAAAGTGCCTCTTAAGTGCCTATTTGAAATAAATAATTTGGATTTGACTTTGAAAGGGAAGCCGATCTTAACACTACTAATAACATTAATTAGGTAAAACGAAAATTTTATTAGCCTAGGGTAATTTAGGAACCGTCACATGTTGGTGCCTGGCTGACTGGATTACGGCCCTCTCCCTCTCACAGAGAGGAAGCCTGTGTCTCAGCAGTGGGAACATTATACGCTGATTATTATAATTGGTTGAACTACTGATAGTAGTTGTTTAAACCAACGTACCACCATTGTCGTTTGTTGTTGCTGTTGTGTTTTTGTTGTTGTTTGTTTGTTGCTTGTTTTGTTGTTGTTGTATGTTTGTTTTGGTGTTTGTTGTTGTATTGTTTTTGGCGTTTTTTTTCTGTGTTGTTGTTTTAGTTGTTGTTTGTTGTTGTGTTTTATTGTTGTTTGCTGTTGTTGTTTATTTGGATGATGGGAACAATGCAATTTAGTTAATGATGGGCGCTCGGCGTAAGAAAGTCTTGAGGTCTAACGTTAGTAGTGTCAGTACATACGATGACAGTTATAATGTTGTTCTTTTCGTCATCATCATTTGATGTACTTCTCGTCTAAGAGCATTAAGATCTCTGAAGTCTTTTTTAAGGCAACCACAATTTCTGGTTGTTCTAGGAGTTTTAAAACACAAAGTTAAAATGAAGACTTTTTATGTTGAAGCTTTCAAAAAACATGACATCCAAATGTTTTTGATTTTGTATGCAATCTTTTTGATAGTACGAAAAACTGCAAACGAATATTCCGAGAGAAATTGCGTTTCTGCTAACTGTATAACCAGATTGAGCCACTTTAACAGATTCCGCTTTTTGAAGCGGTGGAAATCGTTGATAAACATGGCAGCTTCGTTTCTTTCAGATTGCTCGTCATACGCTACTGGTTTTTGAAGGATTGTGTTATATAATTATATTCACGAGACATCAGAAATGTACTTTGAGAATAATATAGTAGGTAAATTTATTTTGTTTTTTTCTAATAATGATTGTCGTTTCGTGAAGGATGAAGGTTCCGTGTGGTTTCAGACGTAAATAATAGCACCATCCTATTTCTTCCCGTGGGTGTCGTAAAATTCGACTAAGGGACTTACTAGAGAATGGGCAGCAGCGTCGTCTATGCATTTTAATTTAACACCATACTACGATCGCCAACCCGCCTGCCAAGCGTGGCGATTATTTGGGGGAGGCCTATGTCCAGCAGTGGACGTCGTTCGGCTGAAATGATGATGATGATGATGACAATGTCGTTTGAGTATTTACTGTTTAAAAAACTGGATTTTGATTTTTACCGGTTCAAATCACCGAAAAAAAAAACATCTCAACTTGGTAACAAGCAACTGAGCATCGACAGAAATGAAGTAACGTCACAATTTATAAAAGCTAAACACTGTAAAATTTATTCGAATAATTATTCATTACTAAAATCAAAAGTTTATTGCATACTAGCTTTTGCCCACGGCTTCGCTCGCGTTAAGAATTTGACAATCAATTCGGGTTGCTCTGCTTGTAGTTTAGCGGCAAAAAACTCTTAACACACTACTAAAGTTCCATCTATCATAAGAACGTTATTGTTGTTTTCCTCGGGAACATTCTCAGTTTTTTATCCGCGTTAGACGTAACTTTACAAATTAATTTCACTATGTAATATAAACATAATCGAAAATATTCACATATTAAGTTATTGAGAAAATGCTCTAATTTAACATATGTCGGGATAGGTCCAGACATCAGAAGTAATACTCAGATATGGCAATACAGAAATCTATTTCAATCGAACTATTAGTTATTTTAAATCGAGAGAATATAGAAATGAAATAAAATTAAATAAATAAATAATAATGGTAGTGGCGGTCACATAGGGCAGTACTGACTGTCAGGGACAGTGGTCCATGCACCCACCGCAATAAGGATAGTACTAATTTGTCGGAGACAACGTTCCACATCCAATAACCGGGAAGTACTGACTGTCGAGAGACAGTGGTCCGTGCACCACGACGCATCCGTTCAAAGTGCGTACCGACTCTTTTTTTTTTTTTTTTTTTTGATGCTGACCTATTGCAGATGGCTCCGGAGTGCCTTTTCTGCTTAACCGATCTTCGGCGGGGCCAGAAGGGCCTCTCGCCGTGTTAGAAAAATAAATTAAATAGCACAGCTAAGGGCGTCCCATAGTGGGACTCGAACCTAGGCTTAGGGCGCTATTGACTACTGAACCATTGGGGGTATGCAGTATCTGATTATTATTATTGGGGACATTTGATGTGTTTGCTTGCTCCGCGCGGGCGGGCGGGGGCAAGGGACGGGGGGGGCGTACCGACTCAACAGCGTAGCTCCTTATAAAGGCGATCCGCTAGTGGGGAGTAACGTTACAATATTTCACTAATTGACTTCAAGTGTTTTAAGTCAAATGACCGATAGAATGAATGATTGTCTATGGTGCACGTTCCACTAGCGCCGTCTAGTCGCCGCCTCTCGCAACTGGTAAACAATATGGCTTCCGTCACATATAGTCCATTTCACGAAAGAAGTCCCGCAGACGAGGCGCGACGTGGCGCTGCAGGCATTGCTAACTTGTATAATAATAATTAGTTCCACTTAATTCCGCGGGACTTCTTTCGTGAAATGGACTTTATTTTTCAAATCATTAGATAATACTACTCGTTTAGACGTGATCCTCAGTAAAAAATCATTAAAGGTCGGTTATCGTCGCCTTAATGTCTACCTATTAGGTTTGAGTTTTATGATGTTAGAAGTTAAATATTATATATTTTTGATGTGAAACATCTTTATACGCACGTAAAACCGATTGCTGGCGGGGCGACGCATGCCGCGCGGCGATTGGCCACTATACAGTCTATATGTAGTAGTGTGTAAATGTGTGTGTAGTGCGATATTTCACATCTTCCAGTCGTCCCGTGACGGCTCAATTTTTTTAATGTTAAAATATTGTGATTTAAAAAATACAACTTTATGTTTAATTTTAATTGGGTTAGATATTCCTTACATGATCCAATTTTGTTTACTTGAACTTGAACATATATTTTTCGTTGACTGTACTAAACTGACGAATCAACAAATCTGGCGAACACTGGAAACTATTGAATTGACGCGACTATCTAATCCACAAAACTGACCAATCAGCGAAACTGACTAATCAACGAAACTGGCGAATTAAATAAATTGACGAGTGAGGGAAACTGACCAGTGATACGCGGACTCGATTTACTTTGTTATGGTTCTCTAACCATAACAAAGTAAATCTAGTCCGCGTAACTATTATCTATAGATGGTTCTCTAACCATCTATAGATAATAGTTACTTATTTATCTATATACATATTCTGTTCTGAATACCTATGTGTCCTTAGTAGCATTTAGGTATAACCTAATTTTCAAGTTGATTGAAAGCACTGTTTGTCTCATCACGACATTGAAACCTTAAAGGCTCATGCAGACTGGCGCGATAGGCAGCGCGACGCTTTCCATGAAGTATTTTATGCTACTAGTGTCGCGTCACGCCTGTCTACAGGAGCCTTAATACGGTTGGTCGAACTGTCGGATGCAGAAGTAATAAATAGCGCGAAATATCAGGCAGTGTAAAAACGCAATCGAAAATAAAATCGACCAGATACGCCCAAAATAAAATACGTATTTAATTTCAATGCATATTTTAGTGATAAAATCTTGGATCGGTGAAACGGTGTTGTAGTATAAAAAAAAGTACCTAATCTTTTTTACTGCAGGTGCATTTCATTTAAAAATGCAGCTCTGAAATACGTACTGAATACAGTTTCGCTTTTAAAACAACTAGGTTTTGATTTCATGTTTTCATTTTTCTGTTCAAAAATACGTTTAAATTTATTATTTTTCCAACCGATACGCTAAGATTAATTAAAAAGGCAAACTCAACTTATCAGTTTGCATGTTGGTATGTTTGTTGCAATCACATCACAACAAAACAACAAACCGATTAAAATAAAATTTAACGCAGCGGAAAGAAAAATTTATTGTTTCAATAGCGAAAACGAAACACTTTTCCCTGTAAAAAATCATACAACACTGAAATACCATTCCAATAAAAACTTACCTTCACGGTTCATACTTACAATATCGTTTCTTTATAGGCTCCTGCAGACGTGACGTAACGTTTCTATAAAGGATCCCGCAGACGCGACGTATCGTTTCTGTAAAGGCTCCTGCAGACGCGACGTAACGTATCTATTAAGAATCCCGCAGACGCGACGGACCGTTTCTATAAAGGATCCCGCAGACGCGACGTACCTTTTCTATAAGGATCCCGCAGACGCGACGTACCGTTTCTATAAAGGATCCCGCAGACGCGACGTACCGATTCTATAAAGTATCCCGCAGTCGTGTCGCGCAGTCGCGTCGCGCTGTTGCGTCGCGCTGTTGCGTCGTCACTGTCTGCGGGAGCCTTAATAAAAAGAGTTGCCACGTTGACATAACCATCGATCGTCCCGTTTGAAGTTCACTAACACAACACTATTTATAGAACGTTGCATTATATATGAGTATGGTGAAAGTAATCCCCTGGCATAGAAAGCAACCGTGACCGATGTTAATAACATCGGGCCAGTTTCCTTTGATTAAAGTTTTTAAATTATGATTACAGTTGTTTTCACTTTGTTTCGTTGTGTATGGAGGTTTGAAGGTGGCCGTGGTGGTATTGCACGTATTGACTTACTGTATTGGATTGATTCAAAGGTATACGAAAGACAACCTATCTACAGTGCGTTTAGAAGGTAGTAAGGTACCTAAAGAATTGCTCAGATTGATTCCAAGCCTATATACGTTCGCTTGAGCTCTGTTTTTGACTCGACGTTAATTGCCACGCACTGGATTTTCAAACGCTCGGCTTAGCAGCGTGAGTTGAAAATCCCACTGTGCACCTTTTCAACGCGCTAGGGATGCACTCTATTGTATTCTCTACGTTCGGTTCGACGTCGAGAGTTCAAAATCCAGAGCACGGTAAAAAAAAAAAGCGCCTGTACGTACGTATATATATATGGGCTTACAGTGTTAGGAAAGGCGAAGGAGAAATATGACGTCGTTACAAATGGACAGGTGTTTTTTTTCTTTTTGTGCTCTCAAAACCTTAGTGCTTAGTATTCTATCATAGTGCCTATATGTCAGGTATCAAATGATCCTAAACTCCAGTTATAAATCCATTAAGAGTTTGTCCGAAAGGGAATATCCGTGGGCCTGGCACACAGGCAAATGAAGGAACACGGGTGGGTTTTGGTCAGTTAAAGTCTGACACGCCAGCTCCGTCCAGTCAGCGGGAGAAGTTATTTGATAATTTCCCAAATAAAAAAAAATAAAAAATGGTATTCAATTTATTCAGCACATCCCTCGCTAGATTTGGCGTATACAAAGGTAGGTCCCATCGGAACTGTGTCTCTAATTCAGCATTGCCTGCTACTTATAAGCTCATGTGTACAGTAAGCCTATTACGGCTTACGTGTCAGGTATATTAACACTGTGCCTTTGAAGAATTCTGGCTAATTCTTACTTTGAGGTATGAATGAGCTTGTGTTTTTGAGAAGTTTGCACATCATCTTTGGATTTGCTACTTTATTATGCTGCTGTCTTTATATTTCAGACCGTATATCTTTTATTCAAGTTTTTGCGGAGAAGTTACGACTACAGGTTCATCCATGTTGGTTAGGTACTTACATTTAATTTTGAAAAATGAAAATGATCACAGAGCATGGGCAAACTGGCATCTCATTGGCTACCGCAGACAGGCGCAACGCGACGATGTGACGCGATTCTGGTACAAAAATTTCCATGAGATTTCATAGAGATTGTTCTATTAGAGTCGCGCCGTGCCTGTCTGCGAGAGCGTTTAAACGGTTTTTGAAGCAAAATTTATCATTCAGCAATCAATAAGATTTATGGGCGGATTGGCACGCAAGTAATATATTCATGTGTGATGTTATTACATCGTTGGGAGGCTGTTATATCCTCATGATATTATAATATTCTGTATACGCACGCTTACACACAGACGCTATGGTCTGATCACTGCCCACGTTTCATATGTTGAGTGCGGAAACACACTTTTTGGCACCTTCTGACGTAGGTTGCGATAAAGACTGAATTAACCCCATATCATGTTTGTTTAAGTCAATATCCCTCAAAAAATACTCCCTCTCGCGCCTGTTCCGGACACAATCCATCAGCAAATGTTGTACGTCCTCAATCTGATTACAAACTCTGCAATTCGGCGAATCAGCTTTTTTCATAAGGAATGCAAACTTCGCTAATGGATAATGTCCAGAGCGAAGTCTTAATATTATACCAAGTCGATCGACATCAAACCAAGGCACACGAGAAGGCTAGAACTACTCGCACCGAACCTAACATGTGTTTGTCATTTTTCACGCCAGAACATAGGGACTCGTCCTCAGTCATACCAAAATGCTCTTCATTATGAAATAACCAAAAGACGTCCACTGCTTGATATATATCATATCTCCCTAAGAATCACAACAGCGAAAGGTCCTGTTCTGGCCGCATTCAGCAGATTCCTACGACCTTCGTCAGTATAGATCGTTGGTCCATCTTGTGGGGGCCTAGCCAAAACAATAATAATAATAAATAAACATTTTATTTATCTTCCACAAAGGCGCCTTAAAAATATGAATAATATATCCTCACAATAATTCCTTTGTGGGAGACTGGGATCTGTACTAGGAAACCCTGTCACACAGATTACCAGCCCCCCCCCCCCCCCCAAAACAGCGTTTGAGTACTACTCGTAGTACTTAAAGATTTAATTGACAAAATATTTTAACCTGTGGTAGAAGAATTTAAAAATAAAGGAAGTAAAGGAAAAATATAAAATTATACAAAATTAAAAGTTTTTGTTGAAGATTATGGGTGAAGTGTGGTGTGGTATGGTGTAGTGTAGTGCGGTGTGGTGTGGTGTGATGTGATGTGGTGTAGTGTGGTGTGACACATGCATGACACAGAATGAATGAAACATTATTTAGTACTTATGAATATTATAATAGAATTGCCAAAGTTATGTGGCAGTGGGCAGAGCACATTGCTTGCAGAACAGATGGCCGATGGGGCCGAAAAGTTTTGAAGTGGCGACCGCGTACCGGAAGACGTAGCGTTGGAAGGCCTCCTACAAGGTGGGCTGATGACCTTGTGAAGGCCGCAGGAATCCGCTGGATGCGGGAAGCACAGAACCGTTCTAGGAGGAGCTATGTCCAGCAGTGAACGTCTTTCAGCTTAAATGATGATGATGATGAATATAAAATAAATGTCGACAATAATAATACATAATAATACGACATAATACAGTGTCGACCTAGGATTGTATGTTAGTTGATTGGTTATTTGGTATAGTTGACGTCGTAAATTGCTTTATCACTCTAAGGTCGAATGTCACTTACACTTCGCCAAAGAAGACACAACTTCTTAAAATTGACAGCGTCTCTACCAGGAAACCCGACCGAGAAACCCGTTGCAAACTGTGGCAGGATATTCCTCCACTTCATACTTACTATCTACCACCAAAAGAGCATCTCCCAGCAGGGTGTAACCTTTCGTGGTCCACTTGGAAGTCCTTGAACCGTCTCCGGACACAAGTGGAAAGATGTAACCTGCAACCTGGTAAAATGGGGCTATACCTCGATGGAACGGCAGCAGGGTGTGCATTTGGAGCTATGTCCCTCTGCCATCTGCCAGCGACACGGAGAAGAAAAAGATTTACACTTCAGAAACGACAAGTTCTATTTGTTTGTATATGACTCTATGTGACCGTAACTTATTAATATTACTAGCTGACCCGGCGAACTTCGTAAAGTCTTAAACCGACAGCAGCGCCACCTACCGGGTCCAATTGTGTTTTCAAACCATCCACCCATTGAAATATAAATACAAAATTTCAACTAAGTCGGTCCAGCCGTTTAGGATGAGTTAGGTGACAAACATACGTACAGAAGAATTTATATTCTAACTTTATTAAGATAAATACGAAAGTGAGTTTTGTTTGTTTATTTGTTACGCTTTCACGCTAAAACAGCTGAACAGATTTGGATGAAATTTTGCATATGGTTAGACCATGACCTGTGTTAGGACATACGATACTTTTTATCTCGATAGTTTGTTTCCGTGGGATAATTTCCGACTTCAACGCGGGCGAAGCCGCGGGCAAAAGCTAGTAGTTATATAGTTTTAACCTTGTGAAGTTTCAATTTACTGGGAATTGTAGTTAAAAGCACAAGTTCGGTTATACTTACCGACTCAGCAGATTTTTGCAATAATCTCTACTAAAGTAGGTGAAGAATTCTCTGTTGCCTTCAACTTTATCCCTGTGAGAGCTGACGATTGACATTATGGAACATAAAATATCACACGCGCTGACTCACCAAGGCGTTCAAGTCTGCGCTCAACCATGCAGTGAACTATTTGTCGAATGCGAGACGCATTTTCTCTCTTTTCGAATCGAATGTCGTATTAAATTAAATTGCCGAAGGATTAGTGTTAAGAAATCCAAAGTCAATGTCAAATTATTTATTTCAAATAGGCACATAAATGGCACTTTTGAACGTCAAAATTTACAAAAAAAAAAATTTTTTGATTCTAGTCGCCTCTTCCAAAAGGTAGCGTATGGAGAAGAATGGGCAAGAAACTCCACCGTTACTCTTTTAAAATGTTTTACAATATTTTGTATAGGTAGGTACATTAAATATATAACCAAGCAACCAAGATTAAAAAAAAAGCGTATTAATATCAATTAAGAAATAATTCGAAAAGAAGAGGTATTCCACTCAGAGCACTGATTTCAACAGCACTTGACCGAACGGCACCTGAGCACTTTCACTAACCGCACTGAAACATAATTTATACTTTAACAAAGTATAATGTCATTAATATTAATGTCAAAAATTTATTTTTTTACTTTGACCTATCTGTCAGGAATGCCTAATGTTGTGACGGCTCAATTTTTGGCAATAGCTTGCACATTGCCTGGCAGATGTGAAACATCGAAATTATTTGTACACTCGCGTAGCGGGGGAATCGCGCACGCGGAGTGAGCGGTGAATCGCCACGCGGCATGCGTCGTGGCGCCAGCAATCAGTTTTACGTGCGCCTATAGATGTTTCACATCAATAAGTCCTGTAGAAGTTCTTCAATAAGTATATATACTGTGTCCCTATGTTTTCCTTTTTGATGATACATTATCTTTATAAGAGCTGGAACCCTCTGAAAATGCTCAAAATTGCCTGTTTAGACCGCTGACAACAGAGGGCTATTGTACAAATTTGCCAACTATTAATAAAAAAAGAAAAACATAGGGACACAGTATATATCCTTCTTATTCAGTATAAGAAATATCTTTTAAATTGGTCCAATATTGGAGGAGGAAATAGGGGAGAGCCGAACCTCGTTTTATGACTTTTTACTCTAAAAGTCTCTCCGCCCGCATTTCCTCTTAATGAGCTACTTACTTTACTAGCGATAAATTGAGTGTGACGACTGCCAGTAACTATATTGACACATGGCTTTTTTTTTTATCATGCCCAGAGTTCATATTCATTGTAATAAAATTAAGGATCATATATATCTAAAGCTACATGGAACTCGTGACTAATTAATAACAGCTGTACGGGTCGATCGACCAGGTGAAGCTACGCTAGCCGCGGTTGGTGCGTGGATGGGTGACCATCTTTACATACCAAGAACCCTCCGTGATTCGAAAAGCACGTTAAGCCGTTGGTCCCGGCTGTCATTCGTGGATCTTTGACAGTCGTCAGAAGCCCGAAAGTCTGACAACCAGTCTTACCAAGGGGTATCGTGTTACCCAGTAACTGGGTTGTGAAGGTCAGATAGGCAGTCGCTCCATGTAAAATACTGGTATCCAGCTACATCCGGTTAGACTGGAAGCTGACCCCAAGATAGTTGGAAAAAAGGCTGGCAGATGGTGTTAACTAAAGCTACATAAACATTTTCTTTAGTTTTGTCAATTCCTTTGTCCAAAGACTCTGATCATCATTTCATCCTCTATTATCCTTCAGGGTCTTACTTACGACGACACTGAAAGGCTGTTCGCCAGGGTATCATAAATAATAGGCGCTCATAACACACACTACTCACACGCACACACACACACACCCCCACCCACACACTCGCACACACATTCACGTATTTCCTGCATGCCTTAAAATAAAAATAAATTCTTTTAAATCTAATTTCATTTAATTATATTAAATTTTTATTCTCATAATTATACTTAAATAAGTGTAACTTAATTTGTACCAGAACTATCTGTATCGTTATAATTATTATTACTATAGCACTATAGCAAATCATTATGTCACGGTTTAGATTGTTACTTATGGTTGTAGGAGGAAATCGCCGGTGTCGGTCACACAGTTAATACTAGCACAGACATCGTCGTTAACTCTATCTTTAAAATACTCAAAACTCAGTACATTTTGTTTTTGTTTAGGATAAATGAGTTGTACCCACATTTGTTAATAAAAATATACTTTTTTAATATTTTATTTTTTTATTAATAAAATACTGATTGTCCTAATTATTGATCCATTGAACATTCTACCTCCTACTCCTCCCATTTCTCGTCACATTGTGTCTCAAAAATGCATGGCTGCACCATCCGGTCGCACCACAAGACACAACCTTGGCTCCTACGCGACCGCCGAACGTCCCCGTATTAAATAAAACATTAAACTACAAAACAGGTAAATGCAGAAGATCTCCTTAATAACGGGTAAAATACTGGACGACACATAAATAATCCGGAGTTTGTACACCACATTAGGAAACTTTTTTTTTTAAATATTATTTTATATCCATAAAATTGTTCTGTTTGGCTAAAAGTGATTGCTTGATGCTTTTCTAGGTCTAGACGCTTGTTTTTGTAAGTGCGACAGAGACATAAAAAATACAGTCAGCAGCACTACAAAAACTCGTAGCGTTTTCGTAGCGCAGTCGTAGCGTTTTCGTAGCATAGTCGTAGCGTTTTGTTTTGCTGCGTTCTGCTTTCGTAGAGTTTGCGTATCATAGTCAATTGCGTTTTCGTAGCAAGAAGGCTTTGCTAGACTGCTGGCTGTGCTTCGTAGTGTAGTGGTAGCGTTTTCGTAGCACTGTCGTAAAGTTTGCGTATCATAGTCATAGCGTCTACGTAGCCTTCTTTCGTAGTGTAGTCGTAGCGTTTTCGTAGTATTTTCGTAGTGTAGTCGTAGACATGGCAAAGTCGCTGTATCTATTTAGAAATCAAAAAGTATCAAAGTGGGTCTTCTGTGCACTCCTACTCTGTGATCAAACCTCAAACCGGTGACGTAATTCGATACAACAAGAATTAGTTGTTTTCGCAAAATGTTGCTATAAATATAGTGGAATCTGCTTGTTTGAATCGAAGGACTTGTTTTGTCGTTAACTCCAAATAAAATGTTGTTTCAAGACTACGTTGATATTTTGTAATGATATCCAATTTAGAATAATGTGTGAGACGGGTATTGGGTTTGCATAACTACGGGGGTCTGTTCTTGCTAAATGTGTTTAGTTAAATTTAGAATGTATAATTTTGAATCAATTCTGAATAGAATGTTATAGTTCACTTTACATTTCAAGTTTTCATAGAAGAAATGAGAAAAATGCAAAGAGATGATATATCTGTTGATAGTTCGGTATGACAGATAAGCGATTGGCGATGCATCTTCGTTGATTTATTCTATTATTCATGTAATGAAGTACTATATTACTTTAATAATTGTGAATGTAAGGACTCAGTGGTTAATTTTTTGTATAGTTTTTTCTTTCTCAGTTAGTTTTAATGATGGTCTGGCAGTTTGAATACTTTATACGGCCTACCCAAATGACCTTTCTTTGGTATTGTTCGTCGAGTCGTTGAGTTCTATAAGTTCTGAGTTGAGCTAAACGAATTACTTAGTCCCATCTCTTCCCCTATACGTTTATACATTGAAAAGGAAATGTTTGTAGGAATAAGCGCCTAGGGGAAGAGATGCGAAGGGGAAGAGATGGGACTAAACCAAACGAACGACCAATGCTTGCACTGACTGACAGATCCAGTCAAATCTGTATGGTCCTTTCCTCAAAAGACCATTTCAGATACTGATCTACATGATCCTCACATGACCAAGATTATGTCCGAACTTTAAAAGATACTTTGACCTTACAGTTTTTTTCGCCGTTTCTTCTTAGGAGTAGTCAGATAAGAAATGTCACCTACAGAATAATCAAATTAATTTAATTTAATTTCAGTAAAACTTCATGACCGGTATTTTTGTTCGAGATAAGTGTAAGTGTGTGTGTATTATATTCTTTGTACCTAATGCAAAATGAGCTGGATAAGGAAGGAAACTTTTGTTAATTAATAAAACACGTTATCAATATGAATAACGAAGTAAACACAATTAGGCGAATTAAATTTGTACATTTGTTTATGAAATCACAAATTTATAACTTGTATGCTCAGTAGTCAATTCTTCTCAGGGAAAGTCTTATTTTTTTTATGTGACCTGTGAAAGTAATCCCGATATCCTATTTACAGAATAAACATTTCATTAATAACAATTTTAATAAAAATAAAAAATCTATTTGTAAGCGTGTTTTACTGCTTATAGTAGCTGCTAATAGCCGAGGTAGATACACAATTTGAAAGGGACCCATGTCCTGCCATAGACTCACATAATTATTATAGTTTCATTAGTTTTGATTTTGGTTATTTTCAGTCAATTCGTTTTATAAATTCACTGTTAGGATTTTCCGGATGGTAGAAGGTTAACACATTCCGGGACACTTGAATATTTGCAAATGTTCATGATATGACACTTAAAAATCCCATACCGACCATACCGACTCTAGCCGTACTACCTCACGTCACGTCGTAAGCTGGGAAACACGGAAAAGAAAAATGGTTAATAGGAGCAGAAATGTTGCTTGAAAATTATAAAAAACGAGAATACAAAACCAAAGACAAAAGTTGTTTTTCATATTGTAGTTTATTTTTTTATTTTTCACGTATTTTTTTTTTTTATCTAACTTAAAAACGACCCAAGCAAAGTTAAGTAGGTAATTAAATTTATATGGGACTACCGCGTAAGCTTAGTTAGATTTGTACATGATGCATCATTTCATCCCGTTAGTAACAGCCGAGATGGTTATAAGTTGGCATTAAGTTAATACACTCGTATCACTTGAGCAACACTGTGTTAAGTAAGTACACAGCTCATTAACCACGCCGTTAGCATCAATCACTTGATTTATGTTGTATTAACTGCTGTTTTATTATTTACTAGCTGCGCCCCGCAATTTCACCCGCGTAAGTCTCGATCCCGTGAGAATATCGGGATAAAAAGTAGCCTATGTCTTAATCCAGGGTGTCAGCTACCTCCATACAAAATTTTATCAAAATTAGTCCAGCCGTTTGAGCGTGAAGAAGCAACAAACATACACATACACACACACACACTCACAAACTTTCGCCTTTATAATATTATTGTGATGATTAGTGTGATTATTTATAGGTAATTGTAATGTATGCTGATAGGTAATTAAGACGGTTAGATGATAGAAGACAGGTACAAAAAGAAATTGGGAGGTTCCAACAAGGTATCGCTCAAAAAACGCTGAAAAAAAAACGACCTGTTTATCAGATTGTAACGATGCGGGATGTTAGGAATTTGCTTTTTGAATCATGGAGCATAGGTTTAATTGAAGACGGATAATATTCACAAGTAAAAATAAAATTATATCCCTATTTCTGCTAATGGGTGTCGTAAAAGGCGACTAAGGGACTTACCAGAGAATGGGCAACAGCGTTCTCTATGCATTTTAACACCATACTGCGATCGCCAACCCGCCTGCCAAGCATGGCGATTAGGGCAAACACCCCTTAGGGGAGGCCTATGTCCAGCAGTGGACGTCTTTCGGTTGAAATGATGATGATAATGAAAAATAAAATAGCGGTCAAACTTATAACACCCCTCTTTTTTCGTCAGGAGTTAAAAGAAACTACTTGACAGTTGTAATGATTTTTGTCCCAGATTGCCCAATGATTTTTTAAAAACGTTATCTCGTTTAAAAATCCAAATCGTTAGTGTCATAGGATCCACGAAAGCTGAGCAGGTGTAAATACATACATAAACTCACGCCTTCTTCCCATGGGGGTAGGCAGAAACTATAGACCGCCGCTTGCTACACTCCTTACATACTCCTTTTGCTTCGCCTACGTTCATACATCTAGTCATACACGCACGCCGGTTGCGAGTACTACGCACCTGACCTTTCTGAAGAACATCACCAATTTGGTCACTATATGTCCTTCTAGGGCGTCCCCTCCCGGCGTTTCCACTCACCTCTGCTTTATAAATACCTTTTGTTAGTCGCTAAGCATACTCTTTCAACCTTTGTCACTACATCTTCTTTTTGACAGGTGAAAATGAATATACATAATATACGGAAATGCATGTGTGTAGGTCAAATGCTCTTTTTTCATTAATAACTGCAACTTTAAAGTAACCTGATACACAACAGGAAGCGACAAAGCTAGTTAGGCGCATTCTTCTGTTATATCGTGGGCGTTCAGGTATGCAGCAGAATTGAATGTGTAAATCGATCTGTGTGTCGGCTTCATGACGATAGCATTCATCGTCGACATCCTATACAACGTACCGCTACAATGGCGATATTACTAATATTTTGCTATAGGTACTCCATTTGAAATAAGATTTGAAATTTAAATAATCTTTTATAGCGTCCGTTCAACCGATTTTGATTTCTATTCCGTAGGTATACGGATGGCATTAAAAGCAAAAACGTGGTTACAATATCAACTGTTGATTACAGCTGCCATTTGTCATGCCACCAACGCAGTCAAACAAAGTCAAAATCGGTTAAACGGACTGTAAAAAAGGGTTATTTAAATGTCTAATCTTATTTCAAATGGGGTATAGATAGATAGTAAATTCGATTTTGTTATTCATACAAATAACTAAAATTGAAGTAAGTATCGGTTATTAATGCCAAAATAACTGCTTTTTATTTAAGCATATGAAAGTATATACAGTACTTAAAACAATTCGTTGCCCCACACTAGGAATTTCTCTTGTATTGTGGGTGCGTTTACAAACATTTAAATTCACATACACAAACAGCCAGACCCGGAACAACTACTTGTAGGTCATACAAATATTTGTTCCATGCGGGAATCGAACCCACGACACGCAGCGCAGCAGTCAATCGCTTAACTAACTGCGCCAACCGTGCCGGTTTTTGTTCCGGTTCATCTCCGTAACGGTTTGACCAATTTTGACCTGACTTTCAGTGGCAGATAGCTGATATTATAAGGAGTAATTTAGCAGCAGGCACCAGCTAGTTGTGGAATAAAGTGGAGTAAGAACGCACAAAAAAAACACGCTAATATATTTAGCGAATATGATTCGCCAAAGACTTTAGCAATGAAACTTAAAGAGCTGAAACATCGAACCACTATTCATTTGGATGCACCGATCTGGGATTTCACTTCTAAGTGCCCATGTTTTTGTTACTTACAAGCTTGTGTTAATGTGTTCATCTTTAATTCATCTTCCAAGATTGTGATAAAAAAAACCGGTCAAGAGCGAGTCGGACTCGCGCACCGAGGGTTCCGTACGTATATATGATGTTGATGAATTCTGTGCTATTTAGAGAGATCGTTTTATTTTTCCTGTAATCTTTACATAAATTTCTATCACATCGAATAATTTCAGATTTTTATTTATGCAAACTTCGGAGATAAGGGGGCGAACGGTATTTTTCGTCAAAAGTCTGGAACTGTCCTGCCTAAAAAAAAATTTTTTGAGAATGTGCAAATAGCGTTCTTTCATATGATACCCCACATGCGCCCTAGTAGCCCCACTTCAAATTTTTAAGATCCCCTTTCAGTCCCTTTTGCAGAAAAGGTATTTTTTTAAATTTATTTCTTGTTGCAAAATAGTTGGGCAAACGTCATCTTAAACTATTCTAAATTTCAAGTTGATAGCATTAGTAGTTCTTGAGATATCCAGGTGAGACAGACAGACAAACATACAGACTTCGTCTCACCATAAGGGTTCCTTTTTACCATTTTGGTACGAAACCCTAAAAACGCGTTGTAATAAAAAAAATTGTCTTTCAGACCGAATTTCGGCCATGGCGCCCAATGTCAGCGGTGACCAGCGTTCGGCGCGGGAGATATTATAGAGCCCAAGTGTATGCGCAGACACAGGTGCACTCTCTCTTCCTTCATCTCATAGTCCGATGGGACGGCAATCACGACCGGAGAGAGATCAGGGGGTCTACTCCGAAGCATTAAGGCGATACCAAAATAAATTGGGGACTTTTTCGTAACCATTTATTTCAATAATACAGCATGTATGGATTAAATTTTTGGATATATGTTTATTGACTATTTGACTAATACGCTGACTGAAGGAAAACGCAATTGGTTCAATTTCCTCGATAGAATTTAATTCCGAAAAGACCTCTACTTTTTTATATATTTTTTTTGTAATTCTAAAATCCTGAGTTTTCATTGCAAAATTGCATTCAAAATGTGCGTTGCGGTAATTGAAAACTCTGGCTGAACATATTTTTGATACATACCTTAATTTATTTTTAAACAATTTTTATTTGGTTTGGCGCTCTTACCTTGTTTTATTTTGGTTCCTGCGCATTGTTTCGCTCTCTTTTTTCGCATGGGGAAGTAATTGATTCTGCCACCTTCTTATGCCCGCCTAGTTCGCTATGATTTATTTTTTAACACCTTAAGGCTTCTACATACCAGCGCGACTTGTCGCGCGACGCGACACGGCACAAGGGCCCCGCGTGTCGCGGGATGAGCGGTGCCTTTGTGTCGCGTCGCGTCGCGCGACAAGTCGCCCCGGTATGTAGAAGCCTTTAATCTGAACTATCGCCCGAATGTTCGGTCTTTTTATAACTTCCATAGTTTCTTTTTTTGACTTTGAATCCTTACCCGACTTAAAGTCACATTTTTGACTTTGGCTTATCTCTTTGACTGTCGTTTTTTTTGTTTTCGCCGTAGTCAGCCATAGTTAGCCGTAGTCAAGCAACGGCCGAACATTCGGCCGATACTTGAGATTTATGTTCGGAGTAGACCCCCAGGCGCAGTATCACACCGCCAACTTCCAAACTCCGCGCTTTTACTAAGACAAACATTACAATAATCTGTACAGCAATACCTTAGAAAACAAATCACTAAGTTTGAGCTTAAACTTAGCGAATAATCACGAAGTTTTGAGTGCACTCTTCTTTACAATTTAACTTGTGAAAACTATACACAACTCTTGATAGTTGACTAACGATATACAACTATTAAAGCTGTCTTTAAGTGATCTGTTGATTTGAGGGTTCATTGAGCCTCTGGCATTTAAGCCTGAAGGTCACACGACCATTTATCTTCGATATCGAACGTGAACCATAGAACATTCAACAGGTTTGGTAAGACAGAGGTATAATTCTAAAACGTTAGTGACTAAAACGTTGATAGGTGTAAATCTAGGAAGGAATCTAGGATATTCGTAGTTAAAATCCGTACACCGTTTAGTTAAAAAATAAAAACAAAAGCTTAGCATTAACTAATACAAATATGTACTACCAAGCCATAAGTGCTTCGTAAATTATTTAAGATATTTGAAAACTAACAATTTAACAAGAATAACTTACTCAAAAAAAACCACTTCCAAATCAACTTCCCTCCGCACGATTCAGTTGATCTTGATTTAATTACGATATCTGCGCACACGCATACGTCTCGTTCAATGGCTCCTCTGAGCCGTGACTCCCTTGCATCATTTGTATGGCAGGTGGGCGGGCCCTGATCTGCGATATGCACTGCAATGCAGGCTTCTCTTCTTTATTGCACATGCCTATGTTATTAATTTTCAAGGCTACTTGAGAAGGACTGATATCTATACACCCGATTTTTTAATTGGGAATTTTAAGTTGAAAACTTGTCAATCTCCACTTTGGCATTAATTAAGGTACAAGCTAGTGCATTTCAAAATTTATTTGCAATATACGCAAGAAATTTTGAATTTCGTGGGCTGAATTGAAGGAATTACCTAAAGTTTGCAAGTAATATAAAATTGGTGGCCCAGTGGTAATAGCCTCGACTTGGAGTAGTAAGGTCGTAGGTTCGAACCCACACAAGCGCTTTACTTGGTGTAAAATAATTCATCACCACTGGTCTCAAAACGATGAAGAAAAACATCGTCAGGAAACCGGCATGTCCTAGAACTAAAAAATACGAAGACATGTGACATCCATCAACCCGCACTGTGCCCGCGTGGTGGATTGCAGCCCACTCCCCCTCACAGAAAGAGGAGGCCTGTGTCCCAGCAGTGGGGACATTATAGGCTATTATATTATGATGCTGAAGTAGAGTTTGAAAGTTCTCAACTTCAAATTCTCTATTCAAAAACCGGGTGATGCTGACTTGCTGATGATACAGTGGATGTTTTCTCCATGAACTCGATACTGCTATTAGTTATCGGTCGATATGGTAGTCTATATAATTGATACAATCAATTTCCAAGATTTTAAATTCTATTCAGAAGCTAATGGAACACTAATTCCCAATTTATATTGTCGTATCAAAAGTCGTTTCTCCATACCGTACTTTTATACTACAATTTAATTGTTTGAATAGGAAAAACTTTTAGTTTTTCAATAATATGTATTCCAACTTTTAAAAGGTTGGTAAGTGTTTTCCAAGGTCTTTTTGACATATACAAGTGGACTAGTAGGTAGGTAAAACTATCTTATTGCCTGGAAGACAGTACATATGTTCACTGTATTGCTTGTAGTCTTAGATTCAAGCGTTAATATTTTAGAACTAAAGATACACGTAGCAAATCCTATTCCATTTCTGCCGTACATAATAAATGAAGAGGCAAATTGCTTTGTAGGCCTACCAAGTACTCGTACCAACTGTATTTATAATAGATGACTACAAAAAGTCAAATTTGAAACAAAAGAACGGTGCTTTTAAAGTTTTGCTCTTGTTTTATTTTGGTTTTGTTACCTTCCAATCTGTACCCAATCTCATCATCATCTGCCCAGTCTTTTCCAAACTATGTGGGGTCGGCTTCCAGGATTCTGCTTCCGGCTTCTTACTGAATGCAGCTGAATCTCGGTATTTCAGAACCCAGTTACTGAGTAATACCCCCCCCCCCTCCCGTGGTATGCAATCTGTACCCGGCAATAAGGACAATTAGTGCGATAGATTTGGATGTTATTTGCCGAATAAATAGGTATGAGTCAGTTGCTAGTAGATTTCCTACACAACGTTGTATTATCTTTTTGCCGTCATCAAATTAGATTTTGCGAAACTTGTTTCTACAACATGTCCCAGAATTAACGCACAACCTCTTAAGGGGTCATTTTACTCATCATTATGAACAACTTTTACTATGGGACCAAACCTTAAATCGCGAAAAAAAAAATCAGCTGTTCCCTACATTTATGTTCGAGTAAAGGCTAGTACATACTGGTCCAATATTGCGGGCGCGACGTGACATAACACAAAATCTTTGTCGGTACCTATCGCACCCACGATATCGCGTGAGTCTGTAAAAGCCTTTTCTCGTCAAAATGTAGGGAACAGCTGATATTTTTTTCGGGTTTGGTCCCTTATTAAAAGTTGTTCATAATGATGAGTAACAATGACCCCGTAAGAGGTTGTGCATTAATCCTGGGACATGTTGTATAGAAGATTTGTAAGTATCCATTGGAACTTGTTACCGATTGATTGATTTCTTGAGAGATAATATAAAATATTAGGTATTTTTGTAGTTGTACCTTGATGCTACATGATGCTGCTTGTTGTAACTGCCTCGTTGGTCTAGTGGTCGCAAGCGGTACTGCTGAGCATGAGGTCCGGGGTTCGATTCCCAGGTCGGGCAAAGTGTTATTGGGATTTTCAATTAGGAATTTCTCAGCCCGGAGTTTGGATTTATGCCCGGTTGATGGCAATAGGCTCGCCCCCTATTACATGGGACTTAAACATAACTAGCGAAATGTGGGTGTACGATAGGTACACCTCTGCCTAACTCCTCGGGTATTACAGGCGTGATGTTATGTTATGTTATCTTGATGCTAAATTCTTTAGACAAAAATCTAAATGAGGTAAAAACTGTCGAGAGGTGTCGTGGGACACCTGGGGTATACTCCGAAGCGATAATGCAAAGTATCGGCCGAATGTTCGGCCGTTTTGAAGTAAAACTTCTTTAGAGGCACGCTTGACTTGACGAGTATGCTGGTGAATGCATGACGAGAGCTTTACGGAAGTATAAATTAGTTGTGTTGGGTTGTGTGTTGTGTTGTGTTGTGTGTCTAAAGCACACTCGTTTTTTCTTAACTTCCTTTTTTGACTTTGAATCCTATAGCATTTCAGCCGAAAGACGTCCACTGCTGGAAATAGGCCTCCCCAAGCACCGCCACTTCGACCGGTTCTGTGCTTCCCGCATCCAGCGGATACCTGCGGCCTTCACAAGGTCATCGGTCGGCTTTGAATCCTTACCCGACATCAAGTAACATTTTGGACTTAGCTTATCTCTTTGACTGTCGTCGTTTTCGCCGTAGTCAGCCATAGTTAGCCGTAGTCAAGAAACGGCCGAACATTCGGCCGATACTTCGAATTTACGTTCGGGGTAGACCCCCTGGCTGGAACGAAGTTCTTTTCAATTTTGTACTGAATAAAGTGTAACATTTTGAAAGTCATGACACTTTTTCACTCACTTCAGTTTTTTAACAAAAATGTTACACTTTTGTCGGTCTAGCTCTCATTTTCAGAAATGCGTGTAAATTTTTTAAAAAGAATAACTTTATCTTCTCGCAGTTCTCTCATAATCATATTACTTCGATTATTATAATAGCCTCGTATCCAAAACTTTCGCTTGATTCTTTTTTTTCTGGAATTTCTTATGACCAAGTAAACAGCACATATTCCACTAAGTAAAATGTTGTCGTCGCACATGTTTCCACAAGCTACCAAACTACGAGTCTGAGCTAAATGACTATATTGGCGTTGCGTTCGTTAACGCATTCAATTATTGAAAGCGACAAACGAAAGTTGAATAGAAAGATGAAGACGAAAGTTGAAGATGAAGTGAATAGTGTGGACATAGCTATTCGTCAAGTGTGCAGGGTGTCGTGCGATAAGGAACATCGTTCCATTAAAGACTTAAGACGCAGATATATGCCAGTGACCTTGAGTGGTTAGCTTGCGTGTTCTGTACTGAGCTCACGCAACGCGTCGTACGTTCAGCCAGTAATAGGACTTTCCCATCAAGGAGCGCTGTCCCCAATTTGACGCATTATTAATTTATTATACACAAAAAAAAAGGTATTTTAATAAAACGCGTATACTAAAAGATCAATAATTAAATTATATTTAAATTGGTGAAGGTTTCAGAAAAATACGCTTCGTAGATTTTGCGCCATTCTCAGTTTTTTATCCGCGTTAGACATAACTTTACAAATAATTTCACTATGTAATAAAAACATAATCTAAAATATTCACATATTAAATTATTGAGAAAATGCTCTAATTTAACATATATTTTTTTCAAATCATTAACACTACTCGTTTAGACGTGATCTTCAGTATAAAATCATTAAAAGTCGTTTATCGTCCCCTTAACATAGTTGTTAGAGTTCTGAATTCGATAACTGCAAAGATTCTATAGAAAAATATTGCGTTAAATTTCGCGGATTAATAATTCACGCAATAAGTGACATTAATAACCCAATTAACCTTAAAGGCGCATACAGACTGGTGCGATATCGCGGGCGCGACGCGACACTAATAGCACAATTTCTATGTCACCGCCTGTCGCGCCCGCCATATCGCGTGAGTCTGTAAGAGCCTTTAAGCAATTATGAGATGTTATGTTTAAAACAATAAAATAATCTGCGAGAATGAATTCGTTAAACGCAAGAGTGGAACTCAAATAATTATAGTAAAAAATAAATTCCTGTTATAATGAAGCGAATCGGAACGACTACGATTTTATTGGACGAAGAACTGAATTCCATTTTCCAATTGAAATTCTGAACACGACGACTTAATAATATTTTGATTTCAATTAATTATGAAATATTACTAGATGATCTTACATGTTTTGCTACTTTGAATATGGATATTTTAACCAAATCGCTTTTCCACGGAGTAACAATAGTAAAAGAAGGGTAGATATTTCTCACATACTTCTTTGCAAAAATTAAGGGAATTAGTGGAAACCTTTTGCAAAGAAGTCAAGAATATGTAAAAATTTAACATATTTTTATTCGTTGACATTTCTTATACATAACGAGTAGATAGCTCCCAAAAACTGCACAAACACGGCTAATGCGACATTTTGCTCGGGGTAGCGCCTTAAGGCGACGATAACCGACTTTTAATGATTTTATACTGAAGATGACGTCTAAACGAGTAGTGTTAATGATTTGAAAAAAATATATGATAAATTAGAGCAGTTTCTCAATAACTTAATATGTGAATATTTTAGATTAGTGAAACTAATTTGTAAAGTTATGTCTAACGCGGATAAAAAACTGAGATTAAAATACCTTTTGTTTTGTGTATAATAAATTAATAATGCGTCAAATTAGGGACAGCGTTCCTTGATGGGCGAGTCCTATTACTGGCGGAACGTACGACGCGTTGCGTGAGCTCAGTACAGAACACGCAAGCTAAGCACTCAAGGTCACTGGCATATATCTGCGTCTTAAACCTCTGGATTCTGATTTTTAAGGTTTCAATGGTATTGAGATATTGTACTGAAATTCTGAATCTTATACCTTATCAACTGTCGCAAAAAGTTTACAATTAGCCAAGAGAACCACTTTTTAATTTATTATGCAAAAAACACGCAACGATTAGTAAAATATGGAAATTAGATATCAGAAAACAGAAATCAACATGTTATATTAGCATAGGTATATCATATTCCTAATAATGTTATGCCTTCAAATAATACATCTTTCGTCTTGTTTAGCCCTAACATAAGCCATGTTGAGTCCACATCGGATTCCATTTCATCTTTATGGGATATGATTTCATAATGAGAAAACATGTTATCCTCAACACCTGGTCAATGATCCCTCCTATAGTTTACCTCATAACCTATTTTTATTATTTTGTTATACGTTAGGAAAGGTTTTCTCGGAAGACTATAATCCACCTTTTTTTTTTTTTTTTGGGTGGGAAATTATCAAATAACTTCTCCCGAACGGGGCTGCGGGAGGACGTGTCAGACTTTTACTGACTAAAACCCACCCGTGTTCCTTCATTTGCCTGTGTGCCAGGGCCACGATATCCCTTTCGGACAAACTCGCAACCCTGGCAGGCATTGGTCCTGATGGACCCCGTCAGTTGGTGCTGACATCTCTTTGAGGCGCGCGTGGAACACAACGCGCCGTCGACCCGGGCCTGGTCCTTATCGGACGGCGAGCTACCCATCGCTCTCCGTCCGCAAGCCCGCGCCTACGGTGGCCGGAAATCGGCTTGCAACTCGCGACGCCCAGGGCATCTCCTGCGGCGACTAGAGGTGCGAGGGCGCGAACCTTGCCTCTCCCTCACGCGTTCCGCCTCCTCCTTCGCGAGCATTACTGCTTCGCAGAAGGAGGTGACGGCCTCCCATGCACTCTCGCTCCGAACCATGGCCTGAACCAGTGCTGAACGCGAGAGATCGTCGCCGCCGATCGCCTCCATGAGGACACGGTGGTGCTCCGCCCAAGCCGGGCAGATCTCCACCGATAATCCACCTTACTGTGATGTTATTAAGACGCTGACAAGAAGCAAATGATGAAAGTAAGCTTGAAAAAATAATTGCCATATCTATATAGTTTGTGGTAGCGGAAAAAAATATATATTATTCTTGAATATATTTCTCAGAACTTGGTTGCAGGGCTTGAAACCGGTTAATTTTTATTTCCGACGATATAAATTATTTTTGAAACAATTGATATTACCTTCAAAGACTGCTTCATCACATTAAGTTCAACATTGATTTTGTAACAAAATATTAAACAGTTAACGAAATCAGTTCTAAAACCTTTTAATAAAATTAACCGGTTTCCGAGCCCTGCTTGGTTGTTACCAAAACACGTTTAGAAAAAAAAAACGATACAAATTTCAATACTTTGAATTTCAATTCAAAATATCTGTATTAAGTATTGGTACGGTTGATATTTAATTCATAACAAGAACGTCTTATTTGTATGCAGAACTTGGTTGTTTTTTTATTTTCGTTTACTCAATTAATTTTTGAGTAAATAGATAATTGCTTCATATATTTTGCAAAAAAATACAAGCGTTGTGTCATCGCGCTTGTCTTTCTTTTGTATGCAGTCTGACAGAGACCGCGGTTTAGCTGTTGTCAGCGTCATAAAGGGAGATTTTTTGTATTTTATTTTATAAACTGTTGGTTTTAGTTCGCATATTTTGTAAAATAACAGTAAAAACTCTCTTTAAATCATCTGCCTTTCTTCAACTCTGTTGGGGTCGGCTTCCAGTCTAACCGGATAATACCAGTATTTTATATGAAGCGAATCTGCTTATCTGACCTCCACAACCCAGTTACTGGGTAATACGATACCCCTTGGTTAAGACTGGTTATCAGACTTTCGGGCTTCTGATCCATAACGACTGTCAAAGATCCAGAAATGGCTGGTATGTAAAGTTGTTGTAGGTACAGTAGTATAAATTAAAATATAAATAATTGTGGCAATATACAATATATATATTATATTATATTCTTTATTTTTCGGACAACAATGATCCAACCTGTTAGTAAACAATAATATAACTTATTACTAATGTTAGTACCTAGTTACAACAAGTACAATACAGAAGACAGTTTTTTAAAGTATTGTGAATTCAATAACATATAACCATGTTGTTATTAATTGCAATAGCTCAACACTTGCTAAAAACAAGGAAAAAGTATTAAAATATTACATTCATTATTAATAACTTTGGGTAATATCTACTACTTTTAAGGTAAAAACTATACATATTTATTGAGAACATTTACACAAAAATAACTATGACATAACCATCAATCGACAATCCTTAATTCAAACAACATCGTACCTACCTTCCCTAGATAGTTCTAGGGAAGGTAGGTACGACTGAATGACTAATTCCTCGAATGATGAAAAACCACAGCCTTCATGTATACAAGTATATATACCTACACGTGCTGCTATACTGAAAACGACGCCCTTTCATGTAGCAGCGTGAATTTTTTTTTCATAAAAACTTGTATCATGGACAGACAGGCTTTATTTTCTCAATATATTTTAAAACAAACGGCTGAAAACCCGTTTTTTATGTAACTTTAGGTTCCATTTTTTTAGGCTTCCATTTTTCAGTACTTAAATCTATTCAGCTCAGTCCACCGCTGGGGATTTCACCATTTTGAATTTGATCAATTAGAATTTCAATTGCACATAACTTCGAAGTATTTTTTTTCTCTCCCTTCAGTACAAATCAACTAAGACTTTCTGCCAAAAAACGAAGTCATTTAAGAGAATGAACGAACAGTCATATTATAACATAATCTTCTGAACCAAATTTGGCTCCTTTGGCTTTACCATAATCGGATATAAATTTCTTACTCAGTTTTCACTTAGTTTTCACAGGATCTGGCCTAACCATTACACTATTTAACTTGAACTCTTACTCACTACATTATTTTGTTCAACACCCATTAGAACAAACTGCCCATACTGGCCAGTAACGGACCAGGACATTACCATAATCACTACATCCACTATACTCTTGACTCTTGGCAGGTGAGGTGCCCCCAATAGCGTGTTGTTAGTCCAAATGTAGCTCTAGTGGCCATTCACGATAATAAAGGAAATATGTTGCTATACCATTTGGAAATGAGGACACGGTATAAAGAAGAACTTATATATTTTAGTTATAACTTTATAAGGCTAAAGATTGTCTTTTAGTCAGACTCAATGAACTGAACGGGTGAATATTTTTTTCTTAGTAGGTATTACAAGTTTTTTTTTTGTTGAACTTTGCTAGTTTTTTTTTTGCAGACAGACATTTCTATGAAAATTTCATGGAAATCGCCTGTCTGCGGGCACCTGAAAGCATAGTTTGTAAAACTTATCTTTTATAGTAGGTACGCGTCAAACTTTATGACAGCTCTGAAGTGTGCTACTCGGATCAGTACCCCACCCCTCACCCCCACTAACCTATGAATTTGTTTCTGCGCAGCGACTCGCCTTATGTTTCGGCCTTCCGGGCCGCCATAAAGTTTGCATCGGACTGTACGTTGATAAATTCGATAGGTACACACGGCTACACATCAAGCTATACATTTCCAGTATACGCTGACCTCTCATTGTAGGGCAATCCTATACAATGCGAGATCAGCTTATACTGGAAATGTAAAGCTTGATGTGTAGCCGTGTGTACCTATCGAATTTTAATAAAAATGTTGGTAGGTAAGTAGTCAGTAAAGTTTCTTCTAACGTAACATTTATAACAAAGCCGTATAAATTTATCATAAACCGAAGATATCAATGTTAGAATGCTATAAAAGGAAGGTAACTTATTAGCATCCAGTTTTGGGCTTGCAGTTCTATTATAAAATGTTGGTTATCCAAACGATGGAGAGTGCCTTTAAGTACTTGATCGATCATAAAATATTATTTACAACTCTATGGTAAAAATAACATTTATTATTTTATTATGGTAAAAATAACAGTTATTTGATAATTTCCCAACCAGAAAAAAAAAATGTAAAAATAACATTATGTCAAATCGACGAATATTTATGTAGTTACTACAAGTATAACTGTAGAGATAGGTATCCAAGTTTTTTAATTTTAGTTATGAATTAAGGCTCGTGCAGGTTGGCGGGATATCGCGGGTACTACAGACAGCCCGACGCGTTTCGTGCCCGCGATATCACACCAGTCTGCACGAGCCTTTAGGGTATTTATAGGATCACATTGACCCTTTAGTTTTTTTTATTGGTTGTTAGCCTGCGCTAACATTAAATAAAAATAAAAATAAACCGGTCAAGAGCGAGTCGGACTCGCGCACCGAAGGTTCCGTACGTATATATGATGTTGATGATTTCTGAAAAACTGTGCTATTTAGAGACATCTTTTTATTTTTCCTGTAATCTTTACATGAACTTCTATCACATAGAATAATTTCAGATTTTTGTCTATGCAAACTTCGGAGATAAGGAAGGGGGGGGGGTAACAGTATTTAAAAAAAAAAAATATCAAAAGTCGGAAACTATGCTGCCTAAAAATAAAAAAATATATGTTTGAGAATGTGCCAACAGCGCCCTTTCATATGATACCCCACATGCCCTAGTAACCCTACTTCAAACTATTAAGACATTTCAGTCCCTTTTGCAAAAAAGTTTTTTTTTTCTTGTTTGCAAAACGGTTGAGCAAATGTCATCTAAAACTATTTTTAATTTCAAGTTTATAGGATTAGTCGTTCTTGAGATATCCAGGTGTGACAGACAGACAGACAGACTTAGTCTCACCATAAGGGTTCCTTTTTACCATTTAATTTATAAACTTGACACTCTTAACTAAATGTTAAGTACACTTTCATTAACCTGACATTGCATCTAATTGACAAACCATTATAATAAATTAAGTTACCAGAAAGTTAACCCTATATTGATTAATAAGTAGCTTTCTGTAAGCACATGAATGAAATAGCAAGCTGTCAAACTCGTGTCAAACCACAGTTTGACACGAGTTTGACACTGGCTGGGTCTTGTCAACCGCTGCATTCCTTCAAATCACTCGACATGAGATTTGTCAGTCAACAGATTTTTAACACTTAAACTTGATCCGAGTTCTAACACCTAATTGGTTCCTGGCTAGTTAATTCCTTCCTATGTTCATGCAATCTGTTCTTAATGGTCTCTTACCAGTTGCAAGACCATTATGTTCGTATAATACTCGGAATTTTAAGTCGCATTCCCTTATATGTCTGTCTGTATGGTTCATGGCCATCTACTAAACTTTTAGAACGTTTTGTAGTAGATAAAAAAAAGTTGTCAAAAAAATCTTGGTAGGCAGGTAGGCTATGTATATTTTGGATGTTGCTATTCAAGTTTTTAAAAGCAATTTGTTTATATGTGGTATATTTACTAGTATAATCGTAAAAAACAATGTCTTCAAATATTGATATTACCAAAATAAACTGAACTCGTTTTATTATCAGTCAATTTATTGATAAATTAAAGCAAGCAGCGAGCTATATTAATAGTCAATAATTGATAATTAATATACTCAGCCTAGCATTGAACCTAATTGATAAACGACCGTGGGTACAGGCATAAAGATTATCATCAACGATAACATAATGCCAGCTAAACTCATAAAACCGAGGCAAGTTAATGAAACAACAAAAAACATATGTTCGGCCACACTTAATATAAATGAAGTAAGAGTTAAACAGAGTATTACTCATCACTCATCAGTTACTCAAACTGTAAACAAAACAATAAATCAAACATGAATTTTATTGATGAATTAATTCGCGACGCAAACGTTAGTGTAACTTATCATTTGTTTGTAACCCTTTCGAATCGGTAGGGGGACTATATCGGTATCCGGGGGAAATGTCCGGCCTTCAATAGCTTCGAATCAACCCATAAACTTTGCGACGAGATAGGGTTAACACTAAAAAAATGCAGCACACTATTTAATATCTCAAGATGAACTCACCATTTCAGAGAAAGCGCTCTTGGGCCTTCTAGCCGGCGTCCCATTCATCCTGCTACCGGACACGACTTAACAAAACAAAACAAACCGACCAATCCGATCGCACACAACTTTTTCACAGACACTTGTAGAGTTCACCACTGTCAAACTTTAGCATTGAACCTTTGCAAACTTTTTTCAAGAAACTTGTTGTAATAATATCTGAGAAATAAGTTATAAACGGTAGAATGCACTTAATTTAATCGATGACTTCATACAATTATTTGCTGATAAGTTATCGAGAAGTTATGACTTGAAACCGGTCGTGCCTAACGCGTCGTCGGCCCCGAGGTTCGAGAGAGACTGCCGTGCCCGTAATGCCGTTGGTTGTTGGTTGAGTGCCGCTCGTTTGCCGGCGACTGGCTCGACAACTGAGGTGCGTACAAAACCACACCGGCCTGCATTTTTTACGCGCTCCACAATGGGTGAACTATTTTGGAGGTTAAGTTTCAAATGCACGCGGTAAACAAGGGTTGGATATTAAAACTCCACTATAAAAAAAAAAAAACTGCGTTATAGTTAAACAATCAAGACATTCAATGCCACGAGTGTTTACTTACTACAGCTGAAGCGAACACATGATTCACTTAAGGCATGTTTACACTCTATATTTAGTTGGTCGCCGGTTGGTTAATCTTGGGTTGCGCCTGCGACGGTGACGTCATCCGCCACATTTTTATCGGCAGATAAAGGACAGCAATTATTGCGATCTCAAGTGGCGTGACTTCTGATCTTTAGAATTGTGTCCGTCACTAAACATAATTCGCGGAATTGTTATCATTTACTTTTGTTAGCGAATTATTTAATTATAAAACACATTTTAGATAATAATGAATGAGTGTTGTCTCATATACCTCTCTGGAGACGTGAATCAGTGAAATACCGAGTTACAGTTTGACAAAAATTTGATTTTTACCGTTTTATTCAGACTAGTGATAGCGTTCGCCCACTGGTCGAAATTCAACCCCCTCTACTTACAATCTAAGTTTATAGTATTAAATTTACTAATTCCATGCTATTATAAAGTACTTACTTATTTCATGCTTAAGCTGTCACCACTGTCACCTATCTATCTTCAAGTCGTGAGGCCCTAGTATTATGTGTGTGTGTCAAATGCATGGTAGTGAGTGTAATGTTTATTTTTATTAATTTAATTTCTTTCTAATGTATATTATATAAAAAATATTAGCTTTCTGCATTGGTCCTCCATATAAGCTTTAACTGTGCAAAATTTCATACTCCTCCGTCGCGTAATTTTCGTAAAAAGGGAGAAGTACAAAGTTTTCACTTATAATGATACCTAATGAAGTCGTGTAAAACAATGTCTGCCTTTTTACTCCTTAGAGAACAATAATTAAAGAGTTTATGATTATATCATCTACTAAAATAATATTCAAAATTATTTAAAATCATGTCATAAATAATAAAGAAAAAATACACTAATTTGCATTTATTAAATATGCAGGTGTCTATTTTCTTGTTTAACCTTGAATAAAATACATGAAACAGGTTTCAAAAGCACTAGGTTTTTTAGCTTTAATATTTTGGTTCTGTTTAAAAAAACACATAGAATGGATAGGTTGCTAAATTAACCGACACTTAAAGTACCTATAAGTATTAATAAATTATTTTACTTTCGAGAAAATATATAATGTATTACTGGAAAAAACTATACAACATATCTAAGAATTAACGCACAACCGCTTAGGCAGAAATAGTGGGTACAGTGGATACTCTTCATCTTTGTCACTGGGTGATAGACGTAAAGGATGGAGCATAGACGAAAATACAAGACGGATTGAGTAACAATGATTCATATTAACTCAAACGCTATGACAATACACCATAGGTGTTGATTTTCAGCTGTACTCGTAGCTACGAAGCACTTCTGACGACAGCGAGACGGGGTAAGAACTACGTCAAAGTCACTATATACAAGGTGTAACATAAATAACGCACAATCTCTTAAGGATTCATTGTACTCATCATTATGAACAACTATGGGACCAAACCTGAAATCGCGAAAAAAAATCCGCTGTTCCCTACATTTTGACGAGCCATGAGAACATAAATATATGGAACAGCTGATTTTTTTTTGCGATTTCAGGTTTGGTCCCATAGTAAAACTTGTTCACAATTATGAGTGCAATGACCCCTTAAGAGGTTGTGCGGTAATTCTGGGACATGTTGTATACTTTCTGAATAATTCCTTTATTATTAAACAAGTTTTAAATTTATTTAAATTAAATAACAAATTAGTGCGACTTCTGCTGTTGCAAACTAGATGACTTAGATACCTACATTCCTGAAATGATGCCGTGCCGAAATTCTTTTGTTACGTGCCACCAATGGCACGCGTGCCATTGGTTCCCTGGTCTAGTGGTTGCAACCGATACTGCAGAGAATGAGGTCCTGGGTTCAATTCCCGGGTCGAGCAGTGTTATTGGGTTCTTCCATCAGGAATTGAGACTTAATTATAACTGGCGAAATATGATTAAATAAGATTTTTAAAACTATTAGTAAGTAATAAAACTAAAAACAAATGTAAAGATGATTATAATAAGTTATTTAAAATTTGCAAAATTCTTCCTATCAGACTAAAACATAAATACCTACTTCTGTTTAACAGTTATGGCAGCTAGGGGCGTCACTCGCTAGTTACCCATAACCACGCAACTAGGATGGTATCAGCAGGTAAATTTGATGTACCTAGAATAAGGAACTATTTTGGCGACCGAACGCTTGATAAAAGAGTACCATACCTTCTCAACCAATTGCCTACTGATATAAGAAGTCAGGAAATAAAAGGTAAATTTGCCAAGTTACTTAAGCAGTTCTTTATCAGGAGTTTGTAAACAATGTTCGTAGGAAAATGGTTTTCAGATTGTTGGGGAAGAGCAGATAAGTGATTAGGTATATTTTAAAATATGTAATTCATAAGATTAGATAATTGTTAGTAACTGTATAGGTGCAGTTAGTGAAATTTAAGTGTCCGCACTAATAAACAAAAATTTATTAGTGAAACTTTGTAGTAAAACTTTTAGTAAAACTGTGTTCTGTCCCCACAGCCAAACCATGAAAACGGTTTTGCTGGGCAAAGTCCTTATGTAAAGATTTTTTGTTAACGTTTTTAATAAATAAATGATAATAATGGGTTTAATAGATGTAATTCATAAGATATGATAATTGTTAGTAACTTTATAGGTGCAGTTAGTGAAATTTAAGTGTCCGCACTAATAAACAAAAATTGTAAAACTGTGTTCTGTTCCCACAGACAAACCATGAAAACGGTTTTGCGGGGCAAAGTCCTTATGTAAAGATTTTTGTAAACGTCTTTAATAAATAAATAGTAAATAATAATAATGGGTATACTATAGGTGTACCTCTACCTAACCCTTCAGGGCATACTAGCGTGATGTTACGTGATGTTCATATTCAAATCCTAAACAAAAACACTATAAATAAATCACCTTCCGACTGATTGTAGTCAAAACAAGTTATATCTCTAGTTAATAGTAACTCGTGATTATAATGTCTATTATGTCTAGACGTTGCATGTATGTATATTAAAGGACATTATATGATATGTTATTTACATGTATTTATTCCTTTTATGTTGTATCTCCACAGTACGTACAACTTTGCGGTAGTGCGCTAGCGCCACCTTATTATAATTTTCCAGGGTAAATATCATCATCGAGTATGCTTAGATGGTTTGGTCATGTGGAGAGGATGAGTGAAAGGCGACTAAAAAAAGGTATTTATAAAGCAGAGGTGAGTTGAAACGCCGGGAGGGGACGCCCTAGAAGGACATATAGTGACCAAATTGGTGATGTTCTTCAGAAAGGTCAGGTGCGTAGTACTCGCAACCGGCGTGCGTGTATGACTAGATGTATGAACGTAGGCGAAGCAAAAGGAGTATGTAAGGAGCGTAGCAGGTGGCGGTCTATAGTTTCTGCCTACCCCCATGGGAAGAAGGCGTGAGTTTATGTATGTATGTATGTAATATCATCATCATCATTTCAGCCGAAAGACGTCCACTGCTGGACATAGGTGGGACCAAGGGGGGGGGTTGCCATAATCAACGCTACTGCCCATTCTCTAATAGTAAGTCCCTTAGTCGCTTTTTACGACACCCACGGGAAGAAATAGGGCGGTGCTATTATTTACGTCGGGTAAATATAGATTAATTAATTGGGAGGATCAAAAGCCTGGCACATTTTAGAAATGATTAAAACCTTAGGCAATCAAGTATTTTGACGGGGTCCGTTAGGACCAATGCCTGCCAGGGTTACGAGTTTGTCCGAAAGGGATATCGTGGCCTTGGCACACAGGCAATGGAAGGAACACGGGTGGGTTTTAGTCAGTAAAAGTCTGACACGCCCTCCCGCTCCGCCCAGAGCAGGAGAAGTTATTTGATAATTTCCACCCAAAAAAATAAAAAGGTAATTAAGTTAAACAATAGTGATTATAAGCCGTTAGTCCCGGCTGTCATTCGTGGATCTTTGAAAGTCGTGACGGGTCGTCAGTTGTCCCGTCGGTTGCCCGAAAATCTGACAACCAGTCTTACCCAGGGGTATCGTATTACCCAGTTACTGGGTTGTGGAGGTCAGATAGGCAGTCGCTCTATGTAAAATACTGGTATTCTGCTGCATCTGGTTAGACTGGAAGCTGACCCCAGCATAGCTGGGAAAAGGCTGGGCTGGGGAGATTGAATAGTGATTAGTTTGAATTGCAGTAAAACTTGAATGAAAAATTCTCTATGCTTCCTTAACTGCACCTAGCTTCTGATGTTTCATAAGTGCCCATGTAGGCTTATGTGAAATAAAAAATTTTTTGATTTGATTAATTTGATAACTGATTTACTCCATGTTAAGCTGGATAGGCCGTTATGGTAAATATGAACATTGTGTAGTAATGCGTCAAGTGACACTGTCTGCCTTTTCTTATACACAAAAGCATCAATTAACACTTATTATTTTATTTATTATTAATAGTGTGAATGTGTTTATTTATCTAAAATTGTAATGACCTGTAATTTATAATTTTATTGTAATATCAAACTGAGATATTTTAAATTGAATTATTTTTTAATGTAATCTATTGGCATGCCACCTTAATTGTAATTGCTTGTTTATTTATGTTAATTTTGTACGCCATATATTGGCAAAACATCGTGCACATATTTTGACAATATACTATCTCTAAACTGTAACCATACCTATGTTTAACAAAATAAATGATTGATTGAATTATACTGGTTTTGGAAACTGGGTGAAAAGCCGTAAGGGGTTGACAGTTGGCACCATGTAGAGCCATACATGTCTTAGACTAAGTACGTTTTGTTTTATCTGCGATTTTTAGTTAATTGCCAACAGTACCACAGTTAAAACAAGTATATTTTTTTTTCGTGGTTTAATTGATGTGAATCTAATTTAATAAAATGTTCCAAGCATCTGTGTTATTGAACAAACAAAATACTAGACACTTTTGAAGACGTAGAATACTTTTTGACGTAAAATTGTTATAATAAAATAGCCTCAATAGTTCAAATCTTTTTAAAAATATGCTCAAAATGCTATAAATGGTGTCAACTATCACCCCCTTAAGACTTTGCACCTAGCTTCCAAACATGCTGTTTTATATGACATACCTAGGTTGCATTAAAAAAAGAACTCGTTAACACACACTCAACCACAGATAACACTCAACTTAGCTCAGATAAACCCAGATATTTTCAGCTAAATTATTCTATCGTCAAACAAGCACCTTCGTAATTTTTCAATACAAACAGCAACTAATAACTAGTAAGGTGTCAAGCCATATTTTTTTGGCACCAAATGCAGTCACAAAGACGTGAGATGTAAAGCTACCGATTGTTGTTCCCAGAAGGCTAAGTGCCTGGAATCAGAACGCGCTAGGAATGCTTAAGTGCTTAGACAAAACAGCTGATTTATATACAAGGACGGAATAATAGCCTTGGTGATATGTATCGAATATATTATGAGGTTTTATTGATGCTCATTCATTGAATATTTAGACTAAAATAGTATGGGACATTAGGTGTCGTCAAAGAGATTTAAAATAGATATTAGAGAGAGGCCATCAGAAGTAATGTCATAGAAAAATTGTGATCCCTTGTCTCAGTGACGCCATCTAGCGTAATATAGCAAAATTAAATAAAAGCTAAGTTTGACACTTTACACTTTTAATACCTTAATGCGCAATTAGACATTATACTTCGAAAATAATTTTCTTATGGTGGACACGAATGCGATTTGCGACTAGACATGCAGGCGTACCACACTAGACTGAGCGACTTTTGCCCACTAGGACAAATGTATCGGATTACGACTTTGTTCGCTATGTCCCGTCTATTGTTAAGTAAATAGTTTAATGCCTTTGTATGTATAGCTGTGTAATATAAGGTGTATCTATTCATACACGAAATCTCTTAAGGGGTCATTGTACTCATCATTACGAACAACTTTTACTATGGGACCAAACCTTAAATCGCGAAAAAAAAATCAGCTGTTCCCTACATTTTGACGAGTCATGCGAATATAAATGTAGGGAACAGCTGATTTTTTTCGTGATTTCAGGTTTGGTCCCATAGTAAAACTTGTTCATAATAATGAGTACAATGACCCCTTAAGAGATTTCGTGTATGAATAGATACACCTTATATACTTGAAATCGATGAATATTTTTTTGTCCCATGACACGTCACAGCAGGAGGGTTTATGAATCAACTAGCAGCGCCCCGCTGTTTTACCCTCGTAACTCTCAATCCCGTGGGAATATCGGGATAAAAAGTAACCTATATGTTAATCCAGGGTGTCAGCTACCTCCATACAAAATTTTATCAAAATTGGTCCAGCCGTTTGAGCGTGAAGAAGTAACAAACACACAGACTCACAAACTTTCGCCTTTATAATATTTGTGCGATGTGAATGCAATGGAATATAGAGAAGAGGCAATGCATGCGGGAACATTTCCACACAATAGGTATAACGGACAGCCCTCTGTGCAGGGCTTGCATGGAGGCTGAAGAAACCGTTGCGCATGTGCTCTTTGACTGCACAGGCGTCACCCAGATCAGAACAGGAACCCTCGGGTCACCCAGATCTTTCACAGACGTCCTATGCAGACCAGGAGACCTAATCAGCTTCTGGAGGGAGGTGGGCTGGTTGGAATAAACCACTGACGGCCGCCATGGCCCACGCACAATGGTCCACATGAAGGACTAAGTGCGGAAACCAAACCTTCTAACATAGAACATAGATGCGGGAATGCATCACGTGTTGTATTGTCAATCAAAATGCTGGATGTCTTGAAATTGACCACGCCGTAGTCGCCGTGGCATATTATAATGAACATTACCTGTGTCTACTTTTCCCCAGCAGGTCCTACCTTTTTGTTTGGTACAGTGCCGCGTGCTAACTGACCTATGGCAAATAATTTAATTCAATTTTTTGTGTTGCGTAATGTAAATTATTTTGCATACTGTTGTATAGAATCAAGTTTTTCTAACTGAGCTGTGCCGCTGGGGAGTTTGTTGCACCACTTCTTCTTTCCAGCTAAAGCACTAGGAAGTGGTGAAGGTTTTGGGGGACTGTCTTATGTAATTTTGACTTTCGAAAAGTGCTGATTCTCAGACAAGTTTGAATAAATGACTTTTGTTTTTTTTTTGAAGCAGTTGTTGAATTTGAAAGAAGCCGACAGAAGGATCCGGTTGGGTTGGGCAGCGTTTGGAAAACTTCGTCAAGTCTTCTCGTCGCCAATCTCGCAGTGTTTGAAGACTAAGGTCTTCAACCAGTGCGTCCTGCCCGTTATGACATACGGTACCGAAACGTGGACACTCGGGCTGGTCCACAAATTCAAGGTAACTCAGCGTGCTATGGAGCGGGCTATACTTGGAGTTTCTCTGAAGGATAAGATCATAAATTAAGTTATCCGGAAGAGAACCGGAGTTACCGACATAGCCTGCAGAGTAAGCAAGCTGAAGTGGCAGTGGGCTGGCCATGTTTGTCGAAGGAACGATGGCCGGTGGAGCAGACGAGTCCTGGAGTGGAGACCGCGTATCGGCAAGCGTAGTATGGGACGCCCCCCAGCTAGATGGACCTTAAAAAGGTGGCTGGGACAGACTGGATGCGGAAGGCGGAGGACAGGGTGTTGTGGCGCAGCCTGGGAGAGGCCTATGTCCAGCAGTGGACTGCTATAGGCTGAGTTGACTGATTGATTGATTGTTGAATTTGAACCAAACAACATGAATGGTTTGTTTTCGGAAAATAAGACAACTGAACTGTGGATAAAATGATAAAATGCACGTCTAGGGCATTCGTTACTCTACCTGCCAATAACGTGTTCCCTGACAAAAAGGCAGTAGCCAACAATTCGACAGCAGATTAAAAAACATACGATATCAATGGACATACAACTTGGAAGTCTGCCCACACCGCATCCGAGCCACCTTGAGCATAAGTAACAAAATGTCGCCAGTTCGCGGGTACGGCGTCCGCAAACCAGTTGACGATATTCTAATAATCCGGGCGAGGTAAAAGTACCGGTACTCGGCACAAGGGTGACGGGCCCAGGAATGTGTAGGTCTTGTGGAGTTGTGGACCAGCTTTATGTAAGAGCAAGGCGAAATTAAGCTTTGCGTGTAGGTTAAAAGCGTTTACTGCGTAAAGGCTTGTGCAAACTGGCGAGATATCGCGGGCGCGACACTTTCCATGAAGTTTTCATAGAAATTGTGCTACTAGTGTCGCGTCGGGCCTGTCTGGGGGAGCCTTTAAATGGATTTATAATTACCAACTGAAAAAGCATCGTGATATTTATATTTTTTTTTACGTTTAAACGTCGTAACCTTTAAGCAATTTAAATAAATAACATGTGATTTATGTCAAAAAATATTGCAGTGTGTTGGTTTGAAAGGTATGCAGAGGCAAAAATAGTGGGTACAATGTGACTTCATCTTTGTCCCTAGGGGATAGACTTAAGGGATGGAGCATATACGAAAATACGAGATGGATTGAGTAACAATGATTCATATTTTTTATTTTATTTTATTTGGGAAGACAAACAATCGTACATTGTATATTAAATCTAGATACAGAGTATGCTATAAGTAAATGTACAATCCACTACGTTTCCACATGTTACTATTATAAAAGATACAGTTTTGGAAAATTAAATAAAATCAATATACATATAACAACAATACAATTATTTCGCAATCTTAAAACCAAAAAGTTAATACATACTAAAATACTACATAATAATTAAAAATTTTGAGCAAGGCGCTTAATCATTTGTTTTTAAATTTACGTTTAGTTAAGGCAAAGACATCGATATCGTTAAAATTATTATTGTAAGCTTGAACTAATCTCTGGAGCGGCGCTCTCTCTCCTGCATTTGTACGACAGGGAGTTGTAGCAAATAGTGGATAAGAATATGAAAGAAATAGTTCATATGAACTCAAACGCAATAATACACCATATGTGTTGATTTTCAGGTGTAGCTACGAAGCATTTCTGACGACAACGAGATGGTAAGAAGTACCTACATCAAAGTCACTGTACCATCATCATCATTTCAGCCGAAAGACGTCCACTGCTGGACATAGGCCTCCCCCAAAGGGGGGGTTCGCCATAATCGCCACGCTTGGCAGGCGGGTTGGCAATCGCAGTATGCTGTTAAAATGCATAGAGAATGCTGCTGCCCATTCTCTAGTTATTAGTCCTTTAGTCGCCTTTTACGATTCCCACGGGAAGAAATGGTCACTACATATATTATTATAAAACAAAGTCCACCCGCCACGTTTGTCTGTCTGAACGCGATAAACTCAAAAACTACCAAACTGATTTTCATACAGTATTCACCGATGGACGGAGTGATTAATGAGGAAGGTTTACGTGTATAATATGTATAATTTGTGGCGGCATCAACATCTCCTCATGCGAACTACGCGTCACACTGACGACACCCAAAATCCTGCATCGCGCAAGCAGAGTTTACCGCGCGACCAGCATATATACAACGTCCCGACATCAACCATCGGGCAGTTGCCACCAGATACAACACCCGTCTGGTCGAAGGATCCTCCCTTTTCTATGAAGGATGAGTGAGCTTTACACCCTGTTCCTCATGCCTCTATAAATTCATTAAGTTTTTGTGTACGATGTTTTATCAAGTGCTAAAAACCGTGAAGCAGGCGTGGATCTCTCAACTATTAAATAGAGCAACAGTTTTTGCAAAATGCTAATCATTCTAGTCATTACTTATACAGACAGGCTTAAATCTCGTTGCATAGTTCATAAAGCTAGCAAATATCGCATTACAGTTAATAAGTGCTTGGTAAAAGCTCTGTAGAAGGCTAACAACTTTCTCCCAACGAACTTGTTTCTCCAATAGATACTTGTTGCTTGTATCTGAATCTAGACAGGATCGGTGTGTGTTGGGGAGATTTGTCATGTGTTTTATGGATAATAAATAGTTGGAGTATTTATGCATCGATGTTGCGGCGATTCAGGGATAGCCCTAACAGTATTTTAGCTACACTGGCAGACGAGGTTGATGGACCATTTATCAGGCTCTGAGCTGGCAGACATATTCATGTAGCCAATTCATCATTCACCATCATTTCAGCCGAAAGACGTCTACCGCTGGACATAGGCCTTACTCAAAGTAAAGCGCCTGCTTGGGCTCGAACCCACGACCAACAACTCGTTAGTCGCGGCCGTTACCACTGGGCCACCCTGCGCCACCACTGCTCACGTACTTTCGTTACGTACTTACGTATGAATGAATGAATTCTTTATTTGCCAGAATATAGGTACATTGTATATGGTATTTTTTTATATGGTTTCACTATATTCGACTTTCTAGTCGTGCAAATTTTTAAGTATACATAGTCAAAGCTTTAAAAAAAAAAAAAAATTGTCTTCCTACATTAATATTACAAAAAATATTATTAACATTAACAATAATATAAAATAAAAAATGGATGTATGTTTGTCTGTCCCTTTGTTCCCTCGTAACCACTAAACGGCTGAACCGATTTTGATGAATGATATGTCGTTAGATTCGTCATTCTTGCGCGAGTGTCATACGGTATATTAAAATTATTAAAAATCAAAATGGCGGGTTTTTGGCGCCAAAAGGAGTGTCTTCGAAAAAAAAATATCTCCCAAGCCTATCGAGTGGGGTATCAAAATGAAGGATTTTAAAAGGTGATTACAAAAATATATACTTATCATATGTTTAAAAGTAATTGAAATGAGAAATTATAAAATTATATCCCGAAGTTTTGGAGTGAGTGAGTAAGAGGTTATCACCGGATTATAAGTGAGTATATAACCTAATTTACCGTCTTATAATTCAAACTAAAAAGTATAAAATAAAAAAGTTAATTTAAAAAATCAAAAACAATCTCATGCAGTCGGAGGTCGTTATTGTTAGGAAGATACTCCGACTGCATGAGATTGTTTATAGTACTTATTAATTTATATAAATCTAGTTTCCATCTTTTTTTAAGTTCACTTTTTACGCAGTCAGGTTTTAGATTTTTTAAATTAACTTTTTTTTTATAGCAGAGGTGAGTGGAAACGCCGGGAGGGAACGCCCTAGAAGGACATATAGTGACCAAATTGGTGATGTTCTTCAGAAAGGTCAGGTGCGTAGTACTCGCAACCGGCGTGCGTGTATGACTAGATGTATGAACGTAGGCGAAGCAAAAGAAGTATATAAGGAGTGTAACAGGTGGCGTTCTATAGTTTCTGCCTATCTCCATGGGAAGAAGGCGTGAGTTTATGTATGTGTAAAGGATTCTTTTTATTTTTGAACAATAAAAGCTTTAGTATTTTTATTTTTTAAACGTAGAAGCTCTTTCACCAGCAATTTATTTAATCAGATCACTTCACAAAACCTTGGAATTGTATCAATCTATTCAATCTCGTTTCAACCCCTTACAAAACAACCCATAACTTACACCCATAGATAAGGACAAGCTACATGCAACTAATATTTTATTAGCACGACCTTAACCCCTCGTGGCTAATTGTAACTATTTTTAGATCGTTAACGTGAACTCCGTGAGCGATGGTCGAAATGCGGCATGATAGGGTTGAAATATTTATGAAAGGGTAACATTGTTCTGCATTATGTTACAGGGCAATGATAATTAAACAACTGCTTAAGTAGTCTCTTAGGTGTAATTAAGAGCCTACAATCCCTCAATTTTTTTGTATGATCCTACGTAAATATCGAAACTATAATATAATTATGCAGCATTCATTTTGAAATAAATGTATGGTAAAGTTGAGGAACGATGAGGATGGGGTTGTGGGTTGTTGGTTGGGGTTTATTAATGTTAAGTATTATTATGTTTGACGAAAACACGATTCCAAAAAAAGGTCTAAACAGTTAAAAATTAAAAAGTTAACTCCAAACCGAACAATAAACCGCTAGTGTTAAAAAAATATTTCAATTTAGATCATTACACTTTGCATAATATTAATAACTGAACTAAATATAAAGTATACAGGGTGGAAGGGACATCGACGCGAATCCGTTTACCATGGATTCAGTACATCATTCTTGACCCATAAAAAACAGCTGTTTCCTACAGAAGTGCAATACCTACGCGGTCAAAATGTACGGAACAGCGATTTTTTTTTTAATAACCGAAGAAAAATTTTAACGCAGGGGGGTCAAGAATGATGTGCTGAATCCATGGTAAGCAGATTCGCGTCGATGTCCCTTCCACCCTGTATACTATGGTTTTATTTTTTTTATTACCATAAATTTCACTATAAAAATAAATTACCTACACTATCGGCGCCTTGGTGCCTTCTCCCCCCCGGTCTTGTTAGATCGCGTAACCGCGAGCAGTAGTGTGCGAGGGAGATTGAGTGAGGTGGCGCTGAGGTATTAGGCCTGAAACTGCGTTAAGCGGGCACCCGCGCGGTTTCATACAAAAGTGCTCCGTCGCGGGGACCCGCGCGGGCGTCCGGCACGGGGAGGCGCGCCCCGCACCCATGCAACGGGGCCCGCCTCCGCGCGACGGAACCCGTCGCGGGGGCACGCGCGGTGTCCGCCAGCGGACCGGTAACATGATTCATGTAAAAGAGGCATTCTGAGAATACATTTTTATCGTAGGTGATTATGTACTTAGATTGAGAGTTCAATATGGAAAAACCGGCTAAGTGCGAGTCGGACTCGCGCACGAAGGGTTCCGTACCATTATCTATAAAAATGCCAAAAAAAATCACCTTTATTGTATGGAGCTCCCATACAATAAAGGTGATTTTTTTCTCCCTCTCTCTCCCTTAATTATATGTTTTATTTTAATTTAATTATTTATTTCTAAAGTGAATATTATTTATCTAAATATCCTGTGAATATTTCATGCGTCTACCTGTTGCCGTTTTCAATATTTTATGTAGAGCAAAAACGAGCAAAAAAATCACGTTTGTTGTATGGGAGCCCCCTTAATTTTTTTATTTTATTCTCGTTTTTAGTATGTGTTGCTATAGTGGCAACAGAAATACATCATGTGTGAAAATTTCATCTGTCTAACTATCACGGATCATGAGATACCTGGTGACAGGCGGACAGACAGACTGAAGGTAAATTGAACTAGCGACACTGCGTAAATAATTTCAAGTACAAGCAAGTCACTTCTTGTAAACAGTATCCGCTTTTATAACAAGTTGCCACAATCGGTTACTGAACTTAGTGATGGAAAATTCAAAACGCACATTAAACGTGCCTCTATCAAAATAGCATATTAAAAGATTAAGGACTACGTTGAAGATAAGGAAGTTTGGCATTAATTCCTTCTGTACATGTGGCTTCCCTGGTACCTCATTAACGGCAAAACTATGTAAATGTCTATTAACAGCTCCTAAATTACGAAGTTATTTTTGAATTTAATTTTATCTTTTTTTACAAACTTCACTGATATAATGTTTTTGTTATTTGACATTATTATGCCTACAATTTATATTTCAACAAGGTTCTAACTTTTATTATTTTAATAATATTTTATATTGTTTTTTTTGTCAATGCGAGGACGTTGTAGGGTTAATAGACTGTAGATCTGTAGACCATTTTCTATTTTGTTAAGTACCTGGTACTTTTGACGGGCCTACGCTGTACTCTCATACCTATTTACACTGTAATTTGAAAACATTGTAAAAGCCAAGTTTATTTTTTTAAAAGAGTGACCGTGGAGTTTCTTGCCGGCTCTTCTCCATAGGAAACGACCAATTGGAACCGTGCATCTAGCTTTTAACGTTTCATAAGTGCCCATGCAGGCTTATGTGAAATAAAAATATTTTTGATTTGATTTGATTTGATAAAATAATCCGGTCTCCGTGACGGGTACCCGCGACGGGGACCGTCGCGTTCCCACGGAGCCCACCCGCGTGTCCACGCGCGTAGCGCCCGCGACGGTAGCCCGTCGCGGGCGCCCGCTTAACGCAGTTTCAGGCCTTAGGGTCTCCGCATACGTGCTACTTTTTGGCGCTCACAAAATCGCTGGCGATTTTTTCGGCGATTATCGCCGGCGACTTTTTGAGCGACTCAACGCACACGTGCGATATTTTGACGCTGGCTGTCGAGGGATGTGCTCGTCGCAAGATGAAGAATAGTGTTCAACCGAAATCAATAGTTCAATTATGTACTAACGCTTGAATTACCTATTATAACAATTAGAATTACCTACCGTTTTAGCAGGTACCTAATATAAGGTATAAACAATTTTTTATACTGATCTTAGTATCTACGTAGGTATGTATTTACCTCTCACACCTAAATCGTATAGGTAGGTACTTACAAAAACTTATATTGTAAGTAGGTACTTCTATAAGTAGATGAAAAGAAATATGCGGAAGTTTTCAAATCGTATCATACTGAGTTTAATTAATGAATGCATATCTAGAAAGAAAGAAGAAAGAAAAAACGTTTATTTGCGGTAAACTTGACGCAAAGAAAGAACATAGATACAAAAAGAAATCCAAACCAGAACCAGAGAGAGAGAGGTGGATCTAGTAGTTAATATATAAAGTCACTGACGTTAAAGCCATCTAGCGGGTCAAGGCTGTAGTCGATCGGCGACGCTACTGCTCGCCTGCACGTGTCGACCCGCAGCCATTCATAAAATTAAATCAACGAAGTATTATTCGATGCCTAGTAGCTAGTATGCGGGAATATTTCTGCGTAAGTAGTTATCTACTTGTGACTAGACACTTGTTATTTTATTTCTGTATGGTTGAGTTGGTAAATGTGTAGTAGGTGTGTGTAATAAGGCTCAGATTATAGAAAGAAGATTCTGATGACTAATTTATTGCTGATTTTTGAACAAAAAAATAAAAATTAAGATTATGTTTTGAGGTTTGCGTACCTCTCAATCAGTGTATCATGATTAAGTGAACCCCTTTAGGAAACCTCTAAAAAGTGTTATTTTTTTGCTCTATCTCCCCTCCTTTACAAGATATAACGGGTTTTATGTCTTTTTTGAGGTCAGGTCGTCACGTCATTGCAAATTTGCATTGTCATCGAGTTGTGAGCTACCCTGAAAGTTTCAGCCGGATAGCTAATCGGGAAGTGCTCGAAATTTGAGTTGCAAGATTCTACCCAGAAAGGCAGACATGCACACAAAATTTACCACACCTCTGCAACATTTTAACGAAGTACCGTAAAAATGTTTTGGCTTTACGATGTACCTACCTAATGAAAAAAAATAATAATTAAGTAAGTAGGTAGGGATATCTGCGAACTTTTTTACGACGATGTTTTACCCAAAACTCTATTTCCTTCTTTGTAGAATAGGTCATGTTCAACCGAAATCAATAAGTAGTGGGAATCTACTATTTAATTTTAAGCATATTTCTTCCCTATCATTCTCTTTATATTGCTAATTAAGATACTCTGGTGATCCTGTGCCGTATAAAGCAGGCCACTTTTCGACTTCTTCGATAAAATTTACGATATCGATATCCATCGGTGAGCATTGACGCAACGTCATTCCTTAGCAAAGAGTACGCGGGTATTGTCGCTGAGTCGTGTGCGTTAGCTAGTACATTTCCATACGTTCCATTCTGCAGCGACAATCGCTACGCCCGGGATCCAGCGATTTTGTTTGTCAACGACTTTTTGTAGCACGGGGCGTTACTGCATTGAACTCCATACGTTCTATTTTCGGCGACAAAAAAATCGCTCAGCGATTTATGTTCGTGTGCGGAGACCCTTATGGTCTCTTGAGGTACCTTTGGTTATGAAAAAAGTGGTTACAAATAAATGAAGAGAAAGGTAAGTAATTGATGACCATTGCTGTATTGCTATCTAGTGTAAAAGATCTTTTTGTAACAGGCACACGACTAAAGGCAAAGGAGTAAGCCTATCTTCATAGACAAAAATAAATGCTTACCTAAAAGAAAATGAGAATTATGTTATAAACAACTTTGAAACAAAAGTTGTAGCAGACCTACAAACCACCAAAGGATTATAGGTACGATTCCCTGTTCAAAGTGTCACAATATTATCTAGATTGTAACTTTACCTACCGACTACTATATACATTAATTGGCCACTTCCGATATTTCGCAAAAGACCCTAGGGGACTTGCCTTGACCTTGAGATCCCCTAGGGGCTAGGGGATCTCAAGGTCAAGGCTCAACACCCCGACCTTGTCCGAAGGTCCCTATTAACTTGTCCCACGCAATATATCCCGCACTGCATTCCTAGTTAATTTATGACGAAAATCCGACATTCAGCACGACATGGACGTTATATTTTCATCATTTACGCTCCAGTTAAAATGTGGTTTTGGGAATTGTGGTGTTCACCGCAATGCAGTTTGATATAAAATGCCGTAACCACTGCTGAGCATGGGGGACTCATAAAAATGATTATGTCATTGCAGCATTTTTCAGACGCATTGGTGAAAGCTGCTGCTGCAAACAACTGAGTTTTTATGGTCTTTAGTAAATTTTTTGTCTTTGGCAGTGCACTAGTCGTGCTCTAAAACTGAATGCATTGTATCTATTTCTGCTACCTTCGACTAAAATATCGTTGTTTCCTCTCGCTTTGGTCCACCTTGCTCGTACACAGTTGTTTCTCCATTTGGCCCACGTTTTATTTCTGATTCGTAGTCTCTCCTTTCAATCCCCCCCGACCCATGCTCGACGAAGTGCCAGCCCATGCCGTAGCTGAACCTGTAGCTTTAAATTTCCCTGATAATAATAACATTACATAACACAACTTCACGCCTGTGGCGTAGTTTTTAGGGTAGGGGTAGGACACCACGCGAAAGAAGTCGCGCCGCGCCGGGCAGCTTTTATTAAAAATAGATGATAACATTGTCGCAAAATATTGTTTTCCGTGGCCCAAGGCAGAAATTATAGTATGCATTACCTATGTACTTTTTTGTTTTAATATTAAAGGTTGGTAACATAATAAAAGGCAAGTACTTACAAAGCATAATGTATAAAGAATTTCTTTATAGGGTATTTTTTTTTAAATTAATAATAGAGACTTAGGTAGATTAATTAAAATCAATACTAGGGCGTAAATATGGTACCTAAAATCTGATCATATTTTCGGCAGTTTTTTTGGTTTAATAAACTACCCTATTAATATTAAAACCGTCAGTAAAGCACTGATAATGAAGACAAGATTTAAATAAAAAGCTAGTATTTCTCTTGACCTTAATATTGGAGATTATAATATAACAAAGCTGAACTAACGTAGACATCAACATAATGGCTGTATACTTATAAAAATACAAAAATAGGCCAACCTAATTAAGGCCCCCGCAGACAGCTCGACGCGACAGCGCGACGCGACACTAGTAGCACAATTTCTATGAAAACTTCATGGAAAATGTCGCGCTGCTTATCGCGCCCTCGATATCGCGCCAGTCTGCACGAGCCTTAAGCAGGTAAATGGTAGTCGTTTTATATAAAAGAGGAAGCACCTGTAAACAAGGTTAATAAATGTTGTGTTAAAAGGGTGTCAAGCAGATGAAATGGGCTGAAAACATAAACAACAAAATGACTTAAGGGTCGGGTAATCGACGTTGATCTTGGCCATACAATTGCGCGTCGCGCTCACGTCGCGCCGTCATTCAGTTTCTTAAATAGGGAATATTTAATTTTAGTAACGAAAATATGAATATTTAAAAAAAAAACACAGATAGAATTATAGGTAATAAAATAGTCTGTTCATTCAAAGTAGTTTGAAAGTAATGTCGTTTTTTACGTTTAGGGTAGACATTACTTTCTGAATTTATTTCATAAAGTATTACAGTACTATAATACTTAAATATTCACTTAATATAGGTAGAATTGATCTGTGTGCATTTTGTGTGCGTTCTAGTTTAACATACATTTATTTGCTTAACTTAATTAAACATTATATTATTATCTTTCTATATGAAGGCGTAATGAAATATTTAAAAGTCACTAAAATCATACATCTGCGCCTACAACAAACCGACTTCTAAAAAAAAACACTACAAAGTGAAAAATAACTTTAATTTTGTAAAAAGTGATGAGCAGTTGAAATTAGGCTATTGAAACTTAGATAAATGCAAATTGACCCACTAAAAAGTGTAAAATAAAAAAACTTTTTACAAAAAAAATAAAACCGTCTTCCGAAAAAAAACACTACAAAGTGAAAAATAACCTTCATTTCGGAAGTCGATGGCAAAAAATTTAAATTGTTCCAAAGACACCGACTTCCGAAATGAAGACACTATGTATAGTTTTTTTTTGGAAGTCGGTTTTATTTTTATTGTTTTAAGTTTTTTTTTACAATATTATGAACCAACAATTTCGAATCAAAAATTGCTACATTTGGAGATGAAAGAGTAATCTATCTGTGGCAATTATTAGTTACATTTTGTTTAGTTCAAATTTGCCGCAAAATGTACCGAAAAACTGCTAACTTTTGTCAAATTTGCGAATGCGTGCTAACTCAAAAACTAAATTTATATGGGACTACCGCGCAACGGCGCAAGGTTTCTCTACCAAATAAAAAAAAAGAATTTTCAAAATCGGTCTAGAATTGACTACGATGAACATAAATAAAAAAAAGAAATATTTATATAGCCGAATTGTAAACTAAGCTAAAAGGTACGCTGCTGCCCATTCTAGTAAGTCCCTTGGTCGCCTTTTACGACACCCACGGGAAGAAATAGGGTGGTGGCAGTTCCGTGCCGTGCCGGACGTAAAGAATAACTTATTTTTTTTAAATATAATTATGCCTGGATAGTGGTCATTGTAAATTAAATTTATAATTTTTAATTATTATTAAGCGTTAGAAATTAAAATCAAATTGTTAGGTAGTTATTATTGACATGTAGGTAATGTGTTTATTTATTTTCTCGTTGACTTTGTTTTATATTTTTAATTTTTGTGAAAGTAAATGATATTAATATAATGAGATTGTGTGTGTGATTTTAATTCTGTGTTTATTTTGTTATTATTTTAATTATTTGCGTAGGTATATTTGTAAACATTCAGACACAATGTAAATTTTTATTGAATAAATGAAATGAAAAAATGGGGTTAGAAATGTTATGACTACCTCTCGATAAGACTAAAGAAATATAACTTAGCCACAAATCGCTCAAGTATTTGGCGCAAGTAATTTTTACTATCAGTATCAACTTCAAATAAATTGCTCCGTTCGCTGTGCATAGCTTAATACACTATATTATCTATTATTAGGTTTAAGCACGTTGACCTCAACTTCAGGCTAATTTTCCGTGCCTAAGTAATTAAGCTGACACCTGTGTAGTATACAGTTTATTATAGATATAATTGAGTTAAGTTTTTAGCAAAGTCATTTGGTAAATGGACTGTATAATGTAGGTTGGCTTAAGTTTTATAAAATTATTGAATTCATTACCATGTTGTTGTTTTTCGGTTTGTTTTATGTTGTGAAAGAAATTACCATTCAATTTAGGACCAACATTTTAGAAAAACTCCAGGCTTAAATGGACAGATAAAATATGGAACGCATTCATCATCATTGCAGCCGAAATACGGCCACTGCTGGACGCATTGGCCTGGGACCAAAGGACGGGGCTTTGCCATAATCACCGCGCTTGACAGGCGGGTTGGTGATCGCAGTATGGTGTTAAATTCCATATAGAACGCTGCAGCCCATTCCCTAGTAAGTCCCTTATTCGCTTTTTACTACACCCATGGGAAGAAATAGGATGGTGCTATTCTTTACGTCCGGCACCACACGGACAAGAAACGCATGAACATTGTGGAATTATTTATTTAGTTAGAATTAAAATATTATGTACATAAATAACAACTTATAACTAATAAAAATTATAAAAATAACAAAATTAAAACTATTTATTAACAAACTAAAATATGGCATCAAAAAATTGAGGTATTCCACTCAGCACTGATTTCAACAGCACTTGACCGAACCGCACCTGATCCTCCGCATCGCTGTCGACTGGTAATGTACCCAAGAGACTGGCGGCATTGCCACGTTGTATGACAATGCTTAGCCTCTGGCCAAGGTAAAAGCCAGCCCTTGGGTCACGGGAAGTGTCAACCAGCCGTTTGGAGATTTCTTTGAATAAAACATGAGCACTCGGACCCCACGGCCCGAGGGTTTCGACCTCAAACGGCTCGAAAATATAATTACCGATAAGGTTATTATAGTTTCGCCGCTTGAGATTTTCTGCAGAAGCAGCAGCAGCGCCAGCACAGCACGTGGAGTCAGGAAGATGGGATGGCGCAAGACTATCGACACACATTGCGTACCACACTAAAGGCCTACCAACCTTCCATGGAAATAAAGACATGCCGTCAGGTCTCTTGCCATCGTCACGTGCCAAGCCATTGGGTTCTACAGCTGGAACGCCGACGGTGACAAGAGCTCGTCGGATGATGTCATTAATATTTGCGTGCCGCGCTAAGCGAGCTGCACTACGCCTGCAAGACAGGACAGGCCGTGATGTCCGAGGCTGTTGACAACTTCACCACAGAGACAGCGATGAGGAGAACAACAAGAAGCTCCTAATCGAAGGGAAGCAGCGATGCGGTAAGTAGTGTCGTCGAACAAAGTGCCTATGTTCGACGACGGTAGTGCATGAAGCCACATACCCGACTCCCATTTACACACAGCCAGCAAGCGCGCACGCTCCGCAGTAGTATCAGACGTGTCAAGTAAATTGTTCTGTACTACTCTGCAGAGCTGCTCATCCCACCGTCTCTGGGAAGATAGATTGTCGGGTGGATCTGAATTCGGGCAAGCAAGTCTCCAGGCATCTATAGCCTCGGTGAACCACGGCACATCAAAATCAACCAGTGTTGGGGCTAGGATTTTCAAGATTAATACAGTGCCGTGGACCGAGGATATGAAAGCCGGTAAACTAATACTTGACATTTTGCGGACGCCGAGGCCATACGAATGGGAAGAGTAGCTTGTACCCATTCTCGGTAGTACATGGCTACATTTAAGATCGAAGTTAAAGTATAATTTAATTTGGTCCATTCTATCTAACAGGTTTCATAAAAAAAAAAACGCATTATCAAGAGGATATTCCAATTACCGAATGAAACTCGAAAAACTAAAAAAATATTCATCTACATCAAAATTGCCTTCTCCTATTATAATTTTAGGTAGCAGGAAATCAACTTCTACCTCGGATCCTGGCTACAGGCTACTTACTATAGTACCTAAGCATCTAATTATAAGTTTCAGGACCTAATTCATGGCAACGGCATAACTATGTATAAGTATGTCTATTAAAATTACGATCTTTTTTTTTTCTTAAAGCGATGCTTTTTTTCGCTTAGGTAGCCCGCGAAATTCTAATTTTCCAACGTTTTTTGCAATTTTCAGGTCAGTAACAAGTTTTATTAGAATCGGCAATACAACTAACTCTCTTCAAAAAATCCTACTGAATGATTATTTCAGAAATAATCATTCAGTAGGATTCAACTTCAATGTTACCATTGCTGGGACACAGGCCGTCTCTGTGAGAGGGAGTAGGCTGTACCTAACCTACCACGCGGGCCCAATGCGGGTTGGTAGATGTCACATGTCTTCGATTTTTTTGGTTCTAGGACATGCCGGTGTCCTCACGATCTTTTCCTTCACCGTTTTGAGAGCAGTGCTGATGAAATTATTTACACAAAGTAATGCACCTGCCTATTAGGTTCGAACCCACGACCTACAACTCCTAAGTCGTGGCCGTAACCACTGGGCCACCTCTGCTCTTTTAACTACCAGATATATGCCAGTGACCTTGAGTAGTTAGCTTGCGTGTTCTATACTGAGCTCACGCAACGCGTCGTACGTTCAGCCAGTAATAGTACTCCCCCTTCAAGGAGCGCTGTCTCCAATTTGACGCATTATTAATTTATTATACACAAAACAAAGGTATTTTAATTAAAAACGCGTATACTAAAAGATTAAATTATGTGTAAATTGGTGAAGGTTTCAGAAAAATACGCTTGGTAGATTTCGCGCCATTCTCAGTTTTCTATCCGCGTTAGACATAACTTTACCAATTAAATTCACTATGTAAAATAAACATAATCTAAAATATTCACATATTAAGTTATTGAGAAAATGCTCTAATTTTTCATATATTTTTTTCAAATCATTAACACTACTCGTTTAGACGTGATCTTCAGTATAAAATCATTAAAAGTCGGATATCGTCTCCTTAAAACCCAGTTAATTCTTCCAAGCTCAGACAGAAGCGAAAAAAAAACAAATCTCCGTACCCGCTATCCGCTGAGCAAAAACTAGGTAATGTTCTTTAGATGTTACGCTCCGGCAGCGCCAGCGCAGTGCGCACACGCCGATCGGTCAACGTAACGGGACTGTATGTAGCACGCTTTATTGGACTATGTAACGTTGTATCTAGCTGAGGCTGGGTTCATTAAAGTGAGGGGAGAGGAATACTATAATAATAACTAGCTACGCGCCCCTGATTCACTGAAAACTATGCGAGCTGATTAAGATACATTTTCTCTTCATCCTCATCATTTCAGCCGAAAAACGTCCTCTGCTGGACATAGGCCTCCCCCAAAAAGGGGGGGATTTGCCATAATTGCCACGCTTGGCAGGCGGGTTGGCGATCGCAGTATGGTTTTAAAAAAATGCATAGAGAACGCTGCTGCCGATTCTCTAGTAAGTCCCTTAGTCGCCATTTTGACACCCACGGGAAGAAATGGGATGGTGCTATTCTTTACATCCGGCACCAAACGGAACATTTTCTCTTATTTGGCATTAAAATGTTTGGAATCATTATTTATTTATTTACAATAAACAAGATAGAATATTTGCCAGAACAAATTCATTTTATTTATATCGACAATGTGACATGTACCTACAGAATAATCACCGGTCTTTGTTACATCATACATGCTTTGTTTGATTTTACTTCTTCACTTTTGTATATCAAATAATAATTTAAGTTGATGGTAACAAGCAACTTATAACATTCTTAAACTGGCCAACATTTAAGTTAAATTAAATAAGTACCCGTAATTAAACTAATTCATTACTTAGTTGACGAAACTATGATAATTTAACAAAGTTCTCCTAGCTTCAGAAGTCAAGATCTTGTTAGGCTCGTATGAAGTCAAGATGCGTGATGTGATCACATTAAACAAGATTTTTGTTAAAGCAAACACTTTTTTTTTCAGTGTTCGCACGGTTTGTGCGAATTGACAAAACACACATTATACACACTATCTTCTGCCCGCGACTTCGTCCGTGTGAAATTTCTTGTTACCCCAACCCACTGCATCGCATTGCATCGCCCGTCCGAGCTATTACTTCGTTTTAGCTTAGCGTTCTTTCTGACTTTTCTTCTTTTTTCTTGGCTCCTATGGGTCGTAGCGTGATGTTACCTTCCTCGGGAATAGGGCTATTAAATGCAACAAATCGGATTCGTAGTTCTAGAGATTGCCCCCTACATACAAACACCTCTTTATAATATTAGTATCTAGATAAACCTTGCGAAGCATGTCTGGCGTGATTATGAATGATAGGCTGAAAAATGAGGTGATAAGGCAACGTTGCAGTTTAAAAGAAGATGTAGTGACAAAGATTGAAAAGAGTATGCTTAGATGGTTTGGTCATGTGGAGAGGATGAGTGAAAGGCGACTAACAAAAGGTATTTATAAAGCAGAGGTGAGTGGAAACGCCGGGAGGGGACGCCCTAGAAGGACATATAGTGACCAAATTGGTGATGTTCTTCAGAAAGGTCAGGTGCGTAGTACTCGCAACCGGCGTACGTGTGTGACTAGATGTATGAACGTAGGCGAAGCAAAATGAGTATGTAAGGAGCGTAGCAAGTGGCGTTCTATTGTTTCTGCCTACCCCCATGGGAAGAAGGCGTGAGTTTATGTATGTATGTATGTGTAGATAAACCTTTCGGAATAAATTCTCTAAATTATGGTGAAAACCGCAACGAAATCCATTGTGTCTTTAAGAAGAATTAAGCGGTCAAACAGACAAACACGAAAACTATCAATTAGATAGAGATAAAACAATAGAAGAAATCCAACTCCTAGGAATTAAGCCATCAAGGAGTAACGAGAGCTAATTAATCATGTTTTTGTGAGTACACAACAGACTTTACATCGTTTTGGTTCTTCTTAATACTGTTTTAAGACGCAGATATATGCTAGTGACCTTGAGTGATTAGCATGCGTGTTCTGTACTAAGCTCACGCAACGCGTCGTACGTTCAGCCAGTAATAGGACTCACCCATCAAGGAGCGCTGTCCCCAATTTGACGCATTATAAATTTATTATACATGTCGGCGTCACCATTGTAAACAGCACGTGCAACGGGCCGAGTTACGCACTGCAATGTGTCACTTAGGCCTCCCCACTCTCCCCACTACTTGAGCCGCTCTACATAAGCGAGCGCGCAGCAAGGAGGGGATCATTCTTGTCGCAGGCTCTGCCCGGTGCACATGTTGAAGCGCTTAGATACCGTAGTCTGAATTAAACTATTATTACAGTGAATTAATAAGTTGTGGAAATAAAGGCTGACTTCTGCTATATCTCTTACTTTCATTTAAGATGTTGGACCCTCTGCCTTCATCAGAAGTGGGATACGTTCCACCGTCCACTAATGATAGCCACAGTAATTTAATATAAGACCAAATTTCATTGCTTTCTTCTGGCATGGACGATATATTAAAAAAAAGAAAGTGCGGATGCCATGATTAGTTGTCAAGCTACTCCAAGCATGGGAGTGGTGCGAGGAGATGAAATGCCGGGGTGAATTTCCGCTGCCGCGAGAAATCACGGCACAGCGAACAGAGCTGCGGCGGGATCTCATGGCGGCATAGAGAGTGCGATTGCTGCAACCCAGCACTGGGCACGCCACAATTGTGGCGATAAGTCGCCTTTTTGAGGAGTGACTAGAGAGGCGCCATGGCGTCTTCATCTTCCGCCTGACGCAGGTCCTTACCGGACATGGTTGTTTCGGGAGGTTCCTGTTCAGGATAAAGCAGGAGGAAACGCCCGGGTGTCACCACTGTGTGGATCGCCCGGAGGACACGGTGGAGATCTGCCCGGCTTGGACGGAGCACCGCCGTGTCTTCACGGAGGCGATCGGTGGGGGCGATCTTTCGCGTCCGGCCCTGGTTCAGGCCATGGTTCGGAGCGAGAGTGCACGACCTTTGTGGCACGAGGATGTTGTTGTGCAAAGGTTGTCGTGTGTTCAATACCAAATTGGCTCTTCCGCTAGAGCTTGCCACTATTCCTGCTGAGTTGGTTTTAGGTAACCAGTGATGATCGTCGACGTGACGTTTCATTCAAAGCTGTGTCCACTGATTCTGCATGGGCAGAACGACTCCACACGGGCCACGCGAATTCACCCGCAGGAAAAGGTAGTACCAGCCAGTGGTCCGCATAATGGTAGGCACCTAGGCAAACAACTCCACTTTTATCAGACGAGTCGCTGAAGAATACTGTTGGTCGTTGCTGTGCTCGATGGACACCCCATCTCAAACGGTTTTAAGTTTGCGGCACGAGTCTCTATTGCGGAGATGAATTAAGTAAGACTGGGTTTGGCTCGGAATGGGCCTGAGTCAGTTAGCGAGGTAATACGGACCTCAACTTCCTCAAATTGTGACTAGGTCGCCTGCATAGAGGAAGCGTGATATGTTCGGGCTGGATAACTGGTTGTTGGTATGGATATTAAAAAATAGGAGGTGTCAGGACACTACCTTGAGGTTGGCCGTTTTCCTTTTTTTTGTAAGAGAAGGTGGCCCAGAAAACGGCGGTTGTGGAGAAATTCTCGAAGTATTCGAACAAAATTCTGATCGCTGATCAATGGCTCCACCTTACACAGCAACCGTTTGAGGTTGACTATATCGTATGCAGCTGACAGTTCTACAAATACAGCGCCTGTGACCGTTCCTTGTCCCGAAACCATCCTCAATGTGTTGAACGAGTTTGAGGGTCTGCAGCAAAATTTGACGGTCTGAAACCAGCTTGCTCCGGTATTAACTTCGGGCCAATAACACTCGTTAGTTGGTCTAGCAACTGTCTCTCAAACAGTTTGTATGTATGGCAGAGCGAGTATGGAAGAATGTGTGATATTGGACGAAAAAGTTTTTAGATCGTCTGGTGCTTTACCTGGCTTCGGATTAGCTCCGACCTTTAATGTTCTTCAGAGACGGGGTATTGAAGCTGATTCCAGACAGTTGTTGTATAGTTTGCAGCCACCATAACTCAGCAACTTGGACAAGCTGTTTGATTTGCTCAACTGAGATGTCGTCTAAGCCAGAGGCTTTACCACACTTAAGACCTCCACCTAATTACCGTGACGATATCAGATTGGTCCAAAAATTCTATAAACCTATGATGATGCAAGACTATTTTTACCAGGTTATCAAATTTCAGATTGATAATAAGAAAACTGCAGCTGGAGCGGGTGTGTCTATGGCAACCCATTGAGAAGATTCCAGAAGCAAATTGGTCAGAAAAATGGTCACGGGATTTACCATTTCAGTTTTGTCTCAATCTCAATGTGATGATAAAATTCGACCCAAAACTGAACAACCGAAACCAGCCGTAACGTGCTAAGTTTGCAGTAAGCACGAATATATGGCAAACGCTTGCCCCAAGCACTGAAAGAACGAAGGCTCCACACCGAGCACCAGCACCAATCAAGTGAACCTGTGCTCCAGAGTAGCTAGTGGAGTGTGACACATAGGAGGTAGAGATTTCCCTGTTATATTTGACTCGATCAGAATGCCAGATAGAGCATAGTAATTGAAATCTTGCTAATGGTGAGCAATTTCATGAACAAGTGATCCTTAAAGGTATAGATGTGAGGAACCTAGCGTGCTCATTACAAATTAAATGTCCAACCATGGTACAAAACTACAAGCTCGAAATAATTCACGTTGTATTGTCGGAAGAAAACCGGATATATTACAGGATAAATTTATATCCAAGTTTTTCTAAATTAAAGAAACCACTATTACTTGGCACCACAGGCGATCACATGTTGGCTAAAATTCATGTTGGTGGTCGCGTTAGTGCGCCATGCCCGATTAAGATAATCGCGTTAAAAACGCGTAACATAAGGGTTTAAGAGTCCCTATCAATTTCGCGGTCTAAAAACAGAAAATTCTAGTTTTTTCAGCGCAAATATCTCAATAACCTTAAGATATTTCGTTTTTATTTTAATACACAAATATGTATCACTTATTTATCCAGTAATTCTACATATTAAAATTTTGATAACTACTCAATATAAATTACGAAAAATTAAAATCTAACACACGTTTTTACGTAAGCACGAAACACCCAGTTTTAAAATGCCTTTTTTAGCTTACTGGTAGCAAATAACAATCTGAGAAAAATCCTCAATACTGGGCATATAGTATATTAGTAAGTCTACAATTCATTTTTTTCAACCCAATAATATCATCTGTAAAACCATCGTCTACGCGACAGAATTTATTGAAAATAACAATTAGTGTTAAATATTTTAAAATTTGAGGTGTTTATCTACCAAACACAATTTTTTAAATTTTTTTTTTGACTACTTATTTAATTATAATAAAATATGTAAATAATGCCTTATAAACCGATGCGCTCGCTCGAATCATTCAGTCGCGCCCAAAGGCTTATCGACGACGGACCTGTGTCGCCCGTGACGTTCACCGCTCCCGACGTAGCTCGCGAATCGCGCATTATTTTATACTAGGCCTAACGAGTTTTGAGACTGTGAGTATATATTTTTTTTATTTATGTATTGTGATTTGTAATGTTATTGATACATATTAATGTTTTGTATTACTTGTTTATATACTATTAGTAATTGTTTATATATTATTAATAAAATAGTGTTTAATTTTTAGAAAATGGGTCGAAACAGTGAATTTTATTATCACGGAAAAATCACGTAAAAAGAAAAAACAAGAAAAGCACGTGCAGTTCTTAGGTAAATAATAATTGTTGCCATCATCTTAATCAAGAAAATTGCTATAATTTACTATTATTTCTATAATCTAAAAATGTGTTTATTATATTTGTATATAGGCCGAAATCTACCGAAAATCTAACATAACCTGGAACATCATCGATGAGCGAAATGGATGGGGACACAAGGTAATTCTTTTGACCTAGTAATAATTATATTTTTTACAGAAGAAATGGAATAGACTTTTTGGTAGGTACCTACTAATTTTATAATAATCTATTATTTATTATTTTCAGTTACACTAACAAACAGGATTCAGGACACAGGATTTATCAGTAGGTGAAAAGGGGGAAACAGGGTATTTTTCAACTATTAATTATTATGCAAACATCGTATATTTGTAATAAATTAACAGTATTTTCATATTCTATAGGGATGAAAAGGAGAACAAATCACCAGGGAGTTCAGATACGTGGTCACTTACAAAAAAAACCAAGACCACGGAAGTACGTCTATTTCAAACCTTTACTAGCAAATAGGTATAAGAGTGTAGCAAAACCCATGATACTTTTATAGGGTGCCGGTACCCTGGGTTATAATCTTCTCTGTCTGTACCAAGTTCCATGTAAATATGTTTAGTCTTATCGTGGTGATTGAGTAACAAACTAAGACTTTACATTTAACATAATATATATATATATATTTTTTTTAATTAATATAATTTCAGAACATGGATTTAATTAAAGAAACGCCTCTCCCAACGACCTTTGATTCTCTCGATGATTCTTTTGAAGATTTAGTCGTGGAGTTGGATAAAGTACGTACGTGTATCAAATTAGAATAAAAAGTTCGAATAATTTATTTATTTGTCTAAACCCTATTATCTACTGTACTACAATATAGGGAAGGTGTGATCAAATACCGATTTATGAACAACTTTATTGTGGGACCAACTCTGAAGTTGAAGAAAATATCACTTGTTTCATACATATTAGTCGAGCGGACATTGAAATGTGTAAAACAGCAGATTTGTTTCTGACTTCGAAGTTGATCTCATACTAAAAGTTGTACATATGCTCACTTAAGGTACTCCACATAATATCTGACCACGCCTTTCTATTTCACATGTTTCAATTATTAAATAACTAACAACTACATTTTTTTCAGTCTGCTCCAGCCCCGCCAATACGAATTGAAGGAAGAAGAATAATTGACTATCAGTTTTTTTTTGACCAACTTGTTTCACAACACTCTTTTTTTTCAAATTTGGATGTCAAATGAGCTGTCTCAAAAAAGTTGAGGAAAAGCGACATGGTTTTTCATCAAAATTTGTATTGCGTGGTTCTATGTGTGGAAGTTTTTTTTACCTAAACGCTTGCGACGAGGAAGAAAGCGGAATGGATATTAATCATTCTGTTGTTTCTGGTACAATTATGACGCTGGTCACACTTTATTGTTTGCATTTACTATAGTGAATGCCGTACTAGGTAAACAATATTTTATAGGGTACCTAAACATAACATGTCATAATAACAATAAAATCCATCCAGTATTACGGAACCTATATAGTAAGTAAAAACTATGGAGTGATAATAATAGTATGTACGGACCAAGATTATCCGTACACCGCTGCACCGTACGACAACGCACACTACGATTGTCAGCGATAGTTCAAACGCACACAGATCCAGTGCGCTCCGATAGTTACCTAATCTAGTAGCGCGCCGAAATTGATAGGGACTCTTAAGGGTTGTCGTTCGTATAATAGCTATGATAAAAACCACCTTAAAGTTAGACTAGTCGGGTGTTTACAAGCGTTATACAAATTTCATATTTTTGAGGCAGTTAAAATCCAGTTCATTTGTTTGGTGTCCCGAAATGAATAATGACTGATCACGGGCGATCGTATGAAAATTCTGCTTTTAAGATTTTTTTTTGTACCGGGTAAGAAAATAACCGGCACGTTTTTTTTTAAATATTAATGGGAGAAATAAAGTCTTTAAATATTCTGACAAAAATTTACGTAAAGTAAATTGTGGTCAAACAAAATCTGGTAGATATCATATCATGGAAAATTACGATGACGTGACGGCGGGCAGTCATGATGACGATATCTTTGTTCACGAAACAAGCCACGAGAATAATGCCATGCCTAACAGCAATATAACTTTGGCAATTAGTGATACCATGTCTGTGAATAGCAATCCTGTATCGATTAATAATGTCTGTCTGTGAATAGCAATCCTAAATCGATTAATAGTGATACATGGCAGTGAATAGCAATCCTATGTCGATTATTAGTGATACAATATCTGTGAATTGCTATTATTACTAAAGCAGTCATAATAATTAGCAAAAGAGGTGATCCTGTGTAGTCTTATATAAATTCTTATATAAGTAGTATTGTATAAATTCAAGTATTATATGTAAACAGACAGCTGTGCTGCAGGGGAGTTTGTTGCGCCACTTCTTCTTCCCAGCTAAAGCACTAGGAAGTGGTGACGGGTGGGCATTTTTGGGGGACTGTCTCATGTAAAAGTGCAGATTCTCAGCCTAGTTTAAATAAAAGACTTGATTTAGTCGGCATTGTCTAATCCAGGGGATAATAGTTTTGCGGGGTCATTAAGGGTTGATGGCCGGACCAATAACAAAAAAAAAAAATGAATAGTTTCTGAAGGCTCAGTAACGAGCGGTCCAGAATAAGTAGCAACTGAAGGGATGTACCGGACCAGTATGCTAATATAAGTCCTTAAGGCTCAATGTTGAGCGGTCCAGAGTTATGAGCAAACCCTGAAATTATGAACTGGACTAGATTGCTAATCAGGATGAACGAACATTAATAGCATCGTTGTCTTTTTAGACACTGTTTGATGAGACTATGCGCACGAGGACGTTCGCACGTCAGTATGGCCGTGTCGGCGTCACCATTACAGCACGTGCAACGGGCCGAGTTACGCACTGCAATGTGTTACTTAGGCCTCCCCACTCTCCCCACTACTTGAGCCGCTCTACATAAGCGAGCGCGCAGCAAGGAGGGGATCATTCTTGTCGCAGGCTCGACCCGGTACACATGTTGTAGCGCTTAGATACTGTAGTCTGAATTAAACTATTATTACAATGAATTAATAAGTTGTGGAAATAAAAGTTGACTTCTGCTATAACTCTTACTTTCATTTAAGATGTTGGACCCTCTGCCTTCATACACAAAACAAAAGGTATTGTAATAAAACGCGTATACCAAAAGATCAATAATTAAATTATCTTTACATTGGTGAAGGTTTCAGAAAAATACGCTTGGTAGATTTTGCGCCACTCTCAGTTTTTTATCCGAGTTAGACGTAACTTTACAAATTAATTTCACTATGTAATATAAACATAATCAAGTCATTAACACTACTCGTTTAGACGTGATCTTCAGTATAAAATCATTAATAGTCGGTTATCGTCGCCATAAGATACAAAATGGATTTTCAGATTGGCCATCATGAGGCTGACATCAACCGATAGTTCCTCAGAAGTCAAAAGAGGTTTAACTGAGGGTATACTCGAAACTTCGAGGAGAAATAGTTTGGGAAACGTGATTCCACATCTTTGTCTTGGTATTTACAAGGCAGATATAAACCGAAACGCCTATAATGTTTCCCACTGCTGGGACACAGGCCTCCTCTCTGCGAAAGGGAGTATAGGAAGGACTATATATTATATCGCTTTTAGCGTTATGACCGCCCATTATAAAAAATCTTTCTTTATTCATCAATATGAGACAACCATACAAAGTAACTTAAAAATAACAGAACATAGCCAAAAATCGTTTAAAGTTATTTTAACAATACAACTTAGGCAGGTGAACAGTTGGAGAATGTAAAATGGTGGAATAAAATAATGGATTGGTTGTCTTTGGACTGATTCGCCCTATCCCCTCGTACTCGTACTAGTATAAAACTGTATCATGGGCAGATAGTCTTCCTCAAACTAAGAATAACGGATTCCCACAAGGTTCCAGTTACGAGTCACAATAGTTTAGCATTATTTACATACTGGTAAAAATCAGTACATTTACAGTTACATTGTGTCACCCTATGTAAAATTTCAACATTTATATCTGTAATTTGTATGGTGCACTTATTAAAGAGTATTCTATTCTATTCTACTCTATAGTGACCTTATTGGTGATGTTCTTCAGAAATGTCAGGTACGTAGTACTCGCAACCGGCGTGCGTGCGTGTATGACCGGGCCCCAAGTCTGCTATTTTTATAAATTCAGTTATTCCAATACGATCCCATTGGCTTTTTGCTAAAAGTTCGTAATCTGCTAAATTCATAATGGTCGGTCATTGGTCGGTCAATGTTCTCGTAACTCGTTCTCGTGTTACTTATATTGGCATTGTTGTATTTTCATTATTATAAAACCCATTAGTAGAAATGTCATTCATTTGCCAATACCAATATATACCATATAATATACCAATAAATGCAATTTCATTTAATGTAGTGTCAGTGGCCGACCATTGGAAAGTCATAATGACGCCATTATAATAGTAGATTACCAAACTTGTCAAAATCAACAATTTAAAATCAATGATCGACCATTCTGACACTATTGTAATAGCAGACTTGAGGCCCAGAAGTATGAACGTAAACGAAGCATACGGAGTATGTAAGGATCGTAGCAAGTGGCGTTCTGTAGTGTCCGCATACCCCCATAGGAAGAAGGCGTGAATTTATGTGTATACATTTTAATTTTTATTAATAATAAGTGATTTGACCATCATTCAAACTAAACGAATAAGGAAACTCGAAAGTGGAAAGTAGCAAAACAAAGGTAGTCAATAAACATCGCCAGGACCTTCTGATTTTAGTAATGTGTCCATGGTCACAATAAAATGGTCAAGTCAATCGTCTCCACATGACCTCAGGGTCAGTTGAGAGGAACGCAATACTGGAGTGTTTGCAAGCAATGGGGATAACCCTTCTCAATTTTTATAGTCCGTTGTGATTTTAAACCTTTTATTTTATTGTACTCGTATGTTTGAACTTCTGAAGGCCACGCACTTCATATTGAAAGTACAGAAAATGGAATTATGTACTTACAATAAATGTTCATGAAATACATATAACTGCTATGTCTATTCGTGTAACATTTATATCTGTAACTTTTATGGTGTACATAATAAAGAGTATTCTTTTCTTTTCTTTTTTTTCTATGAGTTTTCATAGAATAAGAAATTACAAGAAAACAGTAATTCGTTGAGTAATTACTTACTGCTCATCAAGACCACGTAGGATATCATCATTCATCATCATTTCAGCTGAAAGACGTCCACTGCTGGACATAGGTCTCCCCCAAGAAGGGGGGGGGGTTTGCCATAATCGCCATGCTTGGCTGGCGGGTTGGCGATCGCAGTATGGTTTTAAAAATGCATAGAGAACGCTGCTGCCCATTCTCTAGTAAGTCCCTTAGTCGCCTTTTACGACACCCACGGGAAGAAATGGGATGGTGCTATTCTTTACGTCCGGCACCAAACGAAACCACGTAGGTACCTCAACGTAAAATTCTGAGATATCTTCATATTTTCTACGGGTTTTGCGGATCTCTGTAAGTACCACAGATCATAAAAGACGGTCGACAGACAGTAGACAGTCTGTCTTTTTATGATCTGTGGTAAGTACCGACGGAAACATATTATAGGATTTCTTGGCGGAAAAGTGAAGTGACATGTTTAGCAGTTTTGTTTTATTTTCTAAAATTTACGTTTAGCCGAATATTAATGTGTAATAGTGGTGGATTATTAACCATTAAGTGTTCGTGAACGTGCATTAGTGTAGGCAAATGAAACAAAACAGTGCAACATAACTTTAAGTTCTCTCAAGAAGACCGCGTGAGGTCTCAGTAAAGTGCCACATCTTTACTGAAACAAGGGCAGTGGGCGGAGATATCATCATCATGCATTGATCATAATTCATTTCATCAATATTTAAAACGATGTTTGTACCTAACTAAATAAAGACTTGGCTAGAAGGTCCCAGCAACCAGGCCATTAAAAAATTATAAAAAAAAAAAAACATATATCGTGTAAAGCTCCTGTCTTTTGACCAGAATCTAGATCCTGCTAAAATCATCATTGTTATAACCTCATTAATCTGCCCAGCATTTTCTCCACTATGTTGGGGTCGGGTTCCAACCTAACCAGATGCAGTTCAATACCAGTATTTTACATGGAGCGACTGCCTATTTGACCTCCACAACCCAGTTACCGGGAAATGCGATACCCCTTGGTAAGACTAGTTGTCAGATTTTCGAGCTTCTGACGACCCATAAAAACTGTCAAAGATCTACAATACCAGCCGGGGCCAACAATTTAACGTGCTTTCTGAGGCACGGAGGACTCTCGATATTCGAGCCTGAAAAGGAAGAACATCCTAAGCGACATAAATTAAAAATTACAGGAGAGGTTTTAAAAAAAAGTGAAATACCTACATTATGTCGCTTACGATTTTCTTCCTTTTCAGGCTCAGTTGATGGTCACCAATCCATGAAGCCAAGTGTCCACAAGCCTCCTAAACACCCAAAAATATCAAGCAATTATCTTCAAAAACCAAGAGCCCTTGAAATAACCTCAAAATGCAAATATACGTAAAGATAAAGACCGTAATAAAGATGCAGGATACACCTGTATTAAAAAATCGCACCTACCTTCAAATTATGGTAGAATTATACTATACTTCGTTAAAATATACGCCTTGTAGGACCATTTGTGCCCCTTTTTGAGCTACGGATTACGAAGCGGTTTTGCCCGACCCGAGCCGCTAACGAAGATAATAGTTTGAGGTACGTGCTGTTTAGCTTTTTGGTGTACTGCTTAGTTGTGTTTATCAAATTTTTTAGTGTGTACATTTTCCATTCCATTGCCTCTACGAGTAGAACATAGAATTTTACTCGGTATATACATTATTTTAAGTATATGCGAAACCCGAAACACGTGTCTAGTATTTTTATCCGACTTCCAAAAAGGAGGTTATATGTTCGGCTGTACGATTTTTTTTTTTTTTATTATATTTGTTCACCAATATCTCCGTCAATTATGGACCGATTTTGAAAATTATTTTTTTGTTTGAAAGGGTATGCTCCCGAGGTGGTTCCATTGCCACTAAATCAGAATCTGATGAAGGGATCACATGGAAATCGAGGGAAACCCTCGAACTTTATAGGCAAACCTTGGGTATTTTTTATAGTAACATGTGCATTTGCTCCCGAAAATCACCATTTGATGATGGACACCACAGATGGCCACCGGAACAACATAATAATAAGTATTTAACGGGTTGCAATTCGATTAGGTACTTTAATATGGTTGCTAAGCAATTTATGCTCGTCACAATGCATAGAGAGCGGCCACTCACCATAGTGGCCGTTCTCCTGGTTCTTACCAGGAGAACTCCTCAACAATTACGTCCCAGCATCGGGAAAAGCAATATTTTGTATAAGGTGATGAGCAGTTGACATTAGGCTATTGTAACTTAGATAAATTAAAAACTGACTCACAAAAAAAAAAAAAATACAGACGACTTGAGAACCTCCTCCTTTTTGTGAAGTCGGTTAAAAAAGTGAGAAATAAAAAACTTTTTGTAAAAGAAAAAATAACCGACTTTCCAAAAAAACACGACAAAGTGAAAAATTACTTTAATTTCGGAAGTCGGTGGCAAATAACTAAAATACAGATCCAAAGACACCGACTTCCGAAATTAAAGTAATTTTTCACTTTGTAGTGTTTTTTTGGAAAGTCGATTATTTCTTTTTTACAAAAAGTTTATGTCCTAATTTTCAAAACTGTATCATGAAAAATCACAAAGTTATATGGTCGTTATGTTACCGGGTTGTCCGTACAAAAACATGCTAACGACGCCCCCGCGCCTCCAGGGTCGTCTTGCGCTCATTAATAATAATTTGGCAGTCGGTACATAACCGTACGGCGATTGTATTGTAAGTAATTAAATGGTGATAACATTTTCCATTACACTTAAATATTTTTGGGGTATATATTCAGCTCGTAACGATCGGTAACTTACATTATTTCTGCGTTCGAGGCCTATTTATAAAAAATCAGAAGGTAATCGTATGTGGGGTACCTATCTTGTATTAACAGGGCTGGAGTAAATATTAACTTTTGCATCTTTCGAAAGGAGATGAGATGATCTATTCTTTGTCTATTCCTCGATAAGTGGCCTTCGACTAGGTAGTGTTAACCAGGCTAGCATCACAATCACTAACAAGCCAATTCAATTTAAATATTCATAGGATAATCAAAATTAATGGTCATGACCTATTCAGGTGATTTATAAATGCTAGCTATTAGATTTATAGCGGTAGATTCTGATTCGTGGCACACTTTTGGTATCAAAACAGATTAATGGTGTTGAATTTTAACGTCTCTAATGATTGTGTCATATTTTCAAGCATCCTGCTCTCATTTGCATACCTAAACTATATACATAATCATAATCAAGAAAGAAAGAAAGAAAAATATTTTATTCGGGACACGCACAAGAAATACAAATATAGCATTTAAAACTAACTTATACAACAAAAATAACCAAAACTTGTGCGATTCCAAAAATCAGCCTATAATGTTCCCACTGCTGGGACACAGGCCTCTTCTCCGTGAGAGGGAGTGGGCCAAAATCCACCACGCGGGCCCAGTGCGGTAAAAACGATATAATTATCGTATATTAATACATGGTGCGAAAACTTTGTACTTATCCCTTTTAACGTTACGTGGACGGAGGAGTATGTAATTTGGCACTGCTAAAGTTTATATGGAGGAGTGCAGAAAGCTAATATTTTTATACAACATTATTTTTAGTATTTTAAGCAAAACCTGAATACAGGGTCAAATTTAATTAGCTAGCGAAACTCCGTGGACGTGTTGGGTATCAATATCTAAATACGATAAAACGAAAAAAAAGAGAAAGATTTGATGTTTTTTTCCTTCTCAATGACCACTGGCAGTGAAGTTACTTGAAGTAATTAGTTAAGTTTTTGTTTTATCGTGTTTAGTTATCGATACCCATCACATCTGTGAAGTTTACACAGAAAAAAAAAAGATTTTGAAACTCATATTTCAAGTAACTAGTCGTTGACTCCAAAAAAATATAATGTTTTTTTTTCTTTTTTTCGTTTTATCGTATTTAGATATCGATACCCAACACGTCTGCGGAGTTTCACTAGCTAATTTAATTTGACCCTGTATAGTTTGTTCAGAATATGGAATTGAATCGATTTCAATCATTTTTACACCTTTTGTGATGGAAAATGTTATAACCAGTTAATTACTTACAATACAATGGCCGTACGGTTAGGTACCTAGTACTGCTAAATTATTATCAATGAGCGCAAGACGACCGTGGAGGCGCGGGGGCGCCATTAGCATGTTTTTGTACGGACAACCCCGTAACATAACAACCTTTAACTTTGTGATTTTTCATGATACAGTTATGAAATTTTGTACATAGATTTTTCACATAAAAATACTAGACACGTGTTTCGGGTTTCGCATATATACTAAAAATAATGTTGTATAATATGCATACACAAAAACATTACACGCATTACTATCCGTTTGACATACACACACACAGTACCAAGGCCTCATGACTTGACGATAGATGGTGACAGAAGTGACAGATTAAGTATGGAATAACTAAGTACTTTTTAATAACATGGAATTAGTTGTTCTCATGGAATTAGTAAGTACTATATAGATTGTAAGTAGGGGGTTGAATATCGACCGGTGGGCGACCACTAGTTCAGATTACAGATACAACTTGTATCAATAATCACAAGTCCTGCCATACATGTTACTTACATTTCCACCACAAGTTTTCAGATGGGAACTGGTGGTAGAAGCAAGTATCATAACATTACGAATAACTTAGCTAAGTTAAGCTTAACTTAATAAGCTTCGGTGACGTCCAAGCAAACTTAGAGATGTGATCCATCTTTGTTATTTTTGTTTATTTTTGCTTTAGTACATCTGTTTTAAATGTCATCTGTTGCTGGGTGTAGTAGGGAGGATCCTTTATTGATGAATGTAGTAAGTGGACGGGATCTTGTGCTGCGAGTCACGGTCCTTTGCTGAGATAGAAAAAAAAGGAAAAAGAAGTAAGAAAGAAAATACGTTTATTTGTGGTAAGATATGACGCAAAGATAAAACTCAAACACAAAAAATAAAAAGTTGGAGAAAAATATGCGACACATCCACGATAAACGGCCCAAATTGGCCGTTTATCGTGGATGTGTCGCATAATGCTGTGAATCTATGCGAGTCAGAGGCACAGCGCTAGCTTTCAAGTTGTTTGTGCCATGAGTACACTAATTCCATGCTAGTATTAAGTACTTACTAATTCAAAGCTATTAAAAAGTACTTAGTTATTTTATGCTCAAGCTGTTACTTCATGTTACACACTTCCGTCCCTTCCGAAATCACTGCCACAAAAAGCGAGACAGATTGTTACACATCTAAAATTAAACAGTGGCCTTCCCTAAATAATAAACACCACTTTTGCTATATCATCAAAGTACACTTTGGAGAGTGAACCACACTTTTGAACAACACAAAAACCAGCAGGTAAAAATAAAAAAACAAAACACAACTCAATACTTTGTATCAGCAGGACGGTCCCCGTGTTTTTTTATCCGCTCAGTTCGATGCAGCAAAAAATTAAAATGGTGGTCCCAAGTTGCGTTTTTTGCTGGTCCACTGGGAAATGATGACCATGGCGGACGGTTACGTGGATACAAGTCAGCTTCGAAATTAAACTCATTGCTATGTTCGTTTGAGGTTTGGCAAATTAAAACACTGTGTAAAATACCGCTGCTATTTTTTGTGACGAAATCATTTATTTTTGGCGCAGTGTGTCATTTGTGTGACGTGTTTTTTTATTGGTTGCGGTGTGATTTATTGAATGTTATTTACACACTCACGCCTTCTTCCCATAAGGATAGGTACAAACTTCAGACGATCCTTACATACTCCTTTTGCTTTCTTTACGTTCATACATCTGGTCATCGCACGTTGGTTGCACGTTATTTCTATTTAAGATTTCCCATTTCTAATGGATCTGATCTACAAAGAAACCGCATGTTCCTGAGAAATAAATGGCTAGCATCATATTCCGTTCGTGAAATATATCGTATGCGTCTTTTAAGTTAATCGCAAAGGTTGCCATAATCGCCACGCTTGGCAGGCGATCGCAGTATGGTGTTAAAATATATATAGAACGCTGCTGCCCATTCTCTAGTAAGTCCCTTAGTCACCTTTTACGACACCCACGGGAAGAAATGGGAAGGTTTGTTTTGGTAGGATGTGTAGCCGTGTGCATCAGAATGGCGAATTAAAAAAATAATAAAAAAATCGCACCGATACAGAATTGACAGAATATACTGAGAAAATAGCAAGAAGCTATACACGAACATTCCTAACATACTTTGTTATTAAGACATAAGGATTCTGTTGCGTCAGCGCCGAATACTCAGTCACAAGGCCGCCCTTCGCTCTCGCAGTTCACTTAGTCATCAATAGGAGCATTGCAAGCTTTGCCATTCTAAGGTAATTGTTGATTTATGTCTTTATTTTTATGTCTTTCATTGACTTGAATGTGCCCTGGCGGCTGAGAGTATGTCATGCTCACTCAGATGTCTCGCTGATGGTCGCGTGTGTGTTGGATCATTAAGCTCCCTTCAAAATGGATGAGCTGAATGGTGCTGATCCATACGTCCTGTTCGTGAACGGGCGCTGTCAGTTGGGACTGGTCATCTCTTAGCTGCCACGGCTTATTATTAATTATTTTAGTTTTGACTTGTTATCTTTTTATCACAGATGCTTCTGACGTATTGCATCGTTCTCACATGTTTAACTTCAATATGAATGATGTAACCAATATTTTGTATCAATATTTTAATTTAAAAGAGTGTCCGTGGAGTTTCTTGCCCTTTCTTCTCCATAGGAACCTACTATTTGGAATGGGCAATTAGCTTCATATTTGTAACTGACCGACTTATTGACAATTCAAAAGTGCCTGTCAATGGTTTAATTTAAATAAATGCTTTGAGTTTGAGTTTATGATTTTATCTGCTGTTCGGAGCTTAGTAAGTTAGCACCAACTTAAACCATATGTTTGAATACATAGGTAGGTATATATACCTACCTATTTATTCTGTTTTAATATATTTATGTATAATTATTTATAGTGCATAGATTTATATATAATTAGGTGTATATATTATATTTATAGTTTTAATATGTGTAAATATATCTTTATATTTAAATAATATTTATTCCTCAATTCTCGCTGTTGCACCTACCACTGTTTGTCTCTGCATCGCCCAAAGGTTGACTGTTAGAAAATGCCTATTGCATTAAGTCCGCCTTCCGTTTGGTGCCGGACGTAAAGAATAGCACCTTCCCATTTCTTCCCGTGGGTGTCGTAAAAGGCGACTAAGGGATTTACTTGAGAATGGGCAGCAGCGTTCTTAATGCATTTTAACACCATACTGCGATCGCCAACCCGCCTGCCAAGAAGAAAAAAGATAATGTGTTAGATAAATGTGATAATCGACTAATACAAATCGATTTAAATTCCCACCAAAATCAATAGCCAAAAGAGGATGACGCGCTGATTCTGTCACCCGTTATTGGATCAGTCAGGGGTGCTACACCCATGTTCGGGTCTGCATCATTCGGCATAGCTGGGAGCCAAAATCGAATATAATTGTAGATGAAAAAGCCACTCGGTCGAATTTGGCCGAGCCGACCCGAACATGATTAAGCGAGACCAGGTACCGAATGAACCTTCCCATCGGCACAAGAATGAGAGTAGTCATTGTTCGAATCGAATGTGGCACCCGAACAAACTTGTCAAACTTTTTCGAAGATAAACCACGGAACCTTTGACCGTGGTCGAACTAAGTATACCTTCCTATAATCACGCTCTGATATTATTATTACCTAGAAACTGATCATTGGAGGTACTTATACTGTATACAACTAACAACATAGTACATACCTAACTCATGAATGATATTACCGAGCAATTCACTGAATTCCTAATATTAATTACCTAGTTATTTCACAGGCGTATAATATTCAATACAAATATTTGCCAAGGTCTTTTCCCTTCGCTGTGGTAGTTGAACTTAATGGGGGTGTTACACGGGCGATTTAAATTATCGCCCTTGCTAAAATTGACATACCGGCAATTTTGATGTCACGGCTATAAGGCTTCTACAGACCGGCGTGACTCGCGACGCGAAGGCAATGCTCGTCGCGCGACACGTGGGGTCTTTGTGTCACGTCGCGTGTTGCGCCGCACGCCGGCCGGTCTGTAGAAGGTAGAAACCTACAACGTGGTCAAATAGCGCAAATATCATTTGATGGGAGCTTCTCAGTATGGTTTGGTTTTACCCAAGCACTACGACGGCATGACTACCTACATGAGGTTCTTCATTATAATAAAAACACAAATAAGGTTGGGAATGTATCCGTAATTCTCTTGGAATTTCAGGTGCTGTATTATGTTTTAATGCCATTATGATTCCAGTGCGTGAGAGAGACGGAACTATACCATGATGACCGATAGCACCATCCCTTTTTTGGACTGGAATCATGATGGTATAATGGGGTTTCTTTGAAGCTTAAATTATTTAGACGTTGTGTTCTTTTAATTTTTATTTTTTAAATTTAATTTTTAACATCTTGGTTCCCATGGGAAATAACCTGTCGCAATTATTTTTACATATTTTATTTAGGTGATGATTTACCAAATGCAAATTTAATTTTTTATATTTATTTTTGGTCTTTTTTTGGCAATATTTGGCAGTGTGTACATTTTGTTCCACAGTACTTTTATACAAGACAAGCTCTAGACGTGAAGACTTGTAATTGGCTGTCAGATTATCATACTGTTATATATCACCATTGTATTTAGCTGTAAGTCTTCCAAAGTAAATAAATAAATAATATAGCACCTTGTATCTATGGACTGCAGTAACCTCTTTTCATCGTTTCTCTGGTCAGTCAGCCTGTTTCCAAAACAAGCTTGCCGTGAATAAATCCGGGCAACAAAAAATTGCCCGTGTAGGTACTGCAACAATTTTTCGCGAAAAAGATGACTAAATTATACAGATCTGGCTATGAAGTCATCGCCTTTTTTGTTTACAACTTGTTCTGTGGCCGCAAATTGTTGTAAATTGGTTATTACATCAAAATACCAGCGGAGTCAGATGAATTATTATGTTTATGTTGTTACTGTTTTTTCACACGGTGATCATCTTGATGGCTTTAGTTTTATTTTTTATTTCTCGTCAGATTTAGAAGATTTTTTTTTTGGTGTCAATTTTATAAATGTAATTATTGAGGAAAAACGGAGTATACACATTTATTTATACGGCGTTGAAGATTAGTCAGACAACTAATTTCAAATACACCTTTTTTAGTTGAATTTAGAGGCAATTTTAAGTTGCAAAGAAAGTAATAAATACTTAGATAATTGATGATGTGTATGGACCTATACTGTTATTGGGCGAGTGATTTGTAGCTAAACTAATATTTACATATCTAAGTACATAATCAATAAATATCAAGATTTGAAGTGATAGAATTGCGTGATACTTTACACTAAAATAAAAATCCGGAAGCTAATAAAATTACCTCTATCATGCTCATTTGCTCAATTGTTTTTTAATAAGGTGTATTCCCTCCCCTAGCCTTGATTACAGCTCTTAATCGGTTTTTCATGGACCGTATTAATTTCACCATGAAATCTTGTGGTATGGCGTTCCACTCCTCTTCAATGGCAAGTTGAAGCTCTTGGAGGCGCGTAGGAGCAGGGCTTCTTGCTCGAACTCTTCTTTTTAGCTCATCCCAGACATGCTCAATCGGATTGAGATCAGGACTACGAGCTGGCCACTCCATCGCGGTGATTCCAACATCTTCCATGTAGTCGCAAACTGTTCTAGCGACATGCGGTCTGGCGTTGTCGTGCATTAAGAGAAAATCTTCTCCCATAAGCCACGCAAGCGGCCTCACATGTTCTTCGAGCACTTCTTCGACGTATCGTGCAGCCGTCAAACTTCTCGATCTCGGGCCGGTATTCGCCGTAGTGATGAATACAATGTCAGTTTTAGTGTCCAACATTATGCCACCCCAAAACATACACGATCCACCTCCAATAGCCACACGTTCGCTTATGCAGCATTGTGAAAATCGCTCTGATGACCTTCTGTAGACCCTAGAGCGTCCATCATGACCATGTAAAGTCATTCTGCACTCATCAGAGAACATAACAGCCCGCCATTGGTCATACGTCCAATTTAAATGTTCCCTAGCAAATTGTAGCCGGGCTTGTCGGTGAGCTGTGGTCAATTTGGGACCATTTGCTGGGCGATGTGAAGTCATTCCTGCTTCACCTAGTCTTCTTCGAACTGTCCACCGACTTATACTGACATTGCGAACTTCTCGAAGCTGTTGTCCCAGTTGAACCGCGTTCAGTTGCCGATTTCGCAAAGACCTTGTCACAAGAAAGCGGTCATCACGCTCTGATGTTGTGCGTCGCCGGCCAGATCCTGGTCGCCGAATGTAGCCACCGGTCTCTTGGAACCTCTGGTATACACGACGAACAGAGTAGCGGCTCAAATTTAGCCGTCGAGCAACTTCACTTTGGTTATGGCCGGCTTCGAGCAAGGCAATAACTTGAGCGGCTTCTGCGGGCGTGGTATCCATATTTTTCCAGTAAATCCGTATGCTTCCAGTAGAGATGTTATCACGTTGACCGTCGGTATGCAACTGAATAAAAATTCCAATAAACTGACCTTTTTATACCTGCGGCTAAGGGTGCAAGTAGTGACAACGCAAACGCGTGAATTTGGGGAATTCGGTGTACGGTCGGTTTTTGTAAGTTACGTGAAGGTCAATGATTTTAATTTTATGTTTTTGTAAAGCTAAGCTTGTATGCTTTAATTTTGTCTAATGATTTTTACTCAATATCTTTCGATTTTAGAAAACAATCAGTAATAAACCAAATTACAAGGGGTGTGCGATTTTATTGCTCTCAAGTGTATATTTGGGAACATAGATATTCTGTAATCCAATCGTAATTAATACAGACCTTAAGAATATGTTTGATTTACATATTATTTTGGTATTTCGTTTGTATGCTACGCCGGCCCCCATTACAATAGTCAGACTCAGATCACTTAAGTATCTATTATCAGAAACCGTATACCTAGATAAAATAATTGCCACTATGACGTGATTTTATGCGACAAGCCTACCTGAGACTAGTCGTACATGCGTGAGGACGTGAGGGCCACAGGAGGGACGCGGAAGTTTCGCGGGAGGGGGACGGGAGGTCGTTCGATGACCCGCGTAGGTGGCGCGGTCCAGCAATGTGCAGCCTTTGAATGCGAGTATGCGACACGTTATGCCTTGCGGCGACTGTGTGTGGAATCACTAAGCACACGTCAGTGGGTGACGTGGTTTGTATGCCGACCGACCGAGTAATTTGGTTTAGCCCCGCGTCGTAAACGCTCAACGGTTAAGACGACTGCGGAGCCGAATCCTGATTTCAAACTTCACCAGTTTGGACTGAACTTACTCCCAGCACTTGCCTACCTATACAGGGTGTTAAAGTAACTACGTGCTATAGCGTAGGGGTAGGTTCAGTATCGATAAAGGAGCACAAGAAAAAAAAAAAGAAATTAAAAAGAAAAAGAAACAAAGTACATACAAAAAAAATAATTAAACATAAAAAAATAATAAAAATAAGTCTCTTCGTACTTTAACGGAATTAGGACCGTCAAATAAAATAATTTTAATTCTAAACGATTGCTATTTTTTGTTGGTATTATATTAGGTTGATCTTGCAATATTTATTTTTTATTTTGCCTGGGTTCCTTTATCGATACTGAACCTACCCTTAAGCTATGGCACGCAGTTACTTTAACAACCTGTATTGATTGTAGCATAGTAGATAGCCTTAGGAGGCGTTGACGGGTTATTTTGATATTTGACTCAATGCTAATCATCTGAAAAGCCCAAGGGCGTAAAATTAAGCGTGAATGACGGTCGGATAAGATAGGCTGTGCGCTTATTTGATTTCGAAGAAGACGGTTCTCGATGGATGGCAGGAAAGCTGCAAAAAAGAGCAACTAGATAGGCAGCTCCTTCAACGATTTATTACAGTCATATTAAGAACACACGAGTGATCCTATAATAAGGGTTCCGTTTTTAGGGTTCCGTACCAAAATGGTAAAAAGGAACCCTTATGGTGAGACTAAGTCTGTCTGTCTGTCACACCTGGATATCTCAAGAACTACTAATGCTATCAACTTGAAATTTAGAATCGTTTTAGATGACGTTTGTCCAACTATTTTGCATACAAGAAAAAAAAATATCTTTTTTGCAAAAGGGACTGAAAGGGGGGGTCTTAAAAATTTTAAGTGGGGCTACTAGGGCATGTGGGGTATTATATGAAAGAACGCTGTTTGCACATTCTCAAACATTTGTTTTTTGGCAGCATTGTTTCCGACTTTTGATGAAAAATGTAAAAAAAATACGGTACGATACCTCCCGTATCTCAGAAGTTTTTATAAATAAAAATCTGAAATTATTGTATGTAAAGATTACAGGAAAAATAAAACGATCTCTAAATAGCACAGTTTTTCGGAAATCATCAACGTCATATATACGTACGGAAGCCTCGGTGTGCGAGTCCGAGTCGCTCTTGACCGGTTTTTGCTTTTGAGGAAAAAGGAAAAACCCCTAAAAATAGGTAGATTTTAATTTAAAGTAGGTAATGATATTATTTAGGTTTTTGTAGCTAGCTACAGCTACTGCTAGCTACACTAACAGAACTAACCTCAGCTGCGTCCGACCAACCAAACCATAGTTACCTAAAACCTTCGCAATGTTCATGGATTACACAAACAGTGTAATATTTTCTGGAGATTCGAGGTCAGACAGAATAATATTCGTGGGATTTCTCCTAGTCGGTATTGTAGCGTAAATGAAAGCTCGTCTGTAGCCCTGTAGGTACCGATGTAATGAACAGTCGAACCAGCGATTTGGTTAAGAGGCAACAATTTTGCCGGCTGTGATTTGTAGATCTTTGACAATCGTTACGGCTTACCGGTCATCATAACTTTTGGGCTTAGTCCCATCTCTTCCCCTTCCCATCTCTTCCCCTATACGTTTATACCTTGAAAAGGATTTTTTTGTTGGTGTAAACGCCTAGGGGAAGAGATGGGAAGGGGTAGAGATGGGACTAAACCAACTTATGATGACTATGTTTTACTAAGGGGTATCGTATTGGCAAGTAACTGGATTGTAGAGTTCCGATATCAGACGCTCCATGGAAAAATAAGTAAAATAATGGTATTCAGCTGTATCCGATTGGAAGCTTTTTTTTTTGTTCCGGGGTGGAAAATCCGCCCTGGTGCGGGCGGAGGGGTCTGTCAGACTCATACTGACTAAAAACCACTCCTGTGTTCCCTTCTCACACTTGAACCAGGGATCATGGGAACTTGTAAGCCTTCCGCGATCCCCGGCTAGTGCGCCGGTCAGTCGTTGCAGGCCATCTCAAGCTAGCGGGGGGAGTGAACGAGGTCCCCCCACTTTATAAACTTTTATTCAACTTCAATAAGTAAGTATTATCATATCATTTGCGTTTACGTGTTTCAAACTACCTGCACGAAACTGACGTTTTTGTCCTTCATCTGGCACTGTCCGAATTCAAAGCATAATATTATGTTTTAACGAAACAATTATATTATAAATAAAAAATAAATATCGCAAAATTTTATCTTAGTGGTAGTTTTAACGCCATCTATTATCTATTAGCAGAAATATTATTAAGTGCCATCTATGGGTGAATAGTCGAATCTCAAATTAATATTATTCAAACTACATAGATGGCGCTACGCTACTAAACGTACCGAAATAACAGTATTTTTTAACACAACATAAAAACGCACAGAAAAAAAATAATTTGGTTCTAATGAACGAATTTTAATATCATGTCTTAATTTTAGAAGAGTTTTGTTTAAAAATATAAAGCGTGCGGTGTAAAGCTGACGTCTTAAATGCATAGATGGCGCTGTACTTTTGAACCTATATCTGAATCGCGATACGGGAATGGCACAATATAAGTGAGAATGTTGTGTATTTATATTTCTAATAAAACTCGATTACACTTTACACTCGATTTCTCGAACTTCGAAAACCTAAAATTTTTGAACATCTCAGATGAGCTCTGACATTTTTATACTTTGTTAAGGTTGCGGGTTCCCGGGACGTCGGTTATTTTTATGTAAACAGTTTTTTTTTAATTTTTTGTCGTGGTACCTACCTACCCTACACAAATTCATAAACCACTATTTGGTATGTAGACAACAGTGACGGAAACTTATACTTAATAATACCATCAACATTACAAAGTGCCAACCCGTCTGCCAAGCGTGGCGATTATAGCAAACCGGACCTTTGGAGGAGGCCTATGTCCATCAGTGGATGTGTGCTACGTCACGTGTCTCTGCTTGGGCGCACCTTGTGTTGCTCCGCATCGGTGTCACTGCAGTGAAGCTGTCGACAGCCTTGGGCACCATGGTCTGTCCTGCTGCAGGAGCGCAGGTCGCATAGCACGGCACGCCAGCATCAACGAGATTATTCGTCGAGCCCTTGTTACCGGGTGCACCAGCGGTATTAGAACCTAATGGCTTGGTACGTAACGATGGGAAGAGACCAGACTGCATGACATTATTGTCTTGGATGGTGGGTAAGGCCTATGGTGTGGGACGCAACCTGTGTTGACACCCTTGCACCATCTCATGTTCCAAGCACGGTGGGCTGTGCTGGCGCCGCCACTGCAGCTGCTAAGACCCTTCAGCGGCGCAAACACTAAACCTTAGAGGCAACTACAGATTTGAGCCATTTGGGGTCGAATCACCATTTGTTTCGACTGGTCGACACTTCACGTGACCAGAGGGCTGGCTCGTTCTTTGGCCAAAGAATTAGCACTTCCATTCAACGTGGCAATGCTACCAGTCTGCTGGGCACGTTTCCGAATGACAGCGATGTGGACGAGTACGTCGACGCCTACTTGTTCTTGTATTTTAGTATCTATTTGTATCGTTAGTTAGTTAATCATTTAGTTTAGTACCTAGGTATTGTAAATAGTTAGTTGTGTTAAATATTGTATAATATATCTAAGCATTTTAATGTAGGACTGAAGTTAGTTACAAATTTCACTCAGTACTCGACGTAGGGTAGATGCGCACTCTTACCGACCGCGCACTCTTGCACTATCTTACTCTATATTAAATAATTCAAAGTGTATCAAAGGCTCCTGCAGACAGGCGCGACGCGACAGTATGACACGATTTTGGTAGAATCATTTTCATAAAGTTTTCATAGAAATTGTCCCCCATCATTGATCAAATCCTTGTGCATCTGTAAGTCACATTACTATGGAAACATAAAATTATTTTAATAGAAGCTAACTCAAAAACTACCCAAGCAAAGTTAATAGCAACCTACCCGGATGCAGCTTAATAGGTACAGTGTTTTACTTGGAGCAACTACGGACCTCCACGACCCATTTAGTGGGTAAAACGAAGTTACGAACCCCTTGGTAAGACTAGTCGTCAGACTTTTTTGGATTCTGACGACCCGTAACGACAGACATTCGTAAATTATTAACAGTCAGTCTGTCAGTATGTTCTCACGGTTAAAATAAAATAGGGAACGGATTTCTCCCAAAACGGTGAAGGAACACACCGTGAGGAAAGCGGCATGTCCTAGAACCAAAAAGTCGACGACATGTGACATCTACCAAAACGCACTGGGCCCGCGTGGTGGATTACGGCCCACTCCCTCTCTCAGAAAGAGGAGGCCTGTGTCCCAAGTCCCAACAGTAGGATGCTGATTATCTATGTTATGTAGGGAACGGATTTTGAAGTAGCCAGTAAGAACCTATTCGGCGGAAAGAAGAAGAACTGACTGCCTTGTTGGTCTGGTGAGCGCAAACGGTACTACGTAACGTACCGTGAGGTCCTGGGCTCGATTCCCGGATCCCGGCAAAGTGATATTGGTTTTTTCCTTCTGGAATTTGTCAGTAGCAGCCCAGTTATTGTGGTATAGTAATTTTATTCTAGGTGCATCGTCTTCACATATAGTTTATATAATTAATGTACCTATAAAAATATTGTACTACATTTTAAAAGAGTACCGGTGGAGTTTCTTGCCCATTCTTCTCCATACGAAACTACCTTTTGGAAGGGGCGACTAGAATCAATTCAATTTTTTTGTAAATATTGACCTTCAAAAGTGCCTTTTATGTGCCTATTTGAAATAAACAATTTGACTTTGACTTTGTTTGGATTCGTGCCCGGTTGATGGCAATAGGCTCGTCCCCTATTAGGTACATGGGACTTAAACATAACAGGCGAGATGTGGATGTACTATAGGTGGACCTCTGCCTAACGCTTCGGGGACTACAGGTGTGATGTTGGTATGTTAAGTAGAAACCAATTGTCATGTCCGCCCTTAATGCGGCTTAACATTAGTAGACTCTACAGTTTTGGTTGTTTTGGATCATTATAAGACTATTTATGTGTAAAAAACCGGCCAATTGCGTGACAGACCACGCACAATGAAGGGTTCCGTATTTGGCATGAATTTATCCAAATAAACTTAACATAGTAGTTGAAAAACATGATCCCCATACATTCCAACTGCAAATGTAAGTTCGTACGCACAATATTGAGTGATTTACCATGTTATTTTAGGATCACAGACTTCTTATAGGTTTTCCTGTAATCTATGAGTAAAGAACTATTTTCTGTATTTTTATCGAAATTTTAGGCTCAGTAGTTTCGGAGATAAGGGGGGGAATGGTCATTTTTCATCTATTTTCTTAAATGATTTCAAAAGTATGTATTTTAAAATTGTAAAAAAATATATATATAAAATCCTTAAAACAAGTCCTTTCATTTAATATGTCCAAAAAACCATTTTTTTTACATTTTCTATTTTGCCCCCCAAAAGTGACCTCCATATTCAAAATTAATTTATTTACGTAACACGTCCGTGTTTGGGTCACAGAAGTTCATATGTGTACCAAATTTCAACTTAATTGGTCCAGTAGATTCGGAGCAAATCAGCTGTGACAGACGGACAGACAGACTCGTGTGTCTGTCTGTCTGTCTGTGATCGTTTATGGGTTCCTTTTTTCCTTTTGAGGTACGGAACCCTAAAAATTAAGAGAAAAGGAGAAATGAAGAGATCCGCAGGCGAACCAAGGTAAAAGGCGACATAGCCCGAAGAATTGCCAAGCTTAAGTGGCAGTGGGCAGGGCACATTGCTCGCAGAACTGATGGCCGATGGGGCCGAAAGGTTCCGGAGTGGCGACCACGTACCGGAAGACGTAGCGTAGGAAGGCCTCCTACAAGGTGGACCGATGACCTTGGTATCCGCTGGATGCGGGAAGCATAGAACCGGTCGAAGTGGTGGTGCTTGTGGGAGGCCTATGTTTAGCAGTGGACGTCTTTCGGCTGAAATGATGATGATAATGATGCATGTGTAACACAAGTTACTTGAAACTCATCAATTTCGCCAACAACGTCATTCTTATCAAAATGCAAATATTTGTTTTTCATTTAACCCAGTGACTGATATGGCATAAATATGCGCACAAAAATGCAAGGTCCTTGCTGACAAATATTACCACTACACAATCAGAACCCTTATTTTCAGAGGTTGAACTTACTTTGTAGAGGCGCTAGTGGTAAGTCTGTAAGAAAATCTGTCTTATCTTCTTTGGATAAAGTGGGTTATTTTCTTACAATGTTATATAAAATAATAAAACGAAGAAGATAAGACTCAGAAGGTTCAGTATCATTATTCTTTTGCCCTCATCCAAATTTATTTGGGGTTGGTCATCTCAATAGTCATCCCTTTTCTAGCCATATTTTAGAGGCATGAAGAACAGGGTGAAAACATCCACTTTTTAAAAGGGAGGATCCTCCGACCAGACGGGTGTTGTGTCTGGTACGTATACGTAGTACGCATGTGGCGATGTTGATGCTGCTACAATGTCATCTTCACACAGTCTATCCATCGTTTCTTTGGTCTTCCCCTACTCTTATTGCCATCAACATCCATACTCAAAACTTTCCCTACGACATTTTCCTTACTCCACAGGAGATTTAGTACTACCAAAAATTCGAGCTTATTTTTTTTTATGTGTAACATCTGTCCCCTTGCTTTCAGTGGGAGTGATTTCGTGAAAAGGGACGGAAGTGTGTAACAGGACGTGACAGCTTGAGCATGGAATAAGTAAGTACCTAATTTTTAATACATTGGAAGTACTTTATAATACCATGGAATTAGTAAGTACTTTAAAGACTGTAAGTAGAGGGGTAGAATTTCGACCAGTGGGCGACCACTCGTAATGAATAATTATTTGAATAAATATTTCAGTATTTAGCTTTTTAAATTTTTACATACACGTCCGTATTTAGGTCAGAGTGATCCTATAAGGAGTCCGTTTTCCTCTTCAGGTACGGAACCCTAAAAATGGTTTTAATTCGTTTTTTTTGTGCATTGAGTGGAGTCGGACTTCTGTTGTTTCTCTTTTAGTGTGGTCACATCGGTATTACTGTGCATGTCATTTTTATAGTGTTGCTTTTATGCCAATCTAGGAGGACTCATTTTGCACAGGAGTCACGTCTAGTTAATATCAGCGTCGTTAATCTAATGATGTTAATCGTAAAAGTGAAACTTAGTAACTAGAATTATACTGTACTTAGCAGGACTGTGACGCAAGCTCTATTTATTGCCTGAGATAGAACACACCTGTGACCTGAGTCTAAACACCAATCACCAACTCGACTTATTACTGTTTCATAAAAAAGCAGACCATTTTATTTTTAACAATGGTACTAAAAGCGAAAAAAGGCATTGGTGGGAAATGTTTAGAATTTTTCTCTAATTAGAAATTGAATTATTGGTGACCGTAATTTATTTTAAAACGGTGAAAATGTCATCATCTATTGAGAATGGAGACCCTAATTTGCAGATGGAAGAGAACGGAAAAAAGTAATTTCAATTTCAATTGTTGCCGTAAAGGTGTATTGCATTCTTTTATTTTCTCGCAATCGTAGTGAAGAGTAGAGTGTAACAACACATGGCGCTAGCCATTAAAACTAGGTTTCTATTTACTCCCTCGCTAAAGCTCGGAACTAAAACTACCTCGTATATAATGGGTAATTTTAGCCCCTTGTATAACAATCTACTAATTATGTTGTAGGGGGCGAAAACTTTCTTTTTTATTGGATATTTCTGAAACGGAAACGGAACGGAACGGAAGGTAAGCAAAATCTAATGTGTTGGGACCTTATCTTAAACGGAATTTTATTTCTCAATTGAATTCAGACATGCCATCTTGGAATAAGTTTACACACTCGAAGAGAATTACAACAACCACCATAACTCATTATCTGCCAGCCTTTCCCCGACTATCTTGGGGTCGGCTTCCAGCCTAACCGGATTTAGCTGACTACCAGTTTGCGACTGCCTATCTGACCTCCACCACCCAGTTACTGGGTAACACGATACCCCTTGGTAAGACTGGTTGTCAGACTTTCGGGCTTCTGACGACCCGTAACAACTGTAAAAGATCTACAAATAACAGCCGGGACCAACGGCTTAACGTGCTTTCCGAGGCACGGAGGGGTCTTGGTAAAAGATGGTCACCCATCCATGGTCTAACCGCGGCAAGAGGAGCTTAACCTGATTAATCAACCGTGCGGCTTTTATTACTTAGCAACTGCCATCATAATTAACTAATCCTCTTTAAAAGATGCTCTTGCTGATCTTGCAAAATTTGCTAGATCAGCAAAAGGTGTTGGATCGCATTCATCATCATCATTATAGCCGAAGCGTCCACTGCTGGACATAGGCCTCCCCAAAAGGGAGGGTTTGCCATAATCGCCACGCTTGGCACGCTTGGGTTGGCGTTTGCAGTATAGTGTTACAATGCATAGAGAACGCTGCTGCCCATTCTCTAGTAAGTCCCTTAGTCGCCTTTTACGACACCCACGGGAAGAAGTGGGATGGTGCTATTCTTTACGTCTGGCACCACGCAGACAATCGCATCGATTGAATTGCATGCAATAAACTCCATCCATTCCTCCTTCCTGCCCATACCTATGCGCGTACTCAGCCAATTATTTCTGATTCATTCAAAATATTCCTAGAATACGAGTACAAATACTCCATTTGAATCAAGCGCCATCTCAGCTAAGATAAATATTGAATTTACAGATTTTTAAACAAATAAAAAATTGAATAATATAAGCGATTGTCAAGTGTTAGGTGTCAAGAGATTGATTGTCAAATGTTTTAGTTATGGTGCTCCCACACTGTTGTTAAAAATGTTTACAAACATTTTCTAAACAAATATTTTATCACAATGTTAAGAAATGTTTTCATGTTAGGTAATGTTACTTACAAAACATTTCTAAACAAAATTGTTAGTTTGGCGCATCCAGTTATAGCGCTTTTTCCATTTTATGGAACAAAGAATAGTATGAAAAGCTAATCCAATAAGCAAATCTTCTTCCATTTTCGTGTAGACGCCTCGGAACGTAAATCCAAACTGCTCGATGTCATGTTTTCAATTGTTATACATGTTTGTAAACATTTTCTATCAGTGTAGGAGCACTCAAAACATCTAACAATTCCTAACAGAATTTATCAATTCCTAACATTTGTTAGTAAATGTATTAGTGTTAGAAAATGTTTGTAAACGTTTTATAACAGCAGTGTGGGAGCACCATTATGTACGTCCGTGGTGACATCGAACCGTCGCGTCGAGGCGTTGGTCGCCATCAATGTTGATGTTAGAATTGCATCCGACGTGGGGTTACAATGGTATACGCTACCTTTTTTTTTTTTTTTGTTCACGGGGTGGAAAATCCTCATGGATGTCCTCCGCCCTGGGGCGGGCGGAGGGGTCTGTCAGACTCTTACTGACTAAAAACCACCCCAGTGTTCCCCTCCCACACTTGCACCGGGGATCTTGGGATCTGTTATTCCTTCCGCAATCCCCGGCTAGTGCCGGCCCGCCTCTGCGGGCCACCTCAAGTCTGGGGGGGGGGGGTGAGGTGTCTGACCCCCCCCCCGCGACGTCTGCTAGGGGCGCGCGTGGAACACTACGCGCCGCCACCTCGGGTCCAATGTGATAGGGGGGCGGAGGACGTCCCCAAGTCCGCCGTCCCTGGACCCATTTATGGGGGCTGGAAGAGGGCGTTATCGGCCCTCCGCCGACGCCCGGTGCGCCTGCTGCGGGCCGGGTGAGCGGACGAGATCTCCCGCTCCCTTTCCGCAGCCTCCTTCTGCGACACGACTGTTTCGCAGAAGGACACCACCGCGTCCCAGGACTCCTCGCTGCCGGCCATCGACTCGACCACGGCCGGCAGCGATAGGTCACTACCTACTCCTGAGATGAGGGCACGGCGTGGCTCCTCCCAAGCGGCACACTCTGCCAGCGTATGCCGCGCCGTGTCCTCCCGGCAGTCGACGCAGTGGTGACACCGGGCGTCCGGCTCCCTGGGTATACGCTACCTAGTCCAAGAACATTAGTCAAATGAGGGCAAGTATCTCGCAATGAGAGATAGTCAGCTATAAACTTGATAACCTTTATTTTGGCACCCTAAAACTTGTCTCAAAACCTACTTATCATAGGGTGTCCGTGACTACAGATATTCCAAGGTCAAAGATAAAAAAAACAATTTTTGCGCGCGCTCTGCTCTCTATCTCGAAAATTGTGCAAGATATACAAAAAATGTTTGAACAAAAGTTGTAGTGAATTTAATCCTCTAGAATATTTATAATAAATACAATTAGCATAAAAGCCATAGGAAACGAGATATTTGCAATAAATGTGTAAAAATCGATGTTTTAATTTTGATCTTGGAATATCTGTAGTCGCGAACACCCTACGATAAATAGGTTTTGAGACAAGTTTTAGGGTGTCAAAATAATGGTTTATACAAGTTTATAGCTGACTATCTCTCGTTCCGAGGTGAAACCCCTAATATTCCTGGACTAACCAGTGTAACCCCACCTCAGATGCAACCGTATAATGTATAACCCCATAGTAGAAAGATGTACCTAAGCACGATGCTTTTAATAATAAAGTTACTGGCAAAAACCTAGTCACAGGGTTACGCTCGCCACTAAATCGCTTCGGGAAAGTAAATAGGATGATTATACATAGAATAAGGGTCCATTTTATTTTAATTTATGTGAATAGATTATTCCAACAGTAGGTAGGTACTGAACCGACGGGAGCACTACTTTGGAAGCATAGTATTAAGAACTCTTAGATCTTGTTTATTTCCACAGAGAAAGTTTCTAGGTTAAACCACCTTACTTTAGAATTTTCCTTTTTAAAGTCAAAGTATTTATTAGTGTGATTTTTGGTGATACAGTAGGTCTTTTAGTTAGGTTATCGTAACTCAAAAAAAACCGGTTAAGTGCATGTCGGACCACGCACAATGAAGGGTTCCGTAGTTGGGATGAATTTATCCCAAAAACAAACTTAACATTGTAGTTGAAAAACATGCTCTCCCATACATCGATATACGTTACGGTCAATTCTCCAACTGCAAATTTAAGTTGGTCGACTATTACTCGTTAACTTGTGAAGCCTACTTAGCTGTGATAGTTTTCCTTTTAATTTCGTTATATATACTATTGCCATGAATTTTTTCACATATCCAAAACCAACCATTTAGCTGGCAGGGGGGGGGGGGGGGACACTTGACTCTAACAAAAAATAGCACTTTAAAGCTTAATATTACGCAAACGGATCCCTTAATTGAAAAATGGTTTTGCTAAACCCAATATTTTTGAACGGCCTATCTAACGATACCCCACACCATAGAATAGACGAGAAAAAAAAATATCATCCCCATTTCACGTGTAAGGAACCCTAAAAAAAAATGTTTTTCATAATTTCATTTTACCATTTTTTCAGCATGATTAATATGTATACCCATGCCAAATTACAGTTTTCTAGGACTAAGCGTCTCTGAGCTAAGCTGGGGACAGACGGACGGACGGACAGACAGACAGACAGACGGACATGGCGAAACTATAAGGGTTCCTTGTTTACTGCGGAACCCTAAAAACTACCCATTACTACACTATTTAACAATATAAGTATTTAAAATCGCTATTACATACAAATTAACAAACATTTCAATATTTAGAAAACAATTTATGATGGAGTGATTTTCAGGACCGCCTGAAGCGAGATAATGTGTAAAAAAAATTAGTGACACCTTAATAGTTCTACATACTGGCGCGACTTGTCGCGCGACGTGACACCGGTAGAACAATTTCCTTGAAGTTTTCATAGAAATTGTTCTGCCGATGTCGTAGAAGTATGTAGAAGCCTTTATCGTTTCAGCAACAATTGCAGCGACATCAAAGAGGCGGCGTTACATATAACAGATTAATTTTAATTCTGACGTAAGTTATCGTGTAGCGTGGATAGGGTGACCACACGTTAAGTGTACCTATAATATCGGGACATCAGTGGTTCAAAGAAAGTATCCTTAGAAACTGCAAGTCATAATCATCATCTGCCTAACCTTTCCCTATTATGTTGGGGTTAGCTTCCAGTCTGATTGCGGAAGTAATAATAGATCCCAAGATCCCCGGTGCAAGTGTGGGAGGGGAACACTGGGGTGGTTTTTAGTCAGTAAGAGTCTGACAGACCCCTCCGCCCACCTCAGACACCTCATTTTCAATTAAACCATTACCAGGCACTTTTGAATTGTCAAGGAGTCGGTCGGTCAAAAAGATGAAGCTAGTTGCCATTCCCAAGCGTAGTAGGTCAGTAGGTACCTATGGAGAAGAACGGGCAAGAAACACCACGGACACTCTTTTAAAGGCTCGTACAGACTGTTACGATGTCGTACCAGTCTGTACGAGCTTTAATAATAATAATAATATTATTATTATTAAAGCTTAAAATTAATTTAGCTTTTACGTCAACAAACGTCTCCAAACTGGATCTTATAATTTTCATATTTTTTAGCAGTTTTAATAATTTTCGACTCAATATTATAGTTTATATGTGCTTTAAAAAAAAAACCCGAAAGAAGTCTGAAACCAATTTATCCCAAAAAAACACCATATTTTATTTAAGACATGAATAAAAAACTGCCGATTAAGAGATGACATCTGTCATACCATGCCACTGAAAAACAGAAAATAATAATGAAAATTTTATCGAGATGTTGACGAGATCAGCCGTAAGAAGTGCACGCCCACCACCTCCGGACTCTTCGCTCAGCTCCGTCTCGCCGCCGCCGGTACCCAGCCCCACTGTGACGACACCGGCCGCGGTAGTTGCGTCGAGCTCGAGCGACGAGTATTTCTCCCCGCCCACGACGCCACCACCTGCTCGTCGACGGGGAGGACGCCGGCATCCGGATGGTTTAGGACCTCGAGGCCCACCGGCCTCTGATAGGGTCCCAGCTCCCGGCGGAAGTGTGCAGCGCATGAGATGGACACGAACCATCAATGAGAACGTCATGCGCTCATACTATGGGGCTACAGAGGGGGGAAACAATCTGACCGCGTACCGTGTTCGGATGCTCTCTCTTTTTCAGGTGCTTGAACCAGCTGTCAACGTTTCGGCACAACGACTATCGGATCAGGTGCGGGTTATCCAACGTAATCATATGTTGGATGACACTGTACTTGATCGCCTGCGAACTGAAATGCGGAATAGCCATGTCATCGCCCCCCTGTCGCAGACTGTTGTGGTACCACCGCAGTCCCACACAGTCCAAGCTGACGAGGGGAATGATGACAGGGCTACAAACGTAAGTACCCAGTGCAATGAGAAATTGAGGAGTGCTTTGGAGGGTGCGATTCGGGAATATCGGTTTATGTCACCCGAACTTAGACCACGCTTACCTCATTTGCCCATGCATAACAAAAATAGGGCGCTGGTGGCAGCTCTGGATTCGCAGTTGTCAAACTATTTTGATGACTGCGAAGACCTCACTGATACTCATTCGATTCTGTACTGCGCGGCTGTAGCGGCATGTCGTGTAGCTCACGTAAAATTTCAAAATGACTTTATAGCTACACGACCGAAACCAGCCGTACCAGCCTGGCAGTGCAGAATTGAGCGTCGTATCTCATCGGTAAACTAATCTGCTTCAGGGAGGGCAATACTCGCCCAAGAGTTATGCGCTTTGTGAGGCGGGCGTTCTCAGTGACTGATACCAGCCCTGAGGACTATTTATCTCGTGTCACAGAGCGCATAGACTTCCTGAAGCAGAAAGTGTATGCTTGGGCAAACCGTATTCGTAGGTATAAGCGGCGTGTGGACCGATACACTCAGAATCGCACCTTCCAGAGCAATGAAAGGTGGGTTTATAGGGCTTGGGAGCGACCGAATCAAGGTGTGACTGACACGCACCTGCCGGATAATGATGCCATGTCTTCTTTCTGGCACAGTATCTGGTCGGTGCCTGTCGGTCACACTGAAGGTGATTGGACTCGAAAAGTTGAGCGAGCCTGCGATCCAATACCAGAAATGGGGGCTATTACCATCTGCCCCCAAGATGTAGCTCGTGCGGTCCGTCCGTTGCCTAACTGGAAGTCTCCAGGACCGGACGGACTGCACAACTTCTGGATCAAATGGTTTGTTGGGTCGCACGCTCGCTTGGCGGCTCAGTACCAGACTTCTTTGGAGTCTGGTTCGCTACCCCAGTTCCTAACGACAGGAATAACCCACCTGCTCCATAAATCAGGTAGCACCGCGGAACCCAAAAATTATAGACCGATCACGTGTTTACCGACGGTCTATAAAGTTCTTACATCCATTTTGAGAGCTAAAATTAACAAACATATAGACACTAACTCCATCATGTCTGCCTCTCAAAATGGATGTAGGAACGGGTCTCGCGGTACTAAGGAGTTACTCCTCATTGATATGGCCATTAGCCAACAGGTTCGACGTTCCCGAAAGGATCTGTCGACATGTTGGATAGATTATAAGAAGGCCTATGACTCGGTGCCACATACATGGCTCATGAGGGTGCTGGAGCTGTATAAAGTAGATCCAACTCTGCGCACCTTCCTGATGTCATGTATGAGGCAATGGATGACAGTCCTTCGCTATCCAGGATGTCGAAATATCCAGAGGAATAGCGAACCGATAAGGATCGAGCGAGGCATATTTCAGGGCGATAGTTTGAGTCCGCTTTGGTTCTGCTTAGCCTTGAATCCTCTAAGCACACTGCTGGAGGATTCAGGTCTAGGCTATCGGTTGAGGAGAGGTGGTCAGGTTATATCTCACCTCCTCTACATGGATGACCTAAAACTCTTTGCCCCCAACAATTTGCATCTGATGGAGCTACTGAAAGTAACTGAAACTTTCAGTAGTGCCATCAGGATGGAATTTGGTGTGGACAAATGTGCGGTCATGCATGTAAAGCGAGGGAAGATTGTGGAATCCGTGGGAACCCAACTTTCGGATTCCATAAACCTTAGAGCCCTCTCCGCATCCGAAACCTATAAATATTTGGGTATGTCGGAAGCGTTGGGCATCAATGTTACTGACATGAAGCAATCGTTGAAGGAGCGCTTCTTTGCCCGCCTGAAGAAAGTATTTAATAGTCTTCTATCAGGCGGGAACAAAGTGCGCGCCTTCAACGGTTGGGTCATGCCGGTTTTGATGTACTCTTTCGGCATACTCAAATGGACTCAGACCGAACTTGACGCCCTGGATAGGAGGGTTCGTACGCTGCTGACTGCATATCGAATGCATCACCCACGATCCTCGGTAATGAGACTGTATATCCCGCGAAAGTGTGGAGGTCGTGGCTTTTTAAACGCTAAGACACTCCACAATCGCGAGATATGCAGTCTCAGGGAATATTTCCTAGAAGCCGACGTGGGGATGCATCGAGATGTGGTCGTGGTGGACAAGGGCCTCACCCCGCTCTCCTTGGCTACAGAGAACTGGCGCAAACCTGTAGTGCTTGACACTAATGATCGCAGGGAGGTATGGCAAAGTAAGGAGCTTCACGGACGCTTTTTCCGGGCCCTACATGAACCCGAAGTAGACTTTTTAGCGTCCGTAGCCTGGCTGCGTTTCGGTGATCTCTTTGGGGAAACCGAAGGCTTTGTCTGTGCAATTATGGACGAAGTTATCATGACTAAGAATTATCGGAGATTTATTGTGAAGGACGGCACGGTTGACGTGTGTCGGGCATGCCACCTTCCGGGAGAATCAATCCGACACATTATCTCCGGGTGTTCTCGTCTAGCTAACGAAGAGTACTTGCATAGACACAACCTTGTAGCCAGGATTATCCATCAGCAACTTGCTCTGAAATACAACCTTGTGGAATCGGAGATGCCGTACTTCAGGTATGTGCCCGACCCAGTTCTCGAGAGTGGAAATATCACATTGTACTGGGACCGATCCATCATCACTGACAGGACTATTGTTGCCAATAAGCCTGATATAGTGGTGGTGGATCGAATAGAGCGGCGCACAATGATTATTGACATAACGGTCCCTCATGACGGGAACCTCGTGAAAGCCGAGAAAGATAAAGAAATCAAGTATATTGACTTGGCTCGCGAGGTTGTCGACATGTGGGATGTGGACTCAGCAATCATTGTGCCGATAGTTGTATCGGCCAATGGCTTAATTGCCAAGAGCCTCGACCAACACCTAAAGAGGCTCTCGTTGGGCAGCTGGATTAAGGGCCTGATTCAGAGAGCGGTACTTCTGGACACGGCTCGCATTGTTAGGAGGTTCCTCTCTCTGGAGCCCTGACCGCCGGTAGCTTGGACCTTGTTCCCGATACCGGTGGGCTACTATTTTTTATATTTTTAAATGTTTATATTCTAATATTTAAAAATATAATTTATATGTATATTTAATGAAATAAAGGAATAATAATATAATTTTTATTTCAGAGAATCTCCTTAAAAGTTAACATATTTAAAATCACACAATAACACAATCATAAAACTATTAGTGTGTTAGTAATAAAACATTGTATCTAAAATTATGTTAGTATTGTTAATACCTATACCTAACTGAGGCCCATGGCCGTCCTTATCCACTGATTTTGGAAAGGACAGTCAAAACGGGCAGCAATAGCAATTAGGATGCTGTTGCTGCTGCTTCGTAGACGATGCAGCAAGGAGTTTGCTTTCTTGCGCATGATAGCTTGAAAGCCATTCGTACGCGCTTCAGCAAACATACCAGACGCGCTGCAGCGCCACGGCAGCCCCAACAGCATCCTAAAAGCGTTATTATACTGGGTACGCAGGGCTCCGTAGCTTCGCTGCGTATGTTTCACCCACAGGCCACTCGAGTAGAACGATTGGCAGAATGCCTTAAAAAGCGTTATTTTCACCTCGTTGGTGCAACGTGCGAACCTGCTTTAAGTTGTATTTGTATTTTGCATATAAAAACTGCAAGTACCTAATTATTAAAATAGAAGAAGCAAACGGTCACGTGAGTACACGTGACGGAGACGGCACACTGCAAAGCCAAGTTTTTTATTCTAGAATTCTGTGTGCCATATTTAACCGTCGCTAGTGTAGTAGGTTTATGGGTATGTTGTAAAATATCCAAGTAAATGAGAAATGCATTAAAAACATTTAGAAAGTCAAAGGAACGAGATTCATTATAGTGCGTAATTTAAATAAAAGTTCAATTTATTTTTTGCCTTTTCAGAATAATTTATTTATCGTCTGTCTATTGAAGAAAAAAACATGTGCACTTTCTCTGTTTATTATTCTTTTAAGCTGTAAAAAGGCTTAATTGTATTATTTGTTGGCAAAATGTTAGCAAATCTCTTGGAAACTAATGAATACCAAGTATTCTTCTAAATTTATAATTTAAAGTGTGAAACAAAGTCACCTTTCGTGTCTAATGTGTGACAGTTTAGATATTCTAAACTACACAATAGATGTTGGTGCAGATTGCATCATCATTTGGAGCATTTATTCCGAAAGGCATCGGTGAATTTTTGAGACGGGGCAGTTAAGGACTGGTACCTTAATCATTGTAGCTACAGGAAAACGATCTTAGGAGACTGTCCTTTCCCGTGAGGCGGCGAGCCTCCTTGCCGGACTACCGCCATGGGATCTGGAGGCAAAAGTCCTCGCGCACGTCTGGGAGTGGCGCGAGGAGGCGAAACGCCGGGGTGAAACTCCGCTACCGCGAGAAATCACGGCACAGCGGACAGAGCTCCGGCGGGATCTTATGGCGGCATGGAGAGTGCGATTGTCGCAACCCAGCGCTGGGCACGCCACAATTGTGGCGATAAGTCCCCTCTTTGAGGAGTGGCTAGAGAGGCGCCACGGCGTCCTCACCTTCCGCCTGACACAGGTCCTCACCGGACATGGTTGTTTTGGGAGGTTCCTGTTCAGGATAAAGCGAGAGGAAACGCCCGGGTGTCACCACTGTGTGGATCGCCCAGAGGACACGGTGGAGCATACGGTGGAGGTCTGCCCGGCTTGGGTGGAGCACCGCCGTGTCCTCACGGAGGCGATCGGCGGCGGCGATCTCTCGCGTCCGGCCCTGGTTCAGGCCATGGTTCGGAGCGAGAGTGCATGGGAGGCCGTCACCTCCTTCTGCGAATTAGTAATGCTTGCGAAGGAGGAGGCGGAACGCGTGAGGGAGAGGCAAGGTTCGCGCTCTCGCGCCCCTAGTCGCCGCAGGAGACGCCCCGGGCTTCGGGAGTCGCAAGCCGATTTCCGGCCACCGTAGGCGTGGGCCTGCGGACGGTGAGCGATGGGTAGCTCACCATCCGATAACTACCAGGCCCGGGTCCACGGCGCATCGTATTCCACGCGCGCCTCAAAGAGTTGTTAGCACCAACTGACGGGGTCCGCTAGGGCCAATGCCTGCCAGGGTTGCGAGTTTGTCCGAAAGGGATATCGTGGCCCTGGCACACAGGCAAATGAAGGAATACGGGTGGGTTTTAGTCAGTAAAAGTCTGACACGCCCTCCCGCTCCGCCCAGAGCGGGAGAAGTTATTTGATAATTTCCCACCCAAAAAAAAAAAAAAAAAGGAGACTGTCAGACTGTCCTTAACTTTTTGAAACATTTTGATCTGCATTCACAGATTAAGAAAAAAAAATACAGTCGCCAAAAAAATTGGCAGTTTACACAAAAACTTTTTTGATGTCAATCGATCCTGTTTCTTATAATATAATAATAATATAATCTTTATTTATATAAAAACAGATTCCAAAAACTCAATTGGACCAACTGAGGTTTGGAAAAGTCAGAAATCTCATAAAAAAGTAGTAGTCACATTTCCTACGACGTCCCATAAATTTCGTAGATAATGCGACTATAAACTATTTTTAGGGTTCCGTACCTCAAAAGGAAAAGACGGAACCCTTATAGGATCACTTCGTTGTCTGTCTGTCAAGACCCTTTTTCCCAGGAACGCGTGGAGGTATCAAGTTGAAACTAATATCAAATACGTAAATCACGGTCCCTTGGAGCTCTAAAAAAATCAGGCTTCTAAGTCAACGCAAAAAAAAAATACGGCGATTTATGCGACATTTATTTTGATACTCGCAAATAAATCAAAACCTATAGGGTAGTTGCCGTTGACCAATAATCATGAAATTTGGCAAGCAGCAAGGTCTCACAGCGGTGCAGGAAAAAGACCGAAAATCGTAAATTTGTAGTTTCAACATATAAAAATAAAATATATTGTATACATGTTTGTTGGATAAATTCATCCCAACTACGGAACCCTTCATTGTGCGTGGTCCGACACTCACTTGGCCAGTTTTTTTACGATGGATGTCTATACCAGATGAATGGATCGATGGATGTCGTTGCCAGTCTTGGCAGAATATAATCATACACACAAAAATACAGTTGTCCGTGTGGTGCCGGACGTAAAGAATAGCACTAACCCATTTCTTCCCGTGGCTGTCGTAAAAGGCGAATAAGGGACAATTACTAGAGAATGGGCAACAGCGTTCTCTATTAATTAATTATTTTCTCTATGCATTTTAACACCATACTGCGATCGCCAACCCGCCTGCCAAGCGTGGCGATTATTTATTATTATTCATTTAAAAATTAAGTAAATAACAACATAACAGCTATAAGTGCCAATGCGATGCTACTACAATAAAACTTACATCATACTTATACTAAATTAACAAAAATGATAATAAATGGCCTCTAAAAGTTTTCAATGCACTTCAGTGCTACTTCAGTGAATCTGTTCAGGCTGCAATGAAATATATTATATCTACCTCCATAGAAATAATATTTAATAATCTTATGGCTCGTGAAAAGGGGACAAACTTGTTCAGGTTTTTTGCAAGGCTCCAGTAGCGTAGGCGTGAGGCGACGCACGCCTCCACAGCCGGGCGGCACCAGCCCCAGCTCTGCCAGCAGCTCGGGCTGGTGCAGCCAGCCGTGCAGCACCCGAAACACGAAGCTACAAATTGTGACGTCCCTCCGCACCGCTAGCCTACTGTACCCTACCATCCCTATTACGAATAGACTCGGGTACAAAAGCGGGAAAAAGGGATAGACGCCGTAGGTACTGCTTGAAATACAGAAACCGAGTGATTTGTTCTGGAATCCCAAAACCCCCCAAATTATGGCAACCTGGAGGCTTATGTCCAGCAGTGGACGTGTTTTGGCTGAAATGATGATGATAATGACAACACAGTATAGGCCTGACATATTTTTGACATTCTTTCTTTTTTTTTTTTTTTTTTTTTTCATATTTTTTTATTGTTAATACTACATATGAGACTATATTATTGTTATTTGTAAACATTTTATATTGTAGCTGTTTATTGTCCCATAATAAATAAAATAAAATAAAATATCCATCCGCGAGAAAAATGTCCACCCAAATTCATAGCCATCTTCAAACGCCTGCACTCACACGGTCCGTAAATAAAAACGTTTCGTTGCATCACACGTAACCATTGTTATTGGAACCCAAATAAACCTACTCTTGGTCCATAAATATTGCGCCCAGTTGCATTTCTTAGTCAGCGACCTTGCATACAATGTAGTTGATAAGTAACCTAATTCTGGAGCTGATCAGCTATTTGAAGTGATGAAGTCAAGCAGCATGATGCATTGTGGTTACATTGATGTCAATTATTTGGCATATAAATGTCGTGGTTATTCTGATTAATTGATAATTGACACGTGTGATGACGGAAGACAATTGGCATGTAGGTATACAATGTAGCCGTAAAGTAGTTGATGTTTATCCAGTTTCCCGTATGTGTGATTATGGGTCTGTTCTCCAAAGTTCTTCAAAATTACTTTTATCCACATATAATAATATTTGAAACTCTAAGTATATAAACTAACTGCGCCCCGCGGTTTCACCCGCGTAAGTCTCGATCCCGTGGGAATATAGGGATACAAAGTAGCCTATATGTTGATCCAGGGTGTCAGCTATCTCGATATTTTTTTTAATCAAAATTGGTCCAGCCGTTTTTACGTGAAAGAGTAACAAACTTCCATCCATCCATCCATCCATTATTAGTAGGATAATATTGGGGGGAAACCCAAGCTCCCCATATCTTACGTATTGTGTTATAACGGTGTCGTGTTCAAATGTGTTCTGTATTGAATTACTTCCAAACAGTTATGAGGTGCGATAATACGCTTGCAACGCAAACCATATGATAAGCCAGCATGCATGTACAACTGTAGCGGATAATGCATTATAGGTAACTGGGCCCGATTTAACTGAACTGACAATAATTATTTGTCAAAAAATCACAAAATAGACACACAAAGGTAAAGCAGGAAACTATGCAAGAAACCTGTAGAATTATCTGATTGTCGCGTATCACAAATGTCGCCTGTCAGTTTTATACTTAACATTTAAGGGACCTATTAATTAATTATGCCTATTAATTAATTAAATCATTAATAGGCCTCTGGTGACCTTATAATTAAATTGAATAAAATTAAGACGCTTGGTTGCACATCATGGAAGATGCTCCACAGAACGAAGCAGTCACAAAATTCAACAACTATTTTGTAGCCCAGTGATTAGAAAACACTAGTATACAGTTTATCTGGAATGTACGTGGGGCTCGACATAGGACAATAAATCTAGCAGAAGCATGGCATAAACGTTTGAACAACAAGATGGATAAAAGAAAACCTAAAATGTTTCAGTTTCTTGGTACATGATTATAAGGATTAGGCTGTACTTGACAACCCGGCCTTAAAAATGAACAAATCCAGACCATAACAGCGTTTATTTTAGTTGTAAGTAGAACTGTGATTTTGATGTAGACGTAAGCAAGGCAACGAATCTTCTTAAAATTTGTGTGATTATGAAAAATAAATAAATAACGTTTTTATTTATTTATTTATCTGTCTGTGCGGAAATAAACAATTTGACGAATTTACAATACTCAAAATCAATATAATTATGACGAATTTACTTGATGAAAATAGAACTGTGGCAAATTTACACATGCTTTTTTCCGTGGCGAACTTACTTTGTGGCGAAAGTACAATAACCCAAGTGGGAGACCGCCAAAAAATTTGAAAGATCCTTTATAAAAAACGGTCAAGAGCGAGTCGGACTGACACACAACTGTGCTATTTAGAGACATCTTTTTATTTTTCTTTAAATAAAATTCTATCACTATAATTCTATTACTAATAATTAGTATAATTTCAGATTTTTATCTATAAAAACTTCGGAGATAAGGGGGGAACGGTATTTTTTTTTTAATTTTTCATCAAAAGTCGGAAACTATGCTGCCTAAAAAATAAAAAATAAATGTTTGAGAATGTGCAAACAGCGCGGCAGCGTTCTTTCATATGATACCCCACGACCGTAGTTAGCGACCTTCTTTCAGTCCCTTTTGCAAAAAAAGGTATATTTTTATAAATTTCTTTCTTATTTGCAAAATAGTTGGGCAAACGTCATCTAAAACTATTCTAAATTTCAAGTTGATAGCATTAGTAGTTTTTGATATATCCAGGTGTGACAGACAGACAGACAGACTTAGTCTCACCATAAGGGTTCTTTTTTACCATTTTGGTACGGAACCCAAAAAACTAGCTGCGCCACGTGGTTTCACCAGCACAAGTCTCGATTCCTAGGGAATATCGGTATAAAATGTATCCTGTGTCCTCAGTTGGATAAAGTGGCTATGTAAAAAAACAAAACTAAAAATTGTTCTACAATTTCTCAATATTGTAAGTGCTTACGTTTACTGACAGGCGACATGTAATACGCGACAATCAGATAATTCTACAAGTTTCTTGCATAGTTTCCTGCTTTACCTTTGTGTGTCTATTTTGTGATTTTTTGACAAATAATTATTGTCAGTTCAGTTAAGAGCCAACTAGTCGCGGGCTCGAACTCACTGGCGGGCGCGGTTAAAAAGCACGCTGTTTCACCTAGCATCGTGTCCGACAGAGATAGCACCAGTGATGAGCAGCTAGAAGCTAGTCTACACGCATAACGTCTAGTCGCACGCACACAAACACAGTGCACGACGATTCATACTAAACCGCGCGCGTAAAAATATACGAAAACTCCTTTGGAAGGTGGGGTTTTATGAAAAAACTCTGCATAAATCAATTACGAATAAAGTTTATTCTAATCTTCGATAATTGAGCTTTGTCGAAACGAGCTTTGTTTTTGAGATTTTATACTTCTTTTATTACTTATTTACGCCCAAAATTGCGTTAAAATTAGCAGGAAAAACGAATCTTTGTTGAATCATAACTTTTTAATGCCTTTGTTTTTTACTATTCTGCTTCTGTACAGACAAAATTAATAATAAGACAAAACGATATCATGTTTTAATTTAGATGTACAATGTGTAACAGTGGAGTAAAACCCCCCCGAAATTTGTATGGAAAAAGTATCGACTAGTTGCGCCTTAAATCGGGCCCACCATGTCAGCTTTTCAGAAGATGTTTTAGTTGCAGTGCTTGTGCTACTTTGTGCAGTACCTACACTTTGAACCTCAGTCTGACTCACACAATTCCTATTACTCACTTGGTTTTTATCTGAAACATTATGATCATCATTAAAAACCCAAACTGCTGCGATGTGTGCACTATTGTTCAGTATTTTTTTTTATATTATTTACTGTTTAACCGGAGTTACCGACATACCTTGCAGAGTAAGCAAACTGAAGTGGCAGTGGGCTGGCCATGTTTGTCGAAGGACCAATGGCCAATGGCGCAGATGAGTCCTAAGACCGCGTCTCGGCAAGCGTAGTGTGGAGGCCCCCAGCTAGATGGACCGATGAAGGTGGCTGAGTCAGACCGGATGCGGAAGGCGGAGGACAGGGTGTTGTGGCGCAGCCTGGAAGAGGCCTATGTCCAGCAGTGGACTGCGATAGGCTGAGTTGATTTACTTTTGTTACTAAGTTTTTTTTGAAAATAATTCTACAATAACAAATTATTCGTGGTCAATTTCGGGCTCGAACAGTACGTGGATTCAAATAGGCCGTCCAACCCAGACAGGCGCTGACCTTCATCACCACTGCTCTCAAAACGGTGAAGGATAATATCGTGAGGATACCGGCATGTCCTAGAACTAAAAATTCGAAGACATGTGACATCTAGCAGTGGGAACATTATAGGCTGATTATGTCATTTCAGGCTCCACCATGTTTTCCTTTGTTTGCACAAAATACATTTACATTATATTTCAAAGATTCCAATTTTGGACTGGTTTTTCTGGATGACGTCATTCTATTACACAATCTATTACATCTATAAATAATATGAATGAAAATAGAAGTGTAACACTTCTATTTACATTCTTATTATTATTATTGAAGTTTACAGCAGTAATTCCCATAATAAAACAATGAATAAACACTTTTCCTCGTGTTTCCCTTCACCGTTTTGAGAGCAGTGGTAATGAAGTCATGCCCGTTTTCACTGTCACTTGGCAACACCTAAATGATAAACGCGCGCTGTTGGATTTTAAACTTTCAGCGCTGAGCCAAGCTTTGCAAATCTAACTGCGCCATCTATTTAGTGAAACCCATAAATTAAATAATAATAATAATTTATAAGAGAGAGAGAGCGGTACTTCTGGACACGGCTCGCATTGTTAGGAGGTTCCTCTCTCTGGAGCCCTGACTGCCGGTAGCTTGGACCCTGTCCCGATACCGGCGGACAACTATATTTTATATTTTTAAATGTTTTTATATACTTTTTTATATTCTAATATTTAAAAATATAATTTATATGTTTAACATTAAATAAAGGAATAATAATTTATAATAATAATTTATTTAATAAAAACCTTCACAAAAAGTGTACATTTAGCCAAAATTAGTATACAATGTGTAATATGTGTGTGTGTGTCATGTGTGTGTGTATAAAGTGTTGTGTATCCTTTACAACAAAATTATAGTGCCTATTTATTAAACTAAAGCTAAAATATTTTTAATTACAGATGCAAGTAATGATGGTTCGTAATTAGGATGTTAGCTAGCGACCCACCCGATCTAAGTTTATTCAAACCAATAAGGTTATTCAGGCCATCACTTTACATTTCAATTACATTAGGACATTCTTTTTTAAGTAATTGTGATATAAAAATAATCTATTAACAACTATGAGAAAAAGCATATTGATACAATAATACCTAAATCTAGCATATGTAAAATATACAAAAGTACTACTAGTATACTTATGAGGGAATAAATTATCATCATGACGATTTTTTTTTAAATTATACAAAGTTAAGTGCTTGCTTGCCTGAGATTGAACCTACGACCGTAAGTCCACCACTGCTCCGACCAGCGGGCGGCTAGTAATATGAATCAATCAAAATATTTTAAAAGATTGCTACAACACTGGCATTGCCAAACTGCTGAAAACAAAATAAATTATTTTAAGTATCGTGTATTCGTGAGTGTTGAGTGAAATTGATGTTCTCGTAGGCGATCTAATAGGTGGAGTGATTCATTCTTGCACTTTTGATGATCTGTTTAAAAATAGAGAGAGATCCGGGTTTATTAGTAAATAACCGGTCAAGAGCGAGTCGGACGCGCGCACAGAGGGTTCCGTACGTACATATGATGTTGATGATTTCTGAAAAACTGTGCTATTTAGAGACATCATTTTATTTTTCCTATAATCTTTATATAAACTTCTATCACATAGAATAATTTCAGATTTTTGTCTATGCAAACTTCGGAGATAAGGGGGACGGGACGGTATTTTTTTTTACATGTTTCATCAAAAGTCTAAACTATGCTGCCTAAAAAAAATAAAAAAATGTTTGAGAATTTGCAAACAGCGCTCTTTCATATGATACCCCACATGCCCTAGTAGCCCCACTTCAAATTTTTAAGACTCCCTTTCAGTCCCTTTTGCAAAAAAGATCAATTTTTTTATTTTTTTTTCTTATTTGCAAAATAGTTGGGCTAACGTCATCTAACACTATTCTAAATTTCAAGTTGATAGCATTAGTAGTTCTCGAGATATTCAGGTGTGACAGACAGACAGACTTAGTCTCACCATAAGGGTGGTTCCTTTTTACCATTTGGGCACGGAACCCTAAAACCAGCTAAGTGCGTGTCGGACCACGCTCAATGAACGGTTCCGTAGTTGGGATGAATTTATCTCAAGAACAAATTAACATTTTAGTTGAAAAACACGTTTCCTCATACATTACAACTGCAAATGTAAGTTTGTACGTACAATATTGAGAGATTTCCCGTGTTATTTTAAGACCATAAACTTCTTATTTAGGCTTTCCTGTAATCTATAAGTAAAGAACTATTTTCAATTTTTTTTTTATTTTAAGCTCTGTATTTTTGCAGATACGGGAGGAATGGTCAATTTTCATATATGTTCTTAAATAAATTTAAAATTACAAATAAAATATCTTGAATAAACAAGCCCTTTCACCTGAATGTTACTAACTAATTATTAATACTAATTTGTCCGTGTTTGGGTCACAGAAATACCTCTACATTTATTATTATATTATTCCACAGAATACCAAATTTGAACTTAATCGGTCTAGTAGATTCGGAGCAAATTGGCTGAGACAGACGGACAGACACACGAGTGGTCCTTTATGGGTTCCGTTTTTCCTTTTGAGGTACGAAATCCTAAAAAGTATGTACGTACACAAATAGATCTTGTAACTATAACCAAAATTATCGGCGAGAAGATAGACCCAATCTTATCGTTCTTCGTATTTTTTGCAGAGGATATCCATTGTAATGTATTATAATAAAACTGCTTCACTTCAGTACAGGTATTTAATATTTCGGTACTACAATAAAACAACTCTGATAACTTATTATAATAGTGCAGATGGAGACCAAAATGTTAAAGACCAATATTGTGCGTCCGACCTCGATGCGACCACCAAACGAAAGGAAAGTTTAAAAAAAATGCCGTCCCCGCCATTACCTTTTACTGACAGCTTTCAAATCAAATTCGGTCACTTCGGTGTTGCCAGCACAATTAGTCGATTACAAATAATCGAATACAAAAATAAATTACATTAATAGGTATTTGATCACAATAAATTGCGTCAAATAGTCCTACTATAAATAAAAAAAAACCTAACAGTAAAAAGTTTTTAATCTGGGGAAGATTAATTATTTAGAAACTGTTACAAAACTGTAACAAAACCTGCTCCTTTTTCCATTGAAATAAAAAAAAAAATATGCCTATAGAAACTTTACCAATTTTATATCATTCGTCATAATTAATATTACATGCCTCTTCTACATAGATTGCGCAGGCAATTTACGAGGCAATTTACTTTCAGTCTCCTTCAACAAAATTCACGCATTTATTAATAAAAGTATGATTAGGAAATCATACTGAAATTAAAAATTACTCATTCATGAGTTGGCCCAATTTTTGTGAAAATATTTGGGTTGAATGGAGACCATCCATCGTTCGCTTGTGAGATGACACACTAACACTCAGTTGCAGAAAGCTCACCATTAACACTTCATTACATAAAGCAGCATTATCGCTAATGAATTCATTACTTTAATGAAGTTGCACAAACAAATTTTTGATAGCATTAGACATTTTTAATGCCACTTTAGTTAAAGAAGACTTTAATAATATTGCCAGGAACAAATTACCATATTGAACGAAAAGAGTGAACATTTGCGTTCTGTTATTATCCGTACGTACAAGTACACCACAATTTTAGCATAAAATAAAGTAAATTTAGTTGATTTATGTGTATTCAGTGTACTCTGTGGTTTAATCTAGTTTAAATAATCTGGTTTAAGGGGATGCGCTAAGGTAGCCCGCGAAATTCAAATTTACCAACGTTTTTTGGTTTGGTCAACTTCTGATTCATATTCTAATGATTATAATTCTGTAAAGCCTTAAGGGTTATGGCCGCGAATCATAATTAGATCAACATACAACGTGTTACTGACCTGCAAATTACAAAAATCGTAATAAAATTTGAATTTCGCGGGCTACCTTAGCGCATCCCCCTTATTCTAATGATTTTAACATTTGTGCAGTCTAGAGCTTCTGCCACACGTGAAAATCCATCAATTTCATAAAAACCTTCTGCAACTCTACGTAGTTCTGTCCGGTCTGGCATTTTAATATAGAGGTGGCTTAATTTTGCTAGTTGACGGGATACTTTTTGTATAAACAAACTGACAAACAACCCGACCCAACCTGTTTCCGACAAACTGTTTAAATCACCCAATACTTGCTGGAAAGATCCAGTGGCGAAAAATAAAAGCTGTGTGAGCTGTGTCAGGCCATTAATGGATTTTTTTCTTTGCGTCACTGGTTCTAAATCTTAATCATGTAGGTTACAAATTTGAAGAACTGCCTCCTTGGAAATTCTATACCTTACACGAAACTCTTCTCCATCATGTTTTAAAAATAAATTCACTCGGTCTGGGATTCGACGGCGAGGTAAATCTACTAAATAAGAATCAGATAATGACGAAAGACTGGTTAAAGACATCTTTCAATTACAGAAATGCATTAAAGTACCGTAGAAAACACTAATGTTGCTCTTTAATGGATGCTTTTCGGCCCATTAAAATAAAAAAATCTGAAATGTCAAACTTAAAGTTCACCACCTGCTAATGGGCGCTAATGAAGTTACGTGCAACGTAAAAGTGTTTAAAATGGCCGGTTTCATTAGGTTTGACATTTCATTAGTTAAATTATAATGGAGCATTAAAATAAAATAAAAAATGGTTTTGTGCAATGATTTAATGCTACATTAGTGTTTAATGTAGTCTTTAAAATTTAAAGATCGTTTCTGCAACTGAGTGTGAGTATCATAGAGATTGTGCCTGACAGATTTATTATTTTATTTGTTTACTTTGGTGACTGACGCTGGCTTTGGGCGTATCATAGAGGTGACTGTGCAACCCAGGTGTAATGTGCCAAATCCATTCAAAAGCGAAAAAAAAACAAACAAAAACTTACTTTCGCATTTATAATATTAGTTAGGATGCTAATTGAAATAAAGCTAATATTGTATTTTCAGTGGGCACTTGCAAGTTCAACTCTGGCTTGCATTCGCTTGTTCGCAGAATGGTCGATTCCTACAACGCGACTTTTGAACATATAGACATTTTTGCATGAGCTCATGTAGGTTCAAAAGTCTTATGCTGAAGGAGCTTACTTGAATATCTTTAAGTATATATTTTTCTTTTTTGTACCGTTTTTTGTTTATTATATACATATACCTCTTTAACTTAAACACGATAGTTAATATAAGTTAGAATAAAATTATATCTAGTATTTGTAACCCTAGCGATTATTTTCATTATCTGTATTGTACTGTATTGTATTCTATAGTTAATCTGTGAACAGCGTTGTGGGCTGCAATATTGTCTACTCGTTATGTGTATTTCTTGTTTCTATGTTTTATATTGTAGCTGTTTGTTGTTCCTTTTGAATAAAAATAAAATAAAATAAAAATAAAGGGTGTTTGATATAATAAGCTCAGATAAGGCCGACCTTGTATAGGGCCGTGTCTAACATGAAATATAGCGGATGCCTGCTAATAGTCTTATCTGATTAATAAATACCTTTGCCAAGGTTTAGATATGATATAGGTATGGAAGTTCTGGTAAGTAATTATAATTTTTTTACATCGTAAAGTTAGTTAATTAATTAATTAAAGATGATCAAACAAGCCTAATTGGGTTGAAGCTCTGAGATTCTCGGATCCTCTTAAGAACAAGGAAGCATTTAAAACCTGTCATGTACAGAATATCTGCATTAATTTCGTGACCCACTCCCATTACGTTAATAAGTTAACTTCAATTTAATTGCGGTCTCCGCAGTCCTCTATAGGGACAGACATTTTGGTGATCCCTTTGTGCCCAACGTTCAAATATGCCAGTCAATCAAGTCATCCTTTCACCGTTCACAGCCTAGAGATGTGACTTTGAAGAAAAAAACATCGATTAATTAAAAAAATAGATTTTTTCTATTAGGGAAATAGCAACTTTACTGCAAATAATCAATTTTGTGGAAAAATCTATTTTTTTCCTATTTTTTTAAAGAATGTTGTACAAAGCACAGAAGGAAGAGTTTTGCCAACGTAGAAGCACGGATGGCGTAAAAATAAATGTATTTTAATTTAGTAATTCCCGTCACGGTCCTGGACTCGCTCCGGACTCAAGTCGGTCGGGCGGGTTGTGAATTGCGACCGAAATTGCGGACATTCTCCGTCGGTCTGTCAAGACCCTTTTTCTCAGGAATGCGTGTAGGTATGAAGTTGAAATTAATATCAAATATGTATGTGTATGGTCCCTTGGAGCTCTAAAAAATCAAGCTTCTAAGTCAACGCGATACAAAAATACGGTGATTTATGCGACATTTTTGCGACATATTTCGATACTCGCAAATAAATCAAAACCTACAGGGTACTTCCCGTTGATCTAGAATCATGAAATGTGGCATGAAGCAGGATCTCACAGCACAAGTAAAGGATAAAGTCCGAAAGTCGTTCATTTGTGGTTTTATCACATAAAAAAAATATGCAATTACGAACTTACATTTGCAGTTGGAAAATTGACCGTGGTGTATGTCGATATATAGGAGAACATGTTTTTCAACTACAGCGTTAAGTTTGTTTTTGGGATTCATTCATCCCAACTACGGAACCCTTGATTGTGCGTAGTCTGACACGCACTTGGCCAGTTTTTTTATATTAAAATCGATTACAAAAATCGATTTTTTTAATAATCTTTTATTTTCCAATTATCCTTATCACAGCCAGACATAGACGTTTGTCCCAAGCGGTGTCACCTAGTTTCCATACCTTGTGTCCAGTTATATATGCTTTTATTTGTTTTTTCAGGAACATTTTTGCTTACATTTTTCTGCTATTTAGAAAAATGCGGTTTGGAAGTTCTATAAAAATTTCATGAAAACAAAATAAAGTTTACATTCAATATTTTCAGAAGTTTATAAATATGTTACTTTCCGCTTCATGTAGTGGGAAAAGGTCCGTGAGAAAATGTAGATTTACAAAAGCATTTCTGAAACCAAAAATTTGTTTAACAAACACACCAAAATTTGTTTAGGAAGCTAGCTAGGAATCAGCTGATTCTTGAATGTAATTAAACCTAATAACTGATTGTGTTCTATCTTATCACCTACTGATTACAGAGTGTATCCATTATTGACATTTTTATATTGATGTCAGTATTTATTAGCGCTATACAGCCTCAGGGCACGATTATAAAAACTGCATTGGACAAAATGCTTATCACATCTGTCAACAACCTTGTTTATAAAGAAACCGATAAAAGAAGACACTATAAATTAATAGATACAATTTCCTATAAAAAAAAATACAATGGTATGATGGACCAATGACAGCCTTTTTTTATTTTTATGGGTGGGAAATTATCAAATAACTTCTCCCGCCCTGGGCGGAGCGGTGAAAAGCGATTTCATGGGTTACTCGCGGCTGGCCGACGCGAACCGCGGACTGCCAGACACTGGTACTACTACTGGCAGTCGACAGCACCCAACCGCGGCGCGAACTCGTGCCTACACGCTCCGTCTGACACTTCCCGACATAAACACCATCCAACAAATTCGCGAACGATTTTTCGACACAGTTCCTTAGTTTTCCAACTGATTGTGCTACATTAGTGTTACCGTGCTGTGCTATCGGCAGGTTCGGCGTTGCTAAGGTAAATAAACCGGCACTAATCCGCTAGGAATCGGACGTTGTGTGTTATGTTATCACTTAAGACGGAATTTACTATTGTTTTTAATGTATGCCTGAAATTATTGAAAATTCAGTTTAAGTAAAATGTTTTTTGATAAATGAAATTAACAATTTCATTCATGATACGCCGATTATGGTTACCTGAAATTCGTTGTAGTTTCTTATTGCCTACAGTTTTTCAGAAGAGAAAAATTAGAATTCACCGTAGTTGTGAAAGTAATCTGAAACATTAAATTAAAATACTGAATATTTTTCAGTCATGAAACTTTAACTCATTATTCAAAAATTTTAAACTTGACTCAGAATAGCACGTATTTCTCTAATAAATCTCAGAACAATTAGAACTAAAAACGATACCAATTAAATATCCTAAAAAATTCGAACTCATTAAAACACGCGAAAACGATGAAAATAACTATGTTTATTGAACAAATCGGCAGCTATTATTAGCATACCCAAGAGCCGCTAACAACAAGTTAGCGGCGTGACCACCTGTTACAGACATCTTGGTGAAAGACGGTATACAATACTACAAGAAGTAATGGAGATTGTGTAAGCAAATATGACAAGCATTATCTTTGGGGGATTCTTTCCTTAGTGCTGTGGCGACGGAGATGTTCGGTGTGGTAGTCTCGCATTATCTATAAGTGGCAGCTGTTGAGGAAAGGATACCTTCAAAAGATAAAGGGATGTCTTTGCGGTTGTGAGAAATGGGTTCTGTTCTTTTTGAAAGGTTCTTAACCGGCAGAGGATGACAAAAAATTGTGGAGCGGAGATTCATTAAAAATCTTCGTTTGGTGAATTTGCTCTGAATCTTTTGAAATTCAAATTGAAACTCGCGACTACTGTAGGGCATTACACTTCTTGTATTTTTACAGGGAACAAGTCACATGCGACTTTATTTTCGTAAGATTCCATATTTCTGTCGCTAAAAACTTTATTTACATTTTACATACTGCCTCAATAAATTTGCTGAAGTAGTCAAAAAATAATAGGCCCGTTTTGACATTTAACTTGATCATTGATAAATCGATTCAAGTTAAATGTCAAAACGAGCCTATTATTTTTTGACAAGTATAAGTTCTTATATTTCCGACTCCTTGATATTTTCGGCACATGACGTTGATTACATCATAGTCTTGTTATCATATCAAGTTCTTCAGCAAAATAATTCAGAAGATATATTATGCAAGCAAATATGATAATCAGAAACTATAAAGATATGCTGGAATTTTAATAAAAACGATTCACAAGGTGCTTCCACCGTTAATTTTTTTTAAATTTAATTATCATATAATCAAAGAACACAGGATTAAATAATAGATAGCAATCAAAAACCACTAATTGTGCATTGGCTTGTCAAAAATATTTGTATGTTTAGTGTTTATGCACGGCATTCGCGTTATATCATAAAAAATTTTAAAGTTCTATTACCAACAAAATACACGTTGCTATTAAAACTATTAATTAGAAATAAGTAAGTCTGTAATTGTAGAAGTAAATGCAAAATACGGAGAGTTTGAGCAGCAAAATGCCCGCATGAATGAGACGAATCGATCGATTCAATACTTGATTCGCAAGAACCGGTAGGTACAGGAATTTTACAGGTATGATGCCAAATTAGTACAACCGAATACGTTTGCGGATTCTCATGGCAAGATTTACCAACTTATACAGATATTTCTAAGTTTACTCAGTCAGGGAACTAGAAATGTTTTATTATGTAAGCATTTGCTAACTTAAAAAACACTGGATAGTTATTCATTAAAATTTCATAACACTGCAGTTTAAGACATGCTCCCTGTAAGGGCACTGTTTGGGCGAATGTTTCTTATCAAATGATTAAATTACATAATTTATTAATGATAGAGACAAAAAGTAATTTCATAATTACTACATTCTAAATACAAATTATTGCTACTACTAAAACATTAAAAGTAAAATAAAATTTGATTTTTTTTTTCAAAAATCTACTACTGGCGCAGTCGCTTAATTTTTCGGGCGACTTAAAAATGCAATATATTGTTGTTATAACAGTAAAATATTTCTGTACGTTCTGCACCGGTTTCTGGCTTGTATCGACATTTTTATTTTCATGTCATTTTCTTGAGTGCTCTCAATTTTGTGATGTTTGGCCGTGACTTTGACTACGTTAATACTGAAAGGCATTGCAATATTCTCAGAATCGGAATCTGAAGTAGGTACATTTTCTTTGGCAGCTAGATTTTAGGACATGAATGTTGATAGATCTGGGAGCCTAAAATGGACGCCTAGCAGAATCATAATATGATCTGCGTACAATTCATACATCCCGCATTTCATCTGTTTAACAGCTGATATTTGACATTAGACTTCACTATATCAATTAATAATTTGTGGACCATTTTACGGAACTCCATACATACTGTCAAACAGGTGAATTGCGGGATATGAATTGCACGCAGTTTCATATTATGATTCTGCCAAAGCGTCCATTTTAGGCCCCCTGATGTCTTAAAGATTAACCATGACCTAGTAGTCATTTTCAATCTTCATATAAATTGTAATCAAAACTATTAAGGAATTGCTGCTTAATTGGTTGAGTTATTAACTTGGAGACATAAAGACGAGATCGCATAGACCGTTTTAACGGACGATCTTTGAGATGCTGTTGAAAACACTCATAATAAATGAAGAGAGAGGTAAAAGCATACTTTCTTAAAAAATTGCTTCTGGCCATCTGCAAAACTCTAAAATAACATTTTAAGACACTCTTGGGAGGAAAAGCTTTTACCACTTTTCTGAGACATTTTATATATTCTACAAGGATTTTCAAAGTTGAATTTCTTAACGTTAAGGTAAAGGAGTTCGCTCAGACAGTGATGTCATGTGTTATGTATTGTCAGTTGTGTGAATATGTAAATATGTATCATTGTGTAAACAGATCGCAATCTCCATGTGAGTACTTGTTTCAACAATTTAGTCTAGTTACAGTTTAGTTCCGAGGCCATAATAATGAAGGATGTGTCTAGTCTCTTGGTATAGTATTATTGTTTGTAACTTTTGGAAACAATTATTTAACTATCTCGGGTTTACTCGTTTAAGAATTATGAAAATCGCTGAAGTAAATGTGTCATGAAATAATATGTAATTATTACACGACTCAGAAGAGCTACCAATTATTGTATGCTATGAATAGACCTTGTTTTATACTTTTGTCCTATGACATCACGTCAATGAGACTTCCTTGACATTAACATAAAATAAAAAGAGTAAAGTGAGTTTTCAAAGTATTATTCAGGTAAAAAATAAACGAATTCCAATCTGATTCAATTCCGCACTTTTATACTATTTGCACCATTTTTCAATGCCAAATGATTCAATGCCAGAATGCCAGTGCAAACTGAGTGTGCAAACAGAAACTTGGCACGATTTTAACGAGAGCATTATTAATTGTGATAACACTTTGAGAAAGTCTGGAGCAACTAAATGGAACAGTATTATTATAACAATCTAATAATAAAACCATCCGAGTGGAAATAATTGCGAATGCAAGTGAAAATATTAAGAGGCAGTAGCATGCGTAGTTCATACAAACGTAATACCAAAATAATTTGTAAATGAAACATATTCTTAAGGTAGTGTGTATTTATTTCGATTGGATTTCAGAATACCTATGTTCCCAAGTATATATTTTGAAAGGACAATGATTTAAAGACGCGTTATGAGGAATTTAAAATGTCTATAGAAAACTCATTTTTCTCATAACTCTTGTTTATATCAGTGTCCATTCAAAATATGTATTTGGGAACCTACATAATCTGTATTCCAATCGGAATAAAGACACACTACCTTATGAATATTATGTTTGATTTACAAATTATTTTGGTATTATTTGTATGAACTACGCATCCATCGCCGGCCTCTTAATAATGGAAATGAGTACCTGAATGGTATGGGTAAAGTAGAGCAGTTAAGCGCAGTAAAACTAAAAGGCAGGAAATATGAACTGAAAGTGAAAGTCGCTAAAGACACTAAAACAGAGAAAACAGTGTTTCTAGGATTTATTATTATAATGCATAATGAAAAGACGACTAAACTAAAATCTTTGAGTCTCTCATATCACAAAATTATATAGCAATCAAAACCTTTAAATTCCTTCTCAGAATCAGGTTTAAGATAATTTATTACTATTCAACAACTCACTTACAATACAACCTTTTGTTTAAATTCCAAGACGATTGTCAGAATTAAATCAGTGGGTTCTTATATTTTGATTTTTAAAGCCATATTCGGTTATCATTAGCTTTTCATGATTTATCGGTGTGGTACTTATGTTATCTTCATTTTGATGATCGGCAGAACAGATGGCCATTATAACTCATCTTGTTTTAACTTTATTGGTTTATAATATAAACAAGTTTGTTGTTGAGCTCTAACGCTGAAGGATTAAATATGATTGGAGTTTATAAGCACGATACTATGTCTTGAGAGTCAAAGAGGAATGTTTATGATCCACGATTAAATAATTTGTTCTTCGCGGATGTTAGGAAGAAATATTTTTATGATTTGTGTCTAGTGCAATTTTAAAATTGCAACTTTTGTGTCGTCCATCACTAGTGGGTGGATCTCAGATCTAAATACCTACAATATCGATTTATTGTCAATATTTTCATTGATGTTGATGTTAATTTCAACAACGATAGTTTTAGTTTTGGCAAACTCATTTTCCTTGTAAACCTAGCCTATCCAGTTCAAAGGTGCAAATGCAGCCACCTAAAATTACAAAATTAGGTCATGCTACTAAAATTGATTGATCGTGTTCCCGAGGTGCTTTGTTTCAAAATTTAGAGCCTCCATTTTGCGTCATGTTGTGTTTTCTCTTCTTCTGATGATGTTATGATCCGACCAACGTTTTGCGCAGTAAAAATGAGGGACTCCACAATATTGTGACATTCGCGCACATTAATCTTTGTGTTGGCAATGACACAAGAATCTATTGCATCATATCGCGTAACTAATAGTAGTAACTATATTGGCGAGACTACTATTACTGAATAACGTCTACAAAGTGTATTGACTTGGTCTTCTAGTTTTCGTGCATGTATTTAATGTAACTCTCTTTTTGGTTGAAAGTTTTAGAAGCAAGGATTTTTGGTTGAAAGTTTTAGGTGCAAAGATTTTTGCATGAAAGTGTTTCATGCAAGCCAACAACCTAACATAGTTGGGACAATTTTAAAAATAATGTTGCATTTGAAAGTGATGTGTTGTAAACTTCCGTACCTATGCACCAGAGGTTTTCTAAAAACTGTGGCATAGATTCAATGCGCAAAATATTTTATAAATAAGAACACGTTCCAGTCTGTTTGTAAAATAATTGAACAATATTTTAACAACTTTACTGAGAAAAATGAGACATATAAAGATTATGATCACAGTTGACAGTTGACACCAGCAAATTAATAAGGCATTTGCATGCTGTAATGAGTAATTATTTCAGCTTAAATGTTGCAAAACGACGGATTATAAACCAATTTTCGCATACACATCGGCTGAAGTTCGAAGAATTAATTATTCGCGAGATTTTAACGGTGCAAAATATTACCGTCGACTCAGAACATAGTGGATTCTTCGAATAATTAAGACATATTCGTGCGTACGTCAAAAGTGCGAGAAATTGATAATAAACGATTTTGTTTGTTGAAACGATCACGGAATGGTACCGTTCAAGTGTGCAGTAATTTAAATAGAAAATATTTACCGCATAATTACCTAGTGAACAATATGTATGTGGCTTGATTATGCGCAAAATTTCCCGTATTGTTTTGTATTGGTGTTAATAATTATTAACGGCAGTAAATATTAAGCATAAATATAAAGTAATAACCTTTTCTAGCTCTCCAACTGTCGCAGGATACAACACCACTGATTTTTAAAGATTTTTGACTTGGTAGTCACAAATCTTTTTATCTTTTTATTCTTTTTTTTTCTTGACTGGTCATAAACCTTATTGTAAATTATGTACCTAGTTTCTTTTGCCTTGGCATAAAAGTAGAATATTATTGACCCGCTACAGACATTTTCATAATAATTACAGAAATTGAACTCTGAACTAATTAATAGAAAGCAAATAACCAAAACAATGAAATCGATAACCACACCGTACCTTTGAGGAATATTAAATTTTAACCCTCGAATATTCTATTAACCACAAGCAAACAATAGGCTGGTACTTACGAAAGCTAAATTAATAATTAACTGAGATATAACCAACAATATTGGTTACATTTTAATGAAGGGAATCTGTGTCGTCAATGTTATTTTTTTGAACTATGTAATTGACTAAATAAACCTTCCGTGTAATGTAAGAGAATAAACACTGTGAAGGTTGCATATGTAATTTATGTAAACCTTAGGGTCATATTGTAAAAGTATATTTTAGTTTACAAATAGAAAAAATACTTAATGGAAATGTTGATCTGTTCTTTTTTCATCTCTTTCACTCTTTTGGCCTAGAATGCCTGACTATTCGGAAAATGCTTCATAGACCTACCAGACCGTTATTTCTTTATTTTACCTGTCTCGGTCAGCTCTTCATGAATATACTTGTTTATCAGTGCTTCAAGCACACTCAAACAACGCCGTTTCATCCATTGCGTGATTCAGGCCTATTTGTCCCTGGCCTGATACATTCTGCAAACACATTCCTACCAATCCACTAAAGCTACTAAGTTATGTACTTAGCAAAAACTCGTTGGTCGGAAAACCAAACAAAATTGCAATTCTTTGGAGTCAAACTCCAGCAGGCTTAGCACGAGAACCCTCTCTACGCGTTTTGTCGACGGAAGAATAGACAAAAATGACGTTTCAGTGTAGACAACAGAAAGTTTTCTACTGTCTGTAGCACGGCGATTACAAAATCAAATGTGAAGAGACTTGTCTTCTCTACCCTAGACAACTGTCTACAACGTCGAGCACGACGTACAATCTTTCTCCGATATTGACAGCTTGGTATAGAAACCTTTCTTCCGAAATAGTCTACATATAAAATGACCTAGACAACGATTAGTTAGTTGTTTTTTCGTTAATTCGAGTAATTTTAGGCGGTGTTTTTTTACTTTTATCATATATTAAGCTGAAATTAACATGTTGGTTTCAAATTGCGCTTTTTATTTAAGTTTTTTTATAGAAAAACTTCAGCGAAGATGGGAAAGAAATACTATTAGAGAGCTTGCTTTGCTTGTTTGGGAGCCTTTGATCTCACGGGAAGTGAGTTCTGTAGAATTATAAAATAAGCAAGGAGATAGTGCAATCAATGTTTATGCGAAGAACTCGGCTAGGACCTGTCGCCCAAAATAAATAATAGATTTTTGGAATTAACAGTAAAATAAGAACAATATTATAAGTATCCAACAGTTTTTACACTATGTTGTCCCTTAACTTTGATTTATTAGATACCTACATTCACAGGGAATATAAAACATCTGATTATGAGCCAAAATCTCCTCATTGAACACTAAATTATTTATTTATGAAGTTCTAGCCGCCGCCCGCGGCCTCGCCCGCGTTGCATTAAGGCTTCTAAATACTGGCGCGACACAAAGGCCCCGCACGTCGCGTGACGAGCGGTGCCTTTGTGTCGCGTCGCGAGTCGCGCTGGTCTGTAGAAGCCTTTACTATGTAGTGATTATTATTTTCATTTACTAAATCTTACACACTCAGTTTTAAATGGAGCATTTACCTACTAATAAATAAAATATCGATAAACAACAACACAATAACAATGTAAGTACCTAGTAAAAACAAGGGCTCCCGCAGACAGGCGCGACCTGATAGCGCGACCCGCCAGTCTGCAGTACCCTTAAAGGAGACTTCTTGCGTGACGCCATCAAAATAGTATAATTATGGCTCTTTATTTAAATAATGCCTGTACATTATATGCAATTACCAATATTATATAGTGACGCCACAAAACTTAGTGGCGCCACAGCCAATGATGTATTACCTATAATACGTCATTGGCTACAGCCATTTAACAATATTTTTAAAAGGGAGATGCGCTAAGGTAGCCCGTGAAATTCAAATTTTATTACGTTTTTTGCAATTTGCAGGTCAGTAACACGTTATAAGTTGATTTAAATATGATTCGCGGCCGTAAAAAATATTGCTTTACAGAATTATAATCATTAGAATCGGCAAAAAACTAACTCTCTTCAAAAAATCCTTAGAATTCAAAAAACGTTCGAAAATTTGAATTTCGCGGGCTACACAGCGCATGCCCCTTGACCATTTGCGTTTTGTAATTGAAGAAATATTCGTTAAAAACACTTTGCTTCATAGATTTGTTTGAGAACGAAACGCAAAAGTACGGTAAAATTGGGTAGTAATACACACCACTAGCGAATACCCCGTTGCTATGGACAAGTCACTGTCTACGAAGAAACCCGAGTCTAGGTGTGTCCTCGTGCTCGCGAAGAAGAGATTACGAGAAGTGTAGACAAGCGATGTCTATTCTATAGTAGAGTAGAGATCGAAAACGCCATGCTAAGCCTGCAGGGCAAAGTTTATGTGAATTTGCCTTATTTTTAGTCTGAGGATGAACACTTAGGTCAGCATAATGTATGAATGTAACGAAGATCTTAGCGAACTTGAAAATAATTATGTCAAATCCAAAAACTTCTAACATATCCTTTTTGAACGAAAAAAAAATGCAAGCACTGCAGATCCCTGCCAGGGTTCCGGGTTTATCCGAAAGGGATATCGTGGCCCTGGCACACAGGCAACTGAAGGAACACGGGTGGGTTTTAGTCAGTAAAAGTCTAACACGCCCCGCCCGCAGCGGGAGAAGTTATTTGACACTTCTGACGTTTTGCATCGTTCTCACATGTTTAACTTCATTATGAATGATGTAACCTTAGGATGTAACCAATATTATGTATCAATATTTTATTTAAAAGAGTGGAGTTTCTTGTCCGTTCTTCTCCATAGGAACCTACTATTTGGAATGGGCAACTAGCTTCATATTTGTAACTGTGACAATTCAAAAGTGCCTGTCAATGGTTTAATTGATATAAATGCTTTGAGTTTGAGTTTGATAATTTCCCACAAAAAAAAAAAGGCACTGCAGATCGCGAAAGAAAAACTTATAAAAATGCATGTAACAATATTATCAAACATGACATATCACTTAGTAACACTCAAACTTATCATATCGGAACTTGTCAAACGATCAACTGATATTTTCATAGAAATCTGATTATATAACACTTGAGGTAGGACCATCCTCTCATGTTGTTATGTTGGTATGTCAGCGTTATTTTTAGATCAAGGTTGTCTGATAAAAAGATGAAAGTATATCCTGTGACTGCTGATAATATATGTTATCGATTGATAGGTCCTTGCATTGAAATAGCATGTACTATCTCATCCCGGGAGTAGAGTAGAACATGTGGAGGGGATTACATAAATACAGGGATTAAAAAGGTTCCTAAAATACCGATAAAATACCGGTATTTAGTGGTTCCGATACTAGAATCCGAACTGGAACAGGAACCTAAATTGGAACCTTTAAGAACCATTATTTTGCCGGTTCTTCTTCAAATCGGGTCTGAACGAGTTCATACAATGCCGCTAAACGTTTTATTTCAATATTGGTAGTATGTTTTTTGGGCATGTCACAGAAATACCTAATGAACTTGGTAGTTCATAAGGTATTTCTGTAACATTTGATGGTTTTCTTTTAAAACCTTTTTTGCTTTTTGTAAAAGACTTTATTAGCTTTAGAAATTTGTACAAATTATCAATGCGAATATACCTACTTAATAAAAATACTTTATTTATGATTACAAAATAGTTAAGTATTTCATAACCCACCTCACGATGGCCACAATGTTTTATCTCACTCTCTTTTAAAAAAAAAAATTGTGGAGTAGGATATCTCCAAAAGAAGGAATTTTTATTTTGAAACGATTTTAGTAACACACATTTAACATAATAACAACCCAATAACCGGTATATTGGAACCATTATTTGGAACCGGTACTTTGGAACCAGAACCAAACCGGAACCGTACCGAAAAGAAGAACCTTTTTAAGAACCGAAATGAAGAACCGGAACCCAAATTCATACCGGTTTTCAGTCCACTCATCTGATGGTATCCGCTTTCATTTCCGACCTAACTATGAACCTGGGGATGAAGTTATCCGGAAGAGAACCGGAGTTACCGACATAGCCTGCAGAGTAAGCAAGCTGAAGTGGCAGTGGGCTGGCCATGTTTGTCGAAGGACCGATGGCCGGTGGAGCAGATGAGTCCTGGAGTGGAGACCGTGTATCGGCAAGCGTAGTGTAGGACGCCCCTCAGCTAGATGGACCGACGACCTTAAAAAGGCGGCTGGGACAGACTGGATGCGGAAGGTGGAGGACAGAGTGTTGTGGCGCAGCCTGGGAGAGGCCTATGTCCAGCAGTGGACTGCTATAGGCTGAATTGATGAACCTGACTTTTTGAGTGATATCATTTATTTAGTATGGGGGGGGACTTCATTGCTAGTTTTCCCTCTCTTGGAATAGCCTATTTCCAACACTAGTGTTAAAGAAACATGTACATCAATACTAGTCTCGACTTTATAGTCTGTGGCGTCACATAAATTGGAAGAATTTAGTAAAAACAAACACATCCTTATGCGGGTGTGCTGTCATCTGTAACAATCTTCATTAAGTTCATAGCAATTTATTGGTTTTACAACATAGGGTCCATGTTCATATAACTATATAGCATGGAATGTTTGGGTCGGGTGGGACTCATCATCTTCGGACGAGGCAATAACTTCGTATAATACCGTCGAACTTCACTTAAAGGTAAGTTCGAGCTATCTTTTCAAACATCCTTGAAAGTTATCCATTATTTCCTAAACGTACTCTATTGGATATACAATACTGTTATTGGCGACTGTTGTCAACCGTTTTGTGCAATCTGTTCCAAGCGTAGGTGACCGTCCACAAGACCAACCGACCCTGAACTATTACTTATTAGGGCGGAGTTCACAGACTTTATCATATGAACAACTGATGAAATCATTTTGAATGTTCACCACACGATAACCAATGTTTACAGCCCTTAAACAGCCGATCTTTTTAACCGAGCTCGACAGCAACGGTTAACCGTCCATTAATACCACATGTTGAAATTTGCTGTGACTTTACAATACAATACACAGTACAATACTGTGTTTTTGTGAATAGTTAAACATGCAGTCAGTGTTCAATGTATTAATTGATAACTATCAAGATCACCTAGGCCTTCTTGAAAATGTAGAAGATATAGAGACCAGAACAAGGCGACCTAGAGTATTTCAAGTGCGTCGTAATTATTACGAAGAATTTATTGAGGAATCTTTTATAATTGGGAATCAAACGAGCTTACCGCATAAGCGAAGTCTTGATTCTAATTTTATGAACAGCGATCTGAAATATAATTAATTAAACAGAGTAGTGTTCCTTACACACACGTATTAACATCGCATTTTTAGAGATAAAATTGGATGGATTATTATCTCAGCGTTGGCAAGTGGCAACAGAGGAACAGGCTCTGTTTTCTGTACAGAGTAGTTCCGCATACTTACATTCACTAGAGTTTCCTGAAAGGATAAGTGAATTAGGTAGACTGATTATTGCAGCGTTGGGGTTGTTCGCTAGTGGCGGGTGGGTGATTATATTTCAGATCGCCGTTCATAAAATTAGAATCAATACTTCGCTTAAGAGGTAAGCTCGTTTGATTCCCAATTTTATTTCACGGCGATCTGAAATATAATTAATTAAACAGAGTAGATGTTTAGAGTTGTTTGCAATAATTCAGGTTTACTTAATAAATAAATTATCTGGTTATAAATATTCTGGTTTGTTAAGTAGGTACTTTTTATTTTTGTTCATTAGCGTTACTTTGTTAGGAATTAGCATTCCTATTTTATATAATTATTATTCCTATTCCTGGCTATAATTGTTAGTCAGCAATGAGGCATAATCAACAGCGAGAAAACCCACATTGTGTTTGTCTCAATTGATGTCAACTTTAAGTTGAGCTGTTGTATTTGTTGTACTGTGAGAGGTAAAGGATTAATATTACTTTAACTTACTATTTCGCTTATCGTAACTTACGGTTATAATGAAGTATTTGTTTTATTAGTCCACAGAGTCGACATTAGAGCCAAAACGGCAGCCAACTTTTTATTTTTTTAATTTTTTTTTGTTGTTGTAAGTTTAGTAAAGTTTGTTCTTATGTGAGATTGAATACTTTTGAATATTTCCGTGACTGAGAATAGCAGCCGTAGATGTGTCCATAAGCTTTAACGTTCACTTATTTAGGATTCAGTGTGGAACTTACTGCGTGAGATTGCAATAAGCTCATGAACTCTATTATTACGTTTAATTGCGTATAATAATATGTGTTTTAGTCACTGAGGTAAGAAGCTCTATTTTTTTTTGTTTGTTTGCGTTGTATAAGTGTTGGAAAAGCTTTTGACTTGATCAGTTTTAAGTTTTGTAAGCACCATTTACATAATAGAATTAAAAAAAAATATATATTTCTTAATTTATAGTGAAACCACTTACTTCAAGTACTTATGATCAAATGGATCATATCTTCCATATGATTTTCATACGTTCTGCTAGCAAATAGTCAATTATTACTTGACAAGTTGAGAGCTAATCGAAAAGATTAGTTTCATCTATGGGGCATAAAATTGAGATATATGGATTAAGTGAGGAAGTTGTATAATTAGTTGTGTTCACTGAACAATGTGCTTAAGAATGAAGAAATTTTTAGGTACTTTTGTTCATGGTGCCTGCATTGATTGTATGGTATACCTGACCTTGTTCATGTTCTAATCACAATCCATCAATACTTTATTCTCACAAAGTGCCGCCCCTCCCTTTGTTTCCTTGACAATTTTACTTTAGTGTTGTGATTATCATTGTTATCTAGGTACTGCTAAATGTGTAGTCTAGTACTTAGTTGGAATGGTTAAATGTATAATTAGACATTTTGATTTTATAGCCTTTGAATAAGATCACCCATCTCTGTCCGGCCCTAAATACGGGCGTAATGTTATGTAAATAAACTTTTACTTTTGTTTTAATCTATGCATTTCAAGGCACTTGTTTCAAGTAAGCATTACCTTTTTTTTTTTTTTTTTGGGTGGGAAATTATCAAATAACTTCTCCCGCTCTGGGCGGAGCGGGAGGGCGTGTCAGACTTTTACTGACTAAAACCCACCCGTATTCCTTCATTTGCCTATGTGCAATACGGGCGTAATGTTATGTAAATAAACTTTTACTTTTGTTTTAATCTATGCATTTCAAGGCACTTGTTTCAAGTAAGCATTACCTACAGTTCACTTATTATAATTGTTAGGTGTTAGATCTCCATGGTTAATTTTCGGGCGATTTTCGATTTGTACACGTAAATTGGTGTCTGTCTAAAGGTACTTATTATGTCGGTCTTGATATTTTGACGAATAAATAATCAGGGTGGGTTAGTAGGAAATCTCGTTTCGGTAGCTAAGACTCACTCACTACCTACCTAAGACGACTCACACTCGGTCACTCTCTACTGGTAATTTAGTCAATACTCCCTTTATTTGTAACCTATCTGGTCATAGGAAGAATCCTGCAGGTACCTATAGGATGAAATCATATAAGTAGATACCTATCTATTTTGATATGTTAAAAAATAATTGCATAGTGGCAGTATGAAGTAATAGGGTTATATCTGGGAGCTCTGTAATTTTCTGTCAATTAAGTACCTATAATGGAATTCTCGCTGCCCCAGGAGGGGTTAAGTACCAGTTTTAGGTTCAGAATGAAACTGAATTTTCTATTTTGTTAGGGTCTAAAAATGTACAAATTCATTGTAAATCTGTACTTAATGCATTTTAATTCATCTCGGTTTTTACTAGCTGAAATGGTATTCAGAAGTTGAGATATTGAATTTTGATAGGTATCAAATAGTTTATCGTATCTTTGTACCCACAGCCGATAACAGGGTCAGTGGTCTGCAGCTGTTTTTTTCAGCATAGCATAATGGTTGTTGCATTCCAGTATCAATCTTGTCAATATTGTCATTTAGGAGTGTAGCTATAAGCTGGATTGTTGTTAAGGTCCACCAACAACATTAATCTTTGTTTTCCATATTGATTGATTTCTGTACCCAGTTGTAGGATGTTTTATTTCTTATTTACTATCGTATAACAAGTCAACTCCTGTTGTGCTTTTTAGGTACATTTTCTCAAAAGGACTGGTAAGTTTCTCTATTATCATAATAATAATATCAAAGAAATCATTCTAAATAGATAATATAAAAAAACAGATTGATAGCGTTATATAACAAGAGTGAATGTCTTGTGGGTTTAATATGTATTAATTAATTATTATTGTTTGTGGCTATAAGATTATATACCCAAGTGTGTTATTGTATCTATTTGTTTTTAAATAGAATAAGTTAGCATTCATGTCAATTTTAGAAGCAATATTAGTTTAATTCTGGTTTTAATTTGGTAGTATTATATTATTATTTATTTATATTTTAATTATTTTTTAAGTTGGCAGGTGTTTTTTGTTGCATCAGCCGAGTCAATCCACAGTTTGTGTTTGTATTATGTTCTTCATGAGCATAAGGTCAGTCATTGCTGTCCCTATGATAGAGGTAACCAGTCCACCCTGTTTATGTCAATCCCTTGTTCCCTCAGTTTAAAGGAATCTGAAAGTACGGCTTTTACCTTATAGATAATTAAGGGAGCATTGAATAATACTTTGTATGGTCTTGGTTCATTTAAGTTGCATTTAAGGAAATTTCCATAGATATCTGAAGCATTTGTTGTCTGCCGTTGTATCACAGAATCATTTTAACGTATCCTGTACTTATAGTTTTTGAATGTACGAGTGTAAAAATTACACAATTTTGCTTTATATATAGTTTACAAAATAGGTATCATTTGTATGTCAGGATAATTAAGCCACCTAGGTGGCTGATAAAAAGTAACCTGTTGAGGCAAGGTGTGCTTCCATAGTATTGTCCTTGATGCGAGAGCTAGGTCATATAGTGTTGGGATAACATGCTATGAGCATATTATGAGTATTTTATATTCAATGATAACAAATGCTTTGCGCGTGTATAAACGCACAGGCAGTGTGCAGGGTTGAGTAGGGCTGTCTTGCGGCCTTCATACTCGTAAGTTAAAAGCATATCAAACCCCTTTTATGACAAGAGTCAGTGTGCAGGGTTGAGTAAGGCTGACTCGCAGCGTTCATGCTCTTAAGTTAAAAGCATATGAAACCACCTTTTTATATTTTCTTAACCTTGATCATAGAAATGAGACTTACCTGTTATTACAAGTACATACCCGAGTTAGCTATACGCACTATTAGCTTTTCATCCAGCTAGTAACGGGAAGGTCACACGTTACTGGCGTGTCTCGAACGCACTGAATGTTGTCACGTACACGTAATGTTGATAAACGCATACCAGTTAGCTATGCACAGTAACATCGCTAAGGGCTTCAGAGCCTCTCTGGCAGCTCCTCATCCAGCTAGTATCGTTGAGATAACAATACTGGTGACATCTCGTGTCTCTGGAGAGATAATGCTTTAGAAAATTTGCAGCAACTGGCAATAGGCAGTGTCTACCATAGTACTTATATAAAGCGCTGTCAGTATCACGTACAAGGTGGTCAGTTAAGGCCAGGCTCTCTCGCACATTAAGGTTGTGGGAGGCGTCCGGATCTTGGTTTCAGGGACGGCGGACTTGGGGACGTCCGCCGCCCTCTATCACATTGGACCCGAGGTGGCGGCGCGTAGTGTTCCACGCGCGCCCCTATCAGACATCGCGCGGGGGGGTCAGACACCTCACTGGCGGGCCGGCACTAGCCGGGGATTGCGGAAGTAATAACAGATCCCAAGATCCCCGGTGCAAGTGTGGGAGGGGAACACTGGGGTGGTTTTTAGTCAGTAAGAGTCTGACAGACCCCTCCGCCCGCCCCAGGGCGGAGAACATCCATGAGGTTTTACCACCCCGTGAACAAAAAAAAAAAAAAAAAGGCGTCCGGATCTTGGGTCGGGTTTAGGAGTCTGCCTCTGATGTATTTATCTGCTTTCTGTTGATGTCGTTCATGAACGTCGTGGACTCGTGGCCGTCTCAGGTCTCCACTAACAATGCACTCATTACACTTTCTATCACTTGGCATAATTGACACTTTGTCAAAGATCATCATTTCGGTAAAGAGTACAGTGCTCTTTACCGAAATGATGATCTTTGACAAAGTGTCAACTGACTTATTAAAAATTAACAATTTGACGAGAGAGATTTTTTTCTTGCGATGTCATTTAAGCGCGCGAAAGAAAAAGTGAAGTTTCTGTGTTGCCACTTGCCAACGCTGAGATAATAATCAAACTTAAAAAAAATATATACAAATTTTATCTCTAAAAATGCGATGTTTTAATACGTGTGTAAGGAACACTACTCTGTTTAATTAATTATATTTCAGATCGCCGTGAAATAAAACTAGATTCCGTTTGTCAAAACCTTCTGCACTGAATTTTAAAACCAACTCCGTTAAAATACGCTTCTCATCGCTTGAAAAATTGTTTGTTCTCTTTTTTAGAGCCGCCATTTCTCAAGTAGAACGTAATTTTAGAACTAAACACTTTCACAATACAACACAATAATATTCAACACGGATAGTTTTTAGTGAACATGTTCACGTGCAAAGAAACAATAACAATATTAACATTTGACTTGCGCCTTGACGTTATTAACCATCCAAATTGGACACTACAGGCTAGTTTAGCGTTTCCAATGCGTTCTTGAAGTTCCTCAAGTTGAAAGCATTTTAATTTACGCTACTAAATAAAGATGTCACCAAAACTCGTGTTAACTAAATACAACGACGTGACTTCGCTAATGAGTAGACTTATAGCATTCGTTTATTCACTCTGAGCACATGGTGATTGCCCGATTTCTTAATCACGGTTAAAATATTCCTGGTGAACAGTGAATACTTGACCGGCTGTTTAAATTATGTTTAGGAATTCATCGGCCGATTACTTAAACATTGGTCAAATGACAGTCCGTGAACTCAGCCCTTAGACGTGTCATTGAGAATTCCTTAAGTTTTATGCTATTAGAATCCAATGTTTTCAAAAGACAAACGTTATATTGGGTATGTTGAAACAAAGTACTTTAAAGGCGGAATCAGTAAAATTTAATATTTTTTTTATGCTGTAAAGTTGATATCGGAATCACTATTCAATGTCATGCCTATGAATGATAGGTTGAAAAATGAGGTGATAAGGCAACGGTGCAGTTTAAAAGAACAAGTAGTAACAAAAATTTAAAAGAGTATACTTAGATGGTTTGGTCATGTTGAGAGAATGAGTGAAAGGCGACTAACAAAAGGTATTTATAAAGCAGAGGTGAGTGAAAACGCCGGGAGGGGATGCCCTAGGAGGACATATAGTGACTAAATTGGTGATGTTCTTCAGAAAGGTCAGGTGCGTAGTACTCGCAACCGGCGTGCGTGTATGACCAGATGTATGAACGTAGGCGAAGCAAAAGGTGTATGTAAGGAGCGTAGCAGGTGGCGTTCTATAGTTTCTGTCTACCCCCATGGGAAGAAGGCGTGAGTTTATGTATGTATGTATTCAATGTCATTTAAAAATAAAAAAAGAAGCTAGATGGAGTCGTCATTTCCCATCTGACTGTCCCTGAGAAGAAATGGCGACATAAACTCAAGGCTCAGTGTCTGCAAAGTCTATAAATAGGCAATATGCGTAGTGTGTAGAATCCATTTAAGGCTCGTACAGACTGGTGCGATATCGCGGGTGCGACAAGGGTCGCGCTGCCTGTCGCGCCCGCGATATTACACCAGCCTGTACGAGCCTTTAATTGAAGGCACCCAGTTTGGCCTTGAAAGGAAACAAATAAAATAGAAGAACGAGTTTTTCTAAAAAGTATTATAATAAGAATAGACTGGAATTCTCATTATTTTTAACATTTACAATAAAAAACTCGTTTCATAGATTAGCGTGATATATTTTATTAATTTATAACAAAATAAATTAATTACCATTTTGTATTATTTCTGTTTTTTATTAACCTTTTAGTAACTTTGTGTAAATAGTATAACTAGGAAACCGAATGACATTAATTTGAAATCGCTAATTTACTTAACGTTATTCGAGTTTGAATAAAACGACATTCGAAAATTGACATTCACTACAAACCGTTACATGTACTAGGCTGTCATAAAATACAAAGGGGTAATCCCATCACTAATCCGCAAACTACAATAGTTGAATCATCAAATCCATAACAAACCTATAAACAGTTAGGCAGTGGGCCACCATAATCAGCCCATTTACAAGCAGGTTACTCTTAGTGACGTAATCAAAAGTGACGTCAATACTCAAAAAATCATTCCACCAGCACCGTTAGCTGTCAAAGTAGATAATTGATTTACGACTATTTGCGACATTGACTCGAATCAACTCATTGATGAGTATTTAGTGAAGGTTGGCTTCGCGGTACTGTCGTATGTCCGAGGATAATGATAAAGATGACCCATATTATAATAAATAAAATATTTTTTTTCTACTGCAGTAAATAAATCGATTCTTCAGTGAATTTAGAAAGCATCTCTCGTACTTAAGGTGAATCCACAGCTGTAGCCAGCGAAATTCAATTTTCCTTACGTGTTTTGCAATTTACAGGACTGTGTCCAGGTGTTATCTTGATCAAAATATTTTTTTTTTAATAATATTTTAATGGCCTGGTTGCTGGGGCCTTTTAGCCAAGTCTTTATTTAATTACAAACTTTGTTTAAATATTGATGAAATGAATTATATTCAATGCATGATGATGATATCCCCGCCCGCTCCCCTTGAGGTTCAGTAAAGATGTGGGCACTTTACTGAGACCTCACGCGGACTTCTTGAGTGAACTTGAAGTGATGTTGCACTGTTTTGTTTCATTTGCCTACACTAATGCACGTTCACGAACACTTAATGGTTAATAATCCACCATTATTACACATTAATATTCGGCTAAACACAAATTTTAGAAAATAAAATAAAACTGCTAAACATGTCACTTCACTTTCCCGCCAAGAACCTGATCAAAATATGATTCGCGACTATAACAGATATGTATTTACAGAATTATAAACATTAGAATCATGACATTTCTCTAAGTTAGATTTGTTCCCCAATGTCATGATTTCATGAAAAAGTCATTCCCCCGTAAGAAAAATGTTCAGAATCCAATAGCAGTCTCTTCTCAGCGACATTCAATGTCAAAAACTTTTTAAAATTGTTGTTAAACTATAGGTTTTTTTTACAGATTGAGAATAATCTGCGATCTTAAAAATACGGGATTTTGCCCCCTCGGGTTCCTAGAGAATCAGTGTAGCAATCCTTATCGTTGTCGATCACTCGATAAGTTTAGGATTGATCAATAGCTATCTATTAGATCAAAGTTTTATTTACTAGGTAGGTACCGAAATTCTAGCAAGCAACGCCTTTTTTTTTTTTTTGGGTGGGAAATTATCAAATAACTTCTCCCGCTCTGGGCTGAGCGGGAGGGCGTGTCAGACTTTTACTGACTAAAACCCACCCGTGTTCCTTCCGTTGCCTGTGTGCCGGGGCCACGATATCCCTTTCGGACAAACTCGCAACCCCGGCAGGAACGCCTTGAGTTATTTAATTGTTTCTTTAACACAATTAATAGTATAATAATCTCATTCTTATTATATACCTAAAAATGCCTTTTCTAGGGTTCCGTACCTCAAGAGGAAAAAACGGAACCCTAATTGGATCACTCGTGTGTCTGTCTGTTCGTCTGTAACAGCCGGCTTGCTCCGATCTACTGGACCGATTAAGTTGAAATTTGGTACACATGAATTTTTGTGACCCAAACACGAACGTTTATCGTAAATATGGGATTCACTTTTGGGGGAAAAATTCGAAAACTAAATAAAAAAAGTTTTGCAAATCTTACCGTGTACAATGTTAAGTTTGTTCTTGAGATAAATTCATCCCAACTACGGAACGCTTCATTGTGCATGGTCCGACACGCACTTGGCCGGTTTTTTTTCCGTAATATTCTACAATCTCTATTTTCACTGGAGCAATCGAGTCTGGTCAAACCACGCTGGGGTCGGTGCATTTCATTCATTCATTCATTCATTCCAAGGATTCTCATTCAACATTAGGTCATAGCTGTTGCATATTTATTGTTTAGAGCAGGGCTGTCCAAACTACATACCTTCGCGGGCTAATTAAATTTACTACAAAAGCTGGAGGGCCACAGAAACAAATATTTTCCATTTTCAAGTAAAAACAATACAGGGTAAGTAATCATTTCTTTATAGGTACGTTTATTGCTTCTTCGTTAATTATTTTGACAAAGAATTCTATTATCCAAACTATTTATGTCAAAAACTATTTTCTGATTAATTTAAACTTTAGAACATGCGTCGTGGGCCGCATGAAACCAAGCCGCGGGTCGCATGCGGCCCGCGGCTTGTTTGTGTGGGTTTGTTGGTAAACATTTGTGAAATTGTCACTGCCATTTAAAAAACAAGATGGTGGCTTGTTCCGATTTTGGCCACGCGTGACAAAATATCCATAAAGAATTGTACTCAATAAAACTATCCCATGGAGTGTCATAGACAGTCAAGGCGATTGTACTGCACGTGACGATTTCAATTGAATTTCTGAGTAACATCAATTGATTGGTTGACCCAGTCAATTGGTGACGCGACACCGCTGTCGAGAAATGAGACTGTAATTATGATATATGATTATGATACTTGTTTATTGAGATTTTATCAACTCATACTTTAAGTAGGTAACAACACTAACTGCGGTCGTTGACCCCAAAAAAAACATCGATTTGTTTTTATTTTATCGTGTTTCGATGCGTTACCTGTGCTCAATAATGGCAAAGTAAATGCCAGGCAATTGCCTGACACTTACAATAATAATAATTATTATTACGTACGCGCCAATGAACATGCAGCAGCTAGTGACGTAACTAAATATGTATGTTCATCTCTTTCTAACAACAGATATCGGTATAGGTCTTTCCTTTTCTTCACGCGCTGTATGATTGTATGCAAGTATGTAGCTACAATCATGGCTTACGCTGTTTTTTAGTGCACTAATGTTCGTGTATGACGTGTCTATTTATAATAATGTCATTGGTTTCTGGTATCGATTTTGACCCTGTATGAGTAAGTAAGTAAATAAGAGATGACAGATGACATAGCACAATAACAAAACAGTTCCAAATGGAAGTCCCCAAGTGTGTGATAAACACAGCCACACGCACAATGAAACCCACATACAAATAAAAATAAAATCTAACAGCTCCCATTAATTTCATAGAAATCCCTTCTCGTGTTTCAATACCAACAATATTGCAATACAACACCCTAGAGAGTGGGCCATTCAACAGTGGGCCATTAGCCGCCAATGTCCCGCTTATATTGACATCCGGACCTCTTCCACTAACAGATGTTGCTGTCCCTGCAAACGGTGCAATTGGGTAGGTAAAGTAAAAATTAACCTATGCCGATTCCAAAACCATTTCGAGATTTTAAGCTTCTAAGACTTATTTTTATATTAATAGGTCTTAAAACTATAAGATCGTGTTTATTTTCACAAAAATACTTAAAATAACTTGGAAACCGAATTGGAAATTTCAGTGCCTCTTGTAATTAAATTGTTCTTTAGGTGTCAAGTGTCATGCCAACGTCAAATTTACATGAAGCACTTATTATTATTCTATTCAGATAGGTAATTATGTAAATAGTGTAGTTTTTCACCAGCGGCGGACAGTACAAGCCAAATCATATCGATGTATCGCTTCAGGAAAATTTAACTTACGTTAAAATGATCTTCACAATAAAACAGTCGCCGCCCAGACTTGTACTAAACATTTACTTCCTCGCACCATTTCCTTTTTAAGGTTTCTTTTACTAACAATCAATTTGTGTCGGCTATTTGTTGTGGTGTTTATACTTGACGGTATGAAGAACTTAGCAGAAGTAGTCTTTGAATCCATTCATTTTATTAATATGCCATAACTGTAAACTAAAGTACGGAAGTCGCTAAAGTATGAAATGTAAACTAATTAATTGTCAAATTTGACAGTTTGACTTTACTGAATTTTGATTTTAAATAAGTGTTAAACATGGCAAAGATCCTAAGCTATTCAGGTACTAGTGACGTCAGAACGAACAAAACTTAAAAAAAAAAAAAAATAACTACAGCTTGTAAAAACAAAAAGATGAAATTATGTGTTTTAAATACTCTTATCATTAAAATTAAAATATAAAAAACATACCTGAAAAATACTTTACATACCTTTGTGCGTCGTGAGCGATTAAGTTTATCGCGTGACTTTGATAATTTCTCCTTTTTGCTGGGTGTAGTTGTGTTTGTATATCTTTTAGAGTGTAGAATATATCCAGATGCTTAAACCATGATATAGGTATTTTAATCCTAGCTATGTATTGTTTTTGTAAAACGATTTCACATGATATTGAAGAAAGTTATCTACCGTAATCAAATTGTGCTAAATAAAAAAATCTCTTAAATGGACAGTCACGAATAAAATGCAAGAACACAAAGAACCTTAATCCTTAGATAAACCTTAAGAATTAGTGATGGTGATGACAGTTCAGATATAGCACGTGCTATCCGACTCGTTACTCCAATAACGTGAATTTCTATTGTTAATTTAGCCAAACAATCGCCCCTCTAAAGCCATTAGCTGCAAATTTAATCCGCGTCAACAAAACTGCTGCAACTATTTGTTGCCAAATGTTGGCCGTATTGCCATTAGCACCCTCTGAAACAGATGTCCCTTTCACTAATGAAATCATTAAGAATGAAATAGAACTCTGTAACATGCAGTGAACAAGGTAGTGATCAATGTTAAGAGCGTTTACGACGTACGGCATTTCATACAAACTTTCAAACAAGGGCTTGAAAGTTTGTATGAAATGCCGTACGTCGTCGTAAACGCTTACCGCCATAATACAAAACAAGATTTATATTTTGACATGGCTTAAACCATGAAGCCATTTTTGTAATAAGAACGTAAAAGTGATTGAAATACCGGTCTTTATACAAAACTGAAAACTTAGTTCGGTACTAAGTTGTCAGTTTTGTGTTTAGGAACTTTACCATAGTCGGAATAAAGTTCGAAATTCAATAATGACTCCATATTTTAAAGCTGGGTCTGAAGATAAACCTTGTTTTGTAATAAATTGCATATGTCTTTCTTGTCTATGCTTAACATTTACCCAAACGCAGACTACCTTAGCATCGTTCGTATGGTAACTTCGTATCAGTCCAAATGCAATCGTGCTTGATGTCTTACCAACATTGATTGTTAAAACTAACACAGACGGTTGTCTTTTCACCAATATATTTACTCTGTACCCATAGAGTGGTACTCATCAGCATCACACTTTGATTCTTGAATGAATTTCGGCTGGAATATTATTTTGATAATAGGCCTTAACTGGTCCTTCCAAATTCAAAGGCCCTTTACCGAATCCGTTTTGTAACTTTAGCCACAGAGCATTAGTATCTCATGCTGTCAATTTAGTTAAAGAGTCATCCTACAAATCATTATCTTCGGTTTCCATTCGCGCGATCTGACAATTTGCCGCCAACTGTCACCAATACCAGCACATGGCAGGACATCTGTCCTGTCTATTGTACATAAATCACGCAGTTCCGATCAGCTGCCAGTGTGAACTTGACACGCAAACCTTTTTTGTTTACATTTTGTCTATGTGTAGAGTTGTATTTGTTTTTTCTATCTATCGGTTCCATAATGTCGGATCTGTGAAAATGTTGTATTGCCATTACTCTTAAAGGCGCTGACAAGAGGCAAATGATTTAAATAGGCTTGTCTTAAACAAAAAAATTGCCAAATCTATATAGGTTATGATAGCGGAAAAAAATATGTTATTCTTTAACATATTTCACAGAACTTTAGAAAAAACGGTTACACGTTTACAAAAAAAAAATCTCTATACAAATAAACGGTAAACTAACCTTTTAGGTACTTTGAGTTTCAATCCAAAATATCTGTATTAAATATCTGTATTAAATATCAACGTACGGTTGGTATTTAATTAATAACAAGAACGTCTTATTTATATGCAGAACTTGGTTGTTTTTAATTCTCAACTCATTTTTGAGTAAATAGATAATTCCTTTATATTTTGCAATAAATTACAAGCGTCGTGTCATCGCGCTTATTATTCTTTTGTACATGCAGTCTGACAGTGACCGCGCTTTAGCTGTTCTCAGCGTATTAATTAACGAAATTTTGAATCTTTTTGAATCTGATACTGTTTTCTTGCATTTGACAAGGCCCATATTTAACTTACGAGAATGTACTGGCCTGTAGGTAGGTATAGTGAAAGAAATTATTTAGGACCACCATATATCAGTTCACCATTCATACTAAGATGCAATTTAAAAAATATGAGTAATAGCACATGTTGATAAAGCATCGCGATGCATAAAATCTCTTACATTTGTAAGATGATCTTCCAGCTTGGGATTACATGATCAGCCTATAATGGTCCCTTCCACTGGTGGGACACAGGCCTCTCTGTAAGAGGCAGTGGGCTGTAATCCACCACGCGGGCTCAGTGCGGGTTGGTGGATGTCACATGTCTTCGACTTTTTTGTTCTAGGACATGCCGGTTTCGTCACGATGTTTTCCTTCACCGTTTTGAAAGCAGTGGTGATGAAATAATGTACACAAAGTAAAGCGCCTGTCTGGGTTCGAACCCACGACCGTAAGTCGAGGCCGTTACCACTGGGCCACTACTGGGGGCCTACTCCGAAGTTTTAATCCCAAGTATCGGCCGAATGTTCGGCCGTTTTATAACTTCCATAGTTTCCTTTTTTGACTTTGAATCCTTACCCGACTTCAAGTCACATTTTTGACTTTGGCTTATCTCTTTTTTTAGGGTTCCGTACCCAAAGGGTAAAACGGGAACCCTATTACTAAGGCTCCGCCGTCTGTCTATCCGTCTGTCACCAGGCTGTATCTCATGAACCGTGATAGCTAGACAGTTGAAATTTTCACAGATGATGTATTTCTGTTGCCGCTATAACAACACATACAAAAAAATAGAATAAAATAAATATTTAAGGGGGCTCCCATACAACAAACGTGATTTTTTGCTCGTTTTTGCTCTATACTGATAACGGCAACAGGTAGACGCTTGAAATATTCACAGAATATGTAGATATATATTTACTTTAAAAATAAATAATTAAATTAAAATAAAACAAATATTTAAGGGGGGCTCCCATACAACAAACGTGTTTTTTTGCCTATTTTATGGATAATGGTACTGAACCCTTCGTGCGCGAGTCCGACTCGCACTTGGCCGGTTTTTTTTCACCTTAGTCTGCTATAGTCAGCGGTAGTCAAGCAACGGCCGAACATTCAGCCGATACGCCAGATTTATGTTCGGAGTAGACCCCCTGAACGCAGGCCACCACCACTCTCTAGGATTACAAAGCAATAATTTCAACTCACTGAAACATACAAATAGAATAATGTTTCTATTGTGAAACTTAATAAGCAACTAACGCAATCCTTGTAATATTCTATTACAAACTTCAAGAAGTTTCGTCTCTTCATAATTTTCCGTCTTTAGTACTGAATCTACTTACCTATGAGATATTTCGTAAAGTTCATAGCTAACTTTCTAATTAACAAAGTGCTGTAAAGTAATTCAAGAGGAGCCAGTGGCCTAATTGTGAGCAGTGGTGGCCCAGTGGTAACGGCCCCGACTTACGAGTCATAGGTCGTGGGTTCGAACCCAGGCAGGCGCTTTACTTTGTTTAAATTATTTCATCTCCACTGCTCTCAAAACGGTGAAGGAAAACATCGTGAGGAAACCGGCATGTTTTAGAACCAACAATTCGAAGACATGTGACATCTACCAACCCGCACTGGGCCCGCGTGGTAGATTACAGCCCAGTCTCGAAGAGAGGAGGCCTGTGTCCCAGCAGTGGGAACATTATAGGCTGATTATGCTTATGCTTATGCAGTGGCCTAATTGAGGAGCAAACTTGTTAGGACAAGCGCTTTCATTATAATAAGAACTCGAAGATATACATTTGGAATTTCGCTGGTCCAGTTGTCGATTTGGCAAATCATACGTCAATTAATCTGCCTGCCTTTTCCCATCGATGTTGGGGTCGGCTTCTAGGCTAACCGGATGTAGCTGAAACATGCTGAAGCATTATAAGATATTGAGCTTGGATTCCAGACGTTTACTAATCATGGTTGTGATGCTGTACGGTATATGCAATGACAAATTACTGAGCCCTGTGACATAAGTCAAGTACCTGTCCTTATCTTAGTGGCCGCCCGATTTATTGCCCCTGCTGCCAATGTAAACAAAGAAAGTCTCAATTGATTTCTAAGAGCTTAAAAATCCTTTGTTTAAGCTGTTTGGGCCGTCGCTGGGACTTGATGGTTGGGGACACTGACGCTCTGGTGCGTCGGCGGGCCTTTAACGGTTTGTACTGAGCTCTCCAATAGACTATGTTACGTAGTACCTAGAACTGTTATTCGGCGGGAGGTGCGCGCACCTCAACTATGCTACACTGCACGATGTAGAACGAAGGCTGGGGTGCGAGCCATTTCATTGATTTTGATATTTTCACGCTGTCGCAATCTAACTTAAAAAAAATGGTTTCACAATCTCTTGCAAGTCGCTTTTAAGATGGATGCTCTTGTCATTCGCTTCTTTCAATTCGTAGGTTTTTCTTCTAAATTATGTAAAAAAAAAATGGTCTTAAACATGCGTTCGTTTTCATACACCGATATCATTTCGTGGACAATAGTGTGGGTTATACGTTTATTCGACTGTACTAAAACGACTTTTTGTAAATGCTGTAATGTATAATTGTTTTTTGTCCCAAATAAATAAAATAAAATAAAATACCAGTACTTTACATGGAGTGATTGCCTTGTAGCGGCATCAACATCGCCACATGAGGACGACGCGTCACACTGACGTTGACGCAGACTTTAAAGCGCAACTAGCATATATACGAGTATAATGTCCCGACATCAATCGTCGGGCAGTTGCCCACCAGACACAACACCCGTCTGGTCGGAGGATCCTCCCTTTTCTGTAGAGTATGAGTGAACTTTACTGCCTGTTCGTCATACATCTAAACTGGTGATTACGAGTATGAACGTCAGCGCAGCCCAGTAACTGGGTAATACGATAACCCTTGGTAAGACTGGGTCTTTTTCGTGTGGTTAATGACTAACCTGGTGTCAGAGTTTTTATGCCGCCCATGGGCCTTTGACTTGGCTTCACATGCCGTCGAGAAATATCTCTCAGGCATTCCACACGATGTCTGTGTGCGTGTGTGTGTGTGTCTTCACCGTTTTTAGGGTTCCGTACCAAAATGGTAAAAAGGAACCCTTATGGTGAGACTAAGTCTGTCTGTCTGTCTGTCTGTCACACCTTTTTTTTTTTTTTTTTGGGTGGGAAATTATCAAATAACTTCTCCCGCTCTGGGCGGAGCGGGAGGGCGTGTCAGACTTTTACTGACTAAAACCCACCCGTATTCCTTCATTTGCCTATGTGCCAGGGCTACGATATCCCTTTCGGACAAACTCGCAACCCTGGCAGGCATTGGCCCTAACGGACCCCGTCAGTTGCTGCTGACAACTCTTTGAGGCGCGCGTGGAATACAACGCACCGTCGACCCGGGCCTGGTCCTTATCGGACGGTGAACTACCCATCGCTCACCGTCCGCAAGCCCGCGCCTACGGTGGCCGGAAATCGGCTTGCGACTCCCGACGCCCGGGGCGTCTCCTGCGGCGACTAGGGGCGCGAGGGCGCGAACCTTGCCTCTCCCTCACGCGATCCGCCTCCTCCTTCGCAAGCATTACTGCTTCGCAGAAGGAGGTGACGGCCTCCCATGCACTCTCGCTCCGAACCATGGCCCGAACCAGGGCCGGACGCGAGAGATCGCCGCCGCCGATCGCCTCCGTGAGGACACGGCGGTGCTCCACCCAAGCCGGGCAGACCTCCACCGTATGCTCCACCGTGTCCTCCGGGCGATCCACACAGTGGTGACACCCGGGCGTTTCATCCCGCTTTATCCTGAACAGGAACCTCCCGAAACAACCATGTCCGGTGAGGACCTGCGTCTGGCGGAAGGTGAGGACGCCGTGGCGCCTCTCTAGCCACTCCTCAAAGAGGGGACTTATCGCCACAATTGTGGCGTGCCCAGCGCTGGGTTGCGACAATCGCACTCTCCATGCCGCCATGAGATCCCGCCGGAGCTCTGTCCGCTGTGCCGTGATTTCTCGCGGCAGCGGAGTTTCACCCCGGCGTTTCGCCTCCTCGCGCCACTCCCAGATTTGCGCAAGGACTTTTGCCTCCAGATCCCATGGCGGTAGTCCGGCAAGGAGGCCCGCCGCCTCACGGGAGACCGTGCGGTAACCCCGTACCAGCCTGATGGCCATGACCCTTTGGGACGCGTTCAATTGGCGGGCTGGTCGCAGCCTTAAGGAACGCGCCCACACCGGTGCCTCGTAAAGGGCCATGGACCGCACGATCCCCGCGTAGAGCCTCCGGCAGGAGGCGTTTGGACCCCCTAGATTGGGTAGGAGCCGCTTTAAGGCAGCCCCGGCCCGTTCCAGTCTGGGAGCCAAACGTCGAAAATGCTCCACGAAGTTCCACCGGCTGTCGAGGACGAGTCCCAGGTACTTCATCGTCGACTCGACACCGATGTGAACCCCTCCTGCCGTCTGTCTGTCACACCTGGATATCTTAATAAGTACTAATGCTATCAACTTGAAATTTAGAATAGTTTTGCGTGTTGCCCAACTATTTTGCAAACAAGAAAAAAAAAAAAAAAAAAAAGAACGTACTGAAACGGGTTTTGCGAAACGTTCTTAAAAATTTGAAGTGGGGCTACTAGGGCATGTGGGGTATCATATGAAAGAACGCTGTTTGCACATTCTCAAACATTTTTAATTTTTTTTTGGCAGCAAAGCTTCCTAATTTTGACGAGAAATGTAAAAAAAAATACCGACCCCCCCCCCTTATCTCCGAAGTTTATCATCAACATCATGTCTACGTACGGAACCCTCGGTGTGCGAGTCCGACTCGCTCTTGACCGGTTTTTTAAGCAAGTGATAATTATACAATACGCACATGAATCCGAAAGAGTTCCTTGGGTTCGAACACGAGACCTATGACTTCGCAGTCCGACGATCACACCACTAGGCTATCACAGCACCATTCTCAGTTTTTTATCCGCGTTAGACATGACTTTACAAATTAATTTCACTATGTAATATAAACATAATCTAAAATATTCACATATTAAGTTATTGAAAAAATGCTCTAATTTAACATATTTATTTTTCAAATCATTTACACTACTCGTTTAGACGTGATCTTCAGTATAAAATCATTAAAAGTCGGTTATCGTCGCCTTAATCTAACTTAGAGGCTGAGGCTAGAGTAGACAGCGATTTGCGATGCGACTAAAAGAGCGACACGAGATAAACATGGTATGGCTACATTAGAAGCGAAAATCCGGCGGATATAGAAGGTGTACTTATCAAATGTTGATATAGCCGATGCCGTGATTACAGTAATGTTGTTCCGATCGCTTAAACAAATCAAAAGTATACTACGTTTGAAATAAGATTAGACATTTAAATAAACCTTTTTTACAGTCCGTTCAACCGATATTGACTTCTATTGCGTTGGTGGCATGACGAATGGTAGCTGTAATAAACAGTTGGTATTGTAACTACGTTTTTGCTTTTAATGCCATCCTTATGCCTAAGGAATAGAACTCAAAATTGGTTGAATGGACTGTAAACAAGTTTATTTAAATATCTAATCTTATTTCAAATGGAGTATGGTTACATTTGACAACAACAACAAATCTTCTTCTACTCTGTCCTTCTCATACTTCTGACTTTGTTCATTCTTCCTATCATATTCAGTCCATTCTTCTCTGGAATGCGCTTCCTCTTGATATCAGGACGGCCACCATTCGTTATGCATTTAAGCGGAAATTGCAGAGTTATTTTACAAAACAAATAGCGTAGAGTCATCTCAATTACCTCCTTTCCTTGAATTTGTATGTATTATATTTATATACATATATAAATATAATATAGGGATATGTTATAGTAAATATGTACGTATGTATATGTTTTATAAGTTTATATTCTCTTTATGTACTTGAGCACCTATTTTATTAATAGTAATTTAAATAGGTTAGAATTTAATATTTTTTAATATTATTATTTTCTTTCCATCAGAGCACCCGCCATCTTATCTCTTCACCACCCTTGGTTGACTGATAGAGAATGCCTAAGGCATTAAGTCCGCCTTTGTACCTTATTGTGTGCGAGAAGTTTAAATAAATAAATAATAAATATACGGTGTAGCCATTTATGTGAGCATTCATTTATTTGTTTTAATCACTCATGTATCGCAGGTCGCGTCGCGGTCTAATGTAGCCTCAGCCTCAGAGATGGAATAATGATTCTAATGATTATAATTTAGTAAATACATATCTGATAAAGTCGCAAATCATATTTTGATCAAGTTATGACCTGGCACTGACTTACAAATTGCAAAAGACCTAGGAAAATTTGAATTTCGTGGCTACAGCTGCGGATTCAAAGTCGAATGAGAAAATTTGACAGTTTGTGAAAGATTTGTGTGCTGGCGACTATACTACCTATTCTCTTAGATATATGTAGCACATTGAGTTATGGAAAACAAATCGTCTACGACTATACTGCCTATTCTCTTAGATATATGTAGCGCATTGAGTTATGGAAAACAAATCGTCTACGACTATACTGCCTATTCTCTTAGATATATGTAGCACATTGAGTTATGGAAAACAAATCGTCTACGATATACCTGTGTCGTAATTTTACATTCAGTACAGACAAATCAATGACAGTCTGGCACGTTTGCAAGTCAATGAATACTTTGTCATTGAGAATATAAAACTGAATTGGGTAATCCTGTAGTTATTAATGAAACTGGCTGGTTTATCAATATTTCTATTATAGTAGACTAGCTGTGCCCCGCGGTTTCACCCGCGTAAGTCTCGATCCCGTGGGAATATAGGGATAAAAAGTAGCCTATATGTTAATCCAGGGTGTCAGCTACCCTGCCGGGGTTGCGAGTTTGTCCGAAAGGGATATCGTGGCCCCGGCACACAGGCAACGGAAGGAACACGGGTGGGTTTTAGTCAGTAAAAGTCTGACACGCCCTCCCGCTCAGCCCAGAGCGGGAGAAGTTATTTGATAATTTCCCACCCAAAAAAAAAAAAAAAAAGGGTGTCAGCTACCTTGATACAAAATTTTATCAAAATTGGTCCAGCCGTTTTTACGTGAAAGTGTAACAAACATCCATCCATCCATCCATCCATACTTACAAACTTTCGCGTTTATAATATTAATAGGATATTTGCACACCATTGGGTGGGATGGTTTAAAGAACTTTTTTGTATGTATCACCTCATGTACCCATATTCAAGCAAATAAATTACAAGTAGATACGTCAGAGTTCTAGGTGTTTTAAGGTGTTAAAAATATTCTCCAAAGTTTTGATAATTATAATCTTCAAAGAGAATTGTGTGGTCTGCTTATTACCTACTAGCTGCTGCATGCGGCTTCACCCGCGTGGCTTTTTATAAAATAAATGCCTTAGTTACTCCTTATAACATCAACTATCTGCCAGTGGCCCTACAAAATGGTTGAGCTGGATGGTGCTGATCCACGCGTCATGCTCGTGAACGGGCGCCGTCAGTTGTGACTGGTCTTCTCCTATCTGCCAGGGCTTATTTGTAATATTTTATATTGTTTTTTAAATAATTTATATTTTTACATTGTTCTCACATATAGAAGCGACAAGAATAATGTACCCAGGATTTTGTAATATCTTGATTTAAAAGAGTGTCCTTGGAGTTTCTTGCCTATTCTTCTCCATAGAGATCTACGTTTGGGAATGGGCAAATAGCTTCAACTTTCTGACTAACTGACCGACTCTTTGACAATTCAAAAGTGCCTGTAATTGGTTTAATTGAAATAAATGCTTTGAGTTTGAGTGAAAGTCCCGTCAAAATCGGTCCAGCCGTTTCGGAGATTAGCCGGAACAAACAGAAGAACACATACAAAAAAAAAAAGGTTTTTTTCTTATATGTACCATAATTATATTACTTTCATATGCATTTAGTAAAATGCTGTTATTTTGACATTATAAACAGACACTTTAATTTTATTTATTTGTATGTATTTATGTGTGTGCGTCGCCACGCGGCATGCGTCGCCCCACCAGCAATCGGTTTATGTGCGGCTATAGATGTTTCACATCAAAATATGTAAAAAAATATAAATAAATATTTCTTTATGTACGGTTGGTTACTCAATAATTTATGTCAAGGCAAATATTGTTATACCTACATCTTATGAAAAAAATATTATAGGCTTGCCTTTAATAATTTTTTATGAGCCTTTATATGAGGAGTAATATGACTAGTATCACTCTTGCTATATAATACGCAGTTAATACATATTTAGTCATTACAATATGACTCCTGTATTGCTCGATGGGTTAGGCAGAGGCGCACATAGAGTGCACCCTATTTCGCCAGTTATGTTTAAGTACCTTGTAATAGGGTGAGCCTATAGCCATGAACCGGGCACAAATTCAGACTCCGCGCTGCTACTGAGTAATTCGTAATAGAAACACCCAATAGCACTATGCCCGACCTGGAAATCGAACCCCGGACCTCATGCTCAAAAGTAGCGCCTTCGGCCACTAGACCAACGAGGCAGTCGACTTATTTTAATTGATCAATCTATCACACACACACTAATATTATAAAGGCGAAAGTTTGTGAGTGTGTGTGTGTATGTTTGTTACTTCTTCACGCTAAAACGGCTCGACAAATTTTAATAAAATTTTGCATGGAAGTAGCTGACACCCTGGATTAAGACATAGGCTAGTTTTTATCCCGATATTCCCACAGGATCGAGACTTACGCGGGTGAAACCGTGGGGCGCTGCTAGTAATAACATATTTAGCTAAATTGAGTTTCAGACTAGCGTCTATGAATATGGTATATGCACTAACTTTTATGACTGTACGTAGGTACAACTTATTTAATAAGTTAATTTAGCATTACTATATAATTATCGTATTGGTTAGATCAAGAAATACTCATTAGATTTAATTGTAAACGCAGCAATGAAAACTGGAAACTAATTAAAGATATGCAAGTATCGAAATAAATGTACTTAAACTTATTAATAACTTAATAGTAATAAGGATAACCTGCAGAGCGAAAATTAAGTCTTTAACCTGCTTGCGAAGTATTAATAACCATTGTGAAAAACGAGAGTTTACTCAACAGAAATCCACAAGTTAAATCACTTGCAAATACTAAAGAAATAATGACAATAACTAACTAAAGAAAGTTTCCTCCATAAACAGGATGTGGTAATAGATATCCATCTTCTTCAAAAAGCTTACACAAGGAAACTAAATCTCGTATTTTATCTCTAACCACAATCTATTGAATACAATTCATTCAAAGTTTCTGGACCACAACCAAAAATATACCAACATAATAAAAAAAAGTCCTTTCAATTCCGAAAACCGCGAACGATGCAATTAAAAACTGAATGTTACCAAAAACAGTCGATGCAAGGGAGACCACAAGGCTGTATAATAGCTTGCCTTTGCCTTACGATGGTCACGAATCCCATTGTTTCCTTGGCCAATAAAACATCAAAGGGTCTCTGGTGTGTACCACTTTGGACTTTTTCATTGCTTCCTGTGTTGTTCGATTTTTGAACAGGTGTAGTGTTTTTATTGGTTGTTTTTAATTTATTTTTTTGTTTGCGTGTTTTGGCTAACAAACGGGAGAAGGAAAGTTAAAGTTACCGACTTCGACTTCGGTTCCTTCAATAAAGTTATTGAACTACCTCATTCCCTTCTATTAAGTAACCTGTAACATTCGCAAGAATTTTATACAAATTGTATTTTATCGCTATGATCTTTGGAACTGAGAGCAGAGTGCTAAAATTGATGTTTATCAATTCCTAACCTTTTACAACATCATTTTATGGCTCAATAAAAGAGGCAATATAAATTGATCCCAGTAAAATTTTTCGCAACAATTTTATTGTACTTATTTATGAAATATAGGTAATTAATGCAAATCCTATTATGATTCGGATCACACGTTGCGCTGTTTCGGGTCACTGGTACATCCGTTAACGTCATCTTACTGTCTCACTTACTAACATTAATGTAAAAACTGTCAAAAATCATAAAATAGTTCAACTTTTGTATAAGTAATGTCTGAAATTGATTTCATATTTAACACAAATTTTAAAAACACAAATTGATTTTTGAAAATATAAAAATAAACTTTAGCTACTTTCAGTGTGGAAGTATGCCATAGGTACTAGCACTCCCAATACTACAGGCACATGAAATATTTCAGGTTTTTACTGAGTTAAAAGCCCTGAATGCAATTACATATAAATAAAACGTAAACTTTAGAGGCATGAGGAACAGGGTGTTAAGTTCACTCATACTCTATAGTAAAGGGAGGATCCTCCGACCAGACGGGTGTTGTGTCTGGTGGGCAACTGCCCGACGGTTGATGTCGGGACGTTGTATATATGGTAGTTGCGTGGTAAACTCTGCTTGCGCCATGTAGGATTCGCGTGACGTCAGTGTGACGCGTAGTTCGTATGTGGCGATGTTGATGCCGCTACAAAACCATCAGGCTACAATACAGAAGACTTGTAATGAGTCTAATAACTGTACATTTAGTTCTCGTGGTGTTTACGCTAAGATAGTAATAATCTTTAGGCTGAATCGCTTCGAGGAGAGGCATGTCCAAGCTCCTTATACAAACACTTGGCTTAGAGAACAGGCTTTACTTTAGCTTTATGGTGGTTAAAATAATAGTGCAGGTGATAATTCTAATCCCTAAAGTGTGGTCGGAGGTCGTAGCTCCGGAAGTGGAATAAATATATAAGTACCTAGCCTACGCGTGAGATTTTGCAAACAGATTCTGCGTTAATTTTAGAAACGGATGACGGAAGGACGGGTTGTTGTTTTGTGTATTATTTATTTAACAACAGACTATAGTGAGCTATAGGCACCTAACTACTTACTAACGCAAATAGTACGAGAGCCCACGAACAAAACCATGTCACATAGTTTTATGGCCAAAACCGTTAGTTTAGATGATTTTTAACCCGACTTGGTGAGCAGTACTGGTCAGTAACGTTGCAGTTACATGGGAGCCCATTACTGCAAAAATAGGTGGACGGTTTTATCACAATATCGACGGTTTTATCACAGTCTGATATGAAAAATGTGCATAGATGTGTCGTCATTTTATTACGAAAAAGTTTTGCGCGTTAAATGTGGTCTAAACGCATTTTCAAAAATGTCAAAAAAAAATACCGACTTGTCTCATATCAACCTGGTTCAATTATTTTTAAATCTTTTAAATGGCTTTGGTGCTTGTATGCTTAATGTTACCAAAAATGTGTTTTCAGACATTTTAAATTTTACCTTATAAGTCCAAAAACGAAAAGAACGTTTCGGAGTCGCCCGGCAAACACGGGGTGCTTGTTACTCTCCTATGGGCCAGGCCACAACACTGCGATGCGACGACGCGTCGCAAAAACGACGTTACATTACAATACGATTAGACGTAGATTGACGACGTAGATTTCTACGGTGCGTCGTCGCATCGCAGTGTTGTGGCCTGGCCCTATCCCTCGCGACAGCGACGATGAGTCTGCACATGATTAAAAAAACCGGTCAAGAGCGAGTCGGACTCGCGCACCGAGGGTTCCGTATGTATATATAATGTTGATGATTTCTGAAAAATTGTGCTATTTAGAGACATCGTTTTATTTTTCCTGTAATCTTTACATAAACTTCTATCACATAGAATAATTTCAGATTTTTATCTATGTATTCTTCGGAGATAAGGGGGGAGGAATGGTATTTTTTTTTACATTTTTCATCAAAAGTCGGAAACATACTAAAAAAAAAATGTTTGAGAATGTGCAAACAGCGTTCTTTCATATGATACCCCACATGCCTTAGTAGCCCCACTTCAAATTTTTAAGACCCACTTTCAGTCTCTTTTGCAAAAAAGGTATATTTTTTTAAATGTCTTTCTTGCTTGCAAAATAGTTTGGCAAACGTCATCTAAAACTATTCTAAATTTCAAGTTGATAGCATTAGCAGTTCAGATATCCAGGTGTGACAGACAGACAGACAGATTTAGTCTCACCATAAGGGTTCCTTTTTATCATTTTGGTACGGAACCCTAAAACGATGAATTTTATCTAATAAACAGCATTTTTCAAACGCTATCCCGGTTTCTTTTTGTCCAATTTATTAAAAAAGTTCTTCAATATCAGTTTGATGGTTTCGTTTCAGGATTAATCGTACGTAAATACGCCGCAATACGATTTTTTTATCATTTCTGATTATAGAAAGGTTGTCTGATTAGTAACGTGATACACTAAAGTCTGATATAATTTTTTTCTACATCACGTCAACTTTTTTCATCATGTCCAACAGTTTTCAGACGGAATTTTATTCTATGTTACCGATCGGTAAAAATTTTCAGCACGTTCAAAATGGGTTCAACACGTTAAATTCTCACACCTTCTTTTGAAAAATTATATACGCATCAACTGACCAATGTTCACTTGAAAACAACATTTTCAGACAGTTTGCTTTCGGTTTTTGTAGGTCTCAAATGTGTACGTGAGACGCTACTGGTGTCTGAAAATTGTGTTTGCGGTAGTATCTAAAAATCTATCGTTCATTTCACTACTACGTCTGAAAATCAGACAGATTTCTATGAAAGAGTTCGGTATTTTTTTTGACATATTTCAAAATGCGGTCAGGTCAGACGTGATGCGGAAAATTTCAGAAATTTGGTTTTTTGGATTCAAAATAACCAATCTATCGAATTTATACGGTTTTGGTCGTGAAACGATGAGGCAAAAGTTTTGGTAATTGGCTCTCGTACTATAAGAAAAGCAACAATTACATTTTAAATTATTTACAAGTAGGTACTACCAAAGTACCTACCAAATATTTGTTTGAAATACAAATCCGTAAGAAAATCTTTATGACAGCTCATTGTGCGCTTTAAATTACATATTTATAATATAATTATTTCCTCTACTTTCATTTCAGTCTACAAAAAATAAAAGGTAATTATGTAGACAAATAAAAGTTACAAAAGGAACACACTCAAACCTTGATGATCTCATTTATTTTAAAAATAAAATTGCATAACTTGTTCAATTATAAAATTTTAATTTCGAACAGTGAATGAGAATGAATCACGCGGTGACTCGGTTGAACTTCATTCATTATTTTGAGTTATTTGTGTTCTTAAAATGTGTTTCTGGGCCATCTTTGATGTTTGCGATCTGGTGTTTATTCCGAAGAATTTTCATTGACAACAACACAATTTTTATTCTTAAGAATATAATTCTGACATGATTAATGAAGGGCTTCTGCAGTATGCTAAGTCAATAAAGAAATGATTCGGGAAACTACAATATTTCGTGGCTTTTCGCCAATTTTTTGTGAGCGAATTACAGTAGGAAAAGCGGGCAAATGCGAGTCGGACTCGCATAAGAAGAGTCCCGTAACACCATACAATATTGAACACTAATCTTTTTCTTAGTTAATGAAAAAAAAAATTCTTGAATGGTCTCCCTTTATTTCTTTATAGCGGTCGTAGTAGTACAACCTGTGAAAATTTCAAGTGTCCTACCTATTACGGTTTATTTATTTATTTAAAAAGCACAGCCACGGTTACAATATCTTGCTGCCTTTATACTAAACTAAACTAAAACATACCAACGTAAATAAGACGGCTGCAAAAAAAAAAAGTTAAGATTAAAAAAAATTCAAACAACAAAAAAATATTTAAGAACAACTTGGCAAGGATACCGTGATTTTCTTTCTGAATCTCAGTAGCTTGTCGCTGAATATATCTAAGTCAGGTGTGTTTAACACAGTATTATTGTATTCGTTGCTCATTCGTATAACTGGAGACTGTAAACCTAAATTAGTTTTTACAAAAGGTGTACGGTTCAAAAGATACAGCCTTGTGACTGACGGACGGACAGCGGATCCTTAGTAATAGGGTGCCGTTGGAACCGTTTGGGTACGGAAAACCAAAAAACTGCACGTGACTATAAAACTAGGCTCCTTTTTCTTATACCTACCATGTGACTAATCAGACTTATTGCCGCAACTTCAAAGAGATAATGGATACAAATAAAGAGAGCGTGTAAATTGTCAGTCATATTGATAAAACTGCATGTTTTTTGGTCGATGAATGACTATTATTGAGGCTTGTCCTCGATAACCTTCAAAGAATAATGTTTATTTTTACCTACTTAGATAATACCAACAAAAACAGTTACTAAATGCATGCGAATTTCATTATACCTAAATTTATTTTGGAAATTTATTAACAAGGTTTTTTTACTTTTTACAGGTAAACTCAAACCATCAATTTTATTGGCGAGAAATCCGGAGTAAAGTAAGGTGTCAATTTCAGTGACAGAGATGTACTTGCACACGGTGCAGTAAAATTATTTGAATTCATAAGTTACCCAAAGAGTGTAATATGAACAATATCGCCAGCGCGCCATGGACCTTCCCATGGCCCATGCGACAAATCCTGCCACTCGGTCTTAATCTTGCATGGCGCGCGTCGTGAGACGGCTTTGGAGGTATGGTCGGTTCCAAAATTATCAAATGAACGTGTCAACAAACCCTACACAGCCAGCTAATTGCGTATACACACTATCAGTAGGGTCGGTTTCAATTTGACAGTTCTACAACATTCATCGTTTTATTTACGTTGTTGAGTAGACAATGTTTTCTAATATAAGAAGCAATGGATATGCTTCAAAATCATTCCGATTGTGATTCAAACTGCGTTACGCAATTAGGGTGCAGGTTAAATTCTATGCAATCACTAAACAGAATTAGTAAAACATTCAGAAGATTTTATATATCACTTTTTTCAACAATTATTGGCTGAATAACATTATTCAAATAATTGTGATTACTTTGAAAAAACATCGACAAAAAATTAAGTAATAAAATTAAACTCAATAAAATTGTCAGATGAAAAAAATCTTCAGGGTGATTTGAAATTAGAATTTCGGGTAAGTGATACTACAAAGTGGCATTCACAGGTAGTACGTTTTCTGATCCATTTGTCATCAAACTATCATCAGGTACTTTCGGAACAGACTATAACTCCTTTGGCCATGTTTCTATAATAGCCCGCTCTTCTTGATCCCTACAATACAATAAAACACTTCACTGATGTTAATGTTTTTGTCATTAAACAAATAACATTAGACGACCATCATAAAAAATATAATTCATCGTCGGCGGTCGCTATTACCACCATTACATGCTGCACTTACTGACCAAGGTCGAACTCATCGCGCGTAGACACACAAAAATGGCTGGTTTTATGACTGCAATAAATGCAACCCCAAGGCTGGGTGAGATCATTTGGCGAAAATTAATTGTGTGACAGTTGGGTGCGATGTTAGAGGCGGTCGCGGACGATGTGAAAAGCGATAAGAATATGGACGAGTAGGTATATTGAGAACCACAAAAAAAGAACGCAGCACTTGGTGGCTGACGTGGATTTATTATGGTTTTGATCGTTTCTTACTACGTTAATACATATTGTATACTTGATGTGCTCAATTTAATGTAGAGACTCATATATTTATTTTTTATTACTTATTTTATAAATTATAAGTTCCTTACACTTCAAAAAGTACACAATTAGGCCTCTGGGGTCTATCTTAGCATGCCGTCGCCTGTGATTTGATCAACGCGCTATTAACAGTTAAGGGGACGATAACCGACTTTAATGATTTTATACTGAAGATCACGTCTAAACGAGTAGTGTTAATGATTTGAAAAAAATATATGTTAAATTAAAGCATTTTCTCAATAACTTATTATGTGAATATTTTAGATTATGTTTTTATTATATAATGAAATTAATTTGTAAAGTTATGTCTAACGCGGATAAAAAACTGAGAATGGCGCAAAATTTACCAAGCGTATTTTTCTGAAACCTTCACCAATTTAAAGATAATTTAACTATTGATATTTTAGTATACGCGTTTTATTAAAATACGTTTTGTGTATAATAAATTAATAATGCGTCAAATTGGGGACAGTCTTATTACTGGCTGAACGTACGACGCGTTGCGTGAGCTCAGTACAGAACACGAAAGCTAACCACTTAAGGTCACTGGCAAATATCTGTGTCTTATGTTATAATCGAGTTGATGTAATGTTCTATCAGCGTAGGTACCTACGCTTTATGCTTTTACTATTCATTGAGATATATGTATATAGGCCAGAAATAATGTTAGGCTGAATTGAAAAAAAAATAGTCATAATACAACAAATTAGTATTATTTTGGACGGAACGAATATCATTTCGAGGAATTATCGAATAAAATTTAAAAAAATTAATTCGTTCCCTTTAAAAAAATAGGCAGTAATGGGGACAGCTGACAGAAGTGGAAGCTGAAAACATTGGAATAACATATATATAATAAGAAACACATGTCAAAAACAATGTAACAACAACCAACATCTAGAAAGAAGAAAGAAAGAAAGAAAAATTGTTTATTCTGCACAAACAAAACACACATTACAAAAATAAAATACAAATTGACGAAAAAAAAAAAAAACACACTCTAATACAAGTAGCCAAATCGCAATCATATTTAAGACTATGAATAACCAGAAATAAAAATAAGAAAAATAATAAATAATAATTGCTAAAAGCCTAGTATTCAAAACCTTAAAAGTTAAAAGTTTGACAATGTTGTCAAAATCTAAGTATCATAAGATATATAATTATATATGCGTGTAAATTTACACAGGCCGCTGCGCGTCGCCAGGTAGCATGTCAGTGACGCGAACATATAAGTTTGGCCTCTACCAAAAATCTTCATTGAAGTTATCACTTCAATAATCAACAGCACTTGATTCCTGTTACATCCAAATCTGTACATTTAAATTTATTCAGTTAAGACATGTTCTAATTCATCAAACGAATCAAACTCAAATCATTTATTTCAATTAAACCATTTACAGGCACTTTTGAATTGTCAAGGAGTCGGGCAGTTAAAAAAATGAAGCTAGTTGCCGATTCCAAAGATTAGTGGGTTCATAAGGAGAAGAACGGGCAAGAAACTCCACGGACACTCTTTTAAATAAAAATATTGATACAAAGTATTGGTAACATCATTCAAGTTGAAATTATTATACATGTGAGAACGATGCAAAACGTCAGAAGCGTCCGTGATAAGAAGATAAAAAAAAACAATTCAAAACTAAAATAATTAAAATAAGCCGTGGCAGTTAAGAGATGACCAGTCCCAACTGACAGCGCCCGTTCACGAACATGACGCATGGATCAGCACCATACCTACAGCTCAACCATTTTGAAGGGTACTAAATGATCCAACACACGCGCCACCATCAGCGAGACATCTGAGTGAGCATGACATACTCTCAGCCGCCAGGGCACATTCAAGTCACTGAAAGACATATGACCCGGTAAATGGTAGCTCTATTGTACATAGTACTTAGACTACAGTACATAGTACTAATACTAATACAGTACAGACATCATTGTATTCCAACGCTTCCCTCTTTTAACTTAAACTACACACATAATGTACACACGGTGTCACCAGCGGCAGATTTACGAGCGAACCCCACATGTTTTCATTTAATAGTCGCTGGTGACATATTCGCACTATTATCATCTATCCCAACACTTTACCTATCAATGTTATTATTATTATTATGGCAGGTTTTAATTGAAATAGCTCCGTTTATTGCACATAACGGATCACGGACGGTACTTTATCTGCCAGGGACATGGAAAAGGAGTGGTTGGTCGTTTCTGGTAATGGTTGGTCTTGTAATGCTACTAATATTATAAACGCGAAAGTTTGTAAGTATGGATGGATGGATGGATGGATGTATGTTCCGGGTTTGCGAGTTTGTCCGAAAGGGATATCGTGGCCCCGGCTCACAGGCAATGGAAGGAACACGGGTGGGTTTTAGTCAGTAAAAGTCTGACACGCCCTCCCGCTCAGCCCAGAGCGGGAGAAGTTACTTGATAATTTCCCACCCAAAAAAAAAAAAAGAAAAAAAAAAAAAATGGATGTATGTTTGTTACTCTTTCACGTAAAAACGGCTGGACCAATTTTGATAAAAATTTGTATCGAGGTAGCCGACACCCTGGATTAACATATAGGCTACTTTTTATTCCTATATTCCCACGAGATCGAGACTTACGCGGGTGAAACCGCGGGGCGCAGCTAGTATTATTATATTACTACTTTCTGGTTGTTCATGGTCATTTATGAGTAGATTAGGGTTAGCTAAATTGTTAACCTTGTTATCCTTGTTTGTTGTTGTACTTGTGTTGTTGTTGTGTGTTACTGTTGTTGTTGTGTAATTGTTACGAGGGCTGCACTAAAAGTATCGGGAATGGAATATTTCCACTGTTCCTGTCATATTAAAAACTTTTTAATTGAAAACTCCTTGGTTTTAAAAATCGAATACCATTTATTTATTTAAAAAAAGATTCTCGGTCTTGTCACAAGGTTTTGTCAAACTTGTTTAGTCGTTGAGAAAATGGAATTGACTCGAGAAAATTCAAGAGCGATGATTTATTATGACTTTCGAAGTGGTTTAACACAAAAACAGTGTGTTGACCGGATGATTTCTGCATTTGGTGATGAAGCCCCATCCAAAACCACAATTTATCGCTGGTTTGCTGAATTTCAACGTGGACGTGTCAAGCTCAGTGATGATCCCCGTCAAGGTCGTCCAAAAACTGCAGTCACCCAAGAAAACGTTGATGCTGTGCGTAAGCTGATTGAGGAAGATCGACATGTGACATACCGCGAAATTCAGGCAACTTTAGACATTGGCATGAGTCAAGTCAAATACAAATAATCTTGCATGAACAATTAGGTGTGAAAAAGTTGTTTTCCCGATGGATACCGCATTCGCTCTGTGAAGAGCAAAAAGCGGCTCGCGTTACTTGGTGCGTCAGAACTCTCGAAAGATTCCACACAGGATCCTCAAATGCTGTATACAACATTGTATCAGGTGACGAATCCTGGATATACGCGTACGAACCTGAAACAAAAAACCAGTCACGAGTTTGGGTGTTCGAAAATGAGTTAAATTCAACAAAAATTGTTCGTTCACGGAGTGTTGCAAAAAAAATGGTGGCCACGTTTGTCTCCAAAACCGGCCATGTTACGACTATTCCTCTTGAGGGACAAAGAACGGTTAATGCAGAATGGTATGCTAGCATTTGTTTGCCACAGGTCGATTCTGAACTCCGTAAAGAGAACTGCAACCGCCGCATCATCCTCCATCACGACAATGCGAGTTCTCACACCGCGCACAGAACAAAAGAGTTTTTAGAGCAAGAAAACATAGAATTATTAGACCATCCGCCGTACAGCCCCGACCTAAGCCCTAATGATTTCTATACTTTCCCTAAAATAAAGAATAAATTGCGTGGACAGAGACTTTCATCACCTGAAGAAGCTGTGGACGCCTACAAAACGGCCATTGTGGAGACCCCAACTTCCGAATGGAATGGTTGCTTCAATGATTGGTTCCATCGTATGGAAAAATGTGTCAAATTTCGCGGAGAATACTTCGAAAAGCAATAAATACATTTTTAAATAGTAATGTGTCACTTCCTTGATTCCCGAAATTTTTAGTGCCGCCCTCGTATTGTTGTTTTGGGTTGTTAATTTTTGTTGTTGTTGTTTGTTATTGATTGATGTGTATCATTTTTCCTCTCGCTTTTTGTGGGAGTGATTTCGTGAAAAGGGACGGTAGTGTGTAACAGAAAGTGAGCTTGAGCATGGATTAAGTAAGTACTTTATAATAGCATGGAATTAGTGTACTATATACAGGGTCAAATTAAATTAGCTAGCGAAACTCCGCAGACGTGATGGGTATCGATATCTAAACATGATCAAACAGAAAATAAAACCCCTCTGGGCTTCTTTCTATGCTTTATGTTTATCAAGTTTAAAACCACTTTCTCTAGACCTCTCATACGTCATTGTCATTGGCGCTGCTAAAACGTACTCTCCCATTACTGTTTATGGAGATTCTTCAATTTAGGCTTTTAGTTCAGTGCCATTAAATCCTCATGTGATGTCCTTGCCCCACATAGCTATGTACAAGAAGCGGCGCCGCGATCCCTTCCATACTTTATTCTTTTAATTAAATAGGTCGCCGGAAGTATTCATGTAGCTCTTCCTAATCGTCAAAACCTTCGTCATTAAACCCTTATTTTTTTTCAAGGTACTCATCAACTCATAACTGATTTTCTGTATTTTTTTCTCCAAATACTTAGGTTATTAATCTCCCGCCAACATCATCAGCACGGACCACACACCAAAACAGTTAAACACCCGGAATACCAAATTCTAAACGGTACCAAAAGAATAAACCTAATGAATATTAAAACTAACTTACAAGGCAAAGCGTGACATTTTTATTTAACTTGTAACCTTACAATGCTAAGTGCATCTGTGTCAATAAGCACACGAAAGGGACAAAAGATTAAAGTAACATTTTAAGGTACGTGCGAAGCTATGCATATTATTCTAATCTTGTATTCTGGAACATTCAGTTCGGTATGCAGGTTTTTAAGGGAATAAAGATCTCAGAGTTCTTATGTGTCAGAAAACTGCTTTATTTCGCAGTTTTCATTTGAAAGCTTTTACAAGAAAAAATATAGACACTATGCGGTATCTCACAGGACATGATGAGAATAACCGTTTAAATATCCGAAACTTCATTACCAATTCACGCCATGTCCATAAAAGTAGCAAAAAATGATGAATCTTACAACTAATTGATGAATTCAATATAAAATTCCAAGGTGAACAATAAAATATTTACTGAAACATAAACGCATTGTCTTCTTAACCCACGTTTCATCATTCTAACCTAACCCTGGAGTTAACCTAACCAGTGTTTTACATGTTAGCAAATAAATAAATAAATAAATAATTGTCACCTACACCCTTTTAAGTCAAACGAAAATACGCACAAATATGCAAAACAAAAACACCCATTGACACCTCTGAAGGACTTGTCAACTTTTGAATACCACATTAATTCTACAGTTGAAGAATTTATTAGCATTCAAATATGACCCTTGTTACTTTATGTTATGGTGTTATTCAACATTGATAGACAGTAAAAATAAAAGTGCAAAGTTCAACCCGTTGACTGCCATCGTCATGTCAAGTTCACTCAATTTCATAATTGATGAGTCACCTGATATTATAAAATGACATAACGTCATTTTATAATATCGTTCAATTTATAAAATACACGTCATCGTGGATTTTATAGTTGGTCCGTGATGATTTAATTTGCATAACGTTTCCATTTTCGTTTTAAATTGTTCGTCATGAATATTGATGAAGGTTTAACTCATGCGTTTAGCTCAACGGTTTCCAGATGGAAATAAATGAAAATTATAATTTGTAATAGATGTTTTACATTCACCTTATTTTTCGTTGGTTTTCTGATCTCGTTGAACAGTATTGGGGAAAGGGTTTTAAAGCATGGTTAATTTATTTAAACAAATGTACGAAAATGTATCGTTTCCAAAGTTCAAAAATTACGTAGAAGTTTAACAGTTTCGGTTCCAACAATTAGCATTTAAGTATTTATAAAAGCCGAAATACTCATTAAAATGCACTCAGAAAAAATATAACACTTTAGTTAATTAACGGCTTAAACTTAATTACTACCATCCAAGCTGTTATACCGGTATAATTTACAGCAATTACTGCTACTTTTTACATCATTATCACACCTAACACTCGCCGACGACATGTATTACAAAAATGTACACCGAAAAGTTATGTCCCCTGACACCAAGAAAGGCAAATATTTTCTCCCGCTTATTAACAAAATATGTGTGTCAGGGCATTGTCCTATAGTCAACATGTCACTAGTATACTAATTAGTCTCGAGGTGACGAACCGACTGACAGATTGTAAGTATTCTAGTGAAAGTGACAACATATTGCATCACTGTCAAAACTTATTAGGCCTTTGTGAAAGATAACTTTTATGAACCTCATTAATTTTAGAACGAATTTTATGACGCCGGCGTTCTAGGGTTATTATGGGTAATTTATAGATGTATACATGTAGTGCGCGCTGATTTACTCGTATATGTATATTTTGAGTTTTTTAATTTATTTTAATGGCAGCGTGACATTATCAGAAGTCAGAGTAAAATAATTTTAAATGAGAATACAAAATTTACTTCACTTGTTTTCAACAGTAAATAAAAATCATGTGATAAAAAAAAAACATGTAATATGTAACTATCTACCTTGAACTAAATTCAAACCAAAAAAACATCACGTAAGTCTCAACTCAATCCCACTATATAATTTTTCTTAAAAAGCTCTACCTTTAAATTCCAAAGTTATTATTCAACAAAAAGTGAGCATTTTCAATAATAAAACGATTGATTTATTAATTGTAATTTTATCCGACGGTACTACCTACATGAAGCCGTGACCCACAATACAATCGATGACGTCACGGAGGCCTGACGGACCACATGACTTAAGTTACACACGAACGAATAAATCAGCAAGCCTTGCACACTTGCACCTGTTGTGAAGATGATTGATGCTCAAATTACAAGCGAAATTAAGTTTTTACGAGCTTTTGTAACGGAGACAGGTGGTTGTCGTAAATTTTAAGTTTATGTAACGGGAAGATTTTTTTTTCATAATTGGTATTCTAATATTTAATGAATACTAAGACATTATGATAGATATTGTTATTTGTTTTAGTTCTAAATCGTAGTTCTATGGCAACTTTTATGGTTTTAATCATAATAAAATATGATTTAACTGAACCATTTCTCCTAGACAAATATTTATTACAAAAAAAAATCATAAAGAATAATTCAACATTAAAAACTTCCGCGATAGCATTATCGACGCCACCCAAGTCGAATTTTCATCTTGAGAAACGATTTACACAAATCAAAGACACAAATACTCTGTTTCCGGGAACGATAATGCTAAATAAATAAAACATTTCAATCGGTCTCGTCTGGAATAAATAAAGTTTTGCCGTCGTCGGTTGAAGACACCTGTCCCATACTCATTTATCTTTGCAGTTTCACCGACTGAAGATACCGGTGTAATGTTGTATTTTTTTAACTTGATTCTGTCATGTGTGTCGCGGTTTTCTTTTAATTAAAATAACTGGATAAGAGGAAGTGAATTGTTTTTTTTTTTGTGGGTTTTTATTATCCACTTAGCGGTCAGAATCGGCGGTGTGCTAATAGGTGGTTAGTTTAGTAGCGCGTGTATTTTAACATGCGCTAAAAATGTTTTCATTGGTGGACGAAAATTGGCAAATATTATTACTATTTTTATTGTGAATCTCACCGCATTTCTCTCGCAACAACTATGTCAAACTGCATCCGGTGATGGATTAAGTTTTATTAATTAAGTAGTTAATATCTAATTTTATGCGATTTTATTTGCATTTTTACGCCATACGTTGTGTCATCGCGCATCTCTTTCTTTTGTATGCAACCTGACAGTGACAGCGGTTTAGTTGTCGGCGTCTTAATTACTTTGTGTCATTATGTTCTCTTCCTAACCTTAAAGTTAAGTATTTAATTTTAAATACTTATAAATCATGTCCAACTGGAATGTATTCCGAGTCAGGTTTCACACCCATTTAATATAGTTTATGCAGACCGTAGAAAACAAACACTAAGACCACTGCAATAATTTATTTTATTTAAATAAATTATGGTCCAATATTTAAGCTTAGTATTATAACTATCATTCGATAAATTAAATACCCAATAAGATTATTATAACACGTTTAATAAAAAATCGTTATAAGTAGGTACATTTTAATTACCTAGTTATAAAAAAAAAGTTTTACAAAAAATAAACAACCGACTTCCAAAAAAAAACACTACAAAGTGAAAAATAACTTAACGGAATTCGTTGACTTTTTTATTTTATTCTTCATACACTAGCTATAAGTTGACAAGTATTTTGAGAAGATCTTGTGATTTGTGGGAGATCTGGAGTCTAAACTAAGCCTAGGTCTTTATTTTAGAACTCCAGGCCCTCCATTATATCACATAGTAAAGATTAACAAGAGAGTGTTTGATGGTGTGTGTGACTGTGTGTGTGGGGATGTGTGTATGTGTGTTGTATTTTCGTTTGGTTTTGTATTTTCGTTTTTTGCCACCTACTTTCGAAATTAAAGTTATTTTTGATTATGTAGTGATTTTATTTGGAAGACGGTACCCCACACAAATTCGAATACCACAACCTGATATGTAAATAACAGTGACAGGAAGTTATTATAACATCAACCACATAGACTAAATGGGAAAAATACGTATTATTTAAAAACTCCCCAAACAAAGTTAATAATATTTATATGGTACAGACGCCAGCACATCAAGCTACTACAATCTGTCAAATTTCTTTAATAGACTTTCAACTTTATCGCTACAGATTAAGGTGCAATGTTGATTGGGAAAATTTGACAGTTTTGGGTAGCTTGACCTGCTGGCGTCTGTACCATTGCGCAAGCTTTTTCTACTACCTAGTTGGAAAAATATATTTCCAAACTCTGTCCACAACTGACCAAAATATCTATGAAAATACATTAAAAAAAAAATGCAGACGAACATATCGCACCTCCGCCCAAATAGTGCCGCAGCTCAAAAAAAATTAAAACTTATAATGTTCCATTCGTTTCAGAAAACTTCAAAATCTATGACTGATTTTTTTGACTTACGACACTATTTGACTGAGGTGCGATATAAACTCTTCCTTTTTTGTGGTCGGTTAAAAAGAAATGCTACGCAGGCAGAACCTGTTAGTTTACATGTTAATGGATTTTAAATAGCTGTTTCTAATATTTATTCTACAACCTAGATTATAATTAATTATTAAGAACCTGGTTCTTTTTAGTAAAGCACAAAAAGCAATCATTTAAACCAAAGAGAGACAAAATAAGAAAAAAGAAATATTCTACAACCAAAAGCGATCATTTAAACCAAAGAGAGACAAAATAAAATCATTCATTCAATGCAACAAAACCATTCAGAAAAATAAATGCAAAACTAATGACTTTATTACGGTCAACAAAGGTCGCTCGCCTCACCAGCCTTCTGTATGTCACGCACAAAGTCATTGTTAATCTAGTTTAAGCTGATGGATATCTAAAACGTTCTATTTATCGTATAATTTGTGTTACAAACTAGCGTATGATTCACAATGGGCCTGGCTACAGTGGCTACGTCATGTTGTGACGAGAATAGATGAAGCATTAGTGCGAATATTTATAATAAGAGATATAGTGGAATAGAGAGATTTTGTGAAGCTGATGTTAGTAGCTAAGAAGCAACAGAGAGAAGTTAGCAATGCCCAGATGAAAATACAATTGCGTTTTTTTCAGCTACAGCTCAGTTTTTTAAATACAGGTTGTTCGGATATTTGGCAACACATCGCTGACGAATTATGAAACACTTAATTGTTCTGAAGGTCAATTATCTGAAGTACTTAAAAAACGTTCCAATTCATGTCACATTTAACTCTGCAACAAACAACGTCAAAAAAAATCGTAGATAAATTAGGGTTTTTTTTGACATATCGAAACTGAGACTAAATACGGGAATTGCCCCTCTGATCTTTATGAACCCATAAAATATCACAAGTGATAATTTAACCCTACACCTGCGAACGTAAATAATTGTTGTCACTAAATATGCCAGCAGCAGCACCCACTGTTCAGACATAATTTAGATATGAATATTGCAGTTATTACAATGCACTATCTACGTTAATCACATGCACCTTTGAGAGAGGTCTTGTCTGTCAGCTTTTATTAATGAAACGTCATTCTATTCGAGCCTACCTACTTGACATCTTTAAATGTAAAATTCTAAGCCCTAGATGACGTTTAGATGACAGCTGCTAGAAAAGTAATTTTAGTAAAAGATTAGACATACAAAATAATCTACTTAATAAATGTTTGTCTTTCCTAATTTATAAACTGTTAACTTATAATTCATTCAACAAATGGTGAAAATAAATAAAACATCCATTCTAAATCAAGAATGTCTTGTTGAAATTATTTCAGCAAAATATTTATTTAAAAATCTCTTTTTCTACCATTCTTCACGACGCGACGTGTGATATTTTTTTGTTTGTAACCCAATTTTGTTAGCTGCGTTTTTTAGGGTACTCATACCCTAAAAATAAATCGTTGGATAAATTACTTTTTTTGCAAATGTCAAATTGACATTTGACAAACCTCAAATCATTTTTAGGGTTCAGTACCCAAAAAGTGCCAACGGGAACCTATTACTAAGGCTCCGCTGTCCATCCGTCCGTCCGTCCATCCGTTCGTCGTCCATCTGTCACAGGGCTGTATCTTCTGAACTGTATTATGTAGACACTTGAAATTTTCAGTGTGTGCTACTATAGCCGCTTTATCAACAAAATATAATAAAAATTAAAGGGCGTTCCTTTTATTTTTTAACTTCTTTTATTTTCTATGCAAGAAACATGTCTGAAGATAGTGTTAAATATTGTACGGTGGTACGGAACCCTTCGTGTGCAAGTCGGACTCGCTCTTGACCGCTTTTTTTTGTAAACTGTGCGTCGCGTCGGTCGCCATAGGCACGTGTTTGTAAAAAAAATATGGTTGTCATTTTTTTGCGATCAGTATTATGTCAAATAGGACATTTGTAACCGAAGCGCGTAACAGAGATGCTTATTAACTGACAAAAGCTTGTTTTTATTGGCAGGCTGAGTGTTTCTTAGAATCAATTTCATTTTACACAAACAATTTGCTCTTGACTATTTCAATTTATTAAATGGTTGAAGCTAAAAGTGTTTAGTTGTTTCGTTTTATTTTTGCGTTCGGACACGCTTGTTAGTGTTCTGGGAAAGTGTGTAGAAGTAAACTTAAGGAGACGATAACCGACTTTTAATGATTTAATACTGAAGATCACGTCTAAATGAGTATTGTTAATGATTTAAAAAAACTTAATATGTGAATATTTTAGATTATGTTTATGTTAGGTACATAATGAAATTAATTTGTAAAGTTAGGTCTAACGCGGATAAAAAACTGAGAATGGCGCAACATCTACCAAGCGTATTTTTCTGAAACCTTCACCAATTTAAAGATAATTTAATTATTGATCTTTTAGTATACGCGTTTTATTAAAATACCTCTTGTTTTGTGTATAATAAATTAATAATGCGTCAAATTGGGGACAGCGCTCCTTGATGGGCGAGTCTTATTACTGGCTGAACGTACGACGCGTTGCGTGAGCTCAGTACAGAACACGCAAGCTAACCACTCAAGGTCACTGGCATATATCTGCGTCTTAATAGTAAAAGCGATTTTTTTTTGTGTTGAGAGAGAATATTAGTTTAATTAAAAACTCACTGCCGAATCTATGACGTATTTAATAAAAATAATGAGCCGTCACGGGACGCCTGGCAGATGTGAAACATCGAAGTCAAACAAACAAACATCGAAAAAAGTTCAGGGTCACGTAGCAGAGGGACCGCGCGCGCGGAGTATGCGGTGAATCGCCATGCGTCATGGGTCGCCCCGCCAGCAATCGGTTTTACGTGCGCCTATAGATGCGCCTGTCTTTTATAATGCGCACAGCAAAGAGTGGAACTCTCATACCTGCGTCTGTGTTTCCGAACGCATACAACCCTAATCTCTTCAAAGTTAGAGTGAACAGGTTTCTTCTGGGTAAGCTCACTCCATCGTCGACTTTGTCTCTGTCACCTCTGCCTTAGACTAAGGTCAAGAGCAAACCCATCCTACATAAAAAAAAGAAAAGATGTTTCACATCAAAAAGAGGGAGTGGAATCTATGACCACACGCTAGAAGTGATAACTTACGACAGTAGCCGAGTATAGGTAGGTGTATCTACAAGTTGGGCAGGACTTGTAGCCAGAGCCACAGATGGACGCTGGAGTGAGAGGGTTCTCCATTGGTACCCTCGCGATGCTCCACGCACCCGAGGCAGACCCAGACGCCGCCGGTGGTGCGACGATATTGTGGCCGTGAGGCGTGACTGGCCCCACCTGGACTAGAATAGCACAAGACAGAGAGGGATGGCGAAAGATGGAGAAGGCCTTCACCCTTATATGGACACCCAATAATATTAATTGAAAACTAGATTATTTATTTTATTTTATTCAATCAATTTATTTATTTAAAAATCTATTTTTGTTTATCTAATTATTGTTAAAATGCAAGTTTAAATTATTATGAATGAGTTACTGTACTATTTTTTATTAGAAACGAATGAATAATTATATGTAGGTAATTTTTGGGGAATTAAAAGGCTTAATAAAAATAATAAAAAAAATACGCAATTCAGCTTCACCGACCGACCGACTGGAGCCGAGTATACCCGATTTAGCGTCACCGAGCTGACCTTCATCTGTATTTTAGTTTTTTGCCACTGACTTCCGAAATTAAGTAATTTTTCACTTTGTATTGTTTTTTTTATAAAAATTGTTTTTTATTTTTCATATTTTGGTCGGTTATTTTGTAATTTATCTAAGTTACTATAGTATAATATCAACTGCCTATCAAATTTTTCTTTTTTAATTGCTTTCCAATGCGTGCATAAACTGCTTAGGAACCATATTAAAGCACCTAATCGAATCGCAACCCCGGGCAACCCGTGAAATACTTTATATTTAGTAGTTCTGGTGGCCATCTGTGGTCTTCATCAACAGTTTCACTTCACCAAATGGTGTTGTACGAGTTACTATAAAAAATACCCAAATCACTTTAGGTGTGCCTATATAAATTGAGAATTTCCTCTTAATTTCCATGGGATCCCCTCGAGAGCACACCTTTACAAACAAAAAAATCTTTTTCGAAATCGGTCTACTATTGACGGAGTAATCGGTGAACATACATAAAAAAAGAATATACAGACGAACATACCTACCACCTACCTACCACTACCCACCCACCCACCTACCCACTAGCCATAATAAACTTAATAGCATAAATTGGTCATCGTTGTTGCTGATACAAGACCCGAACGAATTGTATACAAACATGACCGCGATTTTTGGCGATATTTATAACAGTTCTAAAATAGAAAACTCTGTGTGCCCTAAACGCAAAACACAGTCGTGGGTTACGGATAAGTTACGCATACTTATAGAAGAAAAATATATCCTATTTAAACATTGGAAAAACGATCCTAAAAATAATAATAAACGATTGCAGTACACTAGGTGCAGAAATAAAACTCAGAAGCTTATAAATATGGCCAAACATAATAGTAGGCGGGAAACGATAACAAGTTGTAAGGGAGACATGAGAAAGATATGGAATAATATAAATAACTGGCTTGGTAGGTCTAAAATGGGAGTAGATTCTGTAATAGAAAAACACTTATTAAAAAATGAATCATTGCAAACTATCTGTAATAAATTCTGTGAAACCTTCACGAATGAAGTCGATATGATCAAGCATAAATGTCAACATAATTTTTTGGACAGAACGAGCTATGTTAATGTTTGTAATGTAAGTTTCCGATTTAAAAAAGTGCTACCTAAAGACGTAAAAACTGTTATAGAGAAATTAGACTGCAACAAGTCGCCGGGGTCCGATGGTATTAGAATTATAGATCTAAAACAAATAAAAGAACAAATTAGTCCAGTAATAGCTTATTTTATTAATATTAGTGTTAAAAAATCTCAATATCCGGATGAACTTAAAAAGTCAATTGTCAGGCCTATATTTAAACAGGGATCTCATCAAGATTATGGCAATTATAGGCCTATAGCAATTTTAAATACGGTAAACAAAATAGTTGAAAAAATTATTGTTAAGCAACTCACTAGTTTTTTGGAAAACAATAGTATTTTAAACGATGTACAACACGGTTTTAGACTGAATAGAAGTACTGCAACTGCGCTAGAGAAATTTACAGATGAAGTCAATAACCGTCTTGATGAAAAAAATATAGTTATGGTTATATTTATAGACTTCAAAAAAGCATTTGATACATTGGACCACGACGGCTTGTTGCAGGCTATGAATGAATGTGGCATATGGGGACCCATAAACGCATGGTTTGGCAAGTACCTAGAGAACAGATCACTCAGAGTCTGTGTCAGTGGAACAGAAAGTGTACGAGGCGACATTAAATTCGGAGTTCCAACCGGTTCAGTATATGGCCCATTAGGATACATAATGCACGTCAATAGTATGTCCAATGTATTAAATAAATGTAAGGCATTTATGTACGCTGATGATACTTGCTTGGTTTATAGCCATAAGAATATCGACCTCATACAGCAAGCTATGCAAAACGATTTTGATAATGTGGTTCAGTGGGCACATGATAATGGCATTATAATAAATATAAGTAAAACTAAGTGCATGCTTATTCACTCGCCGTATCATAAAAATAGAAGTAGTTTGTTAGTGAAAGTAAAAGGTCATTCGTACGAATGTCTGCATAGCAACAAACAATTCTGTCAGTGTTTATGTTTAGAAACAGTTACCTCTTATAAGTACCTAGGACTAGTAATAGATAACACATTCACATGGAATCTGCATGTTAATAACGTTTGTAATAAGCTGCGCTCCATTTTGGGTAAACTGAAAAATCTTAAATATGTTGTCAGCAGGAAAGTACTTTATGCCTTGTATTACGCACTGGCTGACTCAATTATTAGCTATGGCTTGGGTGGATATGGACTTGCATTCCCTACACACTTAAGTAAAATTAACATGTTACAGATAAGGCTACTAAAACTACTTATAGATAAAAAACGAAGAAAACGTTAAATAAAAATTATGAAGAAATGTTCAAAATTTTTAAAGTACTCCCGGTCCATCTTAAAAGTAAATTAAATATCTTGACTGAACAATTTAATAATCATGACCACAAAGTGGAACGTAAGCATATGTACCCAACTCGTTTATCTAAGAAGAAGACACTTGCTGTTCCAAAAGTAACTAACTACTTCGGTAAGCGCACAAGAAAGTACTTAGTACCAACGTTAGCGAATGAGCTACCCCCCAAACTTATATCGCATGTCAAATCTAAGGCTCAACTTAAAAGAGTTCTGCAAAAACATTATCTCTCATTGTGTCCATAGAAAATGTTTGTGATTTTTTCGTTTGTTGTAAAATGTGAGATTTTTTATTCTAACTGTAGTTATTTATTTTATAATTTACTTAGCACAATTAAGTTATAGCAAAATTCAAAATTTGTAATCTAATTGGTAGACGAGAACTACTGCCGACAAACTGTTTTGCAGTTTGGCAGACTTTATGTATGTTATTGTTAATACAGATTTTGAATAAATAAATAAATAAAAAAAAAAAAAAATAACTTACTCCTTTTTTGAAGTCGCTTAAAATCCATTTAAAACTACTGAAACTATGTTCTACCAATCAATACCGCACTGAAATAAACATGAAACAAAGGAAAAACAAAAACCCGATACACCTCTTTTTTCGCTGAACATGCAAAATATTATTACCATAATTATTCTAAAACTGAAACATAACGAAGCTACATGTTACTACATCTCTATTTGTCTGAATCCTAATTTACATTCAAACGTGGTTGAGCTGTAAACCATTACTCATGTGGCCGCAGCCTTAATTACAAGCTGTCTGGTTACATGGTAAAACGGTGACTAAATACTGATGCACGTAAGATAAGATGCATGCAATTTCTTACAACATCCTTGTATTGTTATAAATCTGGGAAGAACGTATTTATGCTGGATATATTGTTACTGTAAGAAAATTAATGATTTTACGTCAATTCTGCGTGACATTGATTTAAATTGTAGTCACTGTATGGCATGAATGAAATATGATCTTAAGAATGAACGAAAGAATAATGATAACCATTGATGTATTAAATAGGCAGATAGGCCACTCTCTAACATCACGTAAATATTAAATGGACCCGATGTCGTGCGTCATGTGCTCGACAACCGAAATAGAGAGACATATTACACGGGCTATAGCGGGAACGAGATAGCAATAATTGTCACTGTTAGGTACCCATAACAACTCGGAAACAAACTACGATTCGGGTATTCCCCGCAAACCGAGAGTAATGTAGGTCGATTGTGTTCTTTCCCCTAATTTATGCGGTCCACATCGAGGAGCGCGTACCATATCGTCTTATTTAATACATCAATGAAGATAACACTTAAAAAAAAAGTCACTAATTAATTCTGCCTATTACTTCAATAATAAACCCTTTAATTACTAAAGTCAAATCAAAACCTGTAAAACAACCGAGTATTATAGGAAAATAAAAAAAATTGCAATGGAAGATTTTTTTACTGAGTCGTAACCCATATTATTTACCCATTGTTAATATGTCGAAGAGGCAAACAACTTCATATTGATCAGCAAACAAGAACTTAACGCTACGATTGTGTTACTGAAAATGACTACGGTCCCATAATACTATGTAAAGTAGCGCCGTGTAAAGTGTAAGAACATTTCACGAGATGCCGAAACAGCTGTAACCTGCCGTATCTTCCAGGACATCTCGCAACCTCGCAGATTCCCGATAAGTCACAGTGCGCTCTTTTGTACATAAATGTCATCGAAGATTTTTTCAGTCCCGATGATAGTGTTATCCTTATCGAATGTGGCATACTGTGCAAGGCTTCCGAATGTAATCGTATGATAGTTATATGAGGGGCCTGCGGGTGGCGAAATTGGGACTGTATCGTCGCTCGAACAGTCAGGCTAATAGAGGTGGCGCACATTCTTATACTCGTATGTTTGCCTTCATAAGAGCTAATGGGATAACCACTAATACGATGACCACTTCTGGTAAAGGCTAGCCTGCGCCGGAATGGAAATCGCTAGCTCATGGAAAGCGTTCCGTGACGATGACGCGAGTTCCATGACTTGTTCACACAAAAAGTGCTCAACCTGCCAAAAGAAGCTTTCACTTCAATAACTAAGTGAAAACTTTAGCATTTTACAGATTTTAAAGACTGGAACAAAAAAAAATGTTCCGCGCGCCCGTCCTGCGCTCTATTCAACGGCTAGACTCTAGACATCTAGAGTGACACCAAGGCTCAGCGCAGACAGAACGGAGCGCAGCGGAGAGGATTTTATTAACGCACTTGAAAATAAACTTTAAAATTATTACAATAAAGTGCATAAATGCTTGAACCTGACAAAAATTGCCGCGCGTCCTCGAAGTATACGCGATCCGTAAAGAAAATGACCGAGACCGCGCGTGGATTATACCTCTCTGTCTGCGCTGAGCCCAAAACGGATGACAAAAATACATCAAAAAGTTGCAATATATCTTCGCAAGCCACAAAGTTTGAACAAAAAAAAACTATAAGTCTTAACACTTACGTCACAGTGCAGAAATCGTGGCAAACAACCAGTCTTCTACCCATAGGTTAAACCATTTGTCACAAAAGATTACGTGATGTGAGTTGCATTTCCATGCTAACGAATAATAATTTGTCACAAAAAATTACTTGATATGACTTGGTATCTGTGTGGACGTTCAAACGACAGTTATTGCATTTTTTATTAGCTTTAATAACGTACGACGGTGATCAATCTTTTTAGGCTAGGGTGTTTCACAGGGTAAAGTATTTTAGCTTGGTTGTTATACATGAAAAGGAGTTTCCTATATTTCGTGGGATTTCTTTCCGAAGTCTATTGAGCTTTTGCATTGTCTTTCAGTACGAGATTTGTGTATTTTTGAACCTAAAACGGTTGAATGATCGGAAATTACCTGAGAAACTTAGTGAATTTAGAATCACGAACTAACAAAGTAGGTATAAATGCTATACATTGGTGTGACAATCTGAGGGGCAATTCTACTAATTCTAAGAACGTTCACAGTCTGATCTCAATCTGTCAAAAATACCTCTTATTTCCCTACATTTTGTCAATTTTTTGACGTTTGTTTGTCGCCAAGATGAGATTGCGACTAGATTTTGAACGTTTTAAATTACGAGAATTGGCCTTCTGGTGTGACTACGAGTCGGTAACGATATCTTCCTACAACTAACATACTACATACAATATTTTTAGTTTTCGTGGAGTTTCATGCATAAATTTCACACATTATCAAAAAATAATATTTTGTGGAAATGTTGACATCAGTCAGACAGCATAATTTATGAGCCCATTCAGCATTGTATTGTAATTGGTTTTACAGGTAATCGAGAATTAAAACAAACGCATTTTATATTTTTGTCATTCTTAGAACGGCACCTTGAAACCCATACGTAATTCTATTTGAAAACGGATTCTGAGAAATAGTGACAACACTATTAGACTAATAGTGACACTTACATACAGAAACGTTACCTTAAGGAGACGATAACGGACTTTTAATGATTTTATACTGAAGATCACGTCTAAACGAGTAGTGTTAATGATTTGAAAAAAATATATGATCAATTAGAGCATTTTCTCATAAGTTAATGTGTGAATATTTTAGATTATGTTTATATTACATAGTGAAATTAGTTTGTAAAGTTATGTGTAACGCGGATAAAAAACTGAGAATGGCGCAAAATCTACCAAGCGTATTTTTCTGAAACCTTCACGAATTTAAAGATAATTTAATTATAGATTTTTTAGTATACCCGTTTAATTAAAATACCTTTTGTTTTGTGTATAATAAAATAATAATGCGTTAAATTGGGGACAGCACTCCTTGATGGGCGAGTCCTATTACTGGCTGAACGTACAGAACACGCAAGCTAACCACTCAAGGTCACTGGCATATATCTGCGTCTTAAGGGATGCGCTAAGGTAGCCCGCGAAATTCCAATTTTCTTACGTTTTTGGCAATTTGCAGGTCAGTAACAGGTTGTATGTTGATCAAATTATGATTCGCGACTGTAACATAATTATATCATCATCATTTCAACCGAAAGACATCCACTGCTGGACATAGGCCTCCCCCAATGGGGGGGGGTGCTATAATCGCCACGCTTGGCAGACGGGTTGGCGATCGCAGTATGGTGTTAAAATGCATAGAGAACTGCCCATTCTCTAGTAAGTCGCTAAGTCGCCTTTTACGACACCCACGGGAAGAAATAGGTTGGTGCTATTCTTTACGCCGGCACCATACGGAACATAGCATATATATCGTGTATTCCCGTTGTCCCCGTACGCCGTGTCCCGTTCAACGGGGACAGCGGTACTTCAATTAAATATTTAAAAATACTTCCCGTTGTCCCCGTGGTTTTGGTTTTACATTCAAAAATATGTTTCTGGCACTCGCCGACCGCTGCCGCGGCACCGCTCGCTTCGCTCACTCGGCTCGTGCGTTGTGTGGTCACAGTTCTAACCTAACCTAACCTAGCTGTTTCGATTTAAAAAAGGTTTACTTCGTACGATAAGGAGACAACGGGAAATAAATTTAATCACGTCCCGCTGTCCCCGTGACGGGGATATGGCAAACGGGGACAACGGGAATACACTAATTTGTATTTACGGAATTATAATCATTGGAATCATTAATACATCTCTCTAAGTTAGATTGAATGACTTTTTCATGAAATCATGACATTGGGGAACAAATCTATTTCTCAAATTTCGCGGGCCGCAGCTGCAGACTCACCTTAATGTAAGCCAAGATCAGAAACACAGGTACTTACATCGGGGGTTCTACTCCGAAATATTGGCCGAATATTCGGCCGTTTCTTGACTTCCAAAGTTTCCTCTTGCCGGGGTTGGTCCATGGATGGAACCAACTTTACATACCGAGGCTCTCCGTGCCTCGGAAAGCACGTTATGCCATTGGCCCCGGCTGTCATTCGTGGATCTTTGACAGTCGTTACAGGTCGTCAGAAGTCCGAAAGTCTGACAACCAGTCTTACCAAGGGGTATCGTATTACCCAGTTACTGGGTTGTGGAGGTCAGATAGGCAGTCACTGCCTGTAAAATACTGGTGTTCAGCTGTATTAGGTAGGTTAGACTGGGAGCCGACCCCAATTTAGTTGGGAAAGGGCGGGCAGATTGATAAAACAAATGCGTGGAGCACAGTTGATACGCGAACTTAGTGGACATCCAGCTTTAGAATTGATCGCTAATCCGCGCTTTGAAGGGAACTCTTAGGAAACCCGCCTTCGTTATACATTCTAGACACGTATGTAGCCTTGGTTACTGGTGCTGGTGAGGTGGCAGCAATGTAGATCATCATTGTGAATACATCATCACTATAACATCGGTACATGATCTAGCAATGACATCAACACTTTATATTCTCATGAGGTTTTCATCACGAGTTGGGAAAAAACCTGTCAACATAGTTACTCATATATTAGACTAGCTTTTTCCCGCGGTTTCGCTAACGTGGATGTCAGAAAGTATCCCATGGGAACGTACTGCCGGGATTAAAAGGAAAAGAAGCGATTGCATACCTCGTAGCCGAGGAAAAGGTCATTGACTCCTAGCGCTACGCCCGCCGCCGTCAACCATAATTATTTTGTTCGCGTAATTTTGAATCCGTGTTATCTTATTAATTTCAATGGTATGATGCAATGTAAGACATATTTTAATGTAAATTAAATTCCTAATTTAAATAACATATTTTATGGGATAAGTATGGTATAAAGTACGGATTAATATAATACTGGTTAAAATAGCTTCGGAAATAACAATGAAATTTTTATCAAATTCTAAAAGATAAAAGTAATTACTGTCATATGCTATCGTGGACTTTTTTATTGAACTTAATAAGATGTACAATCCTGTAGAACATAAATTATATGTGTCTCGTACGGTTGACGCGGCGCACGCCGGAGTAAAGCTCCCAGTCGGCATGATTTTTTCGAAATCTTCAACAGTAATGATCATATTTCAGCCAATTTACACAAAAGCTTAAGGGTGCTATCACAAAAAATAACTTTTTTCGTCAATTCCTTATCTAATGGTGAGAAAGCTTGAAATAATTGAAACACGTCAACAACGTATGTGTAACTATAAAAGTACAGTTTTCGTGGTGATAAACCATTCGGGTCAGTCTCAGCTAGTTTCATCACTTTTGCGCTTTCTCTGCGCTCTTTTTGCGCCCGCTTTTGTTTTATAATCTGTAAGGATTTTATGTAAAAATCTTGGGAAATAGTTGCGACTTCATATATTATTTATGTATTATGTAACATTTAAAAACTAAGCTACTACACGCTAAGGTGTAAGAAGGGTACGGACCTCGGCTTAGGACGTCGCTGGGAAAATAGATCCGACTGTGGGTCTGTCACATTTATTGAAAACTTGTCGTCACATTTTCTTTGCTGTTCATATGTACGATTCCGAGTGCTTCAGGGTAAAGGTTACCTACGGCAACGAATCCAACTGACCACTAGCTGTACCATTTCAACTATTTCTAGATTCCCGTACTCAAGAACATGATCGTTAAAGTTCCGTTTATGCTTACGGATACTCCGTGCCGATACATACTAAGCATTAGCCTTTCAACAACTGGCCTGACATCTTCTGACTCATGCACTTCGGGATTACGACAGTTCGCAACAACTTATAATTCTGCACGCAGATCTGTATCGGCTCAGCTTGTGTATGACTTGAATTTTACGTTGGATACGTGATCCGTGTCAGTTCGAAGTTTGTTCTGAAATACGTGAGTTATTCTTTTTAAGTTTCGCTGTGGTCTCACCAAAATCTAGAATACTAGCTTCTGCCCGCGACTTCATTAGCTTGAAATTTCTTGTTTTAACATAAAATATATCCTATGACCTCCGTGTGGTGCCGGACGTAAAGAATAGCATCATCTCATTTCTTCCCGTGGGTGTCGTAAAAGGCGATTAAGGGACGGACTAGGGAATGAGCAGCAGCGTTCTCTATGCATTTTAATACCATACTGCGATCGCCAACCCGCCTCTGCCAAGCGTGGCGATTATGGCAACCCCCCCTTTTGGGGCAGGCCTATGTCCAGCAGTGGACGTCTTTCGTCTGAAATGATGATGATGATGATGAAATCCTATGATACTCGGCAATACTGTAGCTTCCCATTAATAATTGTTGTAATCGGATCAAAAGTTCCGTATATTACCCCCTACTTTCAAATTCACAATTTTTCTCTTTATAATTTATTACTAGCTTTTGCCCATATATATATATATATATTTTTTTTTTATTTTTTTTTATTTATTTAATAAAACGTTGCCCCACACTAGGAATTTCTCCTGTATTGTGGGTGCGTTTACAAACATTTAAATTCACATATACCGAAACAACTATTATAGGTAGAAATTTGTAGGTCATAGAAATATTTGTTCCGTGCGGGAATCGAACCCGCGACACGCAGCGCAGCAGTCAATCGCCTAACTAACTGCGCCAACCGTGCCATCAAACTCGACGACACGAAGAGTCGTAAGAAAATTTATTTATAGTTTTTAGAGAATTAATGAATGCCTGCATTCCTGCATATACTTACCATATACCTTTTTCTTTTTCGGCTGGAAAATCATCAAATAACTTCTCCCGCTCTGGGCGGAGCGGGAGGGAGTGTCAGACTTTTCATTTGCCTGTGTGCCAGGGCCACGATATCCCTTTCGGACAAACTAATGTCACAACATTGATACAATGACTGATGCATTCTTACAGACTATTCTGTTTTTTTTTGTTTTGTGATTTCTAAGTCTTCTAGTACCTACCTGCTCAAACCACAGTTGGTCTTATAGCATTTTTTTTCAAAATCTGTGTATGCAATATTCTGTAACTATCTACAATGTTTTAACCGTTTGGCTCATCTTTTTCAATTTGCTGTAAATTAAAGAGGAATACAAACAATTCAATACTGCCCATCCCCCATAGCAAATAACGTGATAATTTATAGCTTACAGACTGGCCAGACCCATAGGGAATATATATATATATATAGGTATATAATTATGCAAAATGTGAACAGAATTTATTTTCGGCATTAGAATCGATCCCAGGCTTCCTAGCAATTACTGTTTTCCAATAATATTCAATGTGCAGTTTTGATTTCGCTACGATTGTATTTATTTTTATTTTTTTATTTTATTTTTTTTAATGTTGCCCCCCCGCACTAGGAATTGCGCCTGTATTGTGGGTGCGTTTACAAACATTAAAAATCACATACACAAACAGCCAGACCCGGAACAACAACTTGTAGGTCATACAAATATTTGTTCCGTGCGGGAATTGAACCCGCGACACGCAGCGCAGCAGTCAATCGCTTAACCACTGCGCCATTCGTGGCGTCAATATTATATGTATTGATAGATAGATTTGCTTCCTTTTCATCGTTTCTGTCAGTCGTCAAAAGTTTTAACAATAGTATCTTCATAATCTACAAGATATTTTGTTCGGTAATGAAAACTTAGGTACGGTTTCTCAATATTAACTGTAGCAGCTTGTTTAGAAATGATAGTGCATGTAAGGTTGTTTATAGTAATCATGGATGAATGAATGAAATGCACCGACCCAAGCATGGTTAAACCAGACTCGATCACTTGAATGAACCCAAGGATTCGCACTAGCCCCTGGAGCCATGGTCATGTTTCATGGGACCACAGAGACCATTGCATATGAAAGAGTAGACCAGGGGGCGCGATAATGGTAGGGAAGACGTGCCCTTGGGATATGGATGGATTATTAGAGCCGTACCGGATATGCATCCTAGAGTAAGGATTGGAATATTGGAGAGATGGGTTATATTTATCTAGGGGGGGCATCTTTTAATAGCTTCGCCACCAGGTTGGCTCAGGTCCTCTCTGTTCTCAAATGTAAGTTTGTACGCACAACATTGAGTGATTTACCATGTTATTTTAAGACCACAGACTTCTTATAAGTTTTCCTGTAATCTGTAAGTAAATAACTATTTTCTGTATTTTTATCAACATTTTAGGCTCAGTAGTTTCGGAAATAAAGGGGGGGGGAATGGTAATTTTTCATCTATTTTCTTAAATAATTTCAAAAATATATATTTTAAAATTATAAAAAAAAATTAAATCCTTAAAACAAGTCCTTTCATTTGATATTTCACATGGTACAGTCAGCAAAACTTTTTTTTTTTTTCTATTTTGCCCCCAAAAGTGGCATCCATATTCAAAATTAATTTATTTACGTAACACGTCCGTGTTTGGGTCACAGAAGTTCATATGTGTACCAAATTTCAACTTAATCGGTCCAGTAGATTCGGAGCAAATCAGCTGTGACAGACGGACAGACAGGCAGACCGATAAACGAGTGATCCTATGAGGGTTTCTTTTTTCCTTTTGAGGTACGGAACCCTAAAAATAACTGAAGTAATAAGATAGTATCAGTTGGGTTAATGCCCAAGATTTTCCTCGTACCAAAAAACTTCGAGATACTCGACTCTACCAAATTGACATTTGTGAATTGCATTTGAATGTCAAACAAGGTAAAGTAGCATTTTATTGCGAATGACGCGATTGACGCACCCAACACCAAAGGGCTTAGACATGATGTCTCATAGCTACGAGCATTTTACGACTGACGTGTGCCATACGGAATAATGGGCACTTATGAACGACAAGAATTACAAAAAAAAAAAAAAGAATTGATTCTAGTCGCCCCTTCCAAAAGGTAGTTTCGTATGGAGAAGAATGGGCAAGAAACTCCACCGTGACTCTTTTAAAAATGTTTCACAATATTTTGTTTAAGTACATTCATTATATAATTTTATATGAAGACGATGCACCTAGAATAACCACAATAGGTAAAAATAATTAAAAATGAAGCAATGAAAAAAACTTGATCGATTTAATGTATCTCGTTGGTATAAATAAATAAACTTAATTATGAGACAGATACATGGACAGACATCGTAAAAATGTATGGTTTCCTAAAAAAATAAAAAGTCACTGTGTGAGTTTAGGTAATCACAGAATTTAAAATCAATGTCATTAAAATAACAAATCATACAATTAAAACAGCAACCAGTTTGATTTTGACTCTAACACTCAGTTGCAGAAAGCTCACCATTAACACTTCATTACATAAAGCAGCATTATCGCTAATGAATTCATTACTTTAATGAAGTTGCACAAACAAATTTTAGATGGCATTAGACATTTTTAATGTCACTTTAGTTAAAGAAGACTTTAAACAATATTGCCAGGAACAAATTACCATATTGAACGAAAAGAGTGAACATTTGCGTTCTGATATTATCCGTACGTACAAGTACACCACAATTTTAGCATAAAATATAGTAAATGTAGTTGATTTATGTGTATTCAGTGTACTCTGTGGTTTAGTCTAGTTTAAATAATCTGGTTTAAGTGGTATACGCTAAGGTAGCCCGCGAAATTCAAATTTACCAACGTTTTTTGCAAATTTTATACTTCTGATTCATATTCTAATGATTAATTCTGTAAAGCCATATTGGTTATGGTCGCGAATCATAATTAGATCAACATACAATGTGTTACTGACCTGCAAATTACAAAAAAGGTAATAAAATTTGAATTTCGTGGGCTACCTTAGCGCATCCCCCTTATTCTAATAATTTTAACATGTATGCAGTCTAGAGCTCCTGCCACACGTGGAAATCCATCAATTTCTACGTAGTTCCGTCCGGTCTGGCATTTTAATATAGAGGTGGCTTAATTTTGCTAGTTCACGGGATACTTTTTGTATAAACAAACTGACAAACAACCCGACCCAACCTGTTTCCGACAAACTGTTGATTTATTTATGTTTATTAAATCACCCAATACTTTCTGGAAAGATCCAGTGGCGAAAAATCTCAAAAATATTAAAAGCTGTGTAAGGTCATTAATGGATTTATTTCTTTGCGTCACTGGTTCTAAATCTTAATCAAGTAGGTTACAAATTTGAAGAAATGCCTCCTTGGAAATTCTATACCTTACACGAAACTCTTCTCCATCATGTTTTAAAAATAAATTCACTCGGTCTGGGATTCGACGGCGAGGTACCTAAATCTATTAAATAAGAATCAGATAATGACGAAAGACTGGTTAAAGACATCTTTCAATTACAGAAATGCATTCAAGTACCGTAGAAAACACTAATGTTGCTCTTTAATGGATGCTTTTCGGCCCATTAAAATTAAAAAATCTGAAATGTCAAACTTAAAGTTCACCACCTGCTAATGGGCGCTAATGAAGTTACGTGCAACGTAAAAGTGTTTAAAATGGCCGGTTTCATTAGGTTTGACATTTCATTAGTTAAATGTAATGGAGCATTAAAATAAAATAAAAAATGGTTTTGTGCAATGATTTAATGCTACATTAGTGTTTAATGTAGTCTTTAAAATTTAAAGATCGTTTCTGCAACTGAGTGTTAGAGTCTCGATTGGCTCTTTAGACAATTTCCATAGGAGACTCGAAGCCGACTCTGTCTGACCTATCTGAATGAATGAAGCTCGATCTGACCAAGATTATGTCTGGACTTTAAAAGAGACTTTGACCCCTGAGTTTGTTTCGCCATTTCTTCTCAGGGGTAGTCAGATAGGAAATGTCGACTACATCTAGTTTTTTTTTTTTTTATATGACGTGTAAAAGTGATTTTAATATCCTATTTACAGAATAAACGATTTCATTTCATTTCATTTCACTCTTTAATTTGTCGATATCGATAATCTTTTTGACAGATGCGGTTGAAAAAGGACTATCATCGTCCTCCCCCAATTTATTAGGGCCCGGTGCAGCGTGTCATCTTCTCGTCACATCTCATTATCAGTCATCTCAGAAATCACCTCCTTTTTACCCGACTGCGGCGAAGCCTAAAAAGGAGGGTTATATGTTTGACCTGTATGTATGTATGTCTGTCACTATGTTCCCTCGTAACTACTAAACGGCTGAACCGATTTTGATTATAAACAATCTCATGCAGTCGGAGGCATGTTCTTAACAATAACGTCCTATTGCCTCCGACTGCATGAGATTGTTTATAGTATTTATTTATATAAATCTCGTTTCCATCTTTTTCGGGTTCCGTACCCAATGGGTAAAACGGGAACCCTATTACTAAGGCTCCGCCGTCTGTCTGTCTGTCCGTCTGTCCGTCTGTCACCAGGCTGAATCTCATGAACCGTGACAGTTAGACAGTTGAAAACACATATGATGTATATCTGTTGCCGCTATAACAACAAATACTAAAAAACAGAATAAAATAAATATTTAAGGGGGCTTCCATACAACAAACGTGTTATTTTTGCTCGTTTTTGCTCGATATTGATAACGGCAACAGCTTGAAATATTCACAGAATCTTTAGTTATATATTCACTTTAAAAATAAATAATTAAATTAAAATAAAACTAACATTTAAGGGGGGCTCCCATACAAAAAACGTGATTTTTTTGCCGTTTTTATAGATAATGGTACGGAACCCTTCGTGCGCGAGTCCGACTCGCACTTGGCCGGTTTTTTTACCCATATCATCTTTCGAACCATAAATAAGTAGCTGTAGATAAAAAAATATTCCAAGAAATATGTGAAACTGACTCAGTTACCTAAAAGCTCTAAAGAATAAAGAAAATGTGATACTTCTTAAGTATTTATCTAAACAATCTAATAATGAAATCGATTGATGTCAAATCCGAATGTTAGTATAATATGATTTGAATTTATTGCCGATGAAAGAATACAAGAACAAAGTAGATCAGTACCTGTTGTAATAACACGATTGTTATTTTTTGTTTTTGAAAAGTTTTTTGTTTAGATGTGAAAAGTATTGTCTCGATGACTAATAAGTTAAGTCAGTTTCGTCCTGAATATCGTCCATTAAATAGGTTATACTTACCCTACAAAATGGTTGAGCTGGATAGTGCTGATCCATGCGTCATGTTCGTGAACGGGCGTCGTCAGTTGAGACTGGTCATCTCTTAACTGCCAGGGCTTATTTGTAATCTTTTCATCATCATTATCATTTCAGCCAAAAGACGTCCACTGCTGGATATAGGCCTCCCCAAAGGGAAGGGGTTAATGTTTTGTGGTGTAATCTTTTAATCTTATTTTTTTTTATATTTATATTCGTCTATCTGCAATCAGCCTTTAGTTAGGCTATAATCAGTTGGTTTGTTTCTTAACTAGCAGTTCGAGATTGTTCACATCCAGCGATGCGTCATCTCGTTAGTGTATGTAATAGTGTTGGTTAGATTGACGCTATGCGTTCTCTTTTAAATCTGTAGGTAGAGTCTGCGGACTCCAGAAGTGTTACAGCGAGTTCATTTTTATGTTGTTGGAGTCTTTCCTTATAATTCTTGTAGGACCTTTCTACAACCTCCTTGATAGTTGGGATTTGTAGATACTCATGTACTTCAGTGTTTTTTGTGAACCAAGGTGCACCACTTAAGGTTTTTAGTGCTTTCTTTTGGAAGCGCTGCATTATCTCAATATTTGAGTGGCTTGCCGATCCCCAGAGCTCTATACCATAAGTCCATACAGGTTTAAGGATGTATTTATGTATAAGATGCTTGTTTTCCAAGCTTAGTGATGACTGTCTGCCTATGAGCCAGTGAATGCCTCGTAGTTTTATGTTAGCTTGATCCCTTTTGGTCTTTATGTGTTCACGCCAGGTAAGTCTTCTGTCGATGTGCATACCTAGGTATTTGGCAGTACTTTTCTGTGGCAGAACGTCTTCACCGAGTTTCACTTGTGGGCAGTCCCGAAATTTGAATTGTTTTAAACAATTTTTTTTTTACATTGTTGTCACATATAGAAGCGACAAGAATAATGTACCCAGGATTTTGTAATATCTTTATTTAAAAGAGTGTTCTTGGAGTTTCTTGCCTGTTCTTCTCCATTGGAATGGGCAAATAGCTTCAACTTTCTTTCAAATAGCTTCAAATTGCAACTGTCTTTAAAATCTAAGGCTCTTCTTCATAAACGTCTATGAAACATATTTTAGTTAAAAACTTCCAAAGTTCTTTTGTCCTTATTTGTCACTTTGACCTTTGTGTTTGCTAGAAAGTGACAAAACCTATATTAACTAAAATAGGCATGCTAAGTTTTATGAATAAGGGGATAAATAGATAACAATACCACAATAATAATCGATCTTCCCAAAACAAATCACACTAAAAACAATAGGGATAAATAGATAACAATATCACAATAATAATCGATCTTCCCAAAACAAATCACACTAAAAACAATATATACACCATTTATTTACATAACCAATCACAACATTAAACATTTCAATTTCCGGGCGTATGAAGAGATTTATAAATAATTACCATTTGACCTAGTTGCGGTGTATGGTGCATTATTACACCATGTGATGCAACATGCGCAGGAGTCGCTTCCTAGTAACTCAATACGTGAACACCTTGTGTTGCGCCCTTTGATCTGAGTGATGGACCTGGATGCGGATAGGAAAAAGGTTGGTATTTTTGGGAGATTTGTGAGGAAATTATTGTTTGACTGGAATGTCAAAATATTTGAAACGGTAGAGAAGTTTTCTGAACGACTAATGAAAATTAAACGCAACGCATTGATTGAATATGCTAAATTGGAACAGAAAATACTCAAGCATTTGGTATATTTTAATGACCGATCTAATTTTAATTAAGATAAAGATGTTAAGATTTGAAAAACGGAGTTTAAAAAGAGAAATTATCGAAGTAAAAGTATAGCTAAACGCTTTTTTTTTTTTTTTTTGTGCTTTTTAAAAATAACCAAGATCTTCATAATTAATTACAATTTAGCCACAATACCACGCACGCCACAATTGTGGCGATAAGTCCCCTCATTGAGGAGTGGCTAGAGAGGCGCCACGGCGTCCTCACCTTCCGCCTGACGCAGGTCCTCACCGGACATGGTTGTTTCGGGAGGTTCCTGTTCAGGATAAAGCGGGAGGAAACGCCCGGGTGTCACCACTGTGTGGATCGCACGGAGGACACGGTGGAGCATACGGTGGAGGTCTGCCCAGCTTGGGCGGAGCACCGCCGTGTCCTCACGGAGGCGATCGGTGGCGGCGATCTCTCGCGTCCGGCCCTGGTTCAGGCCATGGTTCGGAGCGAGAGTGCATGGGAGGCCGTCACCTCCTTCTGCGAAGCAGTAATGCTCGCGAAGGAGGAGGTGGAACGCGTGAGGGAGAGGCAAGATTCGCACCCTCGCGCCCCTAGTCGCCGCAGGAGATGCCCCGGGCGTCGGGAGTCGCAAGCCGATTTCCGGCCACCGTAGGCGCGGGCCTGCGGACGGTGAGTGATGGGTAGCTCACCGTCCGATAAGGACCAGGCCCGGGTCGACGGCGCGTCGTATTCCACGCGCGCCTCAAAGAGTTGTCAGCACCAACTGACGGGGTCCGATAGGGCCAATGCCTGCCAGGGTTGCGAGTTTGTCTGAAAGGGATATCGTGGCCCTGGCACACAGGCGAACGAAGGAATACGGGTGGGTTTTAGTCAGTAAAAGTCTGACACGCCCTCCCGCTCAGCCTAGAGCGGGCGAAGTTATTTGATAATTTAAAAAAAAAAAAAAAACCCACAATACCACAACGACTAATAAGCAATTTTAATCTAACCAAATTTTTTACATCATAATTATTTTAAAACTTGAATAGTGTTTATTGCACTTTACACAAGTCCGTTCCACTTTCTTAGTCTGATATTGTAATAAAAACACTTTGTTCATGTGATACGAGTACATGAGTGGCATTGTCACTACGAGTATTATTTCTGCACTTTTTACTAAACGCTGTGACATAACTACAAATAAAGAAATATTTAATATTATAATTTGATGATCTCAATACATCATTCTTTATTAGGAACAAGTGCATTACGATGATGACAGCATGTGCCAGTGCATACAGAAGTCCTCATTACAATAGTTTTATAGTGTTTTATTGTTTTCTAACACAATACGTATTCTAGTCGTAGACAACGAATGAAATTAAATTCATAATAATGTTCCATCGTTTTCTGCTCTACTGAAGTTTCCTTTAAACCGCCTATAGTACTTTATACCGCGTATTTTTTAAATGATTGTAATATCTACCCCTAGTGCAATTTCGAATACCTACTTAACTGTCTTAAATTACACCATTGAAAAACACTGTAAAACAAACAAAACGTACATAAAACATAACTGGATATTTTCCCCCAACTTTCGTTATTTTTTGTTTTTTGTACGTTTTTAAGAACACACAAATAAACGTATTATCTTTCTTTCTTTTAAATATTATTTTGAATCGATACTTTCTTAATTGTTTTAATTATTTTACTTAGACAGATTGGAATACAAACATTTACACCATGGTAAAAAAACATATCCGATATCCCATACTTAATTTAATAATTATGTGCATGACAACTTTTAAATTAACTACGATAAAACGCCTTAACTTTAACCACGATCAATCATAACTACGGTTAAACTGACGTGATAATGTCACACCGTATCATGAACGAGTGAACATGTTCATTCATTCGGATGATCCGTCACCGTTCATTCATCATCAACTTGATGGGTGTCAATCGGTTTATCAATTTAATTATATTTGAGGTCAAGTTTGATGTGGTTTGGGTTAACTTATTCTCATGGTAGTCAGTTGATGGATTAATATCGAGTTAAGATACTTGTCAACTTAATTAAAGTGACAATTATCAAGCAAACCATTTTATTTTTAAATGCACCCGCTTCCAATTGAGGTTTTTTTAAGGGCAATCAAAACGTTAAGAGTGCAGAGAGACAGCGGGATATTTATTAATCCTTACTAAATTGTATAAAAAATATCTCCAATCTCCGAAATTATTTAAAGTATTTTTGTGCAATAACCTGCGCTATCTAGAAGACAAACACAAACGAAGACAATGACACTAATGCCCTATTATTCGCAGATGTGCCTGCTAATACAAATCAAATGGCTAACATTCGTTGTTCCATATACCTATACTCCATTTGGAATAAGATTAGACATTTTTTACAGTCCGTTCAACCGATTTTGACTTATAATGCGTTAGTGGCATGACAAATGGCAGCTGTAATAAATAGATGCAGATGGTATTGTAATTAAGTTTTTGCTTTTAATGCCATCCTTATGCCTACGGAATATAAGACAAAATCGGTTGAACGGACTGTAAAAAAGTTTATTTACATGTCTAATCTTATTTCAAATGGAGTATACCTACGACACAAACATGGAAAAAAATACTCTCATTATTTCCTTATCCTATATTACTCCCCCCCCCCCCCCTAGAATAGGGGAGGAGGCTATTCTATTCAAAAAAGGTTTTAATCCAATATTTGATCCTAAAGAAAAGCGCTGCCTACACCTTGGATCGATCTTACCCGGAGCTAAACCTGTGAAAGGAGTACCTTCCTTACTCTTCATAATCCTTGCGAAATATTTCCTTTTATCTTTGAATATTTTACACACAGGAATGTGAAATGCTAAAAGGGTTTTGACCCTTGCTATTAAAAATGTTTTCATATTTGCTGATTTTAAGATGAAAGCATTTTCTACTGAAGATGACACACGGCAGGCATATACTATTATATGTCAGACAGTGGAAGCGATGCAAAGGATGCATGTTATGCGGCCATAATCCCGTGATTGACGAGTTATTGCACTGGAATGGACCATCTGCCAGTTCCGGTAAAATAGAACTCATGCATTCTAATACATTAGAATCTTAACCAATGTAGGACCACCCCAGAGAATCTACACTATCTTGATATCGTTAATTATTTTGTTATTTGCATAACAAAATAATTAACGATATCAATAGCAACAAGATCAACACCTTTTACCGTCCGCGTCCTCAAAATCGGTATATTTTTGAACAATCCCTTTCTCTTAAGCAAAGGTGAGCACCTTCGAGTATTTCAAGCAGCTTTACATTGGGAAAGCCAATTAAATTTACCCTTTAGGCTTATCGGGTTAACCCGAATAAATTATGAAAGTGCCATTTGGCGTGTTCGCACATTTATGCGATTAATATGTGCTGGCGCGGATATCTTTCGAGTTACGACATGCCTTTAGCGATCTGATTATGGAACTCGATTATGTTACAGTTTCTGCTGAAGATATTACAGTCTGATAAATCTGTGGTGGATGAATCAGGTTATCTAGTAGCTGTTATAGTTTTTATTTTATTGTCTTCGTGGTTGGATTCTGATAAAGTTTCTGTAATAGCATTTATTTTATCTTAGTTAGGAATATTATTAGAATCTTAATCAGTACGCCGAAAACGCCGGGAGGGGACGCCCTAGGAGGACAGATAGTGACCAAATTGGTGATGTTCTTCAGAAAGGTCATGTGCGTAGTACTCGCAACCGGCGTGCGTGTAAGACCAGATGTATGAACGTAGTTGAAACAAAATGAGTATGTTAGGAGCGTAGCCTTGGTGGCATTCTATAGTTTCTGCCTACCCCTATAGGAAGAAAGCGTGAGTTTATGTATGTGTATGTTAATCAGTACTGTCTCACTGCTGGTTCTAAGTTGAAAAGTCTTTCCACAGTCTGGCACTCTTCCCTTGGATTTCCCATCACACATCAAACATCAGTGTTTAATTCTTAGATAACCCAAAATGATCTCATTTCTTAAGATTGTGATTACAAAATAGACGCATCAGTTACCCAATGAAATAGGATTTCCGTTACCTTGTATCGTTAAGTGCTTTGCTAAGATGTGGTCGTTGACTATTCTATTCTTTTCCACGTTTGCAATGTTTTTTCAAAGTATCACGTCATTAAGTTGACTTATCTTCAAAAACCACACCTATGCTACCTCACCCAGTCTTGCTAAAACCAAGGAAAATAAATTGGATAATTGTGTTAGTTCAAGGAAGACTTGCGAAACCACGTCAGCTATTTCTGAATTAATCTGACAGACATAAACATCAATAGGTGTGAATTTTGATTAAACATAACTGTTATAGAGCTAAAAAGTAACTAAAAAAAAACTTTATTTCCAGCATCGCAATAACAACCATAAGAATAACAAATACTTATACTTAAAGAAAAAATAAATTACACAACTTATCCTCTCTTTCGCCGAGCGGCCTTAATAAAGCCGATGAGGCCGATTTCAATTATGCGGGATTCGCCAATCGGTCTGATTCAGTCCGACTGATTCAGTTCGTTCGTGGCGCACACCCATTTTCGCGCCAAATAGGCTGGTTCAGAAGAGGTTACCCTCTCATCTGTCAATTGAACTACATTAGGCCGATGTCAATTATGCCGGATTCGCCATCCGATCTGGTTCAGACCGACTGATTCAGTTCGTATAGTGGCAAATCCCCATTTCGCGCCAAAAAGCCGACACGAGAGAGGATAAGATCTCATGTCGTGCGTACAAATAATATGGTTGTTAGAGAGTAATTCACACTGACCTCCTCTAACTAGGAGTAAGCAAACAAGTAGGTACAGACAAATATATTAGATCAGAGAAAACTAGTTTATTCGTTTTTTCTCAAGCGTATTAGCACCTAGTCCTGGCAAATATAGTCATTATAATTCTTTAAAATCTACATGCGTAACTTGTTAGCCAAAACGTCAAAATATACGAATCAGATTAACATCAATCAATAAATGAATTATTACGTTCTTACGATATTTTTTGTTCACATGATTGAGATCTATTAAGAAGTTCAAGGTTACGCTAAGATGCTCGTGGATCGTGTAGTAAATTGCTAAAAGATTACTCACAAAAAGGAAATTAGGCTTTGAGTGTTTTAAGGCTTCTACATACCAGCGCGACTTGTCGCGCGACGCGACACGGCACAAAGGCCCCGCGTGTCGCGGGACGAGCGGTGCCTTTGTGTCGAGTCGCGTCGCGCAACAAGTCGCCCCGGTATGTAGAAGCCTTTATCCTTCTCGGCTTAAAAGGATCTGAAATGAGGTAAATATTTTGGTTCCTTAGATATTTTAAAGATATAATACGTTACAACATTGATAGTGGAAGAAATAAGGGAAGCGGTAACATTAAGGAACATTTCAAAGTATATCCGAAGTAATCTGAAAACGTTGTAATATATAATAATTATGCTACCTTTGATTCGGCTGTCGAGATAAAATAAACTACCAAAACTTTCGATAATCATAAATGACTGAAATAATATAAGAAACACACTTTGCCCTTTAGTAAGTGTACAGCAGGACATAAAATTAATTTGATTGATAACACGGTACCTGTTTTACCTGGGACCGGTTGCTTTGGCTAAAGATCAGCGTACAGTTATTTAAATGCACTACAGAATATTGTAGGTAGGAAGGTATATAAGTCTCGATAAGATGATTTGAATATACACGCTTCGTATAATATATTTTTTATTCTAAGCGTATCTTATTATTTTCATCAATGAATCAATTCGCCGAACGCAGCAGTTGACTGCACTAGTTTTAACTACTTGGATATGTGAGTGTATCAAATAATATCGATAATTATGCATAAATGCACTTAGTTAACAGTATTAAATCAAAGCACATACGTACAAACATTTCGATTAACAAAATTCCATTGTTCAGATAATCAAAACTACTATTGAACTAGATAGTGTTGATAATTAATAAAATGGTATTTATGAGATAACGCAGTGCTTATGATGAGAATATAATTATAAGACTGGTAGTAAATCTATTTTAAAAACATCTTCGGGGTCGTTTAGCAAAAATTAAAACTAATGAGACAGCCACAGATAACATATAAACAGGTAAAGTTCATGCTAATTTAGACTTTAGTGATGAGGTAATGATGTACAAAACTTTAGATTTTACTTTAATTTGTATCTACTATTTTTGATTTGTGATCGCGTTTTTCTATTCGTTTTTATATTTTTTTAAACGCGCTTTGAATAAGGATTAGGACGGATAATATGAATTTGTTACGTAGATATACTATAGGGACACCTCTGCCTAACCCTTCGGGGAAACAAGGCGCGATGTTATGTGTGTGTGATTAGAATTTTGCACACAAGCATTATTTTCACACACATTGACGTATGAGTTTCATTATTTCAAAGTTAAAGCTGTTGCTACTTATTCATACCGACGTTGGTAATGTTAAAGAGAAAACACAACCAAATCTGGAAGTATTAATCTAATCCAAAGACTTTACAACAGACATGACCTCGAAAATAAAGCACTTAGTATTTAAACAGAGGAACATTGGCAATTCTGTACACGTTTTAAGTATTGTAAAAAGTGTTTGAAAAGACATCCTGGTTGGTAATTAGATGGCCGGCGCCACAAAGGTTGATGGACCAATAACTGTAATAGAAACCAATGTTCTATCCTTTGAAATAAAAAATAGAGACACTCCTCCATGGAATTTAATGTCTGCTTTTAGATTAAACAAATGCCCCTAGAGGTAAGACAGGTTTAGTTGTAGCAAAAAAAATCTTTGAACTTGTTACCACGTGCCATAGTCTACATTGCTGCATTGACCAGTTTGACCTTGTTGGTGTTTAATAAATTCGATGATCATTCATTATTATCCACAGCTGTATAAATTAATTTATTTAAAAGAAAGAAAATAACTTCAAGTGAAACTCAAGTTTTATAATATGTTAATGAAGACAGAAATCTACTTTGACTATATTATGATTTATCAACAGAGCCGAGCTAAAACGGGCCGTAAAAATTACACCATAATTTCGCCAATATTTACTATCGAACGCAAATCGCTAATTGGCCGTGAAGCACCAATAATTATTAGCAATATGCTTATATTACTCAAGGATAACTGTTCATCCTGACCCCGGAACCAGGTAGAAGATTATACGGCGTGTGCCAAAGAACAGTGTTTAGGCGTGATGCGAAAACGTGTTCCATTCTGTTACTTTGATTACGGGATGGAAATTGTAGGGACCTTCGGATGATAAATCCAGACGTTTGCAAGATTGAATTACGTAAACGATGGCCTGGGAGTTGATGCAAATGCATGTTTACTTGTTTACCTTATATAATTCCTTCGCTAAATCAAATAGAGGATGTCTTAACTAAAGGTTAGATTTTAATCAAAATTAAAAATATGAGGAATCCTTAAATATACCATAATATCTGCATTGTTATGTAAAACTGGATCTATTTTATTGTTCGTGCTGCTAAAAAGCAATAAACCAAAATTTGGCGAACCAAAAAATCCTTTGAAATGACAAAAAAACGAACAACGTCGCAAATTCCACTCCAGCTTTAATATTATGCAGACATATATCTCTGAACACAAACAGAACAATTCCATTGTGCGGAATCCGTTGGAATTTCACATTCAGAATTCATAATGTCATCTAGATAAACCAAATCTAGTTTTGGTCTAAACCTAAAATGTAAGGAGCGATGCAGCAAAAAATGTCGTTGTTGCAAAATGTTTATACATAATGTAAGTTCATTAAACTAGTTATGTTTGCGGAATAAGCAGTAACAAAAACAATGGTAATGCTTATATTCTTAATTATTGTTGTGTACACTTGACCGTAACTGTTGAGTTCATGGCCGAATGTCCCAAGCATTTGTATGGTTTTATCAAGAGTTATTAGTGTTTGAGGTAATCTTGTGAATTAATTGAATGCTTTAAATACTGTTTTCTTTAAATCATATAACTTTGTGTCAATTATGTAGGTATTATTTTACCTGGCGTGTTTGGTTTCCTACACATTCCCTGCCTACCATAAGTAGTGTGTCGGAGGGCAGACGCACAGACCTTGTAGCTGTAATTTTGTGAACTAAGCTTTTTACTCTAGCTATCATCAATATTATTGTTATTGCTAGTCATGTTGTGCGATTACGCTTTGGGTGATAATCAGAACGAAACCTAAAATGTGATCCTACTGACATACTGTTATTGTTACCTGTTGTAGTTGGCCTTTGTGAATAAATAAATAAATTAAATGATACTTTGACATTTGATTGAAATAACTCGTTTATTATTCCTTTTTCCTTAATAGTTGTACAGAATCCATTTTTATCTTCATCGACGTATTGTTCTTCATTAAATTATATACGAGTATCATCAAAACAATTTACTTAACCGTCGGTCTTGTCATGTCATAATTAAACTTATCCTTTCTCTTAACTAGCATACTTATCCACACTTATCACACTAATCAACACTACATAGTAAACGCTAATAAGCTTTTCACAGCCGGCATGATCGCGTGACGATCGTAATGGAACAACTAGTACATGGGGGATCCACAATTATCCGAACGGCTGCTTGTTTAACTGATCTTATCTTCGTCGTTCCTTAATTTTAATTATGGTTACTTAATGGGATTTTTAACATCACAAATTATATGATAGCCACAACTATGGTGGGTGAAACTTCTAAGTTTTGTTCAGTTTTATGGTCAATTATCGTGTAAATTGATTGATGTGTATCGCTGTTTTCCTGCGGTGGGTGTTATACAATTATATGTGTAGGTGTCCGAGTAATTATTAGTGGAATAAATTGTTTGATATATTATTATTTGTTAAATTGGCAATTGTAAATTGTAGCAATTTGTTAGTAGTTATGCGTTTTACAATCTTTCTTTAATGCTGTATGAATCATGGCGTTTATTAGAATAGTTTATTTGAATACCACGAATAGGATAAGCATGAATAAACTTAATTACTGTTTTATGATTAACGTTCTCTGGCAAGTTTTGGTTATTATTAGCTTTTAATTATCAGCGCAAAGGCCTCTTTTCATTTTAACCTCCTTCTGGAACAGTTGGGTAAAAAGAATCTAAACATTTTTCCACATACAAAATACGGTAATATTTACAGTTGCATACATTATTGATATTATAGGTGGCATTCCGGTAAACTACGTTTCAAAAAGCTATTTAAACAACAAAATACTGTTGATTTCTGGCAATATGCGTGATTTAACTTAATTTTGAAGCTTTTTAACCAATCAGAAAGCACACGCACGTATGTAAAAATTTATGTTAAAAACGTATTTCGTTCATGTTAGTGAAGTCATGTGGATTGATGTCTTGATGAGTTTTGTCAGTCAGTTGGCGTCTGTGTATATCGTTTTGCATAACTTAAACATAATTTGTATTTAAATTGAAATTATGAGTGTCTTCTTTGCTTGTGAATGAGTTTTTGTTATAAGTGGCATCTGGTTTATGCCTCGGCCTGTTATAACATTTAAATTTTGTTTACGTTCTACACTGTTACTGTTGACATGCAATTGGTTGCAGTTGATACAGAGAATAATATATTACAGTAACTATGTAATCCAGATCTAGAATAAACCCTCCATTGCTTTCCTGCTCTTCTATAATGTAATTATAATCTGTATAGTAAGTGTAAGTATTTTGGTATACTTCTCTTATTTCATCTGCCAATTAAGATTTACATTATTCTTCATTATTGACCCATTTTCGATTGCCAAAAATTATCCGTTACATCATAAATAATTTTATTGCATTTCCCGCAAGTGTCAATGACATGTGAAATTAATTGGACGGTGGATTAAATTTTAATAATAACTTCGGTTATATTCGTGAATACTCGGAATCTCAGATTTCTCGCGTTAATCCTTGCGTGTTGTTCCATCGTTACCGCATATAAATGTGTAATCAATGTTTTTCTTTTCGTTTCAGGTACTTGTTCGAGTGTTTACATTGTGAGACACGATATAGAATTAACAGGTATTCAAGAGAAACTTATCCGCAATTTGTACGTTGCTCTTAAGGGGACGATAACCGACTTTTAATTTTATTTATTTAATACTTTAAGCACAGAAATGTACAGATGCGGACTTAATGCCATAGGCATTTTCTACCAGTCAACCTTTGGGCGATGCAGAGACAAACAGTGGTAGGTGCAATAGTGAGAATTGAGGAATAAAATAATATTATTTAAATATAAAGATATACATATACCTATTAAAACTATAAATATAATATATATACCTAATTATATATATAAATCTATGCACAAATACATATACATAAATATATTAAAATAATTAAGACAAACAATGGGAAAACATTACCGTTGTGATGATACTGCCAGCTTCATGCGAATGTGCTCGCGAACTTTAACTTTAAAGGATAATCGGTTGGTTGCCATCCTGATTTCCTGGGGAAGCGCATTCCACAGAGAGATAGACTGAACGAAAAAGGAAGAGTGAATGAAGTCTGTGCGGTGAGTGGGACATTGCAGAAGACGATTGTGAGATGAACGTAAATTTTTATTATGGTTGGTGCAAATGTACTGAAAGTGGGGGGCTAGATAACTAGGGGAAGAGGGAGAGTCAAGAAATGAAAACAAGGTGGTTAGCGCCCTTTGCTCTCTGCGCTGGCGTATGGGTAACCACTTTAGAAGCGACCGATGCACAGAGATATGATCATATTTACGCAGATTGAAAACGAATCGAATGCAGTTATTTAGAAGACGGTCAAGTTTGTCGAGGAGATCTGCATTCAGGTCATAGTAGCACACATCACCATAATCGATGATAGGTAAAATTAAGGATTGCACAAGCATTGTCTTCGTACTCGATGGTAATACATTTTTCAACCGGTACAGAGTTCGCAGCGTTCCAGTAACCTTCTGGCTTACCCTAGCGACTTGAGTACGCCAGCTCAGGGTATTATCAATGTGCAAGCCCAGATCCTTCACGTCAGTGCCAAAAGGAACGATCGCACCATTGAAAAGAACTGGAGGCAAGGTTGTACCATCCACCTTGCAAATGCCACGAGGACTGCCAATGATGATCGCCTGACACTTCGTAGGGTTTACAGCTACACCGAATCTATCAGCCCAGGTTTTAATGGCTACCAGATCCCTATTTAATTTGTCGACAGCGTCAGGTAATGCATCAACCTTTCCATGACAGTACAACTGCAAGTCATCTGCATACAGATGATACGCACACTGAAGTTCAATCATTTTATACTGAAGGTCACGTCTAAATGAGTAGTGTCAATGATTTGAAAAAATTATATGTTAAATTAGAGCATTATCTCAATAACTTAATATGTAAATATTTTAGATTATGTTTATATTACATAGTGAAATTAATTTGTAAAGTTATGTCTAACGCGGATAAAAAACTGAGAATGGCGCAAAATCTACCAAGCGTATTTTTCTGAAACCTTCACCAATTTAAAGATAATTTAATTATTGATCTTTTAGTATACGCGTTTTATTAAAATACCTTTTGTTTTCTGTTTAATAAATTAATAATGCGTCAAATTGGGGACAGCGCTCCTTGATGGGCGAGTCCTATTACTGGCTGAACATACGACGCGTTGCGTGAGCTCAGTACAGAACACGCAAGCTAAACACTCAAGGTCACTGGCATATATCTGCGTTTTAACAGCTAATTATTGGCTTACATCGCTAAGCATTTTATCAAATACTTATTATTGATAAGTATTTTCTCTGTATTGATACATCTCTTTTTCTCAAAGAAGAGACTAGTAAGTTTATTAAAGAGCATTGTGCAGTAACCAATTGAAATGTTTTCATAACTTAGCACCATATTAACTTAATAAAGATGAAAGATATAGAATGGCTGAAGAACCTGTTATTTGCTTTTTGTTCACATAGCAATGAATTAAAACCTCGAAAGCCACTTAATTACTATGATTAATATTGTGGCTGTCACTTGTTTTATCTGTAGCTGTATATATTATACAGGGTGACTTGTAATTTGACGTATTATTTCCAGGACGTGATAGTGTGACTTTGCAACAATTAAGCACCCCATAAAGCCAAGGCAATTTTTTTTTCAAATTTATATGTATTTTTGAAAAATTTTCAGATGTCGCCACTAAATATCACTTTTCTCTAAACTATATTTTAAAATATTTATTAAACTTTTGTGCCTCGTTAGGTTAGATAGCTGATTAAATGAAGACGACTTTCCCCTTATTAGTACGCTTAATCCCATAGTAAAATTTTGAGATAAGTTGTGTCAAAGTTCATGTATGTAAATTATTTATGAATATGGCTAATAAACTTCTTCCTATAGCTTTTAACTGTTTGATGTTTTAGAAAATTTGGTTACATCGAAGGGTTCTTTAAAGTAGGTACCTAATGAAATAGCAATAAAAGCCCATTCAAACTGAGAATATAAAGAAAAGTGATACCTATTTAGTGACGAATTATGGGAAATTATCAAAAATATATAAAAACTGGGTTTTCTCAAATCCCATAAATTTTCGCCTACGCTTTATGGGGTCCTTAATTGTTGCAAATGGGTCACGCTAGGTCATGGAAGGAATACGTCAAATTACAATCTGTATACACCTATAGGTAGGTTTTTGTCTCCAGATGCAGATAGACACGATCCAAACAAATTGAAATAAAATAATTGTATCAAAAAAACTGCCAGATAAATCAGAACTTACTCGTATAAATAATATCTGTAAGTAGTAAAACTGGACATAACATGTAACAACTTTCTCTAACTAATAATTTTCTTATTTCTTTCTCAAATAGTTTAATATTCTTACGTACCATGGTTCTTACGTATTAGAGGTTATAATGTTCGTTAGAAAAAATACAAACCTCTTTATTAAGTTACATAGCAAAAAATACAAATTCAATATATGTTTACCTTTTAATAAAACAGCATTGTTAAATAAAAGTATATTATGTATGGCTCCACGCTTATACAATAACCATTTACCAAACTCATTCCTGGAGATAAGTGATATAAGTATATTTTCTCAAACATGCATGGAAATATTGTCATTATTTTCTAAAAAAGGACAAGCGAAGTATCGAAATTACGGTCAAAGAAAATCAAATCCATTGCAGGAGCGTTTTTTGAATTTGGAACATTACAACGCTCCAGCAATATTGTATGAAACGGCGTGCTAGGGTTATTAAATACTCTTTTACTCCGAAACATGGCAACCAAGGAAGTAACTTATCAAAGGTTTTATTTAAATTTCGAACTGGCTTGCAAATAGAAAGCTGTTTATTGAAAAAAAAAACAAATTAACACATTGGCGCGTGAAAAATTATCGTTGTTCGTCATTGAATCTGGAATTTATAAATAATTTACTTTTCAACACATTTGCTCAAAAAATGAATTTACGAAGCCTGTATACATTGTTCGAAAGTTAAAAATTACGTACCATACAACAGAACGGGCGGTAAAATAGGTACTCTCACCTAAGTACATATTTTACCACCCTCTTCGTTGTATAGCGCCGTGCGTATCCTTTACGGTTTTTTTTAATTACCATAAAAATTATATAAGAATTCCACCAAGGTGTTTCAAATTACGAGAATAAATAAGCTGAATGATCGAACCTCCTTGGAAGCGCTTTTGCTCAATACATTTATCTCACTTTATTATTAAAGAGAAAATGTGGCGAAAGATGTACCTAATACTAATTTTCATCATGTGCACGTGGCGCCATTTGCAAATTCGCGCCATTTTCTTATTGGAAATGTCAAAGATTGTTGCGACTTTCCGACTGTTATTTACAAAATAATAATATTTGTTCAAGCGAGGAATCCGATATTAATGTTTCTACTGCACCTGAGGGGCAATTCTACTAATTTTAAGAACGTTCACAGTCTGATCTCAGTCTCAATCTGTCAAAAATACCTCTTATTTCCCTGCATTTTGACAATTTTTTGACGTTTGTTTGTCGCCAAGACGAGATTGCGACTAGATTTTGAACGTTTTAAATTACGAGAATTGGCCTTCTGTTGTATGACACACGCGCGGAAATTGGTATTTACAAACTCGTGACTATGGTAAGCCCTCGACTTCGTCTCGGGCTTACATTCGTCTACTCGTTTGTAAAGACCAACTTACCGCCCTAATTATCATAAATAACTATTCCCTGCATTCTTTTGAGAAAAGCACTATATATGCCTCGGCGGAAATGGCAATTGCCTGTCCCGTATTAGTAAGTAGTAAAGTCATACTCGACCTGCAATTGCCTATTTCACGGCCTTTGCAATAATGTACTATTAAAAACAATATCAAAACACTGTTACAAAAAAAAGCGTATTACTCTGTCACTGAATATTTACAGGATAAACATATTATACAGGTTGTTTGGTGCATCGTGTGCCAAATTGAAATGGTCGACTGAAGGAGTCATCCGCTAGCTTTTTAGACCCTTTAACACCCCTCATGCTCTGTGGATTTTTTTTTATCGACTTTTTATTGTTTTCCAAAAAAAAGACCCAAATTTTACATTCAAATACAGATTTTTAAAAAAATATAAGGCGTAGACTCTGAATTTTATTTTTATTTCGATGTATATTGTTTAAGAATACTTTTAAATATAAAATTAGTGATATTAGTCACCTAGTTCTTTTTTAATTCACTCGCAAAGGTAAAACTTAAATTAAAGCTGTACATGTTACAGCTGTTTATAAGGCTACAAAAAAAAAATCAAAACCGACCGGGATCTTCCAACTCCCTCATTAATTCTCCAGTCTATCCTCTTTCTAATGATGTGCCACATGCCATAAAAGTATTTTAACAACTTTGTGAATTCGCTAGAATTGTGAATCGAGTCACCTAAGGCAAAAATTCAAAATTATGATTTTAAAAAAAATCTCTTAAATGATACCTGTCAAACCTATAAAATAATCTGCTATCTCATTCTTATGGTTAGGTAAATTCGTGTCTCATATCTGTATCTTTCGTGGGATTTACTTGAAATAAAAAAACAAAATTGCATTTTTAACATTTTTTTAATCATTGTTACAAATCTTGCTCAAATTGTTGGCCTCTGTTGCGAATGCAGGCCCGACACCTGTTTCGTATTTCAACAGTTGTTGTACGAAGTCGTATTTCCTCCTTAATAGTATTGAATGCCGCTTCTATGCGTTGGACTAATACCTCCCTAGTTGGAACCTCCGTGGCATATACCAACTCTTTGGCACGTCCCCAGACATAAAAGTCTAACGGAGTTAGATCTGGGGAACGTGGCGGTCATGGAATAGGGCCATCGCGTCCAATCCATGCATTGGGGAACACATTGTCGAGATATTCCCTCACAGTCAATCGCCAATGCGCGGGACAGCCGTCATTTTGAAATACGTTCATTAAATACGGGCACATCGGTCACTAATTCGGGCAGGTCATTTTGTAGGAATTCCAGGTAGTCTTCGCCATTGAGATTATCGGGCAGGTAATGCGGTCCAATTACCTGATTCCCAATCACTCCTGCCCAAACGTTTACACTAAACCTTCTTTGAGAAGATTTCTGTCTTTTAATACGTGGGTTTTGCGTTTTCGTTGTCCAGTGGTGCAAATTGTGTAAATTGAGGATCCCATCCTTGGTAAATTTGGATACATCCGTCCACAGTATTCTTTTAAAAAAATCAGGATCATCCACATCCGTGTGTAAAAGAAACCGACAAAAAGCCACTCGTCTCTCAAAGTCGCCACCCTCAAGACCTGCAACAAACAAAAAACTCTTTTAAATTTCTCTTGGGCAATAAGTAATTGCACAAGAAAGGACCCGCTGTTCGTGCTAATAGATTCACTACCTGGAAGTGACGCCATACCATACCCATTACCTGCTAAACAAAGGCAAGGTCAAACAAAGCGTGCACGGGTTTAAAGTTAGTTTAAAATTACGTACCTTGCACCGGAGTGTAGTGGAATGGATGCTTTTTGTTTTGACGAAGTACTTTCCACACTTTCCATATTGAAATATCAAGATGTGATGCCACATTTCTAATGCTTCTTGTAGGGTCTTCCTCAAAAAGTGCCAGTATTCTCTCGTCTACTTCAACATTATGTCGCACAATATGGCCCCTTGGTTCATTAAAAGTAACACTGCCAGTCTCGCGTATGCGTCGGTATGTGTCTTGGAAGACTCTGCGGCCAGGTAATCGTCTACCAGGAAAGCGTTCCTGGTAAAGTCGTTGCGCTGCACGAGCGACGCCATTAGCGGCTCCGTAAGCCATCATGATGTCCGCATATTCTTCGTTAGAGAATGTCGCCATTGCAATAACAAAAAACTCAAAGTTTAACAATAACAACAAAAATTAAACAAATGTAACAAGAACCAGCAAAACTTAACGATAACAAAGTAATAAAAGAATCGCGGAGTATGGTGAACTAGCACACACGTTAGGTAGCAGAGGCAGTCATGTCTCGACTAAAAAAATGGCGGGTCGGGCGGCGCGATTTGTTCAAACCGATTTAAGGTATGCAAGAAAGAGATAGAAGATAGATTTTACTGTGAAAGAGTGAGAAAACAAATTTTACCTCTTTCTCAAGTAACAGTTCCGCAATAAATATTTTTTCATTAGAATTTGGAATGTAGTTGTATGTGACTTGATTCACAATTCTAGCGAATTCACAAAGTTGTTAAAATACTTTTATGGCATGTGGCACATCATTAGAAAGAGGATAGACTGGAGAATTAATGAGGGAGTTGGAAGATCCCGGTCGCTTTTGGTTTTTTTTTTGTAGCTGTAACATGTACAGCTTTAATTTAAGTTTTACCTTTGCGAGTGAATTAAAAAAAAAACTAGGTGACTAATATCACTATTTTTGTATTTAAAAGTATTCTTAAACAATACACATCGAAATAAAATTAAAATTCAGAGTCTACGCCTTATATTTTTTTTTAAATCTGTATTTGAATGTAAAATTTGGGTCTTTTTTTTGGAAAACAATAAAAAGTCGATAAAAAAAATCCACAGAGCATGAGGGGTGTTAAGGGGTCTGAAAGGCTAGCGGATGACCCCTTCAGTCGACCATTTTAATTTGGCACACGATGCACCAAACACCTTGTATAATGAGTGTAAATTTGCATGCCTTACGGTAGGATATGGCTAATGGACACTATTGTTTGTTTAAGACCTTCTTTATGTACCCATATTCGCAAATTAATAAATGATTATGATTAACTATATTTTCTAGAGCCAGAAACTCTAAGTACAAAATAAAGGTCTACCTAGACACTATCTGTAAACAGGTCTAGAATAACACGAAGTACCTAATATTACCTCGTAACGATGTCGCAACTCGCAAGCCAGCCTGTAAGTTTATCTTACAGTATGTGGGCCGCGCGGGAGCACCGCGACTAGCTATCTACTGTTAATTATGATAATTGGAATTTAGTTGTTGGATGTTTGATGGTAAACTTAGTTCCTAGGGTCTATCCTTAAGGCGACGATAACCAACTTTTAATGATTATATACTGAAGATCACGTCTAAACGAGTAGTGTTATTGATTTGATAAAAAGATATGTTAAATTAGAGCATTTCTTCAATAATGTAATATGTGAATATTTTAGATTATGTTTATATTACATAGTGAAATTAATTTATTTCTAACGCGGATAAAAAACTGAGAAAGGCGCAAAATCTACGAAGCGTATTTTTCTGAAACCTTCACCAATTTAAAGATAGTTTAATTATTGATCTTTTAGTACTTATACGCGTTTTTTTTAAATACCTTTTGTTTTGTGTATAATAAATTAATAATGCGTCAAATAGGGGACAGCGCTCCTTGATGGGCGAGTCCTATTACTGGCTGAACGTACAACGCGTTGCGTGAGCTCAGGACAGAATACGCAAGCTAATATAACCCATAGCCCATTTAATATAACCTAAGGTTTTAGCTTTTACAGTAGGATCTAAATTTTATCTTGTCGTTGCTGCAGTTTTATATTTAAAATAATGAATTTCAATTCAGATAAAATTGTAGGTGCTACTTGTTTAGTATTTTTACATTCTTAGGGTAGTTAAGTACCAATAGAATTGTTAGCTAACACATAAGTTAAACTGATTGATTGACTTATCAGTTTCATAAATCATTCAATAAGTAGAACACAATACAACTTAATTGCAACAAGTACTGAGATTGATTACAATATAACACATAACTTCACGTTTTCTTGGGGGTAGGTAGAAACTACAGAACACCGCCTACTACGGTCCTTACCTATATACTACTCATGTCTTTTGCTTCGTTTAAGGCTCCCGCAGACAGGCGCGACGCGACGGTGCGTCGGGATTTACATTTATATTTATTTAGATTTGGATTTATACCTAGCTTCTAGCTTATCTTTGAAGATGAGGGTCTTCCTTGTATCAAATCAAATCAAATCTTTTTTTTCCAACATGGTATAGATGATAGACATGTTTTGATAATGTATTCCATGCTCCGCCGACTTGGGCATGCAAAATTTACACTCTACTATCTACATAAATTACAATCTACTATCAAAATACCATGCTGAATAATTTTTTTTTTTTTTTTTTTTTAAATTGGAAAATCATTTTATTTTGTTTTATTTTTCAATGTCATGAAGTATCTAGTAGTCAATAATTAAATAAATGTCATAGCAAAATAGTAAATAAATAAATAAAAGTCCTAGATAAATAATAATTGCGAGTTACACATGTCATTTCTATTATTGAATCATCATTTCAGCCGAAAGACGTCCACTGCTGGACATAGGCCTTCCCCAAATAGGGGGGGATTTGCCATAATCGCCACGCTTGGCAGGCGGGTTGGCGATCGCAGAATGATGTTAAAATAAATAGAGATTCCTGCTGCTTATTCTCTAGTAAGTCCCTTAGTCGCCTTTTACGACACTCACGGGAAGAAATTGGGTGGTGCTATTCTTTACGTCCGGCACCAAACCGAACAATATTATTGAATATCTGTTTAATATTATTGCCCATATGTATCCCCTTTTAGATACTCCTTTACACTGGTGTATGACGCTACCATAATGCATAAATCTGATAAGTAACATCATCAAGCTTTTGATCGGCGCCGACGCACACTAGTTGACACACTTTGCTAGACAAGGAAAATATCACCAGGGTTTACCTAGATACAATAATTTGTTATCAATACGAAGATTCACACTGTACAAGTATCACTTACAAACATAAATACCACTTAGTAGATAATTATTTATCAACAATTTTATTTTGGTATCCCACAATTTCTTAGCATAATCCAGCATAATACTTGATACAATGTAATCGGTCATTTCGTTTCTTATCTAGATAAATAACAACTTGTTAGTAAACAGAAACTAACCATAAAACAAAGGGACAAAGTTCAATTTTGGTTTCAGCCTTTTCAGAATGCGGAAAAGTGAAAAAAGTTGCACCATATTGTTTATCATGTCCGTTGGTTGCGAGATAGTGTTTTAAATAAAAAGTTTATTTTTAATGTAATATTCTGTTATGTTTCAGTAGGTCAGTAGAGCGATGGAAGTTTCTATAATAAATAACTCACAAATCTAATTGAATTATAATTTATATGAATGAAATTTGTACATACTAGCTGCACTCTCGATCCCGTAGGAATATCGGGATAAAAAGTAGCCTTTAATTTAATCCAGGATGTCGTCCTCCATACTAAATTTTATCAAAATTGGTCCAGCCGTTTGAGCGTGAAGAAGTAACAAACACACACACACACTCTCACAAAGTTTCGTCTTTATAATGTTAGTGTGATTATAGTGTGATTATTAGTTTGATAATGTTATTGGTATACGAAAGATTTTGAAGTAACAGATTTATTATGAAGTTGAAAGTTTAGTACGCACGGCTACAGATCAAGCTATACATTTCCAGTATAAGCTGATCTCGGATTGTATAGGATTTCCTTACAATGAGAAGTCAGCGTAAACTGGAAACTATAGCTTGATGTGTAGCCGTGTGTACCTACGGATTTTTTTAAGAATGTAGAGGCTATCTAAAAAAGTGGTAGGCCAATTTTTAAGTACATGGTAAAGAAAAGTTTCTCTAGATTTATATAGTATTATTATGTGTGTTAACCCTTTACTGTTTAGCAATTTTATACTGGCCAACATATAAAAAAAAACTATGAACGTATTAATTTAATTATAATTTGTTTTAACTAAACCTATGAACGTTAATTTCAATAATTGCATTTAATCTATTTATTTTGGAATAACTAAATAAGAACTTAAAATATTAAATTTAATGAATAATTAATAGTACTAAAATACCTAACGCTAATGCTTATGTATGACGTGTAGTCAAATGTATAATTATTGTATGTACAATGCCTGAGTATTTTTTTAATATGATAATACTGGCTACGAAGCCTTTTGTCCTCGATTTAAATAGTTTTCTAAAGCGAAACCAATTCAGTTTAGAATCTCGATTTCAATCTGGCAGATTTCAAAGAAATCTGATTGTAGGAAATAGATGTAGGTCTAAAAAATGTCTAGATCAGATTGTCCTTTGAAATGAAGACAATAATAGTTTTGTAACCCATACCATACTAGGCCATGCATAATTTACACGGGACATTTAAAATACGGTGTAGCTCATATATATGAACTTAGAGCGTAATTAAACCACTAAGTTAACTAAGCGTATTATTTATCAAGTTAATTATATGGGTGGTGATTGTTCTTTTTAGGATTCCGTACCCGACGGGTAAAACGGACACCCTATTACTAAGGCTCCGCTGTCCTTCCGTCCGTGTCTGTCTGTCCGTCTGTCACCAGGCTGTATCTCATGAACCGTGATAGTTAGACAGTTGAAATGTTCACAGATGTTGTATTTCTGTTGCCGCTTTAACAACAAATACTAAGAAACAGAATAAAATAAATATTTAAGAGGGCTCCCATACAACAAACGTGATTTTTTAGCAGTTTTTATAGATAATCGTATGGAACCCTTCGTGCGCGAGTCCGACTCGCACTTGGCCGGATTTTTATAAAAAGGTGTTTGTGGCTAAGTAATGACACTCACACGGGTCGATCCTGCCGCGGTTGGTCCGTGGATGGGTGACCATCTTTACATACCAAGACCCCTTCGTGCGTCAGAAAGCACGTTAGGCCGTTGGTCCCGGCTGTTATTTGTATATCTTTGACAGTTGTTACGGGTCGTCAGAAGCCCGAGAGTCAGACAACCAGTCTTACCAAGGGGTATCGTGTTACCCAGTAACTGGGTTGTGGAGGTCAGATGGGCAGTCGCTCCATGTAAAATTCTGTTATCCAGCCACATCCGGTTAGACTGGAAGCCGACCCCAACATTGTTGGGAAAAGGCGGGCAGATGCTGATTTATAAAGAGTTTACAGTAGTCTTTTACTTGAAAACTATGCCCAATAAAACTATGCCCAACAAAACTATGCCCAACAAAACTATGCCCAACAAAACTTTGCCCAATAAAATAATGCCCTACAAAACTTTGCCCAATAAAACTATCGGATCATACTAATGATTATATACAACATTAGTTTTTGTTTATACTAAACCTCTTAAGGGGTCATTGTATTCATCATTATGCACAACTTTTACTGTGGGACCAAAGTTGAAATCGCGAAAAAAATATCAGCAGTTCCCTACATTTTGACGAGTTCAGCGAACTTAAATGTAGGGAACAGCTGATTTTTTTTTCGCGATTTTAATGTTTGGTCCCATAGTAAAAGTTGTTCATAATGATCAGTAAAATGACCCCTTAAGAGGTTTAGTATAAACAAAAACTAATTTTGTATATAAGGTGTATCTATATGAATACACGAAATCTCTTAAGGGGTCGTTGTACTCATCAATATGAACAACTTTTACTATGGAACCAAACCTGAAATCACGAAAACAAATCAGCTTTCCCTACATTTTTTTTTTTATAAAACGTTGCCCCACACCAGGAATTTCTCCTGTATTGTGGGTGCGTTTACAAACATTTAATTTCACATACACGAACAGCCAGACCCGGAACAACTACTTGTAGGTCATACAAATATTTGTTCCGTGCGGGAATCGAACCCGCGACACGCAGCGCAGCAGTCAATCGCTTAACCACTGCGCCAATCGTGTCGTCGAGATCTCGGGGTCGGGGTCTCGGTCGGGTCGTGGGTTTTGACGAGTTAAGGCTTCTACAGACCGGTGCGACACGCGACGCGACACAAAGACCCCGCGTGTCGCGCGACGAGCGATGCCTTTGTGTCGCGTCGCGAGTCACGGGGGAACAGCTGATTTTTTTTCGCGATTTCAACTTTGCTCCCATAATGAAAGTTGTTCATAATGATGAGTACAATTACCCCTTAAGAGATTTCGTGTATGAATAGATACACCTTATTATATTATATGGTATGTATGAGTCGTGGTGCTGGTTTTGGGTGTACTAAAGGTATGCCCCACCTTTCGGGGAATGGAGGCGTGATGTTATGTGTTGTTTGATAACACCATTCTCCTGCCCTTAACCCAATTCATTTGGGATTGGGGTTTTCTTTGGTCTTCCCCTAGTAGTATAGCCGTATCAACATTCATTCATACTCCAAACTTTCTGGGTGACATTTCCCTCATTCGTCCGCATCACATTCCATAGCATGACAACCTATTTCCACACAACTTTTCATCACCAACTTCGTCTTTACTCATTTATTATTCTATCGATTCGCGATATGTAATTAATTTAAATCCTCATTTTCTAACAAAATTGCCTCCCATCTTGACACGATTACAAGCAATCTGCAGCACAATGTAGGTGATTAGTTACACGGTTATGTGTCATCAAACAAGATAACAGCTTATCAGTCGCCTACTAGATACACGGTAGGATTGCGTTACTAGCTGTGACGACATTACGAGCAATTATGTGTAAGTACGGCTGATCTGCGACGAAAGCCAACGCCATGAGACGAGATAAATTTCATACTTTGGGATTTAAAACTTTAACTGAAATTGCGTATGGTTCAGTTTCCATTGCAACTAAAATTATTTTATGACGTTTAGCGATAATTTCTTCATTCATAAATCAACTTAGATATCTTGAGTTTAAAGTTGATAGTTGTATAATTTGCAATTTTATGTATTTATAGCTTCTCATGACGGTTAAAGTAACCGTCATGAGAAGCTATAATCGTTTCCGTATTCATATAAGTAATAATAAGCGTTTCCGTATTCATATATTTGAATTTTAGGTTGTTTCATTTAAATTAAGAGATCAGTTAGAAGGGTTTTGGATTATTGGTGTCTGTTAATAAGGAAAATATAATAGGATGCATATTCGGTACGCTCTAACAATCCTTCCATATCCCAAGGGCACGTCTTCCCTACCATTATCGCGCCCCCCGGTCTACTCTTTGATATACAATGGTCTCCGTAGTCTCATAAAACATGAGGCTTCAGGGGCTACGGTGAATCTTTGGGTTCATTCGAGCAATCGAGTCTGGTTCAACCACGCTGGGGTTGGTGCATTTCATTCATTCGTTCATTCTGTTGAATGGAAAATATATTAATTGGGATGCATAACTTTGGCTACCTGTAAAATTTGTCGAGGTTCTTGGACCAAGTGCTTACTTGGACAATTAATTATATTTATTGCATCATTAGTTTGAAATATCTGTCTTAACATAAAACTAGATGAAAGCAATGTATATTGTAGTAGGTACCCACCTATTTAATTATGTAGTGTGCAAAATGCTTTGAAGCTAAGTATTCTAAATATTGTAATAAGGTGGTCTACTCTCTAAGTCCGTCAACGAAGATACGGGCCCGTTGAAAGTAGTTGATCAGTCAAAACAAGTGACAAATTCAACTTTTCTAACGGGTAAATACACTTCGGGATTAGGAACACTATCAAATCATGTTGTTATTCATTTTTAATTCGGGCCCTGAACTAATCTTATGTCCGTAAGTGATACGGAGTAGGAATCGCCCAAAACTTCGGCCGAAATTACGGATTTCGTGATTAGGAAGTAGACGCCCAGATGCGAGTTAAGGCTACCGGCGCGACTTGTCGCGCGACGCGACACAAAGGCACCGCTCGTCCCGCGAAACGCGGGGCGTTTGTGCTGCGTCGCGCCGGTATGTAGAAGACTTTATTGCTAAATATAAATAAGTTAGGGCTTTGCCTCGTCATGTCTTATACGATTTTAATGTCCCACCGCAATCATATACCTAATTATATCCTTGACGAATCCTGAACGCCATTGTATGCAAGTAGGTATGTGACGCGTCGTTAGTCTAGACTTTAAGAACCTTGTGCATGGCTTAATGTAAGCAAGCTTATCCCAGCTACAGCTTAGCCGCGAGCTAAGCTGGCTTATATAAAAGTGACGTCAAGATTGTATAAAACGATTAATAAATATGATGAATGAATTTCGTTTAAACGTTGTAATGGATGCTACTATGTGGAAACAGCCTAAAAGATTAAAACTAGCCAGAGATACATATTATCATCATCATCATCATTTCAGCCGAAAGACGTCCACTGCTGGACATAGGCCTACCCCAAAAGGTGGGGGGGGATGCATAGAGAACGCTGCTGCCCATTCTGTAGTAAGTCCTTTAGTCGCCTTTTACAACACCCACGAGGAGAAATAGGATGGTGCCATTCTTTACGTCCGAAACCGCACGGACAGATACATACAATCATAATTATTATTACAGCCTGTATCCTGACAGTTTGTGAGTGTGTGTTTGTGTCTGTTACTTCTTCACGCTCAAACGGCTGGACCAATTTTGATAAAATTTTGTATGGAGGTAGCTGACACCCTGGATCCCTGACCCTGGACATATAGGCTACTTTTTATCCCGATATTCCCACGGAATCGAGACACGCGGGTGAAACCGCGGGGCGCAGCTACCCCATGGGATGGAGCATTATGGCTCGCCCGTCACGAAAATGTCAAGGCGAACCGTAGGCCCCAAGTTAAGGTGATACGTAAAAAATAAATCATAGTGAACTGGGCGGGCATAAGAAGTGACAGAGTCAATTACTTCCCAAAAAACCGGTCAAGAGCGGGTCGGACTCGTGCACTGAGGGTTCCGTACGTATATATGATGTTGATGATTTCTGAAAAACTGTGCTATTTACAGACATTGTTTTATTTTTCCTGTAATCTTTACATACACTTCTTGGAAATTATTCACATAGAATAATTTCAGATTTTTATCTATGCAAACTTCGGAGTTAAGGGGGGAACGGTATTTTTTTTTACATTTTTCATCAAAGGCGGAAACTATGCTGCCAAAAAAAAAATGTTTGAGTATGTGCAAACAGCGTTCTTTTATACGATACCCCACATGCCCTAGTAGCCCCCCACTTTAAATTTTTATGAACCCCTTTCAGTCCCTTTTGCATAAAAGATATATTTTTTTAAATAATATATCTTTCTTGTTTGTAAAATAGTTGGATAACGTCATCTAAAACTATTCCAAATTTCAAGTTGATAGCATTAGTAGTTCTTGAGATATCCAGGTGTGACAGACAGACTTAGTCTCACCATAAGGGTTCCTTTTTACCATTTTGGTACGGAACCCTAAAAAGAGAGCGCAACAATGCGAACCAAAATAAAACAACGTAAGAGCGCCAAACCAATAAAAATCGTTTAAAAATAAATTAAGCTAAGTATCAAAAATATGTTCAGCCAGAGTTTTCAATTACCTAATACGCACATTTTGAATGCAATTTTGTAATGAAATTTCTTAGGATTTTAGAAATACAGAAAAAATACAAAAAAGTAGAGGTCTTTTCAGAATTAAATTCTATCGAGGAAAGTGAACCAATTGCGTTTTCCTTCAGTCAGAGTATTAATCAAAATTAAATAGTCAATAAACATACATATATTCAAAAATTAAATCCATACATGCTGTACTCGTAATAGTGAAATATATGGTTACGAAAAAGTCCCCAATTTATTTTGGTATGGTGTACAGAAAGAGTAAAAAAAATAACAGTAGCAGAAGGAGCCCGGAGTCAGGTCCACGGCTGGACCGAGGGCCAGTCTCCGGGGTAATTATTATATGTATAAATTACAAGGCGAACCATAGGCCACAAGGGGTAGGCAGTAAAGTCACTACAGAACGCCACCTGCTACGACCCTTACATACCTACTCCTTTTGCTTCATTTACGTTCATACATAAGGGTATGAACGTAAACGCTCATAGATGAACATAGCTCATGATAACGCGAAAAAATAAGACTAGCCGATCATCGATGTTAGTAGGTACGAGTACCAAAGCTGGCTGCTCAAGGAATATAAAGATTAAAAACGGTAATATATCCATTCTCGGTAACATTTACAGTATGGTCAGGTCGACACACAAGATATTAAATCTGCTAAAGGCTGCTAGCAACCGCCGTATCTGAATATGTAATAAAGATAAACGATAATTATGATCCTGCTATCTCAAGCACACTGCTAGTAATTATAATATGCAAAATGTTCTCACACACATGTCATATACACACAGACACACAAGTGAAGAGATTAGTCATTCAGACGAAACAGACGAGGGATGTGGGAATGTATGCATGTGTTTATGCAATGAATGGAAATGCACTTTAGGTTAAAGTTAATTGTCTTGAATTGGATTGTAATGGGAATGGTATTGTAGTAAACTCTATTTATGAAAATGGCATCACTGACAACGTTGATTAGGGATGTAAAAAAAGTAATATACTTCTGGTATAACTTACTTTGTGTGTAAACATAGACGCACAATTGTGACGAGTTTTAGACTTCGCTCAGGACACATTCCATTAAATAAGTTTGGATTCCTGAGGGGAAAAGTCAACTCTTCGAATTGTGCCGAATGTGATGTTATAGAGGACGTATATCATATCTTGATGGAGTGTGTTCGTAACGAAGCATTTAGATATTTAGTTATTCAAAAAGCAGTGTCCCCTTTCAATGTTGGATGGTGTAATAGCATTTTGCCTTTTCCTCATTCGGAGGAAGCCAAGTTGCTTTATAGGCTTACACATATAGGTATTAAGAATAGATCTCGTTAAGTTAACTCTTAGATGATTTGTATGTACGAGTAGTTAATTTTAGTGTTGTGATGTGTATATCTTCATGTTTATTCCTACGGGGGTGGCATGTTCAAATATGAACAAAAAAAAAACAATAAATTGCTTATTTTTTTTTATTAATGTTAAAAAAAAGTATATCACAGAGTTAATAATTTTATGCTAAAAACCACAAAAGCTTTTGATGGCTTATACATGGCTAGTGAGTTCGGAAATTATATATATCTATAAGGTACTAAAAAGTAACAATTTATACTGTAAGCTTCTAAGTTTTACATTCAAGGGATTTTTTAAGTCTTTTCACACTTAGTTATTTTCAGAGATCGGAGTGTAGGCATACCAGGGCAGCATGTAGAAAAATATTATTCTTGATTTAAAAAAAATTGAAAAATTTAAATTTAAGGTATAATTGGTAAGGATGAACTATAATATTAGTTTAGGCTCTATTTTAGTTTTTAATAATCTATGTTCAGCAACTTTCCGTTAGACATCGGTCACATGGACCCTGGAAAAAAGTCTACGCTCATCAAATATATATTTTAAGAAACTGCATTCAATAGTTCTCTAATACATTACTCTTGACATTGACCTATCTATTTTAAGCTCTGCACAATATAACTGATATCCACAATGATAGTATTTGATATTCATGTAACTGATAATAATAGATTCTCCAATCTACATATTCACGGTCGGACCAACTGAATAGAACTACAAACAATCGACAATGTCAATGTTTCTATAGTTAGTGTAAACTTCATTTGCTGCACAGTGTGCAACAGAAATGTGTAGTGATATTTAGGGGTCTTCCATATAGGTATATATATAGGAAAAAAAATTGTATTTGTCACAGAAACACGTGCATAAGAAAAGATAATTAACTCAAGTAGGTAAATATTTTTTTGTACAAAATAATCACGAGACAATAAAAAATTATCAATAATCGTCGACTTTGTCTCTGTCACCTCTGACCTAGACTAGGGTCAAGAGCAAACCCATCGCAAATTAAAAAAAACAAAAATAAAACAAATAGTCAGTAGCTGCACATCATGACTGTGACAAGAAGGCTTTCACTCAGCATGATGCTGTGCTATGAAGGACTCACAGCGCAGCGCTGATTTTCAGTGGTAATCCGTTATTAGATAATCCCATTCTAGCTAGACACCAAATGACCAAATGCTGCCACCAAGTACTTACAAGCCCTTAACAGTACTAGAACATCCTATAAATGTATGGTCATATTTAAGGGTCTTGCATATAAATAAGGGATCGTGTGTACATTTAGGTCGAGTAGGTACTGAAGTTTTGTATGGAGCAGTTGAGAAATTTTTCGCTATTACGATGTTAGTACCATGGAGAACGTTGTTTAATTTAATGGTCTGTACCAAACCCTTAAATATAACCACAAACTTCAGGTACACGCCGTATAGTTCTTAGGATGCCCACGTATTGTTAGAGGCTAGTAAGTACTTAGTGCCAGCATTTGGATAAAGCAGGATCGATGTAAATAAAACAGGATCGATGTAATACTATCCCATACAATTTTATGGTAGAATCAATTAAAAGATTTCAAGGAATCTGCATTATTGCAGTCTCTACATATATCTGTAATGCATCGTCGTCATACTCATGACTAATCAGTAAACAGTAATTGCAGAACACTCCCTTTGGACGTAATAGATAAACACGTTAATGATTGCCCTAAGGGAAATTGTCCTAATCATAGAGCTTGATAGGCAATGGATGATACTACACTACCTATAGTTCAAATAGTAATTTATAGCCACTACTAGGCAAGTACAGTAATTTGAGAGAATATTTGTAGCTAAGACCACACACATCACGACAAAAGCAATTATAAATATCTCTAGCAAAATTTGTGAAGCATCAAAATACAAGAGCAATACCACCCAAAGAATCTCTTAATGGCCCCAAAACTACACAAACATACAATTAATATTTTTTTAATTTAACAAATGTAGAAATTAAACCAATTATTTCCATGTATGGCTACACTATAATTCAGCAAATAATTATTATGAAATAGACAGTAATTATGCTAATGTTATCGAGATGACAGAAAAATGATCTTAGTCACAGGCCCCGCCTACTTGTACTACTAAATATGGATCTTTAGAGAACGACCGGCGACCTCTTTGAACCGTTTCGCAAGCCGATTTTGAATTGTTTGTGTAAATGTTGAATGTTGTTCTATCGTAGTTCCGGATTTATATTACTTATATTACAAGAAATGCAATCTTAGATGAATAAATTATCGTAGATAAAGTAAAATAGGAAGTTAATGTTGCTCTAGGAGTAGCAAACGTTCAAAATCATCAAAACGAACATTCAAAATTACTTGAGTAGTGTGTAAATAAGATATTGGAAAAGAGACGTAGGCAAGTCCTGATACAAATTAATAGACAATAATGTATGAACAGACAGCTGTGCTGCTGGTGAGTTTGTTGCGCCACTTCTTCCCAGCTAAAGCACTAGGAAGTGGAGAAGGGTGGGCGTTTTTGGGGGACTGTCTCATGTAATTTTTGACGTTCGAAAAGTGCTGATTCTCAGCCTAGTTTGAATAAATGACTTTTGATTTTGATTTTGAATGGGTGTCAACCAAAGCTTCATAATATCACCAAACATCATCGGTAGGGAACCGATGTTTGGTACTAGGTACTAAAGAGAGTTACTACAGATAAAATTAAATGTTTGATTATTACACATGAAGAGTTGAAGAAAGAGAGCATTATTCCTCGGACTTATGACAAAAAATCGTTACACGCAACCTTGGATCAGAATAAATAAAGAAATTGACAGATTGATCACATGATTCAGTTCTTGCGAATCATCAATTGAAAGAATCAACACACACGCATAAACACATTATTCGTTAACATTTATTGGACACAGTAAAATTTGAATGATTTAAAATTCAGTCTGCCAATTTCATTTACACTTAAAATATTTCACTGCGCAGGTCAAATACCAATTGGTGCTCATAAAAAACATGACATAGATAGTATTAAATCGGTACAATATTTAAGCGTAAGTGTTATAATTTAGAACACCGATAAAGAAACATCTAGGTATACGTAATATAAAGTCATTAAATGGCCACCAACACTAGTAACTCTTCATACAAATTAAATTATTTTTGATAACTTCGTAATATTTGTCATATCGCATTATCTTATCTCTCAATCATCAGCATTATCATACAAACGACCACTTACGTACATCTGATAGCACACTCCAATATAACGGTCAAGGAAATTCTCCTAATATGGTAAGACCACTAAATTTAAAAGATCCGAAAAGTTGGTACTTTACCTATAAAATCGACGGCCTACTTAAAATGTTCAAGTGAGATGCCGGAGGCTGAACGTCTGAGCGCTATTGACTGACTTACAATAGGAAAGTATCAAGAACTGGAATCAAATTCCACAATATTGTCTCAGAAAAGACAAACTTTGACTGGAACTCGCCAAACTTCGGATATATTGAGACCACGCTTCGTAACTTATAAAATAAAGTGCAAGAGAACAGAATGATACTTACTATTGAAAATACAGCAAGAATAATATTGTTGGTTTACAAAGAGTTCTTAAGGGGACGATAACCGACTTTTAATGATTTTATACTGAAGATCACGTATAAACGAGTATTGTTAGTGATTTGAAAAAAATATATGATAAATTAGAGCATTTTCTCAATAACTTAATATGTGAATATTTTAGATTATGTTTATATTACATAGTGAAATTAATTTGTAAAGTTATGTCTAACGCGGATAAAAACTGAGAATGGTGCAAAATGTACCTAGCGTATTTTTCTGAAACCTTCACCAATTTAAAGATAATTTAATTATTGATCTTTTAGTATACGCGTTTTATTAAAATACCTTTTGTTTTGTGTATAATAAATTAATAATGCGTCAAATTGGGGACAGCGCTCCTTGATGGGCGAGTCCTATTACTGGCTGAACGTACGACGCGTTGCGTAAGTTCAGTACAGAACACGCAAGCTAACCACTCAAGGTCACTAGCATATGGCGTCTTAAGTGATACCTGACAGGAATTTTGCATAGACTTGAGAGGCATTTTATAGCAAATATATACATTTAAGTTGAAATAACAGGTAGAATAGTAACGAAGAAATGCTAATACTGCTTACAATATAACGGCACCACGCTCCTAGACTGACACCTAGAGCAGACACAACTTGAAAAGTATAAAAGATACTTTTCAACATCTTCTGTTTTACTTTTCGATATTCTTAAGTAAAAAAACGAATCAAATGCTTTGCCCTACAAAACCTTAGGCATCAAAAGAGTCTTAGCTCACGATATAACGAGTGTTGGGTATCTGAGAAGAGATTTCATGGTTATCTGTAGGGTACCTAATTCGAGATCTTGTGCAGACACTGCTGTTCAACCACTGTTATCATTACCATTGACCCATACTTTAGGAATGATGCAAGTCCTAAATAGACAATGCTTCCTATTTCTGGACCATAAAAACCAACGTTCACACGTCCTTCATAACTTTACAGATATTTGTCTCAAATATTTAGACAATATATTTGGATTACTGCAAACGGCACAATGGGTACAACAAAATGCTCTACTCTTGACCCATATTTTCAATGAGTTCTGAACTATAAGACAAACAGCATATATTCTAAATACGGCAGACTGAGTTAATATCACCGACGTACATTTTCTATGTACTTAGAGACGTTGTTCCGAACAGACTATGTGCACAAATGTGTTGCTCATTATGTGGTTTGTGTGTTCTGATGCCATAACGTGTACCAGATAATTCCACTGCTGCCCACCACCACCACCTAATCATCGGACATAACATTTTAGCCACCTTTTACGACAACCATTTTAGTCCCGCACCGCCTTCGGCTGCACAGTCAGTAGCGTCGTGTTCTAGCTAGATCATCATCTCCCTGCCCTGGTCCCATCTTACTTGAGGTCGGCGCAACACGTTTTGTCTTTCCATGTCTCCCCTGTCAACTGTCACGCTATCATTCAATCCCTTCTCTTTCATATCATTCCTTACACGGACCATCTATCTTTTCTTTGGCCTTCCTCTGCCTCTCCATCCATCAACATTTGTATACATCACTTTTAATTCACTCTTCGCGTTCTAGCTAGATAACTTCCGTGAAATACATTCTGTAATTAAACAAGCATTTGTTCAGAAACGCAGATAATGATGAAAGTGGTTTGTCATATTTGTCTAATACTGAAAAAAAAACTTGTAAAACTTATAATTCTAGTGCTTCTGTATTCAAATACCATATTTAGTCCTCGGTCAAATGTTTCGATGTGTGTAGCGGAAAATCGATTCCCTTATCAAAGTTTATCGGAGTTACGGTCATTGTATTTTTCTATAAACAACTTAATGTTCTTAGGAAATTGGCACACATTACTCACATACCATTGTAAGTCTCTGTTTCGTCCTAGACTGTTTCTAAGAACCGCATTGTTTCTGTGGGTTCAGTGATCTTTGCTATACAGAGCTCGTTCTATCAAGTCAAGATCAATTTTAGTTATAAGAAATTTTTCAAAAACTAAATATTATTACGTATGTGTTTGCTATTGGGACTTTACAGTTTTTGAGGAAATTGGAATTAAATAATTATTCAATTTCGAAATCTACAAAATATTATTGTCTAAAACTACGTACCTATACATTATCAATAGTTAATATTCATCCACCTTTCAAAGTGTACTGTTATCCCAAATATACTTCTATATATTTCCTATCTCTCCCCCGACACCAGTCAATCCAGACCTACGTTAGTTCCATTCACTATCTCTTCATCATTCATTCACGTCGTCGCGGACGCTCGCACTGACACTGACATAATATTTCATTCATCAATGACATCGTCCGTCTCGTTAGTATAGAGGTCAGTCGGTTATGTAAACATGCGTAAAGTAATGTTAATTGAGAACTTTTGTAATTAATATGAGCTATGTGGTTGTAATTTTAGTTGTGCTTCGATCATTGATGAATTCAGTTGGATTGTTATCGTCGTAAGCTGAATTCTTCTTCTTTTCGAACTTGATAGATATTTCTTAAATAGATCCTTCTTAAATGTTTCAACAAACCCTTTTCCTTTTGGCATTAGGCATTCACCTAAGTGTATCAGCTTTATCTCCTCCTCCTCTTTATCCAGCTTCAAACTCTATCCGCCTTATTACAAAACAAGATTTATATTTTGACATGGCTTAAACCATGCAGCCAGTTTTTGTAATAAGAACGTAACAGTGATTGAAATACCGTTCTTTATACAAAACTGAAAACTTAGTTCGGTACTAAGTTGTCAGTTTTGTGATTAGGAACTTTACCATAGTCGGAATAAAGTTCGAAATTCAATAATGGCTCCATTTTTTAAACCTGGGTCTGAAGATAAACCTTGTTTTGTAATAAGGGGGTACGAATTTTAGTAGTATTTTCTGTGACATTCATTGTGGCACATCATTTCCTATAACTCGACTATGTCTTGTTTTTATTTCATGTTTGACAAGAATGAATTTTAACTCGCAAACACATGGTTCCACAGAGTGATCAATGATTTGCTTTATTGACACTCTATAATCGATCAAACCAAATGCATCAATATGTTACCTATACATATTAATCAGTGTTATGACATGTTAGATAAATATGCTCGTAATATTACAACCACATGTCCATGAGTTTAGAATTCATAAATCATTAGAATCACAATTGATTTGTGTCACACGTAACTGCTTACATAATACTGATCAGTAGCTTTACTAGCTAAACCGAGCTTTATTCTAATACAACTATGTCTTCTTGGAAAGTTAGAATAATTATTAGTAAGGCTTCAAATGACTACACGTGATATAATGAACACTTAGAATTGGGAAATTGAATTATTGATAGCATAGAAGATTTATAGGAATTAAACGATTTCATGTTTGGAATCCTGAAGAATAATCAAACGAGTTCCTCATAATGAGTCCTTTTAATAGTGTAATTTAAAAGCAATGCGAAAATATTGTCCTCAGAAATCTTCTCATGAACAAACTGCATTAAACATTTCTAAATGTAGACCTAACATAATATTACATGCATATGTAAACTCCAACAAGAACAATTAGCGTAGCGACTATTAAAACAGCAATTAACACGAACAGATAAACTCGATATACACTAACAAAGATACTGCAGTGTTTTGTTTACGGTTTAAGAGTAAACTTAGATGATAAGATACGGTGCATCGAGAATAGCGTTGTTTATCATGTTTTGACACTTTTCTTGACCCCTATTTCCACATCCGTAATTTTGTTGACAATAATACAGACAGTTGAATGAAGGACTCTTAAGAGGTAACGCGGTCACGTGGTCGTTGGCGGTCATTCTATACAAACGTATGAATTCCTCTGTTGAATACGTTGTAAAAACGTGAATACGTTTAATCTTGTGAATACGTTTGTACTCGTATACATGTATACAGTTTGTATATAAGTACATATGTATTTGCTCTAGTATAATTTTAATTATACTAGAGCAAATATTTTATACGATATATTGTATACCTACCTTTGCCATATCCCTATAATTTGTTTTTGCGCACTCAAATTAATTTTATAAAAAAGATAGTGAAAAAGAAACTAATGATACGAAATTGGCCGTGGTAGTTATAGATTGTATCGTAACAAAATACTGGCCCTTATAAGTATCCTTTCATTACACAAGAAGAATATAGAGAATTACGTTTGTATGGAATGAATCCGACGATGACCACAATCGTGACCGCGTTTTCTACTTAAAGGAAGAGACAATAAACAGCAATAGCTAAGGAAGCGAGTGCATTGATAATCGCTTATTTCACGGCAAAGAATGTATTAACCAACCATCTACAGATCTATGAAACTTGTTTGAATTGTAGAGAACATTGACGTTTTCCTCTCTAATTAGCACCTTGACTTTAAAAGACCAAGTAACTCAACTATGCGTTTTTTCTTTCAGGTAAGAACCAGCCGATTTCCTTGAAAATTTAGACAACATCAGAAACTGCCACAAAGATAGCACAAATCAGGTAAAAACTTTATTTATATATTTGTTATCATATGGTTATCATAGGTAAAGAAATACAGATCTTATTGTTGATAAACAGAGCGCAATGTTATGCCAGGAGGCGTACAAAATAAATATGGTGTGCAAATCTAGCTAAGGATTACAAGTTAAAATTTACTAAAAATATTTGAAAATCATGCATAATTATGGTATTATATTAGAAAATAAAATGAACAATTACATTATTATTATTCAATACTCTAATGGTGTCAGACCTAAATGAGGAATTATTAAATTGTCAAAAGTCTATGTCAAACTCAAACTCAAACTCAAAGCATTTATTTCAATTAAACCAATTACAAGCACTTTTGAATTGTCAAAGAGTCGGTCAGTTAGTCAGAAACGTGAAGCTATTTGCCCATTCCAAAACGTAGATCTCTATGGAGAAGAATAGGCAAGAAACTCCAAGGACACTCTTTTAAATCAAGATATTACAAAATCCTGGGTACATTATTCTTGTCGCTTCTATATGTGAGAACAATGTAAAAATATAAATTATTTAAAAAACAATATAAAATATTACAAATAAGCCCTGCCAGATAGGAGAAGACCAGTCACAACTGACGGCGCCCGTTCACGAGCATGATGCGTGGATCAGCACCATCCAGCTCAACCATTTTGTAGGGAACTGAATGATCCAACACACGCGCCACCATCAGGGAGACATTTAAGTGAGCATGACATACTCTTAACTGCCAAACTTTTTAAGTCAACATACAACATAACATAATAAACGGCTCCATGGTACTCACATTTACAAAAATTGAAAAAATGCTTTTAAATTATACAAAACTACAGCTTGCAATGCATTTCAAAGATAAATAAAATTTTACTAGCAAAAGGATAAACATAATTACCTATTGAAGTATTCAACAACTAAAACTTGATTAAGTACATTTTATATAATAAATATGATTGTAATGTCAGAACATAAAAAAGGGGGGAAATAATTAAAATGTCAAAATTATTTAAATAATGTCAGTATTAATAATTGTAATTCTAAATTAATTCGTCATTTAAGTATTCGTCAATAGCATAATAACATTTATCAAATAAGAACAATTTCATTGTTTTCTTAAATTGTGTAAAATTTAACAGTCAACTAAAAGCAAAGAAACTACAAAAAAGGTCTACAACAAAGAAAGAATTATGTAATTCGATGCTCGTCACATCCAAATCACAAGCAACTGCAATTTTATAGGCGAATATATTCACCTTTATCTACCAAAGATCTATCAGAATCTTTAATTTACCGACATCGCTTCCTAATCGTTCGCTTGCTGCATACAAATAGTCCAAAATTTCGAAGACGCTACGCATACACATGACGCGATTTTCTGATCAATTCGAAAGTTTAATGGGAGATTAGTAGGTAAATAGTAAGACATATACATCATCGACGGTATCTACAAAGAGCAAGACATTTTTGAGATTTTTCTCGTTTCAGTACCAAATTACCAATGACGTATTATAAATAGACGCGTCATACACGAACATCAGTGCACTCAAAAACAGCGTAAGCCATGATTGTAGCTACATACTTGCATACAATCATACAGCGCGTGAAGAAAAGGAAAGACCTATACCGATATCTGTTGTTAGAAAGAGATGAACATACATATAGTTTCGTTACTAGCTGATGCATGTTCATTGGCGCGTACGTAATAATAATAATTATTATTTTGAATGTCAGGCAATTGCCTGGCCTTTACCTACCATTATTGAGCGCAGGTAACGCATCTAAATGTTATCATTGGTCAGTACGAGATATATGAGAACAGGTCATAATAATACCAGCATATTTTTATCCCACTGCTCCGCAAAGGCCACTTCTTATACGGATAAGGCACGAGCATTGATCACCATGCTTTCTCAAGATGGGTTGATGATTTCAAACAGACTTAAATTAACTTTATGTCCAGCAATGCTATTCTGTAAAAATCTCACCGCAAAATCTTGCGTGCAGTGAGCTGTCAGTGTCATCTCACTGATGCTAGAGATTGACCAAGCATTACATTTACAATCATATTCGAGATTTTAATAATATTTTGTATGCTAAATCTGTTGATCATTTTATATTATTTCAAAGCTACTATTTAAGTGTCTAAACATTACTAATTAGTAGATTTTAAATAAAATAGTAAAACAGAAATTCAGTCAGAAACTCAGTTTTTTTTTTTTCTAGACTAGTCTATAAACGTGTGTGTATCCATATGTTTAGACACTTAAATACTAGCTTTGAAATAATATAAAATAATCAACTGAATTAGTATAACAAATATTATTAAAACTCGAATATGATTTTAAATGTAATATTTGGTCCATCCCTATCCCGTCCACCCATCGGGTGGGATGACACTGACAGTTCACTCCACGTTCACTTCACATAAGTTTTCACGGTGAGATGGTTACAGAATCGACATGCTGGTGACCTCACGATGTTTTTCGATCACCGATGTCAATAATGTCCAAGATAAGCTCAGAATGTACATATGAATTAAAAAAGTCTTCTAAATGTATATCTTCCCCATAAACTTATACGGAATATATATAGAACAATTGTTAGACCTGCTGTCTTGTATGGGCACAAAAGGGATGAATGAAAGGCAATTGCATGTAGCTGAGAAGAGAATGCTAAGAGGGATGTGTGGGGTGACACGAATGGATAGAATAAGAAATAAGTACATATGAGGAAGTCTGAAAGTGGCTCCGGGGACTGAAAAGTTGTGCGGAAATCGGTTGTCATGGTATGGGCATGTGATGCGGAGGTATGAGGAAAATGTCGTGAGGAAGGTTTTGAGTATAAAATCGATAGCAATAAGAGTAGGGGAAGACCAAAGAAACGATGGATGGACTGTGTGAAATATGACATGGCTAGAAAGAGAGTGACTACCGAGATGGTGAATATGGAAGAAAGGGACATGTTAAAAAAAAAAAATAAAATGAATAAATTGGGATAGGGACAGGAGAATGATGACGATGGTACTTGCCAGGATTTGAAACCACAATCTCGTACATGAGGTAAGGTCTAAATCACTGGGCCATCACGACCAGGAACAGTTTATGCCAAGGTGAAATTATTAGACAGTCAGGCTACGTTCGGACGACACTCGCATGACCCGCGCCAACCACGCGCACCCCCCGCACACGTGTTGTGCCCGCCTTGCACCCGCGTTTGCCATGCTCAAAATCCGCACCCGCCCCGCGCCCGCCTCGCACCCGCTTATACTACTTATTATTTAATCAAAAAACGCCCTTGATCACAGTCAATACGGCACTAGCCGAAGCGCGGGCACAAGGCGTGTGCAGCGCGTGTGCGGGATGAGCGCGGGGTGGGTGCGAGGTGGGCGCGGGGCGGGTGCGGAGCGGGCGCGGGGCGTGTGCGGGTCGACTTCGATAAATGCAATTTGAGATCCATTGATGTGTCATAACATAAGATTCAAATTATATACATAAAATTTCAAAGCGAGCGGGCGCGTGGCGTACGCGTCGCGGGCGCGTGTCGTGTGAACGCAGCCTCAGTAAGATTGGCACCGGAGCTAACTGCCCAGATTTTTCCGACGAACTTACTTAATACGAGTAGTATCATCATTTGTAGAGACATGAAAACCTTTGACTGATATGAAAAACTACGTGTGATCTAGATTGTAGACTCTATAGAAATCTCGTCGCTATACTCAACATACTCAATCATTTATTGCATTCCACAGTGTTTACTTCGTGGTCTGGATGTGTGCCCTGTTGATGGCAATAGGCTCGCCCCCTGTTACATGGGACTTAAACATAACCAGTGAAATGTGGGTACTACAGGTGCACCTCTGCCTAACCGTTCGGGGAATTCAGGCGTGATGCTATGTTAAAATATCTAATGAGATCATTATGGATCCTGTCAAGCACAACTAAATAGTAGGAGAGAGGAAGTTTTACAACTTAACTTATAACAGACAACATTATTTTTAGTATACTTATGCGAAACCTGAATATAGTTTGTTCAGAATAAGGAACTGAATCGATTTCAATTATTTTTACACCATGTTATATTTTGTCCCAAAAATATTTAAGTGTGATGGAAAATGTTATCACCATTTAATCAATTACAATACAATTGCCGTACGGTTAGGTACCTACTGCCAGATTATTATCAATGAGCGCAAGACGACCCTGGAGGCGCGGGGGCGCCGCCGTTAGCATGTTTTTGTACGGACAACCCGGTAACATAACAGCCTTATAACTTTGTGATTTTTCATGATACAGTTTTGAAATTTTGTACATAGATTCTTTACATAAAAATACTAGACACAATCATGTTTCGGGTTTTGCATATACTAAAAGTAATATTGTATATACAACGCATATCTAATGTTATACGACGCTAATTTTCTTATTTGTTTTCATAGACTGACTACTCAAAAATTGCTATGAAATTAGTGTCTCTTAGACGAGGCGCCTCATTCCAGAGCATTTTACTAGCTCCACAAAGTTAAGTGAAGTCCAATTAAGACTGTCCTTAAACTGTCATTGTCCATTGCACATTATGGTCAGTCGTTTGAAAACCATAAAATGCAATGGCGTCAAAACATGTCTATTAAATGCAATATAAACCTCAATAAATCATTCAACTCAGCCTATAGCAGTCCACTGCTGGACATAGGCATCTCCCAGGCTGCGGCACAACACCCTGTCCTCCGCCTTCCGCATCCACTCTGTCCCAGACACCTTTTTAAAGTCGTCGGTTCATCTAGCTGGGGGGCGTCCCCTACGCTTGCCGATACGCGGTCTCCACTCCAGGACTCGTCTGCTCCCACGTGCAGCCCACTGCCACTTCAGCTTGCTTACTCTGCAGGCTATGTCGGTAACTCCGGTTCTCATCCGGATAACTTCATTTCTGATCTTATCCTTCAGAGATACTCTGAGCATAGCCCACTCCATAGCACGCTGAGCGACCTATATAAACCTGATCAACATGAACATAAACCCTATATCATAATGGTGTTAATATACGGCGAATAATTGCGTTCGTTCCCGCTCCAAAGCCTTGAATACATACATTGTATCGAAATTCAGTCATAAAGTGGGAATGTTTTAGTATAAAAGAAAATAATTTTGACACGATTATTGTGATTGCTATCGCGCGATCATGGTAAGCCTCAAAACAAAACAAAAACCGGTCAAGTGCGTGTCGGACCTCGCACAATGAAGGGTTCCGTAGTTAGGATGTATTTATCCTAAAAACAAATTTAGCATTGTAGTTGAAAAACATGTTCTCCCATACATCGATATACGTCACAGTCAATTCTCCAACTGCAAATATAAGTTTGTAATCGCAATAAACATTTTTTTTATGTGATACAACTACAAATTTACTATTTTAGAACTTTTCCTATACTTGTGCTGTGATACATTGCCTCTTGCCAAATTTCATGATTCTAGGTCAACGGAAATTACCCTTTAGATTTTGATTTATTTGCGAGTATTAAAATATGTCGCTTAAATCACTGTATTATTTATTGCGTTAACTTAGAAGCTTGATTTTTTTAGAGCTCCAAGGGACCGTGGACCTACGTATTTGATATTAATTTCAACTTGAAACATACACATGTTCCTGAGAAAAAGGGTATTGACAGACTGACAGACAGACAGACGGACAACGAAGTGATTTTATAAGGGTTCCGTTTTTTCCTCTTGAGGTACGGAACCCTAAAACATTAAATCTTGCAACACTAAAGATTATAATAAGGTTTTTCACGTCATGTCGCCTATAAGTAAATAGAGGTGGGGGATTAAAAAATATGATTATTTTGTAATTAATTTTCTTTATCATGACCTCGTTATAAAAATCGCGATAGTCATTCCCAGAAGACTTAAGGCGTGTCTCTTATCAATTTGCCTGCATTTACTCTATGCAACTGCTTGTTGATAAGACAGAACAAATATTCAAAAGGCATATTACATACTTTTGCAAAAAAAAAAAAAAATAATAATGGCTGCCAGATTATAAGCATTAAGCCTTATTTCTTCGCCAAACATCTGTTTCTTGTTTTAAATAGGTCTGTATTTAGTGCAACTTTGTTCCTGCCATCAAACCACTTGCCAGAGGTGATTCAAACGCATTTATTCTAAGATGCCATTTCGCGGTAGCCTTGCTCCATATAACACATCTTACTAATGCGTCCAAATCCAATAAAAAATAAACAACACAATATTTTTTTATTTAAAAAATACTTGCAACACGGAACAAACTAATGTACAATAATATATTAATTACAATCACTCTACACAGCTTTCGCCAATATTTTAACGCAACATAATTACCTATCAACAGATGCCGTCGCGCGCAAAATGTTACCCCGTATATTTTCACTCTTGAAACAAAGGACTGCTGTTATCGCTGCATCTGTGGCAGAGACACTGCCCCATATCCATGGGCTTTCACCGCCGTACAGGTTTAACTCGGCCGCAGTATTTCACACTTATATCGCGAATCCAAACAGCTCTATGGTGGAAAGGATTGTTAGTTTATTGTTTTAATTATTTCGCGAAGTGAGATTGCTGATTCAAATTATGAAAGTGAGAGACGGTAAATTGCTTAGAAATTCTCATTAGTTTAGGAGATAGTTTTTCTTTACTCAATGATATTACATTAAACAGATATGTTGTGAGCCCGCAATCGTGAAGACTCGAAAACGTCCTAATTGAGACGTATTTGTTAGTCTGTGATGCCAACATTCGGTGATCGGTGGCCAGAATAATGTTTGTTTACATTCATGCGTTTTTTTCTTGTTGTTTTTATCAAGCCATCTCTTTTCTATAATTTTTACTTGTAGTGAAAATGAATGAAAAGTGGGTATGTGTGCTGCCGCTGCTGCGCGGAACACTTTTTTCGGTTGTTTTGTGAGTGTATAACATAATAAGTATATCTGTTTAATATAATATCATTGGTTTTACTAGACAATTTTATGCTGATGCGGCAAGTTTTCTAGTGAAAGCTATCTTTGAAATAGTCTCTTTAATAGACAAATAAAATCCAAAATGTTCAACTTTGCAATAAACTTGATCGATTCATTTAAAAACATTGACTGCAGTAGAACTAAGCGGAATATTTAGCTCTTTTGACACCGGAAATGTACCAGCGGGGAAGCGAAGGCAATCTAGACGCGCGTAGGCGGTCATCGGTCGGTAGGTCAAACTGTCTGCGCCCACGCTTTTCTTTGTAGACGGCCCGCCGCGACTTCTGTCACGTATTTTTCATATTTCGAAATGTTTTTCGGAGATTGGTGTTTGAGGATAAGGGATTTTTAGATAGAGTAGGTATCGTTATGATAGCCCTCACAGATTCATCTGGTTTTATTTGTTGGGAAAGGAACAATTTTCCTTTTACTAATTTTAATTACTTAACGATAAGGATAATAGTTTACCTTAGTAAGCGAAAAAACCCTATCTCAAATAGTCATTTCTGCTTAATAAAAATATTTATAGAGTGATGCCTAAAAACTCGGAACAGACGAGTCTCAAAAAACGCATTACGAATAGGAAAACAAACTTGTTTACGTTTTCACTTTCACCTGTGATGTGACAACCGTTAAATTTTACCTTAAAAAAACATGGCCGAACTAAAATTTAAAAAAAATATGACGTCATTCCGAAAATAAATCGCACCGAACGCGGGCGCTCAAAATTGAAGTGTTTATTTACATGGAATGCTGAAACGGAATTCCAAAATTAAATTTTAAATAAAGTATCGGACATGTTGCCAGCTCAAATATAAATTTCCAGTGAACGGTGCGTGCTTTAAATAATACTCGTGTTTATAGTTTTAATAGTGTTACAAATTTGTAAATTAAATATTTTAATCGGTTAGTAACACTATTGGCCTTGACTCGTGTAACGTAATAATATCCGATGTTATGATTGGCTTACAATAGAATCTCTGTATTTTTGTTATAAGTCATAAATATTTGTAAACAAAAACGGTCTGTTTCTCTCGAGTCACATTTAACTGATTGCTTGTTTAAAAAACTGATTGAAGCAGTTTTTTCCTTCAGATTGAATGACGAATACGTTTTTATGAATGCTTCTCTTAAAAGCGTAGGTACGTTAAGTAGCTAATAACGATTTATCATTCTTGACAACATGACATTATTTTCTGATAAAACTACGTGCCAACATATTTTTATTCAACACATAGTACTCTAATATATCTATTACCATCTGCTGCAGGGCATAAGCCTTTCCAAACCCTTAAGTACCACTTGATTTACCATCTTCCGTTACCAGACTACCACAACCACCTGCTCCAGGTCTTCGATCTACAGTCCTACCTCCGTTTCCCCCACTTTCCACAGTTTGTTTAAAAAATTGATTGAATCGGGATTTTCCTTCCGATTGAATGACGGATACTTTTTATGGATGCTCCTCTTATAAGCGTACGTTAAGTAGCTAATAACGATTTATCTTTTTGACAACATGTCATTATTATGCGAGAAAACCACGTGCCAACATATATTTTTTACAGACTTATATATTACTTAATTATATCTATTGCCGTCTAGTTATTTATAGTCTTTAGCCTTCTACCTTTCCAAAGTTGGGCGACACAATTAGTTTTCCACCTTCCGCATCCAGTCTACCATATCTATCTTCTTCAGGCTCTACAGGCTTTCCAATTTCCTATTTCCCTACTCATCCTTCCCCCAGTTTCTATAGTTCATTTCACATTAAATAACGAATGTATCTAATCTCTCCTTGAATGCATTTAGTACAGTATTGCAATATTTATGGCACAGTTAAGTGATTTCCACTCTATTTTGGGTATCAAAGGAAAACAGTGAATCACCTGTATTGCATGCACGAATTAGAAACACAGAATGAGGTTGTCGCCAATAGAATTTTGAATTACGATGTGGTATTAATAGATTCTGGTAGTTAAAGCAAAACTAGGAATTATTGCAGTCTGAATATTATTACCTGGCAACACTTCGAAAAGGTTGACAGTTGACATCTCAATTTCTACTCAGTATCGTCAGTAGGTAAGTGGTAAGAGATTTTCGTTGTCGTGGCAAAAAAAACACTTAAATAATTAGGACCATTTGGTTTGTCATCGTCCATTATACAAACTGAATTTAATACTTCATTCGAGCAATCGAGTCTGGTCAAACCACGCTGGGGGTCAGTGCATTTCATTAATTCATATAAAAAATCAATAATCATCATTACTATAATACCTTTTTTTTTTGGGTGGTAAATTACTTAACTTTTCCCTCTCTGGGCGGAGGGTGTGTCAGACTTTTACTGACTAAAACCCACCCGTGTTCCTTCAGTTGCCTGTGTGCCTGGGCCACGGTATCCCTTTCGGACAAACCTGCAACCCTGGCAGGATCATTAGGTACTATACCTGATATTCATCTCCTTCCGTTGTCTGATAGTATCCAACCTTGGTTGGTAATAACCTATATAGTCTTAATCATTTTTACCAAGCGTCGCCTTAATAACCACTCACTGCACTTTTCTTTCGTATTGTCATTTATCTCAAGCCATTCTTCCTCATTCTCTTTGATATTCCTACCAATCCCTCTACCGTGCCGGACACTCCAACATTTCCCAGGAGTCCCGGTGTCTACCCGAGATACAATCTCACAATCTGCAATAAAGTAAGCAAGTTGATAACCATACTTAAAATTCTTTGCCTGCCCTTCACTTTGTAACAATTAGAATGTAACACGCGTTCACATAGACGTTAAGCATAATAATGTTTACGGTTTTCTCAGAACTTTTAAGTAATTGTGTTTTAAATGTCAACTTTATGTCTAAATACCAGCTTACGTAAACACTGGACTTAGGTTTTTTAAATGGCAACATTTCTGATTAATTCTGTAGTGTAAATAATTGATTAACGTCGGCATTCGATTGTTTTCTGTCTTTAAATGGCTGTAAAAGTCAAGTGCTGCGGAGCTAGAGCTGAACTGACTGTTTGACGTGAACTCTGGCGGAGCTAGAGTTCACGTCAAACAGTCAGTTCAACTCTAGCTCCGACAGAGTTCACGTCAAACAGTCAGTTCAGCTGTAGCTCCGCCACAGTAAATAGCAAAGTAAGGAAGCACTCTCTTGGAACAACATATTCTTCTGTTTCATTTATCAACCAGCATCTGCCCAGTTTAGTTGTGGGTCAGCGAAGGGGCCCACATTCATTAAGAGCAACGGCAATCACGATATTGTTTATAATTTATGCAAAGATATTTATTACTTACATACCAGTTTCTAGGAATTCTTACACATTTAAGTAGATAGTATTATAGATAACGGCGCAGGATAGCCTTTACCAGAAGTGATCATAGTATTATATAGTGGTTCAGCAGCTTCAATATTATCAGGATTGTTCCGGAATATAGCAGTTCGTCGAGGACGTGGTACGACAGCGGCTCCCTTCACATCGACAGCCGCCACGTAACCATCGACGCGACGCTCTGCTAGAGTGGCTGTCAGCAGCCAGTGTCACTCTTATCCGACCTTTTCGATGATTGCAGTAACTTCATAACAAAAATAGAGGGCACCACTTGCTGCGCCGTCATATAGTTTTAGGTACATTTAGTTACATGACTAAGAAAAAGTTATATAACTGTCTCTATCTCTCACACTGAATCTCTCTTATTCTTTATCTTTTAAGAAGTTTCAGTTCTATCATGTGTAAGTGTAAGGTGGTGCACGCGCAATTTTTATGTCCCTATGTTATCGCTGGATTACTCCAAAAAGGCTATTTAAACTCTGCTAATAACTGCATCATCTTTGCCACATAACACCCAGTAACACGCGTTGCCTTGTAATCCTTTTAGCTTCGCCATCAAATATCTAAAGTCAGCAATATGCCAAAACAGTGTGCAACAGCTCATGCAACACAAATAATGTGTTTAGATCAATTTACACCAGGGCAAAGTACTGGGTAATCAGCTAATCTAAGTTTGGGCAATGCGGCTCGAATTACACTGGGCAAGGAATTTTACGGACACTCGTAATGGAAAAGAAAACAATGGTAAAGTTGAAATGTGTGACGAAATAATAAGGAATTGTTTTTTTTAATAACAATATATATAGTCAACTATAATAGTTAATGGTTTATGTAATGCGGCCTTCCATACCTTATTAATTTTCTTAAGTAAAATTTTATTTGTTTAAACATGGTGTACATAATACATTGCATGTAGTTCTAACATGTATAGCCGCATATTTATTTATTTTTTATAACGTGGCCCCACACTAGGAATTACTCCTGTATCGTGGGTGCGTTTACAAACATTTAAACTTACATACACAAACAGCCAGACCCGGAACAACTACTTGCAGATTTGTTCCGTGCGGAAATCGAACCCACGACACGCAGCGCAGCAGTCAATCGCTTAACCACTACACCAACTGTGCCATCAATATTATGGCGTACAAATTGGTAGGAAGAGATGGTGCATAAACCGTGATAATATTCATCAAAATTAAATTATAGAAATGATGTAGGTATTTATTAAATCATCATTAGTCATTAAAGATTAGGTATCATTATAATGCAGCAAGCATATTAGGCTTGCATTAATTAATAGATAGGTAACAAAGCGCCCTCACCATTTGAAGTACCTAGTAGTTCAAGAACACGATTACCAGAGTCCCTTTCAACCATATTCGAAGAACCTGAAAGAGTAACGATTCTTGAGTACGAATCATGCAGGGCAGTCACAATCAGTAAGGATTTAGGGTAAAACTAACCAGAGAACGTACGCAGCTTAACCATGACGATGCTAATTATTAAGTAAAATATTATTAAAAGATATACTGTAGGTCTTGCATTGCTAGAATTTTTAGATTTATTTAAATAATGGGACTTCTCCACCACCCAGCACTGGGCCCGCGTGGACCATTATGGCTCACTGCCTCTCACAGAGAGGAGGCCTGTGTCCCAGCAGTGGGAACATAATTTCAGCTGAAAAACGTCCACTGCTGGACATAGGTCTCCCCCAAGGGAAGGAAGAGGGTTGCCATAATCGCCACGCATGGCAGGCGGGTTGGCGATCGCAGTATGGTGTTAAAATGTGTGGCGGGAACATTAAAGGCCCTGTTGCTATATGTATGTATGTTATCGGACTTTTACGTGATGACAGCCTTTCTTCGGAATTCCAAACGGCATGTTTATAATAGGCACTTGAGCTAGTTGGTTGGTTAACCGCATATCACAATGCACTACAAAATGTAAACACACTCGTAGTGGTCTAGCACAACAATAAGGCCCTTGTAGACAGTCATCTAATTTGTGCCAATGGCGCAACTTACAACGGTCATTTGCAGGCAATACAACAGCTCCGTCGAATCAATCGTGCGCAGAATTCCTTGCTGCCACTAACTGTACTTTATCTTCGTGAGTACTGTAATACTGTTTATTAGGTACTTGTGGCCTTTTCTTATGAATAGGTACTTCAGCTTTCAGTTCCATCCCGGAGAATTTCAGGGATTCGTTTTTGCATTCACATTTTTTCTGCGCGTCCTTTATGAAAAACATCCCTTTTTGTAGATTGTAGATAGAACTATAACATCGGCCACGAACAAATCATTTGTCTTTTGGACTTCTGAAATAGACTGAGAAAATCTTGTAGTCTTTTTTACAGAAGATACTGAAACTTAATGTTAATAAAATAATTAAAATCAGAATCAGAATTTTGGGCCACAAAAGGGATGGATGAAAGGCAATTGCATGCAGCTGAGATGAGAATGCTAAGAGGGATGTACGGTGTTACACGAATGGATAGAATAAAAATAAGTACATATGAGGAAGTCTGAAAGTGGCTCCGGGGACTGAAAAGTTGTGCGGAAATCGGTTGTCATGGTGTGGGCATGTGATGCGGAGGAATGAGGAAAATGTCGTGAGGAAGGTTTTGAGTATGAATGTCGATGGCAATAAGAGTAGGGGAAGACCATAGAAACGATGGATGGACTGTGTGTATGATGATATGGCTAGAAAGGGAGTGACTACCGAAATGATGAGTATGGAAGAAAGGGACATGTTGAGCTGACCTTAAAGAAAATGGGATAAGGACAGGAGAATGCTGGTGATAATGATGATAGTTTTTTTTAAATATTATTTAGGATGGGTTTGCTCTTGACCTTAGTCTAGGGCAGAGGTGACAGAGACAAAGTCGACGATGGAGTGAGCATACCTAGAAGAAGCCTGTTCACTCTAACTTTGAAGAGATTAGGGTTGTATGCGTTCGAAAACACAGACGCAGGCAGAGAGTTCCACTCTTTTGCTGTGCGCATTATAATAGTCATGTAGCGGAATCAACATCGCCACATACGAACTACGCGTCACACTGACATCACGCGAATCCTGCATCGCGCAATCAGAGTTTACCACGCAACTAGCATATATACAACGTCCCGACATCAACCGTCAGGCAGTTGCCCACCAGACACAACACCCGTCTGGTCAGAGGATCCTCATTTTTCTATAGAGGACGAGTGAACTTTACACCCTGTTCCTCATACCTCTAAACTGGTGACCCCGAGTATGAACGTCAGCGCAGCCTTCGTGCAACTACTTCAGCGTTACGTCATCATCATCATCATCATCACTTCCTCAAGCTTTCGAGCAGCGAGTCACACAGCCAACCAGCACCCACGGCTTCAACGGGTATCCTGACCACCAGCATGCAGCGGATGCGCATTCCTGGTCATCACCCACAGTCTCATCAGCAACCTTGGCACAGCACACTGCACTTTCGGCCGGTCCACAAGCAGAGAACATGATACCTCTCCTGGTCGACGCCAGCAGTCAGCCACAACCCGGCGCTGTACTACATCCGACGCACTGGAGCATAACGCAGCGCCACCCCGACTCGCTGAGAATCACCGCAGACAGTTCCGACTCACCGAGAACTATGCGGCACCCGGTTCCAACACACTGGAACCCCTCTACTGGCACTGGCAAGCATCGCAAGATACACGACTCAGCCCACTATCGACCTCCGGTCTCCGGAGGGGAGTGATGTAGCGGAATCAACATCACCACATACGAACTACGCGTCACACTGACGTCACGCGAATCCTGCATCGCGCAATCAGAGTTTACCACGCATCTAGCATATATACAACGTCCCGACATCAACCGTCAGGCAGTTGCCCACCAGACACAACACCCGTCTGGTCGGAGGATCCTCCCTTTTCTATGGTGGATGAGTGAACTTTACACCCTGTTCCTCATACCACCAAAGTCATTTGGAAACGTTTAGTGCGAATTGGTGGAATAGCAACAAAGAAGGGAATGGTAACCTGCAGTGCGTCTAGATGTCCGATAATAGAAGGGGGCCGGTGGAATGAGGTCGTGGAGTTCTTGGGCACACTCACCGAAGTACAATATAATTAAAATATAGGTACTATAAGTCGAAACGAATTTGACGTACCAATTCACGTGAATTGCCACACGGTGACACAAAAAAGACAAACAAAATTCAATGGACAGAACAATGTTTATAAGTGACAAGATGTCGTTAATCTGTCGCTGAAGTTTTTCAATAAAACAATTGCGAATTCGACCGTGACCATCAGATAACTTTATTTGAACCTCGATTTAATCAAACTACCTATCTGATGCTGGAAGATGGTTAATCAAGAGCTGGTACATGATACAATAAGAGCAGATAAAAATTAACGATACCTACTAAGATGACCTAGTTTTTTTTCTTTTACAGCCTCGTAATTGTTTCTGCAAAGTAATGTGCGAAGAGAATTATTTTTCTTTGTCTATAAGATGCAGGAACCTTAGGGTTATTATAGACCCTGAAGCATGATTACCTATGTAACTTCTTACAAAAAATAAAGTCTCCAACAACATGATAGCCTAGTAATTAATATGCATAATTAAGACGCAGATATATGCCAGTGACCTTGAGTGGTTAGCTTGCGTGTTCTGTACTGAGCTCACGCAATGCGTCGTACGTTCAGCCAGTAATAGGACTCGCCCATCAAGGAGCGCTGTCCCCAATTTGACGCATTATTAATTTATTATACACAAAACAAAAGGAACACTACAACACTAAAAGATCAATAATTAAATTATCTTTAAATTGGTGAAGGTTTCAGAAAAATACGCTTGGTAGATTTTGCGCCATTCTCAGATTTTTATCCGCGTTAGACATAATTTTCCAAATTAATTTCACTATGTAATATAAACATAATCTAAAATATTCACATATTAAGTTATTGAGAAAATGCTCTAATTTAAAATATTTTTTTTTTCAAATCATTAACACTACTCGTTTAGACGTGATCTTCAGTATAAAATAATTAAAAGTCGGCTATCGTCGCCTTAATACTCCTCTCACATAATAAATAGGTTTCCACTGAACTCAAATCTCATAAAAAGCTTAAATAATTTAGCACAAACTACAATCATTGTCCAAAAGTAAAACCGCAAAGAATCCCTATTCCGTCACGACACGCCCCAAAAATAACTCAATTTCTCAAAAGGATGATGAGGCTCCGACTTTTGTTTTCATAAATAAATATTTATTAAGAAAACTGCCCAGCCAAGGCGGCCTTGAAAAGTCAAAACATGTTATTTGGAGCCACAGACTTATTTATAAGCTCATATAGATCCTCGCCGACGTTACATAAGCGGCGGTGTGTCTGTTTTTGTGCACATTTATCAAGAACCGCTAATCCACGTTTCGTGAGAATTTCTTTAGTTTCTCTCTGTCTTTCGTTTTATTTATTTTTGTTTAAGCGAAGATTTTCAGTTTCGTATTTCCTGGTTTACGACGTCCGTGATTTTGTTCGTAAAAATGAATTTTCTTCAACAAAACTAGAATGTTGATAACTTTTAAACACCCACATTATTTCAGAACTATATAACCAAGTATTCTCCTGAATCTATAGTAAATAATCGTAGACAGCGAATTATAGACGTAGAATTTAATTGCTAATCAACACAAATTGCATTCGTAATCCCAATTATCCATACATTTGTTTGTTTAGCAGATAATGCTTTTATCCCAGTATGCTTTTACGAAAGCGTAACAACGCTAATTCAATTATTTATCCAGTCCATACGAGTAAAAGCATCTCATGCATACCTAACATCAAACTAATCGCATTACTCAGCAAAAGTATAATCTCATAATTGCTTATTTAAATCCTCGCAAATTGAAACAGCATCCATTTAAGGTCTCGTTTGATTCACACATTGTGTTGTCGCTTGTCGCCTGTTTTGGTTAGTGAAACCAACCTCAATCCTTCTGCATGAAAAGAAAGTGGTTCAATGACGAAGTATTTAGATCTGTTTGGTTCTAATCTAATCTTAGGGATAGTTTATTTTGCAACTTTATTTTATTTTGTTGCTATAGTTTTTGCGTACTCCATGGGAAGAAGGCGTGAGTTTATGTTTATACGAGTATGTATACAACATTAGTTTTTGTTTATACTAAACCCGAAAAGGGGTCATTATACTCATCATTTTGAACATTTTTTTCTATGGGACCAACCTTGAAATCGCGGAAAAAAAACCTGCTGTTCCTGCCGGTCTATTCTGCAAAAATCTCACCGTGAAGTGAGCTTGGACTGAACTGTCATCCTACCCGACACTACGGCATCTAGACGTTGACAGCTCACTACAAACTCACTTGACACAGTTTTCACGGTGAAATTTTTACAGAATACTTCTACAGTTCACTTAAATCGACAAAATGTATGGAACAGCTGATTTTTGTTTCGTGATTTCAAGGTTGGTCCCATAGAAAAAATTGTTCAAAATGATGAGTACAATGACCCCTTTTCGGGTTTAGTATAAACAAAAACTAATGCTGTATATGTATTTTGCAAAACTAGAGTTTAGTACTAGTTATTGGGTTTTTCTATCTGGAATTTCTATGTTGCCTGCTGTCCGGAGTCCAGATTATTTTGTACCCGATTGATGGCAATAGGTTCGCCCCTTATAACATGGGACTTTTTAAGGCGACGATAACCGACTTTTAATGATTTTATACTGAAGATCACGCCTAAACGAATAGTGTTAATAATAAAAAAAAAAAATGTTAAATTAGAGCATTTTCTCAATAATTTAATATGTGAATATTTTAGATTATGTTTATATTACATAGTGAAATTAATTTGTAAAGTTATGTCTAACGCGGATAAAAAACTGAGAATGGCGCAAAATCCACCAAGCGTATTTTTCTGAGACCTGCACCAATTTAAAGATAATTTAATTATTGATCTTTTAGTATACGCATTTTATTAAAATACCTTTTGTTTTGTGTATAATAAATTAATAATGCGTCAAATTGCGGACAGCGCTCCTTGATGGGCAGTCCTATTACTGGCTGAACGTACGACGCGTTGCGTGAGCTCAGTACAGAACACGCAAGCTAACCACTCAAGGTCACTGGCATAAAATCATCATCTGTGTCTAAAACATAACTGGCGAAATGTGGGTGTACTATACGTACACCTCTGCCTAACCCTTTGGGGATTACTGGCGTGATGTTATGTTATGTTACAAAAATGTTACTACGGCCGTACCTAAGTATCTATAAAAATATAAACGGATTTTTCTTTCCCCTAAAGTTACTAGATTCTGACTATAGTCTGACCGAAGTAATCCATGGTCAAGAACGCATCTAGATTGAATACGCTGACCTCTCATTGTAGGGAAATCCTACACCATGCGAGATCAGCTTATACTAGAAATGTATAGCTTGATGTGTAGCCGTGTGTACACCATTAAAATTACAGATATAAATGAAAAAAAAAATGTCATAGGGTGACATAATGGGCGGTCTTATCGCTAAAAGCGATCTTTTAAAGACAACCCTTGGATGGATTAAGGGGGAAGGAGAGACAATACTGCAGGTAGTCTGTGGTGAACCACTAACGTTAGTTGATTTTCCATAATATAAGGTCCCATCCTTTTGAACCAACATGGGGCCGGCGTAGCATGAGTAGTTCATACAAACGTAATACCAAAATAATTTGTAAATCAAACATATTCTTAAGGTAGTGTGTATTTATTTCGATTGAATTACAGAATATCCATGTTCCCAAACATATATTTTGAAATGACAATGATATAAAGACAAGATATGAGGAATTTAAAATTTCTATAGAAAACTTATTTTTCTCATAACTCTTGTATAGATCAGTGTCCATTCAAAATATACAGGGTGTTTGGTGCATCGTGTGCCAAATTAAAATGGTCGACTGAAGGGGTCATCCGCTAGCCTTTCAGACCCCTTAACACCCCTCATGCTCTGTGGATTTTTTTTATCGACTTTTTATTGTTTTCCAAAAAAAAGACCCAAATTTTACATTCAAATACAGATTAAAAAAAAAATATAAGGCGTAGACTCTGAATTTTAATTTTACTTCGATGTGTATTGTTTAAGAATACTTTTAAATACAAAATTAGTGATATTAGTCACCTAGTTTCTTTTTTAATTCACTCGCAAAGGTAAAACTTAAATTGTAAATGTAACAGCTATTTATAAGGCTACAAAAAAAAAAACCAAAAGCGACCGGGATCTTCCAACTCCCTCATTAATTCTCCAGTCTATCCTCTTTCTAATGATGTGCCACATGCCATAAAAGTATTTTAACAACTTTGTGAATTCGCTAGAATTGTGAATCAAGTCACATAAAACTACATTCCAAATTCTAATGAAAAAATATTTATTGCGGAACTGTTACTTGAGAAAAAGGTAAAATTTGTTTTCTCACTCTTTCACAGTAAAATCTATCTTCTATCTCTTTCTTGCATACCTTAAATCGGTTTGAACAAATCGCGCCGCCCGACCCGCCATTTTTTTAGTCGAGACATGACTGCCTCTGCTACCTAACGTGGGTGCTAGTTCACCATACTCCGCGATTCTTTTATTACTTTGTTATCGTTAAGTTTTGCTGGTTCTTGTTACATTTGTTTAATTTTTGTTCTTATTGTTAAACTTTGAGTTTTTTGTTATTGCAATGGCGACATTCTCTAACGAAGAATATGCGGACATCATGATGGCTTACGGAGCCGCTAATGGCGTCGCTCGTGCAGCACAACGACTTTACCAGGAACGCTTTCCTGGTAGACGATTACCTGGCCGCAGAGTCTTCCAAGACACATACCGACGCATACGCGAGACTGGCAGTGTTACTTTTAATGAACCAAGGGGCCATATTGTGCGACATAATGTTGAAGTAGACGAGAGAATACTGGCACTATTTGAGGAAGACCCTACAAGAAGCATTAGAAATGTGGCATCACATCTTGATATTTCAATATGGAAAGTGTGGAAAGTACTTCGTCAAAACAAAAAGCATCCATTCCACTACACTCCGGTGCAAGGTACGTAATTTTAAACTAACTTTAAACCCGTGCAAGCTTTGTTTGACCTTGCCTTTGTTTAGCAGGTAATGGGTATGGTATGGCGTCACTTCCAGGTAGTGAATCTATTAGCACGAATAGCGGGTCCTTTCTTGTGCAATTACTTATTGCCCAAGATAAATTTAAAAGAGTTTTTTGTTTGTTGCAGGTCTTGAGGGTGGCGACTTTGAGAGACGAGTGGCTTTTTGTCGGTTTCTTTTATACACGGACGTGGATGATCCTGATTTTTTAAAAAGAATACTGTGGACGGATGAATCCAAATTTACCAAGGATGGGATCCTCAATTTACACAATTTGCACCACTGGACAACGAAAACGCAAAACCCACGTGTTAAAAGACAGAAATCTTCTCAAAGAAGGTTTAGTGTAAACGTTTGGGCAGGAGTGATTGGGAATCAGGTAATTGGACCGCATTACCTGCCCGATAATCTCAATGGCGAAGACTACCTGGAATTCCTACAAAATGACCTGCCCGAATTAGTGACCGATGTGCCCGTATTTCAAAATGACGGCTGTCCCGCGCATTGGCGATTGACTGTGAGGGAATATCTTGACAATGTGTTCCCCAATGCATGGATTGGACGCGATGGCCCTATTCCATGGCCGCCACGTTCCCCAGATCTAACTCCGTTAGACTTTTATGTCTGGGGACGTGCCAAAGAGTTGGTATATGCCACGGAGGTTCCAACTAGGGAGGTATTAGTCCAACGCATAGAAGCGGCATTCAATACTATTAAGGAGGAAATACGACTTCGTACAACAACTGTTGAAATACGAAACAGGTGTCGGGCCTGCATTCGCAACAGAGGCCAACAATTTGAGCAAGATTTGTAACAATGATTAAATAAATGTTAAAAATGCAATTTTGTTTTTTTATTTCAAGTAAATCCCACGAAAGGTACAGATATGAGACACGAATTTACCTAACCATAAGAATGAGATAGCAGATTTATAGGTTTGACAGGTATCATTTAAGAGATTTTTTTTTAAATCATAATTTTGAATATTAGCCTTAGGTGACTCGATTCACAATTCTAGCAAATTCACAAAGTTGTTAAAATACTTTTATGGCATGTGGCACATCATTAGAAAGAAGATAGACTGGAGAATTAATGAGGGAGTTGGAAGATCCCGGTCGCTTTTGATTTTTTTTTTGTAGCCTTATAAACAGCTGTAACATGTACAGCTTTAATTTAAGTTTTACCTTTGCGAGTGAATTAAAAAAGAACTAGGTGACTAATATCACTAATTTTGTATTTAAAAGTATTCTTAAACAATACACATCGAAATAAAAATAAAATTCAGAGTCTACGCCTTATATTTTTTTTTAAATCTGTATTTGAATGTAAAATTTGGGTCTTTTTTTTGGAAAACAATAAAAAGTCGATAAAAAAAATCCACAGAGCATGAGGGGTGTTAAGGGGTCTGAAAGGCTAGCGGATGACTCCTTCAGTCGACCATTTCAATTTGGCACACGATGCACCAAACACCCTGTATATTTGGGAACCTAGATATTCTGTATTCAAATCGGAATAAAGACACACTACCTTAAGAATATGTTTGATTTAAAAATGATTTTGTTATTAAGGCTTCTACATACCGGGGCGACTTGTCGCGCGACGCGACGCGACACAAAGGCACCGCTCGTCCCGCGACACGCGGGGCCTTTGTGCCGTGTCGCGTCGCGCGACAAGTCGCGCTGGTATGTAGAAGCTTTTACGTTTGTATGAATTACGCATCCATCGCCGGCCTCTTAAGTACCAAATGGAAACACACCGCGTCGATAATTATGCGAATTTCATCAGTAAATGTTTTTTTATTTTATGCAGTGGATATCGTATTCCAAAAGAGAACAATATTTCGCACGATGTGTATTTTACAGATTGCAAAACCCATTTATAAATTGCAGTGCACGAAAATGATTGGCTGTCAAAAGTTTGAATGTAGGATATTGTGGTTGGAAAAATTCTAGAATGTACAAAACATTCTAGAAATTTTCACATTTTGTTTGTCATTTGTCAGAACTTTTATTTGTGCAATGAATCACAGATTGATGCTCGTTTTTTATTCGATGTGTATTGTTTCATAGTTTTGAACAAATAGTGATGTCCGTACCACTGAATAATCTATACTTATTTTTAAAATAGGTTCTGTTTGGTGCCGGACGTAAAGAATAGTACCATCCCATTTCTTCCCGTGGGTATCGTAAAAGGCGACTAAGGGACTTACTAGAGAATGCCCAGCAGCGTTTTCTATACATTTTTAAAACCATACTGCGATCGCCGACCCGCCTGCCAGGCATGGCGATTATGGCAAATCCCCCCCCCCCTTTTTTGGGGGAGGCCTATGTTCAGCAGCGGACATCTTCCGGCTGAAATGATGATGATGATGAATATTTAAAATATATAATATAATATAATAATATTATTAAAGAGGTAAAATGACATGTCCAGTTTCTGCCCTTTGGTATCGATAACTGTTCATGATTTAAGGTTTTACAGTAAAGAGTACGAACGTGAACAATAACTATAAGCTGCTTTTTTGTATTATAAAGATGTAACATTTGTTAGTTTGTATGTAGGGTTTGTATGATCTTTGGAATTACCAGTTATCGGATTTGAAAAATTCTTCTTGCATTTGATAGCCCAGTTAATTCCTGAGGAAGGATACAGGCTATTTAACATAGCGCGTGCGGGCGATGCAATGTGACGCAGTGGGTCGGGGGAACAAGAAATTACGTGCGGATGCAGTCGCAGGCAAAAGCTAGGCAATTACATAATTTTTCGTCTCTCAGTTCGTGTGCAACAACTAAATGTAAAATGTGATTCACAAAAGTGTCAAATATATTGCCAAGAGTACTATTTCTATTAACAAAAATATTAGTACGAATTGTATTGCGAAAGAACTGTCTTGATACTTGTCTGTAATAGTTTTATGAGCCCTAAAATGTTGCAATTAAACATTAATCATTACGTCAGAACTACTGACCGTGTCGTTGAATGTGTTGATTTGTTGAAAATAAAATGCCTACATGAGGTCATCATTTCCTACAAAAAATATTAAGTTTTACATAATATATGTATATCCGAAACATTTGATGTGGTTATTACGATAATAATGTGAATTATTATTAAATAAGTATCTCGTAATAAATTATACTTTTTAACATAGAAGCTGAGGAATGTTTGCTTTATAAATATTTAATAAATTGCCTTAATTAAATATGTAGTACGTTTATTTTGATGACTCGTGGAATGAATGAATGAATGCTCTTTATTTGCCAGAATATAGGTACATTGTATATGGTAAAATTTTATATACGGTCTCACTATATTCGAATTTCTAGTCGTGCAAATTTTTAAGTAACAATAGTCGAAGCTTTTTAATAAAATTAAATTAAATTTTGGTCTTCTTACATTATTAACACAAAAAAGAAAATTAACATTAACAATAATATAAAATAAAAAATAATAAAATAATCACTATGTCAAAAGGATTTCAAATTCATAAAGTCATCTATGGAATAAAAGCATCTCTCGCAGAGCCAATTAAAAAAAACCACCGGAAAAATATAAACCGCCCGTTGCACGTTAGTCCATTAAATTTAATTCCTCATTAAAAGTAATGCTGTATCTAACGGAACGTATCAGAAAGTTAAGGCTTCTACATACCAGCGCGACTTGTCGCGCGACTCGACACGGCACAAAGGCCCCGCATGTCGCGGGACGAGCGGTGCCTTTGTGTCGCGTCGCGTCGCTCGACAAGTCGCCCCGGTATGTAGAAGCCTGTACAGCTTTATTTTTAATGGGTAATTAAATTTAATGGACTTACGTGCAACTGGTGGTAAGACAGGTAGGCAACACTTTATTATTGCGCTACAATTTATCTTACCCGTCCATCCTTGAGTCAAGTTAGTGGTCATCATACATAAATTAGGATCATTTGAGGCTCCATTCACTGGCTCTTCGTCCGGCTAATTAATTTTACGGCCCCCGTCTGCCATTCACATATACATCGTAAAATTCGCAGAACAACGTGAACATCAAACATAAATATGTAGCAACGGCATTGTACAAATTAATTTATGACCAACAGCGCTTTGATAGTCATCTTTTTTCTTCATTCATCAAGGCAAAAAAATCTGTAAATCAAGACGTTATTATCACCGGAAATCGACCGCTTAATGACCTAAATTATGCGGCGTATTAATAAAAATGGTGGAAATCATTCGTTCACTAATAAGCCAATCAATTTGATTCGATAATCGATCAGTTTCATGCTAATGTTCTTATTGGTTAACAATGAATAATTGTTATCGTTTAGTGAACGACCGACACGATTCGATTTATAAAAATATTTTAGGGTGGTTACGTCACCTGGCCCAGACAACCAACCTTTACGCTGCTATTATTTATGCGAGCGTAAATTTAAATTGACATAATATATAAGCGGCACCTCTGTGTTACTCATTTATTTACAGCTTGTCCCAGTATATAATAGCGTCCAACCTAACCTTTTTAATGATCAGAAATTATATGGGTTTTACTTCTCAGCGAGTATCATTCATCAATCTTTATTTGTTTACATACTTCCTTGACATACTAAATCTTTTCTTTATTTGACATTTTATAAGTACCTACAATTTTAATTTCAACAAGGTTTTAACTTTTATTATAATAATAATATTTTATAGCGTTGTTTTTTTAAATATTTTGTAGACTGTAGATTTAAAGACCATTTTCTATTTTGTTAAGTACCTGGTACTTTTGACGAGCCTACACTATCCTCCCATACCTATTAACACTGTAATTTGAAAACATTGTAAAAGCCGATTATTTTTAAAAGAGTAACCGTGGAGTTTCTTGCCGGCTCTTCTCCGTAGGAAACGACCAATTGGAACCGTGCACCTATGGGAATTAAAATATTTTGATTTTGAATCATCTTTTTCATACGTGAATAAAATACTAGCGATGTAAAAATACGAGCGATGTAAAAATACCAGCCATGTAAAGTTTTTTCAGGTGACAAGAACTATAAAAAGAAAGTAAATATTGGCTGATGTTGTATTAATGACTTCTAATCTTTCTCACTTGACATTTACTGCTTCAACGAATTAATAGTAACGAGTAGGTAGGTAGGTGATATTCAAATGGCTGAGCAGATTTTCTGGAAAAATAGCTAGGAACACGCTCGATTAAGACACATATAAAAAAAAAACAAAAATCGGTTCATCCGTTCTGGAGCTATGATGCCACAGACAGACACACAGGTACACACTACAAACTTATAACACCCCTCTTTATCGTCGGGGGTTAAAAAACAAAAAGATTTTCCCAACTCATACTTGACTGATACCTATGATACAGACTAACATCAAGTTTGGGAATCACCGTTCAAATTGCTATAAAAGATGTACTTGATTATTAATAAATAATTTCAAGTAACAAGAGCACCAGCGGTTGTTGACCCCAAAAAAATCATCAACTTTTTATTATTTTTATTTTTTCATGTTTAGTTATCAATATCCATCACGTCTTCGAATCTTATTTAATTTGACTCTGTATACTTTTCCACGTGAAAAACTCATAAATATAAAATAATTTATGCAAATATCATGCAGAGAAAACAAATCAGTTTAGTCGATTAAATTATCCGTCATTAAAAGTCGATTTCGAATCGATTATGGATTTAATCGGATCTCACGATCGATACGGGACACTTCTTAAATAAATTGTTACTAATTTCCCTTCGACATTAAATATGTGGAATTTTCTTTCATAGACTGACTTTTGCGGGTTACAATAATTGTCTTGACAAGCTGTTATCTGACTTAACGATTTCGATCGGATGTTTAATTTATTGACAGAAATCGATTTGTATTTATTGTAAACCGGTGTGTCCGGTAGCCGGCCGCGTGTATTTGGAACGTGTGTTAATTATTTAACTAGTGAAGATAAATTGATGGATTTTTTGTTGAAAGTAATCCTGTTTGAGGTGTTGCAAGTGTGAAATGCAGCGGTAGTGTTGCCATAAACCACCTTTTAATAAAGTCGGTTTATCCTGAATACTATAATTGTAAAGGGTTATTTTTTCCCAACTTTGGCGAAGCAAAAAGGAGGGTTATCATTTTGACCGGTATGTAAGTGTGTGGGGGGGGTATGTATGAAAATGAAGAAAAAAAATATTTTGAAAAGGTCATATATTATTATTATTTTGTCCCTCACTAGTCGTATTTTGACAAACGAGGTATCGTTGGAAGCATCTTGTTGTTCCGCGGGTTATAGGCTAGGACGTCACATAATCTAACATTGAATGTAAAGTGTTACCGAAATATTTTTTTTGTATTTAACACGTTAGTGTGTTAAAAATAAAGGCTTCTACCGACTAGTGCGATATCGCGGGCGCGAAAAGGTTTGCGCTGCCTGTCGTGCCCGCGATATCGCACCAGTTTGCAGGAGATTTAACTATTAACTCTCTTATCACAGTTTGATTCGTAATTGATTAAAATATCAAATAATCTTTTAACAATGGTTTTATGCGCATCTGCCTTCAACTGTGTATGCAGTAGGTAGTGCACGGACGATTCTTTTATTTTTTAAGTATAAATAACTGTGATTAGAAGTAGGTATTTTGTTGCTAAAGGCTTTTACATACCGGGCGACTGGTCGCGCGACGCGACGCGACACAAAGGCACCGCTCGTCCCGCGACACGCGGGGCCTTTGTGCCGTGTCGCGTCGCGCGACAAGTCGCGCTGGTATGTAGAAGCCTTAAAAGAAAGTTTTGAGCAGAAAACGCGATTAGATTCCATTATTTTTTCATCACGGCATCTGTATTCGATGCGTTTCATAGGAATAAGAATCAATTATTTGCAGAAAATATAGGTGTTACCAGTTGTAAGAGTTGGTGGTTTATGTACACACGGCTACACACCAAGCTTTACATTTCCAGTATAAGCTGATCTCGCATTGTATAGGATTTCTGTACAATGAGAGGTCAGCGTATACTGGAAATGTATAGCTTGATGTGTAGCCGTGTGTACAGTCCATATTTTGCCTGTTTAGGGCATGCATATTAATTTTACATTAATACCTAATAGGTACTTATTTTACTAGTACTGTATATTACACGGAATATACAGAAAAATATCTATTAGGATTTTTAGTTATCTTAAATTTTAAGTTACAATAAAATATACACACTTAACAAAACTTAAATTCTTAAAATAGTTTTTTCTTTAGGTAACGAAGACATGTTAGAAGTTAAAACAATTAAACACACAGCCATCTTATATGAAAGTAAACTATAGGAAACTGAAAATATTTTTTTTTCTTTATGTTGCAGGAATTCTTATACACTATAAAAACAATGATCTATTAAATATCTACGTAGTTTAATTTTAAAATATTTAAATTGGAGCTCCCTTATGATCTTCGGTAATTTATTGAAAATTCTAATGCACATAATTATGATAAACATTCTTTTTACTGAGAGTTGTATTACAAAAAAGAACTAAAATTTTTGTTACATCTCTTGGTCTCTGTTTGGTGTAGTTGTCACCCTAATATTATTGTCATGTCAAATAATAGTTAGTTACTTACTCCAGACAGGGAGAGGAGAGGAGCAGCGGGCCGAGCACGGGCTGCCCAAGACGTTTGTGACAGAAAAGACATGATAAATTATGTCATGTCAATTTGTACTAGCATTTTATGACAAAACAGTTTTATCGCTCAAACTGTGATAAAATGTGTGATTCAAGTCATGTCACAGAGGCCGTGCTCGCCCCACTGTGGCGCCCCACTAGGATCTAACGAAATCACATGTAAATTGGCTTCACCACAAAAAGTATCTACATGATAGTAAAATTTAACTTTGAAACTTACCGAGTTATAGGTCCTAGGTTCGAACCCAGGCTTTACTTTGTGTAAATTATTTCATCACCACTGCTCTCAAAACGGTGAAGGAAAACATCGTGAGGAAACCGGCATGTCCTAGAACCAAAAATTCGAAGACTTGTGATATCTACCAACCCGCACTGGGCCCGCGTGGTGGATGACGGCCCACTCCCTCTCGCAGAGAGGAGGCCTGTGTCCCAGAACGTTATAGGCGGATTATATATATATTTATTTTATTTCAGATCAAGATCCATAAGTTGTTAGTAAAGGTAACCTAATGTTAGTAAAAAACCACACTCAATATACAAAATTGAAACGACTGACACCTACGACGTGTGCAGCCGTATCCAGTGAGCCAGCATGGGGCTGTCCCACCTATCACACAATACACTCAGGATGCTGTGGGAGCTAGCACGTATTCTACCGAGAATAGAGGCACACCGTATCCGTATAATGGCATGAAACCCATCGACCCTGGCCTCGGCAAACATCCCGGAAGCGCTACAAAAGCGTGGTAGACCCAACAGCATCCTAAATACATTGATATACTGGACACGAAGCGCGTTGTATCAGCGTATACCTGACCCACAGACTGCACGTGTAAAAAGACTGGCAGTATTTATTATACTTACTGATATTAATGAAAGCCACGATAATTTTCTCCAGACGTGTTAACTTAAAAACCGTAAACAGAATAACAAACTGCATCAGATTCTGATCTGCAATGTATGTTTATCTTGCGTTCAGTGAATTATCTAACAAAAAATATACTCTCAGTCAATTACCGTTTAACATCGCTACCTGCATTCCAATCAACGTTATTTCTATTTCAAATAAATAAGCTATCCTCAAATTTGCGATGCCTGCAAAAGGCCGCTAAGTTGTAAGTACCTTTATTATAAAATAACACCAAAATGTACACTTAGTTTTACAAATAAATCTTTGACCTTGACTTGACTTTGACTTTGAACTGCAGTATTCGGAAGCTAATAAGAAAAAAACCAAATGCGTGTCGGACCACGCTCAATGAAGGGTTCCGTAGTTGGAATTAATTTATCCTAAAAACAAACTTAACATTGTAGTTGAAAAACATGTTCTCCCATACATCGATACTCGTCACGGTCAATTCTTCAATTGGTCGACCATTACTCGTTAACTTGTAAAGCCTACTTAGCTGTGACAGTTTTCCTTGTAATTTCGTTAAATATACTACTGCCATTAATTTTTTCACATATCCAAAAACAACCATTTAGCTGGCAGGGGCGGAGTATCCCCCGATACTTCACTCTAACAATTTTTTTTGTGAATCTTAAATGGTTTTCACAGACCCGCAATATTTTTGAACGGCTTAAACCAACGGTACCCCACACCATGGGATATACGAGAAAAAACATATCATCCCCACTTTAAGATAAAGGGAGATACCAAAAAAAAAATCCAGATTGTATTTATCACTTTGTCGGCGTGATTAATATGTCATGCCATGCCATGCCAAATTACAGCTTTCTAGTAGTTACTAAGAGTCTCTGAGCTAAGCCCGGGGACAGACAGACGGACATGGCGAAAACTATAAGGATTCGTTGTTGACTCTGGAACCCTAAAAAAAGAAATAATAGTACATTTTGATACAAGTGGAGAATGTTCTCGGCTCAAAAACAACCTCGCCTACGGCTCGGGTGTTATTTCCGCCTCGAATGCAATAACAAATGTCCACGTGTATCAAACGACGTTTTTCAATACACTTTTGAAGAAATAAAATAAAATAACGAAAAATATTTTTGTCATGAATTATTAGGAAACTATGATTTAATTTTCTTTTTTTTCCACACTGCTTTCGCCAAGTTGAAGGAGAAGCAAAGGTATAAAGCCGATATACAGCCTAATATGAAAAATAGAAAATTCTAATATTTTTGAGTTTAGAACACAAATAAATGTTAATTTGTTCATAAACGTTTTTTTTTATTGTAATAATCATGGTATTCTATTTATAAACATTATTTAAATATTCCAAAAATATTAACGCCGTAAAGACGCATCTTTGCCGAGATTAAAAAAAAAATCACCTCCGAATAGAGAGGACCGTCTCTGGCGCGAGACGGTTTGAATAGTGGCATTAAACCAATTTGGACTAAGTATAGGTATAAGTTATCTGTGGCAATTTTTATTCCCGCACACGTGTTGGAAAATAAAAAATCGTACGCGTGTGAAATACATTGCATTGTGAACCTAATCGTAGTGCGATAAGAACCAGTTTTCGAGGAAGTGTATTGAAAATACTTAATTGCGCGAAAATTAACGTCAGTAAGAAGTAGTAAGAACATTCTTTTAATGTGCCCGCGCGATGATCGTCGTCGATCCAAGGTGGCCATGCTACACAATAATTCCTAGATAATTCCCGCCAAGGTCGGAACATTGGGTACTATTTTAGTATTAATTGAAATAAAAATACAAATCTTGGTTGTAATGTGGCCATCTGTTTAGATTTTTTGGAACGAGTCTCTAATTTAGTTTTATTAATGTTTGGTCACGCTCTCAAATAAATAGGGAAAAATGAGACGTATGTCTTAATTAATTAAATGTTTTTATCAACGCGGTTATTATGTTCACGAATTTTATGAAAATTAAGGCTTACTTTTTAAAATACACAGTTATTAATCAAACACAATAACAGCCCAACAATGTGTTCTTGGTTTGGATTTTTTCAATGATGTAGTGAATAACATAATTGAAAATATCCACTAAATCATGCAAAAAAACAAACTCAATATGATCAAAAAATCAAAATCAAAAATATTTTAATTCACATATGCCTACATGGGCACTTATGAAACGTCAGAAGCTAGGTGCACGGTTCCAAATGGTCGTTTCTTATGGAGAAGAACCGGCAAGAAACTCCACGGTTACTCTTTTAAAAAAAAAGGCTTTTACAATGTTTTCAAATTACAGTGTCAATAGGTATGAAAGGACAGCGTAGGCCCGTCAAAAGTACCAGGTACTTAACAAAATAGAAAATGGGCTACAGATCTACAGTCTATTAAGCCTACAACGTCCTCACATTAACAAAAAACCGGCCAAGTGCATGTCGGACCACGCACAATGAAGGGTTCCGTGTTTGGGATGAATTTATCCCAAAAACAAACTTAACATTGTAGTTGAAAAACATGCTCTCCCATACATCGATATACGTTACGGTCAATTCTCCAACTGCAAATTTAAGTTGGTCGACTATTACTCGTTAACTTGTGAAGCCTACTTAGCTGTGATAGTTTTCCTTTTAATTTCGTTATATATACTATTGCCATGAATTTTTTCACATATCCAAAACCAACCATTTAGCTGGCAGGGGGGGGGGACACTTGACTCTAACAAAAACTAGCACTTTAAAGCTTAATATTACCCAAACGGATCCCTTAATTGAAAAATGGTTTTCCCAAACCCACAATATTTTTGAACGGCCTATCCAACGATACCCCACACCATGGAATAGACGAGAAAAAAAATATCATCCCCATTTCACGTGTAAGGGAGGTACCCTAAAAAAAAATGTTTTTCATAATTTTATTTTACCATTTTTTTGGCATGATTAATATGTATACCCATGCCAAATTACAGTTTTCTAGGACTAAGCGTCTCTGAGCTAAGCTGGCGACAGACGGACGGACGGACGGACGGACAGACAGACAGACAGACAGACAGACAGACAGACGGACATGGCGAAACTATAAGGGTTCCTTGTTTACTACGGAACCCTAAAAAACAATATAAAATATGATTAAAATAATAAAAGTTAAAACCTTGTTGAAATTAAAATTGCAGTTATAATAATGTCAAATAAGAAAAACATGTCAAGTTAATACTGTCTTTTAAAAGACAAAAACACGGATAAACCGATGACGCTTGATTACTAAGAAACAATAATACATTAACAGCTTCTTACTTAAAATCACACATAGATAAGACAAACAACACTAGAAGACAATTACGCATTTATACAAAACTGAGTAATTGAGCAAACAATGAAGGCTGACGCATAGGTAATGTTAAACATATGTGATTGTCCAAGGGCTGATAAAAATATCTGTAAAGTACCTTTAAATCCTTCCTTGGTTACTGGTTTTTTTCTATAAAGAAAGCATATTTATTTTCGGAATTAATATTAGATTAATAGAGAGTAAATGAATTGTAGGTGTACTAAAGGTACACCTCTGTTTAACCCCTCGGGGATTACATGCGTGATGTTATGTTATGTTTATGGAATGGTCAGCATACCATATTATTATTGTAGCGGCATCAACATCGCCACATGCAAACTACACGTCGCACTGACGTCACGCAAAATCCTGCATCGCGCAAGCAGAGTTTACCGCGCAACTAGCATATATACAACGTCCAGACATAAACCGTCGGACAGTTGCCCACCAGACACAACACCCTTCTGGTCGGAGGATCCTCCCTTTTCTATAGAGTATAGAGTATAGAGGATGAGTGAAATTTACACCCTGTTCCTCATGCCTCTAAACGGTCATGCCTCTAAATTATAATCAGTACACGATTCCCCTCCACCTCTCCTATGTTGCTTTCAGATGTACTAGAAGAAGCAGCAACACCTTTGTACTTAAATTATAATTATATCATATCGCTCTGTATTTTACTGTGTGTAGTTAGGTACATAAATAATAAAATAAATAAGAAGAAGAAGAATTTTAAACTTATTCCAGGTCTAGTGGTTGCAAGCGCTACTGCTGAGCACGAGGCCCTGGGTTCGATTCCCAGGTCGGGCAATGTGTTATTGGGTTTTTCTATCAGAAGTTTCTCAGTAGCAGCCTGGAACCTAGACTTGAGCTCGGTTGATGGTAATAGGCTCGCCCCCCATTACATGGGACTTAAGACGCAGATATATGCCAGTGACTTTGAGTGGTTAGCTTGCGTGTTCTGTACTGAGCTCACGCAACGCGTCGTACGTTCAGCCAGTAATAGGACTCGTCCATCAAGGAGCGATGTCCCCAATTTGACGCACTAAAAGATCAATAATTGAATTATCTTTAAATTGGTGAAGGTTTCAGAAAAATACGCTTGGTATATTTTGCGCCCTTCTCAGTTTTTTATCCGCGTTAGACTTATCTTTACAAATTAATTTCACTATGTAATATAAACATAATCTAAAATATTCACATATTAAGTTATTGAGAAAATGCTCTAATTTAACATATATTTTTTTCAAATCATTAACACTACTCGTATAGACGTGATCAGTATAAAATCATTAAAAGTCGGTTATCGTCGCCTTAAACATAACTGGCTAAATGTGGTTGTACTATAGGTACACCTCTGACTACCCCTCGGGGATTACAGGCGTAATGTTACGTATGTTGAAACTTATGCTGTCGTCTATAAACTGTCTGTCCACCACACAATCGGTAGCAATCGACTCGGCGCCAGTAATTTGGCGCTATTTATTACTAGGCTTGAAAACGACGTGACGCCATTTATTGGATCAACTAGTATAATTCATCTAATAGCCCACCCATAATGGTGTACCATAGTGTTACAGTAAATAGTTTTTTCAGCAATCATGTTGGTAACACGTGATTATCATCGTTTTAAAAAATCTTCTGCAATAGTCTTGACTCTCTTTCTGTAGGTACCTACTTTCTGTGCAATTAAATAACATTGTATTGTATTGTACTGACTGATTCATCATCTCAGCCGAAAGACGTCCACTGCTGGACATAGGCCTCCCCCAAAAAGGGGGGGGATTTGCCATAATCGCCACGCTTGGCAGACGGGTTGGCGATCGCAGTATGGTTTTAAAAATGCATAGATGACGCTGCTGCCCATTCTCTAGTACTTACCTAAGTCCCTTAGTCGCCTTTTACGACACCCAAGGGAAGAAATGGGATTGTGCTATTCTTTACGTCCGGCACCAAACGGAACAACTGACTGATTGACATGCTATTATTACATTTTAATCTTTTATATTTTTTTATTTGTTACTGTTATCTGGTTGACATTTGACATTTTTGTATTATTATGACATTTTTACTGGCATTCAAATGATTTGACATTCATTTGTATTTTGTATTATTTTATTTTCATAATATTGTTACTTCAAACTTTAATACCTTTAAATTTGTGTAAATTAATGAATAATATATGATTTGCATGCCCATGTGACGGCAGAATATGGAGGACTATTATAATTAAACATTTATGTACTAATTACCCATGTTTGCAAACCAATATATGATTTGATTTGATTTTTTTATTTAGTTCTAAGCGACCATCATGATTCAGTACGCTCAGATATAAGTAGGCAGCCAAATACTAGCTCTAAAACAGCGATGACCTATGCAAGATAAATATTGAGTAAAGTAAATTAATACCCAGTGACACATTCTTCGAAAGGAACATCCAAAACATTCTATCTGGCATCGGCTTTAGTACCGGTACATGCTACTGCGAAATATAGTCTTGATACGCCAATGATGTGGGTATAAATAGGCGTGAAACGCAAGTCGAAACTGCCGTGTGCCGATTTCGGTAATAAGCCCAGTACTGTGTCCACGTTAATGTAGTTTATATAACAATTTTATGACTTAGACATCGAACCGAACTTTGGCCGGTCCGTAAGCCCTGGTTTTATGAGCGAAAAAAAATAAACATTTATTACAAAAACTAACAACAATTTGCCGCAAATCATATTTTTAGGTTTACACAGGTTTTCAATATCATTCAAAACTCAGAATAAGTTATTTCAAGGGCTTTATTTAAGCTGATAGCCTATTAGACAGCTAACACAAACATATTACTATAATATATTTCATATTTCTGTAAAACATTCAAATAATTTGTTAAATAAAAATGTATGCTTCGATAAATCACTGTTAGAGTTTATTTTATCGTGAATCCAAATAGATTTCGGACCAAACTTATGATATCGTAACGCGCCGTTGCAAACTTGTAGTTATAAATAATTGAGTGAAAATAAACTATGTGTAAATTAGTAAATGCCTTACTTTAAGATTGCGTGGGAATACGATGGAGTTTGAAGACTTGCTAACAATGTTAAAACATTGAAATTGATAGCCGTTCATTAGCGAAGGTCTAGACATTATAGCTTTTAAGAAGCAACAAAGAATCTTCTGTTCCGAAATGGCTAAGAGTTAAACTAAACAAAAGAACTTGTTTGTTAAATATTAAGTCAACAATTTGCATGCAAATTATCAAGAAGTTTTGTATTTCCTAAAATATTTGAATGAGGAGCTACCGTTGATTGAAAACCCGAAGATTTTTTTTTATGGCTTCGTGTTGTTTGCACATTTAGCCAGTACTAAGTAAAATTAGGTAACAAGCCTACAAAGTTTGTTTAAATAATGATGAAATGAATTATATTCAATACATGCTATATGATATCCCGCCCGCCCTTGAGTTTCAGGCAAGATGTGGCACTTTACTGAGACTTCACGCGGACTTCTTGAGAGAACTTGAAGTGATGTTCTACTGTTTTGTTTTTGGCCCCTCCCGAAAGTTTAGGCATGAGACAGCTTGAGCCCGCGTTGCACAGGAGCAGTCGCGATAGCACTATACTCGTAGCACTGGCGCGCGAGCCGTTTTTCATGTATTTATTAATTATAAAAAAAAATAAGTGCCATATTATAAATATATCCAATAATATCCCTGTCAAACCCGATTAGTAAATGAAATGTTAAATTTTCATAAAAATTTCGTTCCCCCAAGTCTTAAAAATCGACTTTACTTCTGATTTTTTTTTTCCAAGCAAAATGTTAAATAACGTGCTTTTAACCAAAAAAGTCACTAGATCAAACATGTATCTATACTATATATTTTTTTACAAATTTAAATATGGTGATTTCTCTGAAAACAATTCGATCTAGAAACGTAAATTTCACATTGATATAAAATAAAAACAAAACTGCTAAACATGACGCTTCATTTTCCCGCCAAGTCGAAGAATAATTAAGCAATATAAATACAATCTCTCATAAAACATACTTAGATTAAGTACGTTCTGTGATTTACGCATAGACAATACAAATATTGTCAATCTTACATCATTTACGTTTACGCCCACAGATAATAAAATGTTTTAGTGACCACCCACTTTTGCCGAAACAAACTTCAATAAGCTAACGAAAAACCAAGTTTTCTTTTAACAACGATGCTTATGTCTATAGCAAGTAGGGCGAAAATATCACACTAAAGAGTTTGGCAACTGAAAAATAACTTTGTAGATGTAGTAGTAGAGTTACACAACAGAAGGAAATCTAGAAAATGCACCTCGAAATAAAGACATTCTCTTAAAAGTTTTTAACTGGCTTTAATAAAGACTTTTGCACATATTATTGATGATTTAGAGCTTAATATTAAAATAAGGAAGGCCTACTATTCCATTTTCGTATCTACAGCTACCATATCGGATATGACAAATGACAAATTCTTGTTTTGTAGGGTTCCGTACCTCAAAAGGAAAAGAACGAAAACCCTTATTTCGTTGTCCGTCTGTCTGTCTGTCAAGATCCTTTATTTCAGGAACGTGTGGAGGTATCAAGTTGAAATTAATATCAAATACGTAAGTTTACGGTTCCTTAGAGCTCTAAAAAAATCAAGCTTCTAAGTCAATGCAATAAAAAATACATCGATTTATGCGACATATTTTGATAGTCGCAAATAAATCAAAACCTACAGGGTACTTCCCGTTGACCTAGAATCATGAAATTAGGCAAGAAACAAGGTCTCACAGCACAAGTAAAGCAAAAAGTAAAAAAATCTTTTTACAAAAAAATAATAACCGACTACCAAAAATAACACTACAAAGTGAAAAATAACTTTAATTTCGGAAGTCGGTGGCAAAAAACTCAAATACAGATCCAAAGACACCGACTTCCGAAATTAAAGTTATTTTTCACTTTGTAGTGTTATTTTTGGTAGTCGGTTATTATTTTTTGTAAAAAGTGGGTCAGTTTTGAATTTATCTAAGTTACAATAGCCTAATGTTAAGTGCTCATCACCTTTTACAAAATATTGCTTTACCCGATGCTGGGACGTTGACTGTTGAGGAGTTCTCCTGGTAAGAACCAGGAGAACTGCCACTCACCATATGCAGAGTGACGAGCATAATTTGCTTAATCGCAACCCGTTTAATAGGTACTCATTATTATATTGTTCCGGTGGCCATCTGTGGTCTCCGTCATCAGTTCAACTTCACGAAAAGGTGCTTTCGGAGAGCAAATGCACGAATTACTATAAAAAATACCCAAATCGCTATAGGTTTGCATATAAAATTTGAGGGTTCCCCTCGATTTCCATGGGATTCCCTCATCAGATTCTGATTTGGTGGCAATGGGACCACCTCGAGAGTATACCCTTTCAAACAAAAAAAGAATTTTCAAAATCGGTTCATAATTGACGGAGTAATCGCATAACAAACATACCAAAAAAAAAAAAAACAGCCGAATTGTGAACCTCCTTTTTGGAAGTCGGTTAAAAATCGTTAATTTAAACAAAAAACAATTTGCGATTCCAAACTTACATTCGCAATTGGAAAATTGACCGTGGCGTATAAACATGTTTTTCTACTACAATATTAAATTTGCTTTTGGGATAAATTAAGCCCAACTACGGAACCCTTCGTTGTTCGTGGTCCGACACGCACTTGGCCGGTTTTTATGTCTTATTGCGATCACGTCTCACTTTAGGTAAGTACGTTGGCCATGAATGCAACAATCTTCATATTAGTAATGCATTAGAAAACAGTGTGTTTCTAAGAAAGTGCGAGCTTGACACTGGAGAAAATCGTTCACTAATGACCCAGTCATTACGTGATGCACCTAGTATTTGTCTTCTGGAACGAATTTAATGATACAAGACTAGGTTTTATAATTTTCAAACTGGAAATATGTATACAACGTGTCGCTACAGTGCAGCAATGGCGACATTAATTTAACACACGTATACAGTTTCGCCATTACGTTTTATGAAAATACTAGTTGTGCCCCGCGGTTTTACCCGCGTAACTCTTGATCCCGTGGGAATATCGGGATAAAAATTAGCCTATGTCTTAATCCAGGGTGTCAGTTATCACCATACAAAATTTTATCAAAATTGGTCCAGCCGTTAGAGCGTGAAGAAGTAACAAACATACACACACACACACACTCACAAACTTTCGCCTTTATAATTTTATTAGTGTGATTAAGTGTGATTTTAATTTCATTAAACATTATTATTTATTGAGAGGTCATTAGTCGACGTCATGGATCATAACATCGAATCAATTAAATTAAAACAAATAACATGCAAGGAGTAGGCGATACGAAGGAAAGAGAGTGCTTTATTATTTATTTTATTTGATTTTTTTATTTTTCAATTTATAATTATTTATCTTAAATAAAATATAAAAAATACATGTGAGGATGGGCAAAAGAAAAGAGAGGCGTATCCGTATGAACCCTCAAAACGAGCGAGCCGTACAGTAGTCGCATTATGATATATAACATCTGACAAATCACCTTGGTAATACTAATTCCATGCTGTTATAAAGTACTTACTAATTCCATGCTATTAAAAAGTACTTACTTATTCCATACTCAAACTCTCACTGCCTGTTACACACTTCCGTTCCTTTACACGAAATCTCTCCCACAGGAAGAGAGAAGAAAAATGTTACCTACACATCAATAAACAGACCTGTCATTCAATTAATCGTAGGGAAATATCACGCCCACAGAATCCACTGTTTAAGACGGAGATATACGGCAGTGACCTTGAGTGGTTAGCTTGCGTGTTCTGTACTGAACTCACGCAACGCGTCGTACGTTCAGTCAGTACTCGGACTCGCCCATTAAGGAGCGCTGTCCCCAATTAGATGCATTATTAATTTATTATACACATAACAAAAGGCATTTTAATAAAATGCGTATACTAAAAGATCAATAATTAAATTATCTTTAAATTGGTGAAGGTTTCAGAAAAATACGGTTGGTAGATTTTGCGCCATTCTCAGTTTTTATCCGCGTTAAACATAACTTTACAAATAAATTTCACTATGTAATACAATAAACATAATCTAATGTATTCACATATTAAATTATTGAGAAAATGCTCTTATTTAACATATTTTTTTTTTTAAATCATTATTACTACTCGTTTAGACGTGATCTTCAGTATAAAATCATTAAAAGTCGGTTATCGTCGCCTTAATCCCAGCTACTCAATCGAACGTCAACCATAGATATACTAAAAAAACACCAATGACGTCAACCCTATAATCTCCGCAGCGTAAACCCTAAAACGCTGAGGTAATAAATAAAGTGACCACAAGCGGGCTCTCTCTAATTTCCCGCGTGCTAATGGTCCCGCTGAATTATGTGGTCAGCTGAGTAATTATGTGTAAACATGGCGTAACCAACATAAATTAAACCAGCCCACGAGACCTAGGGCCGTTTTTATTATTGCCAGTTTCTAGTGACTTATGTTGGGTAGTGTTGAAGTTCAAGGGCCTTCGAGCTGAATGGCGTGCAATTGGAGAGGCCTATGTCCAGCAGTGGACTGCTATGGGCTGATGATGATGATGATGATGAAGTTCAAGGGAAATAGAGGTAAATCGTAAAGGTACTTTTGAAAGTCTTCATTGTAGCTGCATCTGCTGATACCGTAAAACAGCTGAATTCACCAGATTAAATACAAAAAGTACACAGATACTTTGGGAACCTTTATTGTTATTGTGTCCACGGCAATATTATGTCACGTAGATTACATCGATTCTAAATAAACCCATGATGAAAAAAAACGAGTGTGCTTTAGACCACACGACTGAATTAAAACAGAAATCACCGTTTGTGTAACGCTAGCATATGAAGTTTTACTTTAAAAAAGCTGCGGTCTTGTGAGTGTTTATACATGCAGTGTGAATTAAAAAAAAATACCTATTAAGCGAGACGGCCCGCGGCGGTGACGCGGTGTGTTCCATGTTTAAAATTTAAACAACTTCGCATTCACCAGCTTACTCCCCAAGTCAAGCGTGCGTAAAGAAGTTTTACTTATAAAAAAAATAAAAATTAGCAAGCCTTACAGTAGTCGCATAATTATTGTAACATCTGACATCTCACCTTGGTAATAAGCAACTGAACAGCGACAGAAATTAACCTCAAAATTTAAAAAGCTAAATACTGAAATTTGTATTCGAATAATTATTAATTACTAGTGGTCGCCTACTGGTCGAAATACGACCCCCAACACTTACAATCTATATAGTACTTACTAATTCCATGCTATTATAAGGTACGCGGTCTCCACTCCAGGACTCGTCTGCTCCGCCGGCCATCGGTCCTTCGACAAACATGGCCAGCCCACTGCCACTTCAGTTTGCTTACTCTGCAAGCTATGTCGGTAACTTCGGTTCTTTTCTGAATAATTTCATTCCTGATTTTATCCTTCAAAGAGACTCCAAGCATAGCTCGCTCCATGGGTCACCCTACTGGCAAGAATTTCCCTCGATGAATGGTTTGTTCAGTTTTTGTCATCGAACAAAGAAAGTATATAAAATGAACAGAAGGGACTATTGGAACAGCGAACATTTTGAACAAGACGGTCTAATGGTTTGTCATCATTCTCGGGAAATTCATATGGAAATCCCAACACAAAGGTTATGTATAATTATGTAATACACTGAGATGTGTCTTGTTTTGAAAATGACTACTTTACGTATTGGAAACATTGAAGAATGGCTTTGGCACAATAATTACTTGGCGGCATAATGAGTTAGGTATAATCATTTTAGTCAGTCCATGCCTATGATGATTCCTCTGTTCCCTATATTGAACCATCAGTTGTTAGTGAATATTACGGCTCGTTGTTATGTTCATGACGAAGTTTTGGTTAGTAATTTTTTTTTTTTATTCGACTTCTTAAATAAGGAGGAGTTTTCAATTATTCGTCTGTTTAAAGGTTGGATTTTTGAGACGGGGCAGTAAGGGTAGCAGTATCTTAACCATTGTATCTGATCTTAGGATCCATAAGTTTTTGAAAAATTTTGATCGGTAATCATAATTTTAAAAAAAATATACCTACTTAAGTACATACAGTCAGCAAGAAAATGAGCAATTTTCACAAAAAAAAAAAATTGACGCCTTTCAATCCTGTTTTATAAGGATCAAAAAACTCTATAGGAGCAACTGAAGTTTGAGTACTATAAAAGTCAGAAATAGCGAAAATCTCTTCCCATACAAGTCCCGTTCTAAAATATCTAACCATAATAAAAAAACTTATTTGGAGTCTAAGTTATAGGTATATTTTCGTCGATTGTGGATTAATTTTGAAAATTCAATGTGGAATACGAATTTGTGTGGGGTAGGTACAACAAAAAAAAAGTGAGAAAAAAACAACCGACTTCAAAAAAAAAGTCAAAGTCAATGTCTAAGCAATTATTTATTTAAAATATATATAAATGGCACTTTTGAACGTCAAAATTTACAAAAAAATTGAATTGATTCTAGTTGCCCCTTCCAAAAGGTAGCTTTGTAGAAGAATGGGCAAGAAACTCCACCGTTACTCTTTTAAAATGTTTTACTATATTTTGTATAGGTAATCAATTATATAATTATATGTGAAGACGATGCACCTAGAATAAAATTACTATACCACAATAGGTAAAAAGAACTAAGAATGAAGCAATGACAGATAAATTAATTATGTGATACATACATGGTGCTCACATATTTACAAACATTGTAAAAAAAATACGTTTTCCTAAAAAAAATAATATCAGTGTGAGTTGAGGTATCACAGAATGTAAAGTAAATGTCATAAAAATAATAAATTATACAATTAAAATAGCGACCAGTTTGATTTTATTTTGTCTAGACACAAAAACACTACAAAGTATAAAATAACTTTATTTTTGGAAGTCCAAAAGACACTGACTTCAATTTTTTTTTTTTATAATTAATTTTCTTCATCATTTTCATCTTACTATAAGTACATATAATGTGATAATTTATAATTATCCTTGAATATTATGATGAACAGTAAAACTATAACCAAAATTGGGTTGCTCTGAAAAGAGGAGGTTTTATTTTATTACATAGACTAGTTTTAACACTTTTACAAAACATTGTTTAACATTAATTATTCACTAGTCTTACCTGAAAAGAGAAACAACATTTAAAACTATTGTTTCACCAGTTCTTTTAATCACTATTAATATTCTAATTACAATTCTCACTGTTAACATAACCTCTACACTTTCTACGTATATCAATATTCCAATGATGTTCCACGTTGTATCAGTCATTCAATATGACAGCTCGCTCCATAGAATCAAACAATTTCACAGATAAATTATACATCAAAGTTATTACGCGGCAAATTCAAACTATACAAGCTAAATGAAGTGTCACGCACTTTGTTTACATACATAATATTATCTTTCAACCAATTATCCATCTCTATTGACTAAAATCACCGTGCAATGTCTGTAAAAGGGAATCAAGTTAAGAAATCGTAAGTAATTACTTCAATAAACACGGAATCAGGAATGCTGCTTATCTATTCTTGTAGAGATAGTTTGTACGATTTCCCAATCGGAGCTCGCTCTTATCGGCAGTCGGACTGATACATTCTATGTGTCTTGAAGCTGGCCAATTAAGTAAACGTTGTATTAAGCTAATAAAAGACTGTGTAATTACGTATGTATTGAGCTTTACTTAGCCTAATCCAGTTTAAAAGTTTAGTTAGTTTAAAGTATCCTATGTCTGTAGGTCGTAAAGAGTAGCACCATCCTATTTCTTCCCGTGGGTGTCGTAAAAGGCGACTAAGGGACTTACTAGAGAATGGGCAGCAGCGTTCTCTATGCATTTTAACATCATACTATCACCAACCCGCCTGCCAAGCGTGGCGATTATGGCAAACCTTCCCCCCATTTGGGGGAGGCCTATGTCCAGCAGTGGATGTCTTTTGGGGGAGGCCTATGTCCAGCAGTGGCCGTCTTTTAGCTGAAAGGATGATGATGATGGTCCTAGTCCACGTATGATCTAGCCATGTGCCAAATTCCATCCAAATCCGTTCGTTAGCGTGAAAGCGTAACAAACAAACAAATTAGCAAACTCACTTTTGCATTTATAATATTAGTAAGGATAGTGCTGCCATCGCTGGAGCCTTAAACTTTGATAGGGCGTCATATAGCCTATCTATAGTCAGGAAAACGCTACTACTGCAGTATATACGTAATGACTTAATTAAAAAATAAATGTAAAGAGAGCTCGAAAAGCAACTCAAAAGATGTCTGGAGATATTCAAATTGCAATTACTTGGTTTCTCAGAAGGAGACTTGTAAATATTCTTAATGATACACGCAGTGTCCTGTATTTATTTTATTTTACTGCTGCCACACACGAGAAAGTTCTCGTTACGTAAGTAAAAGTTTCTTGATCAAATAATTTACGACGTATTTTATTTCAAAAGTTTATTGCTAAAATGACGGAAAGTGTTAAGAAAAGTGGGACGTATTTGATACTTAAAACTTTTAACTTATTTAAGTTTTTGAAAATTTTTAAACGTAATGTCTAAGTCCACATGAGTAGATACGTTTGTTTTTAATTAATATTAGAAACTACTCCATTTGAAATAAGAAAAGAAATTTAAATTTATAAAATGTACAGTCCGTTCAACCGATTTTAATTTATATTGCGTTGGTGGCATGACAAATGGCAGCTGTAATAAACAGTTGGTTTTGTAACCACGTTTTTGCTTTTAATGCCATCCGTATGCCTACGGAATAGAAGTCAAAATCGGTTGAACGAACTGTAAAAATGGTTTATATTAATTCCTAATCTTATTTCAAATGGAGTACATGGCTTTGGAAGTCAGTGTCATTTTCAATTATTTAGATAACTTCGAGAATACATTATTTTTTACCCCCAAACCCAGGTCGTAACTATAAATTTTCATCGTAGTTTTTATAAACTTCCTGTAGATTTCCGCCCTCAATTTGGGCATTCATTTGTAAATACCTCTCCTTTTAAGAAACTGCGTGGGAGTGGCTATGATTGCTGAGAAACGTTACACGAGTTCAAACGCTAGACCTTCGCAGAAGTCGTTACGGCGAATAATTTTTATGATGTCGATGGCATTCAGTGAGAAACTGCTTTTTATTAGCGTTAAATCTTCGGATTTACATTGTAAGTAGGTTTAACATTTTTACGGTTTTATGATCCTGGTAGGTACCACCTAACCGTAACAGATTTCAGCACATTTTGAGGACACATACTGACTATTATTTATATTAAATATGTTAAGATATTCTTGATAAAGATATACTATATATTCTAGTACTATAAATTATAGCTGTAGCTTTATTTAAGCGGGCACTCCCATTATGCCTGGAGGCTTTTATTTAGATACGTTTTGTTTACGTTATTTCTGCTTGAGTATAGTTTTCGACGATTATTATATATATATATATATATATACAGGGTGTAAGGGACAGCCCTCCGCAAATTAACAGGGTGCATTCAGCTCCTTATTTTGAATCATATTGCACTGAAATTTTTCTCAGGAAAATTGTATTTTTTTTAATCGTAATTTCAGTTACTATTCCTTTATTTCAATGTAAAATCTCATTCTCTGTACGCAGTACTCCATTAATGTAAATAACACAGCTAAAATAAAAAAATCAGCAATGGATGTTGAAATTCTCTAACGAACGACGCCTGAAATCAGCGAACGCGGCCGTCCACCCCGCCGCGACAAATCAGATTCATTGGATTCCCATAACGTTCCTGAAATAATTTCATGTACCAGTCATCTTAGTACGATATACTGAATTCACCCCATCAGTCTGCGGAGGGCTGTCCCTTACACCCTGTATTGTATAATGGTGTGTGCTAGCGAACATAAGGCAAATAATTTAATTTAACGTTTTGTGTTCATCATCATCTTCATCATTACAGCCGAAAGACGTCCACTGCTGGACATAGGCCTCCCCCAAGCACCTCCACTTCGACCGGTTCTGTGCTTCCCGCATCCGGCGGATACCTGCGGCCTTCACAAGGTCATCGGTCCACCTTGTTGGAGGCCTTCCAACGCTACGTCTTCCGGTACGCGGTCGCCACTCCAGAACCTTTCGGCCCCATCAGCCATCAGTTCTGCGAGCAATGTGCCCTGCCCACTGCCACTTAAGCTTGGCAATTCTTCGGGCTATGTCGGTTACCTTGGTTCGCCTGCGGATCTCTTCATTTCTCATGATGATGATGATGATGATGATGATTTTGATTTTGACTATACAGACCGAATTTGGGCCATGACGACCAATCCCAGCGGAGACTAGTCTTCGGCGCGAGAACTTTTGTAGTGCACAAGTGTGTGCGCAGACACAGGTGCACTTTCTCTGTCCTGACTCTCATTGTCCGATGGGACGGCAATCCGAGACGACGAGAGAGAGATCAGGCGCAGGGCCAACGGCTTAAGAGCGTTTAAACCTTACGGCATTTCATACAAACTTGCAAGCCCTTGTTTTTCGAAATGACTGAACCGATTTTAATGAATAAGCAGGATACAAAGGTCTAAAAAGTTAGTTAGGAACATTTTCGAAATGTCTCATTTAAAAACAGATAACTGGAAATCTCTGTTTCTATGGAAATTTTAAAATCGGTCTAATTTGGCTGTAACACAATTTTTCGAAAATGTTCTTAACTAACTTTTTAGACCTTTGTATTCTGCTTATGCGTATGAAATTTAATTAAAATCGGTTCAGTCATTTCGAAAAACAAGGGCTAGAAAGTTTGTATGAAATGCCGTAAGGTGTAAATGCTCTTAACGTGATTTCCGAGGCACGGGGCCACCGCCATAAAGATATAAAGTATGTATTCAACCACGTAAGGGCTTCTGATAATATCTTGCAATAACTTAGAACTTAAGTACACCATAACATACTACTATTTATTATCCTTGGCACCTACACTTGTATCAAAAACATACTTTTCATCATACACCAAATTCGGACCAAAAGACCAATTGGCCACAAAACGCCAATCGTCATAAACCATTTCATCATCATTGATTAGCCGACCATTTAAGATGATAAAGACATACAGCAGATACGTCGTATAAAACAAATAAATCAAATTGACGGTATTTAAATGTTGACATTAAGGAAGGTTGCTTGATTTAAGCCATTTAAAGAGATGTCCATCAATTCGGCTAAATACTAGACACTACTACATTAGGAATGAGTATTTAGCGAAGTGGGAAGTGTTAAAGTTGAAACGGTGAATATAATCTGAAATAATAATAATGCTGTTAATATTTTCAAACGCCATTTCAAGAGCTTCTTCGTCCCAAATTAATCTAAATTCGATCCAGCCTGTGTGTTGCTGCCCTCCCCTAGCTACTCCCTAAGCAGAGGCCCGTACCCAACAGGGGGTGCCCTTAGCGTGTAATTGCTTAGTCTTAAAGTGTTATCCCCTGGCTGGAGGCGTTAATTTATTGAGGCACCCACAGGTAAGCCTGGTTAAGCAGCCGACAACCTCTCGAGTTGACCTGAGAGTATGCTATTTATAAAAATAAAAATAAAGCTTTCAAAACCAGCAAGGTGAAGTTGTCAATAATTGCAGAAGAAATTGCTAAAAAGCACAAAACTTGGCAGACGCGCCACGTGTTGGTCGCACAGTCTTCTAATTTGTTCATTGGAACAATGCTATTATCCTATTGACAAATATCCCAAGCCACTCTTTTCTTTTAAGAATTTCAAATTCGGTTTAAGTCGCTGACAGCAGGTAAACCGCTGTCACTGTCAGACTGCATACAAAAGAAAGAGAAGCGCGATGACACAACGCTTGTAATTTATTGCAAAATATGAAACAATTATTTATTTACTCAAAAATGAGTTGAGTACCTAATCGAAAATAAAAGAAACCAAGTTCTGCATACAAATAAGACGATCTTGTTATTAATTAAATACCAACCGTACGTTGATATTTCATCCACACAAATTAAAAAAAAAATATTTTGGATTGAAACTCAAAGTAAAGGGTTAGTTTACCGTTAATTTGTATCGTGATTTTATTTCTAAGAACGTGTTTGGTAACAACCAAGTTCTGAGAAATATGTTCAAGAATAACATATATTTTTTTCCGCTACCACAAATCTATAGATTTATATTATTATATACCACCTGTTTTTTTTGATATCCCATAACTCTAGGGTTATATTCTGTAGGTAAAAATAATACTAAAACTCCTAGAATAGGTGGTCCAAAAATGCATCGTTTCGGAGATATCATCAATCATAATTAAATTAGGTCAAAAATTGTCACCAGTATGACGAATCTTTACTTTTGCGAGGTTGCCAAACTTCGCAGTAGTGTAGTAAAATAAATAGTAAAATAAAATATGTAGGTATGTTGGTATCGGGGCTTCCCGGCGGCAGCTAGTGAAGGGAAAGCTACCTTGTCGACGTTGTCAGATTTCACGTAAGGGTGTTTTACATTAATAATCGTGACTTTGCCGAATTATTTTGTATAAAAAATGAAAAAAAATTATAACGAAGGATTGGAACATAACTCATATGCCAGTTGATTCTTTGATATGGCCTCAATCATACCCTAGAGTTATGGGATATCAAAAAAAACACGTTGTATATATAGATTTGGCAATTTTTTTTGTTTAAGACAAGCCTACTTTAATCATTTGCCTCTTGTCAGCGGCTTAACTCTATATACCTATATACTGCTTAGAAAACACAAAATACATAGAAAAGATTCCGTAAATCTTAAAATAAAAATGTGAAAAGCATAAAATATGTAAATACAAAGTTTATTACAACAAAAATGAGCGTCAACATATTCTCTTTGAATATAAAATGGTAGATCGTGTATAAAAGTAAAATAAACCGAGGTAAAAATATGAGTTTTCTCTTAAGAGAGCAAAATGAATCACTTCGAATTTTTCCTTCAGTAGAACGAGGATAATACGGGATATCAATATTAATGTTTCGAAATCCGGTAATTTGTGATATTAGACTTTGAAAGGTTTTTTCTTTTACGATATTTTATTATGTACATCCCACGTAAAAACTCGACTTAATGAAAAGGACGCATGCTTCAATGTTAATGTGCAAATCAATTGGCTTAGGATAACTGCCGATCTTTTCTGTAAAAAATTCAGCGTGAAACCTTGTGAAGTGAGCTTGAAGTGAGTATCTATCAATAGTGCAATTCCCTATCAATATCATGCATCAGCCGGTATATTCTATAAAATTCTCACCGTGAAAACTTAAACGTGAAATATGAGCTTGCCGTGAACTGTCATTCCACCAAAGAGATTTAAGATAGATACTATAGAGAGGCTTTCAGAAGTAATGTCATAAAAACATTGTGATCAGTGACGCTAGATAGCGTAATATAAAAATATGTATGTTTAATTATGGGTATTTATTTAAGGGCCTGTATTGCCTGAAAATAAATGGATTTATTATTATTAATATAGCAAAGTTACACAATAGCTAAGTTTGACACGTTACACTTTTACCGACACTAACCATCAAATAGTTTGAAACATCTAAGAAAATTATTTATTACTAGCTGCGCCCCGCGGTTTCACCCGCGAAAGTCTCGATCCCGTGGGAAAGCCGCCCTTAACACTTAGGGGTATAAAAAATAGATAGTAGCCGATTCTCAGACCTACTGACTATGCATATAAAATTTTATAAAAATGGTAACTAACATTGTGACACGAGAATTTTATATCTAAGATATCAAAATACTGTGTAAATTACAAAATATTGACGAAAATAAACCATGGTTAAGTTTAGTCATTTTATCACAATAATGCACAATTCTAAAATAATTTTCTTTTGGTGGACACGAATGTGACTTGACATGAGGCGTACCAAACTAGACAGAGCGACTTTTGTCCACTAGGATAAATGTATCGGATTACGTTTTTGTTCGCTATGTCCTGTCTATTGTTAAGTAAATAATTGAATGTCTTTGCATTCCACCATTGCTAGTAATTTACATATTAACAACTCACTTCAGGCCCACATTACCTGCCAGTGCGATTTTAACAATATACACTGGAACATTTATATTTTGACACCTGATGCTCATCAAAAGTGTGGTTCTTGCAAGGCTCAGCAAAATGGTTTTTGCAAGGCCACGTCTGCTAAAACACACTGCTCTTAAATTGCAGCACATAATCGGTTTATAGATCCTATTAAAGCATTGTGGGGGTTAGGTAAATCCGTTTTAAGGCATTATTGATTTTCCTATCATATAAGCCGATTGGTTCATAACAGCTAGGCTCGCTTTTTGCCATTCCGCAGAGTCCTCTCAAAGACACTAACTCTGTTACCAAACAAAACTTCAAATTGTCCGACTTCCAAACCTCGGCTCCAAAAAATCACAAATCCTACATTCGAAGTCACAACCAACCAGTCAATAATTCTTCAGTAAACTGACAGCACATACATACCTACGTGTTGACGACAATGACGTCATAGTAGCCAACATTTTATGACAGACCCTAAAATAACAGTCATGTCATGCCCTGAAGGTCGGGTCGTGTGTAATGTCGGATGTGCTGGTCAACTGGTAATGTTCATAAATACATCACGGTAGGTACAATATTGTGTATTTTATTCTGCGCGGATGTGTAAAAGCAATGTGGTAAACATTAACTAAATATTGCAGAAGGAAATCGTATCAATAAAGCAATAGAAAAGACAGAACCAGAGAGACCAGTGTTTTACATGTTAGCAAATAAATAAATAGCCAAAATTGGATAGGACTCTATTGTTATACTCCAGAAGGTTCATGTAAATTAAAACTGCTTTGGTATAACTATAGCTGATTAGTTAATTGGTCAAGTATTGCATAATAGAGATATTCTAATAAACATAGCTCTCATAGTTTATTCTCATAAACATAGCTCTCATATTTTGGTCTCATAAAGATAGCTCTCATAGTTTGGTCTCATAAAGATAGCTCTCATAGTTTGGTCTCATAAACATAGCTCTCATAGTTTGGTCTCATAAACATAGCTCTCATAGTTTGTTCGCATAAACATAGCTGTCATAGTTTGGTCTCATAAACATAGCTCTTATATCTTGTTCTCATAAACATAGTTCTCATAGTTTATTCTCATAAACATAGCACTGATAGTTTGGCCACGATTGTGTCACTCTATGTAAAATTTCGATATTTATATCTGTAATTTTTATGGTATACATAATATGCATTCTATTCTATTTTATGACAAAACACTGCGAAGCTTATAAATGCATACCTAATCGACAAAAATAAAAGCATTTAGCGTACTCAAATTAAAATATGCAAAAGCACGAGTGAACAGGCATCTTCTGGGTACGCTCGGTCCATTGTAGACCTCATCCATGGCTTTCCATCGGGCAAGATCAAGGTCAAGAGCACATGAGGCAATAAAATAAAATTAAAGCACAGATTTTGTATGAAACATTACTCATAAAACAAGCAGATAATTTTATAACGTAATCAGTACAACAATAATGGCACTTTCTTATACCGATAACAGAAGTGCTCTCATCTCTGGGATCTACGTGCGTACCCTGGAGAATTGGGTCAAGTATTGCAAATGATACGACTTATCCAATCATGAAAGAATTATCAGTACCTTCAATCTTTACGGTAAAAAAGTTAATATTATACATATGAAACGGGCTAATACATGAAATGTATATAAAGCCAATTGCATGCATCAGTTTTTTGAAGTGAAATATTCTTTAGCCGCGGAGAGCGATAAGTTTCCACTTGTATCGACGATATTTTCTTTTATAAAAAAACATAGGCAGTCATGGGGACTATGGCTGCCTACTAAAAACACCAACTAAAAACAAGAAATCGTAACAAGATAACATCAGTTTTCGTATAAACGGAGTCACATGTAATCTGCAGGATCCATGCTATTTATTTATAGTAATTACGTGTTACATAGCTTGTTAAAATCATAAGGTTCCTTTGACTTTGTCGTAGTCAGGTTAAAACTAGCGCTGATCAAGGTAAAAATAACATTTCATAAAATTACAACCGTCACCACAGATGCTCAATCTCTTTGTTCTTATACATCTTCCAAACACTGTTTATTAAAAAAAACTACCCAGATGGGACCTAGATGGGTTCCATAGTGTCTTTGAAGTCTGTTTAATTTTTTCATCCGCATATCATAGATGTAACGCAACGCAGGCCAGCTGGAAGCGCCAAGCAAGCGCCAGTTGCCGTTACAAGTGTGGACCGAGCGCACCTCTCCAGTTACGAGTGATTCAAGTGATCTTTTAATCTCGAGTGAACTATGGAACAGTAATAGGGATTCTGAAGTGGCTACGTATTTTTAGAGGAATATTTTGTGATATAAAAAAATACTTTATAGTTGATTGTTTAATATATTTTAGTGTGTTTTTAATCATTTGGTGAGTTAGTACGTTTTTATTACTAAATAAAATAAATAAATAAAAGTCATATATTTCTTGCGTTTACAGTAATATCTTAATTCTAGTAGGTATATTATTTGGTTAGATTAACTTAGACTATTATTAGTTTTATTATTTTTTCTATCTAATATCTGTTCTATATCTATAAATCTATATTTATGCAAGAACCCCAGTTTGGGTAAAGGCCTCCTCCAAAGATCCCCATTTGTCTCTGTCTTGAGCGACTTGTCTCCAGTTTGGGCCTGCTGTTCTTGTGATCTCGTCTTCCTATCTTGTCAGTGGTCTCCCTCTGCCTCTTTTGCCTAGCGGGCCTTTCCATCGGGTTACTTTTACATTTTTATTAAACTAAGTATATAATTATCTTTTTTTAACGTTGGTAATATTTTTATGGCGAAAAGCGAAAAACAGGTTTTTTTTGTTATTTTTCTGTAATTATTTTTTTTTTAATTTTTTAAATTTAACATTACAAAAATCAATGCCCCCTCGATGGCCAGTTATCAACTTACTCGTAACGTATTTATTCTTTAAATTTTACTTGAAACTAAAAATAGTGACAGAGATTTAATCATAAATTGTGCTCAAAAATATAACTCGTAATATAGGTCGGTCATTGCCACAGTCTTAAAAAGTTTGCAATTATTTTTTGCCGGCAGTTTTTGTATGTGTTACGCCTCTTTAGTAATCGTAGGCATTAAACTGACATGACAGTCGGCTCATCTGTCAGCGTAGGCGTCTTGTACCAGTCATTAATATTGACATCACAGAATAAATTTAATAAATGCAGATGATCCAGTCAGACAGTTTACAATATAACATACATATTACATATTATAGTTGTTTACATATTTAATATTGATTAATGTCATAGTGTCACTATTTCATTAAGTATGTTCTTCTTTTTTTTGCCTATTGTTTTTTCTTTTTTAATTCTTTTAAGTTGTTATCTACTCGTATTATGAAAAATTGTGCTATTGTGTGTTGTGCTGTTTTTTGTGTGCACTGTTTCTTTCTTTCTTTCTTCTTTCTTTCTATAATAGTTTTATATGACGTTTGCCCAGCTATTTTGCAAACAAGAAATAAATTTAAAAAAATATATCTTTTTTGCAAAAGGGATTGAAAAATTTGAATTGGGGCGGGCTACTAGGGAATGTGAAAGAAATTATAGGACTGGAAGGGGTCTTAAAAATTTGAAGTGGGGCTACGAGGGCATGTGGGGTATCATATGAAAGAACGGTGTTTGCACATTAACAAACATCTTTTTTTTTAGGCAGCATAGTTTAATTCGATATTTGATGAAAAATGTAAAAGAAAATACCCCTTATCTCCTTAGATAAAAATCTGAAATTATTCTATGTGATAGAAGTTTATGTAAAGATTACAGGAAACATAAAACGATGTCTCTAAATAGCACAGTTTTTCAGAAATCATCAACATCATATACAGGGTGTTTGGCAGAACGTTGAACATACGAAAATGGTGGGTAGGTGGGGTCATCTGCTACTTACTCAGCCCTAATTTATTTGGCCCTGGCCGACTGGGTATTTAAAAAAAAAAAAAAAAAGTTTTTTTCTTGTTTCACCACTTTCCTAACTTTAAAGTGTATTTTTTTTATTAAAAATGGGCAATAAAACAGGCAATTTTTTTTTTTTAATCTTTGATGTTGGCAGATTCTTATAAAATTATTGCTTTGTTCAGATGTTAGCTAGAAAAAAAGTTATGAGTCCTCAAACTTACAGAAAGATGTAAAAAATACTTGAATGTTAATTTCAACTTGCATTTAAAAAAAAACAAAAAATGATTGAGGAGTTCCAATTCTAGCAAAACATCCCTAGTGTGTGAGCTTTCTAATGGTATGTAATTTGCTTTTATAAAAAAAAAACTTTAAGAGTTATTTCATAATTTTATCAAGTAGGAAATTTTTGACTAAACTCTACCTTTACGGAAAGTTAAATGTTTTGCGAAATTTAATACTGCAAAGTTGGTAAAAATTATGGATCGACGGCTTGCCAGTAGCAGTGGTGCAAATTGACATTCACTATTCCCTTGAGATGGTTACACAAAGCAGGTAGAAATTTTGTTTCACTCTTGCGCAGTCATAGCGTATTTTTGCTCTCTTTCGCTCTCGTGGCACCGTGACGCGTCAGAATGAATTCTTGACGAAACTCTACCTTTACGGAAAGTTAAATGTTTTGCGAAATTTAATACTGCAAAGTTGGTAAAAATTAAATGATCGATTGAAATTATGCTGTACCAGTTAGGTGCGTTAATGAAACAATTAAATAATTTTAAATAATTTATTTAAATAATAAATCATATTAGATGTTCAAATTGACGCCCTTCATTCGCAATACAGGTGCGGCATCTACGTCTGATTTCTACAGTTGTTGTGCGCAGCAGCATCTCCTGTCGCATAACTTCGAAAGCAGCATTAATTCGATTTATCAAATCTTCCCGACTTTCTACTTCTGTAGTGTAAACTAGTTCCTTTGCCCTTCCCCACACGTGAAAATCGAGCGGAGTGAGGTCGGGCGATCGCGGAGGCCAGGGAATTGGTCCTCCCCTGCCAATCCACGAATTTGGGAAACAATTATCCAAATGCTCACGTACAACTAGACTAAAGTGAGCGGGGCAACCATCGTGTTGAAAGACAATAGGCCTGTTTATGTCTACTTGGAACACTTCTTCCACTAATGGTGGTAAATCATTTATCAAAAAATCCAAGTAGTTGTTCGCGTTGATGTTGTCGGGCAAATAATGAGGCCCTATTAGCTTATCGCCAATCACTCCTGCCCAGACATTCACACTGAATCTCCTCTGGAAGCCTCTTTGTCTCTTCACGTGTGGGTTTTGATTTTTAAGTGCCCAATGGTGAAGATTGTGATAATTGACAATCCCTTCTTTGTCAAATTTGGACTCGTCTGTCCACAAAATACTTTTTAAAAAGTTAACGTCGTCCACATCGGTATGCAGCAAATGGCGACAAAATTGCACACGTCTCCCAAAATCACTGTCATCGAGACCTAGAACAAACAAAACATGTCTAAGAATTGATTTCAATACTAAATCTTTTCTTCCTCCGAGTTCAAACTCTACAATTATCCAAATTTTTCATCTTCAATTTTTAAGTACACTAATTGGCTTTATGGCTTAGCCATAAAGACGTAAGACCAAATTCACAAAAGGGCGTGCGACTTTCCAATTTTGTTCTAAAAAGGACCCATAAGTGCTGGCAAGTTTACCTACGCTGACCACCTGCGCAAACCGAATCCGAAATCCGAATCCTGTAAGCGCTGGCCGCCTGATTGTTACGTGAATGCGGCCGAATAGGAATAGTTTATTGAATTTAATTTGAAATTAGAATTGAATGCGCTAAAAACAACATGAGGCAAAACAACTAATAAAGAAAGTGACGAAATCAAGGTTAAATGGAACGATCAATTGAACTGTCTCATAATTTACTACATTCCACAAAATCGTATCAGATGCAGTGCATAAACGGCTTAATCTTACCTTGCACTGGAGTGTAGTGAAAAGCATGTCTACCATCTTGCCGGAGAACAGACCACACTTTCCATATGCTTAAGCCAAGTATTGAAGCTATCTGTCTAATGCTTTTGGTAGGATCCGCGTCAAACTCGGCAAGAACTTGTTCGTCAATGGTAGCATCGGGTCGTGCTGCGTTCACTCGTGGTTCTTGTAAGTTCAGGTTACCGGTTTGTCGTAAACGTCGGTAAGTACTCGCAAACGTCTGATGACTGGGTACTCGGCGGTTGGGATAACGCTCTTGATAAATTCTTCGCGCTTCACGCGAATTTGTATTAGCGCTTCCATACGCTAACAACATGTCCGCGTATTCCTCACTGGTAAAAGCAGCCATTTCTTTACCAATAACAACAGGTAACAGTAATAACAAAAAACTTAACAAACTTAAACTTAACTAGTGATAACAATAAAAGAAAACGAAGTGAACAAAAACAAACGTAAGCGTAACGGGCACGTGAGATCGCAGAGGCAGTTAAGTCTCGACTGAATAAAAGAAAAGAATTCATTCTGAGGCGTCACGGTGCCACGAGAGCGAAAGAGAGCAAAAATACGCTATGACTGCGCAAGAGTGAAACAAAATTTCTACCTGCTTTGTGTAACCATCTCAAGGGAATAGTGAATGTCAATTTGCACCACTGCTACTGGCAAGCCGTCGATCCATAATTTTTACCAACTTTGCAGTATTAAATTTCGCAAAACATTTAACTTTCCGTAAAGGTAGAGTTTCGTCAAAAATTTCCTGCTTGATAAAATTATGAAATAACTCTTAAAGTTTTTTTTTTATAAAAGCAAATTACATACCATTAGAAAGCTCACACACTAGGGATGTTTTGCTAGAATTGGAACTCCTCAATCATTTTTTGTTTTTTTTTAAATGCAAGTTGAAATTAACATTCAAGTATTTTTTACATCTTTCTGTAAGTTTGAGGACTCATAACTTTTTTTCTAGCTAACATCTGAACAAAGCAATAATTTTATAAGAATCTGCCAACATCAAAGATTAAAAAAAAAAAATTGCCTGTTTTATTGCCCATTTTTAATAAAAAAAATACACTTTAAAGTTAGGAAAGTGGTGAAACAAGAAAAAAACTTTTTTTTTTTTTTTTTAAATACCCAGTCGGCCAGGGCCAAATAAATTAGGGCTGAGTAAGTAGCAGATGACCCCACCTACCCACCATTTTCGTATGTTCAACGTTCTGCCAAACACCCTGTATACGTACGAAACCCACGGTGCGCGAGTCCGACTCGCACTTGACCGGTTTTTTTCTACTTTATATCATTTTAGGTTCTCAAATGCAAGTATCGAAAAGCTGTCTTTTATTACTGATAATGTTGGATTTATTTTCAACCAGTCTCTTACCAAGGGGTATCGTGTTACCCAGTGATTGAGTTGTAGAGGTCAGATATGCAATCGCTGCATGTAAAATACTGGTATCCAGCTGCATCCGGTTAGACTGGAAGCTAACGAACATAGTTGAGAAAAGGCGGGCAGATTTTATTTTATATTCTAATCTCAAACTCAAACTAAAAGCATTTATTTCAATTAAACCAATTACAGGCACTTTTGAATTGTCAAAGAGTCGGTCAGTTAGTCAGAAAGTTGAAGCTATTTGCCCATTCTAAAATGTAGATCTCTATGGAGAAGAACAGGCAAGAAACTCCAAAGCACACTCTTTTAAATCAAGATATTACAAAATCCTGAGTTCTTGATTCGGACTTCTGTTATATTTTATTGCAGAATAAGAAAGAATCTGTGGTGTAATTTACTTATACCTAATTATTTACTGTTCCACATCGAGTATAAACAAAACATTTAGCTTATGTCATACAACATAATTTAGCCATTTTCAATGCCATGGTACAAATAACGGCCACTCCCATAGATTCTTATTGTCAATGCTATATCCCTCATAATCAAATACATTCAAAATTCGAATTAAACTTCAATAAAAAACAATCATGTCCATATGTTTTTGATTAAATTAAACAATCAATATGTTTAAAAATAATTAATTACTGATAGATGTGCCAATCCCACACATTTTTACTGACCTACAAAAGTCTACCATAACAAGGCCTAATTGGCAAAAATAAATTATTTTACGATCTTAGTAATAGACCTTTTCGATAATTTGGTCCGTGGGTTTCCATTATTAGAACAAGCACTCAATTAAAAAAAAACAAGAGCGAGTCGGACTCGCGCACCGAGGGTTCCATACGTATATATGATGTTGATGATTTCTGAAAAACTGTGCTCAGAATAATTTCAGATTTTTATCTATGCAAACTTCGGAGATAAAGGGGTGGGAACGGTATTTTTTTTTTACATTTTTCATCACAAGTCGGAAACTATGCTGCTTAAAAACTAAAAAATAAATTTTTGAGAATGTGCAAACAGCGTTCTTACATACGTTCTTCTTCTTCTCCCCACAACGCCCTAGTAGCTCCACTTCAAATTTTTAAGCCCCCTTTCAGTCCCTTTTGCAAAAAAGATATATTTTTTTAAATTTATTTTGTTGTTTGTAAAATAGTTGGGCAAACGTGATCTAAAACTATTCTAAATTTCAAGTTGATAGCATCAGTAGTTCTTGAGATATCCAGGTGTGACAGACAGACAGACTTAGTCTCACCATATGGATTCCTTTTTACCATTTTGGTACGGAACCCTAAAAACGGTAAACCTGAAGGAATCTTATCGTATTTGAGCAAACAAGCGCCGCGATCAATTAAACCTCCAGCGAGTTAATGAACAAACAAGTGTGAACGTATATCGTTAAGCACCGCAAATTGACGTAAGGTGTCAACTTGGTTAACGACTAATTTCCCTGAGTGCACTTCCTTACACAACCGCTAAATCCAAGAAGTTCAAAAACAAATGCAACGTTCCTTTTCACATCTCACGGTTCCACGTAAAATGTATTAATATGGTTTACAGATTACAAAATTTAAACAACTATAGCGTTCGTGCTACAACATAACCTAAGTTTATCCAATATTAATATTATGCGTGAATAGAAATTGCGAAAACTTGAAAGTTGTATCCTTAAGCCTATCCTTAGAAGTAAATTACTTGTAAGTTACATAACCGGATCATAGGCGTGACGATAATGACACCCAAAGGGCTCCTATATATAATATATGGACATAATTATGATATAATGTGTGTTTTTAACGAGGGAAATATTCTAGGACAGAAGTAAAGAGGACATTCTTGAGGACATTTTTTGCACTTGCTTGTGGTCCCATCCAGTATAAATCGGCTCAAGTGTCTTTGTCAATGTGACAAAGTAATTATTATTTAGAGCATTAATTTCCCGACAGTCAATCTTCGCAGTCACTATACAAATAAATAAAATGTAAGTGTCTGTTTTTAAAGTCAAAATTACTTTACTATATTGATTTTTATATGAAAGTATCTACGGTACTTAACAAAAAAACAATTTTTAATATTGTCGTCTGTCTGTTTCTTTCGGATAATCTCCGTAACGGCTGGACCGATTCTGACAGGACTTTCACTGGCAGATAGCTGGGATTATAAGGAGTAACATAATTAACTTGTAGTAATTTTTTTTTTGTTTAAAAAAAAACACGCGGGCTAAGCCACGGGCAAAAGCTAAAAAAAAACAAGTCAAAAACCAACCAAAAGCCAGTCCAGTTTGTCTATTAATAAATCAACCTAGTCATACCTATATTACTAGAGAATGGGCAGCAGCGTTCTCTATGCATTTTAACACCATACTGCGATCACCAACCCGCCTGCCAAGCGTGGCAATTATGGCAAACCCTCCCCTTTGGGGGAGGCCTATGTCCAGCAGTGGACGTCTTTCGGCTGAAATGATGATGATAATGATAATACCTATATTGGCCCTAATCCTGGGTGATAATAACGGATAAAAAAAGTGCTCATTGATCGAAAAGAAAAAGTTTTACACAACTTGGGTAAAATATGCATAAACAAAACAAACACTACTTACCTATGTTAATATTTAAAACAGATAAATAAATAAGTTACACAAGAATAAACAATTCTCACAAAGATTACCTCTCTGACCCAAATAAGGCAATGAACGACGTTGACTTGTTCGCAGTTATCTAAACCCTTACAGTGTCAGTGTGAAAAGCAGCTTAAGGCGAAGATAACCGACTTTTAATGATTTTATATTGAAGATCATGTCTAAACGCGTAGTGTTAATGATTTGAAAAAAATATATGTTAAATTAGAGCATTTTCTCAATAACTTATTAAGTGAATATTTTAGATTTTGTTTATATTACATAGTGAAATTAATTTGTAAAGTTATATCTAATGCGGATAAAAAACTGAGAATGGCGCAAAATCTACCAAGCGTATTTTTCTGAAACCTTCACCAATTTAAAAATTATTTAATTATTGATCTTTTAATAAATGCTTTTTATTAAAATACCTTTTGTTTTGTGTATAATAAATTAATAATGCGTCTAATTGGGGGCAGCGGTCCTTTGATGGGCGAGTCCTATTACTGGCTGAACGTACGACGCGTTGCGTGAGCTCAGTAAAGAACACGCAAGCTAACCACTCAAGGCCACGGGCATATATCTGATTCTTAAGTTCTAATTAAGCCCATTCATATGGCTAAGCCTAGAAAGCAGTGAATGCCCAGTAGTAATAGCCCAGACTTATGAGTTTTAGGTCGTGGGTTCGAAGTGAACCCAGTGGAGGCGCTTGACTTTGTGTAAACAATTCCATCACCACTGCTCTCAAAACGTTGAAGGAAATGTCATTGAACCGAAAATTCAAAACATGTGACATCTACCAACTCGCACTGGGCCCGCGTGGTGGTTTCAGCCCACCAGCCCACTCCCTCTCACAATTGCAACATTATAGCTGAGCAACATTATAGGCTGACTAGCTGCGCCCCGCGGTTTCACCCGCGTAAGTCTAGATCCCGTGGGCATATAGGGATAAAAAGTAGCCTATATGTTGATTCAGGGTGTCAGCTACCTCGATACAAAATTTTATCAAAATTAGTCCTGCCGTGTTTACGTGAAAGAGTAACAAATATCCATCCATCCATCCATCCATACTTACAAACTTTAGCGTTTATAATATTATAAGTAAGATTATGCTTATATGCTTAAGCAAGCTTACTTGAAATGAATTGCTATCAAGTGCTACATCTTGAAATATGTACTATAAGCTGGGTGCAATAAGTCTGATTGTTAATCATTGGCTTTTCCTTTTTTATGAGCAAAATCTTTTAAATTTTCATTGAAGTTCTACTGTCGATAACTTGGAACAGAATACTTAGAAATTTAAACTTACGTACTAATGCAAAAGTGGTTATTGTGCTCTGCTCTCACCTCAAATCTTTACTCTTTGTGTCTAATGTAGTTTTTGACACAACGGCTATGGCAATTTAAAAAAAAAACCTCTCGATTATTGCAAAGTGAATTAGGCACTTTTTTTTTAGCTGATGACTTTATTTCCTCTAGAGTCGACTTATAGAATAAGAAAAAAGAAAGAAAATACGTTTATTTGCGGTAAACATGACGCAACAAAGAACATAAACACAAAAATAAGAAAAGGTTGGGGGAAACATGCGTCACATCCACGCAAAACGGCTATCGCTCAGCATTATACTGCGACCCTATGCAAGACAGAGCCCCAGCGCTGGTTTTCAGCGACAGCCGGCCAATTGAATGGACGTCACATAGCATAGAACCAGTGGGCGCTTCCGACGATACCACGTTTGTCACATTATGATAAGTAGTTTAGAAGTTAAGGCTTCTACATACCGGGGCGACTTGTCGCGCGACGCGACGCGACACAAAGTCACCGCTCGTCCCGCGACACGCGGGGCCTTTGTGCCGTGTCGCGTCGTGCGACATGTCGCGCTGGTATGTAGAAGCCTTTATGAGGGAACCGATGAACATACATACACCAATACATTACAAGCTCACCATAGCTGCGGTTTTCTACGCCTATAGTGTTACACTAAGAACTCAAATCACTGCGTCAGCTAATCAACCACCCGTGAAAGGTTGTAATGGATAACATACATACCAGTTTATGATATTTATAGCTTTATCTATCATCATAATTTTCTGTCCCTAAATAATCACGGTTTGTCGGTGCACCTTCCAGCGAGATGATCAGCCAGCAGAACTGCCATTACTGAGACTGGCATTACTTTGCTGTACAACTATTGTATGATAATCAAATAAAATATCACCAGTATTTCCTAATTATTTAAAGAAAGAAAGAATAACATTTATTTGGACACAGTTTATGAAACACAAAATACAAATAATAAAAGAAAAAACCGGTCAAGAGCGAGTCGGACTCGCGCACCGTGTGTTCCGTGCGTATATATGATGTTTATGATTCCTGAAAAACTGTGCTATTTAGAGACATCGTTTTATTTTTCCTGTAATCTTTACGTACGCATAATTTCAGATTTTTATCTATGCAAACTTCGGAGATAAGGAGGGGAACGGTATTTATTTTTCATTTTTCATAAAAAATCGGAAGCTATGCTGCCTAAAAATTGAGAACGTGCAAACAGCGTTCTTTCATATGATACCCCACATAGCCACACTTAAAATTTTTAAGACCCCCCCCCCTTCAGTCCCTTTTGCAAAAAAGATATATATTTTTTTCTGTTTGCAAAATAGTTGAGCAAACGTCATCTAAAACTATTCTAAATTTCAAGTTGATAGCATTAGTAGATTTTGAGATATCCAGGTGTGACAGACAGACAGACTTAGCCTCACCATAACGGTTCCTTTTTTACCATTTTGGTACGGAACCCTAAAAAGTGAAACATATTTTGAATACTTCTATATAAATAAATAAACTAGTAATTTAGAATCCTAAACCAATAATAACCCATTTAAACTGTAAATCCTATATCTAAACTAATGTGCAAGATATTCGCCCTTTCACACAACGCACTTCGACGTTCGGTGGTCCCGAACTACTCGTATCTAGCGAAATAGTACGCGGTTAAGGGCTGCCTTCCTAAGAAAATAATGAATAGGAACTGTCCATACATCCATGCTAATTTTATAAATATGAACGGTAACTCTGTCTGTCGGTCTGTCTCTTTCCTTATTACGCCTAAACCACAGAAACGATCGTTACAAAATGTTTTATACATACCCTGAAATCGCGAAAAAAAAATCTGCTGTTCCCATTGATGTATTAAATAGGAAAAAGGCCACTCTCTAACATCACGTAAATATTAAATGGACCCGATGTCGTGCGTCATTTGCTCGACAACCGAAATACATAGACATATTACGCGGGCTATAGCGGGAACGAGATCGCAAATATTCACCCTGGTACCTACCCATAACAACTCCCAAACAAACTACGATTCGGGTATTTTCCGCAAACCGAGAGTAATGTAGGTCGATTGTGTCCTTTCCCCTAATTTATGCGGTCCACATCGAGGAGCGCGTACCATATCTTCCTATTTAATATATTACATCAATGGCTGTTCCCATTGGATGTATTAAAAGCGGTTGAAAAAGCCCGTCATATTACTCCATCCAGTAAATTAACAAAACTTTAAAAATAAACGCAATCTCATTAAACTGACGTCTCAATTTGATTACGCCAGCACCTTACAACCCTATACCAATGATTTATCGTGCACTTTGACAGTAAAATGAGACTATACATTACCCGATGCAAGGCTGCACAAACCTATAGGGGACCGTAATAGAGCATTTCTCTTAGAAAGTCTAGCTAAATTATATTCCGTAGAGGAACGATTGAACAAAGGGCTTCAATTGTTAGGGCTTGCGTATCTGAGTTGATATATAGGTTTTCTTTGACAATATTGTTAAGAGTACCTATTGTGTTTTTGTAAAGCAGCGAGATTATGCTGTTTGTGTGTTTTTGCTGTCAAAGTCAAAGATTTATTTGCAAAACTAAGTGTACATTTTGGCTGTCAGAAGATCAAGATGTTTTCGCTGTATTATGCTGGTTCCTACATTTAACCGACCAGCGGGGCGAGCACGGCCTACTGTGACATGACTTGAGTCACACATTTTTATCACAGTTTGAGCGATAAAACCGTTTTGGCTTAAAATGCTAGTACAAATTGACAAGACATAATTTATCATGTCTTGTCACGTTCGTCTTGGGCACGCCCGTGTTCGGCCCGCTGTAAGTACCTAATAGAAACTTACGTATCACGAATACAAAACTGCAGTTTTTTTATCGTTTCTATTTTTCTTTTAGATTCGTTTGAAGAACCAATCGGGCAGGTTTCCTATCACTAAATTAATTCTAAAGGCATCTACAGACTGGTGCCATATCACGGGCGCGACAAGGATCGCGCTGACTGTCGCGCCCGAAATAGCACTAGTTTGTGTAGGAGCCTTAGTACTACAATCCGGGCATAATAAAAATAAAATAAAAATAAAAAAGCCTTTATTTTCAGCTACACAATCCGGGCATACACCGCAATTAATAAATACGCCAAAAGGGTTGGCTAAAGCCTCCGTTTAAACCCTTTTTTCCTACTCCCATAATAGGAGCCAATAAATTATACAATAGGCTGTTAAACGATAAGACTAGTAGTTCTGCAGTACACCTCACGAGCACAAACTTTTTTGCAATAATTAACATACTAGCCGATAGACCAAAAAGTGAGCAATATACTACATTTGAGGAGCTATTCTGCTCATAACGCCGAACATCCTCATCAGATCTTCACCAAATTTCTATGACACCAATTTAAAGTTACTACCTTTCATATAAAAAACCGGTCAAGAGTGAGTCTGACTCACGCACCGAGGGTTCTCCACATGCCCTAGTAGCCCCACTTAAAATTTTTAAGACCCCCTTTCAGTCCTTTTTGCAAAAAAGATATATTTTTTTTAATTTATTTCTTGTTTGCAAAATAGTTGGGCAAACGTCCTCTAAAACCATTCTAAATTTCAAGTTAATAGCATCAGTAGTTCTTGAGATATCCAGGTGTGACAGACAGACAGACTTAGTCTCACCATAAGGGTTCCTTTTTACCATTTTGGTACGGGACCCTAAAAAGAACCACTGAAATTGGATCTCATAAGGCGGAGATATCCAGTAGTCCCCATTTTGCCTCTTTTTGGCGGAAGTAGCCCTCCACTCAAAAACTCCCAAGTGAATAAAATCTATATAGTGGTAAAACCTGTATACGAAGGATCGTCCAGATCGGTTGTAAAATATGACCTGAGGCCCTCCTCAGGTCATATTTTACAACCAACAAATTGACAGAGGAAAGCAAAGCCAGACTTGATGCAGAGACGCTTTACTTGCTTGATCAATTATTATCAATTAAAAATAGCCAAGGATTAATTACTATAGAAAAATACTACGTAATTAACGACGCGACGACTATACTTGTCAACAAACATTTGTTTATCCAATAGATTAATGACTAGCAAATTGAATAATAACACGTTAGTAGCTACGAAGGTCTAAACTCATTAACACATAAATAATGACAGATTATTATTCTTAGCTCAGCGTTATTGAACTCGAACTAAACTGAAGCATAACATTACGGCGGTAACTTCAAAGCTAAGGTATTACAATTTCATGCTAAACATTATGATAATTTAGCCTCAGGACTAAACTCGGCTAATCGAAATAATAAGTTGTGAGTACGTGAGTGGTGATTAATTTTAATGTTATCTAGGATATGTACTTACCTGCATATTATCCTAGCGAGGACTACCAGATATTAAGTGTCAGTATTTTCATTGAAATCAATAACAGATAAATTAGCAAATAAACTTAAGTAAAGTCCATTTCACGAAAGAAGTCCCGCAGACGTGGCGCTGCAGGCATGGGTTATTTTAGGAATGTTGCTAACTTAGCGTATAATAATAATTAGTTCCACTTATTTCCGCGGAACTTCTTTCGTGAAATGGACTTTATATAAAATCTGCAATGAAGGAAAGTGTTCATTTTGACAATTCGAAATTCTATGTCTCCGTCACATTGACATATTTGAAATCATTGCTCCGTCATATTTACGTTGTGAAGCACTGGGTTAGGAATTTCCTTGAAAATCCTTTGTATTGTGAACGAAAGTGTGTTACCCAAACAGGGTGCTGATTGACTATCTGTTATTATATAATAAAAAAATGGTTGTCCTAAACGTTATAATAATATTTAATGCTGTTCTTACAATCTTCCTACATGTAAGATAGCGCTGTCTTTAAGTGTGTATTCTATGGCGCTGTGCTTTAGTCATCTGACGTGTCAATAGCAGCTGTCAAAGCATTGTCAGAATGACAATGTCTGGTAACGTTCCGTTACGACACTATCAACCTTATAGGCGTTACAGGCGTTATGTTATGTTATGTGGACAATCAAGGTAATAATAATTTCCTGATAGCATCTGTGAGGCTATAAGTCTTGAGTAAATAGGCCAGTTTTAGGTAAGCGTGCAGTCTTCGACCGCATCATCGCAACATTAAGTTACATAGAGGCAAAACGCAAGCTTATCGTTTAAAAAAAAATCTTCCTGAAGAGATTATCTGTCGATCTAAAAATCTCACCGTGAAAAGTGAGGTGAGGTGAGTTTGAGATGAAATGCCATTTCACCCGATCACCCGATGCTGGGGATGTACGCTACTGACAGCTCAGTACACCCAAGTTTTCACGGTGAGATGTTTACAAAATAGATTGGCTGGTCATCTTAATCCTTCGAATTCATAATTCTATGTGGGCGTCCAAGCAAAAAGGGTCCAGTTCTCGGCATTTAGTTTCCGAGATACAGTTTTTTAAAGTTGGTTGAAAAAATTGCATTTCTTTATATTTTAGTTATTAATGCTCAATTATCTACAAGTTCATATAGTTTTTCTCAAATCAAGTTTTTTCTGAGTTTGAACTTCAAATATCTGCTAAAAAAATATGTTAGTTTTTGAATATTTCTTTAATCCTTATTATCAATTGACTATTCTAGATACCGAATCTATTCTTAACTCAATACCCCACTACTGGACCCTTTTTACTTGGACTCCCACATAATTATTATAAATATGACGGCGCAGCAAGTGGCGCCGCCCCGGTTTGTTACGAAGTTACTGGAATCACCGAAAAGGTCGGATAAGAGTGACACTGACTGGTGACAGTCACTCTAGCAGAGCGTCGTATCGATGGTTACGTGTGTGATGTCGTACCACGTCCACGGCACACTGCTATATTGCGGCACAAGCCAGAAGGCCAATTCCCGTAATTTAAAACGTTCAAAATCTAGTCGCAATCTCATCTTGGCGACAAACAAACGTCAAAAAATTGTCAAAATGTAGGGAAATAAGAGGTATTTTTGACAGATTGAGACTGAGATCAGACTGTGAACGTTCTTAAAATTAGTAGAATTGCCCCTCTGATGATATTGAAGCTACTGAACCACTTACGATGATCACTTCTGGTACAGGCTATCCTGCGCCGTTGAATATAGGTTTAGGTCATACGCTACTTTTTATCCCGTGAGATAATATCCAACCTACACGCGGGCGAAGCCGCAGGCAAAACCTAGTAAAATGTCTGTGGACTGTCTTTATTAGTGTTACGCAAAGGACGAATGTATATAGGATGTCTATAATTATCTAGTTCTAGCCATTAAACGTGTAACAGTTATGAAATTAGCGCACTGGGTCAGTTAGCTTCGTAAACGCGAACTAAACACGAGACAAAGACATGTGGGTAGTATTATGTCTGTTCTGAAACACACAAATTTAATTTTCAACACATTTGCTCAAAATATGCCTGCGCAGCCTGTAGGTGTACATTGTTCGAAAGTTTAAAAATTACGCACCATACAACGGAATGTGCGGTAAAATAAGTACTCTCACCTAAGTACCTGTTTTACCGCATACTCCATTGTATACCGCCGTGCGTATCCTTTACATTTTTCTTTTTTTAATTTCCATATAAATATAGGTATAAGACTTCCACCAAGGAGTTTCACTTTACGAGAATAAGTAAGTTGAATAATCGAACCTCCTTGGAAGCGCATTTGCTCAATAGGATTGTCTCACTTTAAACTAAAGAGAAAATGAGACGAAAGATGTAGTTCTAATTTTCACCACGCGCGCGTGGCGCCATTTGTAAACGTCAAAGATTGTTGTGGCTTTCCGACTGATTTTTGTAAACAAAATAATATGAGGAGTTCAAGCGAGGAATCCGATATTAATATGGAATCTACTCCACCTGATATCTTGAATGAGGCGCAAATTGCAGAAAATGCTCTCTTGTCGCCTAAATCGCGAGAGCTATTTAGTGATTTACAATAATTTCATATCATGGAAGACTCGAAGAAATACTCAATCATTATCTGAAATTTTTTTAATGGCTAGTTTCATTACCTATTGTACTGTTTTCTCGCAAATGTGTTGAAAAACTTTGTATGACACACGTGCGGGAATGGGTGTTTACAAACTCGTGACTATGGGAAGTCTAGGGCTTACATTCGACTACTCGATTGTAGAAACCAACTTACCGCACTAGTATCATAAATAAGTATTTCAGCGCAAATTTACGCACAAATATAAGCTATCCCCCCATGTAATTTATTTCACTCTCCGGTCATCCGTTTAAAATCTTAATAAATTAGTTTTTCTGTATTTTTTTAAAAAGACAGCATGCTCATTTTTTTTATCTGGCGCAAATTTACAACAGATACGCTCTAATTATTCGTTGAACTGCTTTTTTGTAAAAAAAAATCTAGACTTTATTGCAACCACAAATTGTATGCAAACGCAAAAAGTCTTAACATCTTTTCACACGAAACAGAACAATAGGACGGTTTAATAGCGATTACTGTCGGACAATATTTGGACTGAAAGAATAACATAACATCACCTCACATTATCGTCTGTTTTCCCCAAAGGATTAAGCAAAGGTACCATAGTGGTGTGCGAAGAGAATAATTTAGACAATAGAAAAGAGGGCCTTAGCATTAAGGAGTATAATATATATGATTATCAATTATAGTGACTTTTAAATCTGTTATTACGCAAGTAAGATATGCAAAAAATGTATGTTAAACTAGAACGCATACACATCAATTCTATGTGTGAATATTTAAGTATTGTAGTAAAATACTTTTTGAAAGAAATTCAGGAAGTAATGTCTAGCCAAAGCATAAAAAACTATATTACTTTCAAATTACATAAGATATTCGCACGTTTTTTTTTTGTATGATATTTTATTATTTATCTATGTGTGATTTTTTTCAAATATTCTTATTTTCGTTACTAAAAATAAATATTCCCTATGAAAGTTAATGTATGCGCGGCGTGAGGGCGACGTGCATTTGTATGGCCAAGGTCAACGGCGATTATCTGACCCTTAAATAGTAAAATTTCTAACGAAATTGTCTAGACTTTCATGCCCTGCGTGACCCAGTTTGAATCACAATCTGAATGATTTTGAATTATATTGCTAATCCATCACGTCATATGTTCGAAAATTGGTCTGCTCAGCAAAGTAAATAACGCAATGAATGTTGTTGGATTGACCAAATGAAACCCATTGATACTGATACGCAATTACCACGCTGGTTGCTAATACCACGCACTTGACCGTTCTGAATCAAAATAATTAAGACATTAAGCTATCTATAAAACAGATTAGATATCCTGACTTAATAATTAAATTCTCAGCGATATTCGTAAATTAACGCAGTCTTCGTAATTAGGTTAGCAGAAACGTTGCTCTCTAGTCGTGAAATGAAAACTAGATCCGAGTCATAAAATTCTGAAATGCGTGCGTTAACTGAATTATTTCCACTATGAAAACGGGTCAATTAACAGACCCGTTATTTGAGTAGTTAATTTTTTTTTTTTTTTTTTTTTTCCTTCTGGCTTCGCACGGTTTGTGCATTTAGCCAATGTCAAGTTTTAGTTCTTGTTTAAAATATTGATGAAATGAATTATAAATGCATGATGATGATATCCCCGCCCACTCCCCTTGAGTTTCAGTAAAGATGTGGCACTTTACTGAGTCCTCACGCGGACTTCTTGAGAGAACTTGAAGCGAAGTTGCACTGTTTTGTTTCATTTGCCTACACTAATGCACGTTCACAAACACTTAATGGTTAATAATCCACCATTATTACACATTAATATTCGGCTAAACACTAATTTTGGAAAATTAAACAAACTGCTGAACATGACGCTTCACTTTCCCGCCAAGAAGTCCCGAGTAGTTAATTGTTTTCATAATAAACTTGCTTAATTTTTTCTGTTTAGGGTTCCGAAAGGGTGCTAACAGGACGCTATAGTATAAGTCTGTCTGTCACAGGGTACATCTTTATGATCTTAATACCTAGATGTAATTGGTACTTAAGTAACTATTCAGTTAAATGTTTCACAAAATATGTGTAACTATGGCTACTGTCATGGTAAAAACCGGCCAAGTGCGTATCGGACCATTCACAATGAAGAGTTCCGCAGTTGGGAAGAATTTATCCCAAACTTATCATTGTAGTTGAAAAACAAGTGGTACATTCCAACCGCAATAAAATAAGTTTGTACGCACAATATTGAGAGATTCACTATGTTATTTTAAGACCATAGTATTGTTATAGGTTTTCCTGTAATCTGTAAGTAGGTAAAGAACTAACTCCTGTATTTTATTTTTCAAAATTTTAGGTACCTACTGAGCCTAAAATTTTGTTTCGGAGCTATGGGGAGATGGTCAATTTTCATCTATTTTCTTAAATAACTTTAAAAGTATTTATTTTAAAATTATAAAAAAATATACCTGAAATCCTTACAATAAGAAGGTTAATTTGATAATCCACGGTACAGTTTGCAAACTATTTATTTTATTTTTTATTGGCCCCCAAAAGTGACCCCCATATTCAAAATACATTTATTTGCGTTACACGTCCGCGTTTGGGTCACAAAAAATCATGTGTGTACCAAATTTTCAGTAGATTCGGAACAAATTGGCTGTGACAGACGGACAGACAGGCACACGAGTGATCCTATAAGGGTTCCGTTTTTCCTTTTGAAGTACGGAACCCTAAAAGCCCAAATAACCAAATAAGCCTCGAAAAAAGTATTTTTACGTCTTAAGGCTCGTACAGACCGCCACGTCTTGTCGCGCAACGCGACACCGGTAGATCAATTTCCATAAAATTTCCATAGAAATTGTTACGGGTAAAGCTACGTTTTCTTAGAGCGGTGGCCGTCACATAACGGCCGCAGTGATGGCTGTCGTGAAAATGATGGCAGCGTGATTCGACTTTACAGCGTCATTCGTCGGTAAATTGCGGACGCTATGTGGATTTGCTCCGCTCTTCTAGAAAACCGCAGCTTAAGGCGACGATAACCGACTTTTCATGATTTTATAATGAAGATCACGTCTAAACGAGTAGTGTTAATGATTTGAAAAAAATATATGTTAAATAAGAGCATTTTCTCAATAATTTAATATGTGAACATTTTAGATTATGTTTATATTACATAGTGAAATTAATTTGTTAAGTTATGTCTAACGCGGATAAAAACCTGAGAATAGCGCAAAATCTACCAAGCGTATTTTTCTGAAACCTTCATCAATTTTAAGATAATTAAATTATTGATCTTTTAGTATACGCGTTTTATTAAAATACCTTTTGTTTTGTGTATAATAAATGAATAATGCGTCAAATTGGGGACAGCGCTCCTTGATGGGCGAGTCCTATTACTGGTTGAACGTAACGCGAGCTCAGTACAGAACACGCAAGCTAACCATTCAAGGTCACTGGCCTGTATCTGAGTCTTAAGCTGAAGTGTCCCTCCCGTGCTCGAATCCGCCTCGCACTTGTCCAGTTTTTCTTTCTAAGTTAGACTGGTTTCAATTTGATCTTCCTTCTCTCCTGGGTTTTATTAAAATGAAGATAGAATTTCTCCAGAGGGTTGTTCTGAACTAGGGTTTTTCTCGAAAAGTAGACTAGACTTTGCTTTGTCTTATCTAACAATGATAAACGAACCGTTCACAGCTAGGGATAGCAATTTTATTAAATCTTATTTATTTTTCCTTTTGTTATATACACTGTTTTTGTACCGTGGAAACTTTGAATTGGACTTATTTTCACATTTTCTCGTGATCTGTTATTTTTCTTGGAAAATAAATATGAACGGCTACACATCAAGCTATAAATTTCCAGTTTACGTGTTTACGCTGATCTCGCACTGCACGGAAATCCTATACAATGCAAGATCAGCTTATACTGGAAATGTATAGCTTGATATGTAGCTGTGTGTACCTGTATTTTACATTGGATAATAAAACAAGTCCACGTAACACGTGTGTATTTTGTCAATTTTTATTTTATTATTTGCGCACAATAAACCATTTTTCTTCTTTCTTTCTTTTCTTTCTTTCTTTCTTTTCTTTCTTTCTTTTCTTTCTTTCTTTCTTTTCTTTCTTTCTTTTCTTTCTTGTCTAACAAGACTTGAATGGTTGATTTTGATAAATCTTTTAAATATGTGCCAGTTCTACTTTAACACACAATATTAGACATTGGGCATTGTCCTTGGCGACGCGAGACTGACAATTTCGCCGACGACATTATTCTCTTTTCATCCTCACCCATTGAACTTAATCGGATGCTTCAAGAACTAAGTAATGCAAGCCTTGAGGTTTGACTGAAGATGAATACGTCGAAGACCAAAGTTATGTGCAACGAAAAACCTGGTAGCATAAAAGTAGACGGACAGACAATACAACATGTCCATACCTTTACTTAGGCCAAGTAGTCTCTTTCCAGGCGAGGCAAGATAAAGAAATCGCAAGACGAACGGAAAACGCCTGAAAGAGCTACGGGTCCGTGAAAGAAATATTACCAGTTACCTATGGCACTGAAACGCAGGCTCATGGACATGTGTATTCTTCCCGTCTTAACCTATGGTGCACAGATAAGGTCTTTGACTAACATCCAGAAGTCCAAACTCAAGGTCTGCCAACGAGCAATAGAGCGCAGTATAATAGGCGTTAAATTAACGGATCGTGTTCGAAGCACAATACTGCGCTCCAAAACAAAGATAGCTGACGTGGCTCAAAAGGCTGCCCAACTTAAATAGGACTGGGTAGAACATGTCTGCTGCATACCGGACCAACTATGGGCCCAAATAGCACAGAATTGGTGCCCTGATACAGTAAGGCGGGGTCGCGGTAGACCACGATGGCGGGACGAGCTGGATAGGTTCCGTCAAAACTGGAAGAAAGACACGTGAGCTCGCGAAACATAGAAAAAAGAACCGGCCAAGTGCGTGTCGGACCACGCACAATGAAGGGTTCCGTAGTTAGGATGAATTTATCCTAAAAATAAACTGAACATTGTAGTTGGAGAACATATTTTTCCATACATCACCATCACGTCACAGTCAATTCTCCAACTGCAAAGTATAAGTTTGTAATCGCAAAAAACATTTTTTTATGTGATAAAACTACAAATTTACAATTTTAGGACATTTTCCTATACTTGGTGCTGTGATACCTTGCTTCTTGTCAAATTTCATGATTCTAGGTCAACGGAAAGTACCCTGTAGCTTTTGATTTGTTTGCGAGTATCAAAATATGTCACAATAATGTCGCTTAAATCACCGTATTTTTTAATTGTGTTGACTTAGAAGCTTGATTTTTTTAGAGCTCCAAGGGACCATAGACTTACGTATTTGATATTAATTTCAACTTGATACCTACTCGCGTTCCTGAGAAAAAGGGTCTTGACAGACTGACAGACAGACGGACAACGAAGTGATCCTATAAGGGTTCCGTTTTTTTCTCTTGAGGTACGGAACCCTAAAAAACAAAGCAAAGACAGCGTAGGATATAAAAAATAATAATAATATAGACAAAACCATAACATTTATTTACTTATCTCATGGTGCCAAACCCAATGAAAGTTTCTCATCCACTATCAAAAGGAAAGCGGATATCTATGCATTGTTTTGCAACCATTGATAAAATAATAAAATGTATATGTCAAGGGTCATTGCTCGTAATACGAGCAAACACAATCACATAGTGCTTACATTTGCTTATCAAGCACATAACTTAGTCGTCCAGGTGCTCTCGGCGTACCTACATAACGTAGTCAAATTACAACAGTGAGCATTCATAAATTGTAACTTGAAACAGTATTAAGGCTTCTACATACCGGGGCGACTTGTCGCGCGACGCGACGTGACACAAAGGCACCGCTCGTCCCGCGACACGCGGGGCCTTTGTGCCGTGTCGAGTCCTATAGAAGCCTTTAACTGTAATAAGAGATAATTGAAAGTTAAATTATAATCAGTGGGATTTTGTTGTGTCAGTCATAAAGATTATAATTTTGTTGTGTCAGTCATAAAGCTTATAATTTTGTTGTGTCAGTCATAAAGATTATAATTTTGTTGTGTCAGTCATAAAGATTATAATTTGGTTGTGTCAGTCATAAAGATTATAATTTGAGCTTCCACTTTAGGCGCAGATATATGATTTTAGTGACTTTTAAATTTGTTAATACGCCTTCATATAATGCAAGTAAATAACGTCGAAGTAATGTCTACCCAAAGCATAAAAAACGATAATATTACTTTCAAACTACATTATTTTTTTTGTATGAACAGAATATTATATTATTATCTGTAATTGAGTTAGTGATTTTTTCAAATATTCATATTTTCTTTACTAAAAATAAATATTCCCTATGAAACAGCGGCAATGCGTGAGCGCAACGCGCATTTGTATGGCCAAGGTCAACAGCGATTACCCGACCCTTAAGAGGAAACGTGGTCACGCTTGGTCGTTGGCGTTCATTCCTATTTTTATTTCTAAAATTCATATAATTACCAAAAAAAAAACAAAACAGGAACGTGGAAGTGGATGATATAGGTACTTACATTATATCGTAATAAAATATTTGGACTAGTATAATCAACCAGGGAGAAAACAGAGGAATACGCTAGTATGGAATGAACGCCAACGACCACGTGAAACCGTTTTCTTTTAAGGTAGCGCTAATTAGGTACTTAAGGTACATTCCAGTATTATCAGCTAAAGAGGGTGGTATATAAACCGATACTAGGGAAGCAATCTACCGATGAAATGTGTTGTGTTATTATCCTTGTTTTACCAATTATTTATATTAACAGCATTATATATCCGAAGCATCAGCCGAATGTTCGGCCGTTTCTTGACTACTGCTATCTATGGCTGACTAAGGGCGAATTTCACCAATGAAACTGAACGTGATCAGCACAACTAAACCGAGTTCAAAAGCTGTCAGTGTCAATATTCCAAGAAAATATTCCTTAGAAAATAATGACACTTACAGCTCTTAAACGTGGTTTAAGTACTGATTGCGTTCAGTTTCATTGGTGAAATTGGCACTAAGGCGAAAGTAACATAAAACGACAGTCAAAGAGTCCAAAGTCAAAAATGTGACTTGAAGTCTGGTATGGACTCAAAGTAAAAAAAAGGAAACTTTGGAAGTTATAAAACGGCCGAACATTCGGCCGATACTTCTGATTGTGGGCAGGAAGATAATGATGACGAATTATGTATATCCATAAGCGGCAAATTAATAGTTTTAGTGCATTTTAAATAACATTATCAATGAATGCATAATTCACACTCATATTTCATCAACTCATATTGTTATGCGGAATGATAAATCAATAATTTCAGATAACCTACCTCTGAATACAGAGATAAAAAGATTACGTGATAGGTACACATTTTTATTCAATTCAATACAGAATTTGTATAAAACAACACACGAATATTGTTCACGAATGTTAATGTACTCTTGGTTGACTGGTAGAGAATGCATAAGGCATTAAGTCCGCCTTTGTACCTTATGGTGTGCGAGAAGTTTAACTAAATAAATGTATTTTTCTTTTGTTTCAGGTGACATTTTCTACGTTCAAATCGAAATCAAATCCCGAGTGTTTCATTCCGAAATGTCATAAGGCTTAACCGTCAAATATAGTTTTTTTTTGTGATTTGTTTGAATATGGATTCGTGCAGAACTATCCAGTGAAGAGTGTTGTTTGTGTGTGTTTGTGAACTAGAGTGACGTTGATACAAAATGGAAGCCATGGAACGGAGAGGAAAGTTAGCGGCGATCGGTGCGCTCTTCTTCATCGTGTTTTGGTCGCAATGTGAGTATTACCATCTGTTGTATTTATCATACCTTCATCTTTTCATCATCAGAATCATCAGTACCTACTTTATTTGCTATGAATGTAGGTACAGGTATAAGTAAGGGGGGTTTTTAGAGTTATGTCCTTGTTAGGTTATCTGATTTCCATTTAGCCCCTTCCTAAAAATCCAGTTCATCTTGTATTTTCAATATGAACACAGTTAGCTACCCTAAATTAATTCGGGTTGTTTAGAATCGCGCACTGAATTGTAACTGGAAAAAGTAGTTTATCATAATGGACTAAAATACTTTGGCCTTTTGTTTAGGCTAAGGCAGAATAAGCAGGGCAACAAACTACTTCTTCTTCTTCGTTATTTCGCTGGACCGACAGTTATTCTTATTTGCTTGGCCCAAAACTTCACCACTTCAATAGCGTTTAAATACTAAACGTCAGGTACTATGCGTCAGGTACTAAAAGGGTGTTTCTAGGGTATAATTTCTATAATATATATATCGCCTGACAGGTCGGTACATAATCCCATGAAAGAAGTACGCCATGAAACTGAAGTATTTATACTTCAATCCTATACTTATTATTTTCATGGAAGTGTGTACTAAAATCAGGGACCGTACAACCCTGGTTAAGAGTTAAGCCTTTCGAAGGGGTAACCCATTCAATGGGTTACCTTTATCATGATGTAACCCATTGAAAGGGATTTATGCTAGAAACCCATTGAAAAAATTACATGATAACCCATTGAATGGGTTTTATACTTGAAACCCAGTGAAAGGGTTACACGATAACCCATTCAATGGGTTCTATACCTACTTGAACCAGTTACATGAAAAAATCATAATATTATGTTATTTCGATATCCGCCCAGCCGCGTAGCATGACCAATTCTATCTCTATTCTACCCAGGGACCATTTTGGTTACCATTTTAGAAAAACCCTATCGAAAACCCTTTCAATAGAAAGGGTTTTCGATAGGGTTTTTCTAAGCAGTTAATCAAAAACCTATACGGTGTGGGTAATTTAAAATGGTTTAAATTAAGCCGTTCAAAAGGGTTACCCACACCGTATGGGTTTTTATCGAAAACCCTTTCAATGGGTTACCAAAATTTAATTTAAGCCGTGTATAAGGTTTACCCATATCGTATGGGTTTTTGTTTAACCGCTTAGAAAAACCCTATGGAAAACCCTGTCAATGGGTTACCAAAATTTAATTTAAGCCGTGTATAAGGTTTACCCATATCGTATGGGTTTTTGTTTAACTGCTTAGAAAAACCCTATGGAAAACCCTTTCAATGGGTAACCAAAATGGTCCCTGACTAAAATACAGGCTCGCCCCCTATTACACTGCCGAAATGTGGGTGTACTATAGGTACACTTCTGTCTAACCCTTCGGGGATTACAGGCGTGATGTTATGTTATGTGTACTAAAATGACAAAAAACCAAAAACTTCGCGCCAAAAAAAAATATATCACTGAGAAATACCCTAAAACATAATTAAATAATTTGGCCATGCATCCAAGCAATATAATGCCCGCTTCCGTTGTGCATATTAAAATGAGAATAATTCTAATCTAGATAACGGTAGAATCTGCGCTAGGTCACATGCTTCCGCAATAACTCACGGCTTCCGTGCTAACCAACGTTTGACCGGCTTTACGACAGTTAAGCTTAACGAGACATCTATTTTAGCAAAACGTTAGAGTTTTAGCGCCGTTCCAGTTTTAGCTGGGGTTAAAACTTGTTCTACTATTGTGACCCGTTTATCTCACACGGTTTTAGGTACTCCTGCACACTGAAAAAAAAGTGTTTCCTTTAACAAAAATCTTGTTTTAATGTGATCACGCATCTTGACTCCATACTAGCCTAACAAGATCTTGAGTTCTGAAGCTAGGAGAACTTTGTTAAATTATCATAGATCCTAATAAGTAAATAATTAGTTTGATTAAGTGTAGTAGTGAATTTAGCTCAAATGTTGGCCAGCTTAAGAATGATATAATGCTAACAAGTTGCTTGTTACCATGAACTTAAATTTTTGATATACAAAAGTAAAGAAGTAAAATCAAACAAAGCATGTATGATGTAACAAAGACCGGTGATTATTCTGTACATGTCACATTGTCGATATAAATAAAATAAATTTGTTCTGGCAAATATGCTATCTTATTTATAGTAAATAGATAAAAAAATATTCTAAACATTTTAATGCCAACTAAGAGAAAATTTATCAAGTTAGGCTGCATTTTTTTCAAAGTGTATTGTTGTTATCATTTTCGTTTTGGATAGTGGATCGGTCTGCACTCTTTTGAGCATAGAAATGATAGAAACTATATATTGCTCGTTCTTCTCAATATGTACCTTCGCTTTGAAATAACAACACAACTAGCTTCATATTTGTAAATGACCGACTCCTTGACAATTCAAAAGTGCCTGTAAATGGTTTAATTGAAATAAATACAAACCGCCTTATTACAAAACAAGATTTAAATTTTGACATGTCATAAACCATGGAGCCAGTTTTTGTATTAAGAACGTAACTGTGATTGAAATACCGTTCTTTATACAAAACTGAAAACTTAGTTCGGTACTAAGTTGTCAATTTTGTGTTTAGGAACTTTACCATAGTCGGAATAAAGTTCGAAATTCAATAATGGCTCCATGTTTTAAACCTGGGTCTGAAGATGAACCTTGTTTTGTAATAAGGGGGTTTGAGTTTGAGATATAAATTATCAATATTCTACTAAATTGTTCCGTGCAGTCGGACTGATATATTCTATGTGTCTTGAAGCTGGCCAATTACGTAAACGTTGTATTAAGCTGATAGAAGTCTGTGTAATGTACATAAGTATTGAGCTTTACTTAACCTAATCCAGTTTAAAAGTTTAGTTAGTTTAAAGTATCCTATGTCTGTAGGTCGTAAAGAGTAGCACCATCCTATTCCTTCCCGTGGGTGTCGTAAAAGGTGACTAAGGCACTTACTAGAGAATGGGCAGCAGCGTTGTCTTTGCCTTTTAACACCAAACTGCGATCGCCAACCTGCCTGCCATGGCGATTATGGCCATTCCTCCCTTTGGGGGAGGCCTATGTCCAGCAGTGGACGTCTTTCGGCTGAAATGAGGATGATGATTCCACCAAAAGCCGCTCCTTAACTATAGCCCGGCAGATATTATCAGAGCTTAAGAATAAGTAGCGCTGTTCAGCGTCATTCATAAATTCCGCGAAAAACTGGATGTGGTGATAGTCACTTTGCGTAAAACTCATTGCCACTTCAAGAACTCATGAATAAAAGCCCCGGTGCTGACCGAAATTACTCGGGAAAACCCGAAATATAGACACTAGTACCTAAAGCCATCCATAAAGATGAAACTCTTTGCAGGTTTAAAGTATGATTAAACGAGAACTTTTAAAGCGCACATAACAAAAACGGAGATAAAGCTCAAAGAAAATTCAAAGATAAAGATTCATATAATACTAGCTGACCCATGCCCACTCCGTTGGACGGTAAACATTTTTACTCTATGACACTCACAAATAACGTGGCTTTCTATGGGCAAAAGAATACCTACCCTACCTACCTACCCTACCTACCTACCCTACCTACCTACCCTACCTACCTACCCTACCTACCTACCCTACCTACCTACCCTACCTACCTACCCTACCTACCTACCCTACCTACCTACCCTACCTACCTACCCTACCTACCTACCCTACCTACCTACCCTACCTACCTACCCTACCTACCTACCCTACCTACCTACCCTACCTACCTACCCTACCTACCTACCCTACCTACCTACCCTACCTACCTACCCTACCTACCTACCCTACCTACCTACCCTACCTACCTACCCTACCTACCTACCCTACCTACCTACCCTACCTACCTACCCTACCTACCTACCCTACCTACCTACCCTACCTACCTACCCTACCTACCTACCCTACCTACCTACCCTACCTACCTACCCTACCTACCTACCCTACCTACCTACCCTACCTACCTACCCTACCTACCTACCCTACCTACCTACCCTACCTACCTACCCTACCTACCTACCCTACCTACCTACCCTACCTACCTACCCTACCTACCTACCCTACCTACCTACCCTACCTACCTACCCTACCTACCTACCCTACCTACCTACCCTACCTACCTACCCTACCTACCTACCCTACCTACCTACCCTACCTACCTACCCTACCTACCTACCCTACCTACCTACCCTACCTACCTACCCTACCTACCTACCCTACCTACCTACCCTACCTACCTACCCTACCTACCTACCCTACCTACCTACCCTACCTACCTACCCTACCTACCTACCCTACCTACCTACCCTACCTACCTACCCTACCTACCTACCCTACCTACCTACCCTACCTACCTACCCTACCTACCTACCCTACCTACCTACCCTACCTACCTACCCTACCTACCTACCCTACCTACCTACCCTACCTACCTACCCTACCTACCTACCCTACCTACCTACCCTACCTACCTACCCTACCTACCTACCCTACCTACCTACCCTACCTACCTACCCTACCTACCTACCCTACCTACCTACCCTACCTACCTACCCTACCTACCTACCCTACCTACCTACCCTACCTACCTACCCTACCTACCTACCCTACCTACCTACCCTACCTACCTACCCTACCTACCTACCCTACCTACCTACCCTACCTACCTACCCTACCTACCTACCCTACCTACCTACCCTACCTACCTACCCTACCTACCTACCCTACCTACCTACCCTACCTACCTACCCTACCTACCTACACACACCACAACCTCTTAAGGCGACGATAACCGACTTTTAATGATATTATACTGAAGATCATGTCTAAACGAGTAGTGTTAATGATTTGAAAAAACTATATGTTAAATTAGAGCATTTTCTCAATAACTAAATATGTGAATATTTAAGATTATGTTTATATTACATAGTGAAATTAATTTGTAAAGTTATGCCTAACGCGGATAAAAAACTGAGAATGGCGCAAAATCTACCAAGCGTATTTTTCTGAAACCTTCACCAATTTAAAGGTTATTTAATTATTGATCTTTTAGTATACGCGTTTTAATAAAATACCTTTTGTTTTGTGAATAATAAATTAATAATGCGTCAAATTGGGGACAGCGCTCCTTGATGGACGAGTCCTATTACTGGCTGAACGTACGACGCGTTGCGTGAGCTCAGTACTGAACACGCAAGCTAACCACTCAAGGTCACTGGCATATATCTGCGTCTTAGGGGGTCATTGTGCGGGGGGGTTGGGCGGGGGAGGTTGTGCGTTAATTCCGGGACATGTTGTTTATCAATAATTATAAATACTGATTTCCAACTACTGTATTTGCTACTACAGTTAATGAAGATGAAACGTACCGTTTCACCCATTTGACGATGGTAATAGAGCTGTAATAAATACAAGTATACACATTAAGATTGATACGACGTTCATGAACGTTTCCTTTCTCTTCGAGGTCAAAATGATTAATGGTGAACATAAAGATTTATTTCCTCCCAATACGAGTACTTGGCTAATTTTCTGGCTCTCCATGATATGTTTGCGTTATTATGGAAACTTGTTCGATATTATTATTACGGTTTTTTTTCTCGATTAAAACCGTGTATTTTTCAAGGTAAAGAATAGCACCATCCCATTTCTTCCCGTGGGTGTCGTAAAAGGCGACTAATGGACTTACTAGAGAATGGGCAGCAGCGTTCTCTCTGCATTTTAACACCACACTGCGGTCGTCAACCCCTGCCAAGCGTGGCGATTATGGCAAATCCCCCCTTTAGGGGAGGCCTATGTCCAGCAGTGACGTCTTTTGGCTGAAATGATGATGATGATGATTTTTCAAGGTGAAGCTGCTTTGTTTATCACATTTTTAGGGTTCCGTAGTCGACAAGAACCCTTACCCCCTTATTACAAAACAAGGTTTATCATCAGACCCAGGTTCAAAACATGGAACCATTATTGAATTTAGAATTTATTCCGATTATGGTAAAGTTCCTAAACACAAAACTGACAACTTAGTACCGAACTAAGTTTTCAGTTTTGTAAAAAAAACGGTATTTCAATCACTGTTACGTTCTTATTACAAAATCTGGCTCCATGGTTTAAGCCATGTCAAATATAAATCTTGTTTTGTAATAAGGCGGTTATAGTTTCGCCATGTCCGTCTGTCTGTCCGCGGCATAGCCCAATGACTATTAGTACTAGAAAGCTGTAACTTGGCATGGGAATACATAATTATTAATAACGCCGACAAAGTAGGAAACTAAAAAAAATTTTAACGTACCTCTCCTACACGTAAAGTGGGGATGATCTTTTTCATTTCTCAAACTCGGAAAGTAGTTTTTGTTTGATCCGAGTAGCGGGTGGAAGGCCATTGGGCGGGTTAATTGCTTCCCTCTCTAAGGCGGGAATGAATTTTATTCTGTTTATTCGTAATACGTATCACGGACCGGTCTCAGAGTCTTCGCCATATTCAAATATGTTGTTGACATTTATACGCTACATTCGTCATCGATTGGCGTTGCACTATCTAAGAGCAACTTAGCAACATCTTCACAACTAGAAGTAAAGACATATTTTTTCAATAACTCAGTAATAAAATATTTACATCATATAAAAACTAACCGACTTAAAATAATAATATATAAGATATACGCTAACAGACTTAACATAATAGTATATGTACATGTATAAAAAAAAAAAAAGGTGGGGGACAGAATCATAGCGCATCAAAAAATTCGTCCGCATCGCTGTCAACAGGAAAGGTGCCCAGAAGGCTGGCAGCATTGCCACGTTGCTGATTCTTTGTCCGAAAAATAGACCAGCCCTCTGGTCACGTGAAGAGTCGACCAACCGCTTGGCGATATCTTGAAAAACCAAGCGGGCACTCGGACCCCATGGCCCTAGTGTTTCAACCCCAAACGGCTCGAACATATAGCTCCCAATAAGATTGTTATTTATATCTCACAACTTGTTATTTTGGAACCTTTGAACACGATGAAGTTTCTTGCCTGTGGCATACAATAAAATTGAAGCAACAAACGACTTGGATCGTCTTAACACTGTTTAAACGGTGCAACGTTTCTTGTTGCTACAACTTATGGTATGTATGCCACAGGCAATAGAGTATTTGACTGTTTTCTTTAAATTAGATTTAACGAAACCAACACAAAAAATAAGCTACAGTAAAAAAAAATTGTTCTAATATCTCAAAAAATGCCGAAGTTGTATGCGTTTTAAAGTCTATTGTAGACAGAGACAGCACTGCTGTAATCTAACGTCACAACAAGGAACGCCAAAGTAACTTCGCGCCATTCAGTACAATGATCGTTTTGCGTGACAAGGATAGTAAGTAGAATAATTTCAAAAGCGTGTAACTTCTCCATTTTTCCACCGATTTTCATTTTTTTTTCACAAATCGTCTTTTTTAGTAACATCTATATAAATCAGGGACCATTTTGGTTACCCATTGAAAGGGTTTTCGATAGGGTTTTTCTAAAATGGTAAGCAAAATGGTCCCTGGTTAGAATAGAGATAGAATTGGTCATGCTACGTGTGCTGGGCGGATATCGAAATAACATAATATTATGATTTTTTCATGTTACTGGGTTTCAAGTAGGTATAGAACCCATTGAAATGGGTTATCATGTAACCCTTTCACTGGGTTTTAAGTATAAAACCCATTCAATGGGTTATCATGTAACCCTTTCAATGGGTTTCTAGTATAAAACCCTTTCAATGGGTTACACCATGATAAAGGTAACCCATTGAATGGGTTACCCCTTCGAAAGGCTTAACCCTTAACCGGGGTTGTACGGTCCCTGGTATAAATAAGCATTAATTCATATTTTTGATAGCAGTAAAATAACCTTTAAAATCGAACCGTGTATATCAAGCTTTATTTCCATTCCAAATTCCTTACGCCAAAACAAAAGCACATCGTCCAATGATGCTCCTAAAAAAACTCGGTCCGTCTGGTTTTCGACTTTGGTCGAGAACTTGATCGCGAATATAATCCGCCCACTATCTTTAGACTAATGGAAGGTACCAGCTACCGTTCTGATGGTAGATAAGAGTAACAATGCGATACCTTTCAAGAGTTGTCGTAATATTGTCAGAGGTATGTGGGCCGAAAATGGTCAAACCACTTTGAATTTTGTAGGTTACGTAATAATTGACGAGAGTAATGTTTTGAGTGTTGTTGTATTTTCTTGTGTTTATACAGATAACTCGGGACGGGATTATTTAGTGCCAACAGGTGAATACTTCACTAAGGGCTAGTTGCCAATGGCTGATGATAAATCATTCCAACCAATCACAGCAGTTTGAGAACTGGCTCTAAATATCGCAAACATGTTTTTTTTAAACTTCATTTACACTATGATGAAAAAACTATCACGCTATCTGTAGGAAGTAGGATTATGTATGAATTCCTTACCCTACACCTACATCATAGGAATTTATTAATAATTTTCTTATCAGTATCCTACTTCGACTTTCTAATAGTAATAATACTGCAGACGATAAGGCAAACCTGCTCAACATTAATTATTTAGAGACGTAGCAAGGAATTCCCAACGTTCAGTCAGTTCGTTCTTTCATTCAGGGAGCCACGAATTAAAAAAAAACCGGCCAAGTGCGTGTCGGACCCCGCACAATGAAGGGTTCCGTAGTTAGGATGCATTTATCCTAGAAACAAACTTAACATTGTAGTTGAAAAACATGTTCTCCCATACATCGATATAAGTCACAGTCAATTCTCCAACTGCAAATATAAGTTTGTAATCGCAAAAAACAATTTTTTTATGTGATAAAACTACAAATTTACAATTTTAGGACTTTTTCCTATACTTGTGCTGTGAGACCTTGCTTCTTGCCAAATTTCATGATTGTAGGTCAACGGAAACCCCAACCCCCTTATTACAAAACAAGGTTTATCTTCAGACCCAGGCTTAAAACATGGAGCCATTATTGAATTTCGAACTTAATTCCGACTATGGTAAAGTTCCTAAACATAAAACTGACAACTTAGTATCGAACTAAGTTTTCAGTTTTATATAAAGAACGGTATTTCAATCACTGTTACGTTCTTATTACAAAAACTGGCTCCATGGTTTAAGACATGTCAAAATATAAATCTTGTTTTGTAATAAGACGGTATAGGTTTTGATTTATTGGCGAGTATCGAAATACGGCGATTTACGGTCCCTTGGAGCTCTAAAAAAATCAATTTTTTTAGAGCTCCAAGGGACCGTGGACCTAAGTATTTGATATTAATTTCAACTTGATACCTCCACGCGTTCCTGAGAAAAAGGGTTGACCTTGACAGACTGACAGACAGACAGACGGACAACGAAGTGATTCTATAAGGGTTCCGTTTTTTCTTCTTGAGGTACGGAACCCTAAAAATATCGACCTGTCGAAAAATTGGTCTTGTTATTCAATATTTCTGCCGCCGCGCCGGGGACGTTAGAAATATAAATACTAACTCGATGAAGTTCTAGCTGTAAACGACTGCAAAATTAACCTTGTTTAAACAGAAGTCATCTCGGTAGTGGAAATAATCCATGCATGAAATAGTCTCTCGTTTATATACCTAGTTCTAAAGTTGATGGAACTGTTAATTTTATAGTACCTACTGTGAAAGTTGCAGTGGCTGCAGCAAGAGCTTATTTCAAGCTCGTATAACTTCAGAAGCGGTTGTGTTTAAAACTAGACTTTAGAGCATAAATAAAGATGGTTTCTGTTTAGATAGAACATTTTAAGTTGGAAGAGAAAATAGTTAGCCATATAGGGCAAACTTGAACTGCAAGCTTTCTTTGAAGACGAACGTACAATTAATTATTATTTATGGAAACTAATGGCGATAAAACGATAGTGCTAAGCGCGAACTGATTTCAAAATTATCTTGTTTGTTATCGGTACCCCAAGTGTAAGTTTGCAAGAGAGTAAACGTAAGTATTTCGTTTGCGTTAAAATTTGACCGATAGATCATAATGCTAAGAGTATAAGAGTGAGAATAAAAATCTTAACGCAAACGCGCTAGTTACGTTTACTCACTTACAAAATTACACTCGGGGTACTGATTGGAAAAACTTTAAAACTGCGTTTTTATCAATTTCCGCTCCACATAAGCAAGATACACGGGAATCATAGACATCTCTTATACAACTTACCTTAGGAAGCTACGCATGGGTAAACCCCTTTTCAAGTCAGCGGTTAGCACTTTCCAATCGGCTGGCTTATGCCAAATTTTTATCTCAACCTCCTCTTTCCCACTTTTTACTTACTTACTCCTGTACCGATTACTTTTAACGAACGTCCTTACTAAAGGAACTCAAATTCCCTTTATCAACTTCCAGGCAGTAGTGTCGAGGGTCAGAGGAACAACACGAAGATGTCCTACGTGTGTCCGCCGAAGTTCATCAGGCTGGGTCACAGCTGCTACTTCATCAGCGAGAACAAGGCTACGTGGCAGAATGCACTCTTTGCATGCACGGTAAGTTTTAATAATAAGCTCACTGTTGAACTTATCATGTAGGGAACTAAGAATATTATAAATTCTGATGGATATACATTCAAAATATTTCGGCTATAGGGAAGATTCAGACTTGGCTTGTGGCTAAATAATAACAGTTGCGAGGGTTTATCCGAAGCGGCCGGTGGAAGTCCCTGAGTCCGCCGTCCCTGGACCCATTTAGGGGGGCTGGAAGAGGGCATTGTCTGGCCACTGCCGACGCCCGGCGCGCCTGCTGCGGGCCGGGTGAGCGGAAGAGATCTCTCGCTCCCTTTCCACAGCCTCCTTCTGTGCCATGACTGTTTTGCAGAAGGATACCACCGCTTCCCAGGACTCCTCACTGCCAACCATCGCCTCGACCACGGCCAGCAGCGACAGGTCTCTACCTACTCCCAAGCGGCACACTCTGCCAGCGTATGCCGTGCGCCTTGACCTCCCTGCAGATAGGTTCGCATCTGCCTTTACCCTTCGGGGAATACAGGGGTGATCCGAATCCGCCTATCGCGGTTGGTTCGAAGATGGGTGACCACCCATTACATCAAGACCCGTCCGTGCCTCAGATAGCACGTTAAGCCGTTAGTCGCGGTGGTCATTCGTAGATCTTTGGCAGTCGTTAAGGGTCAGGAGCCCAAAAAAATGTAACGAGTCCTACCAAGTGGTATCGTGTTACCCAGTAACTGGGATGTGGAGGTCTGATAGGCAGTCGCTCCATGTAAAATACTGGCTGCTTTCGTTTAGACTGGAAGCCGACCCTAACTTAGTTGGGAAAAGGCGGGCAGATAGACTCTTTATTATGTACACCATAAAAATTACAGATATAAATGTAGAAATTTTACAAGGGGTGACACAATGCGGTCTTATCGCTAAGTGATCTTTTGTAGACAACCAGCAGATTGATAGAGAAGATTTAGACTTGCTATAATAGTGAACGGCATGGGGTCAGGCACGCATGAGTAAAGTTGCAAAAGAAATACTCTAAACGCGATCAAATAAAAATAGTTTACATCTTAATCCATGTAAAAAATGCCACTAAATATTTTATCTATTTAACCACAAGACCTCATTAAAATCTCAACGTAGTTATGCTAAAAATGCTACAACTTGGTATTCCACATACGGAATGTGAACCCTTCAGTCATAACTAATATCAAGACCCATTACCGTTTATGCGTACAAAGTTAAGTAGATCACATAATAATTTTATTACAGCCATCAAAACTTTATAATGTGCCTGAATTTAACTTGATAAATATGTTAATTACTTTACAAATGAGACTGCTTTACATTCAAGGGACCCGGCTTATATAGTTCATTCAAACATCATTGACATACATTGTGTTTGTAAAATGTCTTCAGCTTTTTGGTAGTTCGTGAAGAAATGGGGCCTTTTTGAGTATAATTTAATAACTTACGAAAATCCTACAGAAAAACTCCAGTTTAATTCTAAGAAAAGGTTAGTCGAAGTCTAGATTGAGAATATATGAATCAGAAAAAAACCCAGTGAAACATGTCTGGTTGCGATAAAATATGATCGTGTTGATTAAGATATTAGTTAGTTATAGCTTATCTATAGAATATCTTAATCAACACGATCATATTTTATCGCAACCAGACATGTTTCACTGGGTTTTTTCAAGAGTCAAATCCAAATTCGATGTCGCGACTCTAAAGTCGCCACATCGAATTTGGATCTGACTCCTGACCACAATTTATTTCTATTTACCTAACTTAATCATTAAGGATATGAAAACTGGTCAAAGAGTTTGCTAGTGTAGAAATCACAAAATAGTTATAACCAGTCAGATTTGGTGATCCTTTCTTAGCAAAAGAAACAGTATTACGTAAATTCTTCAGAAAATAAAGATATAAAATTAAGCTTGCTTCAAAGTAAAGCTAAATTTATAGTTTCAGGTTCACTAGTGCAAGACAGCTGATTATTTTATCAAGCTTATATTTAATAACTAGTATATGAAACAGTTACTATGCATTTCAAATAATGATACTCAGGTTTCATTTCAAACTAGTGCCAATGTCCTCTCAAAAATACAGCCAGACGAGTTTTACAATCAATCATAATAGCTAACGTTGACTAAATCACCATAACATTCATTGTATCACCAATTAAAGACACATTTGATCAACATTAAATAGTTTCAGAATAGGTACGGCCGTTATAAACCAGATGAAAGCGATATCAATTAAGTTTTTTACATTCCTGTGGCTATTCTTGAATTATGATCTAATAGCTTTGATGGGCTATATCTGTAGCAGTATTGGTATGCGTATGGATGTTGGTATGGATTCAATAGCGACGTAGGTATTAGTTTTAAATACAATATGAAAATTTGTTTTCTTGAGTAGCTCTTAGACAGGAGTGAAAGTATATAGCAGATTGACGATTATCTATGTGCATACATAACCAAAGCTTGGCTTCTTAATATAAAGCTTATGAAAGTGCAAGAGGCGGTGTTCCAACCATTGGGTTATTACCTATTTAAAAGCTGTACTACCCATAGGCCCACGCTACCATTATCCTAAGGTGCTTTGACAAACATATGCCACATAAGAAACTAGTACAACTGTACTAACATGAATATTCCCATGGCCAGACAACCATATAGCGGCAATAATATTAAGCTGCGCTAATAATAGTGGGACAGTAAAGACAACTGCTAGTCCATTGTCTGGGATAATATTATCTAAGCCGTTTTCCTTGATCGGTTCATTCATTCCATCACCTACATGTTTGAGAATATAACCATTCGATTGGCATGTAGAAATCTATAATCGTTTTGTTTATGTTTTTTTTATCCACGTGTATTAGGCTATTGATCTAACGACCTTAAGCCTCATTTACACCATGTTGGTTTTTTTATGGTGGAAACAAAAAAAATCAGCATCAAATGACGTGCATCGTAGAGACGATGCAAGTCATTTGATGCTTATTTTGCTTAGACTGGTGCAAATTTTATTTTTGCTTCAACTTATGGTATGCCACAGGAAAAATTTAATCGCACCGTGTAAATCAGGTTTGAAACGTAACTGAACAATCTCAACTCTGATATGTAATGTTATTTAAACATTCCCAGTTTTAATTTCTTTTCTTCATCTATATGGCGCTACGTTATATCTGCTCCATGATAGCCATAAGCCATAATATCTAGTTTAATAATCTCATACATTACTTCGTAAAAAAAAATTCCATCATTATGTAAATGTCCTCAACGACTCGTGTAACCAAATATTATCTCATCATCATTATTGACGTCTCTATGAGCGACAAACTGAACTAGTACTCGTAAAGCTATCAATTTGGAATGACAATTATACTAATGCTGTAGCTAGTGGCTAGTTATAAAACCAAGTGGAGTGTTATTAGCACTTCTTTAGCATTTGGATGGCGCTAGCTCGCGTAGATGTGACCGAGGCCTTGACATTACATTTTATCGGTCAATATTATTTCCTTAGCCGAATTAAAGCTACACAGCTTTAATTCGGCTCGAGGTCAGTTAATTAAAATATTTTTTGCTCGTTATTGTCGCGTCCTTTTCTTTTGAGTTGAATGTTTTGGTCAATTGCGACTCTAGTGGAATAACCTGTTTCTTAAAATCAGTTACGACGATGAATTTGGTTAACAAAATATACAGGCTAAGCAAAATGATCAAACATTTTGTAATGAGTGTTTTTTTTTTCGTTGTACTCCTTGATTTTTACCTGTCCGGCTAGTTCTCGAAATAAAACTGCCCCTATAATTCTGGCCTCTTCGATTTAGCTACTCGTAAATAGGTACCTACATATAGATCTTCCTTTACCTCTCCGAACAAACAAAATGAAGATTCTGCATAAATCCCGAGTCAATCGAGTTGTGTCCCTGATGCGCCGCATACGAGTCAGTTCCAACAGCTACCTTCAGCTGTTCTCATGGAGGATAGATCTGGATTGCCCAACAATGCGGTACTGGACCAGGCTGCATATTGAGCATTCAGGATCCAAACCTAAATTTAGACTAAGATGAACTTTAGTGTATTTAATCTTGTTATTGTATAATTAGGTATGTAAAGTATTTTTCATGTATGTTTTTTTTTATTTTTATTTTAATGATAAGAGTATTTGAAACACATAATTTCATCTTTTTGTTTTTACAAGCTCTAGTTATTTTTATATATTTTTTTAAAGTATTTTTCGTACTGACGTCACTAGTAGCTGAATAGCTTAGGATCTTTGCCACGTTTAACACTTATTTAAAACCAAAATTCAGTAAAGTCAAACTGTCAAATTTGACAATTAATTTGTTTACATTTCATACTTTAGCGATTTCCGTACTTTAGTTTAAAGTTATGGCATATTAATAAAATGAATGGATTCAAAGACTACTTCTGCTAAGTTCTTCATACCGTCAAGTATAAACACCACAACAAATAGCCGACACAAATTGATTGTTAGTAAAAGAAACCATAAAAAGGAAATGGTGCGAGGAAGTAAATGTTTTGTACAAGTCTGGGCGGCGACTGTTTTATTGTGAAGATCATTTTAACGTAAATTAAGTTTTCCTGAGGCGATACATCGATGTGATTTGACTTGTACTGTCCACAGCTGGTGAAAAACGACACTATTTACATATTTACCTATCTGAATAGAATAATAATAAGTGCTGCATGTAAATTTGACGTTGGCATGACACTTGACACCTAAAGAACAATTTAATTACAAGAGGCACTGAAATTTCCAATTCAGGCTGCTTTGTGACGTCAGTTAGAGGTCAAATAAAAGTCAAGTGATTTTAAGTATTTTTGTGAAAATAAATACGATCTTATAATTTTAAGACCTATAAATAGAAAAATAAGTCTTAGAAGCTTAAAATCTCGAAATGGTTTTGGAATATAGGTTAATTTTTACTTTACATACCGAATTGTAATTTAATTATATTGTTTTTTATTGATGACTTTTTATATATATGTTTATTTCTCTCACAGATATTGACAAAAATGTTGTGACATTTGTGTGTATTTTAAATTTGATTTGAATGATAAGTGTAGATAATGTATTTTTATTTTATTTTATTTGAATGTTTAAGTATAATATTATTGTGTATGTGTGATTTTTATATAAATTTTGTGATTTTATTTAATGTAATGTAATTTAATGAACTATGTCTGAAAAATAAATTAAATTGATTAATTAATCAATAACTCCTCGCATACATTTTCAAGTTAACTCTCCTACAAACTATAATGCACTTTAGTTAGATCTGGGTTAACCGCATTGGTCTTACGGGGTCGATGATTTTGAACCCGTTTGTGTTCATGCGGGTGTCTACACACACTGGTTTATCATGGGAATTAGTTAAATACATTGTTGTTATTGTTTGTGTTTATTCACTAACCGTTATTCTCTGTGGGGACTTAACTACCTCTTGTTGATAAATGACCAAAACTGCGTTCATAAAACTATCACCCTATAGTGAAAGAGTTTTCTGATAAGTAAAGAAATAAAAGAATTATCAACAATTGGCAATAGGCTTACCCCCTGTTACATGGGACTCTGCCTATACCCTTTGGGGAATATAGTCTTAATGCTATGGTATAAATAAATGTCATCATTTCAGCCGAAAGACGTCCACTGCTGGACATAGGCCTCCCCCAAAGGAGGGGGTTTGCCATAATCGCCACGCTTGGCAGGCGGGTTGGCGATCGCAGCATAGAGAACGTGAACGAGAACCCATTCTCTAGTAATTAGTCCCTTAGTCGCCTTTTACGACACCCACGGGAAGAAATGGGTTAGTGCTATTCTTTACGTCCGGCACCACACGGAAAAATTATGAAAGTTATTTAAATAAATGTGAATCAACATAATATATTTTAACTCTTACATTCGTTATTTAATGAGGCATAAAATTGTTCAATTAGAATTTACAATTTTAAATGTAAGTCAAATAGTAAAAAATTACTTCAAAGAACCGATTGAGTATGTAAACATAATGGTTTTAAATGCTTATTTACTTTTCTCATATTTGAACAAAACTCATTATATCTTAATAAAATTCTCGTGTCACAGTGTTAGTTAGGTACCATACTCCTCCGAAACGGCTTGACCGAATTTTATGAAATTTTATATGCATATTCAGTAGGTCTGAGAATCGGCTACTATCTATTTTTTATACCCCTAAGTGTTAAGGGTGGCTTTCCCACGGGATCAAGACTTACGCGGGTGAAACCGCGGGGCGCAGCTAGTGTTTATGTAAGTTAAATCACACGTAGTTAATTAATCAGCATATAACAATCTTACGGCTTGATTAGCTTAGTATATCTGAGTGATAGGGTTCTGATACGTAAAGCTACGATTTCGTAGAAAAGCGGTGGCCGCCACGTAGCGTCCGCAATTTACCGGCGAATGACGTCACAGAAACGTCATTAGATTGGTGCGTTTTCCTAGAGAGCGTTTTTTGACACCGTAAAATCAAACTCCGCTGCCATCATTTTCATGGCAGCCGTCACTGCCGCCGTTATGTGGCGGGCACCGCTATTCTAGGAAACCTTAGCTTTCGGAAGCATTAGGTTCAATTCCCATAACTTCGTAGCAAATTTACAATCTCCTATGTGGTTTATACATAGGAGATTGTAAATTTATAATAACTTTTCGACAAAAAATTTATATGTAGATACCTAGCACAAAATAGGCACAAAATTATAGTACTCGACGTTAGGTGATCAGTCTGATCACATTAGATATTTGATTTTCATTTTTTTTTTTATAAAACTGTTCCTCTGGTGCTCTCATGTGTACATCGGACACTTAGGACATTTTGATTTAGAATTAAATGTAGGCAGACAATTGAGATTTAATGAAATTTAGTACAACAATATAACACTCGTTCCCTGGTGATATTTTGGTTACTATGACACTGGTTGTTTTAATGTTGGCAATAAGCTAACTGTTTCAGAAACTTTTATAGAGGATTTATAGCACGGGTAGATAAAACAAATTAACGTACTTTATCGAAATAATAAGATATTTACAGGGAATTTATGCTTAGTATTAAGGGTATTCAAAATCGCTTTTCAAATCATTTTCGACAAAAATGTCACATTGCCCGTGATAAAACTATTTGACGCTACATTAAAATGTTTAAAGTAAGGTTCGAGGTGACAAAATTGCGTACATATAATGTACTACCACGTACGCGTGTGTGTGTGTGCATGCACGTGTGTGTGTGATCATATTTTGTAAAACCTACCACCTAAGTTCACATGTGGAAGCAATAAATAAAAAGCAAGCAATAGCAAAGCAATAAATAAATAAAATATATTGAGTATTGAGTACGAAGTTGAGGCCTAGCGTTTAGCAAGCATCGACACCTCGACACTCACTCATTAGAACATCAACTTATTAAACAAACAAAATGGTGGCATCTTGTTAGAGCCTATTACATCACGCTGCTGGTTTGAACAGTACTAGAGAAAAGTTTGTCAACCCACTTGAAATTTTGTTGGGTAGGTAAGTTTTGGAAATGAAGGAAATCTTGTAGTGCCGTAACTATCCCCACATGTTAAGTTTGTAACATTCCGGAATAATTAGTACATAGTTTACAAGAAAAAGGGCAAGTAGAATTCATCTAGTTCTGAGTTAACTTTAACCAATTTACATTACAATTTGATCTATTGTATTGCTATGAGAAAAACTTATCAAATCAGAGAAAGGCAAGACAAGCAATCATAATAATATAGCTTATGATTGCTTGCCTGTCTGATTCCCCTGTTGTTACACTGTTTTGCTTGTCCTTTGATAAGTTTTTACCATAGCACTATTATTAAGCAATAAAATAGGAACCCCTTCTTTTCGTATAATGTTTTTTTTACTAATATATTTTAGCAAAACTGTTTTGGTATATTTTTTCATTAGATCAATTGTATATAAATGTGTAGCAGTGTCTAACATTGTAGGAGTTAATTATAATGCGTATTTTATATGCCTATAAAAATTATGTTTAATGTCATTATGCGTAAGTATTTATGCTGTTGAATGTTATGCTTATACATTATTACGATTAGAGAAATTATGCTTAAAATAATTATGCGTAAGCTGTCATGCGTAAATATAGGTAGGATAAAAAAAAAATGCCATGTTATATTATGTCTTACAATTTTATGCAAATGAATTGGGAACCATTAAATAACGAGTTGTATATCCTATACATCAATTAAAAGACTTGAACACTTCATCATTCTTGACTAGGTAGGTACAACCATTGTGCATAGCCTAAGAACCTTAGAATCTGCGAGGATAATGCATTATCGTGACGGCTGCTCACAATAGCTCAGCGGTCGCACTATCTTGAGCAATATTGTAGCGATCTCCATTATTGTCTTCACGTCAGTCGTAAGGAAAATAGAGAGGATTATTATTTTTATTATTACAATAAATCGCATTTGAACTCGTAAGTATAGAAATCTCGTGCGGCTTGCACGAGAATTCGAGGTTACGAAAATTAACATTGAGTCAATTCGCATCACTGTTTTCGTCGGTAGATTTAGTCGAGCGAGGTGTGGTGATGTTGTGTGTACGTGACATACATCACTTCAAGGGGTATTTTGTCACCTAAACTCCATTTATTAAAAAAATAACGGGTTATCACCTTATCACCCTTACGTTATTTTGATATAAACGTATAATGAACTCCGTTATCTCACGACAAGTACAAAGCAACCCGCTAACTCGCCAGGCGCCAAGCGTGGCGATTATGGCAAACCCCCCCCTCCTTTTGGGGGAGGCCTATTTCCAGCAGTGGGAAATTATGAACGACGACACAGCAATATAAACTAATAACCATTTACATTAAAAATTAACTTTTAACTATAGTAATTTCAACAACATTACACAATAACTATCGTCACTATTAAACTGATTTACATCCGTAAGACGTCCTCGTAACATAAGGTCCAGTTGGAAACCAGCGTCAGGCACTAGTTGTCTCTGGCACTTACCTATGTTGAACTGGGCCTAATTGGCGCAGGAATGAAGCACACCATACTATTTTAAGTATTTTGTTTTTGTGTGGGTATTGTGTGCCTCCATCATTTCAGCCGAAAGACTTCCACTGCTGAATATAGGCCTCCCCCAAAGCGGTGGGGTTTTGCCATAATCACCACGCTTTGCAGGCGGGTTGGCGATCGCAATATGGTGTTAAAATGCATAGAGAACGCTACTGCCCATTCTCTAGTAAGTCCCTTAGTCGCCTTTTACGACACCCACAGGAAGAAATAGGAGGGTGCTATTCATTACGTCCGGCCACACAGACATTGTGTGCCTTAACGTGGGTCAATTATTCTTTATTTTGCCGTTATTTTTCTAATTTAGCATTAGAAAAATAAATGGAGGATAGTGAATTAAACTTTCAGAAAAAGTTATTTATTTATTTAATGCACAATGTACACAACATACTCGTAGTTACACCTTAGAACAGTTATTTAAATAATGGTGTTTTTACAAAAACACCCGTCGTACACTAGTTTTCGAAATTATCCACACTGACACACAGGTGCGATCCAAATATTTTGAGTACAAGCAAAACATATTAGTGACAGTTATTCCATACAGTCCATGCATTTCCAAGTATAAACCCACTTCTCCACTTAGTTCGGAACAGTTGATATTTCCATACGAATGTGTTAGAAATGGAGCGATCACCTCAGGTGCCGTCGTCAACTGCCAATATGATGCAAATTCGTCTCATTTCACGCCTCATGGAACCAATCACAACAATATAGTGCGAATAAACGGAATGTCAAACAGACTTATTGTAGTTGAAGATTATACTGTTGTGTTGTGTTTAGAGGATGGTTTTTGTTTGGTGACTTTCATTCTACTGTGGTGGAAGCAGGCTTTTGCTGCTAAGTTTTAAATATGTGATGTCTATGGCAGGCTACAACGTTTTCTTTTGTTTTGTAGCGGCATCAACATCGCATCATCACGTCAACGCCGGCTATCGCTAAAAACCAGCGCTGGGGCTCTGTCTCGAATAGGGTCGCAGCATTATGCTGAGCGGTGGCCGTTTTGCGTGGATGTGACGCATATGTTCCCCCTAGTTGTTCTTTTTGTATCTATTTTCTTTCTTTGCGTCATGTTTACCGCAAATAAACGTATTTTCTTTCTTTCTTTTTCTTTCTTTCCACATGCGAACAACGTGTCACACTGACGTCACGCAAAATTCTGCATCGCCCAAGCAGAATTTACCGCGCAACTAGCATGTAGTGACGGCACGGTTCGCGCAGTGGTTAAGCGATTGACTGCTGCGCTGCGTGTCGCGGGTTCGATTCCCGCACGGAACAAATATTTGTATGACGTACAAGTAGTTGTTCCGGGTCTGGCTGTTTGTGAATGTGAGTTTAAATGTTTGTAAACGCACCCACAATACAGGAGCAATTCCTAGTGTGGGGCAACATTAAAAAAAAAAAAAATCATCCCGCATTAACCGTCAGGCAGTTGCCCACCAGACACGACACCCGTCTGGTCGGAGGATCCTCCCTTATCTATAGAGTATGAGTAAACTTTACACCCTGTTCCTCATGCCTCTAAACTGGTGACCCCGACGTGATACAGACAGTACACAGTTAAGTGCTACAGTTTAATTGGAAGATATTCAAAATTAAATCAAGAGGATGGTTACACGTCAACGGTATCACAACCAGGGGGTCTACTCCGAACATAAATCCGAAATATAGCCGAATGGTCGGCCGTTTCCTGACTACGGCTAACTATGGCAAACTACAACAAAACAAAACAAAACCACTGACAAAGAGCCAAAGTCAAAAATGTGATTTGAGGTCGGGTAAAAAAAAAAAAATGTTTATTTCAATAAGTTACATTAAAACTTTTAGGAATGTCCTTTTAAGCTAAATAGATGCTTGTGCTAGGACATTCCGCCCTTCTAATGGTTACAGTTTTATTGTATTTAGGTTATTGAATAATAGAACTTAATAAAACTTAATTAAAAAGGAAGAAAAATCCTAATTTCAAAAAAGGAGTCCAAGTTAAAACAAACAAAAGCCAAATGAAAAGAGGGTAAATTAAGGGAGCGCGCGCACTCGTGTGTCTGTGTGCGTGTGCGTGTGTGTGTGTCAGTGTGAGTGGGTGTGGGTGTGAGTGTGTGTAAGGGCTGTGTAAGGTGGGTAAGGATTCAAAGTCAAATAATGAAACTTTGGAAGTTATAAAACAGCCGTTTACTCCTAATTAATAACAAAATATCTTATATGTAAGTTCTTATTTTCAAATACACATGTTGGCGGGCCTCTTACAAATACATTAAATCTCTATTTTACCAAAGTCAAAAATGTGACTTGAAGTCGGGTACGGATTCAAAGTCAAATAAGGAAACTTTGTAGTAGGCCCCCTGTATAAGCTAGTCTCTTATTAACGCTTTGGAGTAGGTCCCCTGTATAAGCTAGTCTCTTATTAACGCTTCGGAGTAGGCTCCCTGTATAAGCTAGTCACTTATTAACGCTTCGGAGTAGGCCCCCTATATAAGCTAGTATCTTATTAACGCTTTGGAGTAGGCTCCCTGTATAAGCTAGTCACTTATTAACGCTTCGGAGTAGGCTCCCTGTATAAGCTAGTCTCTTATTAACGCTTCGGAGTAGGCTCCCTGTATAAGCTAGTCACTTATTAACGCTTCGGAGTAGACCCCTATATAAGCTAGTCTCTTATTAAATTGAAAAATCACATGTAGAGTTAAATTAACTTTAGCTAGCGAAACTCCGCAGACGTGATTGGTATTGATATCGCCAAAATAAAATTATTTGATGTTTTTTTTTGGCTCAACGACTGCTGGTAGTGTTGTTACTTGAAGTATGAGTTCTGAAATCTGTTTTTTTTTTGTTTTATTTATTTATAATAGCATTACCACTTGCATTTGTTTTACAGATACCCAATGCTACAAAGTAGTCATAATTTCCACACTCAGAGCCGTCACCCAAAAACCAATCAGACACCACCACCAACAAAAAAGAACTATTTTTAAACTGTCCTATTTTGACTGACAAGGGTCCAAATTTATACCTGCCGATTATCGTGGATGGTTAACTAACAAGTCCCAAGTAACGACTCTGAGTACGGCACAAGTCACCCAGAAGACAATATGTTAAGTGTCTCCCTCTGAAAAACCTCTGGAAAGCGCAAGTAAATATATCCAATCGCAGAGAGACGCTGTTGAGTATCTTTATTGCGTGAGTAGCTTTATTTTTATCGTGTTTAGATATCGATACCCATCACGTCTGTGAAGTATACAAATAAAACTGTTTTTTTAAATAGATATTTCAACTACACTGCGGTTGATTAACCCAAAAAAAAACTCAAAATATTATATATTTTTTGCTTTATCATATAATATTTAGATATACGCTAATGTAGGGAACAGCAGATTTCTTTTCGCGATTTCGGGTTTGGTTCCCATAGTAAAAGTTGTTCATAATGATGCAATAACCCCTTAAGAGGTTGTGCGTTAATTCTGGGACATGTTGTATACTACGCTAGACCAGTTCAAGGTCAAAGTGTTACAACCGGATTGGTGATAATCATAGATTTAGTATATTATACTAATGGTGATAATAATCTGAATCCCATGATTCTATCAATGTTGGACCTCTGCGAAATCTTAATCCTAACTAATATTATACTTACATGCGAAAGTGAGTTTGTTACGCTTTCACGCTAAAATGGCTGAATGGATTTGGATGAAATTGGCACACAGATAGATTAACACAGAGATTGACTTAGGTAAGGACGTAGGCTACTTTTCATCCTGGGTCGCAGACGAAGTCGCGGGCAACAGTTATATTTTTTTTTTTTGTATAACATAGGTACTAATAAGTATTTCGTCGTATGAAGTTGAAGATGAGTCTACGCAATAAATTCCACCAAAACTTAATGTTCTCCACAATTCCTATTGTTCTGTAGCAGAATGTTAATTATTTTGAAACTCAGAAGTTAAATTATTTTCCTTTCTATTCTATTCATTCCATACACAATTAATCATTCAAGAATAATGAGCTGTATATTGTAAATTCAAAACACAACAGACTAATGGCGGAGGACTTTCGCGACGACTTTCGCCAACATTCGCAGAAATCTGCAAAACTTAATCTTTGCTGCAGTTTTTTTTGTAGGGTTGTCTCGCAACCAGTTTTTGTAAAGATTTGGTTGATTAAATATTTGTTCAGTCTAGGTCGTACGTAAAGTATCCAAAATTACATAAATATTCATTAGAATTTAATCATTTATCATCGAAACCAAATTCTCGATCAGTAAACTGGTTTGATAATTGTTTGAAAGTAAAGAATATTTGTCCAGACCCATTAATAATAATAGTTGCAGTGCTAACATCCAGTACCTATATTTTGTAATTTTCAAGATCTACTTGCACTATCAGTAGTTTCTTAAAACTGTAACAAACTAAAACGACCAATTTTATGATAACCTGCATAAGATGCAAATGTGTTAGCAATAGCTTCATGCCTCGTTTACCTTTGAGCTAGAAATAACCAGCGCGAGCGCCGGTCACGATCAGTACTGCCCAGTTATCAGTTAAGCCAATACGCACTCCATTAGTTGCGCCTACTCTTGAATGACGTCAGGTTCAAGTGTTTTTAAATTAGGATAGTCTGCTCGTATTGTTTGATATTTTGTTACGGTGTTTAAGACTTTGAAACTGTCACGTTTTTCATCACTGGGGGGTTTAGAAGGTCAAGGGAGTATGTCGACAATATTGGGTAAAATTTACTTGAGGCAGTAAGCATGAGAGCATCAGTAGATCCTGTCTTATCTCGCCAAATGCTACTAAATTAGCATCATCCTTGGAGTAGTGAACATCTAACGAAGATATAGACACCGAAGTATGCTCCTTGGTGCCACGACGGTTGGCGACATAAATAATGACTGATTCATGAGTGATTCCACTCCTCAAGAAACACACAGCATTGCATACCATGCATGCATAATACAACTGGAAATTAACTACATATCTTGTAAATGGCGCTAAGGGACAAAAAAGATCAATCAGTCAGCCCATTGAACAAACAGCAATTAATTTAATTAAAAGCGGTAATAAATAATACATACCAATGACACTGTTTTCGCTCCGACAATGTAGCTTGAAGAATGCCCGCATACTTCAGTAATAACTGTCCTCATCGGATCATGGAAAGTGACCTGCTTTATATGGTCAAGGGGGAACTGATGAAATGCAAACGTAAGATTCCGGTTCTACAATTTGTGTATTTTATTGTCGATTTTTTTTTGGGTAGTAGAAAATTCATTTTAATTCGATTTTTCTTTTATCTGAGCCTGGAATGGATCAAAATTATGAAAAGGACAACAAAATAAACTTCATCATTTCAGCCGAAAGACGTCCACTGCTGGACATAGGCCTCCCCCAAAAGGACGGGTTGCCATAATCGCCACGTTTGGCAGACGGGTTGGCGATCGCAGTATGGTGTTAAAATGCATAGAGAACGCTGCTGCCCATTCTCTAGTAAGTCCCTTAGTCGCCTTTTACGACACCCACGGGAATAAATAGGGAGGTGCTATTCTTTACGTCCGGCACCACGCGGAGAAATAAACTTGTGTACAGCGAAATAGCGAAGTTGGGTGGATTAGCTTGATTCTAGTAATGTTAACAAGGTATCTTTTTACTGCTAAATACTATCAATCGTCGATAGAAGACTAGTGATAAAAACCTTCGTCAATTCTAACAACACAATCAATCTGCCCGCCTTTCCCCAACTATCTTGGGGTCAGCTTCCAGTCTAACCGGATGCTGTTGTACGAGTATACCAGTATTTTACATGGAGCGACTGCCTATCTGACCTCCAGAACCCAGTAACTAGTACGATACCCCTAGGTAAGTTTCTACTTCTAAAACTTTTAAAATTGTCTGCAAAGCGGCTAAAACTTCATACATTAGTAATAAAGTTAAATCAGCAGAGAATAAAATAAAGACAGTTTGGAAAATAATTAACAATGAAACGAACAGGAACAAACATAATACTGACTACACACTGGAAACTTCCCGCGGTCTCGTTAGCGATAACATTAATGTTGCTCAGGAATTTGCAACTTTCTTTACAAATATTCCAATTAAAACGACAGCAACTTAAATTCCTCGCCCTCACTTGCTATTGATCTATTAAGAGCGAATGTTTCAGCTTGCCCTGTGGAATCTAAATTTAAACATATAAACCTTGTGGTCGTTGTAAACACTTTTAAGCAACTTAAGATTAAAATCCCTTAATTTAACGGCATGGTTGGCGCAGTGTTTAAGCGATTGACTGCTGCGCTGCGTGTCGCGGGTTCGATTCCCGCACGGAACAAATATTTGTATGAACTACAAGTACTTGTTCCGGGTCTGGCTTTTTGTGTATGTGAGTTTAAATGTTTGTAGACGCACCCACAATACAGGAGAAATTCCTAGTGTGAGGCAACGTATTTTTAAAAAGAAAAGAAAATTACTGAAGATCTACAAAAGTTTCAATCCCTTGTTGAGACAGGTAGCCGGAACCGGCCGGCTTTACGTGCTTTCCGAAGCACGGAGGAGTCTCGGTATGTAAAGATGTCACCCATCCACGGACCAAACCTGGCAAGCTTAGCTTACCAGGTTTGGATCGACCCGTACGGCTGCTATTTCTTAGCCACGAGCTCCTCCGTCAATTCTAACAACAACCTTGGCAAAATATATGTGCATGTGTATAACATTTTTTTTTTTAAACGTTGCCCCACACTAGGAATTGCTTCTGTATTTTGGGTGCGTTTGAAAACATTTAAACTCACATACACACACAGCCAGACCCGGAACAACTACTTGTAGGTCATACAAATATTTGTTCCGTGCGGGAATCGTACCCGCGACACGCTCACACGCAGCAAAGCAGTCAATCGCTTAACCACTGTGCCAACCGTGCCGTTGTTTTGTCCGTTTGGTGCCAGACGTAAAGAATAGCACCACCCTAATGCTTCCCGTGGGTGTCGTAAAAGGCGACTTACTAGAGAATGGGCAGCAGCGTTCTCTACGCATTTTAACACAATACTGCGATCGCCAACCCGCCTGCCAAGCGTGGCGATTATGGCAAACCCTTTGGGGGAGGCCTATGTCCAGCAGTGTACGTCTTTGGGCTGAAATGATGATGATAACATAATTGTCATCATTCTCTTGCTTTTATCCCAATTTATTGCGTCTGTGTTTCCGAACTCATACAACCCTAATCTCTTCAAAGTGAGAGTGAACAGGCTCCTTCTAGGTAAGCTCACTCCATCGTCGACTTTATCTCTGTCACTTCTGACCTAGACTGATGTCAAGAGCAAACCCATCCTAAATAAAAAATTTAGGGTTTGCGCAACATCTCTTTGTCTTCCATACCTATTCGTTTTACAGATTCTTATTCTATTAGTCGTCATCTCGGTAGTATATCCATTGTTTCTTTGGTCTTCCCATACTCGTAAAGCCATCCACATTCATACAACAATATCTACCAAGAATATATGCCTAACAAAATTAATATGTACCTACATTCTTCTCCTAAATTCCTCGTTCAAAATTTCTCCAATATTTCCGTCAGATTCCATGATCGATTCAACCGCTAATAACAAGGAAACGTGTGTTTTCAACAACTTCATCTAACCGATATACACAGCTGTACCTTCGACGTTTGTTTGTTAGTTTTATATAATTATAAATATATGTTTCTATTAGCAGGATGAGTTATGTGACTGGAATAAAAAGAATAAAAAGGCCGTAACACTCATAGTGTTACGGCCTTTTTATTCTTTGCTAAAGTCGTCAGTTGTTTTCATTTCTCTGTCACTTTTGTTGCTAAGGGAACGATCCTCGGTTGTTTTATTTTGGGTTGATGTTTTGCATTCTTGGTGTTGAGATAGCTACTATACGTATGTATGTTAAAAAAATACTATCACTTCTTTCTTCTAGAAAAATACTATCACGTAACGAAAAACAAGTGATTCCACATATCGGTTTATTTACAGCGGCAATAGGTGATTATATATCACTGAATGTTTCTATAGATTGTAGACCACCCAAATACGCGTGGGCAAGGTACAGTCTACACCAGGGATGGCCAACCTTAACTACCTATGTGAGCGGTAACTGTACAATTTTTTTTGCAATTTTTTTTTGAAATATTTAACTTGAAACGGTATTTTTTTTTAATATTTTGGTAAGCTATTGCTTGAAAAGTTAACCAAAGACTGTAAATTATTTATTTTGAGCGAAATTCCCCTTTCAGGCCAAGCGTACCTGCATGCTCGGGAATGCGTTTACTGTTTATATACCGAAACCGTTGTCCAATTAGCGTCATGTTATTTGCTGAAACTTAAATCCACCTAGGTGTTAACTGTTGTGCGCCCCTGATATACAGCGATCTTGTTTACGTTATCTCGAAGTAAATTATTTCAGGGTGATACACGTGCTTCGGTCGCTAGTACTAACATGTGCTGCATTTATGTGCATTGAGTGTTTAGTTCTAGGACTATAAAGTAGTTTTGTTTATATTAAATGTTGCACAGACCTAGCAGTAGCTGTTCTAAAAATATACAGAATATTTTATTTTTGTATAAATCTCTGTCTGTGATAGCACACACAAATATAACTGTGCTAACACAGAGAAGTTTGTCTAGGTATCTATATTATAAAAAAATTGGAAATTCCAAAAGTACACGCGTCATAACGTTCACGTCGTTTTTTTCTTATTACTGCTAATAATAAGATAATTAATCAATTGAAATAAAATAAAAAACAATTATAAATAATAATAAAAAAATACAAAAAACAATTATAAAAAAAATACAGAAAACTCTGCTATTGTTTAGTGGCGCCATAATTATAAGGTGAGGAAAAAAAAACTATAATAAATAGATAGGTAGATATACAAAAGACGTCCAGGAAAAATAGATCATTTTTAATGTTATCATTTACTATGTTAAACAAAATAATGTTATTGAATTATATTTATGTGTCTGATAAATTATTATTTGACTCGATATTAGTACACTCATATTAACCTGTAAGTGCGATATAAATAAAAAAAAAACGATTTCAGTTTCGAGAAAACTGCTTTTTTGAAATGTCGAGAGTAGAGCACAACCTCAACGCTTCGCTTATGAGGCGTGCAAAATATAAATCCTTGTCTATCAATACATTAAGCACATGTCTATCAATGTATATATCAATATATAGTCCAATGGCGGCAACAAATCAAAAACAAGATACGTTGAAATTCGCGCACATTATCCTGATTAAATCATAGTACCTATACCTCACATTTCAATTTAAGTTTTTAAAAGTTCCTTCTGGGCCTAAATCTTGCGTCAATCGATCAACGTCGCAAAGTAACGTATCCATATTACACTGAAAGCAAAAGTTTAATGAGTTGTATTTGGTGACTTATGTAATGCTCGCAATAATGTATCGCTCGAGTTTTCCACTTAAAAGGTAAATAAGGTTTATTAAGTCACTTTACGAAAGTTATATCAGAGTAGGATTCTACTAGGCCATAATATCCTTGTTATAACAACTACTGGCATTTCGTTACCACAGCATAATTTAACTCGCCTGTAATCACTAATCCTTGAAGGGTTAGGGGAGGGGGATAGGGCGATATTTTTTTTTTTTTTAATATTCAATCAATCAATCATTTATTTGCAACGAATGTAGGTTACATTTAAATACAGGTGGAGTAGACAGGAGTGAGCCATGTACATTCTGCTTGGAAATAGGCACGCAAAAATTACAAAAATTGTTAACAATAAATAAAATTACAAATTAAAATGTCACATTTAGAATTTTCACAATGATACATGCATTATTTGGTATTAAAAAATGTCAAATTAAAATGTTACTCTAGAATAAAATTAAAAATAAATTTATATTAGGTCCATATGTTCAAGATAATATTAATTATATGTATTTATCATACACATTGCTGATTAACAACTTTTGTCCATTAAAAAATCACAACAACAATAAAACAACATAATAATAACATTTTTCTATTAGAAAGACCAATAATTTATTTTTAAAGTTCTTAATTGTTTCATTTTTCATTACTTCAAGTATTATAGTAGGTATCTACAGATTGTAACCATTACGTAAAGTTATTTTTGGAAATGTGAACCACCATGACTCATGAATGAATGAACTCGGAATCTCTACTTTTGTGATATTTTCTCGATTTTGTACTTTTCATTAAGATCCATCGTAAGACCTAGAAACAATCTTCAGATGTTACTAGGCTAGGCTAAAATAAAAATTCAAACATATCACCGTGTAGGCGGGGTGCGTATACGCACAGTACCAACGCTGAATTCCATAATTTATTTTTGTCTTATTTACGATATGCTGATACAAACATGCTGTAACAAAGTATTGTTTTTATCGGAATCAAGGACGGACTTATGAAAGAGTAGACGCGAAGATTATTTACAGCTTGCTGAATGAAATTAATGAATTATTGATATCTTGGTCTTTTCACGATTTTATTTAAAATACGAGATACGGGTTTATTTAAATTGTCTGTGCTGTCCTTGAATTTGAGTGTATTGTATTGCAAGAGTTGGACTCGTTGACCTGTTCCAAAATATCTCTGAACAATAAATGTACTGATACAAGGTACTATGAGAACACGAAAAGAACAAAGTTTAAAAAAAATGCTTTTGAATCTATTACTATTTAAAAGATAATAAACCATTACGGACTATTTAGAAGACAAATCATTGTAATCTGTAATTATAAGTTGGATTAATTGACCTCGCTGATTGTGAATACATTTGCACGCCATGTTTTGGCAGAATATGTTGAAACAAATTTACTGTAACACCTTTTGTACTATATTCTAGTAAATAAATATTTTTGATTTGATTTGAACAGCTGCATCGTAACTGCCGTGGTTCTCAAACTAGGCACAGCCTTGATGTCACCTCAACAAGCTAACGCTCTGTATTCTTTCTATTCACTTATCTCTGACTAGGTATGTGTATTCAAACAGTAAATCGCATAAATTAGAATGCTTATAAAAAAAACAGAAAAAGATATTGTTAGGTTAGTTTAAATTAGCCATTAACGTCACGCACACACGCAGCGAGTATACGGGACTCTGCGTGTACAATACAACAACGCGTTTAGGATGTTGTTTGGGCTGCCTCGTTTTTGCAGCGCATCGACTATGTTTGCTGAGGCGCACACTGATTGCTTTTATGCTATCATCCGTAAGCGAAGCGCTTCGCTGTTCAGACGCGTGCGTGGCACTGCAAACGGCATCCTAGACACGTTGGCAAACAGGTGGGATTCTCCACTGTTGAAGCAGTGGATGAGTGCTCATGCGATGGGCGCTCAGCCCAGCGCATGCTTAAATTAAATAGCATGAATAAACTGTACTAACACTAGGCTAAGTTTATTGTTACTAACACCTATGGCTATCTTTTGAATCTGAAATAAATATATTTGATTTGATTTGATTTAGACTCTGACAAACCTAACCTAATCCAATGTGAGCGCCTAAAAGCCCGAATGTACATTTAAACCCTAGTCAAATCAGTAACGTAGCATAGACCACGAAGAATTATAATGAGCAACTAACTGCCAAAACAGCTGTTAAAAAACAGTTAAATATCACGTATGTACTCAATCTTAAATAAGTACAGAGAGAAATTACTTGATGCCAATCTTTGAAATTAGGAGTCTGAAGAGTGTGAGGGGCACATAGAACTAAAAAGGTGTGCGGATCTCATCATCATTGTCCCAAGCCTCAGTGGTCATAATCACTACTTTAAAAAAAACCGGCCAAGTGCGTGTCGGACCACGCACAATGAAGGGTTCCGTAGTGGGGATTCATTATCTTAAGAACAAACTTAACATTGTAGTTGAAAAACCTGTTCCCTCATACATTCCAATATTACAATATTGAGAGATTTACTTTGTTATTTTAAGATCATAGACATCTCATAGGTTTTTCTGTAATCTATAAGTAAAGAACTATTTTCTGTATATTGTCAAAATTTTTAGGCTCAGTAGTTTCGGAGATAAGGGGAGGGGGGGGGGGATGGTCAATTTTCATCTATTTTCGTAAATAATTTTAAAATTATAAAAAAATATATCTGAAATCCTTACCACAAGCCCTTTCATTTGATATGTCGCACGGTACAGTTTGCAAAACTTTTTTTTTTAATTTTGTAATTTGCTCCCGAAAAGTGACCCCATGTTCAAAATTAATTTATTTACGTTACACGTCCGTGTTTGGGTCACAGAAGTCCATATGTGTACCAAATTTCAATTTAATCGGTTTAGTAGATTCGGAGCAAATCGGCTGTGACAGACGGACAGACAGATAGACAGACACACGAGCGATAAGGGTTCAGTTTTTTCCTTTTGAGGTACGGAACCATAAAAACTGAATATCACCTATATTCAGTTTTTTTCCCAGGAACAACAACTCCTTGTATAATTGTATCTGTCACATGACTTGCAAAGTGTTTGGAGTTAGTACCTACAGATGTGAATAGTGTTTTGAGTCAGGTTGGTAGTGACGTCAACCGCCCAGGATTACCCAAACATACATAATAAGTATTCGTCACTCACAAAGGCTCCTTTTGATAAACCCAAAACCAACAATGACGGTCCGTTGTTGGTTTCGTCAAAGAAATTCTATGCATAACTTTCATTTCAAAACCGCCGCCCCAATTAGTGGGGACCGTATGATCTGGTTAGCTCTGCCCCACAAATAACAGGAAGAGTCGTAAAGTTTTATCGATTTGTGGTACGTGCCAAAAGCATGGTGTTTCCAGGTACCAATATGGGAGCGAGCCAAGTCATGGAGGCGTCAGCTTCCTTAAACGAACCGTGGTAGGAATGTTTAGGTTTAAGGAGGATCTAATTAGTTGTCGTCATAGTTTCCTGGTACCCTAGTTGGCACCAATGTTGTCCAGCTGTTTGTGAACAGTAAACAATGGCTATGTGAAGGAGTGCTGGGAATGCTGTTGCCAGAATTTCCAGCAAATGACAGCATCCCCTTCGCCAATTTGTGTCCAAGCTTTCATATTGTGAATATTTTCCCCGAACATTCACTATTCTCGATGAACAGTAGAAAAGAAGACCCAATTTCAATTCTATGAACGTTTATGAACTGATAGAATAAAGATTGTCATGTCAACAAATCATGTAATTCAGAACACAATGTGCAAATTTTCATGGACAAAAAATACAATGTTCAGCAAAATGCATGAAAATTACAGCATCAAAAAATTGCAGGATGTTGAACCGTTTAGAGTCCTAAACGATTCGGAAAGCAAAACTAACTGCAAAATAAACAAAATACGAGAAAATCATTCACATAAATAAGTGTACATTGACAACAGCCATACAAAACATTGGAGGTCAAAATAACATTGTGTTTTTACAAACAGTTGTTTGCATAACGTATGTCACTGTTGTAGTGATTATTTTTACATTAAATTGATGAATAGATTGCGACAAGGCAGCGATTAGTTCTTTATAAACAGCTTCTGCTAATAAGTTTTTTATTATATTGTTACTGTGAACGGCAAATGTCAACGTTAGACGTAATATAGTTTATGGCTTACGCACGATTCTGTTGTGTTGGTCTGTACAAGCTTTTCAGCGGGTATACTCGTAGTTGCGTACATTCATCTACTACTGTTTTCTTGAAAGGGCCTAATGCGAGGAATACAGTGCCGGGCCTCCTTGTCTCATTAGAAGTTGTTGAATTTTGTGAAATTCTTGTTTTGTTTCTCCGAGTAGCTAATTAATTTATAGTGATCAAAAACATCTTTTTGAATAACTCCAAAGTGTATTGTGCGTACTTTAGTATTATCCTCTAAATTACAACTATAACAAACGGTCATAGCTATTATGAGATATTGACATAATTATTGTTGCTTGGTAGACGTTCTAGATATTCTTGTGTCTCTTCTCCCCTTACTCATGATGATATTTCATCGCAATGCTGGCACAGGTCTGTTCATAATCTGGTACAAATACAGGCTCTGCACAATATAAAATCACCCAGCAGTTTGCCCGACTCGACGAGAACGATCTCAGGACCTCACTACCCATTCAACAACGGTGCCCTTGCCTACTAGATCAACGACGTTTATCAAAAAGATGTCATGAACTCATAACCATCAATAATGAAAATGAATACAAACAAACTGACATTAATTTTCCTCATGATCACCCAGAATTACGTAATGTTTTTATTATTTATCGCTCAATGGTAATCGGTGATCGAGAATTAACATTAAACTCAATAATGTGTTGCGATGTTTACCAGCCTAGAGTCAATTATGTTGACCTAGTGACAATTTTTATTGGATCCACTTGTGATATTAGCTTATTGTAATTTAGTCAAACCTGCTTCGTGGTAAAGTTCCTTGAGTTCTTTCGAAGAATTACTGTGTCCCGGTTTAGATGGTATGAGTGACGGCGAAATTATAGGAACATGATTTTACCATTTTGACTCCAATCTCAGTAAAAGCGTTGCCAATTCTCTTGATGCTGAATGACCATAAGCGGGGTAACCACTATTCCTAATGCAAGTAGCCGATCAACTGCCTGTTTGCTTATTTATAAAACTATGAGTGCTATACACAGCTGGACAATACAGGATGAACTTAAAACAAAATCAAACCAACTCTAAGCCAAGATGCAATTACAAACCATATTCGTTTTACTGTGGGCTAATTCACGTAATTTCATGACGCGCCGATCAAGTTGCAGTGCGGGTGCAATGAAGTTTAAGTTTGAGTGATAGCTGAATATATATAGTATCTGACAGCCGTAGATAATAGTAGAATACGAAATGCGTTGTTTTGATCGAAACTTAATTGCTACTGCACTGCTACTGCACTTCTTTAGTTACGTGAATTAGCCTGCAGTACATCTCTACTCAATTCGTCAAAGTTCCAATGATTTCACGCACATCTCGTCAAAAGCTTTCAAGCACGTTCTCCAATGACGTCACGTGCAAATGGCGCCTCGAATTCTCGAGAATCTCCCACATCTGACACATCTCACATAACATCTCCCATCCGACACACGTCACACATGAGTTAAACGATACATAAATGCAAAACCGATGTTTTCTTTGAAAACCGTAGTCGCCCACGCAGAAACCACGTCACTTATACTATTTTCACGGACATTAGTCAGTAGTGGCCTTCGGTATCTAATTGAAACACATAAAACTATGCTGCGTGGAATGACTTGGTGCAAGGAGTGAGATATAGCGGTAAAATGGCCCAGCTTTATTTATTTAAAAAGCACAGCCACATCACATACATTAAACTTATGCTAGAAATAATCTTAATAACTAAAGGACTAATGTACAGTAGATAGCATTGGTTATAATATCTTAATGCCTTTATACTAAACTAAACTTAAACAGACCAACGCACATAAGACGGCTACAAAAAAAAAGGTAAGAATAAAAAAAAATTAAACAACAAAAAAAAATTAAGAACAACTAGCTTTTATATCTCATCGATATTTTAAACTGCAGTATTTGTCATCTTAATAATTTTATCTATGTAGCAATATCATAAGACACAGGAAGCTAGAGCGGTGGCTTGCTATACCTGCATTCGACAATATTGTTTAAATTTGATGATACTAATTGATTATGTTATGTTATTTTCAGGTAAGCATCTCTATAAGCTCAACGCTACGACATGGTAACGTAAAAATGTAGTTATATCCATTCATAATTATTTATATATTGAGAACTATCTGAGCTTCTACATATTTGCATAATACTCGATTCGAAAGTAAGTAAGTAAGTCATTTATTCGTGAACAATAAATTGCATTTGAGGCCTGAAACTGCGTTAAGCGGGTACCCGCGCGGTTTCATACAAAAGTGCTCCGTCGCGGGGACCCGCGCGGGCGTCCGTCACGGGGAGGCGCGCCCCGCACCCACGCAACGGGGCCCGCCTCCGTGCGACGGAACCCGTCGCGGAGGCACGCGCGGTGCCCGCCAGCGGACCGGTAACATGATTCATGTAAAAGAGGCATTCTGAGAATACATTTTTATCGTAGGTGATTATGTACTTAGATTGAGAGTTCAATATGGAGAAACCGGCTAAGTGCGAGTCGTACTCGCGCACGAAGGGTTCCGTACTATAAAAATGGCATAAAAAATCACCTTTGTTGTATGGGAGCCCCCTTAATTATATGTTTTATTTTAATTTAATTATTTATTTTTAAAGTGAATATTATTTATCTAAATATCCTGTGAATATTTCAAGCGTCTACCTGTTGCCGTTTTCAATATTATATGTAGAGCAAAAACGAGCTAAAAAATCACGTTTGTTGTATGGGAGCCCCCTTAAATATTTATTTTATTCTGTTTTTTTTGTATTTGTTGCTATAGCGGCAACAGAAATACATCATGTGTGAAAATTTCAACTGTCTAACTATCACGGTTCATGAGATACAGCCTGGTGACAGGCGGACAGACAGACAGACAGACTGAAGGTAAATTGAACTAGCGACACTGCGTAAATAAAATAATCCGGTCTCTGCGACGGGTACCCGCGACGGAGACCGTCGCGTCGCTTTCCCACGGAGCCCACCCGCGTGTCCACGCACGTAGACACGCGACGGTTGCCCGTCGCGGTCGCCCGCTTAACGCAGTTTCAGGCCTGAAATTACATGGCATGGTAAAAATTAAATTAAATTACATACGAAAACTGTTAAGTATTGCCATTCTATTCATAATTTTCAAAAAAAACAAATGAAATACATACAATCATCATTTCAGCCGAAAAGACGTCCACTGCTGGACATAGGCCTCCCCTAAAGGGGGGGTTTGCCATAATCGCCACGCTTGGCGGGTTGGCGATCGCAGTATAGTGTTAAAATGCATAGAGAACGCTGCTGCCCACTCTCTAGTAAGTCCCTTAGTCGTCTTTTACGACACCCATGGGAAGAAATGGGATGGTGCTATTCTTTACGTCCGGCACCAAATGGAGCCTGGCACCAAACGGAGCGTATACATACAATATTAATACATTAATACATACAATACTATGAACATATTTGACTCCATAATAATAGAAAAGGATGGCAATCAGCCCATCTCAGCAAATATTTGTCACAGTGTATCACCGCTCGCTATCTAGATAGAACCTCAGCCAAATTAACTGTCGTACAACTTAATACAAAATGGTAATTAGAAATAATTATTAACCGCATGCTACGTTAGTTATTTTGTAACACTCGCATCCTCTGCCAACTGATACGACATTTTAGAACCACCTTAGGCGAAAATCATTGTATGTTCACGCCAATCTGCTATGTAATAAAAATGAAATGATATTCTTTGGTAAGCGCATCACTTAAGAACGGCTATTTTTGTTTTAAAATATTCGTAATAGTTCAGTTTTTCCGGAAAGAAAAATTGACAAGTTGCGGGGAAAATTGGAAAATATGGGAAAACTGAAAGTGATGGGAATTTCGTATTTAATTCTTAAAATTTGGACAGAAAAACGTCTATCGGGTCAGCTAGTACTGTAAAAATTTAATTGCAATTGACTTCCCTAACTAGAAATTTAAGTTTCCAGTTAAGAGAATTCCGCGTTCATTAGAGCCAACTTTTCACCAATATTTGGCTAATATTTCGCACATCCATGTAAGGCGCTAAGTAAGGTTGTTCACCATGCAAGGAACTTTGAAAAAAAACACTGTTTTCTTCACTACGAAATGAGCATGTAGGTATATGTAATTTTATGTTAATTCAAGATAATCCGAAAAAACCCAATAAACGTTACCTAGCGGCCTAAAGATACTGTTTTAACATCAACGATTCCACATTCAAAAATCAAATGCAAAGCGACAGTCAATTGTTTATCACGAGCAACTTCATCAAGTCTATCAATGAAACTATTCCAGCAATGGCTGTCATCAGCAATTCATTTCCGACCCACTATTCGTTCATCTCACACTTGTGCCATGAACGTGTCACATTCTTGACTTGTCCCATTGAGATCAATTCAATGCTGACATCATCTGCCAGCTAGCCGGTAGCTTTTCCAATTGCAACTACTTGATAGTATTTGCCTTTGCAATAGTTAATTAGATTTTTATAGGACTGGTAACTTCGTTGACCTTATCTCCGAATTCGAGGAGCTTAATAATTTTAAGTTCTTCGTTTAAGTTAAGTTATAACTATATAATATAAGTTTTAATTCTGTTATTATTGGAAACTTTTATGTGAAGTTACATCCTTTATGATCATGACGAATTGGAACTAAAAATCAGCTATAGAATACTTATCGCTCTTCACTTTTGAGCCTTACCATATGGACATTAACTTTTAAAGCTTGAAATACACCTAATATTCTTTCTTTAAGTTTATTTATTTTTTCCACATGTCCATTAATTATTATATACCAATATTCAGAAACAGAATTACCATTATGCACATATTTTATTTTCAGTCATTTGTGTTATATATTCAAGTCGTCTAAACTACAACTGTATAAATAATTTTAACAATTCTTTTATTATTCATTTTAACTACATTTACCACTTACGTACATAATTTTAAAAATATTAAAACGTCTTCAGCAGAAACATTTTTCGCTAATATTCAAGACGTTGGAGAAAAATTAAGTACATACACTTTTTAATTTAGGTATGTTTCCTGGTTCATATACTACAATGCTTACATAAATATCGCAATTTAATGGATTGAAGGCTGCTACATGCTGGCGCGACACCGGTAGAACAATTTCTATGAAAAATTCAAGGAAATTGTTCTACTGGTGTCGCGTCGCACGACAAGTCCCGCCAGTACCTATGTTGATGCCTTGATGCATCATCATCATCTGCCTAGCCTTTTCCCAACTAAGTTGGGGTCGGCTTCCAGTCTGACCGGTTGGAGCTGATTACCAGTATTTTACATGGAGCGACTGCCTATCTCCCCTTTGTAAGTCTGACAACCAGTCTTACCCCTTGGTGAGATTGGTTGTCAGACTTTCTGGCTTCTGTTGACACGTAACAACTGTCAAAGATGTACAAATGACAGCCGCGACCAACAGCTGATTAATTAAATATCATAAAGATACGCTATAGAAGTCAACCATGCAGGTATTGATAACGACGTCCGTTATCGACACCCCGCGGTGCAAGTGCGTGCAACGTCGAAGATAGAGGTGGCAGGGTTTCAGGGTCCTGCAATTCCAAATAACAGGGTAATCCCCGAAGATACAAGTAAGAAGGCAAAACCCAGACAAATTCTGTCGATTTTGAATCAATTGAATTAGGATATGTTGTAACGTAAATAGTAAAGTTCAGTTCCGTGCGGTAAGACCGGTATCCAACCTAAAAACACGTGAAAAAATTGCAGAAAAAGCCTTTTCATTGTATTCCTGCTAGTATTTTAAACATAAATCATACCCATAATAATCCAATAACTTTATAAATCAAAGACTTTAATTAAAATACAAGTTATCTTACTAATCTCGCACATTCCTCCGTGTCCGATGACGTCAGCGCCCACCTCACTGATTGCACAGATGTGCTGGCGCACCGCACCGACCCACATTCGTGACATTGGACCTATCCGATGGATGATTGTATACACTACCACCATTGTATCAAGCTTTTGTTGACATAACGCAAAGGTCATGCTTTATTTAATTTCTGTTGTGATACATATTTAAAGATCTTTAATTTTTTCTTCAGATTACGTGTTGCTAAATATTCCTGCAGGCAAAAGCCTTTTCTCTCACAGATAATGATCGAATAGTGATCTTGAGAGTTCATCTTGATTTATACCATCCTGATAAAATTCACATTCACCGAACTTCAGAACTAAAAATAACGTCACTGAAATTATCTTTTGTTTCAATAATATTTTTGATCGCTTTATCCTACTCATAAAACATTCCATAAACGGTCATTAACCTTATCCTTAATATATTTATGATCGCTATTAAGACGTTTATAAACCTGTTCAGTTCAAAAAAAGATATCAAATTATATCACAACACTCTTTTCTGTCTCCTTCTTCGTCAACCAAAAAAATATATTTGTCTCTTTTATTCCTAGAATTAATGTGGCATTTAATTTCAATATTGGCTCTCGTCAATTCTTAGTCGTTAAGTGGTTCATAAAATTGATCGGTCATTATTTTAGATGATGTTATGTTAAAAGGCATTTATTGTTTGCCAGTGTTTGTTTTTTTTTTGTTTCAATGTCTTGATCTATTTTCGTTTCTTGTATGAATTGGTTTTCCAGACCGAACCAGTTTTGTCCCTATTGTATGTTTTTTTTCTCCGGAACTGTCCGGAAGCTACTTTTTTATTGGCTCTGTGGTGATCATCTCAGGGATCATGTGCTTTAAGCTCTACATTATCTTTCTTTCTTAGAATGTTTACGTCGCCCATATTAGTTTTAATATTTTACAGGTGCGAAGGATATAAACCATATGTTAGGTACTATACCAGGGGACCGATTTTATTATTAAAAAATTCTGAGGGGAACAGAAAATATCACAAGAGCCCGCGGCGCGTGATCACCGTAGTCTACCAAAATGATTAACTATAATAAACGGCGGTAATAAATAATATAAATTGGCTAAACGAATATTGACATTTTATTGCTTGTTCAGACGTCTGCAATGAATACGACCTCGCCGTCACAAAGCTTAAACTAAATAAAAATAATATCTGGGCCAGCTTACGGTTAAAGTCAATTGCACCCAATATCTAATTTTATTCATCCAAGGTTTCCTAATGAAGTGCGAAGGCCGCAGGATCTGACTCATGGGCTTCTGAATGAAATATGGAATAGGATTTGACTTTAATTTATAAGTTCATGAAATACCTATAAATCTTATTCTCCTGTCCAGCGTTAATAATGTTCGCAATTTGCCGCGGTCCTAAGGTAGAACATATTGTAATGGAAATAGATTGATGCTAAATTGAGTTTCGTACATTGATTTTAACAATACAATAAGTTCGCTGACTTGAAACTGAACAGAACTAGATTACGGAATTACTTTGGCTATGTGATAAACCATTTCATAAGATAGCCAGCGGGCCGAGCACGGGCGTACCAAGACGTTTGTGACAAGACATGATAAATTATGTCATGTCACTTTGTACTAGCATTTTATGACAAAACAGTTTTATCGCTCAAACTGTGATAAAATATGTGACTCAAGTCATGTCACAGTAGGCCGTGCTCGCCCCGCTGGAAGTAAGTTATACTGCGTTATAGGTAGGAACTAGGGAGTACTTTTAATTTAGATTTAATTTTAGCTTGATTGTTTGACTTGCAGGGAAATAAAAAGAAGTGGAAACCATTACATTTTAACTTTGACTAAGGTAAACCGTCTGCATATCACATTAAGAAAACACTTAAATAGACTCGATAATGACTAACTCGTACTTTTGGAAACCTTATTCTAAATCACTTCACAGTTCACTTGCTATTCTTTTTGCAACGCCCAGTGAACTGAGCGAGCTCCTAATTAAAGCTACGACTTCTAAATGAAGACCAAATTAAAAGGAGGTATAAAAACAAAAGCTATCTAGACCAGTATACCGCGCATAGAGTAACAACTAGCATAGAGATACTACTATAAGGTGATGTCAAGCATAGCGCACGATGGTCATCTCACAGTACTAAAACCCTCTAAAAGTTATTATGTCAGTTTACACTCGAACTCAAACCCAAAGCATTTATTTCAATTACTTAAACCAATTGCAGGCACTTTTAATTTGTGAAGGAGTCGGTAAGTTAGTAAGATGAAGCTAGATTCCCATTCCAAAGCGTAGTAGGTTCCTATGGAGAAGAACGGGCAAAAAACTCTGTGGACAATCTTTACAATTAGCTCCTATGGGGTAACCAATGTAGTATGGTCAGTGATCTGCATTATCTGACCCCTCTAACAAAGAAGAGGAGGAGAAGAGGCGTCGGGTTACGCAGAGCACTTGCTGTACTAGCTTCATCTCTCTGACTGACCGGCCCCTTGACAATTCAAAAGTGCCTGTAATAGGTTTATTTGAAATAAATGCTTTGAGTTTGAGTTTGTACTATTGAAAATAACAATAAGGGGAAAAGTATCAGTTTACGCTCTCTAGACTTCTCGAGTATTCGTAAATACGTAAGGGAGATAGAGATGCTTGTAATGCTGTGTTTATATCTACGTCAATTATGGAGCGAATTTGAAAATATTTTTTTTGTTTGAAAGAGTATACTCTCGAGGTGGTCCCATTGCCACCAAATCAGAATTTGATGAGGGGGATCTCAAGGAAATCGAGGGTAACCCTCGAATTTTATAGGCAAACCTATAGCGATTTGGGTATTTTTTATAGCAACTCACATTTCCTTCCGAAAATCACCATTTGGTGAAGCGGAACTGATGTTTGTAACCTCAGATGGCCACCGGAACAGCATAATAATAAGTATTTAACGGGTTGCGTTTCGATTAGGTACTTTAATATGGTTGCTAACCAATTTATGCTCGTCACAATGCATATGGTGAGTGGTAGTTACGAGAACTCCTCAACAATTAACGTCCCAGCATCGGGAAAAGCAATATTTTGTAAAAAGATGATGAGCAGTTGACTTTAGGCTATTGTAACTTAGATAAATTAAAAACTGACCCACTAAAAAGTGAAAAATAAAAAACTTTTTGTAAAAAAAAAAATTGACTTCCTTTTTTTTACAAAAAGATTTTTTTTTAATTACTCTCTCGTTGTCAGTCTGCGACAGTGAATGTATTGGTTGAGGACTCGTTAACAGGTTTCCTTACATCTCAATCGGATGACGTGTTTTCCAAGTTCTAACAATAGACTGCATTCGCAATACTGAGAGGAATGCTTGTATAATATATCAGAATGTTCTATAATGAGAAAATGTTTCACAACTGACGTATGAACTGAGGATGACGTATTGGATTTGGTAATAACAACATCACGCCCATGCGCGTAGCAGCTAAACAGAAAAAAGTTTATTACATATAGTTCAAAAATACATTTATTGGAGCTGTCTTAACATTTTGCCGCATTCAAATTATAAAGACTACTTTTCACAACGATTTTATCTTCCCAGTGTATTGCTTGATCAACAAACGCCTACGAAGCTCACTTACTCACTTAGCCCTCAGACGATCGTTAAAGGCTAATCGACTCATCTTATAGACATGAAACAAGCCTTAAACGACTTTATATCATACACCTACATAATTACGAAGCTCCTAATTACTTTCTATCGAAACTTTTAATAGACCTAAGCACTAAATCTAGATCATGTGTGTTCTGCGAACCTTGATAACATATATTATCTAAACTTTATTGGCCTATTAAACTAAAATATATCTTACGTTGCTCAATGCGTTTACGGCTACAAGATGCAAATACTAGTTACAAATGAGAAACAGACAAACCGACTAGACAGTGTTTGGTGTAAGTTATAAGAGAATGTATTTTGGACTTTAGAAATACGATAGAGATCAAATGCACGTCTATCAATAATAAAGATGCAGAACAAATTTACCGATACCTGTACTGGAAGCAGTTTGGTGTCTACCTTTTCTACCCACTTATGTATCCAACTCTCTTTGTTATAGGCATGGTTGGATATTATAAGTTGGAAGTAAGGCGCAACCTCGCTCTTGTAAAATATGTGCTTATGGTTTTTCGTGGGATACTGAATAATCCACAAATATTGGAATCGTTAGGATTGCTCGTTCCAGACTGGAGGTTACGGTTGGGACCGAGGAAAGAACTTTTTAAAGTTCTGGCAACCCGTACAAACTTGTTCAAGTTTGCACAGTGATTCGTGCAGTAAAAATACTTAATAGTGTCTCTCGTCGATTGGACATATTTTCTTGCTCTTTGGCGGATTTTCAGAGGGTGACACTTAGTGTGTTGTCCTCTGTGTAGCTTGTGCTTTACTCGGACCCGTTATTAAGGACCGAACAATTAGAAATTATGACTACTTTTGTTAGCTTGGGTATTACCTGTTAAAACAAATGTATGTGATATTGAATAAATAAATAAATATAAATAAATAATAAAAATAAGCAAAAAAAAAGCAACATTTTTGAGAGCAGTGGTGGCTCATTGGTAACGGCCTCGACTTACGAGTTGTAGGTCGTGGGTTCGAACCCACGCAGGCGCTTTACTTTGTGTAAATTAATTCATCACCACTGCTCTCAAAACGGTGAAGGAAAACATCGTGAGGAAACCGGCATGTCCTAAAACCAAAAATTCGAAGACATGTGACATCTACCAACCCGCACTGGGCTCGCGTGGTGGATTACCGCCCACTCCTTCTCGAAGAGAGCAGGCCTGTATCCCAGCTGTGGGAACATTATAGGCTAATTATGTAAGCAACATTTTTGGAAAGGAACATGTACAAAAAACTGAAGATCATTATTTTGCTCTATTAGAAGCAAAAACAATGTCATAATTTTATTCCATCCCATCATAGGGAATGTCAGCACAATTTACTGAAACCATCCGTAATTTTGCCATTTACCTAACTTGTCATTCGCATAAGTATCTCCACCATCCGTAATTTTGCCATTTACCTAACTTGTCATTCGCATAAGTATCTCATAAACTGCCCACCTCAATACACGCTACAGTCACACGTCGTCAAATCTTTTGCTTTACACTCATTCCAAGAACCGACTTGCGTTCGCCAGTACACAATGACCGATGGCATTGGCACGCTAGCTTAAATGCCTGAATTGTTACACTGATAGTGAGTGCTCTGTGGCTATTCGTGGCCACCCAGATACAATCATGTCAGGTGTTCCAGAGTAAAGGATGAGGATATTAATTCAAATGTTGATTTCAAAGTGGCTCATGCATCTATTGCTTAATGTGGCACGTGTTTCTAAGAAAGCATCGGTTAGAACAGAAACATGTATTCTGTAAGTGTTACTATGCAGTGATTAAATAATTATGTTATCTGGTTATCATTACCCTAAAAAGTGCAGGCAAATATATAAAAATAAAAGAGAATCTACCAATGCACTCAGTTGAAGCCGTTACCTACCAGAGATCCAAATTACTTAACTTACAAACACCCGATAAAGTTTTAAAAACCTAGGTCGCATCCTTCCAGTTAAAATTCATTGATAAATAGCCCAAAATAATTTCTATCATCCTCAATTAATAAACACCCACAAATAATTTGTACCGACAAAACTAAAGAAATAAATATAGATTTAATAACCATAGACGAGTATACAACAATAAATCATAAACGTATCACACGGAAGCTTCTGAACCATGTTGTTATTAATTGGGACTAAATATAGCGTTTAGTTACCCATTGATTTATTTTAACTTGGGTACATTCACCTATGTCTTTATTTGTACGTTGTTTTATTTTATAGCAGTAAAAAGAGCTAGTAGTTGATCGTAAATGTATTTGTTAGGTGGGATGTCGGTATGGAGGAGAAAATGTATCTTCGTTATGTTTTGGGCAATTTCATGATGGTAACTTTTCTTCTGGACTTCGTTATCATCATCATCAGTAACTTTCTAATTTCCGTTGTATGGCTAGGTATACATTTAAAAAAATCTTCCCTTGTCGGTTAAAAGCAGGGCAAGGCCGTGCCTCTATACCTTTATTTTAATTTGTTTGTATGTTTAACAATACAAAAGGTTTTGTACGAATCTATTTAATTTACCTAATGTTTGTACGTCTCGCAGTCTCGCATGAAAATTGTCATTTCATCTTTTATTGTGATTCGTCATCCATCACCACCAACTGCTTCATTGCATTTCAATCAGTGGCAATTAAAATTTCACACAATCTTAATGTAATTAAAATTAGTTCGTTTAACTTCAGTCAAGTGAAGTGATATTTCACTCTGGCTGCACTAAATCAATTAATCATTAACGCGTCAATTAACGCTTAGTGAATCTACTGTCAAGCGTTATAATGATGAACAATTTTACGGTACATCATAATTAAGATTTGAAATTATAATGATGTCATTTGTGAGTTTGATTGGATTTTTGTTGATAGAGTGAAAGTTATTAATTATTGCTGGGTGTAATCTTAAGGGTATATGAATACATTTCATGAGCAAACAATGATTTATTTAATTCTCAAGGAGTAACTTCGATTTTGATCTCTTCATTAAAATCAAGTATATTAAAAGCATCACTCGTGAAGTGATGAGTTTCCTACATCATCTTCCATTGTGCTATATCATTTATGTTATCGTAACGAAAATCCTCTGTTCCATAGTTACAAACGTAAAGAAAACGTTTATCAAAATCACAATAATCAATATAAATTATTGTATAAACGTAACCAATCCGATACTAAAAGCAAATAAAGAAAATACTCATTGATAAAAATAAATAGTATCGGAGTTGCTAAGGCCATAGTTATATAAGTAAAAACCAGAGCAATGATCGCTGAGAAATTGATTTTGTTTCCATGCCAGTGATTATTGTGTTTAAGGCATATGAGAACAGCGATTAGGTAACAAGAAACGATAAAGAAAGAGACGAAGAAAGAAAACAAATTGATAATCAAGAGAAAAAGAAAATGGACTTTCGTATCTACTAAAGACAAAATGTTGGTTTGAAAGATACTAATTTGAAATGGATCACATCGATATGAAAGAGAAACTACATTGTAAAACATGAGCGCTTACAATAACTATTGCTATAACATTATCAAGAGTAATATTAACTAACACTACACTATGTATACTACATTGTAAGTAATACCTGAAAAGCAAGGATAAAAATTACTTTATAAAAAACTTATAAAATTGTTTTCCGCCCACACGCTCCGTCTGCAACTTGCACCAACAATCGTTATACAATTACAGCCGATGGATTCGGCCATGATCTTGATTTCGTTCGATTCGATTACACTGTCAATGACGATCATATGTCCGATTCGATCAATCGATTCTTATTGCTTGTTTATCGGACCATTGTTCGGTGTGTCATTATTCGATGATGGTTTATCGATGTTTTGAAATGTTCTCCGATGTGTGGTGAATCGATTGTTTCCGATATGTGTGGTATTTTTATCGTAGTATGTACATATTTTATGCGTAAGTAGATCAGGCCGCGCGTGCTATGAAGGAAATGCTAAATGTTGCTTTCGATTTCATTTGATAGCTTTTCATAACACAATCGCTTAGTCGTTAGGTAACTTGAAAATAAATCTGCTAGATTGACATCAATTATGATATTCCCAACGAGTCATTGAGCTTTCTCGCTAAAACCATTCATAGTTTGACGGAATTTTGGTCCTCCGCTACGAAAAAGCTATAAGCAAGGCATTTTCACTCATTATTCCTCAATTAAACTACCTCTTTGCCTTGCTTGACCTCTACAGTTCACCAAGCAGAAAAAACTTATTCCTTCACTCCATCTACTTATAAAAACTGATCCATATGTATGAAAGTGAGAATGCTAGCTGGCCGTGATCTTGCCTCATCTCATTTCGCATTGCCATTCACAACCGTATGTATGATGTATTGTCTGTACCGTATTATCATGTAAAATTTACTATTTAAATTCACCGTACTGACATATGAGACGACGCTGATAGAATAGTAAGCGAAAATGGGGTGCGTAAGTGCGTATATAAGTATGAATAGTACGTACATATTGTAGAAGATGCCAGTAAGATGGTTGAGGATTTCTAAAACGTTTCTAAATATGCCTGTTTATAGACTAAGGCGTATTTGTAATCTAAATCTGGAACATAGCTTGTTGTATAAAACGATCAATTACCGATAACAAATACGAGCATATAGCTACAACCAATAACGGTCTGTCATTTAATGGGAACCGCATTTTTGAAGGTATATTTCAGAACTGTACTAAACGTACACTGCATCAAGATAATGATAGCATAATCAAACAAACAGTTACTTGCAATCATTCACAAATCATAGGGTACTCGTACTACCAACTCGAATGATATATCAATAGAAAGAATGTCTTGCGCCACCATCAAATTTTCCTCAATCAAACCCATACATTTTGATTGCAGCACAATTTCTTCAGCTTATAAATATTCATAACGATCTCATACCAAAACTGTTCCTATTTGCATGACAACCATAACCACGGCTGTCTATCACTCTGCTATCACAATAGACTCTGCACATGATAATACTCCAACGTATGTCACTTTAGACGTTGTGTTCATGTAATCCGAGATTACAAGCGGCTGAAACTTGCCAATGCCTCATTCATCTATAGAAACAAAAAACACAGGAATTTATGCCTTATGATCAGAGTGATAAAGTTGATGGTTATTGGTGGTGATGGAAAAGTAAGTTGGTAAAAATGCAATTAAGGTGTAATTCGACGAACAGACATTAAGTGAAGTGTCGGTTATTTTTATTGAGGAAATTTGAAGATATTTAACCGCATTAGAAACATCTGAATATGCGGGCTACGGGGAGGTATTGAACAGGATCGCATAACATTTCTGAATGTGTATATATAAGTATATAACTGACTCCAAAGATGAGGAAATGATGATGTGTAATCAATAAAACATAAAGACAAGACATTAAACCCAGGCCAACACGGGCCAATTCAAATAGTTTCCAATCTAACACGGAGAAAACCCCAAATAAATCAAACAGTTAATAAAACACAATGCGTGTCTTGATTGTGGTCAACGATTTGTAGTGAACAATTGGTGACAAGCAATCAAATGATTTGCCTAAGTCATTGTGAAGATACCCTAGATTGATACTGCAGTGTCTATGATGTGTCTGAGCGGAGATATGAAACCTATTCATGTGATCCATTGAGATATACTAGACTTTTGTGATTCTTGACTAATTTTAATAGTAGGTAAAGAAAAGAAAGACGAAATTCTTTATTCTGCACAAACAAAACGCACATTACAAAAAAACCTAAAAAAACAAAACATAAATATAGAACCTACACAGTCGTTACTGTGATGTAAGGAATAGAGATTAAGATTCCATTCTCACAAAGCAAAATCTGTCACTACATTACTTACATATCTTTAAATAAAGTCTTGCACGACCTCAAAATCGGTTAATGTCAAGTAGGTATTAATGCCCTATTTGCAAACATAGATATTCATCTGCAAAGCTAACTAAACGCAAACTACGAATTTGTACATTGAGTCCTAAGACTTATATTACTTAAGTAAAAACAAGATGAAATTTTAATTTATACTCCTGAATTAAACATTAGTCCTAGATTTGCCGCGACAATGGCTGTCTCTAATAAAATAGTGGTTAGTTTGAACGACAAGTCTAAAGGATCTAGGAGTTAAGACTCAAGCGGCCTACTTTGCTAATGCAGCCATAAAATTGTAATCGCACGCTTCACGTGGTACTATTACTAGCAAGAGCCGGCTGTTTTAATTTAAACACTAACTTTAGAACTATCAGCGAGCATTGTTGTGCCGCATACTAAATTAGTGCTACTGAGTTTATAGGAGAAACTACTGAAGTTAACTGAAATAACTCCCGAGGCTCTGGATTCCGTGGTGTAACTACAAAATGATACAAAAATATACTGAGAACAGCCAATGGATGATTTTGGAACAAAAACTGGTGCTTTTTTAAGCTTCTAAAAATATCTCACTTTATAAGACAAAACACTAAAGGCATTCCAGATAAATCTTCAAACAATGTAACTAGTATTCTTATCAATATAGAAAATGCGGCAAACCCAACCCAGTGTCTCAATACATAATCAAATACCACTAATCCACCTTGATCTAAGATCATAGGCAAGACGTAATTATCATCTGATTAGCATATCGCTGTTGTGTCTCGAAATCAATAGGAAAATGAGGTCATCGCAGTCAATGGACAGGACGAGCTCGCAAATTGTGTGTAACAAAACAGGGCGAGCTCATTGAAAACTTGACGCAATATCAAGAATTGTATGGTGTGGAGTATGAGCGAGTAGCGGGTTTACCAGTTGGTAATTGTTTGGTATGGTTTTCAAATATTCCATGAAGTATTATGTACCTAATAATTTACAAAAGAGCAGTAAGTTTTCACTAAGCCGTTTTAATTGCTTGAAAAAAGCGATTCGTACACTCAGGAAATAGACTTACGACAGAAAACAATTCCTCACTAATAAGAAAAGAAATAACAAACCAATACCTACCGAATACTTATAGTGATAACTTTAACATTCAAACAAACTGTACTGTGGTTTATCATCAATAAGAATGATGTAAATGATAAAAAATAATTTCCAACACCGAATAAATCAAAAACAAAAGAAACGTTCAAGTCACGATTGCACTAAAAACTAATTAATCTTATACCACGCACTAACCTACATAGCCCTACAAACACCCACGAGAGGCGCCAAAGTTGACGCCATCATGGGCAAACAGCGATAATCATGATAAATAGGTCACATCACCATTGAACAAGGTGATACTATGGAAATTCACAGCCAATTGAACAAATTAAAAGATGACATCTGCGATCCTCTTAATTGTAATCGGCGTTAGGAGGAGCCTCCATTAAGACTTGATTTAGCAATATAAGAAGGGTCAGAATAAGATTGATCGCGTATGAAACTCAACTGGATAATTTATATCTTCAGTGAATTGGATGTGATGTGTGGTCCTTGATTTTAATAGGGCGTGTAATAATCTTCCCACGGCTGTCGTAAGATTTGGGAGGTGGACTCAATATTTATAATACCAAAGAGTACGAAAATATCAGGGGTGAAGAAGTACAGGCTGCATTCACTTTGAATAAAATCAAAAACCAGTTATGGAGTCTACAAAATGAAGGAGACGTCAGCATATAAACGGAAATGCAATATTGGTAATATAATTCCAAGGATCCTCAAATATTACATAACGCCATTTCAAATTTAATATCAAATCCGCCGATGCTAATAAATGTAAAACGAATTCGATTTAGCATATCCGATGCCTATAAAACAAACAGTTTTCTCAATGAAATTGGTGATAATGATCCTAAACGCGCCATATCGATATATTATCGTGAATGGGAAACATCACTGAATATATTTATGGTCCATATAAGTAGGCGGACTTCAAAGGAGTGGTATCAGAATCACGGTACATCAAAGAGATAAGTAGCTGTCTCGGCGGCCTATGTGAGGAATTAAGCAGATGCAAGACAGCGACAGACCTGTCTGCTGTATGAGAGACTACACTCTTTTTTTGTACTTTGGCATTGGAAAGCAGGATCGTGTTAAAGGGCTTATTAAGATTAAATTATATGTGATGTGCTAATTTATGATCTCTGAAATTGTAATTGAGGAATGTCGTCAGTCATCTGCAGTAAGCTTTCTGTTTATTGCGTGTTCATATTTTAGCAATATGACATGGACTTATGAATTACTTTACTGTCTTATGTTCCAGCCATTTCGTTCCTCATCATTGAAATATTTTCTAAAAGAATGTTTTTATAGAATCTAAAGACTTCTGAATTTACATTTCTGAGCACGGGGATACTGGTTTGTCTTTGAATTTCTTTGATTTAATGTTATCGCAACATCTTTATAGAGGTCTACTTTCCGTCTCTGTTTTCAGTTTCTCCGGTCTTTTGTATTTTTTTTAAGATAATGTCTCTTTCAATACTTATAAAAAAATTCGAGTGAAATCATTGACATACAAAATAAACATTACGATTGGTGACGAAATTAAAACAGCATTCATGAGTCACTTTCATGTTCAGAGATTGAATCATTCTGAAATATGTCTGCAATGTATTTACATGTAATCATGCATTAATAGAAACGGAATATTATCTAAGACAAACACGTTGTAGGTATTAGTTGCTCTTTGAATCTTTGGATCGGCATCCCTGCTATTTGCGGCGGAATAGACATTTTATCTTCAAAGGCTACACAGTACATACCAGGGTTGTTGCGAACATCAGCATCAGCATCAGCATCCGCGGAACTTCAGCATCATTTTCAACATCAGCATCAGCATCAGCATCCGCATTGGTCGATGCTGATTATTAATGCTGAAGATCGAGTCGTGACTCGTGACATGACCGCAAAAGGGGCTTATACCGCATGTTATTTTCGTTTGCGAGTTTTGACCAATAATGCAATGGATTTACTCTTTGGAAATTTTCCATTCATTTAATGAAAGATACCTTGACTAATAGATGGTAGGTTATGTACATAACCAGCTATCTATTAGTCTAGCTAGGTACTTAATTACTAATCTAGTACTAATTATTATAGTTTGATTCTATTTTCTATTAAAAGTCATAAAATTATTGAAACAATATTTTATTTCAATACCAAGGAAAACTGTGCAACTTTCGTTATAAATTCATAATGGTCACTACTTTTTCTCTGCTTTTATAAGAAAATAATTAAAATCAGCATCAGCATCAGCATCCGCTGATGTGAAAAAAATATGCATCAGCATCAACCTTGGTACATACCTCTTCCAATTTATTATCGACCTTGAAATCGTCAGGTTTTGTGAGTGCATTCGGAAAATCGCTTACAATAAGTAGGTACCTAGATACTGTTCTTCTATTTTAATGCTTTTTAAATGACTAAATTTTTCTTGAGTATCTATCTAGAGTATAGACCACCCAGCTCGACCTTATTATACAACCCTTTGCCACTTATTACGATTCTCACAATAAAGCTTCATTCATTGCGCCACACGAGTTCTCAATGACACTATAATAGTACGAGCTTTTATTCCATTTATTCATAATCATTCCTGAACATATACTCTATTATCCCATAACAAGAACCTAGTGTTAGTAAGCACTTTTATGCTCTTAACCCAGTAATAAGAAACGTCCATTTCAGCTCTCCTTACTGCGACAACCTAACTCCCAAAACATATAGCCTTAAGTACTAAAAGCCATACACTTAAATACCAACCTTAGCCCGTAACGATAAAGTTGGAAGTGCTTTAGAAGGATAAAGTAAGGATGTGCACCGATAAAACTGAAAAGGAAATACGCGTCTATGCTAAGTCATAAAGTTAGGAGCTGGTAGTTAGGAGCTGCCTTAAATATTGGATTTTCTTCGAGATAAGGTTGTAATTACGTTTCCTGCATCGTTTTATGTCGAACTTCGTCGTTAAAATGAACGAGAAACATTCGCTTGCCGTATATGATGAGGATTATCGCTATTGAGTTGCTAACACAAGTCTTGGTAATTACTTTGGGAGTAGTTAATATTTTTATGGATAAATCACCATTCACCATTCAATCATCATCATTTACTGGTTATTTGTTGATATTCAAATGGTTTCATATTTATGGAAAAGGAGCTCGTGGCTAACTAATAACAGACGCACGGGTCGATCCATCAGGTTAAGCTACGCTTGCCGGGGTTGGTTCATGGATGGGTGACAATCTTTACATACCGAGACCCCGAAACTGAAATCGCGAAAAAAAAAACCAGCTGTTCCCATTTATGTTAGAATAATTCGTTAAAATGTAGGGAACAGCTGATTTTTTTTCGCGATTTCAGGTTAGGTCCCATAGTAAAAGTTGTTCATAATGATGAGTACAATGAACACTTAAGAGGTTATTGACGTTTTAAAAATAACACTGTATACAGTCTTAAAAAAAAGCTCTTGTAAACTTTAAACGCTAACGCAGATTGAAGTGAGACGTGCCGCAACGCAACGCATTGCAAAAACCCTTCCATATCACTTTCGTACATTTTCTATGAAACAACGCACACTACAGGCGGCCCGCATCTAACTTTTTTGTATGAAAATGAGTTGCACAGCGACCCTTTGCGGCTGTAAGGCTTGAAATAATTATTTAATTAATATAATTTTCTAAAAACACATTGTTAGAGGTTGTCCACGCCAGGGTACACGAGACTCGCAAAACACATGACGCGGTACGGGAGCCATCTATCGACGAGTGAAGGAAGAAAGCATCGACTTCGGTCATTCCTCGGACGCTTGCATTCGGTCTTCACATTCGGTCTTTCATTCACTCGCGCCTCTGTCAAAATCTATGTATGTACTTCCTCTTGCGAACCGCCGTCCGCCATGGTGAACTGTTAATTATTTTTATTACAATATACACCTGTTAAACTTCACAAGTCGCTTCATTTTGGACGAACAAACCTGATCCTGCACAGAGGTTATTTTATAAACAACTTGTAATTTTTACCTGAAAACATCGGAAATATTCCGGTCACGGCTGCCATTACGGATATTTCACACAAGAAAATTCAAAACACTGCCAAAAAACCAATCAACATAATACAACTTCCAACACATTGTATTATTTAGCTGAATGGTAGTTTGGAACGATTCGGGTGATTATACATTAGTTCGTGGTGTAAAAAAAGATTGCATTACAGAACGTGTAACCTAGTTGGCAGAGGTTACTTGTCACAATTTATATCATCGTAATATATTATTTCCCACGCTAGATCTCGGTAAACGTCACTAATGCACGGAGTCGATTTTGTGGCTTTTAGATTCTGTATTATTCATGTTCATGGAGCATTTGAGATTCATGACATACGTAACGGCGCAGGATAGCTTTTACCAGAAGTGATCATCGTATTAGTGGTTCAACAGCAATTATGTATTACCTTTAGACGTTATGCGTGCTCAATAATGGCAAAGTAAAAGCAAGGCAATTGCCTGACTTGTAATTAGTCGCGCGCCATCCAGTGACGCGGCTACACGCCACTATCACTCGCAATTCTCAGAAATTATTTGTAAACAAAATGCCTTCCTTTGTCTATACACGATTAAAAAATTACACTACTACTGTGAGAGTAAAGAAAAACGTCTCATTTCATGCGTAAAAGTACTTGAGCTATATTTTTTTATTATAACATATTAAAATGTTTTTGTTTTGAAATTCTGACTGCTGCGACCCACGCGTACGCGCCAATGAACATGCAGCAGCTACTCACGTAACTAAATATGTACAGACGCCAGCAGGTCAAGTTACCCCAAACTGTCAAATTTTCCCAATCAACCTTGAATCTTATGCTGTAGGGATAAATTTGAAAATCTATTAAATAAATTTGACAGATTGTAGTAGCTTGATGTGCTGGCGTCTGTACGTTCATCTCTTTCTAACAACAGGTATAGGTATAGGTCTTTCCTTTTCCTCACGCACTGTATGATTGTATGCAAGTATGTAGCTACATTCATGGCTTCCGCTGTTTTTGAGTGCACTAATGTTCGTTCATATGACGCGTCTATTTATAATACGTCATTGTTCAGCAGCGTCAATATCATCAGGAGTGTGCCGTTAAAAAGCAGTTCGTCGTGAACGTTACTACGTTCACGTGACAACATCTTCTGTCATCAGAAGACAGGCGCCACGTAACCATCGATGCGACGCTCTGCTAGAGTGACTGTCACCAGCCAGTGTTACACTTATCCGACCTTTTCGGTGATTCCAGTAACTTCGTAACAGAATTAGAGGGCGCCACTTGCTGCACTGTCATACATGCACAGTTACTAAGGAAAATACAGTGCAAAAACACCGTAAAATTTCACAGAAAATTGTAGTTTTTCAGAATATTCCTGATTTATACTTTTCGATATCAACCATCTTGTAACAGAAAGCTATATTAAGCTATATTTTAAGTAACAATAACAAAACTATTATCTTTAGCTTCAATAGACAAACCAATTTTCATCCAATTTAGATCCAAGTTTAGCAACAAGGAAATCAAACCGTCCTTCAGACTCTAAATTAAGATCTCAATTAGTGACAAACCGTACCGATCACATTAGATATCGCTAGTTAATCCGAGGACCAGCAGAGCTACATGAAAGTCGTTGGACAACTGCCAGGCTTCAGAACACTGAACTTGGCTGCGACTCCTATGTTTCTATAAATTAATTGTAACTAGTACGTGAAGGAATTCGATGGTCAACTAGTGTATTCGTCGGTATTTGGGGAAATGTGACTGTTGGCTATTGCATTGTTTACTTCTCGAAATAATAAAGATAATTCAAATCACATGTGTATGTGTGCTTTATCGTGGACGTACACGGCATCACGATAACAAAGGAAAGTAAAATGTATGGAAATATATGACGCTGTCAAACTTCGTCTACGATAACGTTCACGTACTTCCATAAATATTAGGCCGAGGACGTGGACGTCCACGATAACATAGTCACGTTAGAAATTATAAAAGCGCATAATGGCCTTATTTACAGATGATTCTAACAAGCATATTTCTTATTTAAGATGGAGATATATGCCAGTGACCTTGAGTGGTTAGCTTGCGTGTTCTGTACTGAGCTCACGTACGTTGAGCCAGTAATAGGACTCGCACATCAAGGAGCGCTGTCCCCAATTTGTCGCATTATTAATTTATTATACACAAACCAAAAGGTATTTTAATAAAACGCGTATACTAAAAGATCAATAATCAAATTATCTTTAAATTGGTGAAGGTTTCAGAAAAATACGCTTGGTAGATTTTGCGCCATTCTCAGGTTTTTATCCGCGTTAGACATAACTTTACAAATTAATTTCATTATGTAATATAAACATAATCTAAAATATTCACATATTATGTTATTGAGAAAATGCTCTAATTTAACATATATTTTTTTCAAATCATTAACACTACTCGTTTAGGCGTGATCTTCAGTATAAAATCATTAAAAGTCGGTTATCGTCGCCTTAACCAACACATGCACAAATAGGGCTTCTTTAGTACCTACTCATAAATTGTACGTGCTGATGGTCACTCATTGTGATATGCAGACGGTTTACTTTAGTCAAAGTTAAAATGTAATGGTTTCCACTTCTTTTTATTTCCCTGCAAGTCAACCAATCAAGCTAAAATTAAATCTAAATTAAAAGTACTCCCTAGTTCCTACCTATAACGCAGTATAACTTACTTCCAGCGGGGCGAGCACGGCCTACTGTGACATGACTTGAGTCACACATTTTATCACAGTTTGAGCGATAAAACTGTTTTGTCATAAAATGCTAGTACAAATTGACATGACATAATTTGTCATGCCTTGTCACAAATGTCTCGGGCAGCCCGTGCCCGGCCCGCAGTAGCGCGATATGACAAGACGAGCAGTGGTGGCCCAGTGGTAACGACTTACGAGTTGTAGGTCGTAGGTTCGAACCCTGACAGGTGCTTTACTTTGTGTAAATTATTTCATCACCAGTGCTCTCAAAACGGTGAGGGAAAACATCGTGAGGAAATCGGCATGTCTTAGAACCAAAAATCCGAAGACATGTGACATCTACCAACTCGCACTGGGCCCGCGTGGTGGTTTACGGCCCATTCCCTCTCATAGACAGGAGGCCTGTGTCCCAGCAGTGGGAACGTTATAGGCTCATTATGTATGACAAGACGTATTCCAAAACTAAGGGGCTCTACCATTGATGTATTAAATAGGAAGATAAGCCACTCTCTAACATCACGTAAATATTAAATGGACCCGATGTCGTGCGTCATATGCTCGACAACCGAAATAGAGAGACATATTACGCGGGCTATAGCGGGAACGAAGTAGCAATAATTGTCACTGTTACATGCCAATAACAACTCGGAAACAAACTACGATTTGGGTATTCCCCGCAAACCGGGAGTAATGTAGGTCGATTGTGTCCTTTCCCCTAATTTATGCGGACCACATCGAGGAGCGCGTACCATATCTTCCTATTTAATACATCAATGAGCTCTACACAATTGTTCGGATCGGCATGATTCGGCACAGCGACGTGTTAACATCGAATGTTACCTTTATGTTGTCGCCTGGCTGTGGCGACCAAGTGTGTAGGACGTCTAACAGTCAAACCAAAAGCGATACTGTTAAAATCATTTCTCTCATTTTATGGTGAACACACACCATGCTCAATAACCTTCGGGCTAAATACAACCCACTCTGAGAGCAACGCATCAACCCAGACCCACGTCAGGTCAGAGTGTCTAGACGGCTAACTAATCCCTCGGAATAACCTCAGAATTGTGTTCGAATGCTTTTAGACTGTAAAAGATAATGGTGGACGTCCATGCCCCGTGTTATGTTTTGCATCTATCATTTATGTTGGAACTGATTGGTTGTTGAACTGAAGTGGCAGTGGGCTGGCCATGTTTGTCGAAGGACCGATGGCCGATGGAGCAGACGAGTCCTGGAGTGGAGACCGCGTATCGGCAAGCGTAGTGTGGGACGCCCCCCAGCTAGATGGACCGACGACCTTAAGAAGATGGCTGGGTCAGACTGGATGCGGAAGGCGGAGGACAGGGTGTTGTGGCGCAGCCTGGGAGAGGCCTATGTCCAGCAGTGGACTGCGATAGGCTGAGTTGATTTATGTTGTATCAATGCCAATTTGTAAATTTTATCAGCTTTGTTTTTTTTTCTTAAAATGTTACTTAACATTTTTAACTTAACACTTTACGTCTAACAACGATAATTATATTTTCTTTTCTTTGAATTTAAAAAAACCGAATTTTGAAAAACCGGCCGACCGGCAAAAAAATCACGTTTGGTTGTATGGGAGCCCCCCTTAAATATTTGTTTTATTTTAATTTAATTATTTATTTTTAAAGTGAATATATAACTAAATATTCTGTGAATATTTCAACCGTCTACATGTTGCCATTATCAATATAGAGCAAAAACGAGCAAAAAAATCACGTTCGTTGTATCGGAGCCCCCTTAAATATTTATTTTAGTCTGTTTTTTTGTATTTGTTGTTATAGCGGCAACAGAAATACATCATCTGTGAAAATTTCAGCTGTCTTACTATCACGGTTCATGAGATACGGCCTGGTGACAGACGGACAGACAGACAGACGTCGGACCCTTAGTAATAGGGTTCCCGTTTTACCCTTTGAGTACGGAACCCTAAAAACGATAGTATGTAAACAATTAAAAAAATAAAATAAATAGAAACAGAACCGGTCCCAGTTATAAGAAATCGGTAATTAGGTTTGAAAACTTCATTCACGACGGAGCTTGCCAAGCTCCGTCATCTAAAGCCAATGCTATGTCCACAATCCGTATTCGTGCGGCACAGGAATTAAACTGTCAAAACAAGGAAATGTCTGAATTGATGGATATTCTCGATTTCTCACCGACGCGCGACGACGCATATAGCCCCAAATCAATAATTCCGAACGCACACGAATGAAATCGGTAAACTTCCCTAAACGCTGTTTCCGACGTTTATGCGCACTTTATCTTAATAATGGCATTCGCGCGTTTAATAAAATAAATATATTCATTTTTAATAGCTCTGTGCGTCTTTTGAGGACAGATGTCAAACATAAATATTGAAATGTGAAAAAATATAAAACTTTCGTAAATGTGAGTTGATAATGACATCGAAATTAAGTCGACATTAAACTATAAGCATAATTTTAATTTGTTTTTCTGTTATTTTCAGGTAAGCATTTCACAAATGGAGCTGTAGTTTGACACAGCAGTAAATGGTGACGTTACGACTCAATATACCTATTACCTAACACAATAAAATAAGTTTTTGAAATTAATTTAGTAAAAGATCAAAAAAAAACCAACCAGGTTTTTTTTTAGTTAACCTTTTTTGGTCCCATTGCTGGGAAGGTTACCCCCATATTTTTTTAATTTTATTTATAGGTACTTACTGTGCTTCTCCGACCCGTCGGTTAGGAACGAATCCAAATTGTTACGTTACCGTTTGTTAGGCCAGCCTCCGTGACGGTGCCCATCTTCGGCCACCCACATGTCTCGAGGCATCCTATAGGTGTGACCCACCCAGTCCCACTTCAGCCTCGCAGACTGAATGACTGGGTACTAAAACTTTTCTTGCTTTAATAAAATTATTAGTTTATGCCCGCGGCTTCACCCGCGTGGAGGTCCGAAATTATCCCCAGGAAAGAAAGTATTATTTTCCTAAGTCCTAATCCAGGTTATGGTCTACCCATGTGCCAAATTTCATCCAATTCCGTTCAGCCGTTTTAACGTGAAAGCGTAACAAACTCACTTTCGCATTTATAATATTAGATAGGATTAGGTTAACAATAAATAATTAATCCTTAACTTAAAATTCAAACTAAATGAAATTACAATAAGCCCAAAATATAAAAAAAATAGTGTGCCTGAAGTAACAGAAATCACCGTTCGCGTAACGCTTTTTTGTTTTAACGTTGCCCCACACTAGGAATTTCTCCTGTATTGTGGGTGCGTTTACTAACATTTAAACTCACAAACACAAACAGCCAGACCCGGAACAACTACTTGTAGGTCATAAAAATATTTGTTCCGTGCGGGAACCGAACCCGCGACACGCAGCGCAGCAGTCAATCGCTTAACCACTGCGCCAACCGTGTCGTCTAACGCTAGCAAAAGAAGTTTTACTTCTCAACTTCCGGTGTGTTACATGTTTAAAATTTAAACAACTTCCGTTCGCCTCGCCCAATCACACTTTTCGTAACGCTCTCGTCACGGTGTCGTTTAACCTGAATCGATTTATCGTGAGTATCGAGTACCGAGTCGTATCCAGTATCAACTAGTTACGTCGCGTAACTAGTGAAGTAACCATGACTCGGTACTCGATACTCACGATAAATCGATTCAAGTTAAACGTCAAAACGGGCCTATTATTTTGTGACAACTATAAAGAAGTTTTAATTCAAAAAAAAAACATGCGGGGCAGTCTTTGGGGACTGCGGATAGGAGTGAAAACAGTATTACATATAGCTCATGGAAAGCATTCGGTGACAATGACGCGAGTTCCATGATTTTTGTTCACACAAAAAACGCTCAACGCGCCTAAAGAAGTTTTCACGTCAGAAACAAACGCAGAACATAACGATTATCGCTTCGCCATTTAGGTGTCGATAATTTCCAATTTTGTTAGGTGCATACCAATAAGCTAAATAAATTTTCACTCATCAAGCAATCAACCATTTTCAAATGAGTCATTGTAATAATTCAGTCTTCGGTTACATCACCATTATTTGAAATAGATTTCTTTCGTAATGCCTAGAAACACTTAGTGCGTGTAAAAGTTCTGCAGTGAAAAATGAATGTTCTGCTCAATGTCTGAATGTCAGCGTACCCTTGAGAAAATGAAGCGAGAACTGCACGGTATATTTATTGTTTCTTAAAAGTAGGTCAGATTCGATTTGACCGAATAAAATAAATATTTAAGACTTCCGAAATTAAAGTTATTTTTCATTTTGTAGTGTTATTTTTGGTAGTCGGTTACTATTTTTTTGTAAAAAAATTTTCAACGTTATGCCAATAAGAAAAATATAGATTGCGACGCACGTGCCAATAAATTGCATTGAAAAATTGCAACAACGTAGTTGTAGCAAAAAGTAGCCCCGACCACTAAACACCTTCATATAAGTAAGTCGTTCAATCAAGTTTGAAACTCGTAGGTGATACGAATAACTGGACCACATGTTTGTGCCATACAAGGATGAAAGCACAAAAAGTTTTATTAACGTGACTAAATAGTGAAAAGAGAGACATAAATATAAATATTCCTTTTACTTCTTTTCAGTATTACACCAGCCGATTATTATTATTCGATTCATCGTTATATTAATATATATATAAATATTAAACTAATCGCAATTAATGATCGATTTACAAGGCTTGGCTCGATACAATTTTAGTGTTGTTAAAAAATACATATTGTCTAGGTGGCTAACGTAAGACATATTGTGGACTGTGGGCGATCGTTGACGTAATTATTGCGGGCTTTATTATTATTTGGTGAACTGTGAACATGTCTTATGGTTTCAAGACAAATTACGAGAGGAAAAATATAATGAAGATGTTGCGAAATTATTATGGATTTTTTCATCATGAATATTTCAACATTGTTAGAAGTATTTCGTTTGTAACTAAGTAACTCTGTAGCTGTTTTTGAAAATAAGATTTTAGAAACTGCTAATATTATAAAATACCTATTGTATTGTATTTCTCATTCTGCCCGTGGGTGTCGTAAAAGGCGACTAAGGGACTTACTAGAGAATGGGCAGCAGCGTTCTCTATGAATTTTAACACCATACTGCGATCGGCGACCCGCCTGCCAAGGATGGCGTTTATGGCAACCCCCCCCCCCCCCCGCTTTGGGGGAGGCCTATGTCCAGCAGTGACATATTTCGGCTGAAATGGAAATGATGGAGGCACACAATACTCATACAAAAACAAAATACTTAAAATAGTATGGTGTGCTTCATTGCTGCGCCAATTAGGCCCAGTTCAACACCCAGAGACAACTAGTGCCTGACGCTGGTTTCCAACTGGACCTTATGATGTCCACTGCTGGACATGGGCCTCCCCTAAAGAGGGGGGTTGCCATAATCGCCGCGCTTGGCAGGCTGGTTAGCGATCTCAGTATAGTGTTATAATGCATAGAGAACGCTGCTGCCCACTCTCTAGTAAGTCCCTTAGTCGCTTTTTACGACACCCACGGGAAGAAATGGGATGGTGCTATTCTTTACGTCCGGCACCAAACGGAGCCCGGCACCAAACGGAGCGTATACATACAATATTAATACAATAATACATACAATACTATGAACATATTTGACTCCATAATAATAGAAAAGGATGGCAGTCAGCCTATCTCAGCAAATATTTGTCACAGTGTATCACCGCTCGCTATCTAGATAGAAAGAACCACAGCCAAATTAACTGTCGTACAACTTAATACAAAATGGTCTATGTCCAGCAGTGGACATCTTTCGGCTGAAATGATGAATGATCTGATTGTAGTTTTCATTGAGTATCAAGCTCTAGGGCCCGTATTTATAGTGTTACTCAGTACTCAAGCATTACTTAGGACTAGATTCAAGCCATTGGATTGGTTGAAACTAGTCTTAAGTAATGCTTGAGTACTGAGTAACTCTCTATAAATACGGGCCTAAGTATGCTGCTGGTGGTCTTGACTAGCTGATAAAACTACTTGATTTGAAGTTAAGTCTTTAGACGACCGATGTGTGCGCATGCTCAAAGTGTCGGCGAGCGGGTGATTGTAATCAGTACCTACCTCAAGAAATACAGTTCAAAATACCGGGTTAAACATCGTTTAACTGAAGTTCTTCCAATTTTGCTTTTTATCCCCTTTTTTGTCATCCAATCCTTACTGAAACTCATCAGTAAGACGACAAAGATGGCAGCTGAACATTACTCTCTCCGGGTGATATATACGGACTATCCCGGACTATTGTTATCCGTCTGAAAGGATGTGAGATGTGATCCACTCAATTTTAGCGCTAGCAACGCGAAAGTGGGGTTTCTGAGTGTTGCCAGATGATGAAGATAGATATGTAGTAACTGAAAAAAAAAAAAAAAATACCTGCAGAATCAGGGGGTCTACTCCGAACATAATTCTGACGTATCGGCCGAATGTTCGACCGTTGCTTAAATACGGCTGACAATGGCTGCCTACGGCGAAAAAACGACATACCAACCGACGATAAGCCAAAGTCAAAAATGTGTCTTTGAGTCGGGTAAGGATTCAACGTCAAAAAAAAGAAAATGAGGAAGTTATAAAACGACCGAACATTCGGCCGATACTTCGGTTTAACGCTTCGGAGTAAACCCCCTGGTTTCAAAAGATAGGTATTAAAAATCCTGCTGGTTATCTAATCTCTGCGCAAAATGAAAGAAAAAATACAGCGTCGAGAGGTTTACCCAATATTGTTTTCAGTTTTTTTTATCCAGCTTCAGTTATCACCAGGTCGTATTTTAAGTACCATAAGTAATCAGTACCTGTTTCCTTCATCCCAAAAACGTCTTCATACGAAGGAATACGAAACAGCTATATTTAGGTCAGACCACATCAATGCCGATGACGCCATTGATGTGTATTACTAACTTATTGAAGTTAATAATTGGTTATGGTTAGGAAACCATAAACAATTATTAGCTTCAATAAGTTACACACGCATAGTTCCATACTCTATGGCTGTATTTTATTAGGTATAAGTTTATAACTAATCCTGCTTCTAACCAGTTTTAGATGCAGGTGCGTTCAGACATTGATGGCCGTAGAATTTGTAAGTAGGTAGGCATTGCATTAGATGCCTGCTGATACCTAACTACATTTTCGTTCTCTTTATGCTAGTTTGCCCATTGTTAACATCTACAAAATACCTACACTTAGTTCGCAATAAAGAATTTAAATTTGCAAAACTCTACCCCCCTTATTACAAAACAAGGTTTATTTCAGACCCAGGTTTAAAACATGGAGCCATTATTGAATTTCGAACTTTATTCCGACTATGGTAAAGTTCCTAAACACAAAACTGACAACTTAGTACCGAACTAAGTTTTCAGTTTTGTATAAAGAACGGTATTTCAATCACTGTTACGTTTTTATTACAAAAACTGGCTCCATGGTTTAAGCCATGTCAAAATATAAATCTTGTTTTGTAATAAGACGGTACAGGTTACACGGTAACTCGCTCTTAGCATCTTAGCTTTTCTTCACTCAGATAATATACCTAATACTAGGCTAAACTAATAAAAACAGTGATCTTGAAATAAAACGTGCACTTATCTTTAACGTGATTAACTACCGCAATAGCTAACGTATAGTCATAAAAGCTAGACAGTCTCATAATGCGGTAAAGTTGTAAATTCCTATTCGTGAACATCATAAATATAATAGGACTTACAGACAGGATGCTTACATCGGACCTATAAAAAAAACTATAAAACTTTTTGGAATGCATAAAAAGAATTAAAAATAAAAATCACGCTATTTTTGAACATCAAGACGTTTAGTCAATAAAACATTCTAAATTCAAACCGCCAAGCAATTAGCTAAACTCATTTATTTAAAGAGAGTAACATCTTCCACGGACTGCACTTAATTTGTTATCAATTTCACTTTTGGAACAGTTTCCACAGCAATATTACTAGGAAAAGCATAATAAAACATGGTACTAACCTCCAAACACGTTAACTCATTTACATTGTTTTTGTAACACAAATATCTTCAAAGCCAAGGTTAGCCGAACCGCAAACGCCCTAGACGTTTTAAATTGCTTAGAAGCTTTAAGGTTCCTTTAGATATGTTGTGTCCAGGCTAGTGATTAGTAGAGTGCCAGTCTATAGTTTCGATACTTTTATGATTTAAAGCACAAACATTTGTTAAGTTATTAACTTCTATTCTATTCTATTTTTAAAATGGCAAGTAAAGCCGATGTCGACCATTCTACCAATGTCTAAAGTTAGTCGCAAAAGCAATTTTGCATGATAAAATTATTAACTTATTAGTCTAAGTTGGTACTTCACTTACAGTCAATGTTTTTTTTAAAAGGATTCTGTTGTAATCGGTATAAATACGTTTGGAACCAATGGACCCTCTTAAATCTTTGTATACCTCACAAGTTTTGGTTAAAGTGCAGCAAGTTCACCTTACTGAAAACGTTAATAAAATATTCACTAAATAATTACTTCAAACTTCACAACCTCTATTTCTGTGGCCAAAAACTCGCACTCTCCCAAACTGAAACGTGCAAACGAGCCTTTACACGATGCATCGCCTGGCAACAAGTTCGAGTGGCCAATAAAAGAAGAAACAGCAATAATTTAGAGCTAACCATATGGTATTCTTATTTTAAATGCGCTTTAGAACACAAAGGAAAGAATTAAAGTAGCGAGCTAATCCTTGACCTTTTTGGATGCGTTCCAATGATGATTAAGACCAGTTTCTTTAGATTAGTGGTTTGATTCTTTATTTGAAATTTTTGTGGTGATATTATGTGTCGTCAAACTGTCTAGTTGGTATTCCAGACTGTCATCACATCACGGTATTTTTTCACAATAAGACTAATTTAAATAACCGTTAACGGCATCTCGTAAATGGGAGCGTAATTGGAAAGGGACAGTATTATGGTAAACTTCAAATAAATGGTGTACGGTATATGGGAAACGGATAATGTGAAATATTGTAGTTATTACAACTGTATTCCTACAGTATTGTAAATAATCAGCCGTGAATGGCCGACAAATGAATGTCCTATCTTAGTTTAAAGGTTACAAATAAATCGGCATTCATTTGTCTCCATTAATTTTAACTTTACTTCTTTTTTTTAAATATTTTGCATACCGAATGCCTCTCCTCTAAACATTGCCAGTGTCATGACTACATGAAGCACAGACAAAATAAGTTATATTTATGGTATTACCCTCGCGATCAAGATAGCTTCCATATTGTCGATGACGAACATGACGAACTGTCAGTTACAAAACGATACTGAAACTTTTATGTTACAGTATCTTTAAAAAACTTAAACTTTTATGTTTTTTATAGAAAAACTCTATCGTAAAAGACACGTAAATTACTTACTACTTGGTAATGTGGGTGTACTGTAGGTGCACCTCTGCCCAACCCTTTGGGGAATGCAGCCGTGATGTTATACTATTGTTGGTTTGTTTTCGATTCAGTCTTTATCGCAATAACATTGCAATTTATGATCATGTTCTTGTGCGTGGTGTTTATATTGACTGATGATCAAAACAATTATTAGATTTACTTAACGATTTATCGGGTATGGATCGAGCATCCTCAAAGAAAGAACAAGCGTTTGTTTGGCACTGTATCATACGTAAGGAACACATTTGAACAAATTAAAAACTAACAACACACTAACAATGTATACAGGGTCAAATTAAATTAGCTAGCGAAACTCCTCAGACGTGTTGGGTATCGATATGTAAATACGATAAAAAGAAAAAAAAACATTGTATTCTTTTTGGGGTCAACGACTAGTTACTGTCTAGTTCTTTTTTCTGTGTAAACTTCACAGATGTGATGGGTATCGATAACTAAACACGATAAAACAAAAACTTTACTTCAAGTAACTCCACTGCCAGTGGTCATAGACACCAGAAAAAAAAATTTTTTTTTTCTTTTTATCGTATTTAAATATCGATACGCAAAACGTCCACGGATTTCGCTAGCTAATTAAATTTGACCCTGTATATATAGGATTCTGTGTGCCTTTAAATTCTATGTGTTTAACTGAAAATAATGTTAATTAAAGTTGAAGTTGTTAATAAAACGTGATAATTCGACCAAACATGACGTCTCGGCGGCAGTGGTGAGCGGTGGAGCGGCCATATGTAAATGTATGTAATGCTACTTCAGCTCCTTCGTCATCTCGTTCTCGTTGACGTCCAGTTGACGGAGCCGGGACAATCGGCCTTAGTCCTCAAGTGAACCATTGTGCGTGGGCCATGGCGGCCGTCGTAGGTCATTCCAACCAGCCCACCTCCCTCCATAAGTAGATTAGATCTCCTAGTCTGTTTAGAACATCAGCAAAAGATCTGGCTGACCCGAGGGTTTTATGTCTGCCTCACGGCCGCGCCAAATCACTTTATCCCTTCGATAATAGCACACTAAGCACACCACACCTATACAACCAGTTATGGATAATATTCCTTTGACAGTTAATTTTAGGGGTCATTAAGCCTATGTCCAGCAGTAGGTAAACGTTTATGGACGGATAAAACGGGTACCCACTTATTGATTTCAATAGTAGGCGCACGGAAAGTAATTTCAAATCGATTTTCAATAACGCATAAATCGTTATTGGCAATGTGCGAACGGCATTCCAAATACAAACTATAAAAAAATTAGAGGTCATTGAACTCTTCTCTAATATTCCTATTCTATATTCAAAGCACTTAATAAGATTGCCAATAAAATGGCCACCACTTTGATTGTAAAATGCGGTCAAATTCTTAACATTAGTGTTTCATAGTCGTGAATCGTTTAGCTGTTTTATCTACCCAATATGGCTATAATTTTCAGTCTACTATAATAACTTTTAATAATTGCTAATAGTGCTGTCACTATAACTTTCATATGCCCCAATTTTCTATTCACCGACAAAAAATATTGCTTTCTCTTAGACTCTAAGCAGTAAAGTCAAATATGGTAGAAAAATAAATTTCCAATTTGTTAAAGAAAAAATTTTTTTAGTCCAGTTAAATAAAAAAAAAACCAGTCATGCAAGAGAGAGTCGGACTCGCGCACCGAGGGTTCCGTTCGTACATATGATGTTGATGATTTCTGAAAAACTGTGCTATTTAGAGACATCGTTTTATTTTTCCTGTAATCTTTACATAAACTTCTATCACATAGAATAATTTCAGATTTTTATCTATGAAAACTTCGGAGCTAACGGGGCAACGGTATTTTTTTTTTTTCATCAAAAGTCGGAAACTATGCTGCCTAAAAAAAATTAAAAAATGTTTGAGAATGTGCAAACAGCGTTCTTTCATATGATACCACACATGCCCTAGTAGCCCCACTTCAAATTTTTAAGACCCCCTTTCAGTCCCTTTTGCAAAAAAGATATATCTTTTTAAATTTCTTTCTTATTTGCAAAATAGTTGGCCTAACATCATCTAAAACTATTCTAAATTTCAAGTTGGTATCATTAGCAGTTCTTGAGATATCCAGGTGTGACAGACAGACAGACAGACTTAGTCTCAATAAAAGGGTTCCTTTTTACCATTTTGGCACGGAACCCTAATAACCTAATTTAATTTAGCACAATTTTAAAACAATTTCTAGTACAGAGAAACTACCATAAAGAAAATCCTAGAGCTTTATTTATATCGTTATATAAAAAAGCTCCGAGAGCACAAGGTTTGCAGTAAAAAGGTTGTAATAAGTTGTTAGCGCAACTTATTACAACCTTTTTACTGCAAACCTTGTGCTCTTTCCCGCGTGAACGTGTTAATTTAGCACGGAATGTTGGCAATAAATAGGGCTAGGTAATAACTTAGATTATAACTATTAGAGATCAATTATGAGCTAATCTTACGTCATAGTATTTATAATGGCTCGCAGCATCTTTATGATCGTTAATTTACTGAAATCGTGTGGTTGTGTATCCTTGTCAAATAATTTTATGAGCTGGATTTGGATCGAATAGGGAATACAATTGTCATCTGCCTGCATTCTTCAATGAAACTCAAGCGTATTGTTAGAGTCAAACCTGTATAATTTAAACTATTAACTCCTACCATATTACAAAACAAGGTTTATCTTCAGACCCAGGTTTAAAACATAGAGCCATTATTGAATTTCGAACTTTATTCCGACTATGGTAACGTTCCTAAACACAAAACTGACAACTTAGTACCGAATTAAGTTTTCAGTTTTGTTTAAAGAACGGTATTTCAATCACTGTTACGTTCTTATTACAAAAACTAGCTCCATGGTTTATGGCATGTCAAAATATAAATCTTGTTTTGTAATAAGACGGCTAGAGGGACTTCTTGGCGGGAAAGTGAAGCGTCATGTTCAGCAGTTTGTTTAATTTTCCAAAACTTGTGTTTAGCCGAATATTAATGTGTAATAATGGTGGATTATTAACCATTAAGTGTTTTTGAACGTGCATTAGTGTAGGCAAACGAAACAAAACAGTGCAACTTCGCTTCAAGTTCTATCAAGAAGTCCGCGTGAGGACTCAGTAAAGTGCCACATCTTTACTGAAACTCAAGGGGAGTGGGCGGGGATATCATCATCATGCATTTATAATTCATTTCATCAATATTATACAAGAACTAAAACTTGACATTGGCTAAATGCACAAACCGTGCGAAGCCAGAAGCAAAAAAAATAAAAAAAGACGGCTAGAGGACTTCTTGGCGGGAAAGTGAAGCGTCATATCCAGCAGTTTGTTTAATTTTCCAAAATTTGTGTTTAGCCGAATATTGATGTGTAATAATGGTGGATTATTAACCATTAAGTGTTTGTGAACATGCATTAGTGTAGGCAAATGAAACAAAACAGTGCAACTTCGCTTCAAAATCTCTCAAGACGTCCGCGTGAGGTCTCAGTAAAGTGCCACATCTTTACTGAAACTCAAGGGGAATGGGCGGGGATATCATCATCATGCATTTATAATTCATTTCATCAATATTATACAAGAACTAAAACGTGACATTGGCTAAATGCACAAACCGTGCGAAGCCAGACGGAAAAAAAATAAAAATAAATAAAGACGGCTAGAGTCTGGCAAACGAAAGCGTGACCTGAGAAAACGCGGCAAATTCAAAAAATCTTTATGTACCATTACTAACTATACCTCTAGTTATCTAGAAAGTTATCCAGACTATCTAAACACATAAACTCAAACTCAAACTCAAACCCCCTTATTACAAAACAAGGTTTATCTTCAGACCCAGGTTTTAAACATGGAGCCATTATTGAATTTCGAACTTTATTCTGACTATGGTAAAGTTCTTAAACACAAAACTGACAACTTAGTACCGAACTAAGTTTTCAGTTTTGTATAAAGAACGGTATTTCCATCACTGTTACGTTCTTATTACAAAAACTGGATCCATGGTATATGCCATGTCAAAATATAAATCTTGTTTTGTATAAGGCGGAAAGCCTTGTCAAGAATTGTCAAGAAGTCGGTCAGTTACAAATATGAAGCTAGTTGCCCATTCCAAATAGTAGGTTCCTATGGAGAAGAACGGGCAAGAAACTCCACGGACACTCTTTTAAATCAAAATATTGATACAAAATATTGGTTACATCATTCATATTGAAGTTAAACATGTGAGAACGATGCAATACGTCAAAAGCGTCCGTGATAAAAAGAGGCATGTATTTAACGCGGCGACAAATTAATCTGAATATGGGATTAAAAAATAATTAAAGCCGGTAGCAAAAATAATAGGTTGGCAGCTACAGCGAAGTATAATTTTAAGTGGAAAGTAGCAGCTTAATAATCAGTTGATAGCTTTGTTTTAATTTAAACTGGCATCGATTTTTGGTTTTGGTAACTGAATTTACCAACAATAGAGGCGAATGGTCACTGTTCTAACCTAACCTAACCCAATTTACCAACAATAGAGGCGAATGGTCACTGTTCTAACCTAACCTAACCCAAATGATTCAATAACAGTATCATATACCTTCCACAAACAATTTGTTTTATAATATTGGTATTATGCTGTATGGATAATTACTATATTGATTGTGTGAACTAAATAAAACATTACTTACATAACTTTTGTTGATATAAATTTAAAAATAATATTTAATCGCTGCCAAGTTATTTTTTAATAGCAAATAGTTAGTCGCCCTTTAAGTTGTTAGTCGCCTGAAAAACAATTAGCCATAAAAAGATTACAATTCAAAACTAAAATAATTAAAAATAAGCCGTGGCAGCTAAGAGATGACCAGTCCCAACTGACAGCGCCCGTTCACGAACATGACGCATGGATCAGCACCATTCAGCTCAACCATTTTGACGGGAGCTAAATGCTAGCTAAACATTTAAGTCAATGAAAGACATAATTACCCGGTAAATGGTAGCTCTATTGTACATAGTACCTAAACTATGTACAATAGAGCTACTTTACTTTTGATGATTGATGAATGAAAAGATAGTCTTCCAATCTTCATCAGCTCCAACAGTATTTTCAAATGTTAATAAATTAGTTGTGGTTGTGGAGCTGGACCAGCATCGAGCCAAGCATTTCTATCAGCGATGTAATCCCTCAACCTATAATATGCCTGCTTGCATAGTGTGCGTTTTATACAAGATTTGAATTTCGTCTCATTCGGTTGAAGTATGAGGGGAGGGATTTTATAATATAAGAAAAGGTATCATCATATCGTTAATATATCAAATAATCAGCCAACAAGGATTAGTTAATTTACCACATAAAGATTTTTTGAATTTGCCGGGTTTTCTCAGGTCATGCTTTCGTTTGCCAGACTCTGACTTATTTATTTATTTAATACTTAAGCACACAAATGGACAGAGGCGGACTTAATGCCATAGGCATTTTCTACCAGTCAACCTTTGGGTGATGCGGTAGGTGCAATAACGAAAATTGTGGAATAAATATTTATTTAAATATAAGGATATATACATACATATACCTATTAAAAACTTTAAATATAATATATATACCTAATTACCCTGACTTCCCTTACGTTTTGAAGAAGTGTAGTCCTCCAGACCAAATTTCGCCTATGACAACCAATCTCAGCGGAGACCAGCCTTTGGCGCGAGAGATATTTTATATGCCCAAGTGTGTGCGCAGGCACAGGTGTACTCTGTCTTCCCTCACTCTCATAGTCCGATGGGACGGCAATCTGACACGACCGGAGAGAGATCAGACGCAGGACCAACGGCTTAACGTGCTTTCCGAGGCACGGGGGTATCACACCGCCAACTTCCAAACTCCGGGCTCATCATCATCATCATTTCAGCCGAAAGACGTCCACTGCTGGACATAGGCCACCCCCAAAGGGGGGTTTTGCCATAATCGACACGCTTGGCAGGTATTCAAATGCATAGAGAACGCTGCTGCCCATTCTCTAGTAAGAAGTCCCTTAGTCGCCTTTTATGACACCCACGGGAAGAAATGGGGTAGTGCTATTCTTAACGTCCGGCACCACACAGATCGGAACTCCGGGCTATTACTAAGAAACTCCTAATGCTAAAACCCAATAACACTGCCCGACCCAGGAATCCGATCGGGGAGTAGTAGGTCCGCAGCAAACATCAATGCTCTTGACAATACCCCCTGCCAATACAAATATTAATTAAAATTCAATTCAAAAATTCAATCGGAAATAAAAAATAATAATTATAAAAATAAATACAAACTTTTCTTTGAATCTCATTGAAAATGCATCATTCTGTTTTTTCATTCAATTGCTAGTATCATCGCCGGACTGTTTGACCCGCGCCGTCGTCGATTTTGTACTTTTTTGTTATTATTTACTATGTTTTAACCTTAGATTTATAATATTAAGATTGCTTAAAAGTGTTTCAACATCCGGACAAACCTATTGAGGTTTTTGTGATGTTTCTGTTTACATTCTGTTTTGTTCCTTATTTAATAAATAAAAAACATATATTTAAAAAAAAAAAAAAATTACGAAAAGAATTCTGGTCTTTCTGCTGTTAAATAAACCGCAGTCGTAAAGATCACCCATGACCCAACGGTATACCGCGAATAATCATGCAAACTGTACCACGTTCCCAGAATAGTAAGTGAAGACAGTTGGTAAGAGCGGCTCCTTAGATATGTACACTATTTACAAACTAGCACAATTGACAATAAACCACTGGGCTGATGACTTCATTGTCAACAGCTCGACGTGTGGTAATTGCGTTCGGAAAATTCACTAATGACTTTGGTAGAGTGGCAACCCTGATATGGAATAGGTCAATTCTATAATTTTGGGAATGTCAGATAATCAAACAGTCATCGGAATTGATAAAACGGTCTTTACAATTGATAAACGGTCCAAAGTCATAAGTATTATTTGCACCGTAATTCAAAAATTTGACTTCAAAGAACGGTTAACAATAAACCACAATCGCTTCTGTGAAGCCAAGCAGTTAAACAAGGGAGATTAACGCACGGTATTTATACTTACAGGAAATATGAACGCTTTCAGGACAATCGAATTAAAATTGCATAATGCATAATAGCGCTAATCAAAAAGGTAGTCTTTCTTTAGATTGTTCTTCCATGTAGGGTAATATACTGGGCACGCCACAATTGTGGCGATAAGTCCCCTCTTTGAGGAGTGGCTAGAGAGGCGCTACGGCGTCCTCACCTTCCGCCTGACACAGGTCCTCACCGGACATGGTTGCTTTGGGAGGTTCCTGTTCAGGATAAAGCGGGAGGAAACGCCCGGGTGTCACCACTGTGTGGATTGCCCGGAGGACACGGTGGAGCATACGGTGGAGGTCTGCCCAACTTGGGCGGAGCACCGCCGTGTCCTCACGGAGGCGATCGGCGGCGGTGATCTCTCGCACCCGGCCCTGGTTCAGGCCATGGTTCGGAGCGAGAGTGCATGGGAGGCCGTCACCTCCTTCTGCGAATTAGTAATGCTTGCGAAGGAGGAGGCGGAACACGTGAGGGAGAGGCAAGGTTCGCGCCCTCGCGCCCCTAGTCGCCGCAGGAGACGCCCCGGGCGTCGGGAGTCGCAAGCCGATTTCCGGCCACCGTAGGCGCGGGCCTGCGGACGGTGAGCGATGGGTAGCTCACCATCCGATAACGACCAGGCCCGGGTCGACGCCGGCGCGTCGTATTCCACGCGCGCCTCAAAGAGTTGTCAGCACCAACTGACGGGGTCCGCTAGGGCCAATGCCTGCCAGGGTTGCGAGTTTGTCCGAAAGGGATATCGTGGCCCTGGCACACAGGCAAATGAAGGAATACGGGTGGGTTTTAGTCAGTAAAAGTCTGACACTTCTCCCGCTCCGCCCAGAGCGGGAGAAATTATTTGATAATTGCCCACCCAAAAAAAAAAAGAAGAAATGTAGGGTAATATAGAAGAACAATTTGTCTGTAATCTTGTTAAAGAAATCTATACACATCTATACAAATCTATACAAATAAATATTTAAGAGTCTGTAATGGAAAAATAACACCTTTTCACTAAATGTATATGAAAGTATATCATAAACTTGTAACAAAAATATTTGTTTTGAATTTTTGTCTGTATGTGTGTTTGTTCCGGCTTATCTCCGAAACTGCTGGACCGATTTTGAAAGGACTTTCACTAGCAGATAGCTGATGTCCTATTGAGTACTTTTATTTAAAAAAGCCAGGTGGGTAAAGCCGCGGGCAGCAGCTAGTAAAAACTAAAATTCTTAATGAATGCACTAAGAGAACCGCAAACTTATTTAAATCAGTAAATAAAATAATGAACATTGCACTTATTATAGACAGCATCAAACCATGCGAATCATTTTGCAAAACCATGATATCATTTCGCCATGAAAATGTAAACTGAGATCGACCAGACAATCAAAAATAATTGAATGCTTCTAAAACGCTTTACCAAAATCTCTAGAACAATATTCCTTGTCTAAAACATGATTTATATTGTGTAAAATGTAAAGCTGTTGATACAATAGCAACAGAACTGTTGCATTAACTAAACATAGTGGATGATGGATCACCTCACACCTAGGTTGTTGCTAGGACCAGCCGACCTATTCTCTAAAAACCTCACCGTGGAAACTAACGTGAAGTGACCAGCGGGCCGAGCACGGGCGTGTAGACGTTTGTGACAAGACATGATAAATTATGTCATGTCAATTTGTACTAGCATTATATGACAAAACAGTTTTATCGCTCAAACTGTGATAAAATGTGTGACTCAAGTCATTTCACAGTAGGCCGTGCTCGCCCCGCAGCAGTGCTATTCTGTAACCATCTCACCGTGAAAACTTAGATGAAGTGAGCGTGGAGTGAACTGTCAGTGTCATCCCACCCGATGCTAGGGATGGACCAAGGATTATTATAGGAACATTTCTGTTTTGCTATTTTATTTAAAAACCCTTAAATAGTAATGTTAAGACACATAAATACTAGCTTTGAAATGACAATTGAAAAATGACCAATAGAATTAGCATAAAAATATTATTGAAATCTCGATTATGATTGTAAGTGTAATCCTTGGTCAATCCCTACCATCAATGGAATGACACTGATAGCTCACTGCATGCAAGAATTCACGATGAGATTTTTACAGAATCGACATGCTAGTCAACCTAGCATCGATGAAATGACAGCTCACATCAACTTCACTTCAGCTATGTTTTCACGGTGAGATGGTTACAGAATAGACCGGAAGGAACGCCAGTGAGCTAGGTTAGATTTTTATTTATTTAAAGATACGAGCCATTGTAACTGCATTGTACAAATGTAACTGTAAATAAATAAATAAATTATTTTAGATACCGGTGCTAAAGTCCGGTCGTGAAGCAGAAAGAATTTCGTACAATGACCCCTCATTACTTATCTCTATCGCTCGCGCACAATTGTATTGCCGTCGCGCTTGCGCATTTTAAGGACCTTCTAATGTGAAAACAATATATTATTACACAATCGCTTAAAATTTTTGACTGTTTTAGACTGAAATTAAAATGTGAACGTTAAAAACACGGGAATTCAGCCTCATGCTCTGTTTTCGTTCATTAGGTACACACGACTACACATCAAGCTATACAATTCCAGTTTACGCTCATCTCGCACTGTACGGAAATCTTATACAATGCGAGATCAGCTTATACCGGAAATGTATAGCTTGATGTGTAGCCGTCTGTACATGAACAAAGTGTTTTTATTAATTATCAGACCCTAAGAAAGTGCTACGGAATTCTGTAAAAGTGAAAATGGACACAATTCTGAGATATAACATGATCTATCACGTAAAATAATAAGTTCGAGTTAAATTGCTAATTAGTGTAGTATGCTAGATTGTAATAAATTATTAGGAACTTTAGTTCATTTGACGACACAGTTGGCGCAGTGGTTATGCGATTGACTGCTGCGCTGCGTGTCGCGGGTTCGATTCCCGCACGGAACAAATATTTGTATGACCTACAAGTAGTTGTTCCGGGTCTGGCTGTTTGTGTATGTGAGCTTAAATGTTTGTAAACGCACCCACAATACAGGAGAAATTCCTAGTGTGGGAAACGTTTTAAAAAAACAAAAATATATACAACATTAGTTTTTGTTTATACTAAACCCGAAAAGGGGTCATTGTACTCATCATTATGAACAATTTTTCTATGGGACCCACCTTGAAATCGCGAAATTAAAATCAGCTGTTCCATACATTTTGTCGATTTAAGTGAACACAAATGTAGGGAACAGCTGACTTTTTTTTCACGATTTCACTTTTGGTCCCATAGAAAAAATTGTTCAAAATGATGAGTACAATGACCCCTTTTCGGGTTTAGTATAAACAAAAACTAGTTGTATAAAATCAGAAATTACCTTCTTCAATGAGTTCTCATTCCTTTTCTATGTGAGAAGTGATCTTTGTCCTTTAGTGGGACAACCACAGGCTTATTTATTTATATAAACATGACTGCTCTACTTTCCTAGAAGAATTGCATTAGTTATAGTTACAATTTTAGGTTCATCGTTAATTGCTCCATTTCATGTTCAGTTGGCAAATACTCAAGAATTGCTAAAACAACAATAAACAATGCTGTTTGAAAACATTACCACAATAACCTAATTATTTTAAGACCACGCACTTGTTTCTAAAATTGTTGAGATTTCGGTCAGGAACTCAGGACCCATCAGTCACGTTTGATCAAACATACTTGACGTTTCAAGGCACTTGGAACGGTTTCTGAAAACTCCGCAAACACTTATAATGAAATGAAAATATATTGCCTCGTATGTGTGTATATACCTATATTAAACAACAGCGTCAGCTTTATGGATCGTAAAACTAATATTGTAAATTTATAAAAAAAATATTTTTCAGTTATTCCTAAAAAACGATTTTCATTATCAATTAGTGGCCGCAAAAATGCGACATAAGTTCAGACTCTTTTAATTAGGTCTCGTCCGCTATAGGCTCCATGGAAAGTGCCAAACCTCCAACTTCCTTGAATGGTACCAAGCCTCTCTAAATGACCGCTAACTACTTGGTACGTCGCCAAATAGCAGTCACCATTCGCCACACCTCATTATTATTTCACAGCAGTATCCCTAATTTAATTAATTCTTGCCCACAACCTTACAAGCAATTTCGCACAGACAAATAGAAATTACAATACATTTTGGAAATCACAACGGTACAAGGCACTATATAGATTATTAAAATAGTTCCTAGACCTACACCCTTGATTAATATGCTTAATACATGACTTGTAGAATGCTTTGCCGAATAACAATCGAAGTTTTAGCTAATAAGCATATAGATGACAAAATTTCATCATTAGGTGACGTATCAATAAGACACCATGGCTGACACAGTGAGGTGACATCAGATTATTTCCTGCCACACCTTGCGAAAACTTTAAAGCTTTAACAATTATGTAAGTTTTGGGTATAGGAAATGATACAATCGGAGTTTAAATTGTATGACAGATAATAATCAAGACCGTCAAGATTTCGAATAGGACACTCAGTTACCTTCCATGGGTTTGACATCAGGGATCAAAGAGATTAATAGCCAAAACCTAGTGGGATGAACCACTTAGCTTTTACAATTTCAATCGTGTCATAACTGTTCCTGATTATTACATCACAGTTAGAGCCGCGTCCCCAAATAATCAAGTATTAATTGGTTTTTTTTTTTGTTTCAGGATCGGGATAGCAACCTAACAGTACCAGCGCGATGGGAGGACAGGAATCTTCGCCAATACCTCAACAAACCTGACGTCGGTACGTATACTTCGACCAAAGCAATCAATGTGTCATTTAAGTCAGACTATCTACACTACATCTCCACTTACACAAAATAATGGTAAGAGGATAAAGTTTGGCAATAATAACGATCTTCATCCCCTCGATGACACACTTAAACTGCCGCAAGTTCATTATGTAAGTTAAATGATATAAAGTTTTGATTACACAATATGAAATTATGGAGGACTTCCTCCCTAGAATCGTCGTAGTTTTCATAAGCTCGTTGTCTGGACTCCCAATATTTATTTAACACATAACTTCTAAGGATACACCTTGACTAAAGAAGCAGATGCCTTTCTAACGTGTATACTTTCAGGAAGTGTATAGATCAAACCATATCTACTGCTTCTAACATCGCTCCCTAAATGAGCCCCTTCGAGCAAAACTTTCGAGAATACATTTTTAAACTCTCTTACCTTTTACTAATTCTGCCTACAGTTAAAACAAGCCGATGGATCGGAGGCATCTTTGACTACGGCGCCAAGTCTTGGCGATGGGGCGGTGACCTGCGGAAGATGCACTACCAGTCATTCTCCAAGATGAAGAAGATGAGTGCGGAGGATCTGCAGTGGCACTGCATAGCTATGATGCCAGAGCTGCTGTACAGGTAAACTTTGAATTAAATAATAAACCCAAAACGCTTGTAGCAAATAGTTTTAATAATAAGATTGTGCTCTGTTGATCGAAATAAATCAAGACTGAGACTTCTAGGTTTAGTCTAAGTAAAATATACCTTTACGAGTATTACATACTCAGAATAAACGAGTCGGACTCGCGCACCGAGGGTTCCGTACGAATATACTCGTAAATATGATGTTGATGATGATTTCTGAAAAACTGTTCTATTTAGAGACATCGTTTTATTTATATACATATAGAATAATTTCAGATTTATATCTCTGCAAACTTCGTAGATAAGGGGGGGGGGCAACGGTATTTTTTTTTAATTTTTCATCAAAAGTCGGAATCTAAGCTGCCTAAAAAAACAATGTTTGAGAATGATTAAATAGCGTTCTTTCATATGGTACCCCACAAGCCCTAGTAGCCCCACTTCAAATTTTTAAGACCCCCTTTCAATCACTTTTGCAAAAAAGATATATATTTTTTTAATTTCTTTGTTGCTTGCAAAATAGTTGGGCAAACGTCATCTAAAACTATTCTAAATTTCAAGTTGATAGCATTAGCAGTTCTTGAGATATCCAGGTGTGACAGACAGACAGACAGACTTAGTCTCACCATAAGGGTTCCTTTTTACCATTTTAGTACGGAACACTAAAAAGAGGAGGTATAATAAAGTCATGTTAAAGTCGTGTTATTCTTAATCACGAATAAAGCTTTTGGCAAGACCTTAGTTCTGGCAATACCTACCTATTATTATCTTCATAAGAAGTAAAAAATTGCAAAGTACAATAAGCAATAGGAAACTAATATAATATTTATTAGGTTTCGAGAAGCAATATTGAATCGTGACAAACATAAGAGTGTGGCCACTCAAGGATACCGCCGGAATTTCGGTTAGGGCCTAAAGCTCTGAAATTTGACTTAAAATCACAAGAGCCGTTTGGGACATATTCAAGTGATGTTCTGTGAGCGATTTGTATTCAAATTATACTGCTTCATTTATGAATACCTAATGGTCTGTTTCTGGCAAGAGGTCTCTTAAACTAACACCATTCTCTGTATTAACTATTTTGCCAAATTCTTTACGTTCTTTGCATTGTTCCATAAGGTTATTTCATTAGTCTTAAAAATTAGATTCACATGAAATGTCATAGCATCCTCATAAATCAGTCAGACTTGATACAGACATACCCATGGAAAGTTTATCGACTAGTAAGCGTAGAGTTCATGGACCTTGCCTTTAGAAACACGAGGCAAATAACGTTAATATAATATTAACACTTATTGCCAATCTGTTGACATCAATAATACATTGACGTACATTAATGTCACTAACATAGACCTGAATGTTTTCAATAAAGTGTACATCAACCTCATTTAGCCAATCTATTACAGTTAGTTGACAGCTATATTTTCAATTTCTACAATCTCTTATGCCTTGTACCATAACCCACCGAAACCGACCAACCATGGAGCGTTCCTGAGAAAAGCAATAAGTTTTATGATTTCGTGACTTGTGTTGGTCTTTTGTCTCTGGTCTGTGACTTCATTACACAATATGCTTACAATTTTTAGCAGTCAGTTTTATGGTCGTTTAAATGTCGAAGGCCATGATGTTGGCGCCTTATGGAGTGATCATTGGTTTCACATGGGAACAAAAGTGACTGTTTATTACAGTATTTAGGTCAGAATCATGATGATGAATGTAAATGGGACACTTAGGTACTGTCCTATAATCGTAATGTGTTTGTTACGATTTATAATCACGGTTACAGCTACTTTTTGTCCTAAATTATTAATAGTGTTTTACAGTAAGCTGTTGTAACCCTTTTTTATTCCGATTATATTCAATCAATTTGAATCAATAGCAATACTTCCTCCAGCCAGCATATAATAATTATATGCTACGGAATTATAGCTACGGAATAATAAGTATATGCTACGGAATAATATTACACACACACATACATTTTGACAATCCAAACATGCCTCACTAACTATCTACTAATTGATTTATTTAATCACTATCAACGCTAATTGTTTCAGGTGGTCACCTCGAAACTGCATCGAAGCTCGTCACTACATCTGCCAAACCAAACTCCAGAAGGTGCCAAAGGCCAAAGTGAAGGACCTACGTCGTCGCTGGCAACGAATGGGCAAGATCAACGAAATCACTGCACCAAGCGTCAGCAGGGAGGTCAACGACCCCATGATGATCAATGACGTCACTGTCAACCCCATTCCTAACCCGAAGTCGTTCGACCTTCACCCTAACCCCCGAATAAGTCAGAAGAGACATGGCCCGAGGTCGAATGCGATTCCAAATTCGAAGTACGATCTAAGACCGAATGAGTTGAAGAAGAGATCGAGGCCTTTAATACATAGGCGGCTCAAGAGACCGTTCCCAGGGTAAGTTTATCATAAGAATCTCAAATAGCTAAGATTTACAAAAGCAATTCAAGTTACAAGAGCTTTTCAAACAAAAGTTTGCATTAAGCTCGTCCCAAGTTTTCAACGTTAGAACAATCAACTATTTCCTCAATAGGTACATGAAGTAAAATATTCACCCATTACATAAAGAGGTTAACGGCCTATATCGCTCGTGTACCAAAAATGAAAAAAAGTTATCACGTAAAATAAATACATGGCCCATTAATAACACTTAATGTTTGGCCAACTTTCTCCATTACCAGACTAACGGCAATCAATTTCTCAGAGCACGTACTTTCCAATAAAAACACATTAAATGTACATTTATGGCAAACATAGATCAAATTAACTGTAATCGTTTCTCCCTTATCTACCAATGTTTGGAATGGACGAATAATTGGCTATTGCTTTACCAATATTGGTGAGAGAGATGGTAGACAGAGCTTTCCTCTTGTCGATACTATTGTACTGCCAACTATGTCGATCGTTGAAAGCTTGGCACTCGCAGTGCATTGTACAGATGCGTTGCTAATCGGTTTTCAACAGGTGGACTGGTCTCGCCTGTTTAGACGTACACCCGCGTTATACGCAAAGCAAACCTAATGTTCAACAGTTACTATTTAGTTTCACAACATTCAAACATTCTCTAAGGAGTGCCACAGGGAACGAACTTAGGACCTTTTTGGAATCTGGCCGCGGCATGAACCCAAAAGTGATTAAATAGAAGCGAAGCTAATTTGTTTGTCTGCGTGGTGCCGGACGTAAAGAATAGCACCGCCTTATTTCTTCCCGTGGGTGTCGTAAAAGGCGACTAAGGGACTTACTAGAGAATGGGCAGCAGCGTTCTCTATGCATTTTAACACCATACTGCGATCGCCAACCCGCCTGCCAAGCGTGGCGATTATGGCAAACGAATGAAATGCCAAATGATTGGGGGAGGCCTATGTCCAGCAGGGGACGTCTTTCGGCTGTAATGATGATGCTGATGAAGCTAATGAATTGTTTTTTCATTCCAGTTACACATGGAACCGCCGCGACCCCGAAGGCTCATACCAGCGCAACGCCGGGCTTCTCCGCTCCGGCCACACCGGGCTAACTCCGCAACAGATCAACGCCCACCTCGCGCGGCTGCGACATCTGCGTGACAAACAAGTCGCACGACGCAAGCGACTGCGCGACGATGACTGGCTGGAGAACGAACCAAGACAAGCCCTCGCTCAAACACATGCCAGGACCTACACCGTCGACAACAATATCAGCGCTCTTCATCCCAAAACCATCGTCGAAGAGTTCAACATGATGGCGTTCCCCCATCACCTCGCCGGTCCACCCAAAACAAACCGCAACTAATCGATTCGATTCCAATGATCGTTTGTTTCGATCGTTCAAGAATCGATTATTCCTCGATGTTAATTTAAGTTCCTCACGATTTTTTCGAACTATTTCCGACTTTGCTTTTATTAATATTTATTGCTGACACTTTGCGATTGTTTTGACTTCTATCATTAGCGTGTAACTCATTTGCTAATTGACTATTAATATCAATTGAGTGAGGATTCGGCACCTATTGATAGAGGAATCAATAGAGGATATAATATCATACGATGTTTAGCTTCAGTTACTTAGTTGTCTGCTAATCGTTTCGTCATTTCGACATAGTTGAAAACGTACATCGCAAAGTGTCTTATCATTGTTCGTCTTCTCTTTCTAGAGTAGCCAGAGCTTACGACATTGTCTACTCGAATTTAACAAATTCAGCTTTTTATCCATATTTTAATAACTGCAATCCAGTGTGAGTCTTGTCAATGTAGTTGTAGTTACCACTCTAATGCATCTGTTAACTTGTAGTCATTATTAAATACTTAATTTTCAATATTGCAATATACAATAACCATTTTTACGACTAGTCGTAAATGTGCAACAGACGTTTCTATTTTTCTCCAGATTTAATTAAAATCTGTTTGACGAGGTGACCAATGCAACGTTGCTTTTTATTAAACCTTAGTCTGACTCTTCAATGGATACGAAGTATTAGGACCCTAATACACGAGACAACATAAAACATGTTACTGCGATCGTAGGTAGACTTAAATGTTGATAGATCTATGTAAGTGAGGGGAGTAAGTTAAACGATTATTATCTTAAAGTTTTTAGATGTCAGAACATCTATTTTTATTTTATTATTATTTCGTTTGTTTATGTTCCACACGTTTTTAATATTATGGTTTCTAATGCTGTGTTTTTAAATTAAGTGGGTCGTGGTAATCTGTTTTATTTTTTGTATTTATAATGTACTAGTCAGTAAGTTTTATGAGGAAATATAATTCTAGATAACTAAAATGTTTAATCTTTATCCATAGTTTCGAAAATATTTAAAATATAATACTTCCAAAAATATTTTCGATGTAGGCACTGCCAACTTTCCTTAAACTTGAATTAAGTACTAAATTAATAATTAACATTTTCTCACTGATTTTTAAGTATATTTACTAAAGAATAAGAACTTAACAAGAAAAGTGTCGTACATCATAATTGGCATTTCGTGTTTAATTAGCTAAGTAAGTTTACGTTCCAATGTTTGTTATTTTAGTTAAAACCTAATAAATTAATATTTTTTTTACTAAGCTGCCAGCTATTGTAGTCCTCGCATTTATGAAGTAAAAATCACACTTGTTTAAGTTTTTGTAAAATATTTTAAGCAGTCGTAAAAAACTTATTTATCGATGTATTCAACACTCTTTGATTGTAAGCAATTTCGTCGGCTTAGTACAGGGCGCCTAAAATGGACGCTTTGGCAGAATCATAATATGATCTGCGTACAATTCTTATCCCGCAATTCATCTGTTTGACAGTTTTGTATGGAGTTTCGTAAAATGGTCTACAAAACCATGAATTGTTATTGAAGTCTAATGTCAAATAGCAGCTGTCAAACAGATGAATTTCGGGTTATATGAATTGTACGCAGATCATAATATGATTCTGCTAAAGCGTCCATTTTAGGCCCCCAGGACTTATGTACAATCTCATTTAGGTACTAAATTGGAGTGTTGAAGATTATTGCCTTTTGTCATTACCGTAAAGACCCGAACTTAATTTTTCCTAATTCACACGATCTTTGAAAATGCAATTTGCCAGTACGGCTAAGAACTTTTAAATAAGAACTGGAATTCTTTGAAAAACAATGTTTTTAGTTAAATACCTTTAAACGATATTTTGAACTAAGCCGGTGATTTCAAATTTTTTTTGGATCAAATTCTGAATACTTAATGTTAGTCACATTTTAGATTTACCAACATACATCAAATCGACACAACATTGCACCCATTATGTGCGTGTTGGATCGTACATAGCTGTAGTAACTTATGTTCTTAGATTTCGAAAAACTAGTCTACTAGTTACTAGTGACGTGCTTACTATAGTATTACTCTCATACCTCAAAACGTGTTTTCTTGAAATAAAAATAAGTTATAAAAATCTTTAACATCTCTATCTAATATTTTTGGAGTAAGTAGGTACTTACTAAAAAAATCAAATTCTATAATTTTATCTGTAAATACTACTTAATTGTAAATTTAGTAGTAGCAACACCGAGGTACTGTGAATTCTTTTTAAGCAAGTGAAGAACTTATATATAGGAACAAAATAACTTCTGTATCTTAAGTATTAATGTTTACTTATAACTATAAGGAAATAAAGAATCATCAGTACTTATTGGTTTTATTTTTATCATCGTTACCGCTGGACATTTTACATTAGTACCTACTAAGGTACCTGGAAGTGAGAAAAATTATAGGTACTATTCTTTTAGATTCCATGTAGTAGTAATAGCAAATGCTGATAAAAAAAACTATTAGACAAACCTTTTACTTTTATTCTGCACAAACACAAATATTTTCAGGAGAAAGCTCAGGGGGCCTAAAATGGACGCTTTGGCAGAATCATAATATGATCTGCGTACAATTCATATCCCGCAATTCATCTGTTTGACAGTTTTGTATGGAGTTTCGTAAAATGGTCCATAAATTATGAATTGCTTCATTGAAGTCTAATGTCAAATAGCAGCTGTCAAACAGATGAATTGCGGGATGTATGAATTGTACGCAGGTCATATTTATGATTCTGCCAAAGCCCTTTTAGGCCCCCAGTTCAAACACCATAAAGTATACTATCGGATCTCGGAATGAAATCGCAATAGTTAGTAGTAGATACACTTATAAAGCGACATACAACACCTAAATAAACTCATTCAGCTTTAATTCCTGTACCTCCCCTATCCTGAAACTTTTGATTAATACACTGCCATCTAGTGTCGAGTAGCAGAACTAAAATTATTTTGGTACATTGCCAATCCATAATACTACACGAATACCTTGCCAGTTAAGCCACCATCACAATGTAACCACGTAAAAAAAAATTCAACTTAAACGTTGACTGAAAAAACTAACGTGCTTATAGTTTTGGCTTTACGCAATAGATGGCGCTACTTGCACTAAAAGCTCAAACAAGCACTTTTGACGAGATGTGAAATGTGGTAGGCAGGCAGTCCCGCATATTATTTTTCAGTTGGTACTACTTGTCTATCACGTATACATAGAGCGAATGTTTGAGTTTTTATCCATTGTACCTAAAGCAAGATTAAATTGGAGTAGCTTTGCAGCACGTTCATACATACTTGCTTAGGTACCTATTATAAGGACCTACTGTATGGATCCATTGTGGTCTGATAATAAAGGTTTACCTATACATATTATAAATTATAACATAACTGGCGAAATGTGGGTGTACACTTCTGCCTATCCCTTCTGGGATTACAAGCGTGATGTTATGTTACTAAACTACAGTCTCTTTTCGTGTCTGTCTATGTGACCGCGTTGTTCTTTTCAACTTCGCAACGGATTTTGATGCGGTTTTCTCCAGGAAGCAGGAGCGGGTCGCTAGTTACTTTTATAAGTAAACTTAAAACTAAACTAAACCAAAAACAAACAAAAACACTAAACACAAACAAGGCAAACTTTTGAAATACTTAATAATTAGAGGTATGAAGCTTGGTAATTTTGCAAGGAGCGACCATTTTTAGATCACGGGGCCTAAAATGGACGCTTTGGCAGAATCATAATATATGATCTGCGTACAATTCATATCCCGCAATTCATCTGTTTGACAGTTTTGTATGGAGTTTCGTAAAATGGCCCACAAATTATGAATTGCATTGCTTTATTCAAGTCTAATGTCAAATAGCAGCTGTCAAATAGATGAATTGCGGGATGTTTGAATTGTACGCAGGGGGCCTAAAATGGACGCTTTAGCAGAATCATAATATGATCTGCTTCACTTGATTTAACAGCTCGACATACACTCCTTTGAAATATCAGCTACTGCGTAGCAGCAGTCATCAGGTTTGCCATTTTTATGCTCGTTATAAGAAGCCTTTCATTAAACTGGAATGTGGATACGAATATTTCATAAGTGTTTCTGGTTAAAAAGACGACGAATTATTATTGTATCTCCTTCACTGTCGGAAGTATCCGAATCTGACCACATTTTCTAAAATTTGTCTGAGGTTTTAAGTCTAATAATTTTGGCTAGTATTTTTTACAAGCCTACTGAGACTAATAGCTTTATCAGTGTAATTTACAAGAGTATTTAATAACACATTTTTTTATGAAAAATTTTAGCTAATATTTATTAGTTGGCAACTAGTAACTAATATTTTACTACCGTAGTTTCGAGCAACGCACACTCGCAAACTTGTAAAAAATATTCGTTCATGGACTCATATTATTATTCTAATAAGTTTCGAGAAATAAGGCCCAGAAGGATATTAATCAATAGTTAGCATTTTCAAAATCTTTAAATTCCGGTTCAATAACCACATACCTACTCAGAATAACAACTTATAAAACCGCGCTTTAAATTATAACAGTGAAATTGGTTCTCAAACATAAACGTTACTGATAACATATCATACAATTATACGGGCCGTAATTTATAAAGTCTACTAAAGTAGTCTAATAGCCAAAAAACATCATAAATCCGCACGGATCAACGACCCATTGACCGAATCAGCGTAGTTTCCACCTCCGTTGGCGAGATATTACGATATCGTTGCCATGGTTACCGTGGACAAACAATATAGCCGCCATGATACCCATAACGTCAAAATAAACTTTTATAACAATAATCTGTATTGTTTCGAATCCATTGCTGTGTTTCGTCAGCAAATTTCCCAGAAGTACCGATGAAAAAACGCGATGGATTTTAAATGAAAATTTCGAACGAAGCATTTTCTTTTCACAGTACAGATGTGAATCTAATTAAGCATCAAAACACGCGAAAATATATTTTCAGTCATTGTATTAAGGGTTACGATATAATCAATATAAAATTCTAACTAGTAACGCTTTGAATCTACATAGATTCAAAGCGTTACTTGTTAGAATTTTACAAGTAAATACAAGTGAATGCTGTTCGTTGGTATGCGCATCCTTTGAGAACGGCTAGACCGATTTTGCTATTTTTTGTTTTAAAATATTCGTAATATTCAGGTTCTTACGGAAAATTATAAAAGTTTCCCGGGCAATCTTCAAATTAACTGAACGACCTTTCTATGAATTATTGATTGGACAGGAGAACGTCTGTCGGGTCAGCTAGTACGATAAGAAACTGATATGGTCAATTGATTTTTTTTATTGTGAAATTATCACATTAACTTATAGCTACGCTAGTCGTTTCAGTATCATACAAGTACATTATGATTTTTAAATAGTTTTCAACACATAAAGTGATTAATGGCAACGCATTTAGGTTCATAATTCTAATATCTACGTATATACACTCGGTGTTTTTATTTTACATTACCACACTAGTGTTTTTTACTTAATTTTTTTTTTAAGCTAATATAGTTAGTGTAATAAAGAATATAGTTTTAATGTCTAAATAAAAGACATTGAAGCTGTAACTAATAACTCATGCTGCATGCTGTATTTCATTATTTTGCCCTTCCATAGTCGACAGCTGAACATGGGCCTGCTAATCAAAATCTAAATCGGTCTTTCGTGATCGTAGAACATTCTCCTATTTATTTTACCGTACTAGCGATTAGTTGTTCAAAATTTATAAGAGATTGCCAGTGTCCGTCTTTTCGTCATATTCTTATATAATCCAATTTCTGACCGTCTAACAACTGAATCAAAATCATCAACAAGTTAGATACCAATCTAGTCTAGTACTCCGAGTGTAAGTTTGCAAGTGAGTAAACGTAACTAGCGCGTTTGCGTTAAGATTTTTATTCTCACCCTTATATTCTTAGCATTATGATCTATCGGTCAAATTTGAACGCAAACAAAATAGTTACGTTTACGCTCTTGCAAACTTACACTTGGGGTACTGTACTGGCCAGGGTTCATGTAACTTTGATCACGACGTTAGCTCACAATACATATTGACATTGCTGAATATTATAAACAAAATTACGTTAATATTTACTTAGAAAAGTATTATATTTATTACTTTAATTTGTTGTGAATGTGTGAGTGCACTATGTACGTTTTTTTTTTGTTTATTTTTTTTTTTTTTTTTTCTCTTTCTCAGTTAGTTTTAATGATGGTCTGGCATTTTGAGCACTTTATGCGGCCTACTCAAATGTCCTTTCTTTGGTATTGTCCGTCGAGTCGTTGAGCTCCTTAAGTCTTGAGTTGAGCTGCACGATTACTGACATACGCTTGCACTGATTGGTCAGAGGTCCACTCAAATTTGTGTGGTTCTTTCCTTAAAAGACCTTTTCAGACACGGATCAACATGGTCCTCAATATAATCTGACTAAGATTATGTCTGGGCTTTAAAAGAGACTTTGACCCCTGAGTTTGTTTCGCCATTTCTTGTCAAGGGTAGTCAGATAGGAAATGTCTACTCCATCTAGCTTATTATGACGTGTAAAAATTATTCCGATATCCTATTTACAGAATAAACGATTCCATTTCATTTCAATACTAGGTACAGATGTAACACAAACAAAACCGCCTTCCTGAGTTAAAACATCTGTACTACGATGCTTACATCTAAGGCGCCATTTCGGCGAAAATCCTTACGATAGTCTGGTCGTGCCATCAAATTCAATAGAATTTAATCAATCCAATCATCGCGGCGATAATTTGAACACATTTCACGATTTTCAAAACACAATTCTCTCGTCCGTGGAAAGTCTTTACAACGCTTTTCTTCAACGTAAGTTTATTAGTAAATATGTAAGTACAATTTTATTAACATTCAAAAATTGTGTAATGTGTGTGTATTAAAAAAGTGACTGAGGTGATAAGTATTAAATTACAAGACTTGTTAGAAACAAGTACCACAATTTGTATTTGGGTGTAAATGCGGGGCGAAACTTCCCTACAAACCAAAACAAAACACAATCGAATCCTTGTTACCATGCCATTCAAAAGCAACTTACATAGCATGACACTTGTAACCTCGACACGACGTGGACAAGACTATTTCAGTCCCATTTTGCATAATGCTGTCCACAGGTCAGTACGAGGAACAAGCTATCTTGGTCATTCATCGCATCACTCCTGCCGACTGCGATTAGTGCGCTTTTACTTAACGCCTTGTTTAGTCACGTAGGTAAATTAATAAATAGCTGCATAAGCATAATCAGCCCCCACCAAACACCAACATTCCAACTGCAAGTGTAAGTTTGTACGCACAATATTGAGTGATTTACCATATTATTTTAAGACCATTTATACTTTTTATAGGTTTTCCTGTAATTAATAAGCTATTTTCTAAGCTAAATTTTAGGTTCAGTCCTTTCGGAGATAAGGGAGGCGAATGGTCAATTTTCATCTATTTTCTTAAATTACTTTAAGTGCCTATATTAAAATAATAAAAAAATAAATATCTGAAATTCTTACAACAAGTCCTTTCATTTGATATGTCACACGGTACCGGTTGCAAAACTTTATTTTTAAATTTTCTCATTTACACCCCAAAAGTGACCCCCAAATTCAAGATTAGATTCGGAGCAAATGGGCTGTTACAGACAGACAGACAGACAAGTGATCCTATAAGTGTTCCGTTTTTCCTTTTGAGGTACGGAACCACGGTACGGAGCTATGGATGAGTCCACCATTTTAAAAGCAGTGGTGATGGAATAAGTTACACAAAGTAAAGCGCCTGTCTATTGGTTCGAACCTACGACCTACTCGTAAATCGCGGCCGTTACCACGAGCTTGTCCAGAAACGGCGAATTCGCTGCGATTCTCTAGCGCGTATTAGGCGCAACCGTTGCGCCCAGAAGGAGCGTACCAACGCGCGTCTATAAACATGGTTGTATCAAAATGTTGGCTCTCGATTTCCCTCGATACGTGCACTCGCTCTGGAGTTCGCGCGTTAATTGGACGCAACAAGGCGTCTCTAGTATCTCTACTCGCGCGCAATACGCGCGAATCAAGCGCGAGTCGAGAGTCTGGCGAAGTGCTCGCTATTTACGCGCGTATTTTGAACTCGCGCGATGCTTGTGGACGCAATGTACTGGCGCCTAGTATCTCTCTAACGCCCGAATGAATTCGCACGAAACGTTACGCGGCCAATTCGCCCTTTCTGGACAAGGTCGACCTTGTCCAGAAAGGCCACCACTGCTGCCAATAGGTAAATATAAATATACTAGCTGACCCGTGCCCACTTCGTTGGGCGGTAAACATTTTACCGTCTTTTCATTTTTCGGATTAAATTATGGCCTTATGTTATGACACTCACAAAATCATAACGTGGCTTTCAATGGGTAAAATATTTTTCAAAATCGGTTCAGTAGATCCAGAGATTACCCCTAAAATCTCACAAACTATAAAATATTAATATAAGTAGATGAAGCAACGGTTTAGCAAGATCCTTAAAAAAAAATTACTCGCATTCCGTTTGCTCACTATAGGCAAGCGACTTCTCGACAAAATCAATAGCAGTGAATTGGGACTGGGATTGTGAATTCAACTGCACATTTACCGCTGAGTCGGTGACGGTCGGTGATTCTTCAATTTTGCCGGCGTGAGGGGTCAAAAGATATTTTTAGAGTTCCGTACCCAAAGGGTAAAACGGGAACCCTATTACTAAGGCTCCGCCGTTTGTCCGTCTGTCACCAGGCTGTATCTCATGAACCGTGATAGTTAGACAGTTGAAATTTACAGATGATGTATTTCTGTTGCCGGTATAACAACTAATACTAAAAAACACAATAAAGTAAATATTTAAGGGGGCTCCCATACAACAAACGTGATTTTTTTGCTCGTTTTTGCTAGATATTGATAATGGCAACAGGTAGACGCTTGAAATATGTACAGAATATTAAGTTATATATTCACTTTAAAAATAAATAATTAAATTAAAATAAACCAAATATTTTAGGGGGGCTCCCATACAACATACGTGATTTTTTTGCCATTTTTATAGATAATGGTACGGAACCCTTCGTGGGCGAGTCCGACTCGCACTTGGCCGGTTTTTTTATTATTTAAATTAGCCAACGGAATTAAAACATCAAAATGACCTTCATTAAAGTTTCCTGAGAATCGGATTATTTTGACTCCCTGCCGTGCTTCCCCAAAACCAGCAATAAAAATACCATCCTGAAACACCTGGAACTCAAATGGGAATAATTCTCCCGCTGCCATGAGTTCACAGGTGGTTCCGTAGGTGCCATTACAAGACATTTCAGCGACGTATTCACGCTTTGAACCATAAACAGCTCCTCCTGACCGATCCTGGGTGAAAGGTTGGAATATTTCCCAGTTTTTAGACACGTGGCGCACAATGCTGTCTCGAATTTGAGAAGGCAATGACATGGCCACGTTACTGTTCACCAAATAGGAGAGAATTGAAAATAAGCATGCGCTATCGCCAGGGATATTTACTATTTGGCAAAGAATTTGCATGCCACAATTGTGGCGATAAGTCCCCTCTATCAGGAGTGGCTAGAGAGGTACCACGGCTTCCTCATCTTCCGCCTGACGCACGTCCTCACCGGACACGGTTGTTTCGGGAGGTTCCTATTCAGAATAAAGTGGGAGGGAACGCCCGGGTGTCACCACTGTGTGGATCGCCTGGAGGACACGGTGGAGCATACGGTTGAGGTCTGCCCTGCTTGGGCGGAGCACCGCCGTCACACGCCGCAATACGTCGCTGAAATGTCTTGTAATGGCACCTACGGAACCACCTGTGAACTCATGGCAGCGGGAGAACTATTCCCATTTGAGTTCCAGGTGTTTCAAGATGGTATTTTTATTGCTGGTTTTGGGGACGCACAACAGGGAGTAAAAATAATCTGATTCTCAGGAAATTTAAATGAAGGTCATTTTGATGCGTGTCAAACTTTTACTGACTAAAACCCACCCGTGTTCCTTCAAATGCCTGTGTGTGCCAGGGCCACGATATCCCTTTCGGACAGGGTCATAACCCTGGCAGGCATTGGCCCTTTCGGACCCCGTCAATTGGTGCTGACATCCATTTAAAATGGGAATAGTTCTCCCGCCTTTTTCCAACCCTTACAACACCAGCCTAAACCAAAGATACTAAGCAATAAAATTAAAATACGAACGTAGGTATTCAAGGACACTTTTTCTAGTAAGAACGACTAATACTAAAAACTATTATAGTAATACCACAGTGTGAAATACCTACACAAATAAGTAATTCGCAAAGAAATAGAAATAACAAAATTCCAACCCGGCAATAGGTAAAAACACATATACTCCAATTTAAAATTAGGAAGCGAAACAAACCAAAACGAAAACCAAACAACGACGATGAAACATATTTTAAAGCAAATTAGTAAGTAAAAAAATATCGCAGAACAGAAATTTCGGTAACTATAGGTTGAACGTGTATCGCTTAGGTTTGTATTCTGTGATTGATACATGACTTCGTTTTTTGATACGATCGGCTTGCCGCGATTAAGGTTAAACATTGTGAAGTTTTCCCCTTGGCATTCTCGACTTTAATGCTATAAATGCAACGTTCAAATTACCTGAATACCGATTAGAACCTCTTTTCATTAACTTTTAGCAGATGCCTGCATACTGAAAAATACTGGCCACCTAGAATTGGCATAAAAACTTTAGAACGTTATCACGCCTGCACTGAAACATACTGGCCACCTGGGAAAAAAACTAAATATAAACCTCAAGAAACTTCTAAAAATTCTTATGTCAATGTAAAATATGCATTAACGCGTTGTCGTAAAATTCAATTTAGATCTTTATCGGCCTCTGAATTCTAATTTCAATGTAAAGTATGCAATAACTCGTTGCCGTAAGATTCAATTTGGATCTTAACTGCATTTGGTACATTTTTCATACAAACATTAAAAACCCTTATTTTCACCCTTAAGCGCCGAATTTCGTAAAATCCTTTCTTAGTGAGCACCTAGAAGTCGAAAGGAACAATCAGGCCAACATTCATGTCTCTAACTTTAAAAACATAGGAGTTTCATACAAACTTTGACACCACTTTTCAACCGCTTAAGGTGCGAATTTATAAAAATCCTTAGTGCGCGCCTGCACCCCATAGAGAGTGCTTGTGCCAAATTTTAGACCTCACGGCCCAGTAGTATCCGAGATTTCGTGATGAGTGGTCAGTGAGTGGACTTCTCTTTTATATACAGGGTGTTTGGCAGAACGTTGAACATACGAAAATGGTGGGTAGGTGGGGTCATCTGCTACTTACTCAGCCCTAATTTATTTGGCCCTGGCCGACTGGGTATTTAAAAAAAAAAAAAAAAAGTTTTTTTCTTGTTTCACCACTTTCCTAACTTTAAAGTGTATTTTTTTTATTAAAAATGGGCAATAAAACAGGCAATTTTTTTTTTTAATCTTTGATGTTGGCAGATTCTTATAAAATTATTGCTTTGTTCAGATGTTAGCTAGAAAAAAAGTTATGAGTCCTCAAACTTACAGAAAGATGTAAAAAATACTTGAATGTTAATTTCAACTTGCATTTAAAAAAAAACAAAAAATGATTGAGGAGTTCCAATTCTAGCAAAACATCCCTAGTGTGTGAGCTTTCTAATGGTATGTAATTTGCTTTTATAAAAAAAAAACTTTAAGAGTTATTTCATAATTTTATCAAGTAGGAAATTTTTGACTAAACTCTACCTTTACGGAAAGTTAAATGTTTTGCGAAATTTAATACTGCAAAGTTGGTAAAAATTATGGATCGACGGCTTGCCAGTAGCAGTGGTGCAAATTGACATTCACTATTCCCTTGAGATGGTTACACAAAGCAGGTAGAAATTTTGTTTCACTCTTGCGCAGTCATAGCGTATTTTTGCTCTCTTTCGCTCTCGTGGCACCGTGACGCGTCAGAATGAATTCTTGACGAAACTCTACCTTTACGGAAAGTTAAATGTTTTGCGAAATTTAATACTGCAAAGTTGGTAAAAATTAAATGATCGATTGAAATTATGCTGTACCAGTTAGGTGCGTTAATGAAACAATTAAATAATTTTAAATAATTTATTTAAATAATAAATCATATTAGATGTTCAAATTGACGCCCTTCATTCGCAATACAGGTGCGGCATCTACGTCTGATTTCTACAGTTGTTGTGCGCAGCAGCATCTCCTGTCGCATAACTTCGAAAGCAGCATTAATTCGATTTATCAAATCTTCCCGACTTTCTACTTCTGTAGTGTAAACTAGTTCCTTTGCCCTTCCCCACACGTGAAAATCGAGCGGAGTGAGGTCGGGCGATCGCGGAGGCCAGGGAATTGGTCCTCCCCTGCCAATCCACGAATTTGGGAAACAATTATCCAAATGCTCACGTACAACTAGACTAAAGTGAGCTGGGCAACCATCGTGTTGAAAGACAATAGGCCTGTTTATGTCTACTTGGAACACTTCTTCCACTAATGGTGGTAAATCATTTATCAAAAAATCCAAGTAGTTGTTCGCGTTGATGTTGTCGGGCAAATAATGAGGCCCTATTAGCTTATCGCCAATCACTCCTGCCCAGACATTCACACTGAATCTCCTCTGGAAGCCTCTTTGTCTCTTCACGTGTGGGTTTTGATTTTTAAGTGCCCAATGGTGAAGATTGTGATAATTGACAATCCCTTCTTTGTCAAATTTGGACTCGTCTGTCCACAAAATACTTTTTAAAAAGTTAACGTCGTCCACATCGGTATGCAGCAAATGGCGACAAAATTGCACACGTCTCCCAAAATCACTGTCATCGAGACCTAGAACAAACAAAACATGTCTAAGAATTGATTTCAATACTGAATCTTTTCTTCCTCCGAGTTCAAACTCTACAATTATCCAAATTTTTCATCTTCAATTTTTAAGTACACTAATTGGCTTTATGGCTTAGCCATAAAGACGTAAGACCAAATTCACAAAAGGGCGTGCGACTTTCCAATTTTGTTCTAAAAAGGACCCATAAGTGCTGGCAAGTTTACCTACGCTGACCACCTGCGCAAACCGAATCCGAAATCCGAATCCTGTAAGCGCTGGCCGCCTGATTGTTACGTGAATGCGGCCGAATAGGAATAGTTTATTGAATTTAATTTGAAATTAGAATTGAATGCGCTAAAAACAACATGAGGCAAAACAACTAATAAAGAAAGTGACGAAATCAAGGTTAAATGGAACGATCAATTGAACTGTCTCATAATTTACTACATTCCACAAAATCGTATCAGATGCAGTGCATAAACGGCTTAATCTTACCTTGCACTGGAGTGTAGTGAAAAGCATGTCTACCATCTTGCCGGAGAACAGACCACACTTTCCATATGCTTAAGCCAAGTATTGAAGCTATCTGTCTAATGCTTTTGGTAGGATCCGCGTCAAACTCGGCAAGAACTTGTTCGTCAATGGTAGCATCGGGTCGTGCTGCGTTCACTCGTGGTTCTTGTAAGTTCAGGTTACCGGTTTGTCGTAAACGTCGGTAAGTACTCGCAAACGTCTGATGACTGGGTACTCGGCGGTTGGGATAACGCTCTTGATAAATTCTTCGCGCTTCACGCGAATTTGTATTAGCGCTTCCTTACGCTAACAACATGTCCGCGTATTCCTCACTGGTAAAAGCAGCCATTTCTTTACCAATAACAACAGGTAACAGTAATAACAAAAAACTTAACAAACTTAAACTTAAACTTAACTAGTGATAACAATAAAAGAAAACGAAGTGAACAAAAACAAACGTAAGCGTAACGGGCACGTGAGATCGCAGAGGCAGTTAAGTCTCGACTGAATAAAAGAAAAGAATTCATTCTCAGGCGTCACGGTGCCACGAGAGCGAAAGAGAGCAAAAATAAGCTATGACTGCACAAGAGTGAAACAAAATTTCTACCTGCTTTGTGTAACCATCTCAAGGGAATAGTGAATGTCAATTTGCACCACTGCTACTGGCAAGCCGTCGATCCATAATTTTTACCAACTTTGCAGTATTAAATTTCGCAAAACATTTAACTTTCCGTAAAGGTAGAGTTTCGTCAAAAATTTCCTGCTTGATAAAATTATGAAATAACTCTTAAAGTTTTTTTTTTATAAAAGCAAATTACATACCATTAGAAAGCTCACACACTAGGGATGTTTTGCTAGAATTGGAACTCCTCAATCATTTTTTGTTTTTTTTTAAATGCAAGTTGAAATTAACATTCAAGTATTTTTTACATCTTTCTGTAAGTTTGAGGACTCATAACTTTTTTTCTAGCTAACATCTGAACAAAGCAATAATTTTATAAGAATCTGCCAACATCAAAGATTAAAAAAAAAAATTGCCTGTTTTATTGCCCATTTTTAATAAAAAAAATACACTTTAAAGTTAGGAAAGTGGTGAAACAAGAAAAAAACTTTTTTTTTTTTTTTTTAAATACCCAGTCGGCCAGGGCCAAATAAATTAGGGCTGAGTAAGTAGCAGATGACCCCACCTACCCACCATTTTCGTATGTTCAACGTTCTGCCAAACACCCTGTATGTATATAGATAAATGGAAAACCAAAACTTAAAGTTCGTTTTTTGTGCTTGGATTAAACAGATTGACATTGATTGGGCAGATTGACTGATATATCATATCAGTCAATCTGCCTGCCTTTGCCCAACTATATCGGGGTCGGCTTCCAGTCTAACCCGATGCAGCTGGACACTGGTATTTTACACGAAGCGACTGCCTATCTGACCTCTACAACCCAGTTACTGATTAGCTCAATATCCCTTGGTAAGACATGTGGTCAGACTTTTGGGCTTCTGACGACCCGTAACGACTGTCAAAGATTTACAAATGACAGCCGGGACCAGCAGCTTAACGTGCTTTCCGAGCCACGGAGGGGTCTCGATATGTAATTGATGGTTACCCATCCATGAACTGACCGCGGCAAGCGTACCTTAACCGTCGCTCGACATGTGCAGCTATTATTGTTTAGCCACAGGCCCCCATACATGATAATATATAATTATGTAAGTATCATCATTCATCATTTCAGCCGAAAGACGTCACACTGCTGGACATAGGCCTCCCCCAAAGTGGGGAGTTTGCCATAATCGCCACGCTTGGCATGCGGGTTGGCGATCGCAGTATGGTGTCAAAATGCATACAGAACGCTGCTTCCCATTCTCTAGTAAGTCCCTTATTCGCCTTTTACGACACCCACGGGAAGAAATAGAATGGTGCTATTCTTTACGTCCGGCACCACACAGCCGTAAATACAAAAAAAAAAGTTAAGATAACACAGCTCCGACACAAGTACTATTGTAACTTACAGGGGCTGCCTCAATTTATGTATGACACAATGTTTGAGATGAAATAAATATTTATGTATTTTTTCATAGGAATTTTCAAAATAACGTCCCCTTTCCGATTGTCTACTCATCCAGTTGTGGGGTATCGGTTTTCATTTGCATTCTTCAGCTGTGTGACACAAATGCCATCGGTCCTTCTTCAGAGATGAATGACTAGGTTATTACTATTTGGTGCCTGCCTACCTAGTCTATAATAAAAGCAGTGTTAGTGAATGACTCTATTCACTTTCATGCAGAACCCAAATTCTTCCCCGAATTAGCTCGCTAACATTTTAAAGCAAAATCGAAATCCCAATCTTCTATTTTTAGGGTTCCGTAGTAAACAAGGAACCCTTATAGTTTCGCCATGTCCGTCTGTCTGTCTGTCTGCCTGTCTGTCTGTCTGTCTGTCCGTCCGTCCGTCTGTCCCCAGCTTAGCTCAGAGACGCTTAGTCCTAGAAAGCTGTAATTTGGCATGGATATACATAATTAATCATGCCGAAAAAATGGTAAAATAAAATTATGAAAAACATTTTTTTTAAGCCTTACACGTGAAATGGGGATGATATTTTTTTTTCTCGTCTATTCCATGGTGTGGGGTATCGTTGTTTAGACCGTTCAAAAATATTGTGGGTTTGGCAAAACCATTTTTCAATTAAGGGATCCCTTTGCGTAATATTAAGCTTTAAAGTGCTATTTTTTGTTAGAGTCAAGTGTGGGGGACACTTGACTCTAACAAAAAATAGCACTTTGCCAGCTAAATGCTTGGTTTTGGATATGTGAAAAAATTCATGGCAATAGTATATATAACGAAATTAAAAGGAAAACTATCACAGCTAAGTAGGCTTCACAAGTTAACGAGTAATAGTCGACCAACTTAAATTAGCAGTTGGAGAATTGACCGTAACGTATATCGATGTATGGGAGAGCATGTTTTTCAACTACAATGTTAAGTTTGTTTTTGGGATAAATTCATCCCATTCATTTATTGTGCGTGGTCCGACATGCACTTGGCCGGTTTTTTACCTCACTCCCTTCGATCAACCTCTATCTATTATTACCAACCAGGTACCTCTTACGTCAAGTTCCTTACACGCAAGACGTTCTTCTCTCTAGCCTACTCAGTAATTGCACCACAAACATGACCTTACAGCGAAGCGATATTATGTAGGTTACTTCGCACAAAACGCCAGCGATTACCTTTAACACACGTAGGGGCAGCTCTGACCCAAATACGCGTGTGAAAATTGCGTAGTATGTAGAACGTTGATTCATGACCGACTTCTTGAATAAAACTGTTGGGAAATCTGACTTATGGAATGTAGCTCAGCGAAACATTTAACTTATAAGTTTTAAGTATATAAGTAGGTCACTGAAGTAGAAACTAGTTATTTAATTATCACACAAGAGTGAGGAACTGACAAGCTTTGGACGCCTTTTTAGGGTTCCGTACCAAAATGGTAAAAAGGAACCCTTATGGTGAGACTGTCTGTCTGTCTGTCTGTCTGGGACACCTGGGATATCTCAAGAACTACTAATTCTATCAACTTGAAATTTAGAATAGTTTTAGATGACGTTTACCCAACTATTTTGCAAACAAGAAAGAAATTTAAAAAAATACATATTTTTTGCAAAAGGGACTGAAAGGGGTGTCTTAAAATTTTTAAGTGGGGCTACTAGGGCATGTGGGGTATTATATGAAAGAGCGATGTTTGCACATTCTCAAACATTTATTTTTTTATTTTTTAGGCAGCAAATTATATTATTATATTCTTTATTTTTCGGACTACAATGATCCAACGTGTTAGTAAACAATAATATAACTTATTACTAGTTTTAGTAGTTACAAAAAATACAATAGAGATGACAGTTTTTAAGGTATTGTGAAAAGGACATCCCCAAATTCATTTGTAGTGATTGTCCTTCTTACAAAACCTTTAATAATCGGAGAGTCGATACTCTCCGCCAAAGTTTTTAGAATGCTGTTGCCGAGCATAGTTTCCGACATTTGACGAAAAATGTAAAAAAAATACCGTTCCTCCCACTTATCTCCGAAATTTGGATAGATAAAAATCTGAAATTATTCTATGTGACAGAAATTTATAAAAAAATTACAGGAAAATTAAAACGATGTCTCTAAATAGCACAGTTTTTCAGAAATCATCAACATTATATATACGTATGGAACCCTCGGTGCGCGAGTTCGACTCGCTCTTGACCGGTTTTTTTCAGAGGTTTTAATTTCAGTGGTTTCATAATAATGTGGTTTAAAATTGTTTTAGACATTGTAGTTTCGCTACTTGAATATAATAAAGTACAAGATGCTTCAAAACCTTCTAAATCTGCATCACTATTAGTAGTTAAAACTAATAGTTGAACTACTAATAGCACCATAGAAAGTGTCAGAGTATTTGCATAAACAAGAACGGTAGCATTTTATTCTATTATCGCTTCGTGAACGATACGGATCTCGCGTGATAGACCAACAGGGCAGTAGTAGTCCTATGACCATATCATTATCCCATAAAAGAATATACCTACCTACCTTATATACCTTTTACTAATTCCGCTGTGTGTGTTCACCGCGCACAAAGAAATCCGACTTCTGAAAAACAAGTTCAAGTTTTGTGAAAGACAATAATAGTTAGCTATGATATGTTTTAAATTTCAATATTCTATTTCACCACCTCCGGATAAGTTATCATTAAATCTGGCACATAATTTTATGCAAATCTACCGTATGTTTTTATCTGTTAGATAGGACATTCGGAAACACGCCCTTTATCTACGAGTATTTGAGCACGCTTAACATGAGACGTGTTGGGATTCACATAATCTTGTAGCATTTGTAGATATTGCATGAACACCATGTTTGGCTCACGAGTAGTTTATAACTACAGCGAAAATCATTTATGTTTTTTTTAACACACATAATACACATTTACACCTTATGGCATTTCATTCAAACTTTTAAGCCTTTGTTTTTCGAATTGACTGAACCAGTATTAATGAAACTTCATACGCATAAGCAGGATACAAAGGTCTAAAAAGTTAGTTAAGAACATTTTTTAAATGTCTTATTTAAAAACAGATAACTGGAAATCTCTGTTTCTATAGAAAATTTAAAATCGATCTAATTTGGACCTTTGTATCCTGCTTATGCGTATGAAGTTTTCGAAAGGTTTTGGAGTGGCGACCGCGTGCCGGAGTACGCGGTCGCCACTCCAGAACCTTTCCGTAGTGTTGGAAGAACACTTAGTGTTGGAAGGCCTCAAACAAGGTGGACCGATGACCTTGTGAAGGCCGCAGGTATCCGCTGGATGCGGGAAGCACAGAACCGGTCGAAGTGGCGGTGCTTGGGGGAGGCCTATGTCCAGCAGTGGAGTCTTTCGGCTGAAATTATGAGTTACTAACCTAGTGTCAGAGTTTTTATGCTGCCCATGGGCCTCTGACTGGACTTCACATGCCGTCTAGAATATGTCTCAAGCATGTTGGTTTCGTCACGATGTTTTCCTTCACCGTTTTTCAAACAAATTATACAATACAATACGCACATGAATCCGAAAAGTCAGCGGTTGAATCAGCCTTGGGTTTGAATTCGATACCTATGACTTGGCAGTCCGACGGTCACACTACTAGGCTATCAATGCAATAACGAATGAGTAGGTACAAATTATGAAGGTCATAGGATTAAAATTGCCTGTGGAATCAAAAAACATCATAAGATAAGAAGAAAATTGCCTATAAAATCAAAACAATATTATTATTTTCACTATTAAAATAAGTATTCAGTCATAGATATTCGACAGCTAGAACAGATTTCCATGTCTTAATGTTTGAGGTACTTCCACCGAGTCTAAACCAGGGACCATTTTGGTTACCCATTGAAAGGGTTTTCGATAGGGTTTTTCTAAGCGGTTAAACAAAAACCCATACGATAAGGGTAACCCTTATGAACGGCTTAAATTAAATTTTGGTAACCCATTGAAAGGGTTTTCGATAAAAACCCATACGGTGTGGGTAACCCTTTTGAAGGCTTAATTTAAGCCATTCAAAATTACCCACACCGTATGGGTTTTTCTAAAATGGTAACCAAAATGGTCCCTGGGTAGAATAGAGGTAGAATTGGTCCTGCTACGCGTGCTGGGCGGATATCGAAATAACATAATATTATGATTTTTTCATGTTACTGGGTTTCAAGTAGGTATAGAACCCATTGAAATGGGTTATCAGGTAACCCTTTCACTGAGTTTCTAGTATAAAACCCTTTCAATGGGTTACACCATGATAAAGGTAACCAATTGAATGGGTTACCCCTTCGAAAGGCTTAACCCTTAACCGGGGTTGTACGGTCCCTGGTCTAAACAAGCCCAAATCTTCGATCGACGATTGTCACGCCAACAGTAACTATTTAAAACAAAAGATTTGAGTACCAGTGACCTAGGTTTTCTTGAAAGCGTTCGTGGCGACGTTCACGTTAGCTCACAACAGCCCCTATGCATACTTAATCAGTTGCGTGGAACATTTTAATGCCATTGAACTGAATTTGCGTCAGTTCAGTGGAAAATTGGTCTGTTCGGTTTTTCTTGTATTTCCTTTTGTTAGATTTATGTAAGTAGATAGGTATATTTTTGTGGCTGGATTCGATTCTGTTGAACTAATGGCGGTTTGCACGATGGGCTTGATGGTTTATGTTCGTATTCCGGATCAAAGAAACAGTATTTAGATTTTTCGATTTAATCAGTCTGTTATACAGAATGATTAAATCGAAAAATTTCCACTGAACTGACGCAAATTCAGTTCAATGGCATTAAAATGTTCCACGCAACTGATTAAGTATGCATAGGGGCTGTTGTGAGCTAACGTGAACGTCGCCACGAACGCTTTCAAGAAAACCTAGGTCACTGGTACTCAAATCTTTTGTTTTAAATAGGTACTGTTGGAGTGACAATCGTCGATCGAAGATTTGGGCTTGTTTAGACCAGGGACCGTACAACCCCGGTTAAGGGTTAAGCTTTTCGAAGGGGTAACCCATTCAATTGGTTACCTTTATCATGGTGTAACCCATTGAAAGGGTTTTATACTAGAAACCCATTGAAAGGGTTACATGATAACTCATTGAATGGGTTTTATACTTGAAACTCAGTGAAAGGGTTACCTGATAACCCATTTCAATGGGTTCTATACCTACTTGAAACCCAGTAACATGAAAAAATCATAATATTATGTTATTTCGATATCCGCCCAGCACGCGTAGCAGGACCAATTCTATCTCTATTCTACCCAGGGACCATTTTAGTTACCATTTTAGAAAAACCCATACGGTGTGGGTAATTTTGAATGGCTTAAATTAAGCCTTCAAAAGGGTTACCCACACCGTATGGGTTTTTATCGAAAACCCTTTCAATGGGTTACCAAAATTTAATTTAAGCCGTTCATAAGGGTTACCCTTATCGTATGGGTTTTTGTTTAACCGCTTAGAAAAACCCTATCGAAAACCCTTTCAATGGGTAACCAAAATGGTCCCTGGTTTAGACTCGGTGGAAGTACCTCAAACATTAAGACATGGAAATCTGTTCTAGCTGTCGAATATCTATGACTGAATACTTATTTTAATAGTGAAAATAATAATATTGTTTTGATTTTATAGGCAATTTTCTTCTTATCTTATGATGTTTTTTGATTCCACAGGCAATTTTAATCCTATGACCTTCATAATTTGTACCTACTCATTCGTTATTGCATTGATAGCCTAGTAGTGTGACCGTCGGACTGCCAAGTCAGAGGTGTCGAATTCAAACCCAAGGCATGCACCGCTTACTTTTCGGATTCATGTGCGTATTGTATTGTATAATTTGTTTGAAAAACGGTGAAGGAAAACATCGTGACGAAACCAACATGCTTGAGACATATTCTAGACGGCATGTGAAGTCCAGTCAGAGGCCCATGGGCAGCATAAAAACTCTGACACTAGGTTAGTAACTCATAATTTCAGCCGAAAGACTCCACTGCTGGACATAGGCCTCCCCCAAGCACCGCCACTTCGACCGGTTCTGTGCTTCCCGCATCCAGCGGATACCTGCGGCCTTCACAAGGTCATCGGTCCACCTTGTTTGAGGCCTTCCAACACTAAGTGTTCTTCCAACACTACGGAAAGGTTCTGGAGTGGCGACCGCGTACTCCGGCACGCGGTCGCCACTCCAAAACCTTTCGAAAACTTCATACGCATAAGCAGGATACAAAGGTCCAAATTAGATCGATTTTAAATTTTCTATAGAAACAGAGATTTCCAGTTATCTGTTTTTAAATAAGACATTTAAAAAATGTTCTTAACTAACATTTTAGACCTTTGTATCCTGCTTATGCGTATGAAGTTTCATTAATACTGGTTCAGTCAATTCGAAAAACAAAGGCTTGAAAGTTTGAATGAAATGCCATAAGGTGTAAATGTGTATTATGTGTGTTAAAAAAAACATAAATGATTTTCGCTATCTAGCAGATTCCTGTAGGTATTTTAAAACTATATTTACTGAAAGTGACTTTTGATGATTTATACGGGAAGGTAGGCACTTATAATTTCTTATAAAAATCAAAGCTTGAGCACCGCTGGTTGACCTCGTGGTAATGAACTTGTGATATTGAAGGTGCCTGAACTTAGATAAATGCCGCGATATCATGAAGGTCTTTGTGGCTGTTCCAAGCTGTATAATTAGCCTTACTTAACTTACACTTGTACTTAGCTCTGGAAGTTGATACCTATGTTAATGTATACTCGTAGATATATGCCAGTGACCTTGAGTGGTTAGCTTGCGTGTTCTGTACTGAGCTCACGCAACGCGTCGTACGTTCAGTCAGTAATAGGACTCGCCCATCAAGGAGCTCTGTCCCCAATTTGAGGCATTATTAATTTATTAAACACAAAAAAAAGGTATTTTAATAAAACGTGTGGCTAAAAGATCAATAATTATTATCTTTAAATTGATGAAGGTTTCAGAAAAATATGCTTGGTAGATTTTGCACCATTCTCAGTTTTTTATCCGCGTTAGTTAATTAATTTCACCATGTAATATAAACATAATCTAAAATATTCACATATTAAGTTATTGAGAAAATGCTTTAATATAACATTTTTTTTTTTCAAGTCATTAACACTACTCGTTTAGACGCGATCTTCAGTATAAAATCATTAAAAGTCGGTTATCGTCGCCTTAAGTTGTGTATGTTTGATTCAGTTTTACAAAAAGAACTTTATGGGCGGAGCTTGATTTTTATTCTAGAGAGGATATTATTCTTGTAAACAAAAGCACCAGTAAACATCGTAATTTAAAACAATTATCTTTAAACATAGCTGGCGAAATGTGGTGTACCTACTCACTGTTGATATACCTCTGCCTAACCCTTTCGGGATTACTGGCGTGATGTTAAATTAACCTTTCCGTTTTGTAAGGCATACACGTGTTCTCAAATATATCTACGAAGCCCTTGAACCTAGCACAAAACTGACGCTTTGAAATTGCTCACCCAAATACCGACATCAACGAAAATATTTGCATACAAATACAAGAGTGAAATGCAACACATCATGCAATCACAGGCAGTAACATCTGTTGGGTACAATCGATATGGGTCAAGGTCCACTGTCGAAAGATAAATAATGCAATTGAATCGTACCTTCCGCCCTACAATCGTTCGAATCAACGTGTTGTCCTGAGAAATACCTGGTTGACAAGTGACCTTGTGTTGGTCAGTTGGTGGAGGTCGTACCATCAATAGAGATTGTTAAAATGTTTATCAATCAATAGAATATAATAGAATACTCTTTATTATGTACACCATAAAAGTGACAGATAAAAACGTTGAAAAATTTTTTTTTTCTGGATCTTCGATTTATTTTATAATTTTTTTGTTCACGGGGTGGAAAATGCTCATGGATGTCCTGCGCCCTGGGGCGGGCGGAGGGGTCTGTCAGACTCTTACTGACTAAAAAACCACCCCAGTGTTCCCTTCCCACACTTGCACCGGGGATCTTGGGATCTGTTATTACTTCCGCAATGCCGGCCCGCCTCTGCGGGCTACCTCAAGTCTGGGGGGGTGTGAGGTGTTTGACCCCCCGCGACGCCTGAAAGGGGTGTGCGTGGAACACTACGCGCCACCACCTCGGGTCCAGTATGATAGGGGGCGGCGGACATCCCCAAGTCCGCCGTTCCTGGACCCATTTACGGGGGCTGGAAGAGGGCATTGTCTGCCCTCCACCGAAGCCCAGTGCGCCTGCTGCGGGCCGGGTGAGTGGACGAGATTTCCCGCTCCCTTTCCGCAGCCTCCTTCTGCGACACAACTGTTTCGCAGAAGGACACCACCGCGTCCCAGGACTCCTCACTGCCGACCATCGACTCGACCACGGCTGGCAGCGATAGGGGAGTAAGACTCCTGAGCAAAGTTACGAATCAAATTGATGGCGTAATCTCCGACAACCTTCGTCTAAAGTCAAAAGATGTCATTTTTAGAACACCCGGGCCTATTTAATGAAATCCATCAGGTGACAGGTGGACAGGTGACAGGTGACAATCCGACAGTTGTACAAGATTCTTTCTTAAGTTTCAGGTTTATTAAACAGTTTTTTTTGTTTTTTTGGTCAAATATATCCCATTTCCAGTAGACCCAACTCAATAGCTGGTGTTCTAAAACTTAGACATGACATCATAGAGCAATCCATATATATGGAAGTAAAGCTAAGTGTAACAATGAGCCCAAGGACAGAAAACCAATGGCTTAATTCGACAAATACACCAAGAACTTGTCAAAACAACACTTTAAACGGAAACAAACAACTTAACTCGAGCCAAAATCTATCCGGAAGTTGACAAAAATACCACAGAGTCACAAACTTTATTGGCAGAGGATCGAGGTGACCCTGAGAAAAACTTTGTCTAACCTACATATTTGTATTTGTGCGAATACTTCTCTTCTCTCTTTTATTATGGACTTTCGAACAGAATTTACAGTTCACCGATATTTCGCCAGTTAAGTCCGTTATAATAGGGTGACTATTATCCAGACTCCGGACTGCTGCTGAGAAATACTTACTGGAAATGCTGTCCGGACATGGGGAAAAAAACAAGTACGCTTAGCAGATCGCTTGCGAATAGTATCCCAACGCAGTCAGTAGTTTAATTAAAAAATCTATGGCAAAAAAATGATTAAAGTCCATTTCACGAAAGAAGTCCCGCAGACGAGGCGCGACGTGGCGCTGCAGGCATTGCTAACTTGTATAATAATAATTAGTTCCACTTAATTCCGCGGGACTTCTTTCGTGAAATGGACTTCACTTTTGAAGGAGCACAACTTTATAATAGAATACCCTCTAGTATAAGAAATCTTCACTCTTTTAATGCGTTCAAAACTCAACTTAGTATAAAATCGCGGATCGATCACTTCTGGAGAAATGAAGGCATTATTTATCTAGTTTGTAAGTAATGTCGACGAGCTTTGTGTAACATGTGTATGGTTTAGTATTGTGTAACTGATGACGACGAACTTTGTATAATTTATGTAATTATGTTCTATTATTGTTCTCAAGTGAGTGACATTTGTTTTTATTGAGAATTAGCTTTTGCCCGCGGCTTCGCTCGCGTTAATTTACATATATGGAGTTTCTTTAAACCTAAATCAATCTGCCTAGCCTTTTCCCAACTGTTGGGGTCGACTTCCAGTTTATCCGTACTTTAGACAGTACTTTCATTAATTAATCAAAACATAATCAAGGCGAACATGTTTTACCACAGATTTTATTACTAAATCGATACAAAAGTACGTTATAAGAGGGTCAAGGTTGTTCTTCATAACTACATATATAACGATCGCGAATAAAACAAAGATTACAGGCTATTGTTGATTGATTGATTATCTAAGTAGTTATGGATAATGACTGCGGATTTTATCAGCGAGCATAATCAATTAAAGTATAAATAGAACTATGTGAACCCTGCAAGTAAATAGCTGGGTAAGTTATGGTTCTGCAAGTGTGGTAAGAGATGACTCATTTTCCATTGAACATAATGTTTGTACGTCAAGTTCGGGTGAATCCTTTTTCTAGAAGTTAAAATTTTGTAAAGCTTTATACTTCTTAATAATCAGCTAACCATTGCATTGCTGAATTCTGTAAATTTCACTTTTAAAGGTTCGGAAAAAAAACGGAACCTGTAAAAAATCACCTTTTTTTCTTACTTCATTTGACTATTTTTTATGAGTTACGAGATTACTAATTAATTGATGAGATTTCAGCGCGCGAAATTACGAACTGTGTGTCGAGGTGTGAGCTCGCGATGATTTGCTTCAAAAACAATTTATTGAGTTTGCTTGCGAATTGTGCGCGAGCACTTGAATGATGTTCGAAGTGAACCTTACAGAATAGACAAGACTTTTACTATGCTATCATGGTCTCCGAGGTCCTCCCATCAGATTAGTTGGGTATAGCTAGCACGACATCCTAAGCATCAGAGAACTCCACGATATAAACAATTTACTAAATAAATGGAACGTTTTTTCTACATTTTGAGGTACTGCAATCGATCGATTAATCCATTCTCGACGAACATTTTATACGAAAGAGTTTCGAAAGCTAAGTTTAAAAAATTACGATGAATAAGTTACAAGGTGTACGAGTAAGCTGTACTAGGACCATGGTACCATGAAGACTTGGAAAAGAAGTCGGCTAATGTTAATTAACCGATATTCATTAATAATAAAAAGAAAAGTCCTGAGTTCCTGACTCACTCAGTCACTGACTGACTCATCAACGCCCAGCCCAAACCCTTTAAACCCTTGGACTTAGGGCGACTTGAAGCTGTTACTTAAATCTCGATTTAAACTCTACTTAGGCTTAAACTTAATTGAACGACTTGCAAGTCATCGATTTAGCTTAAATCTCGATTTAAATAAACGTCAAAGTTAAACGGCATCAGACAGCTAATATTTTGCATAAAAGAAACGTCCCTTTTATGATTTAACAAAGAATAAGGTCGGATTAAAAAAAAACAGTTTTAGCTACGCTTGCCGCGGTCGGACCATGGATGGGTGACCATCTTTACATACCAATACCCCTCCGTGCCTCGGAAAGCACGTTATGCCGTTGGTCCCGGCTGTCATTCGTGGATCTTTGACAGTAATTACTAGGTCAGAATCCCGAAAGCCTGACAACCAGTATTACCCAGTAACTGGGTTGTGGAGGTCAGATCGGCAGGCACTCCATTTAAAATACTGGTATTGAGCTGCATCCGGTTAGACTGGAAGCCGACCTCCTTCCCATAGTTGGAAAAAGGCAGGCAGTGATGTACGTCGGATTTTTTTAAATTCCTGACTCAGGCTATGTCGCTGGCCAAGTGACAAGCCACTGCTACGAGTACAATTAAGATTTTGTCCCTCTAGTGGTAAAAGAACAGAAGCTCTGATGTAAGGAGGGTTGGTATCAGAACACAAGGAAACTACCAACTGCCACAAACAATATATATATTTATAAAAATATAGCCTAACTTAAATTAGGTAGGTGACAATGACGGTAACCTAAGGTATGCAAGCCAGCTTAGATTCCAGTTGATAAGAACTAGGGTCGTAGGGGGTTGGTGATAAACCGAGTACTGTTCCGTGTAGAAGTTTAAATTAAATTTTAAGAATAAATTTGAATTATAAGGTACCTTCCAGTTAATATGAGTGTTATTATTTAAAAACCGGCCAAGTGCGAGACAAACTCGCGCACGAAGGGTTCCGTACAATTATCTATAAAAAACCGGCCAAGTGCGAGTCGGACTCGCGCACGAAGGGTGCCGTACCATTATATATAAAAATGGCAAAAAATCACGTTTGTTGTATGGGAGCCCCCCTTAAATATTTGTTTTATTTTAATTTAATTATTTATTTTTAAAGTGAATATATCACTAAATATTCTGTGAATATTTCAAGCGTTTACCTGTTGCCGTTATCAATATAGAGCAAAAACCAGCAAAAAAAAAACACGTTTGTTGTATGGGAGCCCCCTTAAATATTTATATTATTCTATTTTTGTATTTTTTGTTATAGCGGTAACAAAAATACATCATCTGTGAAAATTTCAACTGTCTAACTAGCACGGCTCATGAGATACAGCCTGGTGACAGACGGGTAGACAGACAGATAGACAGACGGCGGAGCCTTAGTAATAGGGTTCCCGTTTTACCCTTTGGGTACGGAACCCTAAAAATGGGCGCCTGGGACTTTGGGGTTCCTGGATCCCGGTGCCGACGAATATGTCCAATAAACTTCCTGATGAACGTAGGTGTCGGACCCGGGGTCCTTAATTTAAACTTTGTTGATGACCGGTTTCCAATTTTAAATGATAATTTCAATGTTCTGGCTTTTGAGCGGTGCAGGATACGTTAGGAGCAACTTGTTACTGTGGGACAAAACCTGAAAACGTGAAAAAAATTCTGCTGTTTCATACATTTATGATAACATAAATGTATGAAACAGCAAATTTTTTTTCGCGATTGCTCATGCAGTACACCCATTATTGTTCTCTATTTCAGTCGGTATTCAAACACATGGAAAACTAATAGATTAAGCATTGATGTATTAAATAGGAAGATAGGCCACTCTATAACATCACGTAAACATTAAATGGACCCGATGTCGTGCGTCATGTGCTCGACAACCGAAATAGAGAGACATATTACGCGGGCTATAGCGGGAACGAGATAGCAATAATTGTCACTGTTACTCAAACTCAAACTCAAAGCATTTATTTCAAATAAACCTATTATAGGCACTTTTGAATTGTCAAGGGGTCAGTCAGTCAGATGAAGCTAGTTGCCCATTCCAAAGCGTAGTAGGTTCCTATGGAGAAGAACGGGCAAGAAACTCCACGGACACTCTTTTAAATCAAAATATTGTTACATAGTCTTGGTGACATAATTTATGTTGAAATTATACATGTGAGAACAATGTAGAAAGACGTGCACGTTAAAAGCGTCCGTAATAAAAATGTAAAAAACAACTAAAATACTAAGTTAAAATAAGGCGTGGCAGCTAAGAAATGACCAGTCCCTACTGACGGCGCCCGTTCACGAACATGACGCATGGATCAGCACCATTTAGCTCAACCATTTTGAAGGGAACTTAATGATCCAACACATACGCCACCATCAAAACGTACCCATAACTACTCGGAAACAAACTATGATTCGGTTATTCCCCGCAAACCGAGGTAATGTAGGTCGATTGTGTCCTTTCCCCTAATTTATGCGGTCCAAATCGAGGAGCGCGTACCTTATCTTCCTATTTAATGCATCAATGAGATTAAGCTTAAAATTCGAAAACATGAAAAGCAGCATCCTCACAATTTTATTTACCTAACACTTTAAAGAATACAAAACGTAGGGGATGTTATTTGACATTTATCGCACCCTGCTACATCTCACGTCCTAACGATGTATTACTTTATGAAGCTGAAAGGAAACCGTGGAGTTTCTTACCGGCTCTTCTCCATAGGAAACGACTAATTGCACCTAGCTTCTGACGTTTCATAAGTGCCCATGTAGGCCTAAGTGAAAAAAAAAAATTGTCATCTACCTGTTTGCCACTAGCTAGCTTCATAATGCCTTTATGGAGCACAATTTATATAAAGTCACATAACCAACAGTTCGATGCACACGGTAAACAAACTAATAGGCGATATTATTTATTGCCTAGGAAAAAAACTATTTCAGTAAATTGATAGCCAGTCTAACAAGACCCGCGGAAATTTACCGCTTACCTCAAAATAAGGGAAGTTTAAAGGGTTAGCGCGGGGCAGAGGGGGTTAAGTTGTTTTGGTTACCAGTGGTCTGCACGACAATAACAATGGTCGAGGATTTAGTTTTTATGGAATAGAATTATTGTTTTCATGATAATATTTCAGTACTAGTTTCTAATAGAGGCCTAAATTGCTTTTATTTGCATTAGGAAATGTAAATTTAAATCAATCTTTTAAACCATGAGACGCAAAGTTACGCATGAGTGAACATTGTGTTAGGAATTCCGAATGTGGGTATTATTACTAGTTGTTTGATAGGTAAAAGGTGCTTTCAACCTCGTCTGCTTCCAATCGAACAAGATTAATATCACAATCTCCACACCAAGCAAGTCTTTTCCAGTTTTCCACGCTCCTCGTTCAACCGCGGTGATTACTGAGGGTGGCACGTGGCCAGCGGTCAGTATTCGCCCCGCGGCCGACCGGGGCACGCCATGGGACAGCATTGACCGCTACCAACATGACGGACGACATTCCAGGTGACTGTGTACTTATTTTGAAATTTAGACGACGACGCCATCATTGTTTGGATGGCGGGAACTTCACGGTATGTGGAAATCCATGGATTTATTGTGATTTTATGTATTGGTTTGGTTCAGGGTTTGTTAATATTTCAGTACGCAAAACAGGCAAGTTGGAATAGTGTTTACCTTTATTCGTTTTTGTTCGTTATTATGGTAGATACGTGTAGATAGGTACCTATGTCTCCAATTTTCTTCTTATACGTATTCAAACAGGCAAAGGTCTCATACTGCCGTGTTAAAATTGCAAGTCTTTAATTTAATTCCAGCTATTTCAATGCACTGATTCTATGTTAATGTTACCTCATTGCAGTTCTTGTAAAAATGTCGTTTTGTACCCATACATGTTCACCTGCCAAATAGATTTGGCTCTTTCCTCTCCCAAATAACTGATCGTATCTTGGCCTTGTCTTGAATGCTGTCGTTTATTAAACATACTTACTTACAAATCTCGTTGATTAAAGTGCTGATGCACAATCTAGCATAGCATAGGAAGCCAGAATTTCATTGTATTATGATTATGACATATACTAAATCGAACAGCGATGATTTTTCACTCTGAAATTCATCTATGTATTTCAATGACTTGTCAATCAATTCATATACATATCAACCTGTTGAGGGAGCTCCAAAAGTGTAGGTAACTCACATACAAAGTAGGTGTAACTAATCTGTTATTGCTAAAACCGGTTTTGAACCAAAAATATGAACAAAACCGATGACAACAGCACTCTGAGCAAGGTTCGAAAGAGCCTATCATAAAACCGTAAGCATTCAGCTATCTTGCAAGTGTCAAAGCCACTACCTACTTTGTTAGTTTTACTGTCTTGTTTACATGTTTGGAAAAATGCAGTTTACTAAAGCAATTTCTGTTCCCCAAGTAATATAAAATATTCCTCTTGAAAAATATCAGTAACCCCTGGTTAGCGATTCATTAGAAAATCCAATCCTAAGTGTTCAACTGCCAGGATACACATTACATCAAAGTCTTATTCTGTTAAAGGTTTGGCAGAGGTGTTAAGGAAACCAAAAAATGTTTACTTTTGAAGGAGCACAACTTTATAATAGAATACCCTCTAGTATAAGAAATCTTCACTCTTTTAATGCGTTCCAAACTCAACTTAGTCAGTATATAATCGCGGATCGATCACTTCTGGAGAAATGAAGGCATTATTTATCTAGTTTGTAAGTAATGTCGACGAGCTTTGTGTAACATGTGTATGGTTTAGTATTGTGTAACTGATGACGACGAACTTTGTATAATTTATGTAATTATGTTCTATTATTGTTCTCAAGTGAGTGACATTTATGTCTTTATTGAGAATAAAGTTTCTTTAAACCTAAACCCACTAGGATATTGTAATACCACTTTTCCCATGCCTCATTGACTTTACAACAAATGAAAGGGATACAAAGCGTGGATTGGATAGAGGAGGCAGACGAAAGAGGGTCCTTTCGAATCCACGCTTTGTATCCCTTTCATTTCAAATGTTATTGCCCTTTGACCAACTTCTACACCTCAAGCCTTTATTAAACCGCCATCTAAGAATTCAGTACCTAGTATACAAGGTTCCCAAAGTTCACCCCAATATTGGAATTGTAGCATATTTGAGTACCAGGTTGACGTGCCTTAGCATATAATTACGAAATACTTCTCATTGGTCCACCATGTTTTATTAACTACATGTGTAGGTATGGCAATAAAAATGATATCGATTTAAAAGTTTTCTGGGTCATAATAGATTAAAGGCTCCCGCAGACAGGTGCGACGCAACACTAAACTCGAATTATTATTTCACTGAAGTAATCTGACATGATTGTGTTAGCTGCCACGTTGTGTAATAAAATGGTCATATTTATTGTATTCATTTATTTTACACTTATATAAATCGACTAGCTGCGCCCCTTGGTTACACCCACGTAAGTCTTGATCCCATAGGAATTTCGAGATAAAAAGTAGCCTATATGTTAATCTAGGGTGTCAGCTACCTCTATACAAAATTTTATCACAATTGGACCAACCGTTTGAGCGTGAAGAAGTAACAAACACACACACACACTCACATACTTTCGCCTTTATAATACTAGTGTGATTAGTGTAATTAAATTAAACGATCGTCTTTGTACCTATACAAAATATTGTAAAACAATTTAAAAGAGTAACGGTGGAGTTTCTTGTCCATTCTTCTCCATACGAAGCTACCTTTTGGAAGGGACGACTAGAATGAATTTTAATAGTGCCTTTTACGTGCCTATATGAAATAAATAATTTGACTTTGACTTTGATCACTATTACAATAAATAAACAATTTTATTACACCAAATGACAGCTAGCACATCTCAGACTACTCCAGTGAATTAATAATTCAACTTTAGTAGAATAAATTCTATGAAAACTTTATGGAAATGATTCTACCAGTTGCCAGAACCGCGTCGCACCGTCGCATCGCGCCTGTCTGCAGGAGCCTTAAACTCTGGTGGGTGTAGTCGAGTTTTAATTGCTTGTATGTAAATATTTTTTATTGGAGTAACTATTTGAACTGCCAGGTGGCTGATTTTAGGGGTCCCCGAAACGATCAACTGCAGCCATCAATTTAAATTGTAGATATTAATATTGTGTAATTGCGTGACTTAAGAGAAGATGTAGGAATGCTGTTATCAGTTGTTGTCATTGGCAAAAGTAAATACCTCTGAAGGTTCCCTGAAACGATAAATTGCAATGATCAATTTTCACGTGATTGATATACATTATTGACAATATTAATATCTACAATTTAAATTGATGGCTGCAGTTGATCGTTTCGGGGACCCCTAAAATCAGCCACCTGGCAGTTCAAATAGTTACTCAAATAAAAAATATTAACATACAAGCAATTAAAACTCGACTACACCCACCAGAGTTTAAGGCTCCTGCAGACAGGTGCGATGCGACGGTGCGACGCGGTTCTGGTAACTGGTAGAATCATTTCCATAAAGTTTTCATAGAATTTCTTCTACTAAAGTTGCGCATATTTTCCCCCAACTTGTTCTTTTTGTATTTAATTTGTGTTCTTTCTTTACGTAATGTTTACCGCAAATCAACGAATTTTCTTTCTTTCTTTTCTTCACTTAACCAATCTAAAATGTCGTCACTTCTAGTAAATAATCCTTCATCATCTTGATTTTTCTCCTTTTCCGGTCTAACATATCCTCCGTTACGTAACCTTCTAAATCTAAATGAACTTTGTTATAAACAGCACACGATATATCACTAGAACCACCATATAAAAAAATTTTTACAAATTTTACGCTGCCATGCAAAGTAATGCAGCTACGTTGACGCGGCGTGCATTCTGTGTAATTACCATAAAATAATAAAAATACAATGACGTCACGCTATGCCAGCCTTGCATGTGCAGGTTCGCATAACTGGTGCACTGCACTTGGGTACATGTAGTTATCTATTTGTATGAGTATTTCCTAGATAATATTAGTCATGTATTTGCCTGTTACTGAGTGTTAGAACGGCAGTTTAAGCACTTTAAGCTGCCTTTGCGGTACATAATCGTCTGTGATTGACAAGGTATCGCTACTAAGTACTAACTGACAGCAAGTCTAAAATGGTAAACTTACTATTATATGAAAGGTTGATCGAGAAGAAGACAAAGGCAAACAAAAAAAAAAAAATACTTTTATCTATTCGGACCTTGATCCATACGAGTTTAGTTAGTAATACAAAATACTTATGCTATGTTAGTAACAAATGCAACTCATTTTTAATTAGGGTTCCGTACCCAAAGGGTAATACGGGAACCCTATTACTAAAGCTCCGCCGTCTGTCTGTCTGTCCGTCTGTCACCAGGCTGTATCTCATGAATCGTGATAGTTAGACAGTTGAAATTTTCACAGATGATGTATTTCTGTTGCCGCTATAATAATAAATAACAAATACTAAAAAACAGAATACAATAAATATTTAAGGGGGCTCCCATACAACAAACGTGTTTTTTTTGCTCTTTATTGACAACGGCAACAGGTAGATGCTTGAAATATTCACAGAGTATTTAGTTATATATTTACTTTAAAATAAATAATTATATTAAAATAAAACAAATATTTAAGGGGGGCTCCCATACAACAAACGTGATTTTTTGGCATTTTATAGATAATGGTACGGAACACTTCGTGCGCGAGTCCGACTCGCACTTGGCCGGTTTTTCAAATACCTGTTGCACTCACTTGACGTACCGGGTACACGCACATGTACATGCACCCAATGCGCCATAATGGTGCAACACGGCTTATCACTGATGATCTTCAGAATATCGTTGACGCTCCCACGCACTCTGTTCTAAACCTTTTTTGAAACTATATTCACTAAAATGGTCACCATCCACGAAAACAAGGTACTTAAAGATAAATTAGCAAGCTTGTACTTCATAGAAAGTCTTTGAATGTTAGTTATAAGAAAATTATAACGTGTCTTTTACTTGTGGAAAGTGAGTAGTTCAGTCTAGGTACACACGGCTACACATCAAGCTATACATTTCCAGTATACGCTGACCTCTCATTGTACGGATATCCTATACAATGCGAGATCAGCTTTTACTGGAAATATATAGCTTAATGTGTAGCCGTCTGTACCTAATGTTGATTCAAGTTCATATGTACTAAATATTAGATTTCATCATGGATATCTTTTACGACAGACGAGTGTAAGAACTAATGTTTCTTGGAAAAATTGTATCTTTAACATTGACTGTATCGATTAGTGAAATAAAATAGCGAGTGTTTATTTTTTGAATTTTCAGCTGGTTCGATTCCCGGTTTAGGTAAGTTTTTCGAGAAATCTGTGAATGCAGTTTTGTTTCTTTCTAAAAATAAAGGAATGTGTCCTTTAAGTAAAATAATCTCTATCTTAAGTATTTAAAGTGCTTTTCCTTCAGGGCCCATTGATTTTTTCCATACCATTCCAGACTTTTTATACATTTGGACCCCAAGAGAACATTCACCCCGAATTTATAAAAGTATATTCAAATAAATTAATCAGTTGAAATCTTAACTATATCAAGGAGTGGTTCTTATTATTTTTCGTTCTATAAAATTCAACGGTACTTTTTCTGATCAGAGGGTTAAGACGGAGACATATGCCAGTGACCTTGAGTAGTTAGCTTGCGTGTTCTGTACTGAGCTCACGCAACGCGTCGTACGTACACCCAGTAATAGGACTCGCCCATCAAGGAGCGCTGTTCCCTAACTTGACGCATTCTTAATTTATTATACACAAAACAAAAGGTATTTTAATAAAACGCGTATACTGAAAGATCAATAATTAAATTATCTTTAAATTGGTGAAGATTTCAGAAAAATACGCTTGGTAGATTTTGCGCCATTTTCAGTTTTTTATCTGCGTTAGACATAACTTTACAAATTAATTTCACTATGTAATATAAACAAAATTTTAATTATTCACATATTAAATTATTGAGAAAATACTCTAATATAACATATATTTTTTTCAAATCATTAACACCACTCTTTTAGACGTGATCTTTAGTATAATATTATAAAAGTCAGTTGACGTCGCCTTAATCGGGCTTTTTAGAAACCGGAGCTAGTTTATCATTATCATTAATATGTAATAAAATTCAAGGTGATTAAATATAGGTACGTACAAACTTTTCGTGTACCTACCTAGGTAATTTGCAAAGCGTTGGTAATTTTAGTTCTGTGGGTGGTAAATAGACGTCAGGCCATTTTCAAGGCTCCCGAAATTCTAGATCTGATAAGAGTAATTACTTAGACTGAGCTGTCAGCTAAGTGTTTTATTCGAAGGCCGAAATTTACATAAGGATTGCTAGTTGTGTCGGTGCAAAGTAAACTGATTGAGGTAGTCACGCTTTGCTAAAAGGTTTAATTGATTACATGTCTAAAGGATGGTATGACCATTCTGAATTACTATGTATAAAGCACATTAAGGCGCAGATATATGATTTTAGTGACTCAACAAGGTAATGTAATTTTCACTTTAAGTATTCAGATGGTCGAACTTTCCATTAGGTAGGGCTGCCATCCGTCCGGGTTTCCCCGGATTTGTCCTAGTTTAGAGGGCGTCCGGGGAGCGTCCGGGCGGGGCTGGCAAAAAGTGTCCGGGTGAAACCCGGACTCTTTTAGTGTCAGGGGATTCCCAATTAATTAAAAGATAAGCGATAAATCTAAACAAATCTTAGTTAAAAATTCATTCGTAATTGGTAAGCGCAACCAAGCTAACTCCTACGCTTTAAAAAAGCCGATAACGGCCGATGTCCGAACGACCCCCGGCGCGCCACCACCCGCTACAACTGCCGGGGCCGGGGGCGGGGTTAGGGCGGGGGCACACGATGCGTTGCGGCGGCGGTGCGGCGCCGGAGCGGTGTCGCTGCGTCGTCTTACATAGAAATATCTGTGGCATGTCACACGATGCGCTCCGGCGCCGCACCGGACTTGCAACCACCGAGACGAAGCGGGGAGGGGTGATTGCGTTGCGACGTCGGAGCGGCACCGTTCAGTTGTTTATGCGTCACAAGGAAGGATACACGCTCGCTCGTTTCGATTTATTTTCTCCAACATCCAACGCTGCTACGGCGCCGTTGCGACATAACAACGTTGCGGCGCCGCACCGCTTGTGTGCCCGCTGATACGGTGAAATCTTTGCGGTGCGGCGCCGCAACGCATCGTGTGCCCCCGCTCTTACTCCCTCAGTTGCATGCAGGCAGGCGAGTGAATTGCGCGGGTGTTTCGCAAGTTGGTTGACGATACTTCGATATTGCGGCACATCCTTTTACGTAAGTTAATAAGTTTACTTACATTAAGTATATTGATCACATTTTTGAGTATGTTAACTACGTTTTCATGGAAGCATGTTTAGTCTTTGAGTAATACATATCTTAAAGAGCCCGAATATCGCACCGGACCGAGAGTGATCTGTATGTAAGTAATTATTTACTGATATGTTTGCAGAAAAAAACCGTGAATTTATTCGTTTTTCTCAGAAATTTCTCCGTTTCATATAATTTCGTGGTGTAGTGCGGGGTTTTAATTGTAGGCAACTTTAGGGACCATGTTGTCGCTACGCGCGCCCCCTCCGCCGCCCGCGCACGCCGCGTTCTAGCGCAGGCGAGGCGCTTTGGACCGCGAAGACGCGTACGGTCGCATTATTTTTATTTCCGATCCTCCGCGACTCTCAGTCGCGATGTGTATTGAGAAGTTATTGTGTTATATGTTTATAGTCTAGTAAAGTAATAAACGATTATACCTTTAAAATAGTGAGTTTAAAGTTAGTAAGTAGTTATTTTTCACATGATATGAATTTTCTCAGTGTATATATTTCTTTTCAGATCAAAATGCCCAAGCGTAAATGCGTGTTTAACAGCGAATTGCAAAGCCAATACCCTATGTTCAAAAGAGGGAAATATGATTGGGAAGTACTGTGCTCAATTTGTTCTACACATATTTCTATTGCAAATAAAGGTATTTCCGACATTAAAGAGCACCTAAACACACAAAAACACAAAGCTAATTCGAAAGGCCAAGCTAGTAGTTCAAACATTACGACATTCTTTGAAAAAAGTAAACCTAGCTCAGAAGAAAGTCTTATTCGAGCAGCTGAAGGTGCGATGGCTTACCATACAGTTAATCACCACATGTCATTCAATTCTCTGGATTGTAGTAATTCCCTCAACCAAGTAATGTTTTCGGAGTCAAATACGGCAAAAAATATGACATGTAATCGCACGAAAGTAACAGCTATTGTAAACAACGTCTTGAGCCCCCCCCCCCCCTATCAATTGCTGAACTCAAAAGTGATCTAATCAATGTTGCTTTCATAAGTGTATCTACCGATGCTAGTAATCACGGCACCACAAAATTATTCCCCATCATCATTCAGTATTTTAATATGCAAAAAAACGGGATCACATCGAAGCTCCTTGAAATCGAATCTACAGAAAATGAGACATCTGATACAATTGTTGACATTATTTTGAAGCAACTTCGGGGGCATGATCTACTATCGAAATGTATAGCGTTTTCTGGCGATAACTGCAACACAAACTTCGGCGGGTCCAGTCGATCAGGGACACATAATGTCTTTTACAAGCTGAAAGATAAACTGAATCCAAACATGGTTGGCATAGGATGTTCTGCACATATAATTCACAACGCTGTGCACCATGGATGCGATCTACTTCCTATAGACGTAGAGACGATGATTTTAAAAATCTATAATTTTTTCTCAATTAACACAGTTCGCACAGAAGCTCTGAAGGAATTCTGTGCAGCCGCGGAATCGGAATACAAGCAACTGTTATTCCACTCAAAAACGCGATGGCTAAGCCTTTTTCCTGCAATTGAGCGGTTTTTAAAAATGTATGATCCATTAAAAAGTTATTTTGGAAGCTTGGATAGACCACCAGTTTTAATTAAAAACTTTTTCGAAGATCCACTATCAGAAGCATATCTGTTTCTCATTCACTCAGTGATGTACGTTTTCCACGGAAAGATCGAAAAATTGGAAAAAAGTGATAACACAGTTATTGAAACTAGAAACATATTGGCGTCTTTGAATAAGACGTTAGAAGAGAGAATAAAAGAAAACTTTGTGCCCATTAAGGTTCAAAGTATTTTGAACAAACAAGACGAAAACACGAAAATTGAATTCAAAACACACTGTATACATTTTTACAGAGAAATGAAATCCTACATAGAAAAGTGGGAAAAACCAATGCAAGACTTTGACAAATTCGACTGGATGATTTTGCCAAATATCAGTGAAAGTACTCCATGGTCTGATGTTGAAAAAACAGTTATTTTCCTCAAGGATATTAATATAGAAATCGATGACACGAAGTTAATTGACGAATGGGTAAATTTAAAAGCTTTTAGCTTGAGCCTTAGTGACGGAGATAAACTGTTAAGCGCAAACCAGCTATGGCTGAATTTTTTTAAAACGCCTAATGCCCATTTATATTCTGAACTTCTTAAAATTGCACAATATTATTTTTGTATACCAGCTCACAATGCGAACGTAGAGAGAGTCTTTTCACTAATCTCGCAGCAATGGACGAAGGAGAGAAACTCGCTAAACACACACATGGTTTCTTCTCTGATCAAAATTAAATATAATTTTAAGGACCTAAGTTGCTCCGACTTTTACAATTTCTTGTTGGAAAAGAAAGATATTTTAAAGAAAATTGGAAAGTCTGAAAAATACCAAAATATGTAAAAAAAAAAAAAAATTTTTTGTGTTGATTTTGATCTCGTTATAATTTTAACTTGTTACTAATTTTTAATTTAGAATTTATGAATACCTTAGGGTTTGGAAGGGTCTTTACCTGCCCAACGGAACTACATACCTATATGACATAAAATTTGTTGAGACATATGTATGTAGTTTATATGTTATAAAAAACCAAAAATTATAATTATATATTTTTGAATTACCTCATAAATAGAAGAATGTAAAATGTTGACTATTTTATTTGTTAAACAGTAGTTTAAGTTGATTGTGTCAAACATTGTTAAATAACTAGCAAACAAGCTGTTTAAATGAATACATTTTATTTATATTGTTATTTTTTTTCTGGGATGTCCGGGATAAATACTGAATTTCATCCAAATATCCGGGGTTTTTGAAGTGTTTGTCCGGGGTCGGCAATTTAGGTGATGGCAGCCCTACCATTAGGCACCGCCTTGCCGCATTCCAGTAGAATACGATATTGAGGGAGTAAAACTCGGCAAGCGTGCACCATCTTCGAGCACATGTCCACCGTCAGGAGTGTCAGTTAAGTACAGCGGTACAAGGATCTTTCGGCGCTTGGCCAAAAACCGAACTAAAGCCGCCATCTTGTTTTTAGGGTTTCCTTACCTCAAAAGGAAAAACGGACAAAACCGAACTAACGCCGCCATCTTGTTTTTAGGGTTTCCTTACCTCAAAAGGAAAAACGGGGGTCCGTTCAGGAACGGAACCCTCAAAGAATCACTCGTGTCGATTTGTTCGTCCGTCTGTCCGTCAGTCATAGCCAATTTGCTCCGAATCTACTGGATCGATTAAGTTGAAAGGAGACGTTTCATTTTTGTATAGGACTTCGGCCATAACATGTTCGCTTAAATAAAACCTGGGAAACGAACCCCTTTTTTTTTTTTTTTTTGGGAGGGAAATTATCAAATAACTTCTCCCGCTCTGGGCTGAGCGGGAGGGCGTGTCAGACTTTTACTGACTAAAACCCACCCGTATTCCTTCATTTGCCTGTGTGCCAGGGCCACGATATCCCTTTCGGACAAACTCGAAACCCTGGCAGGCATTGGCCCTATCGGACCCCGTCAGTTGGTGCTGACAACTCTTAGAGGCGCGCGTGGAATACGACGCGCCGTCGACCCGGGCCTGGTCCTTATTGGACGGTGAGCTACCCATCGCTCACCGTCCGCAGGCCCGCGCCTACGGTGGCCGGAAATCGGCTTGCGACTCCCGACGCCCGAGGCGTCTCCTGCGGCGACTAGGGGCGCGAGGGCGCGAACCTTGCCTCTCCCTCACGCGTTCCGCCTCCTCCTTTGCAAGTATTACTGCTTCGCAGAAGGAGGTGACGGCCTCCCATGCACTCTCGCTCCGAACCATGGCCTGAACCAGGGCCGGACGCGAGAGATCGCCGCCGCCGATCGCCTCCGTGAGGACACGGTGGTGCTCCGCCCAAGCTGGGCAGACCTCCACCGTATGCTCCACCGTGTCCTCCGGGCGATCCACACAGTGGTGACACCCGGGCGTTTCCTCCCGCTTTATCCTGAACAGGAACCTCCCGAAACAACCGTGTCCGGTGAGGACCTGCGTCAGGCGGAAGGTGAGGACGCCGTGGCGCCTCTCTAGCCACTCCTCAAAGAGGGGACTTATCGCCACAATTGTGGCATGCCCAGGGAAACGAACCCCTGAATACAATAACGTAACTGTAAATGTTTGAATTTTGTCATGAGAGTCACGACCATCGACAGCCAGCCATGACACGTTTTTCGTCCAGAAGTACGTACAAATCTAGAATACACAAAAGTAGAATATATTTTTTTATCGATCACTTTCTAATAATTAGTCAAAAAAGTTGTCTAAGATAGCTGTCTTATCATAATAGCACAGAAATACATGCCTTTCCTATTCATTTAAATAACGTCTACGTGATATTATTATTTTTTAATGTAACATGATTTCTGGACGAAAGCAGTATGCAAGTAAAACGACGCCATGATCAATAGACTATGGCAATAATTTGAAATACTATTTTTTTGTGCCGGAGTAATCAGGGGAATATTCAGGAAAGAATATTTTTCCTCAATTCGTGGAATTTCTGTGACCTGTAAATAAATGAATTTTGAATGCTACTACATTCAAAATTTAAAAAAGTTTTGCTACCTGTGCCGTGTGACAAAAAATGAAAGGGCTTGTTGTAAGGATTTCAGATATTATATTTTTATATAATTTTAAAATAAATACTTTTAAAGTTATTTAAGAAAATAGATAAAAGTTGACAATTCAAACCCCCCCCCCCCCCCCATTATATCCAAAATTACTGAGCCTAAGAGCACGGTTACACGCTCAGTCTGGCGTCATTCTGGTCCATTAGTCTAGTCAGAATGATCGTGATTCTCCGATCATTCTGACTAGACTGATGGGCCAGAATGACGCCAGACTAAGCCTGTAACCGTGCTCTAGAGTTTTAAAAATAACATGGTAAATCTCTCAATATTGTGCATACAAACTTACATTTTGTGGTTGGAATGTATGAAGGTACATGTTTTTCAACTACAATGTTAAGTTTGTCATGTTTCCCTTCGTTGTGCGTATAGTCCCACACGCACTTGGCCGATTTTTAACTAAAATTTCTGCGACAATTTCACAAATCTCCGACAGATGTTTACCAACAACGCGCCCCTGTCAATGTCATTAAAGCGCCACAAGATCCTTTTACCACGGGTTTTAGGTGCTTTACTTTTTTTTTCATGTTCCAAATTTAAACGTCGATACCAAACTCCTTTTCATAACCTACGTCATTGTGGAATAATGGAACTAATCTCCTCCAATCAAATCTAAGGACTGACCCAAGGGCATACGTCGGAAGTTACGTGCCCAGTGCTAATGGCTCTTTAACATTTCAGGGTTCCGTAGTAGGACTAGGAACCGAAGTAGTTTCGTCATGTCCTATTTTTGACTTTTCAAACGTATTAATATAAAAAAAATATCAAAACCAAGCTTGTAGCATCATATTATGGACAAATTCAAGGAAAAGTTTTGAACAATATTTACATCACAAAACATACAATTTTCAGCTGACCGCAGAAACAATAATGAACTTTACAATATCATGATCAAATGCTTCCCAACTTAGTTTTGTAAGAACAGAACTTTCTTTTACTGAGTTCTCGCTACGGAACCCTACAATGTGGTCCAACACGCACTTGAGCGGTTTTACTTTCGATACCAGTAACGTACCGAGGTACTACATCATTTGGCTATGCTGTGACGTCATTCCTCATGGTTAATGTACCTACGGCACTTTCTAAAAATAGTGACGCGATTTTTATTGTAAAATATTACTTAAGTTATAAGTATGAAGCAAGGACGTGCTTAATGCGTGTATACATTAACTTTTGAAAAGCTTATACATATTTATGGGTACCTCTAGTAATGTCGCAAAAGCTACAAAATAGTTGGTTGTATACCAATATCAATCTTTAAAGCTAGGAAATAAGGAAATACCGGCCATTTGCGAGTCGGACTCGCGCACGAAGGGTTCCGTACCATTATCTATAAAAACGGCAAATATATCACGTTTGTTGTATGGGAGCCCCCCTTAAATATTTGTTTTATTTTAATTTAATTATTTATTTTTAAATTGAATATATAACTAAAGATTCTGTGAATATTTCAAGCGTCTACCTGTTGCCATTATCAATATCGAGCAAAAACGAGCAAAAAAATCACGTTTGTTGTATGGAAGCCCCCTTAAATATTTATTTTATTCTGTTTTTTTGATTTTTTTGTTACAGCGGCAACAGAAATATATCATCTGTGAATATTTGAACTGTCTGACTATTACGGTTCATTGGACATGCCTGGTGACAGATGGACAGACAGACAGACAGACGGCGGAGCCTTAGTAATAGGGTTCCCGCTTTACCCAGAACCAGCCATGTGCATGTCAGACCACGTATAATGAAGGGTTCCGTAGTTGGGATGAATTTATCCCAAAAACAAACTTAACATTGTAGTTGGAAAACATGTTCTCCCATATATCGAAATTACATCACGGTCAATTCTCCAACTGCAAATGTAAGTTGGTCGACTATTACTCGCTAATTACTTAGCTATGATAGTTTGCCTTTTAATTTAGTTATATTACTACTGCCATGATTTTTTTCACATATCCAAAAACAACCATTTAGGGGGGACACTTCCCGAGTCGACGGCGCGTTGTGTTCCACGCGCGCCTCAAAGAGATGTGAGATGTGAGTCTTCACATATAATTATATAATTAATGTACCTATAAAAATATTGTACAAGATTTTAAAAGAGTACCGGTGGAGTTTCTTGCCCATTCTTCTCCATACGAAACTACATTTTGGAAGGGGCGACTAGAATCAATTCTATTTTTTTTTGTAAATATTGACGTTCAAAAGTGCCTTTTATGTGCCTATTTGAAATAAACAATTTGACTTTGACTTTGACTTTGAGCAGGAATTGACGGGGTCCATTAGGGCCAATGCCTGCCAGGGTTGCGAGTTTGTCCGAAAGGGATATCGTGGCCCTGGCACACAGGCAAATGACGCAACACGGGTGGGTTTTAGTCAGTAAAAGTCTGACACTTCTCCCGCTCCGCCCAGAGCGGGAGAAGTTATTTGATAATTTACCACAAAGAAAAAAAAAAGGGGACACACTTGATTCGAACAACAAATTCCACTTTAAAGTTTAATATTGCAAAATTCAGTGCTAACTATCGCATCACGCGTCAAGATAAAGTGAACGCATGATATTGTTCACTTAATACCTGACATCAGCTGTAATAAGCCTTGGTAATCAACCTGAACTTTGACGTATTTTCCACCGCCACTCGAGGTTAAAAGGGCAATTAAGGTTATATTTTATTTCAGTAATCAGATACACGACAGTACAATCTGATAAATTATGCCTAAAATTCAATATTATTGGGTATCGTTTCAAGTACCTACCTAACTTACCTAATAACACTTTTCCCGACCTGCATTCGTAACCAGCTCAAGGCTCGGCACAAACGAGCCACCGACCACAGCCACCGGTAGCCCAACGACAAGCAGTTCACATGCTTTTTCATACGTTTTGTATTCAATTCAATTCAATTTATTCATTAACAATTTACATTGGGTTTGAAATATAGTTATAGATAATAAACAATAAAAAATACACGTAACACATTAGTCATTTAAAAATTAACAACTTATCACATCTACACAATATAACTCAATGTCAGCTCAAAATCATTTAAAAATTAAATACGAATAAAAAAGTCAATGTCAACTCAAATAAATAATAGAAGGAATCATAATACATTGGTCATTTAAAAATAGTGGCCATAACATAAATTAAACAATAATAGTAAGGATTCGTCGCATACATGTGGTGGGTGGCGGCCACCCGCTACAGCGGTACTTAACACCGCAGCAAGAGGAACAGCCACCGGTGGTTGTGGTCGGTGGCTCGTGTGCTGGAGCCCTGAGGATGCATTCAGAAAGTAGTCATCGTTGCCAATCAAATCATTCTCCTGCCCTTATTCCAATATATTTGTGGTCGGCGCAACATGTCCATACTTGGCTATTAAAGTCCGGTTGCGAAGCAGAAAGAATTTCGTACAATGACCCCTCATTACTTATCTCTATTGCCGTCGCGCTCGCGCATTCTAAGGTCCTTCTAATGTGCGAGTGCGAAGGCAATACAAGAATACAAGAATAAAAGAAAAATATTGTATTTGGGACACGCACAAGAAATACAAAAGTAGCATTTAAAACTAACAATATACAAAAAAAAAACAATCAAGACTTGTGCGATGCCAGAAAGGCTCCTATCTCAGCATAATGCTCCGATATTTAAAAAATAAATACCGTAGCGCTGGTATTCTGATAGGGCCCGCTGTGATGCCGCAGATGCTCACCTACGGGGTCGGCAACCTTGTGCCGGAGGTGTGTGGAGGAGCCGAAATTACAATTTACAAAACTTCGCAGTTTTCAAAGAGCTATTAAATTTTTTGTTTCAATATGCGTATATATTTTTGATTTAAATAAACGACTTTAAATGCGAAATACTTTTCATATAAAAACATACAAATGTCTTTAGCTAAAAACGTATTAAAGTATTTTAGCTAGCTGCTAGAATAATAAAATAATTAATCCAATAATATAACTACAGTTATTGAATAATAAGTAACTTTTGCGTATGGAACTGAAGAGCCACAACTTTACATCGAAAAAGCCGCATGCGGCTCGCGAGCCGCAGGTTGCCGTCCCCTGCACTAGGGTAATAAAAATACACGAGTACTTATCATAAGTAGGTACATAATTATATCCTGTATTCTAGATTTCTAGTATCTACATTATGGAAATGTAAACAGCACTTATGTGATTATTATAACAGTGCCTCAAGTGGAGATAATTGGTGAAGTGACAGTTATATTGATTAGGGCTATTTGATTTCTCGATAAACGTATTATGATTATTGCTTTATGGCGACAAATCAAGTATCAAACTCAAGTAATACTTTGAAAATAAATGTGGTCTGAAGTATGTAAATCCTTTCGTCGATGTTGAAACGCGATTAAATTGTTATACAAGGTGTTACAGGACGACCGACATCCTATAAACCACGTAAAGAGTATCATGTTCTCCACCCGTATACAAAAAATAAATAAAATCTAATGAACTTACGCAAATTATGCATTAGTGGTGCATAGGCACCACTAATGCATAATGTTTTCCTATTATAACGGACTCAGATCTACATCATGTTGAAAAATAACAAAATTGAAAATAATTTTCTGTGGCTAAAGTATTCATTGGATTTGATTTATTTTTTTGTATACGGGTAAAAAACATGATACTCTTTACGTGGTTTATAGGAATGTCAATCGTCCTGTAACACCTTGTATTTAATTAATAATATTTGCATTATTTTAATGTATAAACAGCGGGGCGAGCACGGCCTACTGTGACATGACTTGAGTCACACATTTTAACATAGTTTAAGCGATAAAACCGTTTTGTCTTAAAATGTTAGTACAAATTGACAAGACATAATTTATCATGTCTTGTCACAAACGTCTTGGCACGCCCGTGCTCGGCCCGCAGCACCATACAACAACATGTTATTACTTATAAGTTCGGGCTACGAAGATTATGAAAATTGTACCTCGTAGCAGACCGCTCGCGCTACGACGCGCGTAGCGGTCTACGAAACGGAATAAAATGATCACGGGCAAATCTAAACATGTACTTACTACTTTATTAAACTTGTATATTTGTAGAAAAGAGTAGTCTGTTTGTTGATTTCCTGGCGAGAGAGAGGTCGTGAGTTTAAGCCGACCCTTCGGTACTAACCCAAGCAGTTCAATTTAAAAAAAAAACTGCGGTTCCCTAGATTTATGTTCTCATAAGTCATAACTCGTCAAAATGTAGGAAATAGCTGATTTTTCTTCGCGATTTCAGGTTTGGTCCCATAGCAAATGTTGTTCATACTGATGAGTACAATGATCCCTTAAGAGGTTGTGCATTAATTCTGGGACATGTTGTATATACATTTATACATTTTAGACGATGCCGATGCACACACTTGAGTGTGTGCGTCGGCATCGGCATTGTTGTTGTTGACAACAACAACTCATCTCATTTGAATTTTACCGTGCACCGTAATCATTGAAAAAGATTGAAAAATCGGCCCGTATTAAAATTAAAACATTTTTTCCACAGAAACCGGTGCGGTGTTCACCTTCGGCAAGTCCCATTTCGCCGAGAATGAGCCGAGCCACTTCTTCATCAAGAACGACCCTATTGTCGCGATCTCCTGCGGCGATGAACACAGCGCTGTCATATGCCGTAAGTTGTACATACTCCTTTGTAATATTTTATAGAGTTCTGCTACTAGCAGTCACTCTTGAAAATATTATAAAGCTCTGGCTACACATTCTACTTGCATGCGCAGTTTGTACAAACACAAAACAAAAGAGGTCTGGCGTCCTCATCATATCAAACCTGCTGCGTGTAGCTTTAAACAGACCAATGCATGAGGTGAATGGTGAAGTTCTTATTTCAAACATAGTCTAGAGAACTGGAAGGTAACTTTCTTAGAAAGATTACATTGGCCATCGTCCGCTCTAAGCTGTTCACACAGGCAGCGGGTGCGAGTCGGGCGCGGGTCGGGCGCGGGCCGGAACGGCAGACGACGGGCTGGGCCACTGTTTTAAGATTTTGTCCCTCTAGTGGTAAAGGAACAAAAGCTCTAATGTAAGGAGGGTTAGTATCAGAACACAAGAAAACTACCAACTGCCTCAAACAATATATATATTTATAAAAGTATGCCAGCCAGCTTAGATTCCAGTTGACAAGAACTAGAGTCGTGGGGGGTTGGTGATAAACCGAGTACCTACTAGGTTCCGTGTAGAAGTTTAAATTAAATAATAAGAATAAATTTGAATTATAACCTTCCAGTTAATATGAGTGTTATTAGTTAAAAATGGATGCCAGGGATTATGTGGGTCCCGGATCCCGGAGCCGACGAAGATCTCCAATAAACTTCCTGATGAACGTAGATGTCGGACCCGGGGTCCTCAATTTAAACTTTGTTGAAGACCGTTTTCCAATTTTTAAACCAGCCAGGTAATATTCTCTGTATTTATATGAATGACACCACATGAAACGCGTGCGCGGCTCCCGCTCCCGACCCGCTCCGCGCCCGACCCGCGCACGCGTTTCGTGTGGTGTCATTCATATAAATACATGGAATTCAGCCCGCCGTACTGCCACCCCGACCCGCGCCCGTCCCGCACCCGCCTTCTGCGTGTGTTGAGCTTTATAGCAGGTCAATATTAAACGAATAGTGAAGTGTCTTACAATTTTGTGTGTTATTATAGTAGACCTACTGCAGGGCAGGTCATGTGGCCACACATGACCTGCCTTGCAAATGTAGGCTATAGAGCCCCTGAAAAACAATCGGCTACTATTGCGTCGGCTGCCTCTTGTGACTTTGCGTGTTCTGGTGCTATTTTAACACAGTCCTCGATCTGAATGCCCACTGTTTATTGAATAATAGTAGTTATTAGTAATTATGAGGTCGTCAGTCCGGCTAGCATGCCAATGTCAGACTTCTGACGTCCAGCCGCCGCCGCCGTAAGATACATAGGTCTACGGCACCAATTGCTGTTTAAAAAGTCTGTACCGTATTTGGAAAAAGTAAAGATTTCGTTCAGAAATGAATACTTACTTCATTCAAATGAATGAATGCATGAATTCTTTATTTGCCAGAATATATGCCATTGTATATGGTTAATTTTTTATATGGTTTCACTATATTCGACTTTCTAGTCGTGCAAATTTTTAAGTATACATAGTCAAAGCTTTAGAAAAAAATTAAATAAAATTTTGGTCTTCCTACATTAATAACACAAAAAATAATATTAACATTAACAATAATATAAAAGAAAAAATAATAAAATAATCACTATGTCAATTACATTATACAATTCAATATTTTTTTGTCTTCTTACATTATTAACACAAACAAGAAAATTATCATTAACAATAATAATAAAATAATCACTATGTCAAAAGAATTTCAAATTCATAAAGTCATCTATGGAATAAAAACATCTGTCGCACAGCCAATTAAATAAGGCTCTACTGAATTCTAATTCATTTTGTTTTCTCGTTTTTTCCGGTAGCTTGTTAAAAAAGCTCATCCAGTATTGAACACCATTGACTTGACATGTTGATTTTCCTTTTACCTACTATTTATTTGAAAGTAAAGTCTTTAAAATACTCCAAATTATATTATGTCTTCCAATTTTTTTCCCTAAATAAGTAATTCGGCCACAGCATTTATCATCTACAAGGTCCACTAATCATTTATTTCCTAGAGAATGGGCGCGTGTTCGTGTTTGGGGGCAACGCGTGGGGCCAGCTCGGCTTGGGCCACAAGGATGAGGTCACCCGTCCAAGCTGCGTCAAATGGCTTAAGCCACACAGAGCACTCTTCGTGGCCTGCGGGAGAGCACACACTGTGTTCGTCACAGGTAACCCTGTAATTTCATGCATGTTGAATGCCATAATAAAACTTAGGTTTTACAGAACAAAACTAAATCCGAGAATGATATGTCGTTACCGGGATAGCAATACATAAAGTCAGTTCCAAATGTATCTGAGGAAAATATAAACAAAAAAAAAACGTACCTTTGTATGCCAATTTGTAGCACCACTTACAAATTGAGTGCTTTGATTTGATTATATGAATACTTAAACCCGAAATTCTAATTTAAAATCAACATGTTGTTGCTCATATGATGATAATTGAGGTTCATTTCAAAAACCTCTATCTTCTTCGATGATTATTCAATTAAAATTTAATTTCAAATAATAACTAGGGAAAAAAAAGTAAATTATAAAAGTGAAAAACCCGACTGCGTAAAAAGTGAAATGAAAAAAAGATGGAAACAAGATTTATATAAATTAATACTATAAACAATCTCAGGCAGTCGCAGGCAATAGGTCTTCATTTTTAAGAAGATGCCTCGGACTGCATTAGATTGTTTATAACTTTATAGTATTAATTTATACAAATCTTGTTACCTCTTTTTTTATTTAAGTTCACTCTTTACGCAGTCGGGTTTTTAGACTTTTTTATTTTTTTATTTTACACTTTTTAGTTAGGATTAGAAGATGGTAAATTAGGTTATTTACTCACTTATAATCGGGTGTTATAGGCCTCTTACTCAGTCCAAAAGTTCGGGATAGTTATTTTATCATTTCTCATTTAATTACATTTAATCATATAATATGCATATATTTTTATAATCACCTTTTAAAACCCTTCATTTTGATGCCCCACTCGATCGGCTTGGGAAATATTTTTATTTCTATAACACACCGTTTGACGCCATTTTAAGCGCTGAAACTCACAGAAGCTGCGCTGAACCGAACCCGAGAATGAGATGACGTTGCTGAAGTAGCAATACATGCGTTCCTATTGTCAGGTGCCCACCACACGTCGGTCATTCGAGCACCTAAAGATTACACCACACCACACACGCACCACGTTACAGACACAGACTGGCCCGCGTATTTCAATTTCAATACAAAACACCGCGGTGCGGCCCGCCTGCTGTGTGCAATGGTTCAATCAATTTTTTCTAATTCAATTCGACAGTCTGATCTTATCTCTGTTTCTAGTTAAATAGACAATAGACCAATGTTAACTTTTGTCTCGCCAGAATCGAATGCTATCTACACCGTGGGCTGCAACGACGAAGGACAACTGGGTACCGGCGACCTGGAACACCACACAGTTCCGCAGTTCATAGAGCTAGAGGGAGACGTCGGGCCCATCAGACAGCTGTCAGCTGGCAGCAACCACACCGCTATACTCACCGGTAAACCACTAGAGTAGAACAACCACCGTGCCACAGTTTATAGAGCTGGAGGGAGACGTCGGGCCCATCAGACAGCTGTCAGCTGGCAGCAACAACGCCGCTAAACACACCGGTAAACTACTAGAGTAGAACAACCACCTCGCCACAGTACATAGAGCTGGAGGGAGACGTCGGGCCCATCAGACAGCTGTCAGCTGGCAGCAACCACGCCGCTAAACTCACCGGTAAACTACTAGAGTAGAACAACCACCGTGCCACAGTACATAGAGCTGGAGGGAGACGTCGGGCCCAACAGACAGCTGTCAGCTGGCAGCAACCACACCGCTATACTCACCGGTAAACCACTAGAGTAGAACAACCACCATGCCACAGTACATAGAGCTGGAGGCAGACATCGGGCCCATCAGACAGCTGTCAGCTGGCAGCAACCACACCGCTTTATTTACCGGTAAACCACTAGAGTAGAACAATCACCATGCCACAGTACATAGAGCTGGAAGCAGACATCGGGCCCATCAGACAGATGTAAGCTGGCAGCAACCACACCGCTTTATTTACCGGAAAACCACTAGAGTAGAACAACCACTGTGCCACAGTTCATAGAGCTGTAGGCAGACATCGGGCCCATCAGACAGCTGTCAGCTGGCAGCAACCACACCGCTATACTCACCAGTAAACCACTAGAGTAGAACAACCACCGTGCCACAGTTCATAGAGCTGGAGGCAGACATCGGGCCCATCAGACAGCTGTCAGCTGGCAGCAATCACACCGCTATACTTACCGGTAACGATGCAAAAGCCGGCTAAGTACCTGTCCCTGTCCCGGACCACGCACAATGAATGGTTCTGTATTTGGGATGAACTTAAATCCCAAAAACAAACTTTAACATTGTAGTTAAAAAACATGTTCTCCCTACATCGACATAGGTACGTCACGGTCAATTCTCCTATGCAAATGAAAGTTTGTAATCGCAAAATAATATTTTCGTACCACTTGCTCAAAAAAGTGACATTCTATGCCACAAAAAGCGAACATAACAATAGTCATTTTTAATCTGTTAAAAACAGGGAAAGAAAATTGTACTGAATTTCATTCATCCTCTAGGGGGAGATTGTGATTTGAAATTTATATTGAACTACATCTGTGTTTACACCATTGAGTTTGTATATGTATAAAGCATTATACATGTTTTTGAAAAAGGAATACGCATTTATTATGCAGTTATGATTATTAAATAAAATTACGAAAACCGACGAGGCCGTATGAGCTTGATGCCTTTGCTTTTCCGACAAAAATTATTAGTCTAGGAATTTGCCGCATTTTTGTTTTCTTCAAATACATAAACGTTAAGTTTATTTTAATTTATTTTTATAAATAAGTTAATGTTCTAAAATGCTTATCTCTTATTATTATGGTGTTAATTTTTTCGCAAATGGTACGAAAAGTAGAGTATTTTCCTCGGTGGTAAAGCTGTCTTAGTCTTGGGTGAACTTAAATCCGCGACAGAAGACACTGCTTTATCCCCTTGGTTAATAATCTACTATTTTTGTGTGATAATAATATATATTTTTGATTGATTGAAGCGTTAATTCCAAGTATCGGCCGAATGTTCGGCCGTTTTATAACTTTCATAGTTTCCTTTTTTTACTTTGAATCCTTACCCGACTTAAAGTTATATTTTTGACTTTGGCCTATCTCTTAGACTGTGTTTTTTTTTTCTTTCGCCGTAGTTAGCCATAGTTAGCCGCAGTCAAGCAACGGCCGAACATTCGGCCGATACTTTGGATTTATGTTCGGAGTAGAGCCCACGGCCCTTTTCCTCTGTCTGTCAGTCGACAGATTGACAGACAACGAAGTGATCCTATAAGGGTTCCGTTTTTTTCCTTTTGAGGTACAGAACCCTAAAGAATGGAATACATTCACGAGAAAATCAATTCATTAGTGTGAATTATGTTTGAGTTCGGAATCTCGGTTATTTGTCAATTATTTTGGGGAGTAAAATAACAAAACAAAAAAAAATGGTTTCCTTTGACTTGCCAATCTCAACGGAGTCTGGCTCTATCTTACTCTCTCTAGCATGCACAAACATAGACCCGTTCCCTTCCCTCACTCTCGTTGTCCGATAGGACGGCAATCAGACACGACTGGATTATATTGGATCAGACGCGACTATAACAGATAGATATGTATTTTTTTTCAATTTACAGGTCTGTGTCAGGTTGTATCTGGATCAAAATATGATTCACGACTATAACAGGTATGTATTTACAGAATTATAATCATTAGAATCATTAATACATTTCTCTAAGTTAGATTTGTTGCCCAAAGTCATGATTTCATGAAAAAGTCATTCAATATAACAAATATAACTTACGAAAGATGTATTAATGATTATAATTCTGTAAATACATACCTGTTATAGTATCGAATCATATTTTGATCCAGATACAACCTGACAATGACCTGCAAATTACAAAAAAACGTAAGAAAATTTTAATTACGCGACTACAGCTGCGGATTCACTTTCGTAAAAAGTAAGGGCGTAATTTTGCTAATAATAATAATATATAATATATTCTTTATTTCGGTCTACACATACAAGTACACACAATCCTTAAAGTATTAGTAACAATGACTTACGATTTTTGGATGCTCCTGGAGCTTCCGCGCAACCTACCCATTATTGCAGTGCAGTCTGTCAATCTGTTTAACAAATTACCTGCAGAATTAAAGAATATTCTGAATGTGAACATGTTTAAAAATAAACTCAGGGATTTGTTAATCAACAAAGCCTATTACAGCATTGACGAATATTATAATGACAAAAATCTTAAAACTAGTATTTTATTAAACTTAAATTAAATATGTGTACTCTTTGACTTTATAAATGTTGTTTTTTTATTCTTAATATTTTGACATTAGATATATTTTGTAGAATTTTGCTAGGGACTTTGTATACACAAGAATATTAATGTTTGTAAAGTTAGTATTTTGTATTTGGATAGACGTTCTCTAACTTTGATGAACGGTGAGGAACGAGGTTACATATTATATTATAATTGGGTGCGCCAAAGTTCACCTAAATTTTCAACTCCGATAATTGGAAATCCGAAAATGTTCTTCCTAACATTTTTTATCCTAACAATCACAATTCCTAACTACTCTGTCTCTAATGTTCATAATTCCGAAGCATTCAACTTCATAATGTCAGTAGCAATAAACATCTATTATACTTTTATTTGTTTTCCTATATTTTCTCAACATAACCATCTTTTACACTATTATTCAAAGTCATATTTTAATTTTATTTATAGCGGTGTGTACCTGCAAAGATATTCATAGGTTAGGTCAGGTTAGAACTGTGACCAACTACGCGCGAGCCGAGCGAGCGTAGCGAGCGGTGCCGCGGCAGCGGCCGGCGAGCGCTACCTCGAAATTGGTCGCGAAATTTTTCTAAGTATTTTTTTCATAGTGCCCCAAAGACGACACTCTGACCTGAATTTCATTCATTTAAGACAAAAATCAGTGAAACGACCTTTAATCATTCTAAACAGTTGGTTTTTTAGACATAATTATCTCAGGTATAGTTATAGTTTTAGGTATAAAAGCGTTATGATAAAAAACAGTAGGAGTTTAAATATATTTAAATTAATGATATTATTAATTACAATTTTCGGAAACATGAGTGTTATGAACATCGCCGGTAGCACTACAAATAGTATGAATGAAAACTTTAGGATGAAAAGTTTTAGGAAGAGTGATCATTCGGATTACAAATCATTAGGAAAGACAATTTCGGGTAAAGGACTTTAGGTGAGCCAATATGGACCCATTATAATTCGTTATGTTGCTTCTTTTGTGTACCTACTGTGTAAATATTTCGACACAAATGTATTTTTGTTATGAAATAAATAACTTGAACTTGAACTTGACGCTGTTCTTTTCCTTATGGGCATGAAAACCGTTAACACGGGCTTCCGCGAACATCTGCGAAGCGCTGCAGAAGCGCGGAAGCCCCATCAACATCCTAAAACCATTATTATACTGCACGCGGAGGACGTTGTAGGCTCGCTGCGTATATTTCACACACAAACTGCACGTGTAGAAGGTTTGGCAGTATGCTTTGAAAAACGATACCTTAACATCCTTACTACAACGCTAAGTTTTACCTAAAATTAAATGAAACCTTCTTCTTCTCCATCAGATGACGGGCGGGTGTTCGTGAGCGGCTCCAACACTGAAGGGCAGCTGGGACTGGGCGAGGACACCAGGTCATGTGTCAAGTTCACCGAGCTCAAGTTTATGGAGAAGATCGCCTTCGTCGAGTGTGGATACTATCATACGGTGTTCATTACTGGTCAGTAGTGCAAGGAAATAAGGTTAAATAAGCAAACATAGCAGCAGTGGTGGCCTCGTGATAACGGTCGCCTTACGTGTGAAGGTCGTAGGTTTGAACCTAGGCAAGTACTTTACTTTGAGTGATTTATGTCATCACTGCTTTCAAAACGGTGAAGGACATCATCGAAAGGAAGCCGGCCTGTGTCCTAATAGAACCATAAAAACCGGCCAAGTGCGAGTTGGACTCGCGCACGAAGGGTTCCGTACCATTATCTATAAAAACTACAAAAAAATCACGTTTGTTGTATGGGAGCCCCCATTAAATATTTGTTTTATTTTAATTTAATTATTTATTTTTAAAGTGATTATATAACTAAAGATTCTGTGAATATTTCAACAGTCTACCTGTTGCCGTTATCAATATCGAGCAAAAACGAGCAAAAAAATCACGTTTGTTGTATGGAAGCCCCCTTAAATATTCTGTTTTTTAGTATTTGTTGTTATAGCGGCACAGAACTACATCATCTGTGTGTGACAGACGAACAGACAGACAGACAGACGGCGGAGCCTTAGTAATAGGGATCCCGTTTTACCCTTTGGGTACGGAACCCTACAAATCGAATACATGTGACAACCAACAACCCGCACTGGGCCCGCGTGGTGAATGATTATGGCCCACTCCCTCTCACAGAGAGGAGGACTGTGTCCCAGCAGTGGGAACGTTACAGGCTAGTTATGGTTATGGCTGTGGGTTACGGTCATGGTAAGCACACATAATGAATCTCCAACCATTAGCACCACAGATTATAGTAATTAGTGTACAACCATTAGGAGAATAAATAAATAAAGTAATAGTCGGCTAGGAAATAAATAATTTATCTAACTACCAATTTTTGTATAATATGTAAAGGTGTTTTACCAATTTACCAAATAGATATCAGTTATTATTGTATCATCATTTATAAAATAATTTGTATAACTTACCTGTTGTAAGAAAACCTGTCATAAAAAAACTCCTTCAGGTAAAAGCACTGAAACCATGACATCATTGTATTACATACCTATATGTAATACAATGATGCAAAAAAAAACAGACACTATCGAACAGAGTTTTAAACTCTTTACAATCAGGGACCGTACAACCCCGATTAAGGGTTAAGCCTTTCGAAGGGGTAACCCATTCAATGGGTTACCTTTATCATGGTGTAACCCATTGAAAGGGTTTTATACAAGAAACTCATTGAAAGGGTTACATAATAACCCATTGAATGGGTTTTATACTTGAAACCCAGTGAAAGGGTTACATGATAACCCATTTCAATGTGTTCTATACCTACTTGAAACCCAGTAACATGAAAAAATCATAATATTATGTTAAATCGATATCCGCCCAGCACGCGTAGCACGACCAATTTTATCTCTATTCTACCCAGGGACCATTTTGGTTACCATTTTAGTAAAACCCTATCCAAAACCCTTTCATTGGAAAAGGTTTTCGATAGGGTTTTTCTAAGCAGATAATCAAAAACCCATACGGTGTGGGTAATTTTTAATGGCTTAAATTAAGCCGTTCAAAAGGGTTACCCACACCGTATAGGTTTTTATCGAAAACCCTTTCAATGGGTTACCAAAATTTAATTTAGGCCGTTCATAAGGGTTACCCTTATCGTATGGGTTTTTGTTTAACCGCTTAAAAAAATCCTATTGAAAACCCTTTCAGTGGGTAACCAAAATGTTCCCTGTTTACAATAAATAAATAACAGCGGTGATGCAATCATCGAAAGACTAAACGTCGTAGCTCGATCGGTTTACGCCATAGCAGTTTGCTACGAGCTACGAGCTACGCAAATCACAACCGCTACCCACATTAAATTATCTATTCCTATGACTTGCAACATGCTCATGCTTATTCATTATAAAATAAGAAGAGTATTTTACATTCATTTCTCATAATAATTTGTTCACTGTGTTTCGAGCATGTCGGTAAGACTTTACCCTGTGATTTTATTATGGTTCTGAGTCATTATCAAAACTACACAACCGCGATACATGTTCACTTTGTTAAGACGGAGATATATGCCAGTGACCTTGAGTGGTTAGCTTGCGTGTTCTGTACTGAGCTCACGCAACGCGTCGTCCGTTCAGCCAGTAATAGGACTCGCCCATCAAGGAGCGCTGTCCCCAATTTGACGCATTATTAATTTATTATACACAATACAAAAGGTATTTTAATAAAACGCGTACACTAAAAGATTAATAATTAAATTATCTTTAAATTGGTGAAGGTTTCAGAAAAATACGCTTGGTAGATTTTGCGCCATTCTCAGTTTTTATCTTCGTTAGACATAACTTTACAAATTAATTTCACTATGTAATATAAACATAATTTTAAACATTCACATATCAAGTTATTGAAAAAATACTCTAATTTAACACATATTATTTTTAAATCATTAACACTACTCGTTTAGACGTGATCTTCAGTATAAAATCATTAAAAGTCGGTTACCGTCGCCTTAAATCTTATTGTTAACGACGTTTATGAATAAAAACACAGTACTTCGTACTTTTTTTGCTTTATTCCTTAATTTCATCTGTTTATTTTATAATGAACACGTGAATTAAGTGTCTTCCCCATAACTTATAGTCAATAAGAAATACGTTATTGGAAAATTTCTTAATTCTATAGTTACTTAGCAGTTTAAGTTATATTTAAATTACTTATTAGATAATAGACTAGATTGTAATGTGAATAAAGTATCACCAACTTTGATACTTACTTTATAAAGGGAAAATAAATACAATGTTTATTTATTTATTTCTGAAGCTCTAAACGACTATACTTAGATAACATTTCCAAAATGTTTATTTATTTATTTTATTATTTATGTACACACAGAAAAATACAAAGAGATATGACATAATAATAATTTAGTACAAAGGTACTGCTTATTTCTTAAGAAAGTTCTTCCAGCAGACCTGCGAAAGGAGAAATTAAAAAGAAATGTAGACAATAGTGTGTGAGAACAAGAAGAGAAAAATATGAATATGCGAAGTCTTAAACTAAAATGTTAAATATACCTAAACTATACCATATCTTTAAATATAAAAATTACAAACATTGACAATGTTCTGATCATACGAATGTTAAAATAAACACCTATTTATATATTTAATTAACTATCTCTCCAACAGCAATAGGCGCAGTCTTCGTAACAGGCGACAATGAGAACCAGAAACTTGGTATACCAGACAAGCCCACCACAGTGTACATCCCAACAGTCTTACCACTAATCATCCCTATAAAAAGCGCATGCTGTGGCGCGGCCCACACCTTCCTTCTCTCCATGGACGAGTCCAAGATCCTGACCTTCGGGTCCAACGAGAAAGGACAGCTCGGACTTCCGAAGGAGGTCGAACATGTCACAGAACCTACCGAAATTGACATGGAGAAGATGTTCGATGGCTATCAGCTGAAACTGGTCGCTTGTGGAGCGATGCATACTGCGTTTGTGACAGGTAATATTGATTTTATTGTAGAAAAGATTTTGCAAGCGTCTGACTGTTTAGTTGACGTGAGACACGCTGTGAGCGGCAATCCCTTCTCATGTATTATTTAAACGTGGATCGAGGCCGTGTCATTATATGTTTTTAAATCAGTGATAAACATAAAACATGCATTACTTTCATTGTTTACCGTGGTATGTGACAAAATACTCTAAACAGCGAGTGAACAGTAAACAAATAAAACTTCAACAGTTACAGTTTGACCTGAGACCTTTTCGTAAACACAATTACGTACGTACGTGGCTCATATTTTATTTAGACACTTTGCATTCACTGAATATTAAGGAAATGACACATATTTCATTTAGATAAGAGCCCCATTCCAGCTCATCAAAAGCGGGCATTTATTACTGGCACACATTCGATACCTAATGTAATTGGCTCATTTTCATTGTCACGTCAACATATAGTGTCTAAATTGCCATCGGCGGCGGGCCGCGGGCGGTATGATCAGTATTCGATTACAATTTGTCGTCGCTGGTCGTATAAATCTTCGTTTTACGTTGCAGACAACGGATTGCTTTACGCCTGCGGCGAGTCCAGGCACAATAAACTTTGTTTGGAGGAAATCGACGATGCCGACAACGCGAACGACGCAGTCCCCAATCAATACACACCTAAGCGGGTCACCGCTATGAATGGGCACATCGTAGACAATGTGGCCTGCGGAGGGTGCCACACCTTACTCACCGCCACCAAGGGCTCCAACGTGGACTTCACCAACAACGACTTCAACGTAGTCGACGAACAAACTAGACAGATCTCCCTAACCGAACTCCCGCCGCTACAGAAAGTACCAACCATGAACAAATCCGAAGAACACTCGCATGTAATCGAGGACATCACGAACTCTAACGTTGACGTGCACAACACCGATAACGTGAATGGAAATTTGAACGAAGAGTCCGGATCGATAGATTCATTAGAGGCCAACGTCAGCGGCTCCCACATAGTAAACATAAACGACCTTGAGAACGAAAACGGAAGCACGCATGACACACCCGATATAAACACAGACGCGATTGATACGCTTGCTTCTAATGGAGAAACAAAAGTTTTGGAGGTCATCGAGAGTATGGACACGATGGCCGATAGGGCTGAAAATAAAGTGGAAGAAGTCGTTACGACTGTTACTGACAAAGTGAATGAGAAAGTGGAAATTGTTGAAGAGTTTGTAAAGAAAGCTGCTGTGGTTCCTCCCATAGTGCATGATGAAGCGAAGAAAGTTCTTGACATACCAAATAAAATTATAGAAATAGCGAACTCACCTCCACCGAAAACACCAATATTACCAGAACTGCTTCACATTCCAGACTTAAGTCAGATAAGTCCAGTTCTCAGTAAACACAGTGACGATGGTCAAAAAAGTGAAGCAGGTCAATCTGAGAATGAGACTATACCCTGTGGATCAGATAAGTCCAGTCCGCAAGCAGGTAAAACTAAGACGCAAGCTGTGATGCCTATAGTCCGAAGTGAAGACCACATTGATGTTCCTGAAGACGCCGAGCATAACGAGGAAAGTGACGTTGTAGTTCACAAAACTCCAGAGAAAGGACGCTTCGCGCGTATGTTTCAGACGATCAGAGATAAAGAACATTCTTGTATGGGGAAAGGGAAAGTCATCGAAGAAAAAGTTGTTGGTAAGCGTTTTATCCTTGTGTTAGTTTATTTAACATCGTTCACAATTACTGTTGTCGCTGCATATTTTCTAAATTGGATGTATGTATTTTTTCAAGAAACTTAGCTTTTATGAGCAGGAAGGGGTTTCTTGCCTATTCTTCTCCATAGAGATCTACGTTTTGGAATGGGCAAATAGCTTCAATTTTCTGACTAACTGACCGACTCTTAGACAATTCAAAAGTGCCTGTAATTGGTTTAATTGAAATAAATGCTTTGAGTTTGAGTTTATGATATTATTCACATTATTGTTTAGTGATATTTTACTACTACATTCCTTTTCAAAATCCCCGTTCAAAGTTACTTATTTGATGATGATCAGGTAGAACAATAAGGTGCATAAAAACAACATTTTATAATTATTCCTCGAGTAGATATCTTAATTTAGGTATCACATCAAGGACATGTGAATGGAAAAGCCTTGTGAAACGGCCTACAAAAGGGCCTAATAAATAAGAAACATATTTGCTTGTACAAATCCTTATAAATAATGCCTTAAAAAATATATATAAAGGTGTCCGGCAATTAATGAATACCCTTGAAATGGATTATAGCCGTAGAAAAAAATAAAACTTAATAATTAAATAATTTTGTCACTTAATTTTAAATTCTTGTACGCCACGGCCACAAATAAAAGAATTTCAACGTTTTTTTGTTGTTACAATATGATCCATGAGGAGTGCTGTTGGATAGGACATAGGATCACTTTTAAACGCCAAATGACTTAAGAGTAAAGTTCGTTTTTTAATCCCAGACAGTAAATTGACAGGTGCAAACGTCAAACTCCAAAATTGAAAAACAAACAAATAATATTAAAATGTCAAATTACTATCTGGGATTAAAACACGAAGTTTAGTTATTACTAACAAATAAAAGTAGTTTTTATGAGTGGACATCGGTTTTCATATCAGCTATTTCAAGGTTATCCATTAATTACCTGGCACCCTGTATGTGTCATACCTACTTAGGTAGAATGTATCCCTCCCCGACACAATTATATTCCCACCCTTTCGGTTTATTTAGAAAGTAATTATAACACGACGAGCCATAATAACAATTGTGACGTGTAAAAGTCAAACTCAAACCCCCTTATTACAAAACAAGGTTTATCTTCAGACCCAGGTTTAAAACATGGAGTCATTATTGAATTTCGAACTTTATTCCGACTATATGGTAAAGTTCCTAAACACAAAACTGACAACTTAGTACCGAACTAAGTTTTCAGTTTTGTACAAAGAACGGTATTTCAATCAGTTACGTTCTTATTACAAACACTGGCTGCATGGTATAAGCCATGTCTTTTGAATTGTCAAGGAGTCGGTCAGTTAGAAATCAATGAAGCTATATAGTTGTCCATTCCCAAGCGAAGTAGGTACATGCATGTAGGTACATATGGAGAAGAACGGGCAAGAAACTCCATCGACACTCTTTTAAATTATAATGTTAGATAAATATTGTTATATCTTTAGTGTTGAATTTATAAGTAAATGTGAGGACGATATAATAAAGAAATGCGTCCATAATACAGCAAATAAAAGTAAACAAAAAAAAGATATAATTAAATATCACAAAAATAATTAAAATAAGCCGGGGCAGCTAAGAGATGACCAGTCCCAACTAACAGCGCCCGTTCACGAACATGACGCATGGAGCACCATTCAGCTCAACCATTTTGAAGGGAGCTAAATGATCCGGTGTTTGTTTGAACCAATTTAAAGAAATAAATATAATTTAACATTGAAATCATTTCTTTTCAGAAAACGTCCACAAAGGCATCGACACAGCGGAGGACAGTATCCACAAGGTGGAAGAGACCGTTGAGACCGAGATCAGGAACCAGACCAGCTCCAGGACGTGCACGATATTATAAATGTTTTGTCTTCTCCTATGTTTAGCTTAACATTAAACGTTTTTATTATTGCTATTATTTCACTTTGTTAATTATCTTGACTGCTTCGTTGCGCAGTGGTTGGAAGCGTGAAGTACTGCTAATCATACGCACAGTATAAAGATGGCCAATACCTCAACTACGCCATTTACTAAGGCTCCGCTGTTCGTCCGTCTGTCACGGGGTTGTATCTTTTGAACCATATTAAGGCTCTTACACACTCACGCGATATCGCGGGCGCGACAGGCACCGACAAAGACAATTTCTTTGTTGGTGCCTGTCGCGCCCTCGATATCGCGTGAGTGTTTAAGAGCCAATTCAAGTGCGACAATCAACTGTGAGTGTCAAGTGTGTCAATTTCAAGTGTCCTAACGTAACCTAAGGTAGACACTTGAAATTGTGTGCACTACTATAATGGCCACTATAACAACAAATAATAACGAAATAAAACAAGTTAAAAATGAAAAGGGATCCCCCACACGATACCTCCGTTTTTTTTTCGGTGTTTTTTGCTCGTTACTAAAGTTCTTTTTTAAATATGTAGTGTTAAATATTGTACGGTGGTACGGAACTCTTCGTGTGAGAGTCAGACTCGCACTTGACCGCTTTTGATTGTGAAAACAAAAGCCTACGCTCCAACGGGTGTTAGGGTTGTCAACCAAACTTTTTGATAAATATGTCCCACGCGTATAAATGTAGGTACTTGTCTCGAAGCGATAGGCCCGACTAACTGCACCATAATAGCATAACACACTTTATCACAAACTGAATGATTTTGAAGTATATTGCTAATCCACTGCTTCATCTGTTCGAAAATATTAAATTGTCTGCTCAACAACGTACCTAAAGCAATGAATATTATTGAACTGTCAAAATGAATCCCATTGCTACTGTAATTGTGTTAGGGGTCCCCGAAACGATCAATTGCAATTGATCATCATCATCATCATTTCAGCCGAAAGACGTCCACTGCTGGGCATAGTCCTCCCCCAAAAGGGGGTTATTGCCATAATCGCCACGCTTGGCGCCTGCGGATTGGTGATCGCAGTATGGTGTCAAAATGCATAGAGAACGCTGCTGCCCATTTTCTAGTAAGCATAATAAAAATAATGTACTTAAGTAATGTAAGTAAGTACCTAAGTATAAGTATATACAATATGTAACAAAAACCCTGTTGTTCTCTTTACCTACGTTTTAAGAATCGGTTTACATATGTAATAAAGCAAGTCATTTATAAAAACTGTTTAACAAAAATAATTAAGTAAAATAAATATTTAATTATTAATATTAATTGTAATGTTTAACTGATTTCTTACCTCCTTAGTTCTTTGATTTTGACTTCTCGACAAGCCAATTCTTAATTTTTTTAAATTATAATTCCACCAATGTTGTGCTTGTAGGTTAATGTATACGTCCCTAAAAGGAATAACAGGGTTTTTGATACATACTGTATAATGCAATTCATCAATAGCCATCAATTTCTATTGTAGTAATATTGTCAATCTCTTCAATTGCACTTGGTAGAGGATTAATTTGCATATCAATGTGTTTCAATCGCGTAAAAACTGACAATTTCAATTGATCGTTTCGTACCCTGCTGGTTACCTGAAGCACACTTAGATTTCGTCTACATGTGTTCCCGTGTGTGAGTCGATTCGACCATTTGTTCAAATCAAATCAAATCAAAAATATTTTTATTTCACATAAGCCTACATGGGCACTTATGAAACGTCAGAAGCTAGGTGCACGGTTCCAATTGGTCGTTTCCTATGGAGAAGAGCCGGCAAGAAACTCCACGGTTACTCTTTTAAAAAAAAATGGCTTTTACAATATTTTCAAAGTATGAGAGGACAGCGTAGGCCCGTCAAAAGTACCAGGTACTTAACAAAATCGAAAATGGTCTACAGATCTACAGTATATTAAGCCTACAACGTCCTCACATTAACAAAAAAACTATATAAAATCTAATTAAAATAATAAAAGTTAGAGCCTTGTTGAAATAAAAAAACATCGATTATGTCAAGGAAGTATGTAAAAAATAAATAACATAAACATCGCAACTTGGGAGCAGTTAATAGACATTTACATATTTTTTCCGTTAATGAGGTACCAGGGAAGCCACATGTGCAGAAGGAATTAATGCCAAACTTCCTTGTCTTCAACGTAGTCTTTAATCTTATAATATGATTTTTTGATAAGGACACGTTTCCACGGTCCTAGTTGAAATACTATATATAATGTCTACTGTGACAAAGTCCTGAGTTCGATCCAGGGTGTCTACCCCGAAGATAAATCCGAAGTATCGGCCGAATGTTTGGCCGAACGTGGCTAACTACGACGAAAGAAAAAAAAAGAACGGCAACGAGATAAGTCAAAGTCAAAAATGTGACCAGGGGGCCTAAAATGGACGCTTTGGCAGAATCATAATAGTATGATCTGCATACAATTCATATTCCGCAATTCATCTGTTTGACAGTTTTGTATGGAGTTTCGTAAAATGGTCGACAAATTATGAATTGCTGTAATGAAGTCTAATGTCAAATAGCAGCTGTCAAACAGATGAATTGTGTTAGGGTTAAGGGGGCAATTAAAAGAAAGGCCGTTCTGAAGGATTTCAATAATGTGTTTATCATCCTTTTAGTTATCTACCTATATAATGGAAGGTGTGATTAACTAATATTACTTGAGACGTGTGGTCCCAGGCAAGGCTAAACGAATAGTAAGTATTGCATAAACGAAGTAAGGATTTAGGTTAAGTGGTAAGGCGTGCTCGGATAGTGAACATGAAGTAGGGGTCGATTTGCTTTTTGCTATATTGCAACTAATTGCGGGATGTACCTAATGATTCTGCCAAAGCGTCCATTTTAAGCCCCCTGAAGTCGGGTAAGGACTGAAAGTCAAAAAAGGAAACTTTGGAAGTCAAGAAAGGGCCGAACATTCGGCCGATACTTCGGATTATGTTTTCGGAGTAGACCCCCAGGATCGAGCACTGTTGCTGGTTTTTTCTATCACCAATAAAATTCTCCAGTAACTGGCAATCTTCGTTGATATCTTTGGTGCAACGAATTAAAACTTTCTGGTTTGGAATAACAACAAAAAGGAAAACTACATTAAATATAAAAAAAAGTTTAATTACTAAACTTTGTACTTTATGGCACATATCATAGGTAATAAAATTCTTAGTAGTAGGCCGAAGTCTGGAGTTTTGGCCAGTAACTGGCAATTTTCGTTGATATCTTTGGTGCAACGAATTAAAACTTTCTGGTTTGGAATACTTAACAACAAAAAGGAAAACTACATTACTTAAATATAAAAAAAGTTTAATTACTAAACTCTGTACTTTATGGCACATAACATAGGTAGGTACTCTCGAATATCACAGAAATACTGTAACTGCTACGTTAATAATACATAATCTGTTTCCAGGTTTAACATATAGCGGTACGTTCAGCGACCAGTCTTTTACACATTTTCTTAATTGACACAAAATTATTCGATACATTGTATTTCTGCATTTCATATAATATCTAAGAGATAATATTATTCTTTTAGTTTTAGTTCTGTTCCAATTTTAATTAAACATTTAGCTCAGTAACTAAGATTGTAAGAACTAAAGAGTTAAGGCTCTTACAGACTTAAGAGGCCGGATGGATGCGTAGTTCATACAAACGTAATACCAAATGTATAATGTAAATCAAACATATTCTTAAGGTAGTGTGTCTTTATTGCGATTGGAATACAGAATATCTAGGTTCCCAAATATATATTTTGAATGGACACTGATTTAAAGAAGAGTTATGAGAAAAATAAGTTTTCTATAGAAATTTTAAATTCTTCATATCTCGTCCTTTATATCATTGTCCTTTCAAAATATATATTTGGGAACATAGATATTCTGTAATCCAATCGTAATAAATACACGCTACCTTAAGAATATGTTTGAATTACAAATTATTTTGGTATTACGTTTGTATGAACTACGCATGCAACGCTGGGCCCTTAAGCGATATCGCTGGCGCGACGCTACATTAGTTGCACAATATTTCTTTGTCGGTGTCTGTCGCGCCCGCGATATCGCGTGAGTCTGTAAGAGCCTTTAATCGACTTTTGTCGCTAACTGTACCTACACTTACATCTATTTAAAGGCTTCTACAGACCGGCGTGACTCGCGACACGACACAAAGGCACAGACCGTCGCGCGACACGCGGGGCCTTTGTGTCGCGCCGGTCTGTAGAAGCCTTTAAACTTACTTAAATACCTATTAGTAATTACAAACCTAAAAAGAGTACAAGGATGCAGATGAGTTGTGTTTATAAAAATGGATCCTGCAAGGTATTCGAAACTGTGTCCGCAACTTCTTGCCGACCTCAACGACTGCTTTACGTCTGGCACTGCGCATCCAAACAGCTGAAAAGTTATCTGTTTATAGAACACTAGCTTTTGCCCCAGCTTCGCCCTCATCACTAGAGATCGGATATTCGGATGCATATTCACCTAAAGTTTGAGAGTTGACTAGTATGGAGTGCGCTTCGGTATCGGTACGGGAAAATGTGTCGGTATCCAGGACTGACAAGTTTTTAAGAACTACTCTTTTGTACTGTGTATCCCCGAATATTTTAGAATAAAAGGTTTTGAAGAAATATTAATAGTGTTTTTAAACAAAATTCATGCCTAGTTTTAAATAGATAAGAAATATTTGTTATACTTAGGAATACAAAATTGTTTACCTACACACTGTTATAATTAATGAAACCCCGCGATCCCGGAATAAAAATATATTTTAAGAAGCCGTTTCCATACTTTTTATCCTTTGCCGGGGAAAAAACGTACTTAGGTAAATATGCATCCGAATATCCGATCTCAACTCATCACACTCATGATTTTCAGAAATTATCCCACGGGAACTTACTACCGGAAGAAAAAGTATTCTATGTTTTAACCAAACACCCTAATGCGTAACCCAGTATCAATCACATCATTTCAACCGAAAGACGTCCACTGCTGGACATAGGCCTCCCACAAGAGGGGGTTGCCATAATCGCCACGCTTGGCAGGCGGGTTGGCGATCGCAGTATGGTGTTAACATGCCTAAAGAACGCTGCTGTCCATTCTCTAGTAAGTCCCTTAGTCGCCTTTTATGACACCCACGGGAAGAAATAGGGTGATGCTATTCTTTAGCGGCACCACACAGACAAAATGAGAAAATGTAATGTAAACTCACAAATTTTGTTCTTGTCTCTAACATTGACGACAACTCCAGTTATCTCGTCCGAGTGTTCGAAGGTCTCTCCGATCAATAGCAACACCTGTAAATATCATAATAATTGAGCTTATTTCTGTATTTCCAAAACGTTCTCACAGAACGCCACGTCCTGAAAAGCCGGAACTAACACCGCGCGCCGCCATCTTGTTTTTTACAATACCATTTGTCAAAATGTTTACCAACTTGTCAATGTCATCCTAGGGGTCTACTCCGAAGCGTTAAACCGAAGTATCGGCCGAATGTTCGGTCGTTTTATAACTTCCATAGTCTCCTTTTTTGACTTTGAATCCTTACCCGACTTAAAGTCACATTTTTGGCCTTGTCTTATCTCTTTGACTATCGTTTTTTTTTTATTCTCCGTTGTCAGCTATAGTTAGCCGTAGTCAAGCAACGGCCGAACATTCGGCCGATACTTCGGTTTAACGCTTCGGAGTAGACCCCCACGCTCCAAAAGATCCCTGTAGCACTCTACCCAGCGGGCTAATTGCGTAACACACTATCAGTAGTAATCGTTTTCAATTTGACAGTTCAACAACATTCATTGCGTTATTTAAGTTGTTGAGCAGACAAATTTTTCTAACGTAAGAAGCAATGGATTAGCAATATACTTCAAAATCATTCCGATTCTGATTCAAACTGTTACGCAATTGGGGTGCTGGTATATCGTTGCATACAGTACCTAAACGGGCATTCATTAAACTCTACCATCACAGTATAATTACTGTGACTCTACGGTAGTTATTCCTATCTACACACTTATGATGACTCTCTGTGTGTAGTGACGTCATCTATATCAAGTAGGTTGATAACACAATGATTTTCGTTATCAACACTGTTTTAAGAGCAACACTCAGTTTGCATTTACACAAGTAGGGTGATACAATCACTATATTTAGTTACCCGCTCGTGTCCCGCAACTGTTTTTGTAAAAAATGCGCTTGACCTACGCTACTATTCTGGGTGGACCCGCGCGATAACGGCGCGTGTGATTAAAATAACAATATCTCTAAAGTTTTGTATGGGAGCTGTTTATAAAACTTAGCGTCGTTGGAATCGCTATGAAATTATGTAACAGATTAGAAATGGATTGGCACAGTTTTGACTTGTAAGTTGTCAAAAAATAATAGGCCCGTTTTGACATTTAACTTGAATCGATTTATCGTGAGTATCGCACTTCACTAGTTACGTTGTAATTGATCAATCGCGTTGTAACTAGTGAAGTAACCAAACGACTCGGTATCGGTACTCGATACTCACGATAAATCTATTCAAGTCAAATGTCAAAACGGGCCTATTATTTTTTGACAACTTTAATATGTTTATATTATCAATTCAAAGAAATCAGGGTGAGCGGGTTTTTTCCAGTTTATTGAAAAAAGAAAAAAAAAGGTTATTAACATAAATATACCTACACTATTTTACACTAATCAAAAAACACACCACCCCATATTTTTTTTATCAAAAGCTTTACAATAACATGACGCCATTTTGCGGACACGAACGCGCGACAAAACAAAAGGCTTTGTTTTTAATGTTATAATGTTTGTTTTCAACACTTGAATTTCGAGAACACTCGACGCCAAGCGGCTTGGGATATTAATTCATAAGTTAATGTGGATGAAACAATTGTAGATAAAGGTACTATTGTTTGGTCCAGTCATGCTTTTCAGCCGTTAAAATTGTTTGATTTACGAGTGTCGAATAGCAAACAACGGTTGACATACGAATCCCTCGTAACCTCTAACATAATATAACAATAATATTGTTCCTGGAAATGTATAGGTAATATGAATGAACGAACACTACAATGTGTAGGTAGGTTATATATCATTACTCTACTAGCTACAGCTAGCTACACTTAAGACGCAGATATATGCCAGTGACCTTGAGTGGTTAGCTTGCGTGTTCTGAGCTCACGCAACGGATCGTACGTTCAGCCAGTAATAGGACTCGCCCATCAAGGAGCGCTGTCCCCAATTTGACGAATTATTAATTTATTATACACAAAACAAAAGGTATTATAAAACGCGTATACTAAAAGATCAATAATTATATTATCTTTAAATTGGTGAAAGTTTCAGAAAGATACGCTTGGTAGATTTTGCGCCATTCTCAGTTTATTATCCGCGTTAGACATAACTTTACAAATTAATTTCACTATGTAATATAAACATTATCTCAAATATTCACATAATAGTTATTGAGAAAATGCTCTAATTTATCATATATTTTTTTTTCAAATCATTAACACTACTCGTTTAGCCGTGATCTTCAGTATAAAATCTTTAAAAGTCGGTTATTGTCCCCTTAATGAAAGTCAAAGAAATGATTCTCTGCTGTAATGTTTAAATGTTATTTATTGTCACTGTAATATTTTCAACACAATGTATTTTTGCTACGAAATAAATGGCTTATGACATGGCGCTATCCTACTCTAACATCGTGAACTTTAGCGTGCCAAAAATTACGTGACGGTTATGCCGCGTGTTTATGTATATTGGTTATTTAAAATTTTAAAAGCATTGCAAGCGTAAACCGAACTTTCCGTCGCGTAATTCTGGCTGATGTGTTGCTAGTATCTACAGTTAGAGAGCCACGAAATCTGCCTACCCCTTCAGGAAATTCCAGCATGATGTTATGATAAAAATAAAGTTAGTACAAGTAAATATCGTGCTAATTCGGCTACAATAGGGAGAAGTTACGGATGAATATACTTAATTATTAATAATCTGTAAAATCTTCCAATTTTATAAACTCACTATTGATTAGGTCGTTGTCAGCCAATGTTTTTTAACTAGTCAGCATATCGCTAAGATCACACGTAATTAAATACCTTTTCTCAAACATGCTGGAAATTCGAGCATTATTTTGACAACCTGTTTCGAAAATTACCGTGCTGGCCAAATACATGAGAGCAGCGGCCACCAAATGTTGTATGAAAATCCATAATATAATTATGTGTCGTGGTTTAGCGGCCAAATAAATTATATAGTAAACTCATAACTATCGTGTAATTTAAAAAATTAACGATCTTTTACTCCGAAACATGGCAACCAAGGAGGTAACCTATCAAAGTTTTTATTTAAATTTCGAACTGGCTTGCAAATAGAAAGCTGTTTCTTGAAAAAAAAAAACAAATGAACACATTGGCGCGTGAATAATTATCGTTGTTCGTCATTGAATCTGGAATTTATAAATAATTCACTTTGTTTGAATTTCCGGGCATTATTTGCATTATGTTCAGCATGTTTGTTGTTATTTCTTGTTATACGCCCTGTAATCACACAAATGCATATTGCCTTTAACTGGGCGAAACCAGGAATGGGTGTGGTCTCTCACTAGCTGCGCTTGCCGCAGACATATTTTAATAACTGAGCATGCTTTAGTTTTGCCGATGGTATATTCATCTTTCGTTCAATCGCTCTGCCAATATTCGAAGAAATTATATCAAAATGATAAAAAGGTACCTTTTACTTACCGCATCTGACCAGATCGAATCCATATGCACAGCCTTAACGCCATCTAGCATGAGTAACAACCGACCACCACACTTGTTCGCTTTGTCCTCCCACATCGGCCGGATTCCCTTCTTAAACACCAAGTAGTCTTGCCCTAGCTTTAGCTCTGAAGGTACCTTCATGTGGTGGTACAAACTGTTAAAAAAATTTAAAAAAACATCAGTCTTCAACTAAAAAAACTGCATTGAAATCGATTTATCCGTTCGGGAGCGACTATGCTACAGACAGACATAAGCTTCAAACTTATAACACCTCCTTTTTTGCGTCATGCGGGTAAATTTAAGTTGCAAAAATTGCAGATTTGATGGATAAAAAAGACAGGTATTTTTTTAGGATGAGGGCAGGAAGACTACGATGCAATTCGGTGCATACGATGCATTTCGGCGATATCAATTCAGATACACTCACCACCAATAGTCTTCAACCGTATCAAACGAGGTCAGCTCAACTAAATTGGCCTCCCAATTCTTTGAGCGATTCGTGAACATCCAGAAACTCCACTCGTTTTGTAGAGGATGCTTTACGTTATCAGCTGGGAGGATCAACATTTTGTCGGAAGCGGTTGTGGATCTAAAATTATTAAACGACGTATGTAAGGCAACTGTTTGAGAGTTCAAGAAGCTAAGTGCAAGTCAGACTCGAGATCTATAAACGATGCATAGCAGGTACTTTGGCTAAGCTTTATTCCTCAGGCAGCAGTCACTGTCGCACCGCTGCGAAACTACAAGTGCATGAAAGAGACGGAAACATGTCTCTAAGTAACGTTATCAGATCTTGGCCTAAGGGTTCTATTAAACAGGACGCTGAAACAATAACACAGTGCGACAATGTAATTACATTAGGTAACCTACAAGTGTGGCGACACTTAAACTTGGCGTGCCTTGAACAGTCGGTCAAATATTATTTGGTAAGTATCAAAATTAAAAAAAAACTGGTACGTTTCGGACCCCGCAGGACCCGTAGTATCTACAGCAGTTAATCCACACAGCTCTTGCACTAACCGAAACTTCCTAAATTATTTTGAACTAGCTTTAGCCCGCGGGTTTGCCCACGTGGAGGTCGGAAATGATCCCACGGAAATGTACCTACTACCGGTATTAATTTATCCTATAATTATGTTAATCCAGGTTATTTGAATTCACGCCACCTACGAGGAGGTACCTATAAAAATAAAAATGAAATGCTGTTCGTTGGTAAACGCATCACTTGGGATTTTGGGAAAGGGTGGACCTATTTGGCAATTTTTTTGTTTTAATTAAAATGTATGTACAGACGCCAGCAGGTCAAGCTACCCGAAACTGTCAAATTTCCTCAATCAACCTTGAACCTTATACTGTAGGGATAAAGTTGAAAATCTATTAAAGAAATTTGACAGATTGTAGTAGGTTGATGTGCTGGCGTCTGTACTATCTGTGTGCCAAACTACGTTCAGCCATTTTTTCCATCGTCATTTTGTTACGCGTAATTTTTGAATAATATCTTTTACAGAATTAATGATGTCAAGACATATTTAAATTTAAACTAAAATAATTTTTTATCAAATTCTGAAAGAAAAATATCGTTACTTTGGGTCATCCTTAGAAGATAGTCATTATATCGCGGACTTTTTACCCGACTGCGGCGAAGCCAAAAAGGAAGGGTTATGTGTTTGACCTGTATGTATGTCTGTCGATTTTGATGAATGATATGTCATTAGATTCGTCTACGTCTGACCTGCAAATTTTCTTACGTTTCAAAAAATCCGACAGAATGATTATTTCAGAAATTATCATTCAGTCGGATTTTTTGAACTTAGAGAGTTGTAATGCTGATTCTAATGATTACAATTCTGTAAAGCCATATTTGTTATGGCCGCGATTCATATGTAGATTAACGTACAACCTGTTACTGACCTGCAAATCGCAAAAAACGTAAAAAAAAAATAATTTCGCGGGCTACCTTAGCGCATCCCCCTTAAATTTAACTGACAAAAGCGAATCCATAAACCCTTGCCGCGAAAGATAGACTACGTGAATAACATATTCACCACTTCAAAATATTATAGAGAGGTAATGTTACAAGTAATTTCAAATTTATTTTATCTATGTAATATTAAATTATCAGACAAACAAATAAAAATAAAAAAATATCATCAATACCATAACTGGCGAAATGTGGGTGTACTATAGATACACGGCTCTGCCTAACCCTTCGGGGATTACAGTCGTGATGTTAGGTGATATGTAAATTATAATTACGAATTCTAAGTACCTATCTATTATTAAGAGTTTGCCAATCAACTTGCGTTGTCTAGTTGCGTATCGATTATACTTAAAAAAAATTACAAACGCACAGAGGAAATTAGAAAAGTAGGCTTTTACACTTAATTTCAAAAAATCTCACAATAAATACGAAAAGTAGTAGTATTGCAACATAGAATTTGGTTTTATGTACTTACTGATGTAACTGTGTCCGTACGTGTTGCTTGACCAAAAACACCAACAATAACGTGATATTAAAATAGACTCAATTTATAAGTTCTTGTTTAAAGTATTGAATGAATCACGAAATCACGATTATTCACGATGCACCCGGAAGCCCCGAGTACGTGATTAGTGTTGCAAGCGTATAAAAAATAATTAATATGGTAGATAATATTAGTAGTTTCATGGTATTTATTTCTTGATAGCCAACCGAACGTCACTGGTAGGTAACCTCTCTGAGTATAAGTGTTCTGTTTATGTAACCCTCCGAACTACGGCCACCGCCTCTAAGCAGTGATGTCAGGTGCACTGTAATTACAGTAGATTCACAGTAATTTTACCGCTTTTATTGTGTATTGTATTACAAATATACAGTGTATGAAAAACACTAATTAATTTTAATGTTCATAACAAAATAATGTATATCTATCTATGTAAAACAAAACGCACTATGTTCTAGCTGTAGTCTGCTCTATATAGTAAGCATTCGCAATAATTGCCAATTGGGAAATCCCCCACAGAAACTAGCTTATTTCCAATGAATGGTATCGCCGGGACTTTACAGAGTAATAGATAAATATGTTTCGACAAAACGTAAAAGTATGTGTTTCGTATAATCATTGTGTACTGAGAATTATTTTTGTAATGTTGTGGATACAAAAATAATTCTCAGTACACTCCGAACTTACTCCGAATAGTAAGTACTTACGGTGTAATTTTTTGTATTAGTACTTTATAAAACATAGGATATATATAACTAACCCTGCTGTCTTGTATGGATCAGAATGTTAGGCCACAAAAGGGATGAATGAAAGGCAATTGCATGTAGCTGAGATGAGAATGTTAAGAAGGAAAATACTGCATGGTAGTACCTATACCCTAAGTCATCAATTCAGATAATTTATGTAAACAAAGGTGATGATCAAAAAAATATCGTCATAATGGTAATTCACATAAAATGGCGGAAAACAAGGCTATATTGGCTTTTATGTACTGATTTTACAAATAATAATTAAACAATTATCATACCGTGTTAATTTTTATAAGTTTTCGGTTTTAAACAAAGTTATTAAAAAAAGAAAATTTTGTGGTATAAAAAATATTATGATACTGGTAACACTACAGGAGTTCCCAAAATTCTCAAATTTCATTTGACATAATTTGCAAACTAGCGTCTTTTCAATACGTTCGTTTTCTTTTCTCCAGGCAAGACATTTGCCACATGTAGGATGAAAACGGCGATTTTGGGAGCCCTAAGTCCACTGCTAGGCGTAGGCCACGCCTGGCAGTGGACTTAAAAGGGCTGATTATAATAATAATAAGCCGCGACTCCGACACAGAACAAACACTGTTCGGCTACGGTATTTTGTTTGCATAGCTCATCTAAATAGTTAATTAACTGTAATTAAAAGATAGAATTGTTTTAAGATAAATTGTTTTGCAGCACTGTCCTGTCATTTTGACAGTGACATTTCTTTGTTTACTAAAATTATCTGAATTGATGACTTAGGGTATAGGCAATGATGTATTACCTTTAGATGCGTTACCTGCGCTCATACATGGCAAAGTAAATGCCAGGCAATTGCCTGACATTTACAATAATAATAATTATTATTACGTACGCGCCAATGAACATGCAGCAGCTAGTGACGTAACTAAATATATATGTATGTTCACCTCTTTCTAACAACAGATCAGTGTTGCCAACCGTACGATTTAAATCGTATTTATACGATCTTTTTGACTCTTGTACGATGTACGATCGAATACTCGAAATTTTAAAATGTCACAACAACATTTAAAAAAATATATAATTAAAGTAATTTGGTGGCTTTAAAAAAAAACAACAAACAGACTTGACTGAGTCTTAAAAACTTATTTTTTATGAACGCATCCATAATTTTTTAATTATTCTATCCCACTCGCACTTGAAGTAATCTCCGGGATGTAGCAACTTAGGAGGCAATACAAAAGTCTACAATGTAGGTATAGTATTGTTTAAAATTATTAACTCATCAACATAATACGATCCCTAACAAAAATCTTTCGAAAAGGCTGTTATTAGTGTTGTGTGTCAATTAAACATAATAATTATTAGTAGTAAATTAATATGAACATAATTATTATCATGGATAATGGATTCCAATTTCAAGCAAATTAATTTTTAGATAAATATAAAGTCCAATTTGTAGGTTTTTCACCTAAATAGGTGTTAACCCCAAGTTAACCCTACAGAAAGATATAACAGAATAATCACTGCTTTAGCACAATTAGTTGGGGAAGATCACAAATCATGGGATTATAAGTTAAAAACATCAGGTATAATCTAAGTTGAAGAGTTAATTAAATCAAGGTTCAATAATCACTCCTTGATTTCATTCAATCTCATTTATTAATAAAAAATAATTTGATTATATCATAATGACAGATGTTAATTTTTGAACTTACCCTAAATGTTAAATATTGATTCAAACTTATAATTACATTACGTTTTGAAATCATTTACTGTAGTTTTACTTGTTTTATTGAAATTTCGTTTTGTACTATTTTTTTTCTTGTGGTCTTGGCAAAATACGATCTTTTCTGATCCATGATAAGATCCTCTGAAAAATAAAGTTGGCAACACTGCAACAGATATCGAATAGGTCTTTTCTTCTCTTCACGCGCTATAGGATTGTATGCAAGTATGTAGCTACAATCATGGCTTATGCTGTTTTTGAGTGCACTAATGTTCGTGTATGACGTGTCTATTTATTATGTTGGGGAAAGTCTTTTCGCGTTATAGTATGTATGAACTTGTAATAAAATCTCTTTGGCTAAACCTCAGATTATAGAAAGAAGCAGATAGACCGCGCGGAACAATAAAGTGAGGCCTGTTTGTAGACATGTGTGCGTTACAGCAACGTTACAGCACTATAAGAACAGGAAGAATGAAAAAATTAGCCATAATATTTCATTAGCTTACATGAAAAAAAAAAGTTTTATTTTTCTTAAATCAGTTGTTTTTATTAACAGTATATGTCAAATTAACAATACCCTTAAACGATACATTTGCGATATATTTGACGGAAGCCATATTATTTAACAGCTGCGAGAGGCGGCGACTAGATGGCGCTAGTGGAACGTACACCATAGACAAATCATTCATTCTATCGGATGTTTGACTTAAAAGACTTGAAGTCAATTGAGTGAAATATTGTAACGTTACCCCCCTCTAGCGGATCGCCTTTATAAGGAGGTGCGCTATTGAGTCGGTACGCTCCCTCCGGTCGAAGACCCTGATTGTCCTCTGGCTCCCGTCACCCCAGACGAAGTGCACGACATTATCAAGGGTCTGAAAACCCGTAAATCTCCCGGATCAGACGGAATCACCAACAGGGTGCTCCAGCTGTTCCCCGCTCACCTGATCATGCTAATGACCACCATCTTCAATGGCGCTCTTAGCAACAACATTTTTCCTCAAGCTTGGAAAAGTGCCACGGTCATCGGTATCCCGAAGCCCGGCAAACCTAAGACCGAACCTTCCAGTTACCGACCCATCAGTCTGCTCAACGTCTTCGGCAAAGTCTATGAGAGGCTTATTTATAAGCGTCTCAGAGACTATGCCGAGACGAAGGGCCTCATCCCAAACGAACAGTTCGGGTTCAGATCCCAACATTCGTGCGTACAACAGGTCCACCGTATCGTCGAGCATGTAAGCGCTGGCTTCCAGCGCGGGCTCATGACGGGTGCTGTGTTCTTCGACATTGCGAAAGCGTTCGACAAAGTCTGGCACAATGGCTTAATATATAAGCTCTACAAACTCGGTGTGCCCGATCGTCTCGTGCTCATCTTACGAGACTTTTTGTCGGACCGCACCTTCCGCTATCGCATCGAGGGTGCGCTATCCTCCCCCCATCCGCTCCGCGCAGGCGTCCCTCAGGGCGCTGTGCTGGCACCGCTGATATTCACTATATTTACTAGTGATATCCCCAAATGTAGAAAGGCGCAGTTAGCTCTGTTCGCAGACGACACGGCCATCTACTACTCCGGCCTCAGGCAAGACAATATCGCCCGCATCCTTCAGGCCGAAGTCAACAGACTCGCGGCCTGGTTCAGGAAGTGGAGGATTAAAGTCAACCCTGATAAGAGCCAGGGGGTCCTATTCTGTAGGCCCCGGCGATCACCCGCCCTGCCCCAACCGATCACCATGTTCGGCAAGCCTATCCCTTGGGAGAAGCGAGCCAAATATCTCGGTGTGGTCTTAGACCATCACATGACGTTCGGCGAGCACATAAAACAGGTGCGCTCGCGCGCCAGTTTTGCTCTCGGCTGACTACACTCCGTACTCAACCCGCGCAGCAAGTTGTCCCTTAAGTGCAAATTGCGTATTTACACCGCGTGCATTCGACCGATCATGACTTACGCCTGCGTAGTCTTCGCTCACGCAAAGTCATATCACATTCATAAGATGCAGACGCTTCAAAACCGATTTCTCCGTAGAATTACGAAAGCTCCTTGGTTCGTTCGGAACGAACAACTTCACGTAGACCTTAAGATGCCTACCATCAAACAGTTTATGAAGCGCCTTGCAAAGCGCTTTTTCGAATCCGCGGAACGTCATCGCAACCCCTTGGTTGTGCAGGCCGCTAGTTACAGGCCTTCTGCCATTAGTCAGACTCGCCGACCGAGGCACACTCTCTTAGATCCGGATGACCCCATCACTCTCCTTCAGGAAAGCAATAGGGCCACGAGTACAGTGCACAAAATACACAAACCGACCTTCCGTCCTCGCCGCCGAGGTACCACGCGAACTTCCCGAGTAAATGGTAATAAAAGTCCTCCCCCCCGTCCCTTGAATGTCGATGCGCCAGCCGCCCGGTTAGAGGCTGAGAGCGCCGTAGCAATAAATATAATATCCCCTGATAATAATCATGATCAAAATGTTGATCCAGCCCGTCCCCAAATTGTTAGTAATTTTGTGATCCCCCAACGACGCCCTGAGCCGAGGTCCGTACCCCACAGGGGGTGCCCTTAGTGCGCTGTCGTTTAGTTTTAATATATATAATTTGCGCCCTGGCTGGAGGCTTTAAGATTAAAAACCTTAGAGCAGCCACAGGAATATCCGGTTAAGTAGCAACGACCTCTCTAGGTCTGCTACGAGATGCCATTTAAAAAAAAAAAAAAAAAAAAAAAGGGTCGGTACGCATTTTGAACGGATGCGTCTTGGTGCACGGACCACTGTCTCTCGACAGTCAGTACTGCCCGGTTATTGGATATGGAACGCTGTCTCCGACAAATTAGTACTATCCTTATTGCGGTGGGTGCATGGACCACTGTCCCTGACAGTCAATACTGCCCTATGTGACCGCCACTACCATTATTAGTTATTTAATTAATTATATTTAATTTCTATATTCTCTCGATTTAAAATAACTGATTGTTCGATTGAAATATATTTCTGTATTGCCATATCTGAGTATTACTTCTGATGTCTGAACCTATCCCGACATATTTTTATTTTGAGACACCAACGTTTTGTTGTTTTTGGTACCTAGCTATATTTACTTTATGGTGACGTCATATAACCCAAGATATAGCAAATCGACTGATGTAATAAGTATTATAAAATCCATTAACTAGTTACACTTACGAGGACACATACATACTTATTTATTTATAAACATACTAACCAGAAAAGGCGATAAATAAAACACTATTATCGACATAAATATTTTTGTAAATCGATACTCCTATACCCTATACTTATTTCCTAACTTAGGGGTCAATGTTTCAATATAAACTAGCAACACCGAACGATTTTTGTTAAGGTTTTGTGTTTCAAGATGTCACTAACAATAAACACGTAAAATAAATCCAAATAGACAAATAATCAATATTTTACGTATGAAAGATACTCCATCTTATTTCTTTTGTTTATGGGAACAGTTTTTACAATGTTTAAAAATACAAGACGGCATTATTCTGTAATTATCTGTTAGAGCCCGTGACGTACTAACGATGCGACGCTTCGTGCTGTACTGAATCGAGAGTGTATTCGCTTTTGAATTTGTATTTGCTTTGTTGGCCGCACTCTCGGTGTTCCGCGCGGTCTATCTGCTTCTTTTCTATAATCTGAGGGCTATACTATTTGTATCTGGCTGGTTTTGGTATCATTGAAGGTTTATATTATAAAGAACATAATTCCAAATTCAAATCAGGAAAATGTGTGATTTTCATTTGTTTTTCGTACTGTCAAGATGAGTGAATCTAATGAAGAAATTCGATACATTTTAAAATTTTACTACAAAAAAGGTAAAAACGCAACGCAAGCCGCGAAAAAAATTTGCGATGTTTATGGACCTAGTGCAGTGTCTGTGAGAGTAGCACAAATTTGGTTTAAGCGTTTTCAATCCGGAAATTTTGATGTCAAAGATGCACGTCGCTCTGGTCGCTATTACGGATAAAATGGATGCCATTTTTGAAAAAGTGGAGCATGATCGGGGTACGTATTTGAATATCGAAGATTAAAATACCTACGCTTAAAATATCAATGTTCAAAACATCGAAAATTTAAATATCGATTAAATATAACATAATTATTTACATTATCTATAACTAAAATAATATAGTTTTTTTTTTTTAATAACTAAAATATATTATTAAAAGGAGTCCCTTTAGGCAAGGTTCCGAAGATACTAGCAGCGTTCCCCCTTTGACTATCTAGACTAATTCTTTGTCCGAGGTAGCTGCCAGCTCTTCGGTCTCCTGTGATGTCGACTGACCTTTTTGTTATTTCGTTAAAAAGCCTTATAGCGCTAGGACCCCACGGACCAAGGGTCTCGACACCGAATGGGACAAAATCATATTCGGAGCCTAGACCCCTGTATTTGGATGCTATAGCTTTTTCAGCCGCTTCACAAGCCGCACCAGCTCTGTTGCTGGTTCCATGCAGATGGGAAGGAGCCAGCGTGTCTGAACAGGTTGCATCCCATACCAGCACCCGGCCCATCTTCCATGGAATCAAACTCATACCATCCGGTCTCTTGCCATCGTCTCTTGCAATACCAGTCGGCTCAAGTAGACTTGGCACGTTGACAGTATCGCATGATATCGTTGTCTCGAGAAGCGGCCTGTACTTTTTTGGCATGACAGTCCGTGATGTCCTAGCTTGTCGACATCACTGCCACAGGGACATTTATGAGGAGCGCAGACCGGAACCCCAAGCCGTAGACAGGTTGCGATTCGGAGCGTGTCAGGCTCAAGAAATGTTCCTGTATTTGACGAAGGGTACGCGTGAAGCCAGTAGCCGGCCTCATGCGTACCCACGGCCAAAAGCCTAGCACGCGCCGAACCTGTACTAAAGCTCAAAAGATTGTCGTAAGTCAATTTGCAGTTTATGTCGTCCCAGCTACGCTGTGAATTTGAAGAAACTGGAAAATTTTGACTTGGGCATGCAATTAAGAAAGCGTTTCTAGCTTCTTCCAAGCCAGCAATCTCAAAGTTTGAAGGTGATGCCCTTAAAATTTTACTTATGAGATTTGCTGAACTATGGACAGAAGATAGGAAGGCTGGTAAAGCGACACTAGAAATTTTGCGAATCCCTAAACCACCATAACGGATGGGTAGGGATGCTTGGGTCCAAGATTGCTCGTTCAGCTGCATATTAAGAACCGATTCTAAGGCAATTTTGATTAAGTCGTCTATTTGTGTCAAAAGATCTGGGTGATTCCAAAAGGAGCAGCAACGGAGCACATACGTAAATTTTGGGACGAAAAGACAGAATTTTAAAACGCAAAGTGCGTAATGTGGACTAATTTCAAGGAGACGGTCAGCAGAATTTTGAAATTTAGTAATTGAATTATTAAAATATTCAGAAATAGATTCATCAAAAATTGGAGAACCTAAAAGGTAAAGGGAATTACTGTTAACTATTTTAATATTTGGAGCCAAAATATAAAATTTTTGTTTTCCGTCGATCGATTATATCAAAATGTCGAAAATTGTTATACCTACGCTTAAAACGTCGAAGATTGAAATGCCGAGTGATTAAAATTTCGAATGATTCAAAATATCGAATGACATTATGCCTAAGTTCAAAATATCAACATTTAATATATCTAAGTTCATAAAATCTACGTTAAAAATACCTACTAGTTGAAATACCGAAAAAAAATTGTATAGGCAGTATGAGTTTTTGTAACCCACCTAGTAACTGATTACCATCTAGCAAACATGCAAGCAAGCATGGTTTCTGTCACGGCTCCGGCGCTGCAGGGCTCCGGCAGTCCCACGGATGGTCTAAACGCTCACCGGCGGCGGGTGTTAAAATCACCTGCTCTTCAGCTCGCGGGCTGCCTCGCCCCTCCGCGCCTACGCGATACTAAATTACACTAGAGACTACGTGGAGTCGGTTTTGCAGCGATACGTTTCTGTCACTAACTTTAGTAGCACAACATATTGACTTTCAAGAAAATATTTTAATTTAAAGACCTAAATAATACCTTCACGATTGACCTATGCTTGTACACTACACTGATTTTCATGCATAAAATAGGTCGAAATTGTTCTAAAACCGAATTGAGGCACCCCGAATTTAAGTAATCTTTTGGCTGTTACCCCTAGAGTGTATATAAAAATGCGGAGGCGCGAAGGGAGGGCAACCCTCGCCCGCTGCAACAAATCATAGGCACCCGTGGGAGCCGTAGCGGCTGAGGCTGGTCGCCCGAGGCGACCAGCAAGCCGAAGCTGCGGAGGTGAACTTGCGGGGGTTGCACTTCCCGTAGCGCCGGAGACGTTGCAGAAACCACCTTTTTCCACTCATACTACTTATATCAATTTTTTTTCGATATTTTAACTTATTCGTATTTTTAGGGTGAATTAATGAATGTATTAAATGTTGAAAATTAACCCATTTTTAGTTATATTAATTTTCGATGTTCAAATAATATATGTACCCATCGATATTTAGGACGTTCGATAGTTTGTAATTCGATATTTAGGAAATTCGATAATCTGTATTTCTATACTTGGATCTTTCGATGTAACCTTTGTAGATATTTAGATTTTAGATATATTGGACGTAGGATATTTAACCATTCGATACAATAAACTTTCGTTATTTTAATTTTCGGTTTTATGGTCGTTTGATATTTCCATTTTCGATGTTTTGGACATCGATATTTTAACAGTAGGTATTTAATCTTCGATATTCAAATACGTCCCCAAAATCGACATATCAGTAGTTACGACGTAGCTGAAGAACTGGGAATTGACCACAAAACAGTTTTGGCACATTTGAAAAAAACTGGGTACACAAAAAAGCTCGATATTTGGGTACCTCACGAGCTCACTGAAAGAAACCTAATGAACCGTGTACTCATTTGTGATTCTTTATTACGACGTAATGAAACCGAACCATTTTTGAAGAACGTGCGAAAAAGGTCGTGGGCAAAGGCCGGTCAGGCTTCACAGACTGTGGCGAAACCCGGGTTAACTCGCAACAAGGTGATGCTGTGTGTGTGGTGGGATTGGAAGGGCATTATTCATTATGAGCTGTTACCACCAGGCAGGACCATCGATTCTGAACTCTACTGCGAACAACTGATGAGACTAAAGCATGAAGTTGAGAGAAAGCGGCCGGAATTAATCAAAAGAAGGGGTGTGGGTTTTCATCATGATAACGCTAGAACTCACACATTTTTAGCCACTCAGCAAAAATTAAGAGAGTTTGGCTGGGAGGTGTTAATGCATCCGCCGTATAGTCCTGACCTTGCACCTTCAGATTTCCACCTGTTTCGGTCTCTTCAGAATTCTTTAGGCAGTGTCAGGTTAACATCACGAGAGGACTGCCAAAACCACTTGTCGCGGTATTTTGATCAGAAGTCCCAAAATTTCTATAGCAATGGGATCATGTCCCTACCTACAAGATGGCAAAAAATTATCGAACAAAATGGTACCTACATACTTTAGTTAAATGTAAATAAACTGGTATATTAAAAAATGTTTTTAATTTTCTTAAAAAATGCGAAGAAACTTTTTCCCCAACCTATTATAATACGTCATTGGTAGTAGGTATATTCTTTGCTACCGACTTTCAATCGGCTGATATTTGGTCGGTTTTTAATCAGTATGGAGATGTATGCAAATGCACACATAAAGATTCAAAAAAAGTATTGGCCGATAAAAAAGCTTGATGGGCTGCACGATTGCTTCCACACTGAAGTGTTGGCGAACTATCGGCCGACTGGTAAAGGCTCCTACAAACCTGCGCGACACAAAGGCCCCGTGTGTCGCGCGACGAGCGGTGCCTTTGTGTCGCGTCGCGAGTTGCGCCGGTCTGTAGAAGCCTTATATCAGTATAGTGCTCTTCCACGCGCGCTAACTTACCGATTGTTTAGTCGGCTAACCTAGCCAATAGTTCAGTTTGCTGTCATGCGTATTTCTTATGATGGTGCTGTCGTTCTACTCCATCGCTGCTTATAAATTTGTAAAAAGACCCGCGCTTTCTAAAAAAACTGAAAAGAGTAAGGGCCTGTGCACACCACGTTTTATAAACGCGCGTTTGTAGCGATACAGAGCGATGCACGCGAGACAGACGCAGCCTGTAGACCTTCTGTAGGATAAAAGCGCGCCGTCGACGCACTTTTCAAAACACGCGTCAACGACGCGTTTAAAAAACGTGGTGTGCACGGGCCCTAAGTATATTTTGATGTAAGTAAAGATTACATGTGTGTTACATGATTAAGATGAAGCGCGGACAATGTCACATTGTAACCATGTGGTTGTCTGTGGTGGAAGTGTGGTTGACTGAGGTAGTGTAAATGTTGCTTTAGCAATTCTTTGGCGGAATTTTGAAAATTGTTTAAAACCAGCACCAACCATATATAACTGGAAAAGGAAAATAATAACACATATTAGGATTTTCATATAAAATGGTATTTAATGTTTTATGGTATACTTGCATCGTTGAAATGCTGTCACAATATGACCGACAGTAGGCAGTGTTAAATCAAGCCAAGTGTTTTAGAATAACATAGTTAAAGGTGTTAAATGTAAAAATATGTTATTTTAATACTAATAATTTATATCCTGCAACCAACAAGCTAGCACATATCGAGACGATTACATCTATAGATTACAACTAATGCACACTTTAGTACAAAAGTCAGACTTAAAATTTAACGTTTTCTAGCCACAGACGTAACATGCACGTTATATTAAGATAAATTATGTGAGACAACTCCTTAGCATCAAACCTAAATATCATACTCCTGGTAGCTAATCAATGGTTAGAAAACAACAACAACAGCAACAATGTATGAGATAGCTCACTGTATTGCTAAAACATCTCATCTTACTCATAAATATTGTTTTAATCACTATTCCTTTTCTCGAATTCAGAAAATCGAATTAACTGAAAAGGAGGACAACTCCAGAGTGCACAAAGACGGATGACAAATCAACTAAATTCATTACTACAATCGATTATTTTAGTCGATTTCTCAGCCGTGTAGCTCTCGCCTGTCATAAACAACATTCTAAAGATATTTTACCTAGCCACCCCATACAACTGTTTATATCGAGTGCACGAACGTTGAGTAGCAACTAAACAGTGTATAGATTCTTAGTTGCCGAACTATGTTTGACCATGGTGTCGCGATGGACTTGGAAGCCTATTTTCCCGTGGATACCCAGTTGCTCTTTGATTTTTCTGCCGATTTCGATGTTAGCGTGCTGCTTCGACGTGTCAGCTGTCCAAACTCCTGAAAGGTGAAATAATTTTCTTGTAAATGTTTTTAAGTAGGTAGATTTAAATCAGATAATGCTTCAAAAAGTACGTCAGTTTCAGTAGTTAATAAAACAGTCAATACAGAAGTAATAGAGGTAATTCACGACAAGCCTTTTTTTTTCCAATACAATATTTATTTACTCACAGAATCACAACAATATCTACAAGATAGTAGGCGACTATGAAGCATCATATTATTAAGGGGACAATAACCGACTTTTAATGATTTTATACTGAAGATCACATCTAAACGAGAAGTGTTAATGATTTGAAAAAAAAATATGATAAATTAGAGCATTTTCTCAATAACTTCAAAAGTGAATATTTTAGATTACGTTTATAATACATAGTGAAATTAATTTGTAAAGTTATGTCTAACGCGGATAAAAACTGAGAATGGCGCAAAATCTACCAAGCGTATTTTTCTGAAACCTTCACCAATTTAAAGATAATTTAATCATCATCTTTTAGTATACGCGTTTTATTAAAATACCTTTATAATGCGTCAAATTGGGGACAGCGCTCCTTGATGTGCGAGTCCTATTACTGGCTGAACGTACGACGCGTTGCGTGAGCTCAGTACAGAACACGCAAGCTAACCACTCAAGGTCACTGGCATATATCTGCGCCTTAAGCTGTGATCTTAACACATCAGTTTAGCTCATCAAGTCATCACTTGTGTCTTTCCGAAGATGTTCAGAGCACTATGTATTTGATCACTGTCAACAAAATTCCATTGACACTTCCTACAGGAAGAAGAGGCATTCATATTTTACGAGGTGCCAAGGTTTTATTATGTAGTACTCACCAATTTTATCGAGTTTCGCCCTAACGTTAACAACAGCTCCACAGATTTCTTCAGAGTGATCAAAGTTTTCGCCGATAAGTAGGAGAACCTGTGAACAGTTGAATTGCTTAGTTAATTCAAATGAAAGTTAATTATACATGCAACATGAATGCAGCTGCAGATACAGATGATGAAATAAATATTTTTTATTGAGAACAGATTACCAGGTAATTCTCAATGAAGAGAGTTTAAATTGTGGTTATCTCTTAGCTGCCACGGCTTATTTTAATTATTATAGTTCTGAGTTGTTGTTGTTTTTTTATCCTCACATTTAGTATAAATTCAACATTAGAGATTTAAGAATATTTTTGTAACATTGAGTGTTAATGGAGTTTTTTGCCCATTCGTCTCCATAATTATGTACTACATACTACTCTTAGGAATGGGCAACTAGCTTCATATTTTTAACTGACTGACTCCTTGACAATTTAAAAGTGCCTGTAAATGGTTTAATTTAAATAAATGTTTTGAGTTTATGTCCAAAACCATTTTGTTTTCTACAAAATACTTTACTTGGACATTTCTTAGCTCCATATTGATTCTTATTCAAGTTTTACTGCTATCTGACTGGGACAAATTAGCAAAAACAAACTTCAAGATGGGGGAAAGCCCTACTACGAGTTGTTCTAAAGCTAGTTTCAATATTTATTTAGATATGGTTAGTTCAATAACCTTTTGTTTTAGCAATTCATGTCCAGTTAAGCAATTTTAAGGGGGTCAAGCCCTGGTAACTCTCAATGAGAGACAGTTTATATTATCTTGGCAGAATCAGGGCTTTTTTTTTTTTGGGTGGGAAATTATCAAATAACTTCTCCCGCTCTGGGTGGAGCGGGAGGGAGTGTCAGACTTTTACTGACTAAAACCAACCATGTTCCTTCAAATGCCTGTGTGCCAGGGCCACGATATCCCTTTCGGACAGACTCGTAACCCTGGCAGGAGAACCAGGGCTTGGGTCGTCAAGCAGTAAATCATATAAGTAAGAGCACATACCACATCTAACCAAAAGCGGTCAAGATCAGAGTTGCGCTGCTTCTTCTCGAGACTGATAAGCCACCTGCCTCCCATCTTGTTGGCATCATCCTCCCACATGGGGCGGATGCCTTGCTTGAAGACGGCATAGTCATGGCCTTGGCGCAGCTCTGACGGTAGCTTGATATGGTGGTACAGTCTGGAAATAAAGTGAATGAATAAATTATTTTCTGTACTCCCTGCTGTACACTTCTGTATCCACTGGCAACAGCCATTATCGTGATGTTTGAAAAGGCTTATGTCAGCAGTGGTTTGGCTGAATGATAATTATTTTATTACATTAAATTTTTCAGGGTTGCATCTAGATCAGTAGTAGTCACACCATGTCAATTGATGGTCTTCCTGTAAAGCCCATGTTAGTCTCTGTAAAACTATTCATTTAATTTAAAAGACCTCTTTTATTATTAACTGTTCAACTAAACAGGCAAATAATGTTTATGGAGGTGGGATTTGCCTAAAGAGGTCTCAACTACATTGTCATGTTATGATGACATAAGGTTTTGCCCCCATAGGCCCATAATTTGTGTACCCTATGTTTCTGCTGAGCCTGTTTTTTTATGCAACCTGTGAAAAGAGAACATGACATAACCAGTGGTGATTACACTTTTATTCTATTAAATTTAATCAATTAATGTTTTATGTTATTTCTGACACCAAAACATCAGTCATTAACCATCACAGTAATTTATAAAGTAAATAATGTTTTGTTGTTAAGTTTTTCAAAAATGTATGTTGTAAATACCCCTTAATCAGCTTTTGAACTACAATGGTTTATAAAAATTACAAAACCTGATGTAAGTTTGTTGCATAAAATATTGTTTGTAAATCCAGTCAAAAACAGACCTTTAGGCAAATAACAGTGTCATCATTAGTATCAGCAAATAACATGTTATCAATACAAATATAATACACATAGATAGTAAAACTTCTGCACAGACTACTGTACCTCATTTTTAGTAACTTACCTCCAGAAATCTTCCACCGTATCGAATGTGGTTAATTCAATTAGGTTCTCCTCCCATGTCTTGTTCCTGTCATTGTCGTAAAACCAAAGACTCCAAGTGTTCTGCAGAGGGTGCTTGATCAGAAACTCCGGCGGGACCTCAGCATTAGTGGTGCCTTTGGTCTCTGTAGTCGCAGACCCCTTGAACACACAAGTCATTATACTTTTATACTCTAATCCTAACCTAAAAAAAACTTATCAGAAATCCTGTTAGATATGACAAATATTTATTTATGAGTATAATTAAGCTTGTATAACCACTTTATGGTTATGTAAAACTAGTAAACTAGCTAGAAACACTGCAAACGCGAAACAAATGCAACAGTGAAAGTTAGCGCAGCCACATCAGCATATTCCGTAAAAAGTAAAGGGAGTACGATATAAATAATGCCTAATACGGGTGGACGCTGTAATTTACATCACAATTAATTATAACTACCCACCTCTACTTCTTCAGTAGTATTTCCAGCCATGTCACAACTCACAAGAATCTCACGATGCAATTTTTTTTACAAAAAAGAAAGACAGACGGATACAATGTTGCAAGCCTGCAGGCTTATGTTTTTTTTTTCTAGTGTAGAGCGGTTTGACAAGGCCGACTATATTATTGTAGGCCAGCATTGCTCGTTTTTTTTTTCGTTTTTCATTATAGGTTCAATAATAAATAATGTCAATAAGGTTTAGGCTTAACTAAAATAATAGTGGTAAAACCTTGGTAAAGGTGAGCCTGTACCCCAAGTATAATAAAAAAAGCATTGTTTAGTATTGCAACCCGAACAAAAAAGTTAGCCAACGAAGAACAAGGAAATCAACGTCTACCATGATTGACAAGGATGCCAGAGGAAAAAACTTTATCGTTTTTTATTCTAAGTTTTAGTGACACAAATGTTCCGTACTGGGAAAAAATAATATTATTCAATCTCAATTTCTTCAAAATCTTAAGACTTCCCAAATTCTCTACCCAGCAAAATCAACCAATCGCATAGACATTATAGACTAATTAATCGACAATACAGGAGCATTTTAAATCGATACACATATTTATATTGGCAACACTCCCGTAATATCAAAATAGATCCTTCAAATCAATTTGCCATTTCCTTCAATTCCTTCAATTTCAAGAGAGCGAGCGGTTTCGTTCTCTAACCTATTATTGGATTTACCGGTCCCGTCCAACTAGATATTCTCAATTTACTGTGCAATTAACGTTGAATAGTCGAAAATGTCTGTCCAAACGCTTCTACTAGACTTCTCGGTCGACCCCGCCCGCCTGGGAGACGAAAACGGGCAAAAAACAGTATTCGGACAATTGGAAACCGTGCTGAAAGAATACATACCGAATCTTATTTTAGCCACTGAGTTAAAACTGGAAGGAGGTTCTCTGAAGCTGTTGACTGGCAAGAAGGGCACTACGGTGTCCGTCAGACTGTTCGACCGTGGCCTTGTCACTGTAAACATTGAATATTACAAGGAAGAGAACGAGGAACCTTTAATTAACCTCAAGGTAAGCGCACCGTGTGATGTTCCATTAGCGAATTATGTGATAGTATAAAACTATAGCGAACCAACCTAAGACGACCCACTGACCCAGGACTGGTCTATTTCAATTGCGTACGAGCTGAGCGATCTGATCCTAATTTCAAATAGGATTGTAAGTCAAATATTCTTAGCTTCCAGAATCGATTGATTTTTGTTTACTAATATTTCTGACTAAGTAGTTCCTATTGTAAGTATAGTAACAATACTAGGACCACCAGCTATAGTTTCTTTAACAAAAAATGTAAACAAAAATATTACCCCTTATAATTATTGATAATTTTCAAAGATAACCGTATTCATTTATTTAATCATAGGTTGAGTACTTTAAACAAGAAGTACTTAATTTGATTATTTTAAGGACGCTATCACATTTTTTCTCAAATATCAGTGCTTTTCAGGTACCATTTTAATGAGTTAGGAGTCACAACTGCAAGGATATCATTTTAAAGATAATATATTCGTCTCCATAAATGGCCCATAAAAATTGTATAGCCCCATACAAAATTTTCACACAAATATGTTTTAACAATCACAATAAAACCGACAAATGAAAAAAAATGGGGTCTGAATAAGGACCAATATAGCTAAATCCACTGCATAGTTAAACATAAAAATAATAACAAATTGTTGCTTATATAGTCCTCTATACGGTAAGTAAATAAATAACTTTTTTATTTATGATTAAAATAAGAAGCGCCCTGCAATTTCTCCATACATTTTCTACTCGCGGTTCGTCATTCCGCGCTCTGACGCGCTCGTGGAAGCACTGGTGTATCGATTTTTCGCAAAAAAATATTTACGTACAGAAATGTGTGCTGTATTGTATACTGTGGGTGGACGAAGTTGATACTTATTCGGGCCGAAATAAAAGTACCTATGATTATTGGAATTTCTTTTAAAAATAAATACATAGTTGTAATTTTTTGTATAAATAATGGTTGTAGATTACGAATAAACATTGTGTAAATAATTATATTATTTAACCGACTTCTAAAAAAGCAGGTTACTCAATTTGACCGTATATATGCTTTTTTTATGTTTGTTCACCGATATCTCCGTCAGTTATAGACCGATTTTGAAAATATTTTTTTTGTTTGAAAGGGTAGGCTCCCGAGGTGTTCCCATTGCCACCAAATCAGAATCTGATGAAGGGATCTCATGGGAATCGAGGGAAACTCTCGAATTTTATAGGCAAACCTATAACGATTTGTATAATTTTTATAGTAACTCGTGCATTTGCTCCCGAAAATCACCATTTGGTGAAGTGGAATGATGATGGAGACCTCAGATGGCCACCGGAACAACATAATAATAAGTATTTAACGGGTTGCGATTCGATTAGGTACTTTAATATGGCTGCTAAGCAATTTATGCTCGTCAAAATGCATATGGTGAGTGGCAGTTCTCCTGGTTCATACCAGGAGAACTCCTCAACAATTAACGTCCCAGCATCAGGAAAAGCAATATTTTTTAAAAGGTGTTGAGCAGTTGACTTTAGGCTATTGTAACTTAGATAAATAAAATACTGACCCACTAAAAAGTGAAAAATAAAAAACTTTTTGTAAAAAAAAAATAACCGATTTCCAAAAAAACACTACAAAGTGAAAAATAACTTTAGTTTCGGAAGTCGGTGGCAAAAAACTAAAATACAGATCCAAAGACACCAACTTCCGAAATTAAAGTTATTTTTCACTTTGTAGTGTTTTTTTGGAAGTCGGTTATTTTTTATTACAAAAAGTTTTTTTCTTTAATCAAATTGTAATGGCGGATTTTTTTTTTTTTGAGATATTCGATACATACTAAATTTTGGGGGTGGTGATTACGTTACGTAAAAATTCGACATTGTTATCAATTGTGGAGGTGTTGAAGGTGGTGTTTACGAATATACTATCCAATTTTTGATTTATGAAGGCGGATGTAAACTTTGGTGATAAATCTTAATCTATTAAACTTAGTTGTCAATTCATAAATCCAGAATAGTAGATGGTTATAACTTTCGACACCAAGTATGGTTTTTGATTGTGGTGTGCATTGCTAAAATATTTACATTTGTTATGATGCTGTTAAGATGCCACGAATTAGGAAATTTGGATAAAGGACAAAAAACCCGTACACGTAGCAGTAAACAAAGGAGTTTTGTTATGTCTTGTATTAGAAAATATGGTAGGTTTTTTTATTTAACAGCTTAAAAGCTGTTAAATAAAAAACGGAGACAGCATGTAATGAGCAAAATGAAATTTCACTTGTAAGTAAGTTTTTTTTTAATTTCACTTGTAACATTAGTAAGTACCTAAGGTAAATCAAATAAAACAAATTACCAACAGACGTTGATATACGTCTGTTGGTAATTTGTTTTATTTGATTTACCTTACGTACTAGCTAATGTTGTCTTTGTAGAGTTCCGTACCAAAATGGTAAAAAGGCACCCTTATGGTGAGACTAAATCTGTCTGTCTATCTGTCTGTCACACATTTCTTTAGGCAGCAGTTTCCGACTTATGATGCAAAATGTAAAAAAAATACTGTCTCCCCCTTATCTCCGAAGTTTGCATAGATAAAAATCTGAAATTATTCTATGTGATAGAAGTTTATGTAAAGATTACAGGATAAAACGATGTCTCTAAATAGCACAGTTTTTCAGAAATCATCAACATCATATATACGTACGGAACCCTCGGTGCGCGAGTCCGACTCGCTCTTGACCGGTTTTTTTATTTTCAGTGAGTGACAGCAATAGTGCTCCGCTTGGACTTTTCAGGTACGGAACACTAGAAAGAGCTGGCCTTCATTCTAAATTTGAACCTCTTTGAAACATGAAATGAAAATATACTTTTTACTACCTACTTTGGTTTTAATTTTTATCAAAAGTACTGAAATCGCGCCCCGGTCTCTGTAAATAAAATACTTACTGTTCATAAGGGAATGATTATTACCGCACCTACTTACATCTTTTCTAACTAATAGTAGCCTGGGGGATAATTGTAGGTGTTCCTTGTAATAGTAAAATGTTTAGGTTGTTAGTTAATGTAAAAATATGGTATTTAATTCATATGGCCAGCGCTTGAAATTTTTGGGTACCTACCTACGCTACGCTACGTAATGGCTGATGAATTAAAAAAAAAAAATACTAAAAACATAATTATCACGCAGATAGTACTTAGTCACAGTTACTAAAATTCGATTGCAAACTTACAACTAACTTTACTCAATCAATACCAGTAAAATAAAATAAAATATACCTTCAAGTACCAAGATTAGTTAAGTTACGTATAAAATCGAGCGGTCAGCGTTTTCAATGTGTGCGTGCGCGTAATGTTGTTGTGTTGTGATTCAGATACCTAAACTCGAGGGAGTTCAAAATGTGATAGCGTCCTTAACACTATGCTAATAGTATTGTTAAAAAATCTGAAGAAATGCCATTTGTTTTGTTTGTAATGCAAACAACTGATTACTATGCTGCACTTACTGATTAATATTATTAATACATAAATGAAGCAGTTCATAAAAAAAAAACACTTATTGTGTGTACTTTTAGACTGCTGTACCCCAAGTGTAAGTTTGCAAGTGAGTAACAGTAACTAGCGCGTTTGCGTTAAGAGTTTTATTCTCACTCTTATACTCTTAGCATTATGATCCATCGGTAAAATTTTAACGCAAACGAAATAGTTACGTTTACTCTCTTACAAACTTACACTTGGGGTACAGCAGTCCAAAACTACACACAAATAAGTGATCAATATTTTTCAATAAAAAAACCAAGACATAAAATGTTGAACATTGTTCAGAAAAACTAATTTAGATTTATTGTAGCTAAGTATTGGCCCTTCTAAATTTAACATAATCAGATTAATAAATATAAATAAAGATCATAGATATGTGAAGGTTGAGCGTATAAATTTATTTTCTAGTGCTCTAAACTACTGGAAAGTTCGGTAAGAATGTCATTGGACTGCGAAAGGGTAAAATTATTCCCGGCAATCAAACGGGGTTATAAATTTGATGTTTATCTCACTAGTTCAGGTTAGCCACTGTACCTGTTCTGTTCTATTTATTAATTATTACCCCTTTATTTAACTTAGTTTGATGACATTACCCTTACGTCAATTTTATTTTTGGTGTTAGCTATACTTTATGTTGGTCTTTTATTACAATTTCAGCTTTAAAATTCGACACCCATATTATTATTTAAATTTACAATAATATTAATAGGAGCACAAAGCACGGTATACATATGTGTCATCTTATTAATTTAAAAGCATTATCAATTTAATCAGTCTTCTAGCACCTATTAAATTTTCATTTACAGGATTTAATTTAATTTTTATAGGCATAAATCTGTTTCTTCTTGATGAGATTCATATCTAAAATATTGAATCTGGTTTATTGACTACTTACTCCTCAATTAAAAGGAAACAAGCATTTAACACATTTGCAGATTGTACACAGTGCACTGCTAACGGCCGAACCCAATAACCTATATATCACCAGTTTCGGCCTACTGGAGATATAAAAATATATCTATCGATGGTTTTAACGTCCCAATAATCTAGGAATCATACCGGCCCACGCTATCTACTGATGGGAGGGTGTATCGCCTACAACAGATATCTCTTTGTATGAAAATGCCAAAGTATGCGTCCCAATATACGATTTGTTTGACAGGACAGTACTACAGATGGCAGATTTGGATATTCCCCGAATTGCAGGGATAAACGTAAAATAGCCAAGCTAAAATTAACTCTTTAGTACTTGCAATAATGATCATAGATGTTTTTTTTTTATTTAAAGTAATTAAAAAAATTGAAATTCAAATATCTCGAAAACGGTGCGCCCTAGGCAAAAAATAACAGAAATTTAACCCCCCCCCCCCCTTACTAACACCCCCCGTGCAAGCACCATTCCAACATGAATTTAAGTTAAAAAAAGAAAACATTAATGCGCTAAGGTAGTCCGCGAAATTCAAATTTTATTACTTTTGTTGCAATTTGCAGGTCAGTAACAGGTTGTATTTTGATTCGCGGCCATAACAAATATGGCTCTACAGAATTATATCTTAATCCAGTAACTTATTTAGAAGTAAGAAACAAAGAAGTTTTAATATAACCCTAATTACACATGTTGTTTTTTAAAGTGATGTTGGTTGTAATGGAACGCACGGGAGGGCGAAGTAGAGAAACCTACTTATTGTTTTCGTTAGATAGATAGCCTATATCAATGATTGTGAGACGACATCCGAGCATAGATATAATTATACTGTCTCATCAATAGCGATCTGTCTTTAACTGAAAATACGTTATTGGGTTCGGCCGTAAATCAAACATAAAAGAAACCTTCACCGATCATCTTGATAACTATGTTTCGTCCAACTATTCCGTCACTGGCACTTTTCATAACTAATCATTAAAAAAAATCACAAACACTATACTCGGAATTTTAATTCGATTCCAGATTTGACAATTTCAGTGTTGCAACGTTATGACAAGTACTAAATAGTGACGTTGCGAAATTATTCGATATGGAAATGGAATATTTCCAGATCGATTCTTCTCGTTTATAATTTTACGCTCGTAAACTAAGTATATCAGGAAATTAAATATTTCTGAACCAATAATTTAGTTTTGACGATTAATTAACGATCTGAGACTTTTCTTTTATAATTGTGTGTGAAATAAATAAAAAAATGTGATCATGAAGGAACATGACAAATAAAACAGATAGATAGATGTATTATGGTAATAAATTATTTTATAAATTGTCGCCGTCATCGCTATCGCTATCGCTGTCACTTTCTGTAACATTTATTATAAATGTGTCTGTGATATTGTCAATTAACATATCTAGCCTACACATTTTTTGCTCTTCTTTGACAACATGGGATACGCATTTAGACCATTCGGTAGCCGTAATTTTTTTAATGCCTTCCTGAAATAAATTTCTCACGTCTGTCAATTTGAAGGTTTTATTATTTTAGCTACATGCCCCTTTACCTGCGCCCATATCAATTCGATAGGGTTTAGCTCGATTGTTTATCGATTTTTGTGTTCATCACTACACTATTATATGTGGTATCATTATTTCACAAAATGACAGTAGCTAATGTCAAATCTGGAATCGAATTAAAATTCCGAGTATACACTATTTATTATAATCATAGAATAAAACTATGCTTTGTACTCGCATCCAATTTACATATTTAAAAATTCAGTGCATGTTCTCCACATTTTCTTATTAGACCCAACTAGTAGCAAACTAACGAATCTTCCAGTACCCTAGGAGACGCTCAACCTAACATTTTTTGGCCTAAAATTTATAAAACTATGCATGTTAGACTACCTGCATTCATTTTTTTCTTTTTCCTTCTTTATGATTTATTTTTTCAATAGTCGGCGAGAGTATTGGAAAGTCAACTGAAAAAATACATCAATATTATAAAATCTCAAGCTTACGCGCCGCTAAAGCGATGCCTCTTCGGCAGGTATTACCCAACCTCAGGTTAGTGGTGTAATATTTTTTTTTATTTGCAGATTTTTAATAACATTTCAAGTGCACTCTATTTAAATCATTCTTAAAGTAGTTATTTTAGAATAATGTAAATAATTAATCCATATAATTGCAGACTTGATTTGAAAGTTAAATAAAATGTCCCGTCTGCTTAGAAGCTCCATATTATATGAAAATGAGTGAAACCAAAAATGTGATTCCAAAAGATGTAACTACGATTTTGTCTATAGTTGACATAAATAGTCATGTTTGTGCTAATTATATCTCCCAATCCAGTTCTATAACGCATTTTAAATACGAATATTTGACACACTATCTTCATCATTATTTAAACAAATTGTCAGTTTTGTGTATCTGAATAAAACATACTAAAGGGTCACATTGAAATTCGCAGACGAACGCCTACTAGAGTACGACATCGATGCGGTCATATTCGACGAGCAATCACCTTTCCAAAGAGTCCAGATTGTCCATTCCAAAACTCTTGGCAATATGTTGGTGCTAGATGATTTACAAAGTAAGTTTGCTGAACAAACATTGAAGTTGGCACTAGACTTGGTATATTTATCTAATTATTCGCGTTATTTGACTTATACAAAATATACCCTATTTCTATTCGGTAAAGTTCATTTTGTAATATGAAATTAATGCGAACATTTGTTTAGTTACCTGTAATAACAGATAAGATATAAAAGCTATTTTGTTTGCTTTCAGATATCTCAGAGGCTGATCTCATTTATACTGAAACTTTGATGCAAAGGGGCAAGGAGAGCTATGAAGGAAAAGAAATCGTGATCTTAGGTAAAAATATATTTATTAAAATTTACCCATCCAAGTACTTACCTCATAAAATGTCATAGATGTGGTCAAGTACTTTCTGCACGCGAATTATACACCTCGATGTATGCCAAATTACGTCAGCATTTGGAGGGTAATAACAAATAGTTATGACCCGGTTCCTATACTGCTTTATTGGGACAGTTGCTAACCTAAACATCGGATAATGGGTAATGGGACATGGTTGCTTTGGTAATGCATGCGTAAATTGTCTTGTTAACCCTCTGACCGTCTTGTTACGCACCAAATTGTCACTCAGACGCCAATCAATTATTAGAAACGGCAAGCATCAAGAGAGTTCTCTTTATTGACATCTTTACAGTTATTTGATGAGCTTGATGTTGCGTTTTCATTTTTTTTTTTTTTTTTTTTCATTTTTACCTGACTACTGCAAAGCCAAAGCAGGGTTATGATTTTCATTTATTAATGTGACTGCCTCGTTGGTCTAGTAGTGGATTGGCAAGCGCTCTAAGCATAAGGTCTCTGGGTTCGATTCCCAGGTCGGGCAAATTGTTATTGGTAGTCTGGATTTGCGCCCGGTTGAAAGCAATAGCTATTGCATGTGCCTCGAACATAATTGGGTATGTAAAGTAAAAATTAACCTATGCCGATTCCAAAACCATTTCGAGATTTTAAGCTTCTAAGACTTATTTTTCTATTAATAGGTCTTAAAATTATAAGATCGTGTTTATTTTCACAAAAATACTTAAAATTGACTTTTAGTTGACCTCTAATTGACGTCACAAAGCAGCGTGAATTGGAAATTTCAGTGCCTCTTGTAATTAAATTGTTCTTTATGTGTCAAGTGTCATGCCAACGTCAAATTTACATGAAGCACTTATTATTATTCTATTCAGATAGGTAATTATGTAAATAGTGTAGTTTTTCACCAGCGGCGGACAGTACAAGTCAAATAATATCGATGTATCGCTTCAGGAAAACTTAACTTACGTTAAAATGATCTTCACAATAAAACAGTCGCCGCCCAGACTTGTACTAAACATTTACTTCCTCGCACCATTTCCTTTTTAAGGTTTCTTTTACTAACAATCAATTTGTGTCGGCTATTTGTTGTGGTGTTTATACTTGACGGTATGAAGAACTTAGCAGAAGTAGTCTTTGAATCCATTCATTTTATTAATATGCCATAACTCTATACTAAAGTACGGAAGTCGCTAAAGTATGAAATGTAAACAAATTAATTGTCAAATTTTACAGTTTGACTTTACTGAATTTTGGTTTTAAATAAGTGTTAAATAGTTTTTTGGAGGGTAGTGGTGAAGGCTTAACAAGTGCTTTTGTTTGTGCTACGATTTTTTTCGATTTTTTGTGACTATTTGTGTGAAACTTGATCGAGACTAATCTTAGTGTTGTGTGTTCTGTATGTAAGTTAGTTTTATTTGTTATTGTCCCGCTTTTTAACCATTTTTGTCCAAAATGAACTCCAAAAAGCCCCCTGATCCTGACCCCGCTGACGAGCTTTTTGAACTATCTCCTGTCTTGACCGTCACCCTCCCTTGTGACACACAAATACTCACGCAAGACCCCACTATGGATACCGAAACCCCAAATCGGAAAAGAGTTGCTGCCTCGCCCCCTGTTACTCCAAATATCCCAACTAAGTTAGCGAAAAACGTAATTGGCAGACTTACTTATACAGCTAGGGATAATCCACCGTATATTGTCCACGTTTCCCTTAAGGATGGTCAAACTTCAGGCACTGTGTTGCAACCGGTCAAGTTTGGTATGTTTTTGACGATAAATAACATTAATAACATACGCCTCGATGGGGTCAAACGCATAGGAAGAAATAAAGTGTCGGTTGAATTCAAGTCGCATCAGGACGCAAACAGTTTTTTAATGAATAATGTATTAATTCAACACAATTTTATTGCCTCCATCCCACAATTCAATATTACACGTATGGGTATTGTTAGGGATATCCCTATTGAATGGTCAGAGGAAGAAATTATATCAAATATCAAGGTTCCTGAAGGTTGTGGTGCTGTTGTAAAGGCTAGGAGGATGAGCCGTAAGGTGACCTCTTCTGGTGTAGCTGAGTGGAAGCCTACGCAGATAGTTGTAATTACTTTTGACGGACAAGTTTTGCCTAATCGGGTGTATTGTTTCTACTCAGCTCTTCCAGTTGAGAGGTACACATACCCAACAATCCAGTGTTACCATTGTTGTCGGTTTGGCCATACCCGTACGCTCTGTAGGTCGAAACCCCGTTGTTTCAAATGTGGTGAAGATCATCCAGGTGATGGATGTGAAATCACCCTTGAGTTAGGATTTTGTGTATCGTGTTCTGGGAACCATTTTGCAAATGACAGTGCTTGTCCTGAATTGGGCCGGCAGAAGAGCATCAAAGCTCTGATGGCGGAAAAATCAATTTCATATGCGGAAGCAGGACGGGTTTTCCCCCCTGTTTCCAGATCATATGCCGATGTTTCAAAATCTTCCCCTCGTAACAACGTTACAATAAATAAATCCCAATCCCAATCTTCAAGTCCAATCCCTGCTACCCAAAGATCATACCGTAAAACAGTTTTCCTTAACCCTAAACCCCGTGCCCCACTCTCCCCTGGCTTTAATAAGCAAGCTCATCAAGCACTTACCCAAAATTACTCATTTTCCCCCTCCAAAAATGGCTGCGCCCTCCCAACGGAAGCTGCCGAGCCAATGATCTACAGACAGGCAGATAGCTCGAAGAATATATTAGAATTAATTACAAACATGTTAATGACTGCTCTTACAAATTCCACTCAATCAATACCTGACCACGTTGCTTTAAAATTGACCTCAATCTTAAATTATATCCATAACATTCCATCCCTTGACATTCCTTCAATGGAACGTGAGGAGTATTACTCCCAGGAAACCTGATCTTTCCTTTTTAATTAACAAATATAAACCATCAATCTGCGGCATTTCTGAGACGTGGCACCGGTGTGGGCGCGTTCTCTGAGGCTGCGACCAGCCCAGCGGTTGAACGCGTCCCAAAGGGTCATGGCCATCAGGCTGGTACGGGGTTACCGCACGGTCTCCCGTGAGGCGGCGAGCCTCCTAGCCGGACTGCCGCCGTGGGATCTGGAGGCAAAAGTCCTCGCGCACATCTGGGAGTGGCGCGAGGAGGCGAAACGCCGGGGTGAAACTCCGCTGCCGCGAGAAATCACGGTACAGCGGACGGAACTCCGGCGAGATCTCATGGCGGCATGGAGAGTGCGATTGTCGCAACCTAGCGCTGGGCACGCTACAATTGTGGCGATAAGTCCCCTCTTTGAGGAGTGGCTGGAGAGGCGCCACGGCGTCCTCACCTTCCGCCTGACGCAGGTCCTCACCGGACACGGTTGTTTCGGGAGGTTCCTGTTCAGGATAAAGCGGGAGGAAACGCCCGGGTGTCACCACTGTGTGGATCGCCCGGAGGACACGGTGGAGCATACGGTGGAGATCTGCCCGGCTTGGGCGGAGCACCGCCGTGTCCTCACGGAGGCGATCGGCGGCGACGATCTCTCGCGTCCAGCACTGGTTCAGGCCATGGTTCGGAGCGAGAGTGCATGGGAGGCCGTCACCTCCTTCTGCGAAGCAGTAATGCTCGCGAAGGAGGAGGCGGAACGCGTGAGGGAGAGGCATGGTTCGCGCCCTCGCGCCTCTAGTCGCCGCAGGAGACGCCCCGGGCGTCGGGAGTTGCAAGCCGATTTCCGGCCACCGTAGGCGCGGGCTTGCGGACGGCGAGCGATGGGTAGCTCGCCGTCCGATAAGGACCAGGCCCGGGTCGACGGCGCGTTGTGTTCCACGCGCGTCTCAAAGAGATGTCAGCACCAACTGACGGGGTCCGTCAGGACCAATGCCTGCCAGGGTTGCGAGTTTGTCCGAAAGGGATATCGTGGCCCTGGCACACAGGCAAATGAAGGAACACGGGTGGGTTTTAGTCAGTAAGAGTCTGACACGCCCTCCCGCTCTGTCCAGAGCGGGAGAAGTTATTTGATAATTTCCCACCCAAAAAAAAAAAAAAAAAAAAGGATGCCATTTTTCGGTAATGTTCGTAATGATAGACCTGATGGATATGGGGGATGTGCTTTGCTCATCAATAGCAAAGTATCATTTTCCCCGATTCCTCTACCCTTTGTGGGCCGATAACATAAATGTTGTTGCTGTTAAGGCTGAGGATATAAATATTTTTTCTTTTTATATTGCGCACCCACAACTCGAGTATCTTTCGATAATTAGAAATTTGTTATGCAGTGTTAGCGGCCCAATACTTGTTATGGGTGATTTTAATTGTCACCATTATCGTTGGGGATCAAATACTTGCGATAACTTTGGCACTGGTTTGCTGGATATATTGGATGATCTTGATCTTTGTGTCATCAACGACGGCAGTGCTACACGCATGTCTGCACCAGGGCAGAGTAATAGTTGTGTTGACTTGACGTTCTGTTCATCCAATATATCTAGCCTTCTCATCTGGCGCCGTTTGAATATGACTCATGGAAGTGACCACTACCCCATCATGATCGAATTCCCTTCTAAAAATGTACCCACTAAAGTCCCCCCTCCCCTTCTAAAATACCGGCTAAGCTCAGCAGATTGGGATTTATACTCAAAAATTTTAGACTTAAGAGTATCTTCCCTTCCAAAAGTCAAAGTGAATAATGCCCAGGAATGTTTTTTGTCCTTCTCCTCCACCATCTCTTCTACAGCAGATGAATGTTTCCCTTCCAAAAAACCCCAATCCGGTAAAATTCCTTCTCCGCCATGGTGGGATAGGGAATGCACTGACATGGTCAGGGCCAGGAATGAGGCGGAAAAGACTGTTAACTGTGATATGAACCTGGATAACCTCATCGCTTTCAAGCGAATATTAGCTAAGTCCAGGAAAGTACTTAAAAAGAAGAAACGAGAAGGTTGGTCTAAGTATTGCAGTTCACTGAGTCCATCCACTCCGGTTTCGGTGGTATGGCGGAAAGTTAAAAGTTTTAGGAGCAGTTTAGCACCTGCCCCTTCGAATAACCTCTCAGAAGAACTGTCGTACCAGTTTTTCTCCAAAATCGCTCCAGCTTATGTTCCAGGTGTAGAGGAGAGTTGTGTTGGCATCGATGATGTAGACGACACTAACGATCCAATGAACATGCCATTTAACTCGGAAGAACTAAAAACTGTGCTATCCCGTGTCAAGGACTCCGCACCAGGGGTGGATGGATTTCCTTACTCTTTTATTGCCAAAGCTGGTCGAAGAACACACCAATACTACCTGGACTTGGCTAATTTTTGCTTTATTTCCGGATTTATTCCCACAGACTGGAAGGTTCAAGTTGTCATCCCGATATTAAAACCTGGCAAAGATCCTAGCGATCATTGCTCATTTAGACCTATTGCTCTATCGTCCGCACTAATAAAACTTTTAGAACACTTAGTCAAAAATCGTTTAGAGTGGTTGGTAGAGAGCAGGAGACTGCTTCCCGCGACTCAGTTCGGCTTTAGGAAAGGCCTGGGCACTGCTGATAGTGTGGGTACCCTCACGTCAGTGGTCCGGCTGGCCCTCAGCAGGAATGAGTCGGTGGTTGCTGTTTTCCTGGACATATCGGCTGCTTATGATTCGGTCCTCCTCCCTGTTCTCAGGCAAAAGCTGCATGAGCTGAGAATCCCGGCTAGGATCTGTCGCATCATTAGTAGCATTTTTACCAACCTCACCATTCAGTTAAGAACCCCTGGGGCTGACTCTGAACAAAGAACAGTCTGGAGAGGGTTACCTCAAGGATCTGTTCTTAGTCCCCCATTGTATAATATATATACAGCTGACCTATCTTCTTCCCTAAATTTTGACTGCAAAATCCTTCAGTATGCTGACGATATTGCATTACTGGTCACTGGCAGTTCTATTCAGGACGCCGCTCAATCGATGAATGTGTCTTTGTCCTCACTTAACCAATGGCTCCTTCATCACGGTTTGTCTTTAAGTGCGCCAAAGAGTACCGCGGTCATTTTAAATATAGATGGACAAGTAATTCCAGTTAAGGATAAGGCTCGGTTCCTGGGAGTAACTTTGGACTCAAGATTGTCTGGGGTTGACCACATCAACAACACGGTCAAAAAATGTGAACGCTCGGTGTCGGTCCTTAAAGCTTTGGCTGGGGTGTGGTGGGGAGCTCACCCATACACCCTTAAACTGGTCTATAATGCGTTGACCAGGAGCGCTTTGGATTACTGTTGCTTTTTTATTGAGCCTTGCAACAAAGAAGCGCTCAAGAAATTAGACAGCATCCAGGCCAAATGCCTGAGAATTGTTATTGGAGCCATGAAATCCTCTCCCATAAATGCGCTTCAAGTTGAATGTGCAGAACCGCCCCTACACCTAAGAAGACAGTATTTGGCAGATCTTTTCCTGTCTAAAGTATTCTCTCTTTCATCCCATCCTTTACTCCCAATTTTAGAACAAATCGACCTTTCTTTCAATAACTCTCCTTATTGGAACAATAAAGCAGTTCCCCTATTGATAAATAGGCACAGAGAACTTAAACACCTCTCCTCGCCTGATTCTCAACATCCAATCCTCCCCGTCTTTTCCGCTGCATATGAGACGATTCACTTCGAACCAAAAGCCGTTTTGGGACTAGGTATTTCAAAGAATTCCCAAACCGCAAGACGCGACTTTGAGTTAGCCGTCAAACGTTACTGGGAAGGATGGAATGTTTTCTTTACTGATGCATCCAAATTATCACAAACAGAATGTACAGGAATAGCAGTCTATTTTCAAAACTCAAAAATTGCATTACTGTTTCAATGTCCACCAGAAGCATCAGTTTTTACAGGAGAGTGTATTGGCATTTTAGAAGCCATACACTATATCAAATCACATCGAATAACAAAAGCAGTAATTTTTTCAGATTCCCGTAGTAGTATTCAGGCCTTAGAACAAAATCAATTGCAAAGTAAAATTCACAGTAAAATCGTTGTAGAAATTAAGAGCTTATTATTTGACTGTTCCCAAAACGGCTTGGACATTGAGATAGCCTGGATCCCTGGTCACTCGGGTATTATTGGCAATGAGTGCGCTGACTCTTTAGCAAAGTATGCCACATCAAATCCGGCTGATCGAAAGCACTACGTAGCTCATAGCTACGATTTGCGAAATGGTGCCAGACCCAAGTTATTCGACTCGTGGACAAAAACATGGAGGAAGACCTCAAAAACCAAGGGCGTCTACTACGCAGCTATACAGCCCGACATCCCACGGAAGCCTTGGTTTTTCAAATGCCCAAAATTGTCCAAAAGAACTGTTTCGTCACTTTGTAGACTAAGACTTGGCCATTGTTGTAGCCCAGTGTTCCTGAACAAGATCCATGTTCGGGACAATTCTCTATGCGAATGCGGCCTTGCGGAGGGTACTCTAGATCATATATATTTTTCCTGTTCCTTGAACACCCAATCCTTCGACCTCTATCGAAAAATGTCCAAATGTAACATTCCTCTCCCAACTAACTTTCATTCTCTTTTATCCCACTTCTCTCCCAAAATTATACAAATTCTAGCCACTTTTTTAAATGTAAATAAATTAAAATTTTAACTGGTGCGCAAAATAACTATCTATGCATTATATTTTGTGTAGTTTTCGTGTTGTATGGTAGCATATTCTATATAAGTTTGTAAATTAGAATACATGTTTTTACTAACCCCTGTTTCCGTCCTTGCAGTTACTAACATTTTATTAACTAAACTACCACAAAGTACAAAGTTCGACGGCCCGCCGCTCTGCGCTGCCGTCTCAACGTGACGCTGGCAGAATAGTCGACACCGGCTCAGTTGCCAAGAAAGAAGGAAAAAAAAAAAAAAAAAAGTTAAATATGGCAAAGATCCTAAGCTATTCAGCTACTAGTGACGTCAGTACGAACAATACTTAAAAAAATATATAAAAATAACTACAGCTTGTAAAAACAAAAAGATGAAATTATGTGTTTTAAATACTCTTATCATTAAAATAAAAATATAAAAAACATACCTGAAAAATACTTTACATACCTAATTGCCAACTGAAAGTGCTCCTCTGCCTAACCCTTCGAGGAAAGCAGACGTGATGTTATGTTGTTTTTTTAGGGTTCCGTACCCAAAGGGTAAAACGGGAACCCTATTACTAAGGCTCCGCCGCGCCGTCTGTCTGTCTGTCCGTCTGTCACCAGGCTGTATCTCATGAACCGTGACAGTTAGAAGTTGAAATTTTCACAGATGATGTATTTCTGTTGCCGCTATAACAACAAATACTAAAAAGCAGCATAAAATACATATTTAAGGGGCCTCGCATACAACAAACGTGATATTTTTGCCATTTTTATAGATAATGGTACGGAACCATTCGTGCGCGAGTCCGACTCGCACTGGGCCGGTTTTTAATTTATCTAAGTTACAATAGGCTAAAGTCAACTGCTCATCACTTTTTTACAAAATATTGCTTTTTCCGATGCTGGGAAGTTACCGTTGACGAGAGAGAACCAGGAGAACTCACCATAATAATATGCATTATGACGAGCATAAATGGCTTACGAATAGCAACCCGTTAAAAACTACTTAGTATTATGTGGTTACGGTGGCCATCAGTGGCAAGAGCAAAGATGGCTACCGTAACCACATCCACAATTGGGTATGTAAAGTAAAAATTAACCTATGCCGATTCCAAAACCATTTCGAGATTTTAAGCTTCTAACTTATTTTTCTATTACTAAGTCTTATAATTATAAGATCGTATTTATTTTCACAAAAATACTTAAAATCACATGACTTTTATTTGACCTCTAAATGACGTCACAAAGTAGCCTGAATTAAAAAAACATCAGTACCTCTTGTAATTAAGTTGATCTTTATGTGTCAAGTGTCATGTCAACGTCAAATTTACATGAAGCACTATTAATAATAGTGCTTCATGTAAATTTGACGTTGACAATAGTCTACTATTATTCTATTGAGCTATGTAAATAGTGTAGTTTTTCACCAGCGGCGTGTTGTAATTTGAGGACTTACCTCGGTGTTTCAACTCGACACCTCGCAGTGGCGCAGCATATATAAGTTTACGTTATGATTGATTTTAAGGAATTATATACAACAAGCTAACGGAGCTCGCTGTTAAAAACACTTTTTCGCCCCGCATGTCGACTATACTCCAGGCATGCATAATCGCTTACAATCTAACAGGGGACTAAATTGTTTAAAGGTGGCGGCGACGGAGCTCTGTTATACGAGCTCTTAAAGGAGAAACCTAAGTTCATTTGGATGTTGGAGATTGACGAGGTGGTGATGTCCGCCTGTAATAAGTACCTGCGGCCCATATGCGGGGATGTGCTGGAGAGAAGAAAGGGGCCTAATTATGAAGTAAATCATTTTATTTACAGTCAAACAAGTTATTTTGTATAAAGGCTAATTATTCATCTTTCCACGACACTGCAATGTTTTTTTTTTTTTACTACATTAGTTTTTGTTTACCCTAAACCCGAAAAGGGGTCATTGTAGTCATCATTTTGAACATTTTTTTCCATCGGACCAACCTTGAAATCGTGAAAAAAAAATCAGCTGTTCCATACATTTGTGTTCACTTAAATCGACAAAATGTATGGAACAGCTGATTTGTTTTTTGCAATTTTTAGGTTGATCCCATAGAAAAAGTTGTTCAAAATGATGAGTACAATGACCCCTTTTCGGGTTTAGGGTAACCAAAAACTAATGTTGTATATGTAATAATCTTGTTTTCCAGTTTTAATATTTTACATTCACCACTTGGTATAACATAACATATTTTGTCTTATAAATTTTAGGTTTAACAGTGTCATTTACCTCTGTCAGATGTTAAAGACTAAAATTGTGTTATGGGTTAGGATGGGGAAACTTTTTCCTTTGCGTGCCAATATTTAATAACGAAATATGTACGGGCCAAGTTGTTGCAATTTTGGCTATATTATTTACTGAAATAAAAATATTGGATATGTATTTTCTGAAACACTAATACAATTGATTGTGCAATATTACAAAATAACTATTGAAATAATAAAGAAATTGCAATTAAATTAAACTTTTAAGTTAGCTGCAAAGTAGAAGGTACAAGAGCGCTGGTCTTTGTGACATGTGGAACTGTTTTATACGAGCCGCGCTCCACCAATCTAACAATACGAAAACTTCACTTGATTTTTGTTTGACGGTCGCGGGCCGGATTTCAACGCTTCGCGGGCCGTAGTTTCCCGATCCCTGCGGTAACACCAGTTAGACAAATAAAAGTTCGGAGTTTCGTATTGTATAATTCGTAGGTACCTACTAGAAAATAAACAGACAGAAAATAATGGTTTTATACAACTTAGAGGCGGACTTATTGCCACAAGGCATTCTCTACCAGGCAACCTATGGTATTTATTTTTATGCTTCTGGCATACTTAAGAGTCATAAGAGATTCTTTTGACGTTACACGTCAAAAGAATTGACTACTCTGCACAGTTACAAACTTACAATATTTAAAAGTAAAGAAACTGTTAATGTCTCGAATTTTCGGGACATTGTCAATAGATAATAATTGTTATCAGAAAACCTTTTAGATACTAGTATTATAGTTAGTTCTGCCATCTCAGTATTCACAGAATGAGTGTTTACAGTGATGAATGCTAAGTGGTGGGACGACAGAAATAGAGCTTCAATACAAAATAGCTCCTTGTCTATTTAGTGAGGCTTAAGAAGCTTTCAAAATTGGTGCTAAATTGATGAGTTGCGCGAGTAGCACCAATTAATTATGTTCTATAAAAAAAAACTTGTTTAAAAAGTTGGCAAAGCACTAATGAATTATGTTCTATTAAAAAAAAAAAAACTTGTACAAAAAGTTGGCAACCCTTGGAAGAATTTTCAAACCAATTAATTTAATTTTAAAACATGGGTTACATGGTGTGCTGGAAACCGTATCTATAATAATTTTTAACTTAATCCGTTAACTAAAATTCTATAAACTATCTCGATGATTTTGTCCTGCGCTTATCCCAACAATGTTTTTTCTTCCATACATTTTCAGCCGTCATCCTAAAGTTTTTAATACTACAACTGGCTGCGAAACCATACCAATATGTTTTGACTTATTCCTTAACTTATACATATTACAGTTTAAAATAATATTGTTTCACATAAAATAGTCAAGTAGTAGAGTTACTTACGTTTTAACGTAAGGAAATATTTAAAGTTCACCTAATTACTATATCAAGATTGTGAGTCATTGCAGTATTCATGCGATGGGTTGGATGGGCCAAATTACTGTCACCTGGTTACACAATTTTGTAAATATACACCGCTATTTTTAGCGTGTAGTGTCAACTCGTATTATATTTAGTTCATAAGAACTGCATTTGACGTAAACAGGTTTTGAATACTCCCGAGCACTTCCCGAAAGTTTGCCGATCACGAAAAAGTACGATAGTATAGAACGAGTCTGATGCTGAAAATTTAGTTTTTAGGGTTCCGTACCCGAAGGGTAAAACGGGAACCCTATTACTAAGGCTCCGCCGTCTGTCTGTCTGTCCGTCTGTCACCAGGCTGTATCTCATGAACCGTGATAGCTAGACAGTTGAAATTTTCACGGATGGTGTATTTCTGTTGCCGCTATAACAACAAATACTAAAAAACAGAATAAAACAAATATTTAAGGGGGCTCCCATACAACAAACTTGTTTTTTTTTTTTGCTCTATATTGATAACGGCAACAGGTAGACGCTTGAAATATTCACAGAATATTTAGTTAATTATTCACTTTAAAAATAAATAATTAAATTAAAATAAAACAAATATTTAAGGGGGGCTCCCATACAACAAACGTGATTTTTTTGCCATTTTTATAGATAATGGTACGGAACCCTTCGTGCGAGAGTCCGACTCGCACTGTTTTTTTATAATTTTTGTCCGTTTGTCTGGATGTATGTTCCGGATTGGCGCAAAAACGACTGAACGGATTTGGATGATTTTTGGCACATAGATAGTTTATAACCTGGATTAACACAGCCATCCCGGTAGTACGTTCCCGTGGAATATCTTCCGACATCCACGCGGGCGTTGCCGCGGACAAAAGCTAGTATTCAATAAACAGCAGTGAATGGCTGTGATCAACAGATTGACCTAACCCTCAAATCAACTATTCCAGGTGATCGTAGAAGATTGCATGTTGACTGTAAATAAGTTCATCACTGAAGGCAAGAAGGTGGACTATATCTTCGGAGATCTGACGGACATCCCCATCTCGGAGTCTGCGTGCGGGGAACTGTGGGAGTTCATGATTACCATACTGAACTCCTCCTTCAAGATTCTAAAGCCTAATGGGAAGTTTATGACTCACGTATGTACTTTTCTGGTATTTTGCTTAGGCCATTGCCCACTGCTGTTTGGAAAAAGTGGGATGTATAGAAAGTTCCTAGTCTCTATAAATGTGATATTACTTAATAGGCACAATAATAGCAAGCTAAAGCATATGCTTTAGCTTATGCTTAAACAAATAAATTTGTCTTTAGCAATATTTTATGTTATAATATGAACCTACCTATACTCTGTGATTTTTAATTTGCTAGACTAAAATGACATTTGGTGTCGGAAATAAAAATAATCTAGTTACCGAGTGACTCACCGCCAAGGACCACTGAATCATTCTCTACAGACCTTCTCTGTTGTCGTGCTCTGTAATATTAATTATTTATCATGGCATTTTAAAAAAAGGTCGACCGCAGCTGTAATTTTAGTCTAGCAATTAATTAATCAGAGAAGTTAACTTGTACTCATTAGTTTAGCCTAGTCTCTATAACTGTGTACTGTACATTATGTAATAAATGGATAAATAAGTATCCACCAACTTACCTTTGGCTAGGTTGGCCTTTCACTGTGTGCTAATGAATGAAATGCACCGACAACAGCATGGTTAAACCCGACTCGATCACTCGAATTAACCCAAAGATTCGCACTAGCCCCTGGAGCCTCATGTTTCGGAACCACAGAGGCCATTGCATATCAAAGAGTAGACCGGGGGCGCGATAATGGTAGGGAAGACGTGCCCTTGGGATATGGAGGGATTATTAGAGCCATACCGGATATGCATCCTAGAGTAAGCATTGGAATAGTGGAGAGACGGGTTATATTTATCTAGGGGGGGCATCTTTTAATAGCTTCGCCACCAGGTTAGCTCAGGTCTTCTCCGTTCTTGACTGTGTCACTGCTATGTTGTATTACACATTGCCGATTCCAGAGTCTGTATGAGGTCTCACTATCCGTTTCTGAGTTCTTGGCATAATAATCCACTCAACGCACTTTTTTTCAGTTAGTTTTTATAAGGATCTGGCAGTTTAAGTAATTTATGTGGCCTACCCAAATGTTATTGTTCGTCGAATCGTTGAGCTTCATAAGTTCTGAGTTGAGCTGCACGTTTACTGACAAATGCTGACTGACTGACTGACACTGGCTGACACTGACTGGACAGATCCACGCATGTGGTTCTTTCCTCAAAATACCTTTTCAGACACCAATCTACATGGTCTTCACATGATATGACCAAGATTATGTCTGGACTTTAAAAGACACTGTGACCTGAGTTTGTTTCGGCCTTCTCAGAATAGTCACGATAGGAAACGCCAACCTCATCTAGTTTTTAGGGTTCCGTACCAAAATGGTAAAAAGGAACCCTTATGGTGAGACTAAGTCTGTCTGTCACACCAGGATATCTCAAGAACTACTAGTGCTATCAACTTGAAATTTAGAATGGTTTTAGATGACGTTTGCAAACAATTTTTTTTTTTTAATTTTGCCGCACTATGAATTACTCCTGTATTGCGGGTGCGTTCTAAAAATTCAAAAATTAATTTTTTTTAGGCAGCATGGAGGCCGACTTTTGATGAAAAATGTAAATAAAAATACCGTTCCCCTCCCCCCCCTTATCTCCGAAGTTTGCATAGGTAAAAATCTGAAATTATTCCATGTGATAGAAGTGTACTTATATAAAGAATACAGAAAAAATAAAACGATGTCTCTAAATAGCAATGTCCGTGACTACCGCCGCCCCACCAACGCCAATCGCTTCCATATTTGGCAAATAATTAGTGCTCAATTGGTGCTAATTAGTGCTCGAACAACAGAATTGGTGCCTTAGTAGTTTTCGAGATAATCGACTTTGAAGGTGGTCCTGCGGTAGTCACGCTCCCTTCAGCAGGACCACCATGAGCGCCGAAAAAGGGGGCATGCTACAGCTATTCTAAGTATACAAATAATTAGTGCTCTTGAATGTGATTCATTTCGTAACAAAAAAAGAACTGAAACATTTGTATTTACCGAGAAATCAACGATGATAACTTTCGCGCACTCGTTCAGCAGGACCACGACTTTGAGTGTTGATTCCAAGTTTCAGGAGCTAGTCGCTTTCCTCAAACCTACATAGAAAATTAGTGCTCTGCGAGATAAAATTGATACCCAAAATTCAAAATTACTACTTCAGTAGTTTACGAGCTATACCATACCATTGGTGGGGTGGCGGTAGTCACGGTGTTAAATTTTCATTTGAAGATTTCCCTATTAAAAACTCTGTGATTTCTTCCCAAATTTATACAAAAATTAGTGCTCCTAAAGAAGTTATAGTAACCAAAAATTCAGATTCCCAACACCCGAATACTGAAACGCCACTCAAATCTCATAATCATCTAAAAGCTACTTAAATATAAGCATCCCTCAAATTTAAATGGTATACACAAACGCCACTCAAGCAATTCGACCCCATGATTAACCAAGCAGTCCTCAAATGTTTACATCATGGCAACATTCTGCTCAAAAATTGTTATCAGCACGTTCTCAGTTACAAAATAATTTACTTTAAGTGTCGTATTCATTTTACGCAGTCTTCTTTGAACAAATATTTTCTATAATTATTAATCAGTTGAAATATAACAACGTAATGTAAGTTTCGTTTTAATTACGATGGAAATTATGTATACTATTTAAATAAATATCAAAAGAGGACGTCATAAGAAAAGAAAATTCCTTGACATGATTGTCTTAGATTGGAACGTCACACTTGACATTTTACGCGCGATTATTTAACAAGATTATTATTAACTGATTCACGATGGAGGAGAAGAAGAAACGTGGATGCAATTATACACCTGCTGAGAAAGATATGGTCTTGGAACTGATAAAGTAGTAAGTACCTACATAAACAATGAAATACTGTAAGTACTTTAAACTTATATAACCGCAAGAGCCGGTGCATATTATAATAGTTTGTTATTAGACAATACATGCCTATAACATACTCGTACATATCCAGGGGTGGCCAGGACAACCGTTGTCTGTATCAAGCACTTACCCACGGAAACTTGTGACCACTTACCATCTGAAAGGCTCAGAATAAATACACGATTTATGTCTATGTACCTACAAGTACTTTTATTCCTACAAGTATAAATACGGCCAGATAATGCACGTTTACACATACTCAGCTGAACATTTCACAGATCCCAAGTTTAATTCCAAACTGTTTCATGTTGTAAATAATATGTTACATAAGTATTACAAATAAATAAATATTCCAGATATATCAAAATATAATTGAAAATAAAGAAACTGATGCCAACATAATTTTGAAGACGCGAGAGGCTTGGAATAGAGTGTGCCAACTGTATAATGCTGTCGCTGTGAGCGGGTGCAGGACATAACAACTCCGGCCGCGGCACTTCTATGAAAACCTCAAACAGAGGCCTAAAAAAAATATAGCCAAAGCAAATGTAGACTTGATTTTTTTATGATAAATATTCTTTATTTACTCGTTTAACTCAAAAACGGTTGGCCTCTCGTGATCCGAAAGTGAAGACAAGGACGATAGAGATATTTTTATCACTATTTGAAAAGTTTCAATAGATTTAACTTGATTTGAGGGACCTCGCGACCAATCTCAGATCTAAGGGCTGCTCAAAGCAGTTTGACAGTTGATTTGACAGATAAATAACGTTGAGTAGCGTTCCTGTATACGACTTTTAAACTGAGTGGTGTTTGAGCATTACTTATTTTAAGTAGCACTTATATTTAAGATGATACTCAAAAAAGACGTTTAGGTATACGAAATTAAAGTTTAGGAGCTGCTCAAACGTTTAAGCAGCCCTTAAATATTTGAGTGGCGTTTCAGTATTCGGCCGTAAGTGTTGTAGTTTAAGAGAAATTAGCTTTCATTACTTTTCCATACTAAATGTCCGCATATAACCCGACCAAATTAAGTGGTCAATGGTATTGAGCTGTTTATGAGATGTACACTCGTGCACATAAATTGATGGATGTTGGAATAGTAATAACAACAGTTCAATATCTATAATTTCTATACAGACTGTGTGCCTTTACTCAAATTGAAATAAGACATTTAAATAAACATTTTTTACAGTCCGTTCAGCCGATTATGACTTCTATTGCGTTGGTGGCATGAACACTGGCAGCTGTAATAAACAGTTAGTATTGTAACCACGTTTTTTCTTTTAATGCCATCTTTATGCCTACAGAATAGAAATGAAAATTGGTTGAATGGACTGTAAAAAGGTTTATTTAAATGGAGTAAGTACATATTAAGAAAACAAATAACGTGTAATGTGATATCTTTGTTAATGACGTGGGTAGGTAGGTACTCCAATAATTATTTTTCTGTATTGTAAGGCGATTAACACACGGCACCGCGCACCGCCGCGGTAGGCGGTGAAGCGGATCTCAACGTCGCTTTGGCCTCTAATAAATCCGTTGATGCCTAACACACGTACACCGCCCGACCGCGCGGTTGAGCGGTGCTCTCACCATATGAAACCGCGGCGGTGCGCGGTGCCGTGTGTTAATCGCCTAAGTACCTACCTTTTGTCAGCGACAGCAATAGGTATTTCTTATTTATTTCTTTCCTACTAATTTATCGTTGCTGCAAGCAGTACCTAAATATTAAAAACCTAAATAATTGCATTAAAAAAATCTGTAATTTTGAAATAATTGCATTAAAAAAATCTGTAATTTTGAAATAGTTTTAATAATGATTAATTTAATGGTATATAATTTAATAATAAATAACTTACTAACAATAGATAATAATTTGATGTAAATGAAATGATGATGTTTATTTGTTTTTTGTAGATGTGTTTTGTGTAATGTTTAGTTACTCGAGTTTATGTTTTCGTATGCACGTGTTTCTGTGACAAATAAAATTATTTTTCTTCTTTCTTTCTAAATATTTGTATGCCGAATGGCAAAATATGGCTGATCTTTGTACAGTACTAACACCTATTGATGTATCATCTACCCATATTTGCGAAAATAAAGTTATTCTTATTCTTCTTATTCTTAAAACTAATTTTCATTCTATCCTTAATTGTTGTAACTATGCATGAATATCCAAGCTTTTTCTATTCTGTTCTATCTAACCTATTTGTTAGATATATAACATATTATTTCTAGGTTTGTTTATGGTTCTACCTAGTTACCTACTAGTCGGCCTATCTTAATAGTCTAATCGAGTTGATTGACTTGTGTTAATAAATTTAAGTGCACATTTTATATTGTTGATTATTAAGTACCTACTTAAAATTCTACTACTTTACAATTGTTATCGAACTGTGTGATCTATAATTAATGAAACTTATTCGACTTATAAATGTATTTTCCATTAAAAATACACCTACTAATTCATAAATTTTAACCTAGCTTTAACAAAGTAGGTATTGAATTGGTAACTAAAAATACACCAAAGATCCATAGATATGTCAGTGGAAATTTGGTAAAATCGACTTCAGGTACTGAAAAATACATAACTGTTACATAAGCAATACTTTTATACTACCGTTATTAGCAACATATTATTCATGCAATAAATTAGGGTTTCAATACTTACCTGCTTGCAGCAACGTAAAATTAGTAGGAAAGAAATAAATAAGAAATAGCTATCGCTCTTATATTCATATATCAACACAAAAGGTAGGTATTTACAATACGGAAAAATAATTATTCGAGTACCTACCACGTCATTAACAAAGGTATCACAGGCCATGGGTAACGATAGGTTATTTTTTTTTATAAATATGTACCCAGGTACACAGTTTGTATAAAAATTATAGATATTGAACTGTTGTTATTACTATTCCGACATCCATCAATTTATGTGCACGAGTGTACATCTCATAAACAGCTCAATACCATTGACAACTTAATTTGTTCGGGTTATATGCGGACAGTTAGTATGGAAAAGTAATTAAAGCTAATTTCTCTTAAACTACAACACTTGGGAATCTGAATTTTTGGTCACTATAACTTCTTTAGGAGCACTAATTTTTGTATAAATTTGGGAAGAAATCACAGAGTTTTGAATAGAGAAATCTTCAAATGAAAATGTAACACCGTGACTACCGCCACCCCACCGTTGGTATGGTATATCTCGTAAACTACTGAAGTAGTAATTTTGAATTTTGGGTATCAATTTTATCTCGCAGAGCACTAATTTTCTATGTAGGTTTGAGGACAGCGACTAGCTCCTGAAACTTGGAATCAACACTCAAAGTCGTGGTCCTGCTGAAAGAGCGCGCGAAAGTTATCATCGTTGATTTCTTGGTAAATACAAATGTTTCAGTTCTTTTTTTGTTACGAAATGAATCACATTCAAGAGCACTAATTATTTGTATACTTAGAATAGCTGTAGCATGCCCCCTTTTTCGGCGCTCATGGTGGTCCTGCTGAAGGGAGCGTGACTACCGCAGGACCACATTCAAAGTCGATTATCTCGAAAACTACTAAGGCACCAATTCTGTTGTTCGAGCACTAATTAGCACCAATTGAGCACTAATTATTTGCCAAATATGGAAGCGATTGGCGTTGTGGTCCGGCGGTAGTCACGGACATTAAATAGCACAGTTTTTCTGAAATCATCAACATCATATATACGTACGGAACTCTCGGTGCACGAGTCCGAGTCGCTCTTGACAGGTTTTTTTTATATGATTGACGTAATAAATTGCTTGTACAAACCTACTTACAGAAATAAAATCATTTATCAACACGGAATGCTAACTTTACTGGTCAGCTTTTAGAGGAATTCCAAAGCTAATAATGAAATGACACTAGAAGTTTCATAGAAGGTTTTGTAAGGGGCACTATATGGGCTAATTTCCAGCTGAGATCTGTTAAGTAGCCTAAATATTGTAGGGAAGGAAGGAGATACATCGCGCATCACCATCTCATATTCCCCAATTGTTTGTTCCAGGGTACTGGAGCTACTTCCCCCGAATCTCTGGAGTTGTACGAACAAGAGCTCGCCAAGTTGAAGCCGCCGGTCAGGTATACGAAAAGCAAAGCCTTCGTGCCGTCATTCCTCGAAGACTGGTACTTCTACCATATAGCCTTCGAAACCACCGATAACGGGGACGCTTAACACTACACCAAAGATAACACAGTATTCACATTTTTACTAAGTCATATTAATGCCATATTCCTAGGTTTAAACACCACACATAATAAGTATAAAACTATATCCGGGCTAGAGCACATTTATATCGGCCAGTCTTGGAGCGAACTCGCCGTGACAACTATCTCGAATAAAACAAAAATGTTTCAAAAACATCTCCCCGGCACAAGTTCCAAAACATGTGTCGCCATTTGTGCCATAATGCGGATACTGCAGACGATTTCTATGAAAGAAATTGAGGACCATTTTGTTAAGGAGTTATTTTGTATTATTAAAACGAATGGTTTCCTGAGTGTTAGATGTGATATACGTTTTAGCAGCTCCGTAGAGGGCAAGTTGTGCGCAGTGGGCGCACCATACCGTGTTGTAGCTTGTATGGTAGCTTGTAAGAAATGTAGTCACACTACAGATTTTTCCGTATTATTAGTTAAATGTTTACTGTTATTTGTATTGATACATGCTTGTTCCTTTAATTGTTTTATGGATAATAAAAGTATTTTGACAAAGTTTAGTGTTTATTATGATTTATAATTTCTTTTGATTATTTACAGATACATACTGCAATAACATTAAAAAAAAATAAGCTGTGCTATCAAAAATGAGTTTAAAGTTTTTAGAGTTTATACATTACCCATATAAACTCAATTCCATTTGACCTAGATTTCAGAATAGCACCATCAAACGGTGCTCATAAAACTACAGTTAACATAGATTTACATGGGTTTTATATTAGTCAAATATCGAAATTAGTCAAAAAGAAAATAAAAATAACTTCATTATTCATAACTTTATAAAGAACATTTACAAAAAATTACAAGACATTTATATTTTACCTTAGATACTTATTTATATGCCTGTTTCTATATATTTTGTGATCACAGTACAATATTAGCATAAGTGGAAATGATGCGAAATAAAATAACTTGAAAATACATTTCTTAGCAAACAGTTAAGATCTGTAATATTGTTCCTTGGACCTAAATTGCATGTCGGTAACTTGCAACAGAAATAACAATTTTATTGTCAAAGTTAACTGAAAGCTACATATTTTATTTACAGACGTATAATGCACAGTTTATGCTATTTACTTCGAAGTTACGATTATGTAGGGCAAGGGCTAAGCTAAACTAAAAATGTATTTTTCATTGGAACTTCATGGGAACTAGTTTGACTCTTATCAAATAAGAGTCAAACTAGTTCCCATTGAAAATCAACGTGTTTTAGGAGGCCAAACATTATTTAGAGGTTTCCCTTTTGGGTAGTTACAATTTAAGCTAATAACAAGGTGTAAATGCAAGAGGAACAGGTTTCCAGATTACTTTGTATATGTCCGTCCCTGGTATTATTTACAAGTAAAAGATGACATCATTTTCAATTTCATTTAGCCCATGTATAACAGAATTTTTACCAGAAATTGAGACAATTTAATGTTAGGAGAATATATCAATATTGAGATGACCAGTTGGGCCGAAAATAACATTAAATTAATGTTTTCCTTATAGCTTCATACAGTGACGCGTCATATTATGATGACATCATCAAATGCGAAGTCCCGACAACCTGGATATTCGACTAATGTGTCATTTGATCAGTAATTTTGTACTTAAATTGTTTTTAAAGACATTCTGGTATACTTATCTTGTACTTACACAAAAGCATAAACTGCGCAAGACGTCTAAAGGCTTCTACAGACCGGGCGCGACTCGCGATGCGACACAAATGCCCCGCGTGTCGCGCGACGAGCGGTGCCTTTGTGTCGCGTCGCCAGTATGTAGAAGCTTTAACCCCGCATTTACACCCAAACAAGCCGTGTCTAGCACAAGTTTTATTTTGACGTTTTTTAGTGATGTATTGTTGACTATTGTGCAACTAGAATCAGTTTTTTTTTTTGCTTTAAATTATGACGTTCAAAAGTGAATGTTGTTGCAGTAATGAATGTTTTGACTTTGTACACCTTTTTGACAAGTTTTCTAAACATCTATACTACATTTGAAATAAGATTAGAAATTTAAATATATTTTTTTACAGTCCGTTCAACCGATTTTGATTTCTATCCCGTAAAGCATAAGGATGGCATTAAGAACAAAAACGTGGTTACAATACCAACTGTCTATTAGAGCTGCCATTTGTCATGCCACCAAAGTAATAAAAGTCAAATTGGTTGAACCGACTGTAAAAAAGGTTTATTTAAATGTCTAATCTTATTTCAAATGGAGTATAGTCTTTATTACTGACTTGCTTTTGCTTCAGGTGTAAACGATACACGAATCTAGTAGACACAACATGTAGAATACATGTTTTATACCATGATGTAAGCGCGGGGTAACAAAAATGCCTTATTTAGATCTTACTTCAGAATCGTGTGCATACGATAATAATACGTAACATTTAATATCTGTACAACGCTAGCTACTCTGCTTGTCGTAACCTCGCTAGCCTCTGCGTGAGTTCGTCCTGTTCCTGAGACACGACGGTCGTCGCGGTGCCCACTGATGTGCCCGGTACGCCTGACGGCAACTCCATGTTGAGTTCCAAACTGGAAAGAATATGTGGAAAGTTAGATAAAGGTACACAGTAAGTAAGTACTTAAAACTTTCAACGCCAACGCCCAAGTCCGCTCGGGCGCATTTTAATGCGACGTTTTTTACCGTGCAGGCGTATTGGATTTTCATGTCTCAATGCCGAGCCAATCATTAAAAATCCAACAGAGCGCATCCCTAGCGCGTTGAAAAAGCGTTCGTGCAAACGTGATGCATTTCACATTCAGTGTTGCCAACTTTATAGCTATAGCTAGTTATTTTTAGGTGTCAGAAAGCTACAATTTAAGTAAACTTTTATCAATTTTGTTTTGAAGTAAAACTTTAATACGCACGCTTGACTTGGTGAGTAAGCTGCAGGCTTAGCATGGCGTTTTCGATCTCTACTCTACTGTAGAATAGACATCGCTGTCTCTTCTTCGCGAGCACGAGGTCACACCTAGACTCTGGTTTCTTCGTAGACAGTGACTTTTTTTTTTTTTTTTCCTTCTGGCTTCGCACGGTTTGTGCATTTAGCCAATGTCAAGTTTTAGTTCTTGTATAATATTGATGAAATGAATTATAAATGCATGATGATGCGGACTTCTTGAGAGAACTTGAAGCGAAGTTGCACTGTTTTGTTTCATTTGCCTACACTAATGCACGTTCACAAACACTTAATGGTTAATAATCCACCATTATTACACATTAATATTCGGCTAAACACAAATTTTGGAAAATTAAACAAACTGCTGAACATGACGCTTCACTCTCCCGCCAAGAAGTCCCAGACAGTGACTTGTCCATAGCAACGGGGTATTCGCTAGTGGTGTGTATTACTACCCAATTTTACCATATTTTTGCGTTTCGTTCTCAAACAAATATATGAAGCAGTGTTTTTAATTAATGTTTCTTCAATAACAAAACGTAAATGGTATATTTAAAATTATACATTTTGATTTATGGCATACAAGTTAAAGCTACCAATTTTTAAAACTCATTTGTGTTTATTGCGTATAATTTACAGCCATTATTTGAATAGAGTGCCATAACTATACTATTTTGATTGCGTCACGCAAAAAGTAGGTAAGTATCCATTAAGGCTACCGCACACTGGTGGGTCACGCCGTCGCGTCGCGCCTGTCTACGGGAGCCTTTATGTTTTAACTAGGTAGGTACTTACATTGTTATTTATAATTGTTTATCGATATGTTATGTAAGTAATTATTAGTATAAGCTCCATATAAAACTGAGTCTATGAGATGTAGTCAGTGAGATAAATGTTCAATGAGAAGATTTTGACTCTTCAGATTTTTATATTCCCTGTGAATGTATTTATTAGATAAAAGTTAAGGGACAACAGAGTGTAAAAATTGTAGGATCTTTTGTTTTTCTTATTTTATTGTTGATAGGTACCAAAAATCTACTATTTACAGATTTTGGGCGACTGGCCGAGTTCCCTATCTCCTTGCTTATTCTATTATTCTACAGGAACTCACTTCCCGGGAGATCAAAGGCTAAACAAGCAAAGGAAGCTGTCTTCCCATCTTCTTTTTAATAGAATAGAATATATTTATTGTAAAACATGTGTATACATCAAATAATATGTGCAAGGTCTTAAAATAACAGGTACATCTGCATGTTTTGCCATTTCTGGCGTACAAAATAAAATATTTTTGGTTTCGAATAAACCATAAAAGATTTGAGTCTAAGCTAAAGTTTTTCTAAAAACTTAAATAATACCGGTGATTTGAACCCAACAATGTTAAAGCAACAAAGCACCGCCTAAAATTACTCGAAAAAACAACTACCAAATCCATGTCTAGGTCTTTCTATAAGTAGACTATTTCGGAAGAATGTTTTCTATCCCAAACTATCAAAATCGGAGAAAGGTTGTACGCCGTGCTCGACGTTGTAGACAGTTATCTAGGGTAGAGAAGACAAGTCTCTTCACATTCGATTTTGTAATCGCCGTGCTACAGACAGTAGAAAACTTTCTGTTGTCTACACTGAAACGTCATTTTTGTCTATTCTTCCGTCGACAAAACGCGTAGAGAGGGTTCTCGTGCTAAGCCTGCTGGTGAATGCGTGACGAGAGCGTTACGGAAGCGAGCGAACGGAAGTTGAGGGGGAGATATAAGTTAGTGAAGATAGAAAGAGAGAGTTACGTTTCGTATATTACTGTAGGGTCAAGAGAGAGAGGAACAAGCACACATTTCATTCTTTCTCTCTTTCTCTCATAGCCAGTTGCGTTTCGTATAACTAAGACACAGTGCAGGCCTATTGTTGTATGTAAGTATAATTAGTATTACTATTTGCAAGTTTTACTTCATTCGTACTTCAACAAAAAAAAGTTTTGTAAGAAAATTGGAATTGGAAGTTTTATTTCATTAATTGTAATTACTAAGTTTATATTATAATAATAAAAATAATTACAGATTTTTGAATACTCTTGTGATTGGTTTCAAACGATTGTAATAAATTGGAAATTTTTATTGTAACCGGGTAAAAAAAAACTGTCAATCTAGCAACATTTTGCAAAATGTACAACCTACAGTACCTACTCTAAAGGTACAGTTGGCAACACTGCATTAGCAAATCATTTATGTCAACTATGTTTGTCACAAAATAATAGGCCTGTTTTGACGTTTAACTAGAATCGATTTATCGTGTGTATCGAGTACCGAGTATTTACGTCGCGATAGTCAACCGCGACGTAACTAGTGAAGTAACCATACGACTCGGTACTCGATACTCACGATAAATCGATTCAAGTTAAACGTCAAAACGGGCCTATTATTTTGTGACAAATAGAGAGGCAAAATAAGATTTTTTTTTTATTTGTTTCATTCTCGTTTTTGTTCTTTTTGGATTTTTATTATTAGTTCAGTAATTTATGACCGTAACTGCGATTTGATAAATAAAATAAGGTTTGTAATTTGGGTCCCATTCATCATACAAATATTGAAAAAAAACTAAGAAACCCTTAACAATTTTTGTTTTTTTGGAAAATTGACAAGTGAACTCATGAAAAAAAAATATAAAACAATACATACCCAGCCTCATCCGCAACTTGCTGCAACAGATTATCAACATCTCCTTGAGGCACTGTGGTAGTAGTTGTCTGTGACATTGCATTCTCCATGTATGAAGACTGCACGTCCAGGTCTTCAAACTGACTCTCGAACTTGTCCATGAGAGTGGATATCTTCTCCAGGTTCATTGATTTCATTGCTGCATCCATCGCCTGAACTACACCCGCCATGGAGTTTGTGACCTGGAATCAGTTTATTGGTAAATTAGCTATGCCCATGTTGATAGGAATAGGGAGAATGGAGAGGTTGACTGGTAGAAAATGCCTTTGGCATTAAGTCCACCTCTGTACATTTGTGTGCTTAAAGTGTTAAATAAATAATAAATAAATAAACAGAATATTGTTACTGCAGATGGTTAGCAAATAAACACATTTAACATAACATCATGCATTGTTTTCCTGAAAGGTTTGGCAGAGGTGTACCTTACAAAAGAATAACAAATAAAGTTGGTCAAAATAAAAATAAATATTTCTACAATATACCTCTAGGACCTAGGTTAAACAACTTGAAAATGCAACATTTTCTAAGGTGTACAATAATACGAAGATAAATAAAAAAGAGTATTCTAATGTGGATAGCAAAAAACAAAAATCTAAACTTAGTACAAGAACTTTTCTAAGTAATGTATAGAAAGATATAGATATTTCTCTATATGATACACAAACACTTTTTATCTAGCAGTGGGATAGCTAAATATGGAGACCATTGGAAGAGTTGGAAAAGGGGGTTGGACTTTTATTTCTTTATTACACAAAAGTTAGTAAATCATGTGGTTTTATTAAGATAAGTATGATAACAGATAAGTTATGATTATGAATCATATCATTAAATACATAATTATGCTTTGTTTGAAAGATATGAAATTAATTCTGTCATTGCTCTGTCTCTAAATTTCAAGATTAATAAATGCTTGGTCAGAACACACATGGCCTTTTTCTGACAGACAACAAATAACTCTTGAGTTACATTAACTTCATTTGAATTCTTTCATAGGTAATCCCTCAAAATTACCAAAGGCGAACTCACCTTCCTAGTTGTAAGTGCTGTTTGCACTCTGCTTGATACTGCATCAACTCGTGCCGACATTCTAAGATAATTTAGGGCCTGATTCTTCTGTCTTATGGCATTCTCTGCGTGAATTCTTGCTCCTTCTAAGTTACCTTTCTGTATTGCCTTCTTAGCTTTCTCCTTCTCAAGCTTTTCTTCTTTTTCACATTTTTTTGAGTTTCTCTCTAACTCTTTTACAGCAAATTTTAAATTAAATAGATGTTCTGGTAAAAGTGAGTTAAGGATTTATTTTTAGGTTGGCTTGTTATTAATCATGATATTTTTATAAAAATTAATTCGGCAAATAAAACTTAATTAACATACTGTAACCCTATAGAACCAAATTGTTAATTATAGAAATCTGTTAATATGAAAAGAATTGTAAGGGTATAAAAATGTAATTCACTACTATGACTAATCTTACAAGAATTAGGTTATTGATACTAGAAATACAGTCTCTTTTAATGAGTAGAGGTACTTATATTCCAAGTTGTGAGCTTTGTTATTATTGCAAACTACACCAATGGGCCTTTCAATTCAATACTCAATATATTTAAAAACACAATTATTACAAGGCCAGTGACAAAGTGGGAAATACCTAAGAGATTATCCATGGATGCCAATTTAGTCCCATTTGTTTTGAAATAAATTTTATGCTGAATATTTTACAAAGAGATTTTAATCATGTAGAGCTGAAAATACTGAATAGCGCAGTGTCAAAAACTTATCAATTAAAAAAGGATACTTTCCATAGCGGATGACGACATTTCGTTCCCCAGTTTGACGGCTTATAAAAAACTTTCAACACAAAAACAATAGGCTCGTTGACCTATCAGATTAGCACTAGGCTAGGCACAGCCTTTAGTATTATAAAATGATTAGGGAGTTGCAAACTGAGGTTGTAAAATTAATTATTTGGATGATGACTCAACTCACAATCAGTCGTCCAAACAATTTTTGCTTATCTTTACCCTCCTGTCAACACAGATTATGTAGTACTCCTGTCAAAGTAAACTAGTGTTGTGATGTGACTGAGAAAATTATGATTCATTGTATTGTATTTGTATTGTTGTTCTCCATTTTTGATATAATTTAAGGTGCAGATGAAGATTACCTTTATAATGTAGTTTTTATCGAAAAGCTTTTATCTACAAATACTCCAAAGGTACGTTTTCCAACTGCCAAAGGCAAATAGTTTGTCAAGGAAATTCAAGCATTATCTATGGTTTGTTGGATTTTTCTACAGTTGGTACAAGTGATTATAACAACAAAATGTCAAAATAAAATTGGATAGAGTGAAAAGTGTTCGCTGCTGGATTTTATTTGGAAGTGAGAGAATCGGACAGCGTCAAATAATCTTTAATATTTATAGAAATCCTGCAAGAAAATAATTTAGAAATAACTGTTTAATAATTGTAGTGCTTCCGCTCATTAAGTTTTAATATTATTTTCGTATTTTGCTTGATTCGTAACAAAAGCAGAAATTCCAAACATAGTATCGGATAGGTAGAGGACATTCGCTGGGCGTAAAAAGAAAATGGCGTGTGCTACTCTCAAAAGAAATTTGGACTGGGAGTCCATGGCGCAAATGCCAGCTAAAAGGCGAAGGTGCTCACCATTTGCAGCCAGTTCTAGCACAAGTCCTGGAATAAAAGTTTCTGAAAGTAAACCATCGTCATTTGGAGATTCCGTTAGTGCACCTGTGAAACTGACCCCAGGTTTGTTTATTTTTTTATTATGGCTTCAGGAATGCAATGAAGCCTTGCTAGTTTTATAGTTTCTATAAATAATACGCAACAATAAATTATTTGTATATTTAATCAGCTGTATTATCTAACGCCATTGTTTCCACTGCATCATGAATATTTTTATCGCGTTAGAGCGAGATGAGTGATGCATGAAGACTTGCGTGGAGTTTTTCATGTTCTTTTGTTGGTTTTTGTGTTCGATTCCCAGCTCCGAAGTCTTTGTGGTGTTAAATTGTGGGTCGGTTTTTACTGAAACCCGAGTTTTTTTTGTCTGTTTCATGCAGTTTCTCTGAGTTCTCTGACTCAGATTGTGCTTAGCTTAGCCGAAATATGGACAGTACACGCAGCGCAGTCTGCTTATTCTACGTTTTAGCAAATTACTAATTAACTGGATGACTGGACAGATTTAAACAAAGCAATTAAATGCTCATGTGGGCTGTTTTATTTATAAGTTGACAATTATTATTGCATAGACATTTCGAAACATAATGTAGGTTCTTAGCTATTCACTCTAGGTATATGATACTAATCTTGAACACATAGATTTCAGTATGAAGGTTATACTGAAGGTAAGAATGTTATTAATGACAGAATGTGCTTAAAAAATTAACAGCTGGTTATTTATTTTGTAACTGACATTGTAGTTACAATGTTAGTGAGGTAAGGAGATAAGTATAAATTTGTTGAAAGTTTTCCATACATATTAAGTGTTTAAAAACTACTGCTGTTCAGATAAAGTGGTAAGAAAATTTAAACAAAGACTGCAAGGTCCTTCACCAATACTCGTGAATAGACCACCAAAATTATTGAATCTATTGTGAATAACCATTTTGTATGGTAACATTAATTACTTACTTCAACAAAAATAAACTTGCATTGATGTTTTAAGGTCATTCAATTTGTAAATAAAATATATACCATGCTTATTATTTATTTAACACTAGCTTTACCAGGCCCGGCGTCGCATGGGTAGCGTGAAGTATCTACCCTACCCTACCTAAGTCAGGTCATATTCTCCTTGGCATTTTAAAACAATAACAGTAGATAAAGTTTTCGCACACTGACAACCTGATGATAGATTTTAATAATCGTCTTGATAATTATTTATTTATTTTCTTATTTCGAAGACCAACTGTTTTGTTTTCCAACAAAACAGACCAAAGAGATCTGACCTCAAACTACAGCTATGAAATAGACAAATTTCTGAATGCACCTATAAATATTTGACCACCAACCAAGTGACAATGACAAGAACTTCCACAAATATTTCAAGATATAAATTAGCCATTCTCGAGTTTTAGTGAGACACACAAACAGCAATTCATTGTATAAATGTATAGATTAAATAGGTATCGAGATTTAATAAAAAACTTGCTAATCATAAACAAACTTAAGGTTTTTGTTCTCTTCAGTTATCTAAACCCTTACTTTTTTTTTTAATAATGAATATTTTATACCAGAGCCTTCATATTTCAATGTTATTGACAATGATTTTGTTACCATGTGTAATTGATTACATTTTCAGTAATATTTTATTCATTGTATTTTACTTTGTGATCAATGTGTGCCATTATTTTTTTACTCCACCCCTGTCAAAAACCCCACTAGACATATTTATACTTTACTTAAAAAGGTACAACAGTAGAAGTTGTCGTTGAATTTATTCTACTTGGCTTGTAGACATACATTAATATTGGAAATCACAAAGATAAAATCAAAACTATCCAAATTTGTATACACCCTTTTTTCACAAAGGGTGTATACAAATTTGGATAGTCAAAAAGACCACTAACCTTAAAACTGCACTTGATACCTATTATGCCCATGCATATGTGTAGCTCCAGTTACAGTGTGATATTATGCGGAAACAGCACAGATGCACCAACACTTTCACATAACAAAAACGACTTATATTAATTCTTCATTTCCAAAAACATAAAATACTAGCTTTCTCCTCCGGTTCTCTATTGTGTTCCCTAACTTTTTTTATCCATAATCTTAAGTGCCATATTTTTTTTAAGTACCCTCCTTTCCCCTATACATTCTAAACATATGCAAATTTGTTTGATTACCAATATTTTTACACAAATATGCAGTCAAAATATACATTATGCCATGAAAATAGGTTAAACTTAACAAGCTCGAAGCTAAAAATGCACTCAACAAGTACACTAGTCATGTCATGTAAAATATACATAATAAATTAAGTACGTACCAGAAAAAATAAAAGAAGAACAAAAATTAAATACATTAATAAATAAAACTACAACAATTTCTTTTAACATAATGCTATTATAATATCAATGAATATTTATATTAAATTATTTACTTCAGTAATCTAGGTATCCTACGTGAGATAGGCAGTCACACCCAAGGCGTTGCTGGCCTTCCTTGAGGAGCTGGGGTGGATTGAATAACTGATTTTCCCATCCATACGCAAAATACGCGCATTGACGTGGAGTTACGGACACCGTATTACCTATCAATGAATATTTAAATGACAAATTTTAAATTACATGTTTTTATAAAATAATTACACACAATATACTTAGGTAGTCAAGTAAAAGCCTTCTTCTCTCCTACTTTTGCTGTGCCTGACAGGATCCACAATGATCATATTTTGTAAAATCCTACCACCTAAGTTTATATGTGGAAGCAATAAATATATTGAGACTAGGATAGTTTTTCAGCAAAATTAAAATAGGTTTTAATTTTAAAAAAATGTTTGAGGCAAAAATCTGAGAATATTTATTTCCTATTTTATGTTATAGGTATTTTGAACCAACCTTTTTTATTGTTTTTATTTTAGTGTTTATCAGTGGATACTTTTAAATAGCCTTCAATTTCATATTGTTTAAGAACACTGTCAGCTGTAGTTTCACGAATACAATAAATAAATAAACGTAATTGTATTACTTTCAATGAACTATAAATTTCTTTCCATTCTGGGCAATCATAATATTTCATAGTTGTAGGGTACCTATTTCATAGTTAACTGGCTTCCATAAAAAGCAATGACTGAATAGTTTTTCAGTGAAATTTATGCTGTAATTGACTAGTACTATTCTTTACCCTGAGCCTTTCATTCAGTCTTTATTAAACTTCTAAAAGTAGCATTGCAATTTTCATGAAAGATATTATAGTCAATGACGTAGCTAAAGCGGCTGGGGAGGGCGTCGGGGGCGGTCCGCACTGGGTACCACTTGATTGAAATAATTACACAAACTATCATGTTTTTCAACAGTAAACCACATAGGCTTGAAGCCATTTTAACCAAGTTAACCAAACTAAATAATTAAAAATATAAGGTGTATCTATTCATACACGAAATCTCTTAAGGGCTCATTGTACTCATCATTATGAACAACTTTGACTATGACGACTATATAATATATATATTATTTTTTTTGTGATTACATGTTTGGTCCCATAGACCCCTTAAGAGATTTCGTGTATGAATAAAAAAAAAGGGAATGAAAAAATCACGGCAGTAGTATAGATAACGAAATTAAAATGAAAACTAGGTTTTACAAGTTAAGGAGTAATAGTTGATCAACTTACATTTGCAGTTGGAATGTATGGGAGAACATGTTTTTCAACTACAATGTTAAGTTTGTTCTTGGGATAAATTCATCCCAACTACGGAAGCCTTCATTATGCGTGGTTCGACACGCACTTGGCCGGCTTTTATTCTTGGGTGACACCACAATTATGCGCTCCAGGTGTCACCCATGCTAGCTACGCCCGCCACTGATTATAGTTACAAAGGGTAAGAAAAAGCCTCCATTTATCCAGGTTTCATCATAAGCACCCAGCAGCATATCTATTTGTTTAAATGTGACTGTTACCAATGACGTATTATAAATAGACCCGTCATACACGAACATTAGTGCACACATTAAAATTCTTTTTCCAAAAAAATAATAACCGACTACCAAACATAACACTACAAAGTGAAAAATAACTTTAATTTCGGAAGTCGGTGTCTTTGGATCTGTATTTGAGTTTTTGGCCACCGACTTCCGAAATTAAAGTTATTTTTCACTTTGTAGTGTTATGTTTGGTAGTCGGTTATTATTTTTTTGGAAAAAGATTTTTATTTTTCACTTTTTAGTGGGACAGTTTACAATTTATCTAAGTTACAATAGCCTAATGTTAACTGCTCATCACCTTTTACAAAATATTGCATTTCCCGATGCTGAGACGTTGATTGTTGAGGAGTTCTCCTGGTAAAAACCAGGAGGACTGCCACTCACCATTATGCATAGGGACGAGCATAAATTGCTTAATCGCAACCCGTTAAATAGGTACTCATTATTATTCCGGTGGCCATCTGTGGTCTCCATCATCAGTTCCACTTCACCAAATGGTGCTTTCGGAGAGCAAATGCACGAGTTACTATAAAAAATACTCAAATCGCTATAGGTTTGCATATAAAATTTGAGGATTTCCCTCGATTTCCATGGGATTCCCTCATCAGATTCTGATTTGGAGTATACCCTGTCAACAAAAAAAATATTTTCAAAATCGGTTCATAATTGACGGAGTAATCGCGTAACAAACATACAAAAAAAAAAACATACAGCCGAATTGAGAACCTCCTCCTTTTGGAAGTCGGTTAAAAACAGCGGAAGCCATGATTGTAGCTACATACTTGCATACTATCATACAGTGCGCGAGGAAAAGGAAAGACCTATAACGATATCTGTTGTTAGAAAGAGATGAACATACATATTTAGTTACGTCACTAGCTGCTGCATGTTCATTGGCGCGTACGTAATAATAATAATTATTATTATTGTAAATGGCAGGCAATTGCCTGGCATTTACTTTGCCATTATTGAGCACAGGTAACGCATCTAAAGGTCAGGGCAGGGGCAGACAAGGGCATCATTGACTGTTAAATATTTGTTTACCATAGTTATGTCAGACGGCTGTCATTGTTTCAGAATAGCATTCAAATTATTTCAGAACACAACGGTCATGCTGCAGGTACAAGAGGTCATTAATTTTGACACTGATTAGTTGACACATCCGAGTTTAGCTACATTCACATTCATTGCATAGTTATTTTTACTAAGACAACTATTTTGGCAACAATAATATGTTGTTACTGCATATTTTAAAGTCTTTGTTAATCCTTTCCTCCTACCTCACTTCTAAGATTATAAGATGATGAGTAGCTTTTGTGACTATTTTTATTTTTGTGAGGCAAAGGCAATGCTGATTTGGCTCCAGTCCTGTTCATTTTCTGGCTAGACTGCCAGATTAAATCTAACCTTATGTGACTAAAGAAGTTCAGTAGCAGTTAAGTCAAAGTGTCGTTCAAAACATCGCTTTCCTATTCTTCACCGCTGTCAGTCAAGTTCGCGTCACACGAGCGCATTCTACTGCTACTAACGGCAATATGCATAATGAACACACCACGATTGTAATCCCGAAGAGTTAAGCAGAGGTGTACCTATAGTACGCCCACATTTCGCCTGTTATGTTTAAGACGCAGATATATGCCAGTGACATTGAGTCGTTAGCTTGCGTGTTCTGTACTGAGCTCACGCAACGCGTCGTCCGTTCAGCCAGTAATAGAACTGGCCCATCAAGGAGCGATGTCCCCAATTTGACGCCTTATTAATTTATTATACACATTACAAAAAGTATTTTAATAAAACGCGTATACTAAAAGATCAATAATTAAATTATCTTTATAAAATTCGTGAAGGTTTCAGAAAAATACGCTTGGTAGATTTTGCGCCATTCTCAGTTTTTTATCCGCGTTAGACATAACTTTACAAATTAATTTCAATATGTAATATAAACATAATCTAAAATATTCACATATTAAGTTATTGAGAAAATGATTTAATTTTACATATATAAGTTTTCAAATCATTAACACTACTCGTTTAGACGTGATCTTCAGTATAAAATCAATAAAAGTCGGCTATCGTCGCCTTAAGTCCCATGTAGGTACCAACCGAGCGCAAATCCGGACTCCGAGCATCATAAAATTACGTGAATTAGCTGACTGGTGCTATTTAAACTACGGTATCTAGTAATTCCACCCCTAACTTTTAAAACCTTGTTCAATCTTCAGAGCGCATGGCCCAAGAGATATGTGACGAGATCAAGCGCCTGCACCGTCGTCGCCAACTCCGGCTGACCAACGCTGCAGCGTCCTGTTCCTCATCAAGTGGCTCTGAAGGCGACTGCTCACCGCCACATCGCTCATCACACAGCAGCAGCCAGAAGGTTCACAACCGTGCCCTCTTCACTTTCAAACAGGTAAGTTTATGTCGCTACTAGCTGCGCCCCGCGGTTTCACCCGCGTAAGTCTCGATCCCGTGGGAATATAGGGATAAACAGTAGCCTATATGTTATCCAGGGTGTCAGCTACCTCGATACAAAATTTTATCAAAATTGGTCCAGCCGTTATTACGTGAAAGAGTAACAAACATCCATCCATCCATACTTACAAACTTTCGCGTTTATAATATTAGTAGGATTTATGTATACGGCTTCTAAAGCGTAGTTTCATATAGCCGTACACGGTGCCGTATAAAAGCCTTTTTTTTTTTCTTCAATTACAGTTGTCATTGATTGTGTTTATTATAAAATATGTTTATTATTTCTAGTACGTTGGCAACTTAACATGTGTGAGTAATGAATTCATGAATGAAGTAATGAATTCGACGACACGGTTGGCGCAGTGGTTAAGCGATTGACTGCTGCGCTGCGTGTCGCGGGTTCGATTCCCGCACGGAACAAATATTTGTATGACCTACAAGTAATTGTTCCGGGTCTGGGCTGTTTGTGTATGTGAGTTTAAATCAATACAGGAGAAATTCCTAGTGTGGGGCAACGTTTTAAAAAAAATTAAAAATAATTTTCTTGTTGATTTCGTACCAAAATAATGTTATGACGTGGTGCCTATACTCATAGTAGGTGGGGTTTTTTTTTTTTTAAGTTGCTCACAGTAGTACTTGCTCCTGTATTGTCGGTGCGTTTACATACATTTAAACTCACATACACAAACAGCCAGACCCGGAACAACTACTTGTAGGTCATACAAATATTGGTTCCGTGCGGGAATCGAACCCGCGACACGCACCGCAGCAGTCAATCGCTTAACCGCTGCGCCAATCGTGCCGTCGCAGGTATATATATGTATCCTAAAGCAGCCCAACGGTTTTATAGAAATACTGATAAATAAAATCGTTATCTGTAAAACGTCGACCGTAACTTGACCTGAGCCCAAAAGTTCATCTCCATTGCTATTGAAAATAGGTCGATTTTATTGACTTTTGGGTCCATATTATCGAAGGGTAGCATCATCTTCTTTCTATTCTTGTCCCATGCTCTGAGTTTGTTTCGGCCTTCTCAGAGCAGTAAGATAGGAAACGCCGACCTCATCTAGTTTTTAAAATATGATTGACGTGTAAAAGTGTTTGTAAAAACCTACTTACAGAAATTATCATGTTACTTTGTCCTCCCTCATCTTTCATGCATTCTTCACACAATCTATCCATCTTTTCTTTGGCCAGGATTCAGAATAGACCACAATAAAATAAGTATAAAATTATTACAACTCAATAATACAACACAATAAATAATTTATTTCATGTAATGACGTCACCAGGTGCGCATGATCTGCGAGCGGATGCTGCGCGAGCAGGAGGTGGCCCTCCGCTCTGAGTACGAGTCTGCGCTCAGCACCAAGCTTGCTGAACAGTACGAGGCGTTTGTTCGCTTCAATCTCGACCAGGTAGTTTAAATATATTACTAGCTTTATACGCGTCTTCGCCCGGGCGGAGGTCGGATACCATCCCACGGGAACATAAAAAGATGTCCTAACGTAGTTCATGGTCTACCTGTGTGACCAATTTCATTGCCACACAGAAGAGACGTAAGACGAGGACGGGACGCAGACGTGGCGTCCCTTTCACGTATATCCATTATTCTTCATACAAAATGTATAATAAAAAGGCTCAGCTAAAGGCGCTTTTCCATCTGCATACTGTTTTCCGCGTCTGAGTCCCGTCCTCGTCTCACGTCTCTTCTGTGTCGCCCGCGCCTAAGGCGTGAGAAGGTTACAGAAAAAGATACTTTCCCATTTATTGATGTGAAACATCTATAGGCGCACGTAAAACCGATTGCTGGCGGGGCGACGCATGCCGCGTGGCGATCGGTGGCCTTGCCACTAAACAGTCTATAATTATGTAGTAGTGTGTAAATGTGTGTGTAATGCGATGTTTCACATCTGCCAGTCGTCCCGTGACGGCTCCATTTTTTTATTAGTAATTAAAATTTGTATGGATTCTTCAGTCTCAAATGAGAATTGTATGAAAGAAAAAGCACTATAATTATAAAACTGTCGTTATTTGTCCTGAACTCCTGAATATGGAATGTCGACCGCAAGTTCGTTGCAGCGGTCTACAAGGAAGGAAAGAAATAAATTAAATACCTACTATCTTCCATTTTCAGCTCAAGCAGCAAAATAACTTATTTTGTAAGTATGTCTGTATTTACAGAAAAACCTACTTACAAAATATGGTATTATTGATGTTGAACCTAATCAGTCAGCTAATTGAAAGCCCCACTTGAATTCCAGCCCCTGTTTGTGCTATTCTAGTATTGTCTATGAATTTAGGCAACCTAATTCTTTTTATAAGTGATGTTTAGATGTGTTGATCAGACACCAAAAAACGAATAATCTCGTCAAAAACCATCTTCTAAAAGAAAAAACGTCGATGTGTAAAAAAAAAAGGAAATAAAAAAGCAAGCATCGTCTGGATGTTGACTATAATAATATTAAAAACTGCCTCAATAAAATTGTATCTATTCACATTATAAGACCAAAACGATGACTAAGGCCTGAAACTGCGTTAAGCGGGCACCCGCACGGTTTCATATAAAAGTGCTCCGTCGCGGGGACCCGCGCGGACGTCCGTCACGGGGTGGCGCGCCCCGCACCCACGCAACGGGGCCCGCCTCCGTGCGACGGAACCCGTTGCGGGGCACGCGCGGTGCCCGCCAGAGGACCGGTAACATGATTCATGTAAATGAGGCATTCTGAGAACACATTTTTATCGTAGGTGATTATGTACTTAGATTAAGAGTTCAATATGGAAAAATCGGCGCTAAGTGAGAGTCGTACTCGCGCACGAAGGGCGTCTGCCCTATCTACCAATCTATAAAAATGGCAAAAAAATCACCTTTGTTGGGAGCCCCTTTAATTATATGTTTTATTTTAATTTAATTATTTATTTTTAAAGTGAATATTATACTAAATATTATGTGATTATTTCAAGCGTCTACCTGTTGCCGTTTTCAATATTATAAAGAAAAGATCAAAAACGAGCAAAAAAAATCACGTTTGTTGTATGGGAGCCCCCTTAAATATTTATTTTATTCTGTTTTTTAGTATTTTTTGCTATAGCGGCAACAGAAATACATCATGTGTGAAAATTTCAACTGTCTACCTATCACGGTTCATGAGATACAGCCTGGTGACAGGCGGACAGACAGACAGACTGAAGGTAAGTTGACCTAACGACACTGCGTAAATAAAATAATCCGGTCTCCGCGACGGAGACCGTCGCGTTCCCACGGAGCCCACCCGCGTGTCCACGCGCGTAGACACGCGACGGTTGCCCGTCGCGGGCGCCCGCTTAACGCAGTTTCAGGCCTTAGCTTCAATAATACCTATAAGGCCTGAAACTGCGTTAAGCGGGCGCCCGCGACGGGCAACCGTCGCGTGTCTACGCGCGTGGACACGCGGGTGGGCTCCGTGGGAACGCGACGGTCCCCGTCGCGGGGTACTCGTCGCGGAGACCGGATTATTTTATCAAATCAAATCAAATCAAAAATATTTTTATTTCACATAAGCCTACATGGGCACTTATGAAACGTTAAAAGCTAGGTGCACGGTTCCAATTGGTCGTTTTCTATGGAGAAGAGCCGGCAAGAAACTCCACGGTCACTCTTTTAAAAAAATTAACTTTGCTTTTACAATGTTTTCAAATTACAGTGTAAATAGGTATGAGAGGACAGCGTAGGCCCGTCAAAAGTACCAGGTACTTAACAAAATAGAAAATGGTCTACAGATCTAGTCTATTAACCCTACAACGTCCTCGCATTGACAAAAAAAAAACAATATAAAATATTATTAAAATAATAAAAGTTAGAACCTTGTTGAAATATAAATTGTAGGCATAAAATTTCAAATAACAAAAACATTATGTCAGTGAAGTTTGTAAAAAAAGATAAAGTTAAATTAAAAAATAACTTCGTAATTTAGGAGCTGTTAATAGACATTTACATAGTTTTGCCGTTAATGAGGTACCAGGGAAGCCACATGTACAGAAGGAATTAATGCCAAACTTCCTTATCTTCAACGTAGTCCTTAATCTTTTAATATGCTTTTTTGATAAGGGCACGTTTAATGTGCGTTTTGAATTTTCCATCACTAAGTTCAGTAACCGATTGTGGCAACTTGTTATAAAAGCGGATACTGTTTACAAGAAATGACTTGCTTGTACTTGAAATTATTTACGCAGTGTCGCTAATTCAATTTACCTTCAGTCTGTCTGTCTGTCTGTCCGCCTGTCACCAGGTATCTTATGATCCGTGATAGTTAGACAGATGAAATTTTCACACATGATGTATTTCTGTTGCCGCTATAGCAACACATACTAAAAACCAGAATAAAATAAAAAAATTAAGGGGGCTCCCATACAACAAACGTGATTTTTTTGCTCTACATATAATATTGAAAACGGCAACAGGTAGACGCTTGAAATATTCACAGGATATTTAGATAAATAATATTCACTTTAGAAATAAATAATTAAATTAAAATAAAACATATAATTAAGGGAGCTCCCATACAATAAAGGTGATTTTTTTTTTCCATTTTTAACCATTCGTGCGCGAGTCCGACTCGCACTTAGCCGATTTTTCCATATTCAACTCTCAATCTAAGTACATAATCACCTACGATAAAAATGTATTCTCAGAATGCCTCTTTTACATGAATCATGTTACCGGTCCGCTGGCGGACACCGCGCGTGCCCCCGCGACGGGTTCCGTCGCGCGGAGGCGGGCCCCGTTGCATGGGTGCGGGGCGCGCCTCGCCGTGACGGACGCCCGCGCGGGTGCCCGCTTAACGCAGTTTCAGGCCTAACTCAAAAGCTACCCAGGCATAGTTAATAAAAAAATTATGGTACCACCGCGCAAGCTTCATCTACCAAATGAAAAATAATCACGTAAATCAGCCCAGTAATCACGGAGAAATCGATAAACATGATTAAGAAAACGGCCAAGTGCGAGTCGGACTCGCGCACGAAGGGTTCCGTACCATTATCTATAAAAACGGCAAAAAAATCACGTTTGTTGTATGGGAGCCCCCTTTGTTTTATTTTAATTTAATTATTTATTTTTAAAGTGAATATATAACTAAAGATTCTGTGAATATTTCAACCGTCTACTTGTTGCCGTAATCATTATCGAGCAAAAAAATCACGTTTGTTGTATGGAAGCCCCCTGAAATATTTATTTTATTCTGTTTTTTAGTATTTGTTGTTATAGAAACAGAAATACATCATCTGTGAAAATTTCAACTGTTTAACTATCACGGTTCATGAGATACAGCCTGGTGACAGACGGACGGACAGACAGACAGACAGCGGAGCCTTAGTAATAGGGTTCCTGTTTTTTTACCCTTTGGGTACGGAACCCTAAAAAATGCATACAGAGGAACATAGAACCTCCGCCTTTTTTCCATGAAATCCATGCGCGACTCGCTACCTTGATTCAACCAAAAATAATTTATTGAGGCACACGCAGTGTTAGAAAAAGTTCGGCTTTATGGACTGCTGACGGTTGTCAAAAACTTACATAGATGCCTTATCAATGGCCACAATATACACTAGCTGATTGAGCAAACACCCAAATATGTTTTTATCACTTAAGTCATAATCATAACTTAGCTAAACTAGAAAACAAAATAAAATAATCACTAAAGATAATATTTTATCACGTTTGTAACGTTGGTACGTTATTTGAACATTGAGGTACTTACTTTCACACACTTTCCTTATCAATTTAAATAGACTGCATGGTTTCGAACTCTTGTTTGAAAACTATTAAGAAATATGTCGTATTTTTATCTGGCGCATTATAGAAGAATTATGAATAATATGATAAGCTTTAGTGTTGACTCCGTCCGACACCTAATATCGTGTTGAATTTTTTAAAGAGAGATTTCAAAAATGATTTTAGATTAACTTTATTTTACGTATTTTCTCAACCCAATTCATGTAAATAGGAATACATTCGATCATGTAACATTTGTGTAACAGGTGCAGCGCCGACCCCCTCCCGCGACCTGCATGTCCCTCGGCATGGACGCCGAGCACCACATGCATCAGGACCTTGTCCCCAGCTGTGAGTATACACATTCCTTTTTTATCTGTTAAAAAAAATTGTTTATTTATGTAGACTCGTGAGTATGCTGTGAATTTGCGTATTCATGTTGATAAAAGCGTGGCAATCATTTATTAGATCCTAACAATATGTTTATCTATTTTCAGATCTGTCCTAATTAATACAACGGAGTCGGCAATGCGGTATAATACTGCAACTATATCAAGACAAACATATTTTGGTATATGTGAATATTATATGCGGGAGTAAAGTATCCTAATGAATCAAGACATTGTGATCGCTAGTGGAATTTGACGCTGGCTAATATTGCGAAGCATTTTCACTCAAAAGTACAGTATTAATGTACATATAAATTGCAGTTTCCCACCACATTTGTTTAGTTTTCAGTTCAAAGTTTGTCCAATAGCCTTAGACGCCGCAATATTGCCCGCGTGATATTCCACAGTTTTAGTTCATGCCACATACACATAACTAGCTTTTAATGCTTTAGATAAGGTACGCTGGATAATTGTGTTCATAGACTGAGGATTGATGACGCCGAGTCGAACCACTTACAGCCAGATACGACACTATTTAGCTCTGGCCGAGTGTTCGTATTAATAAACGGGTTTGTTAACAGAATTATGTCGATAAAACCGATACGCAAGGAAAGTAAGTATACATTTGTATTTTGTATATTTTCTTAGTAACGTTACGGAACCTGTAGTAAGTTATAATCTACACGAGTAATAAATCACGCAGAGTGCCTCTTAATCATTGTCCTCGAAAGTGCGAATTAGTTAGCCATAATTATTTTTGATTTATGATAATTTTTACTGTACTTTTCTTTATAGTGTTGTCGAATTATAGTTGTAGTTCGTAAATTATATTTAATTTGATTGTATGCATAGGGTGCGGCGTAGGCCCGCCCCTAGCTCTTATGAGAGACGGCCTCTTGTATCAGACAGTTCGGGATACCTTTAGTACTCTATATAAAATGTATTCTTATCTATAACGGCGATCTCTAGCCAATATTTAACTACTACTGAACTTATTTCCTCGAAATTAACTCACTGATACATGGCTTTTAGAGAATGATTAATTAGCTTTATTTAAATTTTTAAGTTATTATTTTTTTTTTCCTCAATGTTTAAAGATTGTGCGTCGCTGTCCACGAACACTGTAACCGAGACATGCACTCGACGAAACATTATTGGTTTTGTTTTATAATAATTGTTTAGTTAGTTACTTTTTATTGAATACAAAAAACGATATTTGTTACCAAGCATTATTCAATAAAAAATAGGATAGGACTTTTTTTAAATTGTATTATCAGCTCTTTATTGTAGGTTATTGGCGATTAAGAACTGAAAATAAATTAGCTAAACACCCATTATCGGAATTTTATTTCTTTCTTCAATATCACACATACCCAACTAGACTGCGTCAACCTACATCAAATCATAGTGACATACCAGGGACCATTTTGGTTACCCATTGAAAGGGTTTTCGATAGGGTTTTTCTAAGCAGTTAAACAAAAACCCATACGATATGGGTAACCCTTATGAACGGCTTTAATTAAATTTTGGTAACCCATTGAAAGGTGGTTTCGATAAAAACCCATACGGTGTGAGTAACCCTTTTGAACGGCTTAATTTAAGCCATTGAAAATTACCCACACCGTATGGGTTTTCTAAAATAGTAACTAAAGTGGTCCCTGGGTAGAATAGAGATAGAATTGCTCATGCTACGCGTGCTGGGCGGATATCGGAATAACATAATATTATGATTTTTCATGATACCTACTGGGTTTCAAGTAGGTATAGAACCCATTGAAATGGGTTATCAGGTAACCCTTTCACTGTGGTTCCAGTATAAAACCCATTCAATGGGTTATCACGCAACCCTTTCAATGGGGTACATCATAATAAAGGTAACCCATTGAATGGGTTACCCCTTCGAAAGGCTTAACTCTTAACCGGGGTTGTACGGTCCCTGCATGCCACTCGGTGCATTGCCGACGACGTGCAACGACACAATGCACGCTCAACAGAGGCCAGCGAGAAAGCGGGGCAGGACTGCTTTGCGGTGTCGAGCGTCGGTCGGAGCGGCATCGTAACGCAGCGCAGTGTTGCTTCAACCCAACAGACGCTGCGACGTCGCAGTAAGCGGCGTTATGTTGCGACATCGTATTGCCCGTGCGTGGAACTCGGTGCGTTGAAATCATCCTTCGTAGCCACTGTACCATTAACAGTTCCATGCTGGAACTACTGATGTTTTTTTTTAAATCACTTGGTTCTGGGTAAAATGGGGTGAATCGAGACGCAACTTTAAAACGGATTTTAACGTTGAAATAATATCTTTTGTTGCCAAAAAGGACTTTAATCTGTTACCAGCTGTACTATAATTAACGATTAAGTGTCCTTGTTGGCAACAAACTATATTATTTCAAGGTTAAAATCCATTTTAAAGTTGCGTCTCGATTCACCCCGTTTTACGGTTCCATTTTAACAGAATCTGAAAATAATGGAACTAATCATTGATGTATTAAAAGCGATAGTTAGGGGACTTAGTAACAGCGCCTGGTCCTATCAAACTAAGTGATGGGATATATATTTTGAACGCACACAGATTTTAAAACAAGAGTTGTAAGAAAAATGAATTTTCTATAAAAAATTAAAATTCTTCATATTTTATCTCGTCTTTAAATCATTGTCCTTTCAAAATATATATTTGTGAACATAGATATTCTGTAATCCAATCGAAATAAATACACACTGAATATGTATGATTTAAAAATTATTTTGGTATTACGTTTGTATGAACTACGAGTGCTACGATAGTGATCGAATAGATAGCAATAATTTGGGTTTGGAACTCTAAAAACGAGCAAAAAAATCACGTTTGTTGTATGGGAGCCCCCTTAAATATTTATTTTATTCTGATTTTTAGTATTTGTTGTTATAGCGGCAACAGAAATACATCATCTGTGAAAATTTCAACAGTCTAACTATCACGGTTCATGAGATACAGCCTGGTGACAGACGGTGGAGCCTTAGTAATTGGGTTCCCGTTTTAGCCTATGGGTACGGAACCCTAAAAACATCGGTAGTTCCATCATGGAACTGTTAGGCTGGGAATACACGTCAGATTTTGTTTCCGATTGTCTGATCAGACCTTAGAGCATTTAGGCCGGGAATATACGTCTGATTTTTTCATCAGATAGTCTGATCCGACTATCGGAAGACGTTGGAGCCATTATTTTGTTTGAACAATCAACACACGTCCGATCCTATAATCGGATTTCAGAGTCGGTCCGAGTCTGAAACTGGCGCGAGGCGTTTCCGTTTTTATTAACTTTAATTATTTATTTTTTCTTCTTTCGTGGCAACACGAGCCAATGTGTAATAAGTAACAGTAATTCATCGTCCATCTTTTCTTTTTACTCCGTACACAAGGACTTGAGATGATAGTGCGAGATCGCCTGAGTTCAGAAAAAGCCTGACTCAAGAATCGGATGTGTATCGAGAAAATACGATCAAATAGTCTGATCAGACAATCGGCAACCAAATCTGACGTGTTTTTCCAGCCTAAGACTGATCGTATAATTGAATACTAGATACACATCCGAATCTTACGTCAGGCTTTTTCTGAACTCGGTCGATCCCGAGCAGTAGACATATAAATATTAGCTCGATGATCCCGAGTGCAATGCGTACGGAGTAAAAAGAAAAGATGGACCACGAATTACTGTTACATACTGCTTGACTTGACGCGATAGAAGAAAAAAAAAATATCGTAAACGCCTCGCGCCAGTTTCCGACTCAGACGTCCGATCCGGCTATCGGATCGGACGTGTGTTGAATGTTCAAACAAAATAATGGCTCCAACGCCTTCCGATAGCCGAATCAGACTAAAAGAATCTGACGTAAGTATATTCCCGGCCTTAAGGGGGATTATAAAAAGAAATAATCATTCAGTAGGATTTATTGAACTCTCTTCAAAAAATCATACTGAATGATTATTTCTGAAAAAATCATATAGTAGGATTTTTTGAGAGAGTTTGGGGAGTGGGAGTTAGTTGTAATGCCGATTCAAATGATTATAATTCTGTAAAGCCATATTGGTTATGGCCGCGAATCATAATTAGATCAACATACAACCTGTTACTGACCTGAAAATTACAAAAAACGTTGGAAAATTTGAATTACGCGGGCTACCTTAGCGATGGTATATTAGTGGCAACGAACGAAGGGAAATCACAGCGGTGCAACGCACCGGCGCGCGGCGCTCGTGTGGCCTCACTCCAGATTTGCTCGATTTGTGACGATCGTAACTGTCGCCTGTTAGCAGTGGCCATTGAGATAGGGTTTATATGTCAATGGCAGTGGCGGACTAAGCACGTCAGAGGCCCGGGGCGGCAAAGTTGAATGTGCCCCCCCCCCCCCCCCCACTGGACATTGTTTTTTAGTTTCTCGATTCTATTGTATAGATATCTTTATCGAAAGAATCGAGAAACTATAAAAAACAACTTTGTAATTCACAATACTTATCATTAAAATTAAAAAAAATTAAAATGCAAAATATTCTTCTTTCAGTAGGTATTTTCATATAAAGGAGCTAAAAAAATATGACTGTCATAACACGTAAATAAATATCTGATTGACCACAGACATTTATTTACGTTATTTGACAGTCGTATTATTGATGGATGTAAATTAGACAATTATTTTACATAATGATAAAGCTTCTCTTGTTTCTTTTACGAAAGTAAAAGTGTTATATCTTGTACGATATGGTACGGAACCCTTCGTGTGGAAGCCCGATTCGCACTTGGCCGCTTTTTATGCTCAAAACAAATGAAGTTCACGATGAATGCGTTCGTGCGTCACACGCGTGCTTTTTGAGCGGTTTGTAGTTTGCGGCAAGTGCAAAGCATGTGGAGCCGGCTTTACGGGTTCCGGGCTCCAAACCAGGCCTGTGTTCCTGATACAAATAGAAGCTCGTTCTACAAGAAATTGATCAGCCCATTATTCTTGGCCTGAGGACCTATAAAATATTGTAGTCTGTGGAGGAGCCCACAGTAGTCTATGCTTTTATTAGTAACTGACTAATAGTGTAGTCTGTGTAACGTGTAACTGACATTACTGACAACTTTAAAGTTGCCAATTAAAAAATAGTCCATTAGTTTCAATCTCAATTCCTGTGCTCCATAAGCTCCATTCCATTCTCGTCAGTCAGTCATTCTCACTCATTCTATGAACGATTTATTTTGTCATTGTCATTTGTTGTATTCCAAAGGTGTTATTGAAAATATTTTTGTAAATTCTCTAATTTCCCCTGTGTGCGTTCTTTTAAAGTAGATAAAATGAGTTTCGACTATGCTAACAGTGGCCAAGAAAAGGAGGACCGAAAATATTACGATCGCAATAAAGGGGACGACTTGCAAATATCCAGAACTGATATGAATATGTTGATAATGAATTATTTGGTAACAGGTAACAATTAAAAACACATTATTAGATTGATTTACGTGTATGTGTAACCGTAACCGTTTCTTCAATAATCCTAGAACATAACGTGAAAAGTATGTGCTTATAATCAGAATCGATTCCAAGGTGGATCTTTCGCAACAAAGAAAAAAACCAACACGGCCGTCTAATAAATAAACTAGAAGAAAGAATCGTGATCGATACTTCATGTAGGTTTTAAGTTTCTTATCACAGCACATAGTAATGATGAGGAGAAATGCAATACACTTATTATTGTATAAAATGAAAATAAGGTCAACAAAATGTGCACTCTTATAATAGATCTGCACTGTTTGTAGCACATAGTAGCTGCACCTTCTCTCCATATGATTGTCAGGCCACAACACAAACATTAAAACCTTGTTGATTTAAAAAAGAAGTCAAATAACATATTATCCAAATAACCGTCAGCAGTATGAATAAAAAAGTTGGGTGCACATTCTGCTTATCAATAAACTAGTAAATTCGGTGGTACAACTGATAAACTTTGTTGTTCTCAGATTGCATCCTTATAAAAAAAAACTGTTATTACCTTGAACTGATTGTCATATTAATTTATATTTTGGAATCTTGTCTTTTGATCGAAGTATCTTGTACACAATATACTTGTGACAATACTGCTAGGATACTTAGGGGTAATGCTGGACAATGTTTAACAAGAATATTAGCAGTTTAATATACCAAAAGGTAGATTATTGCTGTCAGCCTTCGATAAAGAGTTCACATAACATCGGTATCAAGGTATACTAATGACCTAAATGTTGACATCCCTATATTAAGGTATGCAATCAAACCTGAACCTTACCAACATATTTCAGAGGGGTTCAAAGAGGCTGCAATCAAGTTCCAACAAGAGGCTGGATTACAGGAGCCAGCACTTTGCAGCTCACTTGATGAGAGGATCATGATCCGTGAGGCAGTTCAAACTGGACGCATCCCTGATGCCATTGCCATGGTCAATGCTTTGCATCCAGAACTATTGGACAATGACAGATACTTGTATTTCCATTTACAGGTAATTAAATGTATGAAATGAGGTGCATGACCTTTTTGAAGTGTTTTTTTTATACAAGGCAGTAAGGGCGGCTACCTTAACCGTTGTAGCTACAGGAAAACGGTCTCAAGAGAACAGTCTCTTGAGACCGTTTTCCTGTAGCTACAACGTTAAGGACAGCCTTAACTTTTTGAGAAATTTAGATCTGTATTCACAGGTTTTGAAAAAAAATTACAGTCAGCAGGAAAATGGGCAATTGTCACACACTTTTTTATTTTAAGAGAATAAACCTCCTACGTCAAAACGGCTACTATTTTGAACATCTCATATCTTACAGCACAAAAGTAAAATTTCTAGGTGAGTCAAATGTAAACTTTCAAGTTTTTAATTTTAAGGTGAAATAATAGGTACCCAAAGTTATTGTTTTTTATTTGTTTTCGATCAGTCTTTTTTTTTGTAGTGGTCAGTTTATCGATGGTTAAATATGTAAGTTCGTGTCTCATTTCCTACGAAATGCATGGGAAAAGTTTTTTGCGATTTATGACTTTTCTAGTACTCAAACCTCAGTTGGTCCAATAGAGGTTTTTGATCCATATAAGAAACAGGATCGATTAGCATAAAAAAAAAGTTTTTGTGAAAATTGGCCTTTTTCCTGCTGACTGTAATTTTTTTTCAAAATCTGTGAATGCAGATTAAAATTTCTCAAAAAGTTAAGGAAAGTCTCTTCCGATTTTCTGTAACTACAATGGTCAAGGTAGCTGCCCCCCTTACTGCCCCATCTCAAAAATCCACCCTGTATATTTATCCACCATTTTTATGAAAACAATACTATGAGTATAAATATACTATGAGTTCCTCTCACTAAATAAAATTGTAAACCTAAGAACTTAAGGGGGCTACTATTGACTTTTGTATTAATACAGTGGACATTCAAATTACATTTTCCATTAGCAACTGCAACTCCTAGAGCTCATTCGCGCGGGACGAGCAGAGGAAGCTCTGGCATTCGCCAGCGCGACACTTGCCGAAGCTGGTGCTAACGATCCTAATGCCCTGACTGAGTTGGAGCGGTCGCTGGCCTTGTTGGCCTTCCCTGACCCCCATGCGTCGCCATTCGCAGATTTATTATTGCCGTCGCATAGTCAAAAGGTGAGGGTTTTTGAATTACTTTGCTGTTTGATACTTTCGGTGGATAATATTGACTTTTAAGGAAAATTGGATCAGTGGGCAAGCAGCAAAGATGGTAAACAATGCTTGATGCAGTACAGAAGAGGGGATTGCCCTGCTTTTATATCATTACTGCCCGATATTATACAATTTGTCGAGTTACCCCTAAAGCCCGGTCCGCTGCGCTGTTTTTCATGTTTTTAAGTTCATGATAACAGCTCTTCAAAATCGCTTTCTGAACTTCGTTTTTTTTTTAAACCGACCACAGATAAATCATCAATTTCTAGTTCTTGATAAAAATTAAATACCTATTGAACGAACGTGGTCAGACACGGAATCTATTTCTGTTTCTTCGTTGTAGAACTAAATCTACTATTGCTAGAACAGCAGACACGTCTTCGTCGTCGGAAATCATTTTTGAAAAGAGATTTTGGTACTCATTTAATTGCAGCGGACCCGGCTTGTGAGTAAAGTTAGCGAGTTATGCCTGTAGATGAACAGCGCAGAAAATCTGCCACAGAAAACAAAATAGGTACTTACTTATTACTTTCGACTTTATTTCAACTTGCAGTCTTGATATTTTGTTGGCAGTGAAAACCACGTAATGCGGTTTTTCAGGTACCTATTATGCGTTGGCTTTAAATTAAAGACTTCATTGAAAGCAGACACCTCATCATCCATAACCACCACCTCCACCACTGTAAAGTAATAATAACAAAATGATCATTCTAAGACAACCTGTTACAATGCTCAATCTCCCAAACAGATCGCTAGTGAACTCAACGCCGCGATATTAAAGATGGAGAACCAAGAGTACACAAACCCGAAGCTATGCAGCCTCCTCCGCATGATCCTGTGGTCACAGAGCGAGCTCGACAAACACAACATCAAGTATCCCAAGATGACAGACCTCGCTAACGCCACTATAGAAAAGCCAAAGTAATGTGTAGATCCAAATTGTTATTATAATAATTATCACCTCCTTACGCTTATGGTGTCTTTCAATCCATTCATGTCGTAGGCAGTGTTGTATTGTTTGTTTTAAACATGTTTCGTTATCAATCATATTTAAGACTTTTAATTTATCTGACTGTGTTACTAGTAGTTTTATTCAATTTTGATCTAGATTAGTAAGCGACAATTGAGATGTTTTTGGAGAAAATCTCCTATTTATATCTTCATCATATTTTTGAAGATTTAATTAATATCATACTTAAATGAAATCGAATGTACTTAGGTCATAGATTCTGTGATGAAATCATTTTAATCAGTCACCATAATATCCTGCTGTAGCTAAGCAAAGTCAATAAAAATGGATTTAATGACACAGAATAAGCACGATTCCTTAATCATATGAACAAAGTTTGAAAAATATTTAAGACTTGAATTTATTTAAATGAACAATTATCCAGAAAAAAATAATGTATTGTAGATATTGGACAATTTTAGGCATGGCCGGAGACTGTGATCTGCTGCTTCCACCGCCGATGACCGCAGCGGAATAAGACAGGACAATCAAACTGTAAGACATAACGACACAACTAGCATTTTATCAATTGTAAGATTTAGATAAACATCTTGTTTTACGGGTCAGACGAAAATAATACTAATATTTATGATGCTATACTCTGTTTGAAATAAGATTAGACATTTAAATAAACCTTTTTTACAGTCCGTTCAACCGGTTTTGACATCTATTGCATTGGTAGCTTGACATATGGCAGCTGTAATAAACAGTTGTTATTGTAACTTCGTTTTTGCTTTTAATGCCATCCTTATGCTTTAGGAATAGAACTCAAAATTGGTTGAACGGACTGTAAACAAGTTTATTTAAATATCTAATCTTATTTCAAATGGAGTATAGGTTAGATGTAAAATTGAATGTAATAGGATGAGTATAGATATATTATAGATCTTATTATGTTTCACTTGCGTGTGTTTCCGAACTATCTACAACAGCACACCATACCACGTTCTTCATACAGTTGTCGGTTTTAACCATTGTTTCCTATGTATCGCGCAGTTACCTCCACTTTCAACTTTGCTATTGTAAAAATTTAACATTGAACAAACATGAATTAACAGCAAAAAAAAATCTCTGTAATTTAAGTATTTTATATGTAATATTTAGAAATAAAATATTAATTATTAAGAAATATCGTTATTTTATTTCGTTACATAAAACAACAAACTTAATTAAAATAATTTGCTCACAATTTTATTATAGTTTCAATAAGAATTTTATTCTTTTTATTATATTATGTGCGCAGTCAACGACAATACAATTCCAAAATCTTACAAGTCTATTTTTATAATTTAGTAGCTGACCCGGCGAACTTCGTACCGTCTTTTACCGACAGCAACGCCACCTACCGGGTCCAATTGTGTTATTAAACCATCCAGAAACCCATTCAAATATAAATACAAAATTTCAACCAAATAGGTCCAGCCGTTTAGGAGGAGTTGAGTGACGAACACACGTGTACAGAATAATTACATCATCATTTCAGCCGAAAGATGTCCAAACTACACGATTATGGGGGGGTTAGCCATAATCGCCACGCTTGGCAGGCGGGTTGGCAATCGCAGTATGGTGTTAAAAGTGCATAGAGAACGCTGCTGCCCATTCTCTAGTAAGTCCCTTAGTCGCCTTTTACGACACCCACGAATAATTATATCTATATTGAGATAAAAGCTGTCTTTCTTAAAATATACAGTATGTAACAAAAACCCTGTTGCTCCTTTTAGGGACGTATACATTAACCTACAAGCACAACATTGGTGGAATTATAATTTAAAAAAATTAAGAATTGGTTAGTCGAGAAGTCAAAATCAAAGAACTAAAGAGGTTAGAAATCAGTTAAACATTACAAATATTAATAATTAAATATTTATTATAATTATTTTTGTTGAACTGTTTTTATAAATGACTTGCTTTATTACGTTTAAATACCGATTCTTAAAACGTAGGTAGAGAAAACCGATTGCTGGCGGGGCGACGCATGCCGCGTGGCGATGTTCCGCGGGTTTTCGAGATTCAAGCTTTAGTGATAATATAGCTTATATTATTATGATGCATTCTATAATACGGAAAGTTATATTTTAAGGAAGCTTAAGAATAAGGAATAAAATAAAAATAACGGTTCAGCTCCATACAAAATAATATAAAATCGCAGATAACTTGTCGTTAAAGCTATTATCTTTATCAAAAAAAGTTCAACTACATAAAATATTGCTATTCATTAAGGAAATACGCTGGCATGATTCTTTTTTCAAAATTTGGTACTTGATTTTTGAGCAACGCTAAGTCTATGGAGCTATATTTTAAACGGGCATATCTCTAAAACTACTGAGAATATGGAAACGGTACTTGAAAATAATATAATTGTAATAGTACATAGAGTTCAAATATATTCATATGAATCCCTAAGTCCACACTATGCATTTTCAGCCCACTGTGTGCCGTCCGCTCCGTGTACCCGCGCGAGTTCTAGCGGGCCTTAAAACGAAAAGTACCCTTATCACTTTGAATTTCTTGAATATTGTAAGCAAATAGTATAATAATTATATTGTAATATTCATTGTTTGCATACCTTGGCCTTAAGCACCCATCATATTCAGCGTAAGCGCCGCGTCAACGCGACGTTTACTACTACGGGAATGTCGGCTCTTCAATTTTACTTCAGCATACAGAAGAATAATAACAAAATGGCATCACTTTCAATGTCTATTGGATTAATTATATAACCCAAATATAAAAATTGTATGTACCGGAAACTACCCACTAAATGTCGCTGACTGCACAATTATTAAACAACTCATATTCAGTCTACATTTCGTTACAATGAAATAACTCAGAATGATTATGTAAATACATTTGTGATTGATTCATCTCATCCAGCATAGTAAAAAAGTCTCTGTTCCTATTTCGCAACCGTGCTACGTATGGGACGCGGGAGAGGGCGTCGGGTGCCTGCTTGAGTCTTCGGTAGATTGGCCTGATGCTGCGCATCAAAGCGTTGTGTGAATGTCACCAACCCAGCACGTAGTCCAACGCTTTGGAGATGAGGCCGCTCGACCGCTGTGGAACGGGTGCGTTCGCGATAGGCGTAGGGCAGAGTGAGCGAACTCCTGTTTGTCTGAAAAGAGAAACGAACAAAATTAATGTGAGACTGACCTCTGAATTTCGGTGTTGTTAAAGTAATTGGATACGAAACAAATTCATCAAGATAAAAAAAAGGTGATGGCAAACCATCACTTTTTTTATCTTGATGAATTTAATGTATCTTTCATAGGGTGTTTGCAAACCTATGAAGTGTGCAATGGTGGCGTATGCTACACAACCCTTCTAAAAATTATCAAATAACTTCTCTAGGCTGAGCAGGAGGGCGTGTCAAGACTTTTACTGACTAAAACCCACCCGTGTTCCTTCCGTTGCCTGTGTGCCAGGGCCACGATATCCCTTTCGGACAAACTCGCAACCCTGGCAGGCATTGGCCCTAACGGACTCCCGTCAGTTCGTGCTGACATCTCTTTGAGGCGCGCGTGGAACACAACGCACCGTCGACCCGGGCCTGGTCCTTGTCGGACGGCGAGCTACCCATCGCTCACCGTCCGCAGTCCCGCGCCTTCGGTGGCCGGAAATCAGCTTGCGACTCCTGACGCCCGGGGCGTCTCCTGCGGCGACTAAGGGCGTGAGGGCGCGAACCCTGCCTCACTGCTTCGCAGAAGGAGGTGACGGCCTCCCATGCACTCTCGCTCCGAACCATGGCCTGAACCAGGGCCGGACGCGAGAGATCGCCTCCGGGAGGACACGGCGGTACTCCGCCAAAGCCGGGCAGACCTCCACCGTGTCCTCCGGGCGATTCACACAATGGTGACACCCGGGCGTTTTCTCCCGCTTTATCCTGAACAGGAACCTCCCGAAACAACCGTGTCCGGTGCGGACCTGCGTCAGGCGGAAGGTGAGGACGCCGTGGCGCCTCTGTAGCCACTCCTCAAAGAGGGGACTTATCGCCACAATTGTGGCGTGCCCAATGCTAAACCACCCTAAGAAGCAATTTCTGTAATAAAATAGCCTTTTAATCTTTAAAAATAAATGAACAGGGTTATTTGTATGTTCGTAAGACTAGCACAGCCCAAACCGCCAGAGAAAGGCAAAAATTTAAAATTTTAACAGTAACGAAGGGGTGTAAAACTAAGTCTAACAAACGATTTTGCGAAAATCGCTCGTGGAGGCGGCCAAAGGGTTATGGGGGAAAGAATCGCGACGGATCCCCGCTTCTACGTCGGGTAATCTCCACGACCGACGAGCGATTATTCCGCCAGCGTATCGTCACGACTAGTAACGGAATCGCCGCTTTGGGACGCCTGCGTCTTTAAGACAGCGCGCTCGCTGCGAGAGCGCCACGTTCCACGGCGAGAGCGCGGCGGGCGCGACGCCAGTAGGGATGTATAAAGCGCCAAAAAGTATCGATATTTAAAAAAAATACTGTTATCGATTTCGTTATAACGAAAAAAAGAAAATCGATATTTCGATATATCGGTGAAATTGTCTAAAAAGTATAATTATGAACTTTATGAAATTGTATTGTTTGCAATGCATAAGATTCGCGTTACCGAATGTTAGAAGTAGTGAATGTCACGTTGTATTGAACAAAGAGATACTAGAATTCGTCGAAAAAACTGTTTTCCTGGGAATCACGCTTGACTCTAAGCTGCAGTGGAGTCCTCACTTAACATCACTTGCAGGGCGGCTAAGTTCAGCCGCCTACGCTGTTTGGAAAATTCGCCAATTAACAGACGTGGATACAGCGAGACTGGTCTATTTTAGTTACTTTCATAGCATCATGTCTTACGGTATTTTGCTGTGGGGACGGGCTGCAGATATTGTTTCTATCTTTGTTCTGCAAAAGAGGGCTATCAGAGCCATCTACAACCTCCGCAGACGCGACTCTCTAAGGGAACTGTTTAAAGAAATTAACATCATGACGGTACCTTGCCAATTTATTTATGAAAATATTATGTATGTTAGAAAAAACCTACATCTTTTCAGTAAGATAAGTGACAGGCATAATTTTAATACTAGAAATAGGAACAAATTAGATCAACCACGTTTCAGATTGTCAAAAGTACACACTTCTTTTATGGGGTATTGTGTAAAATGTTATAATAAAATACCACTCGATATTCTTCAACTAAATGAGAAGAAATTTAAAACATGCATTAAACGCACACTATGTAGACAAGCATATTATAGGTTGGATGATTATATCGTAGATAAAAATGCTTGGCTTAATATTGGTCCTGCTCCACAACCACTTGGGCTCACTTGTTAAAATTATAATATTTGGAAGAGATGCTTCCCCCCTTTTTGTGTTCTGACATTACAATCATATTTAATAAATAAAATGTATTTAATCAAGTTTTCGTTGTTGAATACTTCAATAGGTAATTATGTTTATCCTTTTGCTAGTAAAATTTTATTTATCTTTGAAATGTATTGCAAGCTATAGTTTTGTATAATTTAAAAGCATTTTTTCAATTTTTGTAAATGTGAGTACCATGGAGCCGTTTATTATGTTATGATGTATGTTGACTTAAAAAAGTTTGGCAGTTAAGAGTATGTCATGCTCACTTAAATATCTCGCTGATGGTGGCGCGTGTGTTGGATCATTCGGTTCCCTACAAAATGGTTGAGCTGGATGGTGCTGATCCACGCGTCATGCTCATGAACGGGCGCCGTCAGTTGTGACTGGTCTTCTCTTATCTGCCAGGGCTTATTTGTAATATTTTATATTGTTTTTTAAATAATTTATATTTTTACATTGTTCTCACCTATAGAAGCGACAAGAATAATGTATATCTTGATTTAAAAGAGTGTCCTTGGAGTTTCTTGCCTATTCTTCTCCATAGAGATCTACGTTTTGGAATGGGCAAATAGCTTCAACTTTCTGACTAACTGACCGACTCTTTGACAATTCAAAAGTGCCTGTAATTGGTTTAATTGAAATAAATGCTTTCCGCCTTATTACAAAACAAGATTTATATTTTGACATGGCTTAAACCATGGAGCCAGTTTTTGTAATAAGAACGTAACAGTGATTGAAATACCGTTCTTTATACAAAACTGAAAACGTAGTTCGGTACTAAGTTGTCAGTTTTGTGTTTAGGAACTTTACCATAGTCGGAATAAAGTTCGAAATTCAATAATGGCTCCATGTTTTAAACCTGGGTCTGAAGATAAAGCTTGTTTTGGAATAAGGGGGTATGAGTTTGTTTTTTTAACCCCCGACGCAAAAAAGACGGGGTGTTACAACTTTATCATGTAACCTTTTGACTGGGTTTCAAGTAAAAAAACCCATTCAATGGGTTATCATGTAACCCTTTCACTGGGTTTCTAGTATAAAAACCATTCAATGGGTTACACCATGATAAGGCTAACCCATTTAATGGTTTACCCCTTCGAAAGGTTTAACTCTTAACCGGGGTCGTACGGTCCATGATTTTAAGTAATGCTTGAGTATTGAGTGACGTTCTGTAATACGGGCCTTAATACTAGAAGGCTGTAATGTGGCATGAGTATATACATAATATTAATCACGCCGACAAAGTAGTAAAATAGTCTTGAAAAAAAAATATTTTAGGGTTGCCCTTGCACGTAAAGTGGGGATGATATTATTTTTTTCGATCCGTTTGCGTAATATCAAGCTTTAAAGTGCTATTTTTTGTTTTGAGACAAGTGTCAGCTAAATGGTTGGTTTTTATAAAACGAATTTAATAAAAAGAAAACTATCACAGCTAAGTAGACTTTACAAGTTAACGAGTAATAGTCGACCAACTTACATTTGCAGTTGGAGAATCGACCGTGACGTATATTGATGTATAGCAGAACATGTTTTCAACTACAATGTTAAGTTTGTTTTTGGGATAAATTCATCCCAACTACGGAACCCTTCATTGTGCGTGGTCCGACACGCACTTGGCCGGTTTTCAAAACTACCCCCGAATTGGGATTTAGGGGGGTGTCTGTATGGAAGAAACATAGCGCGCGGTCCCATGAATTTGAGAGAGCAATTAATAATCTTCTTAAAAAAATACGAATCACGTATTTTTGGATGCTTCGAAAATAAACCCATCTGGATGAAAAGGAGTAATATAGGTTGTATGAAAGATCTTATTTCTTCGGTTTAAAAACTTGAAACTTGGCAAAATATTTTTTTTTTATGTAAGTAAATAATAAAGATCGTAATGATTAAAGGGTTGTTAAAGGGTCGCAAACGAAGTCGCGGACGATGTGTTAGTAAAATATAAAATGAAAATCTATTTACCTTTCAGGCGACGTGATTCCTGGACTGGTCACACCAATCCTCGGTGGCTCCTTGCATTCAACGACGCCGACCATCACTCCGGGCAGTACTTGCCGACCGCTGAGTGACATTGCGCGCTCCTTCTCAGCCCGTGTCGCGTACCGTACGTGAGCCCAGTTGCCTTGAGTCGGATATTGTTTGTCTGGAAACAGGCATGAACAAATTACTTATCAAAGACTTTGTTCACCAAAAAGTACTAATAACAACTAAATTAAAAAAAAAATGCACTAATTGCACAGAGGTTCTCTTTTTAGCGAGTCCTTGAGACACAATGACCACATCCTAATTTGTCTACCTCTCTTCCTCTTGGTATTGTATAGGGGAGTTCACTCTGTCACTTTTTTTGACCATTTTATTCTTTGCTCTCTCATTAGTCTCTATTTATTTAAGTTGTGATGGGTAGTTTGAAGCCCAAAAAGTTGTGACAACCAGTCAGGGACCGTACAACCCTGGTCAAGAATTAAGCCTTTCGAAGGGGTAACCCATTGAAATGGGTTACCTTTATCTTGTGGAGGTCACATAGACAGTGAATGCATGTAAAATACTGGTATTCAGCTGGATTTGGTTATACTGGAAGCTGACCCCAACATGGTTGAGAAAAGCCTAGCCAAATTTTTGAATCTTCACTCTCTGATCATGTGGCCGGTCCATCTCCATATAAATTACTTATGAAGTGCTATGAAGTGGTAAAAGATGAGCCCCGCTAGGATGCAGGACAGTTACAAAGTGAGCATAATGTTTGTTTATGAATATAAAAGAAGACTTATACAAATCTCAAGTGTCTTTGAAAACTACCCTTTTTTTTGTGGAAACTAAATAATACAATTACAGTACTAAGTAATACATTAACAGAATTGAAAAATCAAGCAATGCAGGAAATAAAACAAATCTTACCTAAAATAGCACCACAGTTGCTGAACCTAGCCAACACTGTATTAGCAGCATTTGGTGGAAATCCAAACACAGTTACCCAGTACTCATCATGTTCTTGGCAACCATCTTGCCATGGTGTTGCCAATGAGTGATTATTTACTGAACTATTCATATTATTCCCATAACCATTCTGTATCATTGAATTATTATTGCCATAAAAACTATCATGGAAAAGGGATTTATTCATAGATGGCTCATTGCTTTTTATAGTGTCAAACAGGTCTTCTATGGGTGGTCCACTAGGTTTGCTGGTGTAAGACATGTTTGGGGTGGTTGGTAAGTTAGAGTACATGTTTGGGGACGAAGGCATGTTCGGGTACATGTTCTGCTGGTTGTATAGCGCCTGCTGGTGCATGGATACATTCTGACGGTACACCTTCTGATCCGGTGTTGATGTTTGACTAGGACTTGTAGGGGAACCTGTGAGAAAGATTAAGATATTTAGTTTAAGTTACTTCATAATTAATTAGGTGGGTGTCTTGCATGAAACAGTTGTGTGAATGGCAAGCTTGGTGATTATAATTATTAAGGGCAGCTACAAAGGAAAATATAAAGTTTAAACCTCAAGACCTTTGGGCAAAAATAATAAAAAAACATTGGGCATTCCAGGGTTCCAAATGCGAATTCTGTTGGAGAATTAGTCTTTTAGAATTTTATGTAATTTATAACTGGTTAGTAATAAACTCTATGGTGGAGCTTTATGGTATGTCAAAGCTCGGGTTAAAATATATTTGGCACAGAACAATTTGAGGTGTGGAATAAAACAGTTGAGCTGATGGCTCGTCTTTTGATAAAGTCTATAAATACGTGTGTGTTATTTTATATATAAATTTACAATGTTTTGAAGAGAAGAAGAATAAAGACAATCCTTTGTAAGTAGCAGACCATTTTATTTTATTTTTACATTCAAATCCCATAAGAGGTTATGGGCCCTCTACAATTAATTATGGGCGCTCTGCTATCAGAAGGCAGTTTATAATGATGAGTTGAGAGTTGGAGAGTAACTAAAAGCCCGAATTTGATACAAGGAGAAAAAAAAAAAAACAGAAAATGTCAGAAGAATACGTAAAATTATCGAAATTAACAAAAGAATCAGAATATTCCTTTTGGAAAATTAAGCTAATATTAATTTTAAAAGCAAAAGAATTAAATTCAGTTTTGGATAATGAAAAAGATTTTGAGAAAAAGGACGCGAAGGCAAAATTAATTATTTTATGCTCGATAAGTGAGAAATATATGTCATATGCAATAAATTGTAAAACGACAAAAGAAATTATTAAAAAATTCGACGACATTTTTCTGGGACACAAAGATATACAAATATCTCAACAATTGGAGGAGTTTTATAATTATAAATTTCAAAAAGAAGATCTGATGTGTGATATAACAGAAATTGAAAACATAGCAACAAAGATAAGAAGTTTGGGTTATAGTTTTGATGACAAGCAGATTATGACAAAAATTTTGACAAGTATACCAGAAAAATTGAACCATTTCAGAACTGCTTGGGAAGCAACGTCATTGAATGACAAAACCCTAACAAACTTAATATCAAGGTTAAGTCTAGAAACAAGAATAAGGAACAACAACAAAGAAGAGGAAATAATAGCAACAACATCAAGCAACAATAATGATATCAATCAAGAAGGAAACAGTTTTTATATAAAGACATGCTATAAATGCGGAAAGAAGGGACACATTGCGAGATTTTGCAGAACTAGAACTCCGATATCGAGTGATGAGAATAAACAGAACACAACATGCTTCAAATGTCTGAAAACTGGACACAGATATGCGGACTGCAAAGTTTAACTGCCGGCAATGTGGTGACAACTCCCACTATATGAAAAACTGTTTGAACATGAAAAATGCGAGTAACAATTTTACTAACAAAATAGAAAATGAAGAAACTAAAATTGAGTTCATTATTGATTCCGGTACCAGCAGTCATATTGTGAATTCAGAAATTTATCTTAAGGATAAAAGAAAAACTAATTATAAGATCATGACAGCTGATGGAAATATTTATTTTGTAAACATCATGGGCAACATTTATTCCCAAAATATTATATTGAAAGATGTCCTTTTTGTTCCTGAATTGAAGAAAAACTTAATATCTGTATCTAGATTAACAAATGATAACTATACTTTAAATTTTTTCAGAAATAGATGCGATATTCGTGGATTGGAGGCTGAATGCGCAGCAGCTGCTGAGCTAAGTCGTGATGGTTTGTACCACCTGAGTTTTAACACAAAGCCATTAATACAATCAAGGTCAGTACACTCTCTTTACTTGGATTCATATTTTTGGCACCGCGCATTAGGTCATGTACCTATAGCCAATACTAGGAATCTTGTTAGAGGAATTGAGAGAGGCCTCGTAAAGGAAACCATCTGAGAAGTCTGCACTAAATCAAAATTATGTAGAAAACCATTCAAAACTATTAGACAAAAAGCCAGTAAACCTTTAGAAATTATACATAGTGATATTTGTGGTCCTATTGAAACTGAAACATGGGATGGTTACAAATATTTTATAACCTTTTTGGATGACTATACACATTTTATTAAAGTATTTTTAATTAAAAATAAAAGCGAAGCGTTTTCGAAAATAATAAATTACATTAATTTGGCAGAAAATCATTTCCAAACAAAAATTAAAACTTTTAGATGCGATAATGGTGGCGAATACAATAATAAACAATTTAAAATGTATTGCAATAGTAAAGGAATTAATATTGACTATAAAATTCCTTACACTCCACAGTTAAACGGTAAAGCTGAAAGATTAAATAGGTCTTTAATGGAAAGAACTAGAGCGTTACTATTTGATATGCAGCTACCACGCATTTTATGGGGTGAAGCTGTTTTAACATCTGCCTATTTAATTAACAGGAGTGCAAACACAGTTAATAATAAAACACCAGCTGAAATGTGGTTTAATAGAATACCAAACTTAAAACATTTGAACATTTTTGGATCTTTAGCTTATTATAAAAATAATTTTCAATTAAAGAAACTTGACTCCAGGAGTAGCAAAGGGCTTTTAGTAGGGTTTACGAATAATGGTTATAAGATATAGGATCCTTCTGATTTTAGAATTGTTTATTCGAGAGATGTAGTGTTTAACAATAATAAGAGTGATGTTGCGGATTATTTAAAATTTTGTAATCGTAAAGTGAAACAGTGTGAGTTAGATAATTTATTTAAAGAGGTGAGTGTTGATATTGGTGATAATGGTTTTAGTATTGAAGGTAACGGTGATATTCGTGGTAATGTTAATAATGAGGTTAATAATGATGTAGTTGTTGGTGATGTTTTTCGTACTGAAAGTGGTGATCGAGTTGTTGGTGTTGAAGGAAATATTGAAAATAATGAGGTGTTTGAAGATAGTTTTGATAATGTTGAAGTTGAAGTTAGTGGTGAAGATGTTGAAGACAATTTTGATAATTTTGAAGATAGTGTTGAAGATGTTGAAGTTAGTGTTGAAGACACAGGAGTTGTAGTTGATGTTGAAGATAATAATGTTTTGAGAGGGGAAGGTAGAAACGAAGGTAGAAATGAAGGCAGAAATGACACAGTAATTGAGACTAGTGATGAGTTTGAGGATGCAGTTGAAGAAGCAGTTAATGTTGGACGGAGAATATTACCAAATCGAGAGAGAAGATTGCCAGCATGGCTAAAAGATTACGATTTAGAGACTTCATTTTTAACGTATACAGATGTTTTTAATAGTTTTGATAAAGATTTATGGTGTAAAGCAATGAAGGAGGAGAAAGATTCGTTGGAGAAAAACAAGACTTGGGAAATTGTAAACAGGAATGAAGCAAAGAATAGAAAGATAATCTCAAATAAATGGATATTTACTATAAAGCCTGGTGGAAGATATAAGGCGAGATTAGTGGCAAGAGGTTTTTTTAAAAGCATAATATTGACTATAAAGAGACATATAGTCCAGTGGTTAATACTACTAGTGTTAGATTGTTGTTGGCTATTGCAGCACAAAAAGGTTTAAAAATAAAGCAATTTGATGTCAAGACAGCATTTTTATATGGAGAGTTAGATGAAGAAATTTTCACGGAAATACCTTTGGGATATGACATTAAAGATAAAGAAAATAAAGTTTGCAAATTAAAGAAAAGTCTTTATGGATTAAAACAAGCACCACTTATGTGGAATAAAAGATTAACGGAGTTTTTGAAGAAATTAGGTTTGTTACAATTGAAATCTGATCCATGTGTGTTTGTTAATAAAGATAAAGGAATTTATTTGGCTATCTATGTTGATGATGGAATTTTAATTGGTGAAAATGAAATTGATTTAAATAAAATTATTAATAAATTAGAAACTGAATTTGACATGCGTAAATTTGATAAAACTGAAAAGTTTATAGGGTTTGATGTTAAAGTAGAACGAAATTATATTAAGATTTATCAAGAAAGTTATATTAAACAAATTTTGGAAAAGTTTAAATTTGAAAACTTAAAGGATAGTTGTCATCCTGATATTTTAGTTGATGTACATCAAGAGGGGAAGGGTGGAGTTGATGATGTACATAAATATCGACAATTAATTGGTTCTTTATTATATTTAGTTAATAAAACAAGATTGGATTTATCGTTTCATTTAGGTTATTGCAGTAGACATCAAGAAAATCCGAATTTGAATGATTTCAGTAATATTAAGAATATTTTTAGGTACATTAAAAACTCAATAAGTAGTGGTATACAGTATGTTTGTGGGAACGATATGACTTTAAAAGCATACTGAGATGCAGACTTCGCAGGTGATCCTGATACTAGGAAAAGTACGACTGGCTTTGTAATATTTTATGGTGGTGGCCCTATACATTGGTGCTCACGCAAGCAGTCAGTCACTGCTCTTTCGAGTACTGAGGCTGAATACATTTCTGCAGCCGAATGTATTAAAGACCTGCTATACATTCAGTCTCTGATCCACGAATTAACGGATAAATTGCCGAAAACACAGTTGTTCGTTGACAATCAATCTGCTATTGTATTGATTAAGAATGGAATTTTAAATAGAAGGAGCAAACACATTGATGTTAAATATAATTTTATTAAGGAGAAAATAGATAAAAATTTGTTGGAAATTAATTACTGTTCTACTAAAAATAATTTGGCTGATATTTTAACTAAACCACTGGACAGAACAAAGTTCTTGAGATTGAGACAATGCTTAGTGAGTGATAATTAAAGGACAGTAGTATATTATTGGGCATTCTATACCACTATCGGCAAGTAGCTCGGCGAGTGCGCCTCGCTGCCGACAGTGGTATAGAATGTCCAATAATCGACACTCGACTCGACTCTCCACTTGACCAATAAACTCGAACGAGACAGTTTGTTGCACCGTGTACTTGATTAGGAACGATTTACTCAACCAACGATTAGTAACTTCCATATTATGGCGGGTCAGTATGAACAATCAACTATCAACTCGACTGTAGTGTTTACTGTACACGACCAATGATCATGCGAGCTCGCTATCGCTCTGAAAGGTGGTACAGAATGCTCAATAATGAACAATCGACTCGATCACTGTTCAGTAACGCAAAAGAGGTTGTGGTAAGTTTATAAATGATAACGTTCTAAATACATTCACTCATTTTCAATTGGTTCATTTCCGACAGTAATCATGAAATTTGTAAAACAACCGCAATCGCTGCATGTTAATACAGTCTGCGATGATATTTGTAAGACAAGTTTTCGTCACGGAGAATTATTGCCTAACTCAGTACGGTGTATTATTTGCGGTCCATCCAATTGTGGAAAAACTAATTTATTAATTGGTCTTCTTATACACGAAAACGGATTAAGATTTGAAAATGTTTATGTTTATTCAAAAACTCTGCACCAGCCTAAGTACATTTTTTTAGAAAGTGTTTTGCAACGGGTGCCTGGTGTTTCCCTCCAGAAATATCAGGGAAATGAGGAAGTACTAAGCGTTCAGGACGCAAAACCCAACTCCGTGATTATTTTTGATGATGTTGCTTGTGAAAATCAGAGTAACATGCGTGATTATTTTGCGATGGGAAGACACAAGTGCATTGATTGTTTCTATCTAAACCAAACGTATAGTAAAATCCCTAAGCAGTTAGTAAGAGACAATGCGAACTTAATCATACTTTTTAAACAAGATGAAATAAATTTACGGCATATTTATGAAGAACATGTCAACACTGATATGTCATGGATTGAATTTCGTGAAATGTGTTCGAAAATATGGAGTGAGCCTTTCAATTATGTAGTAATTAATAAGGATTGCGCCAAAAATAAAGGATGTTACAGAAATAAATTTGACACTTTTGTTGTCTTTGATTAAAAATACTAATATTTAAGACCGGTACCCCCGCGATAATATTATTCTTCAGGCAACGCTTAATCAGTCACGAACTTTTTTTGTTATTATGGAGAAATCACTGAAAAGACAAATAGTTGAAGCTGCAGAAGCTGTTAAAAAGAAAGTGCGAAAGATGAGAGATGTTGAGAATAACAATCAGCAAGTGCTGGAATCAGTGTTCAAGCCGGTAACAGAACCACTCAACCAAATTGCTAATGTCAGTAAGCAGGCTCTCAGGCATAATATAGAAAATGAAGAAACCGATGTTCCGTTTATCGATAAAACTCTGCAAAAAGAAGTCCCTATTAGTTCAGAAAGCAATGATAACAACGACAATGAAGACGAATATGAATCTGATATCGAAAGTGATTCTTCGTATAAATCATTAACTGAAAACAACCAGAGATGTGATATGTCATCCTGGTCAGTGTCCTCAGAAGCACTGAAAGATATTCCGTTTGGTGTCCGAGTAGAGAACGGCAAATTGATGTTAGGTTCTGCGCGTATAACGATCAGCGACGAGTATATCATCGTGGCTGGACGCAAATACCGAAATACGCCTGGTTTAAAACAATTGCTGCTGAAAAAGAACATAGATTTAAGCATGGTTACAGAGAGTGATATGAAACATTATAAGTCGATGTTACTTGATACAAATGCACATCGACGAGACTATGAACCTAGTAAACCAATAAAAAGTAATAAAGGACAAAAATATTTGCAAATTATAAAGCCTCTGTTCCAACTACGAAGTACAATTCAGGAGCACCAATCGAAGGGAAAAGGACTACTACCTTTAACAAAAACGTGGAAGAAAAACGTAGATTTTGTATATTGGGACGATCCCAATGAACTGGTGGATAGATTAAAATTATTGATTGCATCTCGAGATGCTGGTAACACAGGATTAGATAATGAAATTATATCTATCATTGAAGAATTGCGTGAAAGTAAAGTTATAAATTAATAAATATTTTAAAATGTGTTTATTTTATTATTAGCCTCTCGATACAATACATCTTAAACATGAACGTAGACAAATTCGGACACTACATTCACAAAAGAATGCGTTTTGCTGAGTTATTTGAGTTTAATGAGAATGCTTTGTTAAAATTAGAAAACGGAGATTTTGATTTAAAAACTTCAAGACTGAGAGGAATTAGATCTCCAGTAGAAGCAGACGATGCTGTGAACAAGGATTATGTAGATCGTTTGAATGCTAACACATTAAAAGAATTAAATAATTTGACTGTGGACAAGGATTATGTAGATCGTTTGAATGCTAATATGTTAAAAGAATTTAATAATATGATTGGATCATTGCGTTCTCAAATCATAAAAGACACAAAGGGTACAGTACAGGCTACTTTAAAAGCAAAGATACCTGAGGTTTTAACTCATTTGCAAGATAAGTTTTATACTAAAGCAGAGGTAGATAAATTACTTCAAAATAAATCTCTATAATGGCAAAACAGCAAATTGTTAATGAACTACACAAAGCAGCAAGAAGAAATTTCCTTCGACGTTCCGTCATTCTAAAAGGGGTCGATGACTTGTGGCAAGCTGATCTAATGGACATGCAAAACCTTAGAAAATATAATAAAGGTCATAATTACATTCTAGTGGTGATTGACTGCTTCTCAAAGTACGCTTGGGCAGAGCCATTAAAATCAAAAAATAAACTTGATGTTACTCATGCATTTAAACGAATACTGATTAACAGCAATCGCAAACCTGTTAATTTACAAACTGATAAGGGAACAGAATTTTATAACAACTCATTTCAAACGCTTATGAAGACGTATAATATTAACCATTACTCAACGTTTTCTACCAAAAAAGCTTCGATCGTGGAGCGACTGATTAAAACACTTAAAAACAAATTATATAAATATTTTAGTCTGAATGGAAACTATAAATGGTTAGGTATACCATTAGAAGTTACGTTAAAGACTTATAACAACACAAAACATCGTACTATTAAATTTAAGCCAATTGAAGTTAATAAATCTAGTGAGTCAGTTATAAAAGAAAATATTAAAAAAACCTTAAATCATGTTACCATTCGAAGAAAACCTAAGTTCAAAGTAGGTGACTTTGTTCGTATCAGTAAATACAAACACAATTTTGAGAAAGGTTACACACCTAATTGGTCAACTGAAATATTTACTATAAAAAAAATAAATCATACCATACCAGTAACATATCATATACAAGATCAGCGAAAGCAAGCCATATTGGGAACTTTTTACGAGCAAGAACTTCAAAAATCTTACTATCCGGGTATTTATTTGGTAGAAAAGGTTTTAAAAAAGAAAGGAACAAAAATGTTTGTGAAATGGTTGGGTCTAAACAACGAAGAAAACTGTTGGATCAACAAAACTGCAATAGTGGAATAAAATAATTATAAAACGGTAATTTTGCATTATTTATTTCATTACACTTTAGACAATGCAAGGAGGTGAACTTGTTAATACCCTAATTAATAATCTGCCGTTCGAACTTCATTTACCAGGCTACAATTATTGCGGCCCGGGAACAAAACTCCAGAAACGTTTACTACGAGGTGACCGAGGTGTAAATAAGCTAGACGAAGCTTGCATGCATCACGACATTGCATATGCAAACCATACAGACTTACCCAATCGTCACAAAGCTGATTTACAACTACTTAATATGGCTAAACAAAGACTTAAATCGAACGATGCAGGGAAAGGTGAAAAACTTAGTTCGTGGTTAGTGAGCAAAGTTATGAAAGCCAAACTGAAATCTGGTGCCGGCGTTAAAACGTTTAAAAGTTTCGTATCAAAAATAAGAGCGAAGATAAAGAAACTCAAACCAAAGGACAGTAAAACTTTAATTAACGCTGCTTACTCAGCAGCAATAAAAATATTTCCTAACATTCAGAAAATTCAGGTACCACGAGTGATACCCTTACCAAAGACTGGAGGTATTCTACCCTTAATCCCGATTTTTGCGGGCTTATCAGCATTAGGAACTTTAGCTGGTGGTGCGGCTGGTATTGCAAAAACTGTTAACGATTACAAAGCTGGTCAGCAAAATTTACTAGAAACACAACGACATAATAGGGCTATGGAGTCTTTAAAGTTAGGGCAGGGTTTATACATTAAGCCACATAAAAATGGAAAAGGTTTATTCGTGAAATCTTCAAAAAACTGAAAAATAAGCTACCTAATCGTCCTCTAACTAATGTAGACATCCAGAGGTATGCACGCGACATTCCTCACTTTCGAGGAGTGTACATGAGGGATCAATTACCAAGAACGCCAAATCCGATTGAATGTGGTATCGTTAACTTGGACGATTATAAGAACGAAGGGACGCATTGGGTAGCTTATGCAAAAGTAGGCAATTATTGTGAATATTTTGATAGCTTTGGAAATTTGAAGCCTCCAATGGAATTAATACGATATTTTAAGAATTGTAATGTTTTTTATAATTATATAAGATATCAAAAATTCAACACTGTAAATTGTGGACACTTATGTTTAGAATATCTGTGGACTTTTTGGAATAAAAACATATAAAATTTATGATTTTCTTTCATTTCAATCATTTGCAAGATGTCACTCACATTATCGATAACTGGAAACTCGTCAACTTTATCTACTTACTATCCCAACACGTTGCAACTATATGATCAGTATGAGTGTGCCTTATTGCATTTCGCAACATTTAATTCTATTCCAAACATTGACAAAACGAATAATAAATTCTATTATGGTTCTAACGAAGTTATTGAAATACCGGAGGGCACCTATGAATTGCAAGATATTAATGATTATTTAAAATCTGAAATGAAAGATGCCTCAATCAAACTACAGTGCAATAACAATACTTTAAAAGCTGCTGTATATTGTACAAAGGACATAAATTTTAATAAAGAAGGTACTTTCAGGAATTTATTAGGGTTTAATAAACAGATCTTGAAAGCAAATAAATGGCATGAGTCACAGTTGCCGGTCAACATTTTACCTACAACTGTGATCAGGATCGAATGTGATATTGTAAGCGGCTCGTACACAAACGGAGAACCGAGTCACATTATCCACGAATTTGCACTCAACGTTCCTCCCGGATATAGGATTATAGAAATTCCGAAAAACGCGATATACTTTCCAATCAACCAAAACAACATTAGCTGCATACATATCAGGCTGTTAGATATAAATAACCGCTTAATAAACTTGCGTGGTGAAGAAGTGCAGCTGTATTTGCATCTCAGAAGAAAAAAATGATCGACTACAATAAATATGTACATCAGCAAATCAAAAATATCAGTTCCACTCAAGCTTCCAACCATATAAGAGCTCGCCCTAAGAAGAAAATAAAATTAACTAAAGACAACAAGACATTTCTCAAAGCGATCGGTTTGCTAAAATGAATATCTTAGACGTTTTATCCGCTCCGACTCACGACAACACGGTTGAAGGAATCGAATTTCATTCTTACAAGCCCTACGTAACTAGTTTCAATAGGAACGATGAAATTCGTATACCCATTAACCAACAAGACTTGTATATACTTCCGTCAGCTAGTACCTTGTATTTGGAAGGGACTGTTATCGTAAGCAAAAAGGATATGAAAGAGAAAGCCACTAGTGTTAATTTTACGAATAATGCTCTACTTTACCTGTTCCAAGATATAAGATACGAGCTAAATGGAGTGGAAATTGATAGAATAAAAAATGCTGGCATAACTACCACCATGAAATCGTTAATATCAATGAGTGAAAGTGAATCAAAGATATCTAATGCATGGGGCTGGAATATCGATGGCATAAAAAATATAAATGGTGGTAGTTTTTCCGCGTCTATACCACTCAGTAACATCATCGGTTTCGCTGAAGATTTCAAGAAAGTCGTGATAAATTGTAGGCACGAACTGATATTGCTACGAAGTAATACTAACCTGAATGCGGTCAAACTTAACACCGGTGAATTTGTAGAAGACGTTCAAATAAATAAAATCATCTGGCGTGTACCGCATGTTAAAGTGTCCGACAAAGAGAAAATAAGTTTACTCAAACTGTTAGAAAAAGATCGACCACTCCAGATTATATTCAGAAATTGGGATCTGTACGAATATCCAGCTTTACCTAAAACTACAAAACATACCTGGTCCATCAAAACTTCCTCGCAAATAGAGAAACCTAGATACATAATTATGGGCCTACAAACAAATAGAAAAAACAATTCAAGTTCTGATATGTCTCAGTTCGATCACTGTCATGTTCGTGACGTTAGAGTATACCTAAATTCAACTTACTTCCCCTATGAAAACCTAAATGTCAGTTTCGCGAATAACAGAATCGCTTTATTATACGAGCAATACATTCGATTTCAACAGTCTTATTACGGACGTCGTCCGGAACCCTTATTAAGTGAAAAACAATTTAAAGATTTGGCACCGCTCTTTATCATAGATTGCTCTAGACAAGCCGATAATGTAAAGACAGGTCCTATTGTGGATGTACGAGTGGAAATAGAGAGTGATTCGGACATACCAGATCAAACTTCTGCATATTGTCTTTTATTGAACGACTGCATAATTGAGTATAAGCCTCTAAGTAATACTGTGAGAAAAATATCATGAATCCGAATACTATCATATTAGATGTTCAAGGGTTTAAAGACCTGTACAATAATTTTATAATAAAAGAATTAGCTTTTGCTAGTCGTGATTATACTCAAACATTTTTAATAAAACCACCATACTTGTTTAAATACTTAACAAGTGATGAAAAGAAGCAGGTTAAATGGTTGGAAAGAAATAGAGGAATTTATTGGAATGAAGGATATATTGACTACAGAGAATTTCGACGTATAATCGTTCCATATCTAGAAAATAAGGAAATCATTGTAAATGGTTTGGAGAAGGTAAATTGGATAAAGGATCTTTGTATGAATTGTAAAGTATTAGACCTTGGTAAAGAACAATGTCCTAATTTCTCTGTTTTGCATAAAAAATACTGTGAAGGAAGATCTAATTTTAATTGTAATAAACATCTGAAGCATTGTGCGCTTAAAAATGTGCTTTGTTTAAGGAAGTGTTTAGAATGGGCATAAAATGTATGCACTAATGTGTGTAATGTAGATTATTAGTTTTTAGGCTTGTTAAATAAAAATCAAAATAAGTTATACATGCTTTTATTTTGCTAAACACTCCCCACACTTCTCCAAATAACTTAACACTACACGCAATTGAATAAAAATATCTTAATAAAATTATAAATATTAGTTTACACAAACGATTATTAAAAGTCAGTATCTATTAAAGATTTCGATATTTTCTTAACTAAAGACTCAGTTTCGTCCATAACACTGTCGATAGCATCTTGAACAATATATTGTGCGTTTATAATAACGTTCTCACTGTCACTATCACTGTCAATGGTTTGAGGATTGTTATTACATAGATCTACGACTGAAATTTTTATTAATTTAATCCCTCTTCGCTGTAGTCGACTCATCACGTAGGATTTGGTTGGTTTTAGTTTTTTCGACTTTTCCCTGCATCGTTGTTTTGGTTTTTTATCTTTCGTGACTGGTTTGCTGTGCTCGGGTTCGCTGCGAAACATCTCAGAGAATCCTTCGTAAGGATCCTGGGCATACTGGCTGAACATGATCTCGGATTCAGACATCTGAAACAAAATATAAAACAATTATACCACTATTCCTTTAGTATAGCGCTCTAAAGCGTTATAATTGGGTTTTCCATCGAGTTCACTATATTCCTTTATTATATTGATTATTAACACTACGGCGATCACAATTGTTAGTTACGAAAAAAATTTATACTCACCGACATTATTACTTTTGCTGAATATTAAAAAAATATATGAAACAGGTGTTCGCGATGAATAATATTTCGTTAATGATTGCAAAATAATTAAATACCGTGTAATAATTTATTACATGTCATATAAGCATTTGTGTCTCCATGCTAAGGCCAATGAACTGCAACGTAGACAATAATTATACAATGAAGAATAGTGCCTTGTAAGCGTGTTACTTAATCGTAAACGTTAGTTATTCAAAAATCAACCTTACGATGCAAGGTATGTAGGTGCATAGTGCAACTGAAATCATTGCAATCGGTATTTACTTCATTTACCGATTGAAAAAAAGAGTGTAATTATATTTTAAAATAAATAGAATTTCATAAATGAAACAAGTCAATGGTTACAATAATTCCAATTTTATTTAATTTCTGTGTAATAGTTATTAACATAGATTATTTTCTAAAACTAAACTTATTACATGAGTAGATAATTACGTAACACTGAACTTAAATTATGATCAGAGTAATTCATTCTTAAACATAAACGCATGACCCCAGGCTCGAGTCGAAATTTGATCTACAGATATCGATCGTTTGTCATCATTTCTAGATAAAGCAACTTTGTTGACAGTACGAGTAAATATTTCGTGTTTTATCGATTTAAACATATAATTTTTTCTCCGGATTACTCCGCCATGAAATAAAATGGTTTCATAGTCTGATAAGTTTAAATCCCTGACCACGCTTGCTTTCACCCCTTTTGCTTTTTTAATAATATTATTAGAGGTTTTTATAGAGTAAAGTTTCGATCTCAAGCCAACAAAATCAGATATATATTTTCCTCCCATTTCATCTTTAAAGAGACCGGGTACCTTTTTATTTTTTAGCGGTATCTGTAAATCATTTGCGGCTTCATAGTTACTGCTGTCAAAATATTGTAAAAAATTATATTTCAAATCATGGTAAAAATCGTTAGTGTCTATTTTATAAACAAAGGAATCGGTATCTGTGTAACATAGCTGCACTCGATCTTTATAAAAAGGCTTTACAATATCGTAATGAAAGTAATACATGTGTGCTTTTGAAAGTTCCAACACAGTGAAACCTATGTAGATAGGCTTATCTAAAATAATTTGGTCAGGTTTCATTTGTATCGCAACTAAGTTTTCAGATAAAACAGATGCACTGTGGAAATAGGGGTTGGCTATAAGTTTCTCAGCGGATATAAATTTCTTAGTTCGATTGGACTGATCGCACCATTGATTAACTAAATGCACGGTTACTCTATTTTCAGTATTTTCTAATGTCTTTCCAAAAACACTGTTATTTAATAACTTAAAAAAGTCTTGTTCGAAGGAACTTTTTGCTTTTTGTCTTAATTGAGTATTTAACTCTATGTATTGTTTTAAATATGGAGCCTGTCTAAAAGTAATAGCTCTATGAATTTTACGCAAAATTAAACCATGTTCCAAACATTTTTTTAAATGAACGTAATGAATCACATAGTTGTACTTATTATACAAATTTGCTATGAGTTTCTTGGTTTTACCTCCCGGGGGTACATATTTTTCAGGACAAAATGGTAAGTCATTATGATGATTATGTAAATTTTCGGGATACAATAGATCGACTTCTAATATGAAGCCCCATTTTGCGTTATCTTCTATAGCGGTAACATCAAAATTAGCTAATTCGTTATCACCTAAAAATCTGAAACTAGAGTATGGTAAATACTGACACATGCTGAAACCGTAAAGATTATTACAATCTAAGTATACTATGAAACTCTCAGGTTGTGATGGATTATATTCAGGCATGTACTTGTGATTAGCTCTAGCATGCCGATGGGAACACATGCACAAACCACCGCGTATACCGCTTTGTATCATTCTGATGATAGCTAAGTCCGACACTAGCTCTAACTGAACGCCTGTTTTTAGCAACATCGCATCGAAAGATAAACTGGGTGCAGTAATGTAAAACGCGGGGTCAAGACTGTAATATTGTTTACAGGTTTTCCGAAAATTTTGGAATATGTCTGTTAACAAAAGCACATCCGTTTTTAAGTATAGATCCGTATACTCGCCTAGGTTATTAATATTAAATTCAGTCCAAACAGCCTGCGCGTGATTATAATCTTCATCACTAATGACTTCGTTAGTCAAAGAATTATAAAAATTATCCTTAGACGGCAAAAATGTTTGATCGTAACATCCCCAAGTGGTCATGTAATCATATGGATAAACACCTTTTCTTCTCAATAAATTAAACTGTCTTTCTTTGGAAAAATGAGACCGTAGATTAACGAAATCTGCCACCTGCAATGTTTTAGCGAGCTTGTCTAAACTTGTTCCCAAAAAGTTGAAGGAATCTAGAAACCTTATACAAATGTACTCGTTATCGGCAATAGGAATAAATTTAGTAAATGCTACATATTTTTCTTTAGTCTTGGGGATTATTTTAATTGAACCTGGAATTTCACCTAACTTTTTTATAAATAAATGACAATCGTATCCGGATAAATTGTGAAAAAATATTGGAATAAATTTCGGTACTTTATGCTGTAAATTACAGTGTCGATGTGCTGCACCTCGATATAGACCTGTAATATGACAATGATCTCTTACTTTTTCGGTTAAGAGTAAATTGTCGCAAATATGACACTTAACGGCACGTTTAAAATCACGAGAATTTTCATCAGTGAATATCATAGGCTCGCTTTTGGATATAATTTTATGTATTTGTTTTACATCCTCAGTAAGAAAATGTATAAATTTCGAAACACAATCATTACCTCGATAACTTCTATAGCCCTCAACGGTGGCATTTTTATTTGATGACACGACATTGTAAGCGAACGCCGCTGGCACGTGGCGTTTTAAGTATGACGTGTTAGCGGTGTTGAATTCAGCGCCGGAAATTGGTTCAAGTAACGTTTCAAAGTCGGCATATATGACGAATGGAATATTTTGTTTTCTATCATAATTTTTAAATTTTAAAAATGACCCTTTTTCCGGTAAAACAGTGACAATCCCCCCACACAAGTGGGATTCAATTTGACTAAGCGTTGGAAAAAACAATAAACATGTTTCACAGAAATATAGTTTACCATGATGTTTGGTCATCTGACTTCTAACTAAACGAGATAAATCTTTGATGAGACAGTAATGAGAATTATTATTATTTTCTAAAAACAGTAGATGGATACTTTTATTAGACTTGTCATTCAACGTTGTATACAATGGCCCAATAATTGTTTTCTCATTTTTTAAACCATATACAAATATATTGAGAGAAGGATTATTTCTCTCAAAGATAGCTATGTCCGAGAATGTAATTGGAAATGTTAAATTATTAACATTCAAAACTTCCTGAAAGTATGGATAAGACGAAATCCTATCGGGATGTCTGTTTGTAGGGTACAATGCCGCCACAACACACCACAAAAAGCAATACTCATCATTGTTTCGAATATTCAAACAAGCTCTTTTAGCCATTATGGATTTCGGCAAAGTTAAAAATTTAGATCCGCTGAGTGGTTGATATTTATTAATATTTAATTCTAAATGCGAATTACTTAAAAATGTCCAACCACTATCTCTTTCCTCAAATTCTTCAATTTTTTTTAGTAGTACATTAACAGCTGATTTGTAAGTAGAATCAAAATCGTAATTAATTAGTGTAATAAAATTTTTTGTTCGGAATGATTTTATTTCTTGTTGATCATTTTTATACATAAGAAAGGAAGCAAACAGTTCGAAGTTTATTTTGACAGAGGTGTGTTTCTGTATTGAACTATCTATTAAATGTTTAATTTGTGGACTAATACTATTGAGGAACATTTCAGGAAAACTATGTATTTGTTCGCCTGTCGCTGTTATTTTATAACTTTTGATTCGTTCTTTAAAAGAAGAATTAATAATTGCCACATTATCATAAATAGGAGTTGAACTATTGTTTTTATGTACATTGCTACGTAAATGACCAGACCATCGGCGATTATCTACAAATACTTTGCAATCAGAACAGTGAGGCATTATGTTATTGTTGAAATCACTAACAAAAAGGAACACTAACAATTTCAATAAAATTAGATTAGATAATACTTACAACTATTATTCACGATCTTAGGTATACCAGTAACAAAATATTTTATATAGGTAATTAGTACAACTTGATCAGGACTATTTTATGTTCGTTCCAAGATCCCTTGTGTAATTTCTTCTCAGGTAAGTCGGTAATTATGTTTAGGCAGAATGTTTCTGAAATAATAAAAAATTGCGTGCATTAGACACATAATTTAATTAGATAGATAATAGTATAATCTGGAGAGAAAAATATAGATAATAATTACCTGCAAAATGTAAAATGATTTAAACATAGGAATGTGTATCTGCGTGATCCAAATATGGAGATATATTTCAGGTAATTAAATAATTCTTCACAGACCAGTCGGTAATTAATATTTTGTTTAGGCAGAATGTATCTGAAATAAAAAAAATTGTTTATTAGGTACCGATAAAGAATCAGACATATAATTGTAAATTCTGGGTTGAAAAATAGTCATACTATTATGTTAATTGAAATTAAAAAATGATATTTGATAATTACCTGTACAATATGAAATGATCTGCTTTATCCAAATAGATGTATTTCCGGCTGCTCCTGATGAAATCGTTCGTATGTACTTTCTGGTGTGTGATCAATAAAATATTTATTTTTAATAATTGATTTAATTTTCGGTGACAGTTCAGAAAGGTGCTCACTCCGAGAGACCTTTGAAATAATAAATTATATTTTAAATTATATTTTTTGCCTAAAAGTATTTCATCATAAAATTTGTTTTTGCGCAATTGTTACACGGATGCTTAACCTAATTATTTATTTCACATTCACAATAATCAGCTATTTTAGTTAGGGTTGACAATAACTTAGTATCATTCTATGTATCAGCAAAATACAAAATTTACACAATGCATTATTACGATTAAAATATATCATAGCGTATCGACAGATAGGGATTTCCATGGTTTGACTCATGGCTGTTAGTGTAGTTATGAGAACTATATTATGTATTTATTTCAGGAAGTCTAGAAAAGTACTAGGTTGACGGCAATAAGTTCATATTTTCTACACAAGACCTAAACGTAGATGATAAAATAAGTACCTACCTTAGAAATATTTATTTACTTCTATAAAAAAATTACATCAATGTAGTGTAACGATTCCGTGCTCGCTATCATTTAGTCAGCCCTGGCTAATTTCGCTGCATAGACATTCGATGCAGCAGAAAATTTTCCTTCGTCTTTCATTTTACGTACATGTATAATCCGACTATAGAAAAAGTTACTTCAACACAACAACGTTAAATTGATTGAAGTGTTTTTAACATGCTTTACTTATAATTTGATTTTTACTTATAAGCTACAAGTATTCGGTACAAAGTATTCGCAGTCTGCAAGTGCAACGAAGTGCTCTGTTATCATCGCTATACAAACAGTCCGTGTTGTCTACAAATATCAGCGACGACATTGTCGACAGCCACCCGCTGCCGCCATCACCAACCAAGTCATCAAACTGAGTGGAACTTCTGATTGAAAAATGTAAGTCTTATAAAATATTCTGTTCGTTGTCATGGCTCACACTTGTGATCCGCTTGTAATTTACAGTTATGTTTGTTTGTGGGCGTGTTACTTCACAGATCACCTGAGCTGCTCATAGTATGTCGAGGTCGATCCCTCGAAGGAGTCATTATTTTTCATCCAGTCTTCCGTGCTTTGAACAGCATGTAAAGCCATCGATCCTGCACCCAATCTCTCTATGGTTTTGCTATCCCATGGGCATGTGAGAGAACCAATGTTTGCGCACACACTTGTGTTGTATAGTATGCCCTGAGCAATGGACACTACTCCATTGAGATAAATAATAATAATTGTATGACTAAATTTTCCCTATCTTTATTTCAGGTCAGACTCTGAGTGTGATTACTCGCAAGCATCGGTCACCGGGCAAAAAGTGAAGTCCAGCCGCAAACCGTCTGCAGACAGCAATGGGAAACGCAAGATGCAGTCACAATCAACAACCGTAGCTCGTGCCAGGTAAAATAATTATCTACTTACTCTAGTCACATATCTACTGACTAAAATATAATCGTGCAATTACTATTACATATTATTTTAAAACAAGTGCAGGTTCACTTGGTTATTGTTTGAATCGATGGTTTGATTTGATCGATTACAGTATTGATCAAAGCCGAGTCAGTTGTTATATTTTTTTACAGGAGAAGGTTTTTCTTTGCGTATGCATCTCTCGTTCTAAACATTAACTAATTACAGTTTCTGTTATTGTTTCAGTAAAAAAGTGAATACTGGCATCGACATATTCGGCATCAGTAACAACCGCGACATCCCACACAAAGAAGATGCATCGGATCACCTAACTTCATTCTTTGTGAACCGGGTAGCCAGCGGCTGCGAGCGCCGAGCAACGAGCACCGACGGAGAGTACTACATCGACTGTAAGGTGTACAAGGCTGACGACGCTCGCCTTACCGACTCCGCCGAGCTGTGGAAGAAGGCGCTCGTCCGAATCAAGTTCCAGACTGACGCGGATTCTCCTCAGTGGCGAAAATTACAAGAGCTCGTGCGTGCGGCTGATATCTTGTTTCCAGGCAAACCAACATATTATGATAATTAAACCAAATACCGTACCTTACAGTTGTTTTTTATTTACAATAATAACCCGTTAACGCTTTTCACTACTTGTAATTTCGTTGGTTTGTTACAATCATCAACTCGTTCACCATTCTATGTTAACAGTAAATGCAACTCGAGTGACCGGTTAAGTGCAGTGGTAAGTAAATGGTTGATTGTTCATCGTGCTCCGAAACGAGGCATACTGACCAGCCGTATGGAAGATAGTGGTAAGGAGCAAGTTACTAGACATTGGTCGAGTAAATCGTTCCTAATCAAGTACACGGTGCAACAAACTGTCTCGTTCGAGTTTATTGGTCGAGTGGTGAGTCGAGTCGAGTGTCGATTATTGGGCATTCTATACCACTGTCGGCAGCGAGGCGCACTCGCCGAGCTACTTGCCGATAGTGGTATAGAATGCCCAATAATATACTACTAAGGACATTCTTTAATGTGAAGAGTTTTGTGTTGTGTTTGAAGTTTAATTAGGAGATAAGGCTGTTTGGGAATTAATTTGAAATTTTGTTATAAGTTAGTTATGTAAGGTGTTTAGGTTAATTAATTCAAAAATTTGTTTGTAGTTTTTAGTTAAGTTGAGTGGGTTTAATTAAGTTGGGTTTTAAATGAGTTGATGGAAGTTAGTTATAAGTTTGTTTTCAGTATGTTGTTCTGATTGTTATAAACATAAAACTCAGAGGGGATGTTGGAGAATTAGTCTTTTAGAATTTTATGTAATTTAAAACTGGTTAGTAATAAACTCTATGGTGGAGCTTTATGGTATGTCAAAGCTTGGGTTCAAATATATTTGGCACAGAACAATTTGAGGTGTGGAATAAAACAGTTGAGCTGATGGCTCGTCTTTTGATAAAGTCTCTAAATACGTGTGTGTTATTTTATATATAAATTTACAATGTTTTGAAGAGAAGAAGAATAAAGACAATCCTTTGTAAGTAGCAGACCATTTTATTTTATTTTTACATTCAAATCCCATAAGAAATTCTGGAAGATTTTATAAATAGGACAGTAGTGGAAGGAGAAAACCAGCATTCTTGTAACTAGCCCTAGTATGTTTATTGTGTAGTATATCAGTCTGTGAAGTAAAGATCCTATTATTATAACTTACCGAAAGCAAGACTTCTGCCTTTTGTAGGGGAGAGGCTGTTTGTACGGGGAGTTGTCGGAGGATTTATTTCACCCAGAAGGAAAGGCGGCAAATAACCCACGTTCGGGCTGTTAGAAGGAGAGTGTGTTGGACTGCCCAAAGTCATTGGCTCCATTTTATTATGCTATTTGTGCAATATAATCTATTTTATCACTTAATTCGAACTAAATAGCCGTTGGTAATTATATTTATCACTTTTTTTGTAACGGCTGACACGCTTTCTTTCTACTGTTGGTTGACAGATGACAGGAAAAACAAAATCGCAGTGACGTTTACGGTAAATAGAATGCTCACAATAATCAAAAAACCGGCAATTTTTTAAAAGGATAACACGTACGAAAAGGGTTCGTTTTTTTATAGCACCGTAATAGACACCGAAGATATTCTCGGTTGACTTTACAATTCAGTGTCATGATTGTGTTTCAAACATTTTCATTCTGTTCTTGAACGAAGCACTCTATAAATTTAAATTCGCTATAGTTCATTTAATTGGCAACATTGATTGATATTTGTCTGTTGTCAAAATAAATTTCAGTCAAACAAACGAACATGGATTCTTTGGCTACAAAGCCTGAGAAGTTTAATGAGTTTAATAGATATGCATTAGATAAAGTAATATCAAATACTCCAAGAAACATGTCAGCAAATAGTAGTAATATTGTTCATAAGTTATTTAATAGGGAGGTAAGTTAGAACTCTAAAATAACACAAAGTTCGGAAGCTTGATCCTGTGCTTATGCTTTATTTTTTTTCTCGACTGTGTTTAATAGATGTATGGCCGATTAAACGGACACATTCATTTCACAGGAAACAACTTTTTATTTTTTAACTATTTTGAACTACGATCATACTGTGTTTAATTGTGATTTCTTCTAATTATGATATAAATACAAATCTGCATGAATGCTATAATTACTCGCTACAAAATTCAATAATATTGGACAGATTGTGCTATCTGATTAATTTTGATAAGCATATTTTTTTAGTGTAAACAATATGTTACATGCAACTGGTTCCCTAATAAATCATCTGTAGTGTAGACTATTTTAGTTTTGGCTTAAAAATGAGATGACCTTAGAAAGGTGTTTGCCCCTAAAACTCATTATGAGCCATTTTTCATGAAAGTTACCAGCTTTATTATTTTAACTTTATTTGAAATATTGTGCCTTGTTCTATGCAGTAGTGGTCAACACAAGCCCATCGAAAACTATTAAGAATAGGCATCAAGACTATTGGCCACCAGGGGTGAAGGAACTGCTTAAAAAAATCTAATAAAAAATACAATATAAAATTACCTAAAAGTATAGGGTATCCTGACTGACTAAATAGTTGGCTAATCCTTCTATTCCTCTAATGTTCACAGTATTTAAGTACTGGTAGGTACACCGTTCACAACAAACTGTCAAACCATGTTAGCTCTCTAAAGGTCAGAGGGCACTCGGTCAGCACAGTTTTGTTATGATACAAGACAAAAATAATATAATAAACAAGTTTTGCTCTCTCCCAATTTGAAGCATAATTTAACATGCTAAGAATTTAAACCAGGCCACAGCAATAGGTAAAAAAAAATTATAATAATTGAAAATTAATTTTCTTTCATCATGTCAGCCTATGAACCACTAGTAGACAAGACTCCCCGTTATCCTACCTTTGTCTAACAAAACTGGAACATAGAAAGATATTGAAAGAAGATGATCAATCAAATTCACATGCAAATACCAATCAGGGCCCAAAAGTTTTATAGTACAGCAGGTTCAATTTTGTGGGCCTACATTTTTAACTAAAAGGGGTGTTGCCTCTTGTATTCCTGTTATCCCCTCCAGCAAAGGTAAATGCTTGTAATAAAGTTGGCATGGATTTATTGTCTCAAATATTTATAATAACTAGCTGACCCGGCCGGGTGACTAGCTACTTCGTACCACCTTATACCGATAGCAGCGCCACCTACTGGATACAATTGTGTTTTCAAACCATCCAGGAACCCGTTGAAATATAAATACTAAATTTCAACCACATCGGTCCAGCCATTTAGGAGGAGTTAGGTGATAAACACACGTACAGAAGAATTATACAATATTAAGATAATGTAATGGAAGTATACATCATCATATTCAATCTATGAAGCAGGAAATTGCCATAATCACTCATGCAAAGTGGTTATTGAAGTATATTATTAGTATAATGGTGGATGCATCTGCCAGCTTACTTACAAATTAAATAAATAATTCGCCATAATAATTAATAACATATATTATGTTTACAAAAACCATTTTCATTCTAGACTTTTGGTGGCACATCCAAAAAAACCAATGACAGGGGCCGCAAAGTGTTTGAGCGGATCCCACCGCGGCTCCGTTTCTGCCTCATGGACATCGTGCCAGTCCGCTACCTCACGGAGCACGTGTTCATGGGCTTCTCTCAGTGTGGGCAGTTCTTGCTCAGTTTCACATACAGCTGTAACACGCAGCTGTACTTCAGAGACAGTTCCAAGTTCACGTAAGTATCTTTTGCTGATTTTTGATTGCTGATTCATGGTTGTCTAAATTATATTTCCCTATCAGAATACCAGCGCTGTGACACTTATTTTTAAGTGCCGCAGCATCATGCTGAGATACGGGCCTTTTGGCCTCATACAGGACTTTGTTTGTATTTAAATTTTTACTTTGTTTTAATTTTAGTTTTGTTCTTTATGTTTCTGAGTGTGTTTTCTTTTTTTAATTTGTGATCTGTGCTAGTCCCAATAAATGCTTTTTCTTTCTTTCTTTATGTAATTTTATATTTTGAAGCAAATGCGAATAATTAATTAAGTATGTTCAATTATTATGTAATTACTTGCGCCATCAAACCAAAGTAGGTAGGTGGTATACATCAATGTACCTTTTGTCAAAAACACTAGAAATGCAAATATGAATACCAATGATTTGTGTTTAGGTATGAAGCAATTAATAATCAAATTAAAACTAATAGGTGCTTACAACAATCTGCTAAGCTGATAAAAATGTAAGCAGTTCAAATTGCTTGCTTGTAAACTTGCAGTAGTTAGTTAGATAGATAGTCCTCTTTTTTGCACACCAATTAAATATACAGCAAAAGGATATATTTTTCACTCTACAGTCCATTTAAGCAAGGTAGTGTAAAGTAAGGGTTGGGTGATACTATTGCAATCAACGATTCAACCTGGGCTATTATACGAATTAAGTTGGTACCTACAGAGAAAAGTACGTTATGCGCACATTACAGCCGGATGGTGCACGGTGCACTGCATATTAATATAAAAAAAACCGGCGAAGTGCGTGTCAGGCCACGCACAATGAAGCGTTCCGTAGTTGGGATGAATCCCAAAAACAAACTAAACATTGTAGTTGAAACTCATGTTCTCCCATACATCGATATACGTCACGGTCAATTCTCAAACTGCAAATTTAAGTCGGTCGACTATTACTCGTTAACTTGTAAAGCCTACTTAGCTGTGACAGTTTTCCTTTTAATTTCGTTATATTTACTACTGCCATTGATGTATCAAAAGCGTTAGAGACGGGAATTAGTAACAGCCCCTGGTCCTATCAAACTAAGTGATGGCCCGTAGATGGCACTGTCGAGCACGGGATATCGTTGATCAAAAAGCTTAAAACATACGTTACAGTTTTTTTGGGATAAATACGCATCAAAATGACTTTTTGTGTATCTAAACAGTGTTTTAATAATACAAGGAAGAAAAATAAGACACGGGATTACTTACCACTCGTAAGTACCTACAGCCAAAAATGCTAATTTGTTGAAAGTTATAATAATATTTAATGTTTGCTTAAACATGCGTGAGAGACATGATACGCACATAATGCGCGAGTTGCACGTATGGCGACGAGTACAGAAACATTCGACCAACATTCGGCAGCTAACGCGATTTCGCTCGCACGACAGCGTCATCTATCTCTGTTCTTGTCTATCGGTAACTGTAGGTTTGTGACTGTGATCACACTGATCACAGACGTGTGAGTATTGGTGCATGTAGTCGTGCGTGGCGTGCGCCGAGCCCAGGTTTACTGATTACGATGTTAGCGCGTAACATAACTTCCTCCTTTTAATATATCAATGACTAGAATTTAGCTGGCAAGTAGGGACACTTGACACTAACAAAAAATTGCAATTTAAGGCAATAATATTAATATTACGCAAACGGAAAACGGATCCTTAAACTGAAAAATAGTCTTCACAGACCTACAATATTTTAACGGCCTATGATCTAACGATATCCCACATCATGGGATAGACGAGAAAATATATATAATCCCCACTTTACGTGTAAGGCAGGTGCCCTAAAAGAAAATTATTTTCAAGTTTTTGTTTTACCACTTTGTTTAATATGTCAAACCCATGCCAAATTACAGCTTTCTAGTACTAACAGTCTCTGAGCTAAGCTGGGGACAGACAGACGGGTATGGCGAAACTATAAGGGTTCCTTGTTTCTTGTTAACTACGGAACCCCAAAAAGCGCGGTGCGCCTTTAGTGTGCGATGGTTCATACAAAATGTACGAAAGTGATGTAGGTGGATTTTTGCGTCACGGTGCGTGCCCAAATGGGCGTCAGCCTTTGGGCCGATATCCTTGAGCTAATCTCTACTTTCCTGTGCCATGCAGTCTTATGCAAGACCAGATGAAGAGATTGAAAGACTTTATTGTATGTAAGAGCAGTGGTGGCCCAGTGGTACCGGCCGCGACTTACGAGTTGTAGCTCGTAGGTTTGAACCCAGGCAGGCGCTTTACTTTGTGTAAATAATTTCACCACCACTGCTCTCAAAACGGTGAAGGAAAACATCGTGAGGAAACCGGCAAATCCTAGAACCAAAAATTCGAAGATACCAACCCGCACTGGGCTCGCGTGGCAGGCTACAAACCCACTCCCTCTCGAAGAGAGGAGACCTGTGTCCCAGCAGTGGGAACATTATAGGTTGATTAAGTATGTAAACTAAAGGTCCCATACTTTTGCAGCCTGCACTTTCTGTCGTGGGTGCCTGGCCGCATCGTGCGTCCGGTGCACAGCGTACCTCTATTTGGCGACGACTGCGTTGAAAACAAGGTCACCATATCCATGGCGCAGTGGAAGCACAACCCCGCCGTCTTAGTCGTCTATGGTATTGCGTAAGTATTAAACTAAACTCATTTATTTAACCTCATTTTCTTTCGTGTTGGCGTGGAGTCAAAGCTTCAATTAAACCATATACAGGTACATACATCACAGTCACATTGCTTACTATGGACTGTAATTTTGATTATGTACAACTGAAGATGCTATTGCATCTAATGAGGTATAATTTAATGGGAAAATTACGATATGACATGTGTGGAACTGTTACATACAATGTAAATAAGTCATAAGTTTGTGGTGTTCATGCTAAATTGCAGTACTAGGAATAGTTTATGAAATAGATCTTATTACCATCACTCAATTACTTCAAAACTTAAAGAAGAATAAAGAGTTCTTATTTTTCTTATCCCAATATAATTTTTTCCAAAATACCATGAAGTTGAATCGTAACGTCAACTCTTGTAGTATATCGGCACACTCCACTATTTACAAACATTACCACCTACATAACTTACTGTACACATTGTTCGCAGAGATTCCTGTTCAGAACGCTCCCACCTCAGTGTAATTGGAGTTCCTCGTTTAGGTTGTAGGAAATGCGCAGCTTTCCCTCGGGATGAAGGTAAGAACATGCCATAAATGGCATAATGAAGAGTTGAGGTTTTAACCTCAACTCTTCATTAGTGGCTTTTCTGAAAAAGACCACAATTTTGCCTTTCTACAGTACCAGGGCGTAAATATACATGACAAATCGAGCGTTTGAAAGATATTATCATCAAACAGGTATGAGTGACAGAGACCGAACTTTTTCTGAAACTCGATGTATTTTTAATTTTTTTATGTTATTGTTTGATTCGTTTTTTATAATTTTGTTATTTTTGATTTTCGGTATTGTTTTTAGAAATGTCGTTTTCGACAGTCTCGATGTATTTGCGGTCTATAAACCATCCAAAACCATTTCTTTACATCAAAATGTGACATACAAAATTCCTTTTTCAGAAGATCTAAATTGGGGCAAAAGATGTCTCAAACACAACTTCGCCATACACACAAAGTTCTTCTGCACATCCGACTCTAGCATGTACGAGCCAGTGGTCCAGCTAGCCTACTCAAACCAAATCATAATATACACAGACTTCATTCATATACTCGAGATCGACTTCGTAAAACCAGATCAGGAGAAAACTGAGAGGGAGGCAGAAGATACAAAGAATTATTTAGATAGGGAGGAAGTTAATTCTATAGATACGAACCCGAGTACCCCAGCTTCAGACGTTTCGGCCGCCTTTCAATCACCTAAATATCAGAACAACGTCGTCCAGAACATTTTAGCAGATTTCTCAGACTTGGAAATGGAGCCGTATCAAATGTCTAAACCCATACGCGTGCCTGATGTTATGGGGCAAGAACTGTGTATTCAAGCATCTTCTATCTCCCATAATTTGGTAGAAGAATGGGAGGGACCATCGCCGTCCATCAGAACGTTAATCAGCCCACCATTGCGATCCCCAAGACGACGCCCAGCAGAAAGTATGTCGCGTTTCAACGAAACACATAGGATAATAGCTGAAAAAGCGTACGAATTCGTCGAAGAAGCAGAGACGAAATGCGAGAAACTCAGCATGTTTAGGAAACGAAGGTTGGCCGACAAGAAGTACGAATTTTCTGAAGACAATAACGAGAATATCGTCCCTTTTAGGGTTCTGAGGAGTAATAGGAAATACTTCATAGGTTCGACTAATAAGAGTCAGGGGAAACGTGCTAAATCTCCTGGTGAGAGTGTGGTGCTAAGGGCTCACAATCAAATCAGTAGACCGCCGTCTCCGACCACTAGTTCGGATCTAAAGAACCCTGGGATTTCGACCTTAGAGTCTGATCACAACAGCGAATCAGAATACAGGATAACAGAAATGCTAGACGATGGCTCTCTTAAAACTATATCTGTGCACGATAATACCTCAAAAACTCTTTCTGACTGCCCTGTCAATGCGCAAGACCCTTACTTGGTACACTCGGAGAACTCAAAATGTAGTAAATTCTTCACTCGATACTTTGTGGAAAGTGATGATGAGATTACTTCGATCATCACGGATTCGGAGGGTGAGTAACTTTTCCGTATTTATATTTTTAGAATTTTATCTATGTACATTATTTGGACGAGTTAACAATTTATGTTGATGTATTTTGATAGATCGCTCAGTTATCGCGTGGCCTGTTTAAAATTGCTGTTGTATTTAAGTTTATGAAAATATTATATTTCCATATTCCACCATTTTCAATCTCATTTTTAAAGCTTTAAAGCCACGTATATATTAAACAAAGAATAAGTGAAACATCCACCTCATTTTACCATTGACCCTTACGGGTTTTTTTTTAAGTGCTCCAAGGGATCGTATTTGATATTAATTTCAACTTGATACCTCCACGCGTTCCTGAGAAAAAGGGTCTTGACAGACACAGACAGACGGATAACTAAGTGATCCTTTAGGGGTTTCCTTTTAAGGAACCCGCAAAAAGTAAAAATTAAGGGTTTCACATTGGCAAGCCATTTTGGGGGGTACCATTATGAAGGGTTCCTCATTCAACAACATGTTCGGTAATAAACAAAAAAACGAGCGAGCCTTACAGTAGTCGCATATGATGTGTAACATCTGATATCTCACCTTGGTAATAAGCAACGGAGCTGCGACAGAAATGACCCCCTCTACTTACAATCTATCTCTTATCTCTACTTACTAATTCCATGCTACTTACTAATTCCATGCTATTAAAAAGTTCTTACTTATTCCATGCTCAAGCTGTCACTTTCGTTCCTTTTCACGATATCTCTCCCACAGAAATTGAGAGAGAACATCAAAAAGTAAAATAGGTTTTGTTCTTTAAACAATATCCGCCTTATTACAAAACAAGATCTATATTTTGACATGGCTTAACCCATGGAGCCAGTTTTTGTAATAAGAACATAACTGTGATTGAAATACCGTTCTTTATACAAAATTGAAAACTTAGTTCGTTACTAAGTTGACAGTTTTGTGTTTAGAAACTTTACCATAGCTGGAATAAAGTTCGAAATTCAATAATGGCTCCATATTTTGAACCTGGGTCTGAAGATAAACCTTGTTTTGTAATAAGGGGGCATGAGTTTTGTCTATACTAAACCCGAAAAGGGGTCACTGTACTCATCATTTTGAACAATTTTTTCTATGGGACCAACCTTGAAATCGCGAAAAAAAAATCAGCTGTTCCCTACATTTGTGTTCACTTAAATCGACAAAATGTATGAAACAGCTGATTTTTATTTTGCGATTTCAAGGTTGGTCCAATAGAATTTTTGTTTCAAAATGATGAGTACAATGACCCCTTTTCGGGTTTAGTATAAACAATAACTAATGTTGTATTTAATAGGTACCTAAAACAATGTTACGTAACTAAAATATGTAATTTTCTCCTTAGACGACTGCATGTCGGGCTACCACGTAGCGCTCCCCCTCTCCGCACACGGCGCCGGCTACGCAGGCCTGCAGGGCGTGGGCTCCGGTGCGTGGGAGCGCCTCTGTGGCACAGCCCCGCCCCTACCCCCCCTTACACTGCGCGCGCATCAACGGTCTCTAGATACAGAGCTTCTCTGTAATGAAGTCTGTGAACGACTCTGCAATATAAATGGGAAGAAGTTTATTTATTGCTTTGATTGGGGTTGTCACGTTATTGATGTTTGTCAGTCAAGCGGATGCTTGTCTGGGGTGAGTTACATATTAATACTTTTTTTCCCCTGTTTTGCTGTAATCTGTTTTTAGTGTAATCTTTAAAAGTAAGACAGCACAAAATATATTAAAATAGCCGCCAAATATTTTGTTATAAGTTCTGGCGAGGTTGCTTCCATGCGTATTTAAATACAGGAAATACGCATTTTTGAGAACATACATACATAAACTCCAGCCTTCTTACCATGGGGGTAGGCAGAACGTATTTATTTTTGATAAAGTACAGATAAATAATATTTGGACTCGTTTATTATTTGCGCCTGCTAAAGCGATCTTAATTCCATTTTAGACTTCCTTACTAACACTCAGTTGCAGAAAGCTCACCATTAACACTTCATTACATAAAGCAGCATTATCGCTAATGAATTCATTACTTTAATGAAGTTGCACAAACAAATTTTAGATGGTATTACACTCACACTCAGTTGCAGAAACGATCTTTAAATTTTAAAGACTACATTAAACACTAATGTAGCATTAAATCATTGCACAAAACCATTTTTTATTTTATTTTAATGCTCCATTAAATTTAACTAATGAAATGTCAAACCTAATGAAACCGGCCATTTTAAACACTTTTACGTTGCACGTAACTTCATTAGCGCCCATTAGCAGGTGGTGAACTTTAAGTTTGACATTTCAGATTTTTGAATTTTAATGGGCCGAAAAGCATCCATTAAGAGCAACATTAGTGTTTTCTACGGTACTTGAATGCATTTCTGTAATTGAAAGATGTCTTTAACCAGTCTTTCGTCATTATCTGATTCTTATTTAGTAGATTTACCTCGCCGTCAAATCCCAGACCGAGTGAATTCATTTTTAAAACATGATGGAAAAGAGTTTCGTGTAAGGTATAGAATTTCCAAGGAGGCAGTTCTTCAAATTTGTAACCTATTTGATTAAGATTTAGAACCAGTGACGCAAAGAAATAAATCCATTAATGGCCTGACACAGCTTGAGATTTTTCGCCACTGGATCTTTCCAGCAAGTAGGTATTGGGTGATTTAATAAACATAAATAAATCAACAGTTTGTCGGAAACAGGTTAGGTCGGGTTGTTTGTCAGTTTGTTTATACAAAAAGTATCCCGTGAGCTAGCAAAATTAAGCCACCTCTATATTAAAATGCCAGACCGGACGGAACTACGTAGAGTTTCAGAAGGTTTTTATAAAATTGATGGATTTCCACGTGTGGCAGGAGCTCTAGACTGCACACATGTTAAAATTATTAGATTAAGGGGGATGCGCTAAGGTAGCCCGCAAAATTCAAATTTTATTACGTTTTTTGCAATTTGCAGGTCAGTAACACGTATGTTGATCTAATTATGATTTGCGGCCATAACCAATATGGCTTTACAGAATTATAATCATTAGAATATGAATCAGAAGTATAAAAATTGCAAAAAACGTTGGTAAATTTGAATTTCGCGGGCTACCTTCGCGCAAACCCCTTTAAACTAGATTATTTACACTACATCAATATAGTTACTCTACTCTTTGCACTACATTAAACCACAGAGTACACTGAATACACATAAATCAACTACATTTACTTTATTTTATGCTAAAATCGTGGTGTACTTGTACGTACGGATAATAACAGAACGCAAATGTTCACTCTTTTCGTTCAATATGGTAATTTGTTCCTGGCAATATTGTTTAAAGTCTTCTTTAACTAAAGTGGCATTAAAAATGTCTAATGCTATCTAAAATTTGTTTGTGCAACTTCATTAAAGTAATGAATTCATTAGCGATAATGCTGCTTTATGTAATGACGTGTTAATGGTGAGCTTTCTGCAACTGAGTGTCAGTTGCAGAAAGCTCACCATTAACCCTTCATTACATAAAGCAGCATTATCGCTAATGAATTCATTACTTTAATGAAGTTGCACAAACAAATTTTAGATGGCATTAGACATTTTTAATGTCACTTTAGTTAAAGAAGACTTTAAACAATATTGCCAGGAACAAATTACCATATTGAACGAAAAGAGTGAACATTTGCGTTCTGTTATTATCCGTACGTACAAGTACACCACAATTTTAGCATAAAATAAAGTAAATGTAGTTGATTTATGTGTATTCAGTGTACTCTGTGGTTTAATCTAGTTTAAATAATCTGGTTTAAGGTGGATGCGCTAAGGTAGCCCGCGAAATTCAAATTTACCAACGTTTTTTGCAATTTTTATACTTCTGATTCATATTCTAATGATTATAATTCTGTAAAGCCATATTGGTTATGGCCGCGAATCATAATTAGATCAACATACGTGTTACTGACCTGCAAATTGCAAAAAACGTAATAAAATTTGAATTTTGCGGGCTACTTTAGCGCATCCCCCTTAATCTAATAATTTTAACATGTGTGCAGTCTAGAGCTCCTGCCATACGTGGAAATACATCAATTTCATAAAAACCTTCTGCAACTCTACGTAGTTCCGTCCGGTCTGGCATTTTAATATAGAGGTGGCTTAATTTTACTAGTTCACGGGATACTTTTTGTATAAACAAACTGACAAACAACCCGACCCAACCTGTTTCCGACAAACTGTTGATTTATTTATGTTTAATAAATCACCCAATACTTGCTGGAAATATCCAGTGGCGAAAAATCTCAAACATATTAAAGCTGTGTCAGGCCATTAATGGATTTATTTCTTTGCGTCACTGGTTCAAAATCTTAATCAAGTAGGTTACAAATTTGAAGAACTGCCTCCTTGGAAAATCTATACCTTACACGAAACTCTTCTCCATCATGTTTTAAAAATAAATTCACTCGGTCTGGGATTCGACGGCGAGGTAAATCTACTAAATAAGAATCAGAAAATGACGAAAGACTGGTTAAAGACATCTTTCAATTACAGAAATGCATTCAAGTACCGTAAACACTAATGTGGCTCTTTAATGGATGCTTTTCGGCCCATTAAAATTAAAAAATCTGAAATGTCATACTTAAAGTTCACCACCTGCTAATGGGCGCTAATGAAGTTACGTGCAACGTAAAAGTGTTTAAAATGGCCGGTTTCATTAGGTTTGACATTTCATTAGTTAAATTTAATGGAGCATTAAAATAAAATAAAAAATGGTTTTGTGCAATGATTTAATGCTACATTAGTGTTTAATGTAGTCTTTAAAATTTAAAGATCGTTTCTGCAACTGAGTGTTAGACATTTTTAATGCCACTTTAGTTAAAGAAGACTTTAAACAATATTGCCAGGAACAAATTACTATATTGAACGAAAAGAGTGAACATTTGCGTTCTGTTATTATCCGTACGTACAAGTACACCACAATTTTAGCATAAAGTAACGCAAATGATGCGCTATGTGTATTCAGTGTACTCTGTGGTTTATACTGTCAAAAAGTCAAAATCAAGTCATTGTCAAATTTCAAAATAAACATATCGGTTGGTTGGCAAGTTAACTAGTGTGTTTTAACGGAACAATATTGTGGGTAAAAATGTCGAAGGAAAATAAAAAGCGAGAACGCGGAGCGAATTACACTCCAGATGAAAAATCATTGTTGGCTGATCTTATAGTGCAGTAAGTAATATTGACAATATTTACCTTACGTATTTGTTATTTAGATATACTAATATCATTAGATAAATAATATTGTAAAGAGAAAATATTTGTTTTTTTTTTTTGTTTTTTGTAATGGATAACCTCTTAAAATACCTGAACAATTTAAAAAATTCTTGCACCTGTATGAAAGCTACATGATCAGCGAGTAACATGGGCTATAACTTATTTACAAAAAATAGAGATCCCTACGAAAATTGCAATATTTTGTAAATGATAAATGTTCACTCTTTATACTTCAGATATAAGCGTGTTATTGAAGATAAAAGCACAGGAGGTCACATAATTCAAAAGAAAAAAGATGCTTGGAAAGAAATCACCGTCTGTTATAATAGTAATTGTACGACTGGCCCTAGACAGGCAGACCAACTAAAAGCTTTATATGATAATATGAAGCAGAAATCTCGCAAGAATGTTGGAGAGAGTAATGTAAGTAATGCATACCTAATAAAAGATTGATCGGGTGTTTCTACATCTACGTTAATATAATGCTTGGATTTATTTTCTATGTTATTCCAGAAAAATGAGTACAAAAATAATCAACACGAACTAGAGGATGTAGCGGAAGATGATGTTGAAAGAGCACTCAAGCATATAAAAGAAGACAAGGTAAAGTTGAGGGTTAAAGCTAAAGTAATATGAAATACATATTATATGTATAAGTATTCTATTCTATTAATTATGAATCATTTATTATGAATACCTTGTTTCACTAAAACAATTTGCTTTTGGTTATAGGTGCAGATGCGTAAAACTGGCGGTGGAGTTTATAAAACTAAAACAACAGACAGTGATTCTAAGATATTAGCAATTATTCAGGACCAGGTAGAGCCACTGTCAAATCCATATGATAGTGGGGCAGTATATTTTAAAGGTGTGTGATGTAGATGGCTAGTCAATTGCTCAAAGTAGTTATTTCAGTTGGATACTAGTTAATTTATATGTTTTTTCAGACAACATCAATTACACTCTGCAACTGGGTGCGAGTCAACAGTCACAGTCAGTGACAGACATTATGGAACTGAATCCACCACCATCAGGTACCTACTTATTTAGTTAACACAGAAAGACTGTTAGGCTGACACTATAAAATGCATAGATACTAATGATTTATTTAATATTTATCTATTTTCAGAAACAAACATCTTAAGATCCCCGGTTCCAGCTGATTGGGATCGGTACATAGAATCACCAACACCTACACCAAGTAGTAGTTATTTAACAGGTTGGTTGGTTTATTTTTGCAATAATGTGAAGCTTGATGTGTCAAGTCATTTAAAATTAACGATGTGTAAATATTTCAGTTCAGGACCAACAAAAGTCTAGCACTACATCTACGAAAGTAGTACCTCCAGCTTGCAGGGAAGTGAAGAATAGAAATGGTAATTTAATTAATGCCTACAGAAATTTGCATGAGAGGTGAACAGTTTGGCGGCAGTGATAACTAATTATCGTTGCCATGATACTAATGCATTAACTAAATTTTCAGTTACTTCAATTAAGAAGAAAATAAAAAAACCAACTTCTGCAGAAGCTCTGAAGAGAATTTATTTTAAGAAAAAATGTCAAAATGCAGGTTTAGAGCGTAAAAAACTATTAAATGAAATTCTTCATCAAAAACAAGAACATAATTTGAAAATACAAATTTTAAAATGTAAATTGGATAATTTTAATAAAAATGAAAATGGTGATTAAGAAGTTTTGACTTTCATTACGATAGGATATCCCAAATTATCAATCATAAGTATTACAATTCTGTACCTATTATGTACTAACATAACACAATATTATTTAAATGTAGGTACTTACTAGAAATAAATTATAAAGTAAAACAATAAAGGTAGATATTTATGAAAATACTGTATGTATAAGAGCAGTTCTCACAGATGTTTCAGTGTTATGTAAAGATGGCAAAGAGCTATCATCTGACTCGGTATCGAGGTGCAAATCATTTGGAGGTTCTACCTCATCCATCTCAATGCATATATTGTGCAGCACTGCACATGCTATTATAACCTGAAGTACGGTTGAAGTTTTATTTAATGTGATTCCTTTTTCCAAGCATGGGCACCGTCGCTTCAAAACTCCAAAACATCTTTCTATCGTATTCCTTGTCGCAATATGACTTTTATTGTAAGCCTCTTCTGAAATTGTATGAGGTTGCAGTACTGGGGTTAGCAAAAAATTTTTATTGTAATATCCACTGTCTCCCAATAGGTGGTAGTTACTATATCTTCCCATTTCAAAATCTGCACACAAGTGGGAATTATTAAAAATTGTGCAGTCATGAACTGATCCAGGCCAGCGAGCGATGATGTCTCTGATTTTTAGAGTTGCGTCACATACTGCTTGGACGTTGATGGAAAAATATCCTTTCCTGCATCTATATAGTTCAGATGCTACGCCTCCTCTGCTAATAATTTTAACATGTGTGCAGTCTAGAGCTCCTGCCACACGTGGAAATCCATCGATTTCATAAAAACCTTCTGCAACTCTACGTAGTTCCGTCCGGTCTGGCATTTTAATATAGAGGTGGCTTAATTTTGCTAGTTCACAGGAAACTTTTTGTACTATCCGACAAACTGTTGACTTATTGATGTTTATCAAATCACCCAATACTTGCTGGAAAGATCCAGTGGCGAAAAATCTCAAACATATTAAAAGTTGTGTCAGGCCATTAATGGATTTATTTCTTTGCGTCACTGGTTCTAAATCAAGTAGGTTATTAATTTGAAGAACTGCCTCCTTGGAAATTCTATACCTTACACGAAACTCTTCTCCATCATGTTTTAAAAATAAATTCACGCGGTCTGGGATTCGACGGCGAGGTAAATCTACTGAATAAGAATCAGATAATGACGAAAGACTGGTTAAAGACATATTTCAATTACAGAAATGCAATAAAGTACGGTAGAAAACACTAATGTTGCTCCTAATGGATGCTTTTTGGCCCATTAGAATTTAAAAATCTGAAATGTCCAACTTAACGTTCACCAGCTGCTAATGGGCGCTAATGAAGTTACGTGCAACGTAAAAGTGTTTAATATGGCCGGTTTCATTAGGTTTGACATTTCATTAGTTAAATTTAATGGAGCATTAAAATAAAATAAAAAATGGTTTTGTGCAATGATTTAATGCTACATTAGTGTTTAATGTAGTCTTTAAAATTTAAAGATCGTTTCTGCAACTGAGTGTAAATGTGCAAAATAACCACATATTATATATTTGGTTTTATGCACATGCTGCGTAAACATATAACTGACAGTAGATTTTGACAGAGTTTTTAAAGCTCAAAAAAAATGTGTCCGAGCAATTTGTGGAGCTCACTTTTTAGACAGCTGTATGCCAAAAAAATAAAATTCTGCCTCTGCCTTGTTTATACAGGTTCAAATTAAGTTAGCCAGCGAAACTCCGCAGATGTGATGGTTATCGATTAAAAAAAAAAACACACGTGATGTTTTTTTTTTTGAAGTTGACGACCGCTGGTATTGTTTTTACTTGAATGAGTCGAAAAAATCTGTTTTCTTTAGTATTATCATTAGTAATGGGCCGAATGTGGTTTTAACCAAATCCGAACTTCGGCCGAACATTCGGTTAAAACGAACAGTTCAGCCGAAGTTCGGTGCAATATCGCACGCTTTCTCAAGAGCCACAGGTCATGACTTGTTTACGCATTTACTTTAATTATTGCTAGATGTACCCCGCCCGCACACCGCGCTTGTCAAAAAAACGTAACAAACTTCTGCCAGACAAGGCAAGAGTCTTTGGTGTTTTTGGACCATAACCTGCCTCTAGTAAATTATTAAATATGAGTGAGTAGGTAGACGAGAAAAGTTTGTTTAATTTCATTGTTGAAAAAAAATACCCTTTAATTGTAATAAAAAATACTTGATGTTTGAATGTTTAGTTTGTGACCCATAAACGTGATTTTTTTATTCAATTTACGAATTGTAATCCAGAGGTTTGTTAGAAGAATACTAAGCTTATTTCATTTTTGTAATAGTATGTTTAATTTTTATGTCTAATTAATTAGGTAGAGATTTTCAATACTATACTAAATGTATAATACTACAGTAATAAGAAGAACTGATTTAATTTAAGGTTTACATTAGTAGGTACCTATTATTTTTCTTGTGGCGAATGTTCGGCATCTGAACTGAATTTCGGCCGAATGCCGAAGTTCGGTTCAAGCTGCCGAAATTCGGTTGAACCGAATGTGAAACGAATTTCGGCCCATCCCTGATTTACCATGTTAAATTAGATATCGATACCCATCACGTTGTGAAGTATACACCAACAAAAACAGATTATTACCTGATATTTCAAGTGACTTTTGCGATTGAACACCTAATTTAATTGAATCCTGTATATTATTGAAATAAGTATTTTTGTTAAGCGAAAGTACAATTTACTGTAACACCTTATGTACATACGGCTACACATCAAGCTATTATGTATAGCATATACAATGCGAGACCAGCTTATCCAGTATAAGCTGGTCTCGCATTGTATATGATTTCCGTACAGTGCGAGATCAGCTTAAACTGGATTTGTATAGCTTGATGTGTAGCCGTGTGTACCATATTCTAGCAAATAAATATTTTTGATTTGATATCACAATTTTTTTCCAGTTGTGTGCGATGTGGATGTGGGCAAGCGACAAGGATACCTCCACAGCGGAGTGCCAACCTTGTAAAGACATCAGCGCGGGCTGTCTCGTACACCGACAGCAGTATGCCGCGGAGGTAATTACACAACTACACATTCACATACTACCGCATAAGTCAAAGTTACAACTATGGACAAAAGTATTATGTATTTTTTTACGGACTTCCAAAAAGGAGGAGGTTATAATTATGGTTGGCTGTATGTTTTTTTTTTTTTTCTTTATGTTTGATAACCGATTGCTCCGTCAATCGTGGATCGATTTTGAAAATTCTTTTTTTGCTTAAAAGGATATACTCCCCAGGTAGCCCCATTGCCAACAAATCAGAATCTGATGAAGGGATCTCATAGAAATCGAGGGAAATCCTCAAATTTTATAGGCACACATATAACGATTTGGGTATTTTTTATAGTAACTCGGAAAGCACCATTTGGTGAAGTGGAACTGATGATGGAGACCACAGTTGGCACCCGGAACAATATAATAATAAGTATTTAACGGGTAGCGATTCGATTAGGTACTTTAATGTGGTTGCTAAGCAATTTATGCTCGTCACTATGCATATAGTGAGTGGCAGTTCTCCTGGTTCTCACCAAGAGAACTCCTCAACAATCAACGTCTCAGCATCAGGAAAAGCAATATTTTTTAAAAGGTGAAGAGCACTTAACATTAGGCTATTGTAACTTAGATAAATTAAAAACTGGCCCAGTAAAAAGTGAAAAATAAAAAACTTTTTACAACAAAAAAATAACCGACTTCCAAAAAAACACTACGAAGTGAAAAATAACTTTAATTTCGGAAGTCGGTGTCTTTGGATCTGTATTTTAGTTTTTTGCCACCGACTTCCGAAATTAAAGTTATTTTTCACATTGTAGTGTTTTCAGTCAGTCACAAGTCAGTTATTTTTTTTTGTAAAAAAAAATATATTGTTCACTTTTTAGTGGGTCAGTTTTTAATTTATCTAAGTAAGTAACTTTTTTTGTAAAAAGTTTTTTTAGATTACTACAGTCTGTTTTAGTTTTCCTGTATTGTCTTTTCCACAGTGTGGTTACGTCTCTCATCCAACTCTCTTGACACAGGTCTGCTGGAAGAATTTCTAGCGAAATTAGCAGTACCTTTGTGTTCTTCAATCTTTATGTATTTATCTCTATTACAGTCCGGCCATCGGGAGAATACTTCCTGACACTCTTGTCAGTCTCTCTCATGTCATATTCTCTTTATAGCAAAGGAACAATAATGGATATAATACTTCAAAATATAGCCCGATTAGGTCCGATAGCTAGCCCCCGTTATTTTAATAATATGTTAGTAAAGTTGGTCGATATTATAACTAACAAGTTGTGTTTTTGTTCGTCGACAGTGCTTATTTGTGTGGGACCTCGTGAGCGGAGTTTACAGAACTGAGAGAGTTTCCATGACCGAAGACTCCAGTCAAGAAGGCAGCAGAGGTAATAAACACTTGTATTTAAATTTTCACTATGGATTTTTGTACAGGTTCGTCTTTTTTATTTTGAGAGCACAAAAATTGATCACATGATTTTTTCTCAATTACTTGTGTAAGTACCCTAATAAAAGTGAACTAACTCAGTCTAAGAAAGGGTATTACAGAAAAAATATACTTTCACAAGGACGAGTATCAATGTTATGTTACTTGTCAACAATTTGACCTTTCTCAATGTTTTTCCTTACGTCCTATTCAAAACCTTGAATAATAATAAGTACTATAGTTTGAGCGAAACCGCTGTACCGAGCCTTAGGTACGCGGCTCTCGAGGGGCAGTGCAGGCAGCTCATTCGTTAGTGCAGGCCGCTCATTCGTCAGTGCAGGCCGCTTATTCGTCAGTGCAGGCCGCTTATTCGTCAGTGCAGGCCGCTTATTCGTCAGTGCAGGCCGCTCATTGGTCAGTGCAGGCCGCTCATTGGTCAGTGCAGGCCGATCATTCGTCAGTGCAGGCCGCTCATTGGTCAGTGCAGGCCGCTTATTCGTCAGTGCAGGCCGCTCATTGGTCAGTGCAGGCCGCTCATTGGTCAGTGCAGGCCGCTCATTCGTCAGTGCCGGCCGCTCATTGGTCAGTGCAGGCCGCTCATTCGTCAGTGCCGGCCGCTCATTCGTCAGTGCAGGCCGCTCATTGGTCAGTGCAGGCTGCTCATTCGTCAACGCTCACGGCGTTCAACCCCTCGCTTCGCCGCGCATTCCTAAGGCGCGGTACAGCGGTTTCGGTCAAACTATAATAAAAGAATAAGAATACTATGGTTGTCGAAATGTAGGACGTGGAATGTCATTGGAGTGATAACCGTTACGGTTAATGGCGTAATAGCGGAGGACCTTGACCAACACCTCAGGAGGCTCTCATTGCGCGGCTGGGTCAAGGGCTTTAATACTCCTGGACACGGCACGCATAGTGAGGAGGTTCCTCTCTCTGGAGCCCTGACCACCGGCAGCTTGGAATCTGTCCCTGATGGCAATTTTTTTGTGTTTTATTCAAAAAAATAATTTTATATATATACATATATAGATATACAATGAAATAAACGAGATACTAATATCCATATGGCCTATAGTTCCAGGTGCGGACAGAGCTAGGGAGCTCGCTAAGAAGTTGGGGCCGATCAACATGCCGCCTGGCAATGAAAATAGATTGCTTACTACATTGACAGGTAATGTTCAAAAATTCACTAAAAATGTAGAATGTTTTGTCTCTCTGGGAGGCACCGCATCTGCGATACGTCTAAACTCCGTTTGAAATAAGTTTAGACATTTAAATAAACCTGTTTTACAGTCCGTTCAATCGATTTAGACTTTTATTGCGTTGGTGGCATGACCAATGACAGCTGTAATAAACAGTTGGTATTGTAAACACGTTTTTGCTTTTAATGCCATCCTTAAGTCTACGGAATAGAAGTCAAAATCGGTTGAACGGACTGTAAACAAGTTTATTTAAATGTCTAATCTTATTTCAAATGGAGTATAGGTGTTGCCGATGTCCTTAGGTGGCTACCTACCTATTACCAGGAGGGCCGCCTACTACTTTCTATAAAAAAGGAACAGTTTGAATTTCTAAGTTTTCCTGTCCTTGAAACATAATTTGTAAACTATAAATTCATGAAAATACTCTGTGGCTGTATAATATTTATAATGTCAATTATAACATTTCCTAAAGTTATGGAAAATCTGCTAAGCAAGTTTTCCAGGTATTTTTACCGTATAATTAATTATACGTACGTCTATTTTTCTACCAGGCCGATCGCTAAAAAGACTGACAGATGTGGACAACTGCATCGAAATCACAAAGAATCACCCAGACAGCTCGGAATCAGAGTCATCAGCGGAAGAAGACAGCGATTACGACTGATATTTATATTCTAGAAGCATCTATAATGCATAAAGTTTACCTCTTTGGTGAGAATTTACGAGGTTCAAGTATTATGGAAAAGTCTGTTAAAAGACACGGAGAAGTATCTACATGGAGTGCTAATGTGACGGACGTTTCCTTCTGACGTACGTATGCTGAAACATTTAATAATAATATCATTATTTCGCGATATATAATAGTCGTTATACAAATAATTAAAACGCATTTACTGTACCATAAGCGTTAAAAATTGGATGACCCTCACAAAACGTATAAGTATTATGTGATTAAATCACACAAATTGAATGTGCGTATTTGAGTGTTTATAGCCCCGGTTGTCGTCGGCAAATTGACCTGCTTTGCGCGCGCTTAGCACTCCATTGATTTCTTACTCCGTGTATATTTGTCACAAAAAGAGAACAACGAAGGGAAGTGTTTGAAGCACTAATTGTATAAATATTTGTCTCCTTAGGAGTGTATCAAGACAGGTTCTTAGAAATAGATCGTTTTAATGTGTTCCCTAGCGTGTTTCTTGAACTTTTAGTACCTTTTGTCAAATGTTTTTGTCTTCCTCTTTTATAAACATATTTTAACAGTAAACGCTTATTACTGCGGGTACATCAAAGTTATACAAGGTAAAAAGTATATGGTATCCAAAAGTCAGTGTTTCCGAACGCATACAACCCTAAGCTCTTCAAAGTCAGAGTGAACAGGCTTCTTCTGGGTAAGCTCACTCCATCGTCGACTTTGTCTCTGTCACCTCTGCCCTAGACTAAGGTCAAGAGCAAGCCCATCCTAAATAAAAAAAGTCATATTTTTGTTCATTAAAAAAAGGTCAAACTAAAGTCAACAACCCCGTAGTAATGTGAAGCTAGCCTTATTCTTTGGATCTTTTTTCACAAATGTTTAATATTAAATACCCTCTCCATTTTGAACTATAGCTGTAGTTTGAGATACAGGAAAGAAGTTTCTAATACAGCAACTGGAATACTTTTGTAAATAAAATGTTCGCAATATTAACATTAGAAATATTTCAATTGAATGAAAATTTTTGATAATATGAAATCAGTCTTACACATATTAACAAAAGAATAATTTTTGAATATTTTCGTATGAAATTTTACTTCAATCTTTAAGTCTAAATACCGTATTTGAAAAATTCTTGTTAAACTATTATCGTTGTTCAAATTCTAATACGGGGTAATGAAAATTTATTGGTAGTTGCATAGAAATTGGTATTAATAGATATGTCTGTGTATAAATTTATAAAACATGGTCGCTTAAATTGTGATCGTTACGCGTTGTATTACATAATATACGACATACAATACAAAAGCTCTAAAAAAAACAGATCTTTGGAAAGAAAAGTGTTAGGGAGCGTACACATCGTGTATATTTATTTCATTTTTAGCGTAGCTCAAGACCCGTCGCCCATTCGCGTGCTTTTAAATATTCGAATTCGAATGTGTACGCACCCTTAGGGCTGAGCCACATCTATCCGACCGGATTCGCATTTTCCTGAAGTTTATCGTTGTCTGTCACTCAGAAACATCTTTCACTAGAGCAGAGGGCCTAAAATGGACGCTTTGGCAGAATCATAATATGATGTGCGTACAATTCATATCCCGCAATTCATCTGTCTGACAGTTTTGTATGGAGTTTCGTAAAATGGTCCACGTATTACGAATTGCTATAATGAAGTCTAATGTCAAATAGCAGCTGTCAAACAGTTGAATTGCGGGATGTATGAATTGTACGCAGATCATAATAAGATTCTGCCAAAGCGTCCATTTTAGGCCCCCAGGTAGAAGCAGCATAATCATGCAAGCAATCTCTAGGCCTGGCAGTCTGGCTCTGCCCTTAAAACAACAACGATAATTGTCGGAAATACTCAACTGGCCAATGACTGCCGCATGATATTTCAATAAAACTGAATATAATTATAGACTTAAATGTGTATGTCTGAATTAGTTAATGAAATTGGTTGTAGGTATTTTGAGAGTATTTATGTCCAAGTTTGTGTGTCTATTGGTGAGTTGCACGAAACCAACATTAGTTTAACGGAGACTTTAAATTGATGCTGTCACTTTCTTTTTGATACAAAATGTAAGGGATGGCATGAATTTAAAGTTAGGTTAGTTCTTGACATTATATCGATAACAATACAGAGGGTTTTCTTGGTTGACTGGACAGGTTTTGATGCATGGACAGAGTTCATTATCAAGTATTATAAATATGTGAAATGCTATCGTTTCACATAGCTAATCCAATCCATACTAAGTTATCGTTCGGCAATTTAGTCATATTGTTTAACGATGTAATAAGTGGCTCATCGTACCAAATGTCATGAATTGGTTGTAAAAACAACCAATTAAAACAGATAATGTGAAGTTGGTAAAGTCCGGTCGCAAAGCAGAAAGAATTTCGTACAATGCCGTCGCGCTCGCGCATTTTAAGACGCAGATATATGCCAGTGACCTTGAGTGGTTAGCTTGCGTGTTCTGTACTGAGCTCACGCAACGCGTCGTACTGTTATACCTTGCCAATGATAGTAGAATGGCTGACCTGATGATGGCTTGCTGATACCTTGCCTAGTCAGCATTTATTGACTTAGAAGCATCATTCATTAGGCTTGGACGCCAGTTCGGTCTGAATCTCGGTACGGGTCGGAAGTCCTAAATCATATTAATTCTATATTCAATTTAATTCTATTTCAAGTTCTTAATTATAAATAAACTCTGTTTCCAGATTAATTGACTTTCTTTTTTTAAAAACAAGTTTCCGGACTCTCGTATAATAGTACGTTCAGCCAGTAATAGGACTCGCCCTGATGGCTGGGCGCAAATTGGGGACAGCGCTCCTTGTTAGGATCCCCAATTTGACGCATTATTCATTTATTATACACAAAACAAAAGGTATTTTAATAAAACGCGTATACTAAAAGATCAATAGTTAAATTATCTTTAAATTGGTGAAGGTTTCAGAAAAATACGTTTGGTAGATTTTGCGCCATTCTCAGTTTTTTATCCGCGTTAGACATAACTTTTAATTTCACTATGTAATATAAACATAATCTATAATATTCACATAGTAAGTTATTGAGAAAATGCTCTATTTTGACATATATTTTTTTCAATCATTAACACTACTTGTTTAGACGTGATCTTCAGTATAAAATCATTAAAAGTCGGTTATCGTCGCCTTATGGTCCTTCTAATGTGCGAGTGCGATGGCAATACAATTGTGCGCGAGCGATAGAGATAAGTAATGAGGGATCATTGTACAAAATTCTTTCTGCTTCGCGACCGGACTTTAGCAGTTTAATGATCAGCACCCTAATTGCTTAACAGTTTCGAGTCACAATCTGAATGATTTTGAAGTATAAGGCTAATCCATTGCTTTCTACGTTCTAAAAATATGTCTGCTTAACAACGTAAATAACGCAATCAATGTTGTTGAACTGTCAGAATGAAACCCATTGCTACTGATAGTACAGACGCCAGCACATCAAGCCACTAGAATCCGTCAAATTTATTTAAAAGATTTTCAACTTTATTGTTAATGGATAAGGTTCAAGGTTGATTGGGAAAATTTGACAGTTTCGGCTAGCTTGACCGGCTGGCGTCTGTAAAGTAACGGAATCACCGCGCAGGAAGGCCAAGTATAGCATTTCTTTGTTTCAAAACTCTAGTCTTTATTTCACAAAACCTCTACCAATATAAATCTGATGCACGTTGATGTCTATGTACTACTTTCTACTGCATTTATATACATAAATATATAAAGTTCTTGATTATTATATTACAATTTACAATAATCATCAATGATATTACCTAATGTGTAAATTTATTCAACGAATGACCATTTTATACGGATTCTAGCACATCTGAATTCGAATGAATGATGTATGATGGCAATAAGATGAATATGGGCTTGGGCAAGAACTGTGTACTTCTAATTATTAGATGTGATTTAGTTTTTATAGAAATTCATGTGTGCTGGAAGTCAGTCCTATATTTATGAACCTCGGCTCATAATAAGGTTGTGATTCTTTGAACGTAGGTTTGTTAAGAGAAGTGCCTCTGAGACTTGATAATTACCCTCAAATTTATTACACTTCATCCAATCTTGTCTCGACATAGATAGCGATCGCTATCTAATTATCTATGTCGAGACGGCAGCTCCAGGCATTTGATTATTTTACAGAACTATTTGGCTTCTTATTTTAAATAATGTAAATATTGTTTTAATAGTGAAGACATTTTTATTTTCACAATACTAGACTTCATGAACTATTAGCTTTTTCCCTCGACTTTGTCCGCGTTTACATTCTTGTGCCCCGCCCCACTGCGTCGCATTGCATCGCCGCGCTATTACTTTTTTCTTTTTGCTCGCCTTCTAAGGGCTTTATCATACTAGCGGATTGCGAGCGACCTCAAAGCGGAGCGGGCGCGCAACGAACACGCCGCATGCGCAGCAAATTCGTTGCGGATGCTCAACAAGATCGCCGCGAATAGCAGCGTGGACGCCATTTGTACTGTCTCGTACAAACGCCAGCGCGCCCGCCCCGCCCGCAGCCGTTCGGAAACCGCTATCGCTAGTATGATAAGGCCCTAAGGGTCGTAGCATGATGTTCAATAACCTTTATCAAGACTTCTTGGCGGGAAAGTGAAGCGTCATGTTCAGCAGTTTGTTTAATTTTCCAAAATTTGTGTTTAGCCGAATATTAATGTGTAATAATGGTGGATTATTAACCATTAAGTGTTTGTGAACGTGCATTAGTGTAGGCAAATGAAACAAAACAGTGCAACTTCGCTTCAAGTTCTCTCAAGAAGTCCGCGTGAGGTCTCAGTAAAGTGCCACATCTTTACTGAAACTCAAGGGGAGTGGGCGGGGATATCATCATCATGCATTTATAATTCAATTCATCAATATTATATAAGAACTAAAACGTGACATTGGCTAAATGCACAAACCGTGCGAAGCCAGAAGGAAAAAAAAAAAAAAAAACCTTTATCAAGAATTGGGCTATCAAATGCAAAAAGATTTTTCCCAATTGACTGGTAGTTCCAGAGATTACCCTCTACAAACAAACTTACATACCTCTTTATAATAATTATTAGTTTATATATGGAAGCTGTACACGTAAGGCGGCGGCGGGCGGCCGGCGTGTTGTTACTACGTAATTTTGGAGTAAATATGGGGGCAATGTGTACTAGTTTATAGAATCTTCAACATATTTGTCGAGCTGTATTAATTGACCATGACAGTCTAAACTAAATGGTTGAATTTAATTATTTGCCAGTTATATTGATGGCGATAATCTTACTGATGTTTTTAATATCTAAGTACTTATGGAATAAGGAAGAGAATGTCCTATACAGTAATACCCCGATGTTACAGAAACCGAAGACCAAGCAATAAGTTTTTCGCATTGTCATTCTGGCAAATAATAAATTATTCAAGTAACGAATATGGTGCCAAAAGCGGGAATAAAAGGTCCAAAAAGCGACCAAAAGCGCAAAAAGGAGTTGTTTAGTAAAATTATTGCATAGGCCATTCGAAACTGAATGTGTAATATATTTAACTCACTAATTGGTGAGCAGTTGTGAGCTCTAGTCTTAAGAATCGAAAGATAAACACTAGTGTATAACTGACCGCTCCAAGCCAGAGGCATTCTGAAATATAACTAAGCAATATAACAATGGTTGTTCCACATTATTTTCGATTGTCTGTCTCAAATATATCTAAACTTTGAAGATTGGTTGTATAACAGCTTACAGTAGTAAGTGAGATGATTGCATTTAATTTTATTTTGTACCTACAAAGGCACTGACAGTGTTACTTGCCATCAAATTGTAATATACTATAGATAGGTATGAAACAATGCATGATGTAATAATAACATAAATAATTAAACTGTTGTTTTATTCATGCCTTTTTGTACAATTTACAGGTTTGGGCCAGTCTGAATAATTGAGAAAGTAGAAAAGTCTATATCCATCAAACACATTATTTGAAAACTCATAGGAAGTGAATACAGTAAATTTAAAAATATATATATTTACAACTTGCTACAAATGTATCAAATATTTTAAGTGTGATTATAATATGTACAAAAATTCTCAATTCATTATTTTGTCAAATTAATTCATCCTTTACATAACAATAAAACAATCAAGCAATTTGTCAATATAATATAACACATGCAGTTTGGTAAAGTGTAATAATTAATTCTACAGTATTGATTCAAGATCTAGTGCTGAAGATAAAAGAGCAAAAGATTAGATTATAAATGACAAAAAAAAAACCAGTGGTTTAAAGTGATAATTGTTAACAAATCTTATGCTGTTATATCCTCAATTGGTGATCACATAATTATTATGCTTTTATGATACATAAAACTATGAATGCGGCAACACTGAAGTGAGTAAACAAGTCCATATTTTCACTAATTTACACAATATACATATAGCAACACTACCATTACAGAATTCTTACAAGTTATGTACTTAGCTGAAGCTACCTAGCTGTGTAACAACTTACATTATCCTTAATTAATTGTAAAATACAGATAAAACATTAAAATATTTATTAATGTCCAGAATTATAAACTGTATACATCATCACACTCGGGCTCAATCTCCATTGGCGGGCTTCGGCTTTGACCATTTTCGTCCAACATGCAGTCTAATGATAGCCTGTCAAGATCATCCCATGATAATTTACTGAATTTTTCTTGCACAATTTTGATAAGCCGGTTAGCAGCAGTTGTTGCTTCTGCTTCTGTCATGCCATACATCTTCTTGAAATACTTCACAGAAGCCTCCAGAAGGGTGTCAGGCTTTTTAACAACTAGGTTTAATTTAGTACCATCCTTTATGGTGGGATATGCTTCAACTGTTTGTTCATCCACTAGTGTCCTGCCTAGTAACAGCAATTTCTGTTCCTCTACTGGAATCTTTAACTGTTCGGCAATTTTTCGTTTCATTTCGGATATTTGCGTGGTTGGAAGTACCTAAAAAATGCACGATTTTATTATTTATGTGGACAGAATGTACAATTTCAGTTCCAGCTAATAAACTTACTTCCAAGCAACATTCACCTCCTTGTAACTTTTTAACGATTACTTTCATTTTGGTTAGTATCAATATAGATCTAGTTTTCACGAAACACTGCGTGTAAATTACAAAAATATTAATTCAGCAGCATGTTATCAATGACAGACAAAAACAACTAAAAAAGATTTCATGCATGCATGCCGTGTACACATACCATCCAAGATCTTAAACATAGGTGTCGTAACAGTAATTCTTTTACTCTAATGGATTTACAGATCTTTTTCTCTTTCTAACAGTAACGCTGCAAGCTGCAACGCGCCCACAGACTAATGAACGCACCCGATAGAACACGATTGACATTTGATTTGACAATTATATTCACCATAATTTTAAGTTGACGCCTGAGTAAAGTCCATTTCACGGAAGAAGTCCCGCAGACGAGGCGCAACGTGGCGCTGCAGGCATTGCTAACTTGTATAATAATAATTAGTTCCACTTAATTCCGCGGGACTTCTTTAGTGAAATGGACTATAGTAGGTTTATATTTCAATGCTGAGTAGTGATGGGTTGAGAGAATACTCTCACGGAGGATGTTCTCCGATCGAGAATATTCTGAAATATCCTTTTCAACGGAGAACATTCTTGGAACATGAAGAATTTAAATTGAAATAATGTAAAAGTAGTAGTTAATAACTGCCAATACAAAGACGTAACGACTAAAATCGTGTGCCACCAACTGCATCAGACTGCTTGAAAAGAGAGCTAGTTTTGATTTTTTTAATTGCAGCAAAATATATCAAACAACCAAAAAATATCAAATATACCGAATATTTAATCTTTTTTGGTTGAGTTAATTATATTTTTGGAATGGGGTTAAAACTGAAAGCTCGTAATAGGTGGCAGCACTGTTCACCGTCTATATAAGCCGCCATTGTTTTGTGTATGTTTACTTTTGTGTCGATCACAAATTTAACGAAAACTAAATAAAGATATGTATGTGACTTGGAGTGTAGCACTATTAAAAGACGAGCTAAGGAAAAGTGAAGCGTTTACCACTGATAAAAGACCAGGTATATTGGAAAAGTAAATAAAATATGAAAATCTTTAAGTTCTCACACCACAAGTGCCTGTAACCTGTAGGTAATGAAAACAGATTCAGTTAGGACTCTAGGGAGCATCACCTGTATATGAAATTCTCCCTTAAAATTCTAGGTAGCAGAAAGGATAGCACATAGTATCGACTAGATATCGGCTTTCCAATTTTCTTTCAGATAGTTTTCTCTCACAGTTTTCGTATTTCAACATCTTTGGCATTACATGTTTCCCCGTATTTTTGCAGTCAACAGCTGCGCAACGGGGCATATAATTAATTATGCGTAAAAGAAGTAACTTGTTTACAAAAAAAACTATGGATAGTGACAACTAGCTGTCAAATTCTTAGGACGCTGGATAGTACATACCTAGTGACATCTGAAGTGAGCAAGTGGCAGTTTTTGTCTCCATTGTCACCTCAAACCCAATTTTTACACCCCACATGGTCATGGTACAAAAAAAATTGTTTTCAAATTATTACTTATTGATGTCTAAAATCAGCAATTTTGATTTAGATACAATAGACACCTCATTCAATATCCATCTAACCGATGGGGCAAAACGAGGGTACAAGCAATCCCACATACAAAGATACATAGTACCCTGTCTTTGCTGTCGCGCAGTCGGGTAAAAATAGATCGATACAATGGAGATATCCATTTTTTTATTCTCGAAAATTTTCTATAAATAGAATAAGTTCTTGCTAGGAAAATATTCTCGGGAATCTATCATGATCATCACTACGCCTGACGCTTCGATGAGCTTGACACTGACATGGTGAGGATGTGTTCCAAATATCTCATATTTTGTGAGTTTTTATTAAAATCGTTAATCTACAACTACACAAATAAGAATAAAAATAATCATTTGTGAGTTTGGTAACTTATGAAGACACTCGTCTGATTGGCCAATCTGTTCAAAGTTTCCTCGGTACATATCAATGAGCATTAGCGAACTTATTATCTGAACGCGCCCCAGAGCTTGACGATCATTTTAGTGTTGCCAATATTATTGATTTTAATTGTATCAATGTGACCAATCATCTTATTTGTATTAAATTAATGGTTTCCACTCACACTCATCTCATCAATATCACTTTGTTTCACGTTTATACGGCTAGGTATAGACGTATACAGAATAAAGGCGTCCTCCATTTTGTTACTAATATTTCTCTGGTCCATGCGGTCACATCCAGGTTCTTTTCTGTGGCCTTTTGTGTGTCATTCCGGGTCATTCCGCTAGCTGGCTAGGAGAGGGCGAGGATTAGGTTGGTAGTACCAATATTATAATAAAATAATATTTTGTAAACAGGTTTTATGTACAAGATGCGAAAAAAGGAATAGCCTTCTAGATTTCAAAATTCCTGTAATACCATTAGAGTTAGTAAAATAATATTACATGCAAATGTCAACAGGTTTTGATCTTCAAGCATCAAGTTTTGTAAATAAATAATTACCAAGGTGATAACTTACTACTTTGGACGAGAAGTCGAAAAACACGAAGTTCCGATTCGAAAAATAATAATAAAATAAACAAATCTTCGACATAAATATGAATACAAAAAAAACGGTTGAAATAGCTGAGGATTATTCGAATAATGTAATATTATTTTTTGAAGCTGACTGTCTAGAAGGTAATTATGAAACTGAATTCAAAGTTACTACAGTTGGTAAGGTTTTTGCCTCCTAGAAACTTACGAAATAGGACTTGCATACGACACGGAAAATTTTTTTCTTTCTTGCTAACCGGGCACTGGGAGTTCTGACTGGGCAGGCCATGACATTAAAATTACTACTTATTATAATGTGGTTGCCTCAGGTGGTAAGGGTGGTAAGTAACTTATCAACGAACATTTAGTTATTTGACACCTACTTTGTTTCATTATTCTTTTTCCCATAACTCAATTTATTTGGGGTGGGCGCAATATGTCGGTTCTGTATAACCGAATTCTTTGTACGTTCTTTTAAAACTTTCAAGGGTAGCCCATGGACGTAATATAGAAACGGGAAACCCTGTAGCCTTATATTTTCATAGGCTAATAAGTTGAGATTTTTAAAATATTTTTTTTGGTGTTAAGTTCTAACTTCAAAACTGTGTTTTTTAAGTGTGACTCTGTGATCTAAAACTTCGGTAGTTTTTTAGCTGAATCTACTCTCGTTGGAATAAGCGGGAAAAACTATACTAATCTAAATCGACTAAGAGTTTGAAGTTGTACCTACCACCCACCACCACCATGGTCAAAATTAGAAGGCATAATTATATTTGAAAATAAAAGTAAGTATAGTCGCTGGCACGTAACTTGGCAAGGTTCTGGCGTAGTGGGAGTAAGTTTACGCATGTACACACGGCTACACATCAAGCTGCTATACGTATCCAGTATACGTTGATCTCGCATTGTATAGGATTTCTGTACAATGAGAGGTAAGCGTTTACTGGAAATGTATAGCTTGATGTATAGCCGTGTGTACACGTTATGCAACAATTTTTTTTCACATTTATTGCTTGTTATTTTCACATTTATTCTATGATTATTGCCAATATTTATTTTTCTACTTATCTGTTTATATAGCGAAGTTAAAAAAGGAGGGAAACATCTAACAATGCTTGTCAAGTTACGTGCCGGCGACTATACTATGTTTAAAAAAACTTACTAAATACTATTATTAAATTAGTAACAATTGAAATCACTAGCTTGAAATTTGGCCGGGGTGTCCGTAGCCTAGGAAACGGGTGTAGCTACAAGACAACAACATTGATAAGTCATTTCTTATCGTGTTACATAAAAATTGGCGAAACTAGATGTACATACAGTAAATATTAGTAATATTACCTTAGTCGTGATTAAAACAATCTTAGAAACTAAGATGATTTTGACAGTTCGAGGTATGGATGGCAGGTGGGTTTAATATATTCTCGATAAATTAATTCGCTAATAACCTGTAAACTGGGTTTGATAACGTTATTATTGGTCGATGATATGCGTGCTTCCCGGATCGGGGAGCGTCCTAAATGAGCTCCCCCTTGCTCCCAGCCGCGTATCAATTTTATCAAAGTTATCGGGCAGAAGGGATACGGCGGCGGTGCCTGGTACGGCACTCGACCCGCTACGACTATTCACCTGCAGAATTAAACTTTTGGGACTTATGTACTTCGCAATATATAGGGGGGGACTGACAATCTGCGCAGCTAACAAATTTCGAGCTCCTAGAAATGGTTTTGCTCTTAATGTGGAATAGTTAACAAAAAAAATACATTTTCAGAATTGATACTTCATTCTAAATAATAATGTATGTCTAAGCAACATAGTCATTCTAAATAATTATGTTGCTTGGACATAATTATGCTCACAGAAAAATAAACATCAAAGAAACAAAAATAATAAACAATAATGACTGAAAACTAGTAAACATCATCTTATTACTTAATTATTTAACAATAGACATCAACACACTGTTTATCAGATCATTGCATGTGATACTTATTATATAATAATAAAAAGGTCAGCAACACTAACAATACAATAATAATATTAGAAACAAAACAAAATATCCAGTCATGCATTACCTATGGTGGGCAGGTGGTGTCACTGAACCGTGACAAGGCACCTGCAGCCACCCCACTATGTCCCTATCACTAAATTACACACACCACCTATAGCAAGCCCACACTACTAAATATTAAAAACAAAATTCTCACAGAAACAGTACCCAACATGACAGTGAACCAACCAAGCACATAGAGACCGTTGTTTGATCAATACTTGATGTCATACAAACCAGTGTAAAGTCACAATAATGTGTTACTGTTGTGTTCTAGTGATATTCTGTTGCAAATATTAATTTTCAATCCAAAATGTCTGAAATGGGCTTTGAGAATGTGTTCTATTTAGAGAGTGAGTGTTTTGTATAGTTGTTTTGTTAAGAGTGACGGTGCGGAGGGATGGATGAGGTGTTGCCAGGTTACGCTCCACGGATACTCTCCGCCCTTGCTCTCAGCAGATCAATAACATCTCTATCACCTGGGATGGTGTTATGCAATGATTTAAATGATTCATTTTATTTCTTTATTATAAAATAATATGATGCAATGTTTTTTTATGCCTATGGAAGAATTTAAGATTACTTTTTGACTGATATGAAAATCTTTATCATTTTATGTTGATATTTTTTGCTGCAGTGAATGTGTGTGATTACTTACTGCAATGCATTTATAAAAATGATAACCGGATACTATGTATAGTTTTGGTTACATCAATAATTATTATGAGTATTTTACTAACATTCAAATATGTAGCAAAATAACATAACACACAAACTTTTTTTTTTTGGGAAAATTGAGTAAAGTATTTCATTTTTTTAAAGTGTACAAACTTCTACCTGACTGCAATTCTGCATTACATTTAATTGCAAACTGCCATCAAAGGGGTGAGCTACCCTACTTTGAAATGTTGCCAATTAGCAGCAGGTATGGCTTTCACTATAATTAGGTGATTAAAATAGAGAATGGCTTTATAGATTGAACATTTAATAAATGGTCTGTTTTACAAGGTTTTGTAAAACTGGAAAGTTTAATTATTTTGTTAAGGATAACAGTGTAGTATCAATCCAGTTTTTTTTTTCTGTAATGTGGGTAGGTGTATACTATTTTTTATTTGTAAATCCGATAACTCAAATTATTAAATAAACTTATCATCAAAATCAAGAAGCCTATTAAATATTTTTTGCGAAGTTAAATCAAGGTCGCCATGAAGCCTAGTTTAGCTATAGGTACCTAGAACTTCTAGATCTAGTATAATATCTTCGGTATTATATAATCGATTCTAATGCTACTTACCTTTGATAAATTTTATTAAAACTAGTCCCGACGGTGTTTTCTTCAGACTTTGAGTGCGCCGGCGACGAGGTACTGGTGGAGTCGTCGCCGCCTGCATCACCGGACATGGCAGCGCGGCTCGCGGCTCCTGCACAGGTACTTAATATCCACATAATTCTCTAAGGCTTTGAAAGTTTAGTAGGTATCATGTATCTGCTTAGGTACTGCTGAAAGTAACAGGAGAGTTAATAACGCCATTGTCATTCCTAGAGAAATAGGTACTCCTCATTGTCATTTTCGTATTTCCCTACTTAAGACTGAGATATATGCCAGTGACCTTGAGTGGTTAGCTTGCGTGTTCTGTACTGAGCTCATGCAAAGCGTCGTACGTTCAGCCAGTATTAGGACTCGCCCATCAAGGAGCGCTGTCCCCAATTTGTCGTATTATTAATTTATTATACACAAAACAAAAGGTATTTTAATAAAACGCGTATACTAAAAGATCAATAATAAAATTAATTGGTGAAGGTTTCCGAAAAATACGCTTGGAAGATTTTGCGCCATTCTCAGATTTTTATCCGCGTTAGACATAACTTTACAAATTAAGTTCAATATGTAATATAAATATAATCTAAAATATTCACATATGAAGTTATTGAGAAAATGCTCTAATTTAACATATATTTTTTTCAAATCATTAACACTACTTGTTTAGACATGATCTTCAGTATAAAATCATTAAAAGTCGGTTATCGTCGCCTTAATAAGTTTGGGATAGGCTTTCCGGCTGTTCAAATAAAGGTGCAGCTAAATTACCCATATAAGTTGCGATAGCACCTATAGCCGGCTTATTCTAAGCCTATAGGGTCCTGCTACCAACCTTGTTGACTGGCTAATCTTTCCGCCGCGCGGTGTAAGCTACTATTGTAATCATATCAACTTCTAAATTATCGCGTTGTATGAATATTGCATGCTACGGTGGGTAATTTCATGACACAAGAAATAATAAAAATACCTACTTAAGTAATTGTCTAATGACTGGAGAACTAGTACCTATTTGACAATACCTAGCATTTTGTGCTGAGTAATCATGAGTCGACGCAAGGTCAGGGATTTTATAACACTCGTGTCATACGTACCTACCTATCGTAGTTTGTACCTACCTACATAATTCCATAACCTGCAATAGAAAAGAATAGGTAGGTAGGTACTCCTTATTAAGTAGGTAAGCATAAAAATTACGGATAGGTATAAATGTTGAAATTTTACATAGGGTGGCACAATGTGCACAATTGGAGTACCTACCTACTACTTATAGTGATAATGAGTCAGTCACACTTATAAAGCGATTAAGTACCTACTTATTAGGTGGGGTACGAATTACGATAAATCATTATCGTTCATGTAAATATACTCTTTCTCTCTCTCTTTTTTCTGCGACTTAATTACCATGATGATCACCTTCCAACCTGGGGGCTAAATATCATTAGCTTCGATTATATTACTTATTTATGTGTATAGACTCTATTCAGAGTGTCGCGCTGCAAAATAGTAACTGAAACACACAGGGGGCCTAAAATGGACGCTTTGGCAGAATCATAATATGATCTGCGTACAATTCGTACATCCCGAAATTCATCTGTTTGACAGCTGACAGATGACATTAGACTTCAGTATAGCAATTCTTATTTTGTGGACCATTTTACGAAACTCCATACAAAACTGTCAAACAGATGAATTGCGGGATATGAATTGTACGCAGATCATATTACGATTCTCCCAAAGCGTCCATTTTAGGCCCCCAGGCCAACTTTGTTATGCTGGTGTGCGTGACAGCTACGTCTTACACTCGCGCCACGTCACTGTTATTCTAGTGTGCGTGCATTTTGAGGCCAACAGCTGAATGCATTTTTTGCGATGAGTTCGCAGCTTTGACTGTCTATCTAGACATATTTACCTATATCTTTGATCATCAGTTTATTCGTTATTTCATTTGCCTCCCTTGTACTTGAAGAACATGCCTTTTGACTTCCAACCCTAACTAGCAAGACCAAATCCGAGACCAAGACAGATCGTTTCAAGAACTATAGTTGTCAAAAAATAATAGGCCCGTTTTGACGTTTAATTTGAATCGATTTATCGTGAGTATCGAGTCGTATCTAGTTACGTCGCGATGGTCAATCGCGACGTAACTAGTCGATACTCAGACAATCGCGACGTAACTAGTCGATACTAACGACAAATCGATTCAAATTAAACGTCAAAACGGGCCTATAATTTTTTCACAAATTTAACTCATTATAAAATGACTAAAATGAGGAAAGACTCGAAAGGATCTCAGACTCAATTTTATGAGTAAGCGTAACAACAGTCATGGGGTTCTGTAGGTAAGGTCTCTGCATAGTTCATTATTGCAAAATTAATTTCTACACAATCACCCGTCACATTTATTCTATTGAGTTCATTGATGACTAGTGTTATCTTGAGTTTGATTCTAGTCCTGCGGCCACACGAGACGCAGTTCCATCTATCCTGCATATTAATTATCTCCATGTATTTCTTCCCCTATAAAATTGTTTCACGTACATAGGGTGGCGCGGGCGGCGGTGCCTCGCCGGGCACTGTGCGTGAGCTCATCGTAATACCGGAAATACCCAACTCCATACATTTGCAGCACGCTATGCAACAGGTAAATATGGTACGCATGTTCTAAACGTCTAATGTCAGCGGTATTTTTAAAAATAAATGCCCGAAATATCGAAATGTAAGTTCACAAGTTGTAGTACTAAACACAGCGTTTCATTCCAGAACATGCTCTATGTTGCTGTTAGATACCTACTTATAATTTTTCTCAGGTGTTGTCAATACATTGAGAGAGGTGATTACAGTATGTGTATTAACTAAAAATATTAGAAAAAATAAAGGTAATGGGAGATCATGACCTTTAAAAAAGTCCAACAGTGATTATGACATAAAGGTTCCAAACTTTCCTTATTTTAGCAAAAAGAAAACGTCTTTGTGAAGAAGTCGGATGGCCTGAACCATGATTCACTTTTGGACAAGTAAACTTTCAACGTTTAAACGGTTCAATTCCTCAAAAAATAATTGCTATAAGTTTGAATTTATGCGCCGTCATCAGTCTTTGACTAAAATCTTACGACGAAACCAATACTCCAGTAATGGCTGAAATGGTGTGAAACAGCTGAATGAAGGTCTCCAGTTATTCATATCTTGACTAGCGACCCGTTCCTGCGTCACACGGGTGAAAACCTCGAGATTTATGTGCTATATCTAAGTTTGAAATATTAATGTAAGTTTAATAAACAAATACCTTCCGGAATAAATTATTTAAATGATTGTGAAAACCGCATCAAAATATAGTATTGGATGGATTTGTGTGCTATGGATTTCCGTACAATGAGAGGTCAGCTTAGGGCCTGTGCACACCACGTTTTTTAAACGCGCGTTTGTAGCGATACAGACGCAATACGCACGCGAGTCAGACGCAACCTGTAGACCTGTAGGATAAAAGCGCGCCGTCGCCGCACGTTTCGTATACGCGCGTCAACGGCGCGTTTAAAAAACGTGGAGTGCACAGGCCCTTATATTGGAAATTTATAGCTTGATTTGTAGCCGTGTGTACCAATATCTCAGCAACATTACCGCCTGTCCTCAGGTAACGAGTACGGTGGTGGAAGTGAATGGTGACAGTTCCGGTCACTCCAGCCCCACAGCGGAGGGCCAGCACACTTACATCACTGTAGCGAGTGAGTGTAAGTACCACTACATTTGTTTGAATGACTTCCGTGTAGTTGTGGCTTTATTATGCACCGTTTTGATTTGTTCATGAAGGCAGGTTTATGATCTGGCAGTCAGACTTATACCTTGAGGTTTCGATAGAGGTACTTGCAATAATGTGGGCCAAATACCTGTTTGCCTGTACAAATAGTGTAGTGTACTGTGGCCAAGTACCTGTTTGATCTCCTGTGTTAAGTCCCAATAAATCATTTTTCTTTCTTTCTTTGCCACCCAATTATATTTAAAAAATACTAGGCCCAGCGTCCGTGTGGTGCCGGACGTAAAGAATAGCACTAACCCATTTCTTCCCGTGGGTGTCGTAAATGGCGACTAAGGGGCTAATTACTACAGAATGGGCAGCAGCGTTCTCTATGCATTTTAACACCATACTGCGATCGCCAACCCGCCTGCCAAGCGTGGCGATTATGGCAACCCCCCCCCCCCCATTTAGGGGTCGCCTTTCGGCTGAAATGATGAATGATGACAATGAGGCTCAGCAGAATACCCAGAACTTATGAGATTGGCTGCAATATCTAGGAAGGTTACTTCGACAGTGTGACTGCTAACGTTGTACCTGCCTTCGAATGTATTTTTCTTAAAAACTCTCATTTACCTAAATTCAGCTGCCGATAAATTGTTTTGCAGTTTGGCAGGTGTTATCTTAAACTAAACCTGTATAATAATGGATTAAATAAATAAATAATAAAAAAAGTACCTATTTGTTTTGCCGTTTGTACAATTAGCAAAAAAAACACTTAGTAATATATTTATTGATTTATTTTCTATGCACTTTGTTTTGTAGATCTTTTTACATAAATATTGTAATGTCCAGCATGAAATATTTTATGTAGCACCCTTTTGGGTTGAAGCACATTTTTATTTATGTATTTATGACGTGTGGATCGTGCAGTGCAAGGCGCATGGGCACAGCCAGGCTACGTGAAGATTGAGGAGGAAAGTGACCAAGAAAGCAAGTTTTTATTTTTCTTTTCATTTTGTTTATGCTTCTCATCTTAGGGCCTGTGCACACCACGTTTTTTAAACGCGCCGTTGACGCGCGTTTTAGAAATGTGCGTCGACGGCACGCTTTTATCCTACATAATAGACTGACTCGCGTGCGTATCACGTCTGTATCGCTACGAACGCGCGTCAACGGCGCGTTTAAAAAACGTGGTGTGCACAGGCCCTTAGTTGTTTATGGTTTAACAGCATGGCCAATGCCCATGGGGACGTCACCTTTGCTATTAACATTGGTATGAGTTTCGTTATGCTTGGACTAATTACTTTAGAGTTTGGCCAAGGTTGCTTCTAAATGTCGGCGGTTCATATAAAGACGACTGCAATCAATTATAATGTTTAATTAAGTTAAGTTTGAGGTTTTGGTTTTGCTGTATTCTGAATATTCTGATGTAGACTACTACTCAGTGGCGTAGCGTGTATTTCTGCCACCCGGGCCAACCCTAAATTTGCCGCTCCTAGGTTAGGACTTCAAACTTAAAGTTTGAATTAAAAAATAAACTTCAATGAGCCGGAATCGAAAAGCTCTCTTTTGCAGTCTGTTGTACCTACGAACACACTCAACCTTAAACTCTTCTCTGTCAATAGCTTAAGGAGCTTGTTCGAGGTTGCATCCTTTGTCATTGACGCCCAATAGTTACTAGAATATTGCAGGCCTTAGAAAGGCATATTTTGCTTCCCAACTCCGGAGCCGCTGGAATCTTTTTGAATTTCAGCAGTTACTCTAATGGAGAAAACAATTTTCGTTAAAATTGTCTTTCTAGGATAAGCCAACATTCCTACTTTCGTCGTAAAAAATGGCGTTCTTATTCGTCTCGGAGGTTCGATTTCAGTTTCCGTTCGTAAAATGAACTTTAGTTTCATAATTTAAATACTTTACAAGATTATTTAACTGCACATGTTATATTATATGGAACTAAAATTTATTTTTTTGACGTCAAATCTTATAATTTGATTTTGAACAACTTCCACTTGCCCCAAGGCCTTGATATTTTTCTTAAGAGTACCTATGTAGTCGAGGACAATACAGTTACCTGATCTGATGATGACCTGCCGCCGCCGCCGCGTGCCGCCCAGGGCCATGGCACCCTCTGCCCCCCCCACTTTACGCTACTGTTAATATTCATCTATACTAATAAAGCTGAAGAGTTTGTTTGTTTGAACGCGCTAATCTCTGAAAGTACCAGTCGGATTTGAAAAATCATATGATAGCCCAATTCATGAGGATGGTTATAGGCTATTTAAGACCACGCTACGGCACTTAGGTGAGCAAAAAGAAAAAAAGTCGAAAAGAACTCTTAGGCGTAAAAGAAGTAACGGGGCACATCTATAGGATATATTTTATGTTAAGACTCAGATATATGCCAATGACCCTGAGTGGTTAGCTTGCGTGTTCTGTACTAAGCTCACGCAACGCGTCGTCCGTTCAGCCAGTAATAGGAGCGCTGTCCCCAATTTGACGCATTAATAATTTATTATACACAAAACAAAAGGTATTTTAATAAAACGCGTATACTAAAAGATCAATAATTAAATTATCTTTAAACTGGTGAAGGTTTCAGAAAAATACACTTGGTAGATTTTGCGCCATTCTCAATTTTTTATCCGCGTTAGACATAACTTTACAAATTAATTTCAGTATGTAATATAAACAAAATCTAAAATATTCACATATCAAATTATTGAGAAAATACTCTAAATTAACATTTTTTTTTTCAAGTCATTAACACTACTCGTTTAGACGTGATCTTCAGTATAAAATCATTAAAAGTCGGTTATCGTCGCCTTAAACAAGAATTTCACCCGGACGAAGTCGTCTACTTTAAAAGGAAATATTCGAAACATTACATATCACTCTTAAGTATTCGTAATTAATAACATAACAATATTTAGGTAAGTAAGTATTGAATAACATACTCATGGACAATAACAAAACCATTATGCTAACTTAATATCCTGCTTCCATTCAGAACTTTATTATGTACTTACATAATCTGGGCATGAGGGAGTTGGAAATGTCCAACTCTCCCATGCTCAGATTCCATATCCATCCATCCATTCGCCATATCTTCATTTGTAAGGCCCTACAAATGAAGATAGGCTAGGCTACGTGCTAACCGGCTAACTTAGTCATTCTGAAGGCTGGGACCGTTTCAAGTCTAATTGATTGAATTGCAGTCTTGACGTCTAGTGAACCTTCAAAAATGAGCAGTCTTTAATCATGCACCGCCTTTTTCTGTGTATCTAAAAGTGCATCAGGATTTTACTACGTTCTTGGGAGTCTTATGGCTGTTTGTGCTGACAAGTCTGATGTTGTAATGTGTCCAAAAAGGGACACGGCGTGATGTGAAATGGCTGGTACCGTGTGCCTCAGAGATTTGTTGCTAGGAGACCCTTATGATTCATCACTATCTCCAATAAATCCAAAATATTTTTCCCTTTGAATTTCCACTTCACTTGTCAAAGTTGGTCACAACACGCTCTTTGTGAGAAGCCTTTGATGGACAACAAACAAACTACTTAGATTTCACCCTCTGACATCATAATGTCTGATTATCTCCCACCTGTCAGGATTGATGCCGTATTAAATGCACCCCATTTGTTATTTAAATTTTTGATTGTAAATTGAACTTTAATTCCTTGACATAAGTGTGTACAAAAAATAATAAAGAGGAATTAGCGAAATACAGGTTCCGAATTAACATGATGAGTGCGAACCGGTTGCAGGTGCGGACGGACATGTTTTGGTATTTTGAAGGAGGGATTATTTTTATAATCTCTGCTTCTTTCTGAAAATATTTTTCGCAATTAATGTATCACATTATTTCCAGAAGAATTTGTAGCCAGAAAGTTTAACTGATGATAATTATATATTTCTTAAAAAAACAAGATATACGAGCTCGTAATGCTCGTATACGATGCGGCAACCGCTGCGCAAAATTGTATCAAAACCATTTTCATCATGTGGCGCTTGCGCAGCAGACAGCGCGTAATAGCCTCACGGAATGTTAAAAAAATATAATTAAAATCAAAGCAACTTGTTTAAACATTTACAAAAAACTTAAATATAACAAATCAATAAAATTGCTTATTTAGCTTACGTTGTAGTACGATTTCACCTTTGTAATATTTTCCAATAAGTACAAGAGGCGCGTGCATTCAAGTCCGATCAAGTTACATGCAATTTTAATATTACATTTTTCGTCCAATTTGCACATGATACCCTGCAGACTGCAAACAAAGCGTAATTGTGAGTGCCCCTACGGATTATCTACCTGACTGATCGTTATCAATGGATGCATACATCAAGGGGATGATCTTATTCATTGTCCACCTGTGCTGGTTACCTCTGACGTGACGCCGGCCACGCGCCGCCGCCCCTCCCGTACATTGGGTACTTCACTTTTATATAATTTTTATACCGATATACTGTACATGTCTGCTTGGATGGCTCCAAGAGAGCTCATACACGATTTTATTGTGTTTTATTGCTTCTTATTGGAAAGGGGATTATGGATGCTTTTCAGTCTAAGATATCTGTCATTTTGGAATATCAATTTGGAAGGGAAAACATTTTCTAAAGATGTTTTCTATATTTTTTTTAATGCTTCAAAGTCATTATAATCTCTGTTGCTATGTCAACATCAAATACTTTATGTGGAAAAACTGTTAAAATATCCAGTTTCTGGGAACTAATTACGGTATTTTTCTGTGTTTGATGAATTACTTGTAGTCAGTTTATTAGTAACCTATTTTAGGAAACGTCTCTTCCAAAGTTTTTTTACCATTTTTTCCGCGAATTCATTAGTCTTTTTCATTAGAATTTGTCTTGGAATATTTATTTCTTCTTCTACATTTAGAACAGAATTATGTTTTCACGTTTTATTATATTCTGCTTATAATGTAGAAAATTATGTTATAATAAAAATATGTCGGTTTACAAAAATGCATTATCATTATTATGCTTTTCAAGACATGGTGTTTTTAATTCGACTCTCGAACTCTCCATGCTCCGCCAACACCAAATAAATTAGTAGGATAGACAAGTAGGATGAAGACTAATAATAACCAACAGTTTTGAACTCAACCTTCAACGCCCAAACACTGTCCTGAACCTGCAAACTACTACAAGGACAAACTCATAACAAAAGGGAAATCACAATTATATCGCTTTGTTATAACAGGTGGGGTGGGGTGGGAAAAAGACAGTGCTATACGTTAGAGAGGGAAAGGAACCAAGAGATTGGTAATCGGGATGTTTTGCTGGAAAGTGTAGGTCCAGCAGCGAGTTGCCTGGGAGACCTCTACGAGTATGGAGGTGCCTCGGTATCGGTCTTATTACCCCTGTGAGTGAGACTTGGTCCTTTCATTCTTGGTCCTTCGTCCTTGGTGTTGTCTTAGTGTGCTTAAGTTTGAGTGAGACGGTACTTACAGACGGTGGTTAATTATTTCTGAGAATTCAGTGTCGCGAAATTGTTTTCAGTTGGAAAAGCTGTCTTTGTTGTTCACATTTGCATCCGGTTTAACTTGGTTCTTTTTTTTATCACTTATTTATATTTATTTTTTATCACTTATTTATATTTATTTTTTGGTTTTCCTGTCTAATTGCATAACAATGCTATAAAAGGGGGAATGTCAGGGGCTTCCTTGAAGTTTTCTTTGTTAATAAATATTGTTATTTCTTGCAGGCGAGGGCGGCAACGGCGTCAACTATCACGTGCAATATGTTACGGAGCCGCAAGAGATCTACACACAAGGTCATCCGACGCATATGTGAGCGATTCTGCATTTTATTATTAATTTTAAAAGTTTTTTAAGTGTTAAAAAAAAACAATCTAACTTACTACTAAATAGTTAAAGAAATGCTCATCGACAACTTTACCTATTCAGTAATGAACTGTACGTACCTGAATAACAACGTATTCATAATTAATTAAATAAAAATATGATACTTACTACATTATTAGTTTCCGAATAATTATTGGTGCTCCATAAAAACAAACTCTTATTATTTATGTAAATATTCCGGCTCCCCTTTGTGAGAAATATTAAATGAAACTACATTGATTCAAGTTTAGGTATGATACAAATATGATCATCTCAAGTTGTCTGCTTGCCAAGCGTTCCTTTCTAAGCAATCCTTTGTTGTGCAAACCCGGGGTCCTACTCCGAAGCGTTAATCCGAAGTATCGGCCGAATGTTCGGCCGTTTTACAACTTCCATAGTTTCCTTTTTTGACTTTGAATCCTTACCCGACTTAGTCACATTTTTGACTTTGGCTTATCTCTTTGACTGTCGTTTTTTTTTTCTTTCGTGTAGTCAGCCATAGTTAGCCGTAGTCATGCAACGGCCGAACATTTGGCCGGTACTTCGGATTTATGTTCGGAGCAAACCTCCCGGATATATTTTACCTCTGCAAAATTTCGTCTGTAAGCCGCTGCAATCTGCAGCTGGAAAACAGCTATAGATTCCATTAGTTTCCTATTATGATTTTTTAAGAAAGTGCTATTTACCTATTTATATTTTTCATTAAAACGTAGAGTAAATATGCATTTCCTAATAATTTCAGGGATTTCCTCTTAAGATCCTGTGCCCTATGTTGAGACTTAAATGATAAAATATGTATTTGTTCTCAGGGATTCCTTGCGCTCCTACCCAGTGTACGGAGTGACGACTGTGGGCAATGGAACGAGCGCGGAAGGCACATCCGCAGATAACGGCTGGGGTGGAGCCTCTTCAGCAGAATACACCGCTTATGGCGTCGTGGTAAGTAATACTTACATTTTTTTTGCGACGGTTTTTATTATAATTAAGTTTAATATTAATGCGTTATTGCATGCATCTGAGGAGAATGCTAAGTGGGATGTGTGGTGTGACCCGAATGGATAGAATAAGAAATGAGTATATATGAAGAAGTATGAAAAAGACAGTTGATGGGCAGGAGATGGAGGTGTTCCGTGTGGTGCCAGACGTAAAGAATAGCACCACCCTATTTCTTCCCATGGGTGTCGTAAAAGGCGACTAAGGAACTAGAGAATGGGTAGCAGCGTTCTCTATGCATTTTAACACCATACTGCGATCGCCAATCAGCCTGCCAAGCGTGGAGATTATTGCAAACCCCCCCAAATGTTGGGGGAGGCATATGTTCAGTAGTGGACGTCTTTCAGATGAAATGATAATGAATGATGAAGGGTAGGAGAATGATGATTAATGCATTATTAACACATTAACAAACATTCCGGAATAAATTCTCTAAATGATGGTGATCACAGCATCAATATCTGTTGGGTAGTTTAGAAGAACGCAGTAAAAGTCTGACACTCCCTCTCGCTCCGCCCAGAGCGGGAGAAGTTATTTGATGATTTCCCACCAAAAAAAAAAAAAGGCACTAAGACAGGCGCGAAAAGCGACTTTAATTTGTAAAAAGTGTAGATGTTGATTCCCGCGGCTTCACTTCCGTGTCCTACACAGAAACCGTGTATTTCTGGATAAAAAGACGCGTTTGGCTCTTTGGGGGACTCCCAAAACGCCTTTAATATTTAGTTGGGAACACGTGGCGCAAAAAACAATTTCTGACGTTTGTATTTCCCCGAAGGTTAAACGCTCTTACAGACTCACGCGATATCGCGGGCGCAACAGGCAGTGACATAGAAATTGTGCTACTAATGTCGCGTCGCGCCCGCAATATCGCACCAGTCTGTACGAGCCTTTAGGCAGAGGTGTACCTATAGTACACCCACATTTCGCCAGCTATGTTTAAGTTCCATGTAATAGGGGGCGAGTCTATTATCAGCATCGGGCACAAATCCTGACTCCGGGCTGCTGCTGAGAAATTCCTAATGATAACACTTTGCCCGACGTGGGAATCGAACCCAAGACCCCATGCTCAGCAGTAGTGCTTGCGACCACTAGACCAACGAGGCAGTCAAAAAACAATTCAACAATCAATTTTATGTGACGTATCAAACTCCCCAGCAACCCATCTGTTTGCCGTTACGTTTCTGCACTTCTTGTAACTAGAGTACCACAAAGGAACATACAGGTTGGGGAAAAAGTCTTTTCGCATTATAGTATGTATGAACTTGTAATAAAATCTCTTTGGCTATACTATTTGTATCTGGCTGGTTTTGGTATTATTGAAAGTTTAAATTTTAAAGAACATAATTCCAAATTCAAATTAGGAAAATGTGTGAATTTCATTTGTTTTTCGTACTGTCAAGATGAGTGAATCTAATGAAGAAATTCGATACATTTTAAAATTTTACTACAAAAAAGGTAAAAATGCAACGCAAGCCGCGAAAAAAATTTGCGATGTTTATGGACCTAGTGCAGTGTCTGTGAGAGTAGCACAAATTTGGTTTAAGCATTTTCAATCCGGAAATTTTGATGTCAAAGATGCACGTCGCTCTGGTCGCCCTTTTACGAATAAAATGGATGCCATTTTTGAAAAAGTGGAGCAAGATCGGCATATCAGTAGTTACGAAGTAGCTGAAGAACTGGGAATTGACCACAAAACAGTTTTGGCACATTTGAAAAAAACTGGGTACACAAAAAAGCTCGATATTTGGGTACCTCACGAGCTCACTGAAAGAAACCTAATGAACCGTGTACTCATTTGTGATTCTTTATTACGACGTAATGAAACCGAACCATTTTTGAAGAAGCTGATAACTGGTGATGAAAAGTGGATCACGTACGACAAGAACGTGCGAAAAAGGTCGTGGTCAAAGGCCGGTCAGGCTTCACAGACTGTGGCGAAACCCGGGTTAACTCGCAACAAGGTGATGCTGTGTGTGTGGTGGGATTGGAAGGGCATTATTCATTATGAGCTGTTACCACCAGGCAGGACCATCGATTCTGAACTCTACTGCGAACAACCGATGAGATTAAAGCAAGAAGTTGAGAGAAAGCGGCCGGAATTAATCAACAGAAGGGGTGTGGTTTTTCCATCATGATAACGCTAGATAGACCTCACACATCTTTAGCCAGTCAGCAAAAATTAAGAGAGTTTGGCTGGGAGGTGTTAATGCATCCGCCGTATAGTCCTGACCTTGCACCTTCAGATTTCCACCTGTTTCGGTCTTCAGAATTCTTTAGGTAGTGTCAGGTTAACATCACGAGAGGACTGCCAAAACCACTTGTCGCGGTATTTTGATCAGAAGTCCCAAAATTTCTATAGCAATGGGATCATGTCCCTACCTACAAAATGGCAAAAAGTTATGGAACAAAATGGTACCTACATACTTTAGTTAAATGTAAATAAACTATATTAAAAAATGCTTTGAATTTTCTTAAAAAATGCGAAGAAACTTTTTCCCCAACCTATTACATAGGCTGATAAACACATCACCCTCCTTTGTGTCACGCAGTCTGGTAAAAAAACTTCCGAAATGCCGCATCATCATTTCAGCCGAAAGACGGCCACTGCTAGACACAAGCCTCCCCCAAAAGGGTTGGGGGTTGCCATAATCGCCACGCTTGGCAGGTGGGTTGGCGAAAAAAGCTTACGAAATGCCGCATCATCCATACAGCCGAAAGACGGCCACTGCTAGACACAAGCCTCCCCCAAAAGGGTTGGGGGTTGCCATAATCGCCACGCTTGATAGGCGGGTTGGCGGAAAAAACTTCCGAAATGCCGCATCATCATTTCAGCCGAAAGACGTGCACTGCTGGAGACAAGCCTCCTCCAAAAGGGTTAGGGGGTTGCCATAATCGCCACGCTTGGCAGGCGGGTTGGCGATCACAGTATGGTGTTAAAATGCATAGAGAACGTTGCTGCCCATTCTCTAGTAAGTGTCTCAGTCGCCTTTTACGACACTCACGGGAAGAAATGGGTTGGTGCTATTCTTACCGTCCGGCGCCACACGGAATAACGTCGCATAATAAATCTCATTACGAACACGTTTAAAATCATTACTGTACATTTACTACTTATTAAAATTACAGAGAATATTATTTTATAACAGCGACTGTAATAGCGGTTGCCCGTTAATTTCGTTTTCACAAATCTTTGAAACCATTTCACTGCCTTCCCAGTTAGGAAGTGATGTTTTCAATGTGAAAGAACACTCAATTTCTAAACATTCTTTGATCAATAAAAGAGAAGCCAAAAAAATATCGCGCAGTTTCCTTGCTTTTCTTCAAGTTTTGTATTTCTGGAAATTGTAATGAATGCGAAGTCTTGCATTCCTGAAATTCAGGCGGTGCAATCGATTGAAACTGGATCAGTTTTTTAGTTTCTGCGACCCGCGTCTGCTTTGCATGGTTTTTATGACTTACCAACACATTCCGTCTTATTACAAAACAAGGTTTATCTTCAGACCCAGGTTAAAACCATGGAGCCATTATTGAATTTCGAACTTTATTCCGTCTATTGTAAAGTTGATAATACAAAACTGACAACTTAGTACCGAACTAAGTTTTCAGTTTTGTATAAAGAACGGTATTTCAATCACAGTACGTTCTTATTACAAAAACTGGCTGCATGGTTTAAGCCATGTCAAAATATAAAATTTGTTTTGTAATAAGACTGAGTGTTCTCTATTAGCTTACATATTTATTTATTTATTTAATACTTTAAGCACACAAATGTACAGAGGCGGACTTAATGCCATAGGCATTTTCTTCCAGTCAACCTTTGGGTGATGCGGAGACAAGCAGTGGTAGGTGCAATAGCGAGAATGGAGAATAAATATTATTTAAATATAAATATATACATATGCCTATTAAAACTATAAATATAATATATACACCTGGTTATATATAAATCTATGCACAAATAAATATATTAAAACAATTAAGACAAACAATGGGAAAACATTACCGTTGTGATGATACTGCCAGCTTCTTGCTTTGTTCGCGAACTTTAACTTTAAAGGATAATCGGTTGGTTGCCATCCTGATCCATAAACTATTATAATAATATTTAGTACTAGCTTCTGCCCGCGACTTCGTTCGCGTGAAATTCATAAGATACCACAATATATTAAAATAACAGCCACATTTTTATAGAAAACGGCCTCATTGGTCTAATAAAGAGCATGTGGTCCTGGATTCGATTCCCGGGTCAGGCTTATGTTATTGGGTTTTCCATCTGAAATTTCTCAGTAACAGTCCGAAGTCTGGGTTTGTGCCCGGTTAGTGGCAATAGGCTCGCCCCCTATACCTAAACATAACTGATGAAATGTACATAATTATAATGTACCTATTATATGTACACTTCGTCAGTTATGTTACCTCTGCCTATTATAACTCTTCGGGGAATACAGACGTGATGTTAAAGATAGGGGTTGGCTTCCAGTCTAACCTGATACAGCTGAATACCAGTATTTAACATGGAGCGACTGCCTATCTGACCTACACAACCCAGTAACTGGGTAATACGATACGCCTTGGTAAGACTCGTTGTCAGACTTTCGGAGTTCAGGCTACCCGTAATAACTGTCAAAGATCTACAAATAACAGCCGGGACCAAGGCTTAACGTGCTTTCCGAGGCACGGTGGGGAAAAATCTTTTTCACTAAGTGTATTGAAAAAGATCCTCGAAAACTGGTTCAAATCGCACTACGATTAGGTTCACAATGCAATGTATTTCACACGCGTGCGATTTTTTATTTTCCAGCATGTGTGCGGGAATATAAATTGCCACAGATAACTTATACCACTTAGTCAAAATTGGGTATGTAAAGTAAAAATTAACCTATGCCGATTCCAAAACCATTTCGAGATTTTAAGCTTCTAAGACTAGGTTAATTATAAGATCATATTTATTTTCACAAAAATACTTAAAATCACTTGACTTTTATTTGACCTCTAAATGACGTCACAAAGCAGCCTGAATTGGAAACTTTCAGTGCCTCTTGTAATTGAGTTGTTCTTTATGTGTCAAGTGTCATGTCAACGTCAAATTTACATGAAGCACTTATTATTATTCTATTCAGATAAGTAAATAGTGTAGTTTTTCATCAGCGGCGGACAGTACAAGTCGAATCACATCGATGTATCGCCTCAGGCAAACTTAACTTACGTTCAAATGATCTTCAAAATAAAACAGACGCCGCCCAGACTTGTACTCAACATTTACTTCCTCGCACCATTTCCTTTTTAAGGTTTCTTTTACTACTCGTAACAATCAATTTGTGTCGGCTATTTGTTGTGGTGTTTATACTTGAAGCTATGAAGCACTTAGCAGAAATCGCTAAAGTATGAAATGTAAACAAATTAATTGTCAAATTTGACAGTTTGAATTTACTGAATTTTGGTTTTAAATAAGTGTTAAACGTGGCAAAGATCCTAAGCTATTCAGCTACTAGAGACGTCAGTACGAACAATACTTTAAAAAAATATACATATAAAAATAACTACAGCTTGTAAAAACAAAAAGATGAAATTAAGTATGTGTTTCAAATACTCTTATCATTAAAATAAAAATATAAAAAACATACCTGAAAAATACTTTACTTACCTAATTGGTTCAATGCCTCTTTAAACACCGTCTCGCGCTAGAGACGATCCTATCTATTCGGAGGTGATTTTATTTTTTATCTCGGCAATGATGCGTCTACGGCGTTAATATTTTTGGAATATTTAAATAATGTTTATAAATAGAATACCATGATTATTTAAATAAAAAAAAATAATGAACGAATTAACATTTATTTGTGTTCTAAACTCAAAAATATTTGAATTTTCAATTTTTCATATTAGGCTGTTTATCGGCTTTATATCTTTGCTTCTCCTTCAACCTGGCGAAAGCAAAGCGCGGAAAAAAAAGAAAATTAAATCATAGTTTCCTAATAATTCATGACAAAAATATATTTCATTATTTTATTTTATTTCTTCAAAAGTGTATAGAAAAAAGAGATTTGATACACGTGGACATTTTTTATTGCATTCGAGGCGGAATTAACACTCGAGCCGTAGGCGAGGTTGTTTTTGAGCCGAGAACTATTAACAACCTCGCCTACGGCTCGGGTGTTAATTCCGCCTCGAATGCAATAACAAACATTCTCAACTTGTATCAAAATGTACTATTTCTCACCACAATATTACAAAATACATATTACATGGTATCAGAGTCAGACAACATTTTAATATTGTGGGAGACTGGTGCCTAAACTAAGCTCTAGGCCTGTATTTCAGATCACCAGGATTATAATTCTGATATTGAATTGATTATGATTGACATATTTGTTACGGTCGCGATTCATATTTTGATTAACATACAACTTGATACTGACCTGCAAATCGCAAAAAATGTAGAAAATTTGACGCGGGCTACTACTTTAGCGCTTCCCCATTGAGCGCCTTTTTATAAGTACCCGCTATGTTGTCAGGTGGCCGGCGACGAGGCGGAGGCGCCGGCGTCGCCCGCCACGCCGGCCGCCGCGCCCGCGCCGCGCATGCCGCCCGCCACCGTGCAGTGGCTGCTCGACCACTACGAGACCGCTGAGGGTGAGTCAAGTGAGGAACTATCTTATCATTATTACTATATAAGGAACGGAGTGACGAGTGAGGAGCTGTCCCATCGCCGACAACGAAACGACTAGCTATCGACTATTTTTTCGCTCAAGAAACGTAAAAATTAAGTCCCGTTTCAGTAAAAGAAATACGTTATTCATAGTTGATTGCTCACACTGCCGGCGAGTACTCGTATGTCGCAGTGACAAAAGTTGTCACGCACTCGCTGCTCGTTGCTCGCCAACTCATTTTTAGTTGCTACCTCTAATCGTTTCTCGTTAATCGCCGGTGGTGGGACAGCTGTCTAAGTCTTGTGGTCGCAAGCGCAATTGCTGAATGTGGGGTCCTGGGTTCGATTTCCTAGGTCGGACAGTGTTATTGGGTCTATAGCAGCCCGGAGTTTGGAAGATAGTGGTGTGACACCCTCGTGGCTCCACGCTTGATCTCTACGACGCGAGTGGATTGCCGTCCCTGAGGACTATGAGAGTGAAGGAAGACCTGTGTTTGCGCACACCCTAGATATAAGAAAGAAGTTGTCTGTTATTTTTCTATGGCGCATACACTTATACACTTTTGCGCTATAAAATCTCCCGCGTAGGTATTTAGCTAAACTCGACTAGCCGCTGTTCGGTGTGTTAACCAAACATTAATATATGCAATGAATGTCAATGTTTGTCAATGAATGCTCAACGAGTGTGAATCTAAATAAAAATGCAAGTTTTCCGACTCAAACCACGTCTAATTGAACCCTATTTTAAATTATGTACAAAAATGCATCATTTAGGCTCCGCCGTATGTCGATGCGCTCCCAAATGTAGGTCGCGATCAAAGTGCAATTACGCGAGCCTAACAATTAACTTATTGCATCAAAATACATATTTAAAACCATGTACGTACACCGTACAGCCGCTGTTACGAAATTCAGTCGAGGGGATATTATTTTTATTTTTTTATAGTTAATAGATTTAAGAGATCATCACAAAGTTCCTAGGAAGGAAACGTGATCAGTGAAGGAGGAACACAGTGTAGAAATACACGGAGTAAGTTAGAGATAAACTACGATAACATGGCGCGCCCCTCCTAATTACTGTTTCAATGTATGTAGTCAAATCCTTGCGAATAAATAAATAATTGGATTTATTTTTGTTTGATGGCTGTCTCACTCTCAGTACGCACACAATGCGTTGTGTCTTGATGGCGCTTTGTAAATACTTTCAAACGTTTTGAATTTTGGAGGGGCGCGCCATGTTATCGTAGTTTATCTCTACGGTCGGTGACACGAGATAAGTATCCACCCCACCTCGCCGTTCACTTGGTGAGGTGGATACTTAACTTGGAGCCACCGACTGTACGCACACGGTAGTACCTATAATATTATTAACATTAACAACATAAATAATAACATAAAGAAAACTATTGTAACAACATAAAGAAAAAGTTTTTTTCATTATTAAAGGTTTGGATAGTCAAGTCGGATTTATTGTGCCAAAAATGTAACAAAACCATGTTTGTGATGTTCGAGATCGACGATGGAATAATCATACTTAAATATTACGCATTCTCCCGCAAGCCGCAAGCTGTTTAGATAAAATCAATTGATATTATTCAAATAGCAGTTAGTGTCTTTTAATTAATCAAATCAATATGGCCACATAATATATTCCCGGCAAAGAAATGGTCGCAGTAAACCCGGCTTTTCTGTTTACTTTTGTTTAGAAGAAGATTACATTCATATTAATAAATAAAATACCAAAAAAACACAAATTCAAATAACTGTAATGTAATGTAATAGTAAAGAAATAAATTAAATAAACTAATACTTTGTAAAAATATAATGAGAATGACTGTCCAACTGTCAATAGAGTTTCTTGCCCGTTTTTCCCTATAGCAACCTACTACGCTTTGGAATGGGCAGCTTCATCTTTCTGGCATATTACAAGTTAGAGGATTATATCCAAGATAGGAATGCTTGGAAACATGCTGGTCCAGCTCCATAGGACAATCTAGAGTGTAGACAATATCAAACTGGTTGCTATTTTAATGATATAATTTGTTATTTTAATGACATTGATTTTAAATTCTGTGATTACCTAAACTCACACACTGACTTATTTTTTTTTCTTGCCTTTTTTTTAGGAAAGCAAATATTTTTACAATGTTTGTAAATATGTGAGCACCATGTATCTATCTCATAATTAAGTTTATTTATTTATTTATACCAACGAGATACATTACAATCAATCAAGTTATTTTTCATTGCTTCATTTTTAATTCTTTTTACCTATTGTGGTATAGTAATTTTATTCTAGGTGCATCGTCTTCACATATAATCATATAATGAATGTACATAAACAAAATATTGTGAAACATTTTTTTTATTTTCATTTTTCTTCTCCATACGACACTACCTTTTGGAAGGGGCAACTAGAATACATTTTTTTTTTTTTTTTGTAATTCTTGACGTTCAAAAGTGCCTTTTATGTGCCTATTTGAAATAAATAATTTGACTTTGACTGACTGACTGACTGACTGACTCTTTTGACAATTCAAAAGTGCCTGTAAATGGTTTAATTGAAATAAATCTTTGAATCAAGTCCTCAGGTCGTCTATGTAACCTAACACATGTTCCCCAGGCGTTTCCCTTCCACGTTCAACACTCTACGCGCACTACCTCCGTCATTGCGCGACCCACCGATTGGAACCAGTCAACGCGGCCTCCTTCGGCAAACTTATTCGCTCAGTCTTCATAGGCCTTCGTACTCGAAGACTGGGGACTAGGGGGAACTCCAAGTATCATTACTACGGGATTAGGGCGAAGCCCGGCGTGGAACACGACCATAGTGAGAGTGATTTGAATGATCAGCAGGATAATGTGGATGATAAGACCGATGTGCTGGATCAACAGGTGAGTTGATGTTGCAAACATTTTCCATTTTTATGAACTGTACGGCTTTAGAAAATAGAGAGATATATTGTTATGCTAGTTACATTTCGATCTCAATCCGTCTTATTACAAAACAAGATTTATATTTTGACATGGCTTAAACCATGCAGCCAGTTTTTGTAATAAGAACGTAATAGTGATTGAAATACCGTTATTTATACAAAACTGAAAACTTAGTTCAGTACTAAGTTGTCAGTTTTGTGTTTAGGAACTTTACCATAGTCGGAATAAACCTCGAAATTCAATAATGGCTCCATGTTTCAAACCTGGGTCTGAAGATAAACCTTGTTTTATCTTCAGACCCAGGTTTGTGCTAATTATTTTATTTATGAGTATTATTCAGCACAGTCGTGACTAAGTGTATAGTAAAAAATAAACTACGTGGCAGAAGATCGGCGTGCGTAATTTCAACCTGATCGTTAGCTCACTATAGGTCTGCCAAGGTTGCGAGTTTGTCCGAAAGGGATATCGTGGCCCTGGCACACAGGCAAATGAAGGAATACGCGTGGGTTTTAGTCAGTAAAAGTCTGACACGCCCTCCCGCTCCGCCCAGAGCGGGAGAAGTTATTTGATAATTTCCCACCCAAAAAAAAAAAAGCTCACTATAGGTACGCAGTTTAGATTCAGGCCTAAAGTTTCAACTGCCGATGCGGTACATCATTTGACTGACTATCTGGCGCAAGAACTTGAGAAGGGTAACCACACAGTAGGAATTTTCCTGGACCTTGCCAAAGCTTTTGACACAGTTTCCATTCCAATTCTGTTGCGCAAGCTTGAGACCATGGGTGTAAGAGGCACCCAGCTGAAAATATTCAAAAGTTATTTAGAAGATCGTTCCCAGTGCGTAAAGATTGGCGATGTTCTAAGCGAGGTTAAAAAAAAACACATTTTTTGGTGGTCCCCAAGGAAGTGTTCTAGGGCCCACTTTGTTTTTGATCTACATAAATGACCTTTGCAATCTAAAGCTAGAGCATGGCACTATCATAGCTTACGCTGATGACACTGCTTTACTTTTTTCGGCTGACTCAGAAAACGAAGTCTACAATCTTGCGCAACACGGATTTAATATTGTAAATAAATGGCTTAAAAATAACTTACTAACTCTAAATGCAGAAAAGACAAAATACATTAAGTTTTCGATGCGCAAGCATATATCGAATATCCCCACAGCGTTGCATGCTCATTGTTGCCCAGAACCAGCAGATGACAGGTGTAAGTGTCCCAATATTAAAAAGACTGATAAAATAAAATACCTAGGTATTATAATAGATGAAACCCTTTCCTTTAAACCACATATGGACGCTCTAAATAATAGAATTCGTAAGCTGATATTCGTATTCAAAAAGTTACGATTTATTACAGATCCAAAAATGCTGAGGCAAGTATATTTTGCTCTTTGTCAGTCAATTCTGACTTACTGTATTACCTCATGGGGTGGGGTGAGTAAAGGTCTGTTATTGCCCATTGAAAGAGCTCAAAGAGCTATTCTCAAGGTGGCTACTTGCCGCCCTTTCCTTTTCCCCACTAACCTCCTGTATAAATCTTGTGAAGTACTAACAGTTCGACAGTTATTTATTATGAGCACTGTACTAAAACAACACGCAGCACTTCCATACAGCACTGATTTTACTAAAAAAAGTACAAAACATGCTTTCACAGCCAAGTTTTATATGTACCTCGGACCGCTACTCTATAACAGGCTAAATGAAAAAGGAAACATCTACTCCTTAAACCACAGTAACTGCAAGAAAATCCTTAAGGAAGCTCTTCAAACTATGTCCTATGAAGATACAGAGAAGTTATTACTTGTGCTAAAGTAAATATTGTTCATATTGTTATTTTTTTTATTTTTTTTTATTTTAGTTAGCTAGGTTAAGATACTATATTTTTTTTATATACCTTGTTACCAAATATATTATTAAGCTATGTGATTATTATGTCAACCAAAGTTACCTCCAATCGCCTGAAACACAGGACTTCCTAGTTCAGGCACAAATCATCGTGAACTTGACGTAGATTTAAGGAAAACTGTAAACGTTGTATCTTATATTTTTGAATAAATTTTATTATTATTATTACATATAAACTGTCCGTCACATATTTTCCATAGGTGTGTCAACTTCATACTCTATGCATCATGGTTGATTTCCTCGCAAAAGTTCTCAACTTCCTGCGTACATTTTAGGTTTCCATTCTATTTCGTTCCACATATTTCCCTATATCTAACAATGATAGAAAGATGGCTAGATATTTGTAGCTTTTTTTATTTGGGACAAAAACAGTTATACATTACAGCATTTACAAAAAGTCGTTTTATTACAGTCAGACTTTTACTGACTAAAACCCACCCGTGTTCTTGCCGTTGCCGGTGTGCCAGGGCCACAATATCCCTTTCGGACAAACTCGCAACCCTAGCAGTCATTGGCCCTAACGGGTCAGTTGGTGCTGACATCTCTTTGAGGCGCGCGTCGTCGACCCGGGCCTGGTCCTTATCGGACGGCGAGCAACCCATCGCTCACCGTTCGCAAGCCCGCGCCTATGGTGGCCGGGAATCAGCCTGTGACTCCCGCCGCCCGTGGCGTCTCCTGCGGCAGAAATATCTAGCTGTTACCTACATTATATGGCTATAAAGGGGGTGACTACCGATAAGATGACTATTAAACAGAGTAATATTAAATTAGCTAACGAAATCCCGCATACATGATGGGTATCAATATACATATAAACATGATAAAACAAAATCATGTTTTTTTTGTGGAGTCATCAACCGTTGTTTATTAGTCACTTCACAGCTTCAAAAATCAGCAAAAGTGATTTGTATCAAAATCAAAATCAAAAGTCATTTATTCAAACTAGGCTGAGAATCAGCACTTTTCGAACGTCAAAATTACAGGAGACAGTCCCCCTAAAACGCCCACCCTTCACCACTTCCTACTGCTTTAGCTGGGAAGAAGAAGTGGCTCAACAAACTCCCCAGCAGCACAGCTGTCTGTTCATATATAAAACTTCGATATCTAAACCCGATAAAACAAAAGAAAACAGATTTTCTCAACTCATACTTCAAGTAACAACACTACCGGCGATCGTTGACCCCCCTTAAAAATCATTAAATCTTTATTTGTACCGACTACGACAAAGCCAAAGGAAAGAAAAATAATTTTATTTGTCACAGAAAAACGTGCAAGTACAATGTTGGAAAACATAATATGTAATAAACTCGAAGGTAATAAGGAAGGGTTATGATTCCTTATTTTATCGTGTTTAGATATCGATACCCATCACGTCTGCGTAGTTTCGCTAGTTAATTTATTTTGACCCTGTATATGAAGGAAAAAAAGATGCTGCGTCGCCCCAAGTAAATTGGGATAAGGGCAGGAGAATAATGATGATATTTCCCTATGTCATACAGGAGGGTAGATCCCGCGAGCGTTCCCGCGACTCTGCGAGCAGTCCGAACCACGCCCACCGCCAGTACCTGGGCTCTGTGTCGCCGCCCGAGCCGCCGCCCCTCACCATACATCCACTACCCGACGATGTGCCGCCCGAAGCACTCAATGCGTTGAGGAGACATCATAGGTGCGTATACGGCATAACTATATTATATTGATGTAGGCAACACTCTATACTCCGTTGATTTAGGTAGTTATATAAAGGTAAACAATAAAAACCACGTGACGAGAGGGCTGTCAAGTAACCGACTAAACGTAATACCTGTCACTTCAGTTGTCATTCTACGTCATAGTTGTGCTCTTCAATTTAGCAACGTTATAATTCGTTGATGTTTAGAAAACCGGTCTATTTGGGCTCTTTACAATAGACAGATTACAAAATATTATAGTATTATTAACAAATCTAATTAAAAAAATATGCTCAAGCAGTTACATTAACGAAGAGTAGTTTAAGAATAAATGATAAAGTTTAACATACATCAATAAAAGAGGAAACTATCGTAAAAATCTAAAATAAAAGTTACAACGTATAGGTGGTTATAAGTTACAACGTATTTTTAAACAAGAAAGTGTCATCTATAAAAACACTTTTTACGATTTGTTTACCTTTATTTAATTACCTAAACCAACGGAGTATAGCTCTTTCTATAATTTTTATTTGATATTGTGAAATGAATAATTAAATAATTGAAACTGATAGTAACATATGTACGCCTAATGGCAAAGCATAGAGAACTTAAAAAATGTAACATCTTACACACCTGTGTATATGTAGCCTATGTTTACAAATAAATACTCTGAATCTGACAATTAAAGAGCAATGGCCATTTTGGACTACGAAAATAAAAATGATTTTACCGACATGAGACTATAACCAAAATGAAGTACATTTTTAATGTAATCATTAGATATCTAAGTTGATTTTTAAAAGCAGGGGAAATAATCTATATATATATATTATTTTTTGGTCCTGACTGATTGATTCATCAACGCCGTTTTTTTCGAGCCGAAACTACTGGGACTAGGAACGTGAAATTTTGCATACGGGCTCCTTTTATAATTTAGGGAAGCACAAAGAAGGGGTTTCTGGATATTCGACCTTTAAGGGGGTGAAACGGGGATTTTGTTTGTATGAAAAATCTTATTCTTTGAGTTAATATACTTGGCACGAATACGTATCTAAGTAAATTATGAAGTTGTTATTTTTTGTTTTTTAAACTACGCCTTTGATTGCGGAGTGTCAAAGTTTGTATGGATGAATTTTAAGGCGCGGTCCGATTAACTCAAACTGTATAATTAAAATAAAGAAAATAAAGACTAACATGTATCAGTGTTTCGAAAATCTACCCCTCACGGGGTGAAAAGGTCAAGATCAAGTAAATTTTACAGAAGAGGATTTTACTGCGTGTTTTGATTAACTCAAAAAATAACCTCTCTGAGGGTCAAAAGAGGGGATACAGTTTGTATGAAAAAAATCTTACTTCGTTGATGAAATCTCGAAACGGCTGGTTCATAGTTCCCGTGACCCAAGGGCTGGCTTTTGCCTTGGTCAGAGGCTAATCATTGCCATACAACGTGGCAATGCTGCCAGTCTCTTAGGTACATCCAAATTCAAATTTATTAAAAAATAAAAATGGTAAAATAACAGTATAAATCTTAAAAATAATGTAGGTAGCACAACGTATGATGCCTGTAGCTGTACTAGGATAAACCTGTATCACAGGCGGCATGAGTTCTTACAGTTACTATTAGGACAACTAATTTCTTCACAATATTAAACTTAATTTATAAGAATAGTACCATAGTTATTTAATTTATTATTAACTTTAACACTGATAATTAAGGTCTTAAACATGTAGATAATTTCTATATTATTTACGGAAAATTGTTGTTAGTACTTTATAAGTTACAGTAGTACCCAATTGATATGGCTTACCGATGTACCTGCGCAGAAGGTGAATTTTAAAAGTGCGGGAAATGCTATTGACCAATCGGCACACTCCACGCACCGCGGTTCTTTTTCCTGTACCGCTATTGGTCGGCAGCTGCCGCCATGTTAGCGCGCGCCGCGTGGCATGTTTGTCAGCCGCCATACTTCTGATCGAGTGCACGCTAGCAGCTCCAGTGTATTATGAACCTTATAATAGTTGTTGTGGATTGTCTATGCACGATTATGAATAAAGCAGTTGTCATCCAGACTTGTCTTTCATTACATTACATGGTGACAGCGGTGGGATTTTATTCTATTTAAATAGTATAGGTCGGTAATAAAGGCACGTTGTGGATTTTAAAATCGTCCGGGACGGTTCAAGAGCGCTATGGAACACGCGCGACCACCAACAGAATTATGTTTGGAGGGCAGCTCCGTCAGCCGGGCTGACGCATGGCGGCGTTGGAGGTCGCAATTTATGTTATTTTTAAAAGCATCGGGGGTGCAAAAAGAGGAAGCTGGTATACAGGCCAGTTTAATGATAAATTTAATCGGACCTGAGGGGTTTGAAGTCTGAGACATTTTCGTTTGACAAGGAGAGCGATAAGGATGATGTCAATCTATTGCTTACGAAATTTAATGAATATTTTGGAGATAAACAGAATATAACATTGGCAAGGTACAACTTTTTTACAAGGGGTCAGGAAGTAGGAGAATCAATAGATCAGTATGTTACAGCATTGCGTTTACTGAGCAAAAATTGTAACTTCAAAAATTTGGAAGAGGAGTTGATTCGAGACCGTATTGTTTGTGGGATACAGAGTACTGGAGCAAGAGATCGTTTATTGAGAGCAGAGAATTTGACGTTGGATAAAGCTATCAAAATGGTCCAGCTTGACCTAATTTCAATAGATAATCGACGTTTATTGGAGAAGTTTGGTGCTGGTACTTCAGGATTGGTGCAGGTCGATGCGGTTCGCGTGCGCGGCCGCGGTGGGCGTGGTGGCTGGTGCGGAAGCGGACACCGACAAGGGCGTGGTGTGGACAGTGTTGCTGCTGGTTCCCTCACAGCGCCAAGATCCGTTCATTCAAGTGAGACTGGTAATTGTCTCAGGTGTGGAGGCCAATGCAATGAACCCAGTTTATGTCCGGCTATTTCTGCGCAGTGTTATTTATGTCAAAATCATGGACATTTTGCTAGAATGTGCAAATTGAAAAAAGGAGTTAAGAAAATGTATGACATAGGTGTAACTGAAGCAAAAGGCAATGAAGAAGATGATTGTGAGTCATTTTTTATATCAGTTTTGTGTAATGTCTCAGAGATTAACTCTTCGTCTGAGGATTGGTATGAAACACTCCGAGGGGAATGCGGTTCTGAAAAATTTAAATTAGATACGGGAGCAGACATTAATGTTTTATCGTATAAGCGTTTTTTATTGTTAGGCTATGACAGTAAGCTAATTAGTGGCAAGCAAGGTGTTAGATTACAATCTTATAGTGGTGATTTTATTCCTATAAAAGGTATTTGCAACTTAAAATGGTGGTATAAGTGTGTTTCGCATGAATTAAAATTGGCTTCGAAGTTGCATGGTGCTAAGTATTTCTCAGTTTTAGACGCATTTTCAGGGTTTTGGTCGGTTAAACTAGATAATGCAAGTGCAGACTTATGTACATTCAGTACACCGTTTGGACGATATCAATATTTGCGATTGCCATTTGGTCTTAATTGTGCACCTGAAGTGTTTCATGCGAAAATCAAGCAATTACTTGAAGGCCTAGAGGGGGTAGATTCGTTTATCGATGATATCATTTGTTGGGGAAGGAATAAAGATGAACACGATCTACGTTTGAAAGAATTGTTAAACAGGGCACGGGAAATTAATTTAAAATTCAACAAAGATAAATGTCGTATATGTGTTGACGAAGTAACTTATTTGGGTCATATTTTTAACAAAGATGGAATGAAAATGGATTCTGAGAAAGTAAGAGCGATATATAATATGCCGGAACCGTCGGATCGGAAAAGCTTGGAAAGGTTTTTAGGTGCTATAAATTATCTTTCAAAATTTATCCCTAATTATTCAGAGCATACTTTTCAACTGACCAGATTACTGAGAAGAGAACTGACAATTAATGATGGGCCGGCAATTAAATTGTAGACCATCAGTCCATCCAGATTTATTAAAACAAAAAAGTTGTGATAACTTACAACATCAAAAAATATTGGAAAAACATATAAAAATTAAAAGTTTCTATGATCAGCATTCTAAACTGCTACCTGAGTTGAATGTGGGCGATGAAGTTATAATGTTAGGAAACAGAAATAAAAGAAGTCATGGCAAAATAATGGGAAAAGCGTCGACTCCACGTTCTTATATTGTTAGAAACAGAAAAGGTATTTATCGCCGTAATCGTAGACATTTGATAAGATCCGTAAAGGATCCTGCAGACAATATTTTGTCTGATATTGATGATGAGTATTTTTCGGGGGATGATAGAGATAATGATTATGTGCCAAGCACCAAAATAAATGTATCGTCATCTTACTCGCCACCTCATACCCGTAGTAAGATTTAACAATTTGTATAATTATGTATTTCAATACCTAATGTATAAATATCTAATTATTTACTTTAAGTTTGTTTTTGTGGAATTAATGGATTATTAGTTTGCTTTTTATTATTATTTTATCTTATTTAAGGGGAAGGTGTTGTGGATTGTCTATGCACCATTATGAATAAAGCAGTTGTCATCCAGACTTGTCTTTCATTACATTACAATAGTGACCTAAGGTTGATTGTAAGTTTTAAGCATTCTTTCGTTAATCTTCGGGGCCATACTTTCTTTTCTGTGCGAACGAAGATTCACGACGCGCCTTATCAATTGGGTACCACTGTAACCGATTATGATTGCGTCTGCAGTATTATGGACTAGGTTGACACAAAATATTGCATAAATCACCTTCAAAGTCAAAGTCAAATTGTTTATTTCAAATAGGCACATAAAAGGCTCTTTTGAACGTCAATATTTACAAAAAAAAAATAGAATTGATTCTAGTCGCCCCTTCCAAAATGTAGTTTCGTATGGAGAAGAATGGGCAAGAAACTCCACCGGTACTCTTTTAAAATCTTGTACAATATTTTTATAGGTACATTAATTATATAATTATATGTGAACCTAGAATAAAATTACTATACCACAATAGGTAATAAAAAGAGTTAAGAATGAAGCAATGACAGATAAATTAATTATGTGATAGAACATGGTGCTCACATATTTACAAAAATTGTAAAAAATATATACGATTTCCTAAAAAATAACAATAATATCAGTGTGAGATAAGGTAATCACAGAATTTAAAATAAATGTCATAAAAATAATAAATTATACAATTAAAATAGCAACCTGTTTGATTTTGTCTAGACTCTAGATTGTCCTATGGAGCAGGACCAGCATTAAATTTTCTTTCATTTAGTTGCAATATACAGGGTGTTTGGTGCATCGTGTGCCAAATTGAAATGGTCGACTGAAGGAGTCATCCGCTAGCCTTTTAGACCCTTTAACACCCCTCATGCTCTGTGGATTTTTTTTTATCTACTTTTTATTGTTTTCCAAAAAAAAGACCCAAATTTTACATTCAAATACAGATTTTAAAAAAAATATAAGGCGTAGACTCTGAATTTTATTTTTATTTCGATGTGTATTGTTTAAGAATACTTTTAAATACAAAATTAGTGATATTAGTCACCTAGTTCTTTTTTAATTCACTCGCAAAGGTAAAACTTAAATTAAAGCTGTACATGTTACAGCTGTTTATAAGGCTACAAAAAAAAAACCAAAAGCGACCGGGATCTTCCAACTCCCTCATTAATTCTCCAGTCTATCCTCTTTCTAATGATGTGCCACATGCCATAAAAGTATTTTAACAACTTTGTGAATTCGCTAGAATTGTGAATCGAGTCACCTAAGGCTAAATATTCAAAATTATGATTTAAAAAAAAATCTGTTAAATGATACCTGTCAAACCTATAAATCTGCTATCTCATTCTTATGGTTAGGTAAATTCGTGTCTCATATCTGTATCTTTCGTGGGATTTACTTGAAATAAAAAAACAAAATTGCATTTTTAACATTTATTTATTCATTGTTACAAATCTTGCTCAAATTGTTGGCCTCTGTTGCGAATGCAGGGCCGACACCTGAAGGCCAATTCTCGTAATTTAAAACGTTCAAAATCTAGTCGCAATCTCATCTTGGCGACAAACAAACGTCAAAAAATTGTCAAAATGTAGGGAAATAAGAGGTATTTTTGACAGATTGAGACTGAGATCAGACTGTGAACGTTCTTAAAATTAGTAGAATTGCCCCTCTGTTTCGTATTTCAACAGTTGTTGTACGAAGTCGTATTTCCTCCTTAATAGTATTGAATGCCGCTTCTATGCGTTGGACTAATACCTCCCTAGTTGGAACCTCCGTGGCATATACCAACTCTTTGGCAGGTCCCCAGACATAAAAGTCTAACGGAGTTAGATCTGGGGAACGTGGCGGCCATGGAATAGGGCCATCGCGTCCAATCCATGCATTGGGGAACACATTGTCGAGATATTCCCTCACAGTCAATCGCCAATGCGCGGGACAGCCGTCATTTTGAAATACAATGTTCATTAAATACGGGCACATCGGTCACTAATTCGGGCAGGTCATTTTGTAGGAATTCCAGGTAGTCTTCGCCATTGAGATTATCGGGCAGGTAATGCGGTCCAATTACCTGATTCCCAATCACTCCTGCCCAAACGTTTACACTAAACCTTCTTTGAGAAGATTTCTGTCTTTTAACACGTGGGTTTTGCGTTTTCGTTGTCCAGTGGTGCAAATTGACGATCCCATCCTTGGTAAATTTGGATTCATCCGTCCACAGTATTCTTTTTAAAAAATCAGGATCATCCACATCCGTGTGTAAAAGAAACCGACAAAAAGCCACTCGTCTCTCAAAGTCGCCACCCTCAAGACCTGCAACAAACAAAAAACTCTTTTAAATTTCTCTTGGGCAATAAGTAATTGCACAAGAAAGGACCCGCTGTTCGTGCTAATAGATTCACTACCTGGAAGTGACGCCATACCATACCCATTACCTGCTAAACAAAGGCAAGGTCAAACAAAGCTTGCACGGGTTTAAAGTTAGTTTAAAATTACGTACCTTGCACCGGAGTGTAGTGGAATGGATGCTTTTTACTTTCCACACTTTCCATATTGAAATATCAAGATGTGATGCCACATTTCTAATGCTTCTTGTAGGGTCTTCCTCAAAAAGTGCCAGTATTCTCTCGTTTACTTCAACATTATGTCGCACAATATGGCCCCTTGGTTCATTAAAAGTAACACTGCCAGTCTCGCGTATGCGTCGGTATGTGTCTTGGAAGACTCTGCGGCCAGGTAATCGTCTACCAGGAAAGCGTTCCTGGTAAAGTCGTTGCGCTGCACGAGCGACGCCATTAGCGGCTCCGTAAGCCATCATGATGTCCGCATATTCTTCGTCAGAGAATGTCGCCATTGCAATAACAAAAAACTCAAAGTTTAACAATAACAACAAAAATTAAACAAATGTAACAAGAACCAGCAAAACTTAACGATAACAAAGTAATAAAAGAATCGCGGAGTATGGTGAACTAGCAGAGGCAGTCATGTCTCGACTAAAAAAATGGCGGGTCGGGCGGCGCAATTTGTTCAAACCGATTTAAGGTATGCAAGAAAGAGATAGAAGATAGATTTTACTGTGAAAGAGTGAGAAAACAAATTTTACCTCTTTCTCAAGTAACAGTTCCGCAATAAATATTTTTTCATTAGAATTTGGAATGTAGTTTTATGTGACTTGATTCACAATTCTAGCGAATTCACAAAGTTGTTAAAATACTTTTATGGCATGTGGCACATCATTAGAAAGAGGATAGACTGGAGAATTAATGAGGGAGTTGGAAGATCCCGGTCGCTTTTGGTTTTTTTTTTGTAGCCTTATAAACAGCTGTAACATGTACAGCTTTAATTTAAGTTTTACCTTTGCGAGTGAATTAAAAAAGAACTAGGTGACTAATATCACTAATTTTGTATTTAAAAGTATTCTTAAACAGTACACATCGAAATAAAATTAAAATTCAGAGTCTACGCCTTATATTTTTTTTAAAATCTGTATTTGAATGTAAAATTTGGGTCTTTTTTTTGGAAAACAATAAAAAGTCGATAAAAAAAAATCCACAGAGCATGAGGGGTGTTAAGGGGTCTGAAAGGCTAGCGGATGACCCCTTCAGTCGACCATTTTAATTTGGCACACGATGCACCAAACACCCTGTATAACAAGGTATTTTGTTGTAACATTTAACACAGTACCCCATAAAAGATGTATGTACTTTAGATAACCTGAAAAATGGTTGATCTATTTTGTCTTTATTTCTAGTATTAAAATTATGTCTATCACTTATTTTATTAAAAAGATGTAGATTTTTCCTTACATATTACATAATATTTTCATAAATGAATTGGCAAGGTACCGTCATAATATTAATATTTTTAAATAGTTCCCTAAGAGATTCGCGGCGACTTAGATTATAAATTGCTCTGACAGCTCTCTTTTGCAAAATAAAGATTGACTCAATGTCAGCAGCCCGACCCCACAGTAAAATGCCGTACGACATAATGCTGTGGAAGTAGCTAAAATAGACCAAACGCGCGGTTTCTACGTCTGTTAACTGTCTTATCTTTCTAACAGCATAAGCCGCCGAGCTTAGCCGCCCCGCAAGAGATGTTATATGTGGTCCCCATTGTAATTTCTCGTCTAGAGTTATTCCTAGGAAAACCGTTTGATTAATAAATTCCAGTTTTGCTCAATGCTACATTCGATTTTTGAAGCGGTCGGCTAAGCCTATGCCTATGATGGGTATGCTTAGAAAGCGACAAATCGATGGTAAGTAGGACAGCCCAGTGGTCAGGTAAATTGTTGAGTTAGCAACAAGCGCTACGGAATTCTGGCCTTGGGTATGACGCACTAAACCCTAAAAAACAATTCGAGATAAAAAAAATGTAAACAAAGAAATGACAGTAAAATGAAAGTGATAGTTCGGGGGTAGTCAACATTTCTCTAGTAAGTAATTCAAAATTGGTATTTTTTATATTTTTATTTTGTGTTTTTGGAAGAACGCTAAAGCAGCGTGTCAAAATTAAAAATATGATAGCCTAAGGTAAGTCCTAATATTATAGGTAAGGACACGAAAATAAAATAAAAAAAATATATTCTTATGAACAAGTTGCTCATGTTTATTTGAAATTAGGATTTATATAATATTATGATTTATTCACTTTGTGATTCGGACTCTCATGAGCTTGATGAAGAGTCCGAATCAGTTACACAAATTATGAACTGATCCGTCACCCTCTCTATAATGTGATCGAGATCACACATTTTGCCCTCTTGTTTGCTCGTGTTTAACGCAATCACTTCACCGCTGCGGCGCGGTGTCACCTCTTTTAAACCTTCGGCGAAGACGAGGCTTTTCGCTAGTTGAAAACACTAACGGCCGAACCCAATAACTTATTTTCAGTTAAAGACAGATCGCTATTGATGATAGACAGTATAATTATATCTATCCTCGGATGGCGTCTCACAATCATTGATAAAGGCTATCTATCTAACGAAAACAATAAGTAGGTTTCTCTACTTCGCCCTCCCGTGCGTTCCATTACAACCAACATCACTTAAAAAAACAACATGATTGTGTAATTAGGGTTATATTAAAACTTCTTTGTTTCTTACTTCTAAATAAGTTACTGAAGTAAGATATAATTCTGTAGAGCCATATTTGTTATGGCCGCGAATCAAAATACAACCTGTTACTGACCTGCAAATTGCAAAAAACGTAATAACATTTGAATTTCGCGGGCTACCTTAGCGCATTAATGTTGGTTTTTTTTTTAACTTAAAATCATGTTGGCATGGTGCTTGCACGGGGGGGTTTCACTAAGGGGGGGTTAAATTTCTGTTATTTTTTGCCTAGGGCGCACCGTTTTCGAGACTTTGAATTTCAATTTTTTTTTATTACTTTAAATAAAAAAAAACATCTATGATCATTATTGCAAGTACTAAAGAGTTCATTTTAGCTTGGCTACTTTACGTTTATCCCTGCAATTCGAGGAATAGCCAAATCTGCCATCTGTAGTACTATCCTGTCAAACAAATCGTATATTGGGACGCATACTTTGGCTTTTTCATACAAATAGATATCTGTTGTAGGCGATACACCCTCCCATCAGTAGATACCGTGGGCCGGTAAGATTCCATAATGTCTCATAGATTATTGGGACGTTAAAACCATCGATAGATATATTTTTCTATCTCCAGTAGGCCGAAACTGGTGATATATAGGTTATTGGGTTCGGCCGTAAATGAAGTCCAAATGTTTAAGACCACTGCCTTATTGCCAGTATCATAAAAATAATTTTCACGATTTTATTTCAAACAGTTATATTTTATTCTTGGATCGTAGTTTACGTCACTTTAAAGTTGAAATCTGTGTACAATATTATATTTTAACTGTTTAAGATATGCCTACAATTTTAGCAATATGATATAGTACTTTTCGGCAAACTGCACGATTGTGGTTATTATTTAAAATTGGCAACACCTTTGTTTACATTTTTTATCTCGAATTCCATTTCTGGGTTTAGGTGCCCTCATAATCGATGGAGGTAATATATCTGTAATCTGCTATTTTCCTAGCAGGATTCAGCTTCTCCCGTTTTATGGGCTGTTACTGGGATTTTTAAAGCGTGAGCAAGTTGCACACTTCGGAATGTAGGCTTCCTTCCCGCATTCGGACATCGAATGGTCTGTAGAAATGATCTCACGACAAGTTTTTGCTGCATGGCCATATTGTTGGCATTTATAACACCATGTACCAATGTAAAGTCCCTGGCAGGACAGGACGTCCAATTTATAAAAAGCATTGATTGAGGGATTAAGGCTTTACGTATATCGGCTGAAACTTCAACAACGTAGTTACAGGTAGTAGCATCTCTCTTCCCCGATTTGTGGCTTAATTTTATCAAGTTCAAAAAGGATTCCAATGACATCGTTGGTAACTTGTCGGCTACGTTTTGTTCCAAAATGCACCTAACCACCTCATTTTCAGCCAAGGGAGTCAGCACTCCTGCAACCACGATCCGAGGGTTGCGCTTGCTGGATTCGTCGGCGGTAAGTCCAGATGCAGAGAGCTGGACTGCGTGCTTCAGTTTATCAGCATCAAGTTACGTCTCGGTACTGATAAATACGCATCCATTTTTTGTTTGCCATAGTCGACAGCGATGTGGATGAATTTTTAGACGCCAGATTTTAGTCTGTGAATAGTTAAGTTAGGATATAATTTTGTTATTCATTTTAGGTAGTTAGCTGTCGCTTATACCTAATTAATTAATAAGAATAACAAAATTATGTACATATTATTTTAATTCTAAATTCATTAATTAATGCCCAGAAAAAAAAAAACCGTTGATCTATACTTGAAGCACGTTAAGTCGTCGGTCGCGGCTGTCATTCGTGGGTCTTTGACAGTCGTTAGGGGTCGTCAGAAGCCCGAAAGTCTATAAGGTTCTCCGTTACGTAATGCCCTAGATATTTTGTTTGTTCCACCCTTTGTCTGGCTAGTAAAGCACTAGGAAGTGGTGAAGGGTGGGTCGTTTTTGGGGGACTGTCTCATGTAATTTTTGACGTTCGAAAAGTGCTGATTTTCAGCCTATTTTGAATAAATGACTTTTGATTTTGATTTTGAGTGTGACGGCTACCTACCTACGGGGCCTTAAATATGATGAAAAGGCTCTTTTTACAATACTCGTAGTAAACTAGACCGTGTCCAGCACCTTTCACAATATTCCAAAAGCTCCCCCTTATGGAGCCGGCTGTTGGACCCAGCAGCACCATATCATCCGCGTAGCTGAGGTTGTTGACGCAAACGTTGTCAATCCAATAACCAATCCGTTTAACGCTGAGTCCAGTGATCAGCTCATTGACCACTTTACATAATTCACTTGATTACCATACCAGTACTGGAAAACTCGTATAATTTCAGCTGGTACGCATGCTTCCCCGACCTTTTTCCATAATATGTCATAGGAGACGAGGTCAAAAGCCTTAGAGAGGTCGAGGAAACACGCGTACACAGGCGTGCTTCTGTCAGTATAATACTGGACAGTCTGTTTAAGACTCAGTATTGCGCTTTCAGTGGAAAGTCCAGGCCTGAATCTGAACTGTGCGTCGTTTAATTTCAACCATTTGTTGAGAGTTTATCTATCAGACTGTCCAATACTTTAGCTAGTACAGTGGCAAGTGATAAGGGTAGTTACTCGCGTCGGAGACGTCGCCAGTCCTATTATTTATGATTAGGACAACTAACGTGTCCATTAATTCGGGAGGAAGATAAGAGCCACTCAAACATAAAGAATAAAACATGGATAACACTCGGACAGTGTACACCCGCATGTTTCAAGTGCTCGATGCTAAGACTGTCACGCCCGGAAGACATGCCTCTGGCCATGTTCTGTATTGCACATGATTGACTTGCTTGGCTGTAAAACTAATGAGAGGGCTATCGTGACAGATCTCAGCATCGACCATTGATTTAGAAGGCCCCAATGAAAGGCCCAGGCCAAATAAACGACGTCGTATAGTATCATCAAGTTACGTTGTATATGATTATTCATTGATTGAGATTGGCCATTGTTATTTGACGTGTAAAAGTGTTTCTTTTTAACCAGTTTACGGTTAATAAAACTAGTTCTATGTCGTTTCGTAAATCGTAGATGCGTGTAGGTTTTCGTAGGTCCGCGTAGGCTTTCGTAGCTCCGCGTAGGGTCTCGTAGGTCCGCGTAGACTGTCGTAGCGGCGCGTAGACTTTCGGTAGTCTGGCGTTGCTTTCCGCATGGGTAGTTGATATGTTTCGTGTTGCGTAGGGAACACGGCGCGGAGTTCCTGTCGGCCGTGGCGGCGCTGGACACGGGCGCGGTGGAGCGCGCGCGCCGCGCGTTCTGGCGCCGCCCGCCGCCCGCGCTGTGCCGCCGCGTGCTGGGCCGCCTGGCCGCGCGCCGGGACGTGGCCGCCTGGCTGCGCGCCGCGGAGATGCAGCTGTACCAGCGCGCCGTCGAGCTGCTGCTGCCCGACGTGCTGCGGCCCATCCCGCCGCAGCTCACACAGGTCACTGAACTTATATAGCTGGTGGGACATTACATTATGAAAGTATTGCAACGACACCTAACGTAACCACCTAATTCTAAATAGTGATCCATTTAACACTGACGACCGTGTCTCACGGCGAATCAACCGTAGTTTTCCATAAACAGTAAAGAGTCTCTCCCGTGGCAGGCGATCCGCAACTTCGCTAAGAGCCTGGAGGGTGCACTCGCAGCGGGCGCGGGCGGAGCGCCGGCCGCCGCCGTGCGCGCGCAGGCGTCCGCCGCCGCGGCGCTGGCGGCCGCGCTCCGGCGCTACACCTCGCTCAACCACCTGGCGCAGGCCGCGCGCGCCGTGCTCAACAACCATCTGCAGATACACCAGGTAACACACACACTCGCGCAGGCCTCCGCCGCGCTCCGGCGCTACACCTCGCTCAACCACCTGGCGCAGGCCGCGCGCGCCGTGCTCAACAACCATCTGCAGATACACCAGGTAACACACACACTCGCGCAGGCCTCCGCCGCGCTCCGGCGCTACACCTCGCTCAACCACCTGGCGCAGGCCGCGCGCGCCGTGCTCAACAACCATCTGCAGATACACCAGGTAACACACACACTCGCGCAGGCCTCCGCCGCGCTCCGGCGCTACACCTCGCTCAACCACCTGGCGCAGGCCGCGCGCGCCGTGCTCAACAACCATCTGCAGATACACCAGGTAACACACACACTCGCGCAGGCCTCCGCCGCGCTCCGGCGCTACACCTCGCTCAACCACCTGGCGCAGGCCGCGCGCGCCGTGCTCAACAACCATCTGCAGATACACCAGGTAACACACACACTCGCGCAGGCCTCCGCCGCGCTCCGGCGCTACACCTCGCTCAACCACCTGGCGCAGGCCGCGCGCGCCGTGCTCAACAACCATCTGCAGATACACCAGGTAACACACACACTCGCGCAGGCCTCCGCCGCGCTCCGGCGCTACACCTCGCTCAACCACCTGGCGCAGGCCGCGCGCGCCGTGCTCAACAACCATCTGCAGATACACCAGGTAACACACACACTCGCGCAGGCCTCCGCCGCGCTCCGGCGCTACACCTCGCTCAACCACCTGGCGCAGGCCGCGCGCGCCGTGCTCAACAACCATCTGCAGATACACCAGGTAACACACACACTCGCGCAGGCCTCCGCCGCGCTCCGGCGCTACACCTCGCTCAACCACCTGGCGCAGGCCGCGCGCGCCGTGCTCAACAACCATCTGCAGATACACCAGGTAACACACACACTCGCGCAGGCCTCCGCCGCGCTCCGGCGCTACACCTCGCTCAACCACCTGGCGCAGGCCGCGCGCGCCGTGCTCAACAACCATCTGCAGATACACCAGGTAACACACACACTCGCGCAGGCCTCCGCCGCGCTCCGGCGCTACACCTCGCTCAACCACCTGGCGCAGGCCGCGCGCGCCGTGCTCAACAACCATCTGCAGATACACCAGGTAACACACACACTCGCGCAGGCCTCCGCCGCGCTCCGGCGCTACACCTCGCTCAACCACCTGGCGCAGGCCGCGCGCGCCGTGCTCAACAACCATCTGCAGATACACCAGGTAACACACACACTCGCGCAGGCCTCCGCCGCGCTCCGGCGCTACACCTCGCTCAACCACCTGGCGCAGGCCGCGCGCGCCGTGCTCAACAACCATCTGCAGATACACCAGGTAACACACACACTCGCGCAGGCCTCCGCCGCGCTCCGGCGCTACACCTCGCTCAACCACCTGGCGCAGGCCGCGCGCGCCGTGCTCAACAACCATCTGCAGATACACCAGGTAACACACACACTCGCGCAGGCCTCCGCCGCGCTCCGGCGCTACACCTCGCTCAACCACCTGGCGCAGGCCGCGCGCGCCGTGCTCAACAACCATCTGCAGATACACCAGGTAACACACACACTCGCGCAGGCCTCCGCCGCGCTCCGGCGCTACACCTCGCTCAACCACCTGGCGCAGGCCGCGCGCGCCGTGCTCAACAACCATCTGCAGATACACCAGGTAACACACACACTCGCGCAGGCCTCCGCCGCGCTCCGGCGCTACACCTCGCTCAACCACCTGGCGCAGGCCGCGCGCGCCGTGCTCAACAACCATCTGCAGATACACCAGGTAACACACACACTCGCGCAGGCCTCCGCCGCGCTCCGGCGCTACACCTCGCTCAACCACCTGGCGCAGGCCGCGCGCGCCGTGCTCAACAACCATCTGCAGATACACCAGGTAACACACACACTCGCGCAGGCCTCCGCCGCGCTCCGGCGCTACACCTCGCTCAACCACCTGGCGCAGGCCGCGCGCGCCGTGCTCAACAACCATCTGCAGATACACCAGGTAACACACACACTCGCGCAGGCCTCCGCCGCGCTCCGGCGCTACACCTCGCTCAACCACCTGGCGCAGGCCGCGCGCGCCGTGCTCAACAACCATCTGCAGATACACCAGGTAACACACACACTCGCGCAGGCCTCCGCCGCGCTCCGGCGCTACACCTCGCTCAACCACCTGGCGCAGGCCGCGCGCGCCGTGCTCAACAACCATCTGCAGATACACCAGGTAACACACACACTCGCGCAGGCCTCCGCCGCGCTCCGGCGCTACACCTCGCTCAACCACCTGGCGCAGGCCGCGCGCGCCGTGCTCAACAACCATCTGCAGATACACCAGGTAACACACACACTCGCGCAGGCCTCCGCCGCGCTCCGGCGCTACACCTCGCTCAACCACCTGGCGCAGGCCGCGCGCGCCGTGCTCAACAACCATCTGCAGATACACCAGGTAACACACACACTCGCGCAGGCCTCCGCCGCGCTCCGGCGCTACACCTCGCTCAACCACCTGGCGCAGGCCGCGCGCGCCGTGCTCAACAACCATCTGCAGATACACCAGGTAACACACACACTCGCGCAGGCCTCCGCCGCGCTCCGGCGCTACACCTCGCTCAACCACCTGGCGCAGGCCGCGCGCGCCGTGCTCAACAACCATCTGCAGATACACCAGGTAACACACACACTCGCGCAGGCCTCCGCCGCGCTCCGGCGCTACACCTCGCTCAACCACCTGGCGCAGGCCGCGCGCGCCGTGCTCAACAACCATCTGCAGATACACCAGGTAACACACACACTCGCGCAGGCCTCCGCCGCGCTCCGGCGCTACACCTCGCTCAACCACCTGGCGCAGGCCGCGCGCGCCGTGCTCAACAACCATCTGCAGATACACCAGGTAACACACACACTCGCGCAGGCCTCCGCCGCGCTCCGGCGCTACACCTCGCTCAACCACCTGGCGCAGGCCGCGCGCGCCGTGCTCAACAACCATCTGCAGATACACCAGGTAACACACACACTCGCGCAGGCCTCCGCCGCGCTCCGGCGCTACACCTCGCTCAACCACCTGGCGCAGGCCGCGCGCGCCGTGCTCAACAACCATCTGCAGATACACCAGGTAACACACACACTCGCGCAGGCCTCCGCCGCGCTCCGGCGCTACACCTCGCTCAACCACCTGGCGCAGGCCGCGCGCGCCGTGCTCAACAACCATCTGCAGATACACCAGGTAACACACACACTCGCGCAGGCCTCCGCCGCGCTCCGGCGCTACACCTCGCTCAACCACCTGGCGCAGGCCGCGCGCGCCGTGCTCAACAACCATCTGCAGATACACCAGGTAACACACACACTCGCGCAGGCCTCCGCCGCGCTCCGGCGCTACACCTCGCTCAACCACCTGGCGCAGGCCGCGCGCGCCGTGCTCAACAACCATCTGCAGATACACCAGGTAACACACACACTCGCGCAGGCCTCCGCCGCGCTCCGGCGCTACACCTCGCTCAACCACCTGGCGCAGGCCGCGCGCGCCGTGCTCAACAACCATCTGCAGATACACCAGGTAACACACACACTCGCGCAGGCCTCCGCCGCGCTCCGGCGCTACACCTCGCTCAACCACCTGGCGCAGGCCGCGCGCGCCGTGCTCAACAACCATCTGCAGATACACCAGGTAACACACACACTCGCGCAGGCCTCCGCCGCGCTCCGGCGCTACACCTCGCTCAACCACCTGGCGCAGGCCGCGCGCGCCGTGCTCAACAACCATCTGCAGATACACCAGGTAACACACACACTCGCGCAGGCCTCCGCCGCGCTCCGGCGCTACACCTCGCTCAACCACCTGGCGCAGGCCGCGCGCGCCGTGCTCAACAACCATCTGCAGATACACCAGGTAACACACACACTCGCGCAGGCCTCCGCCGCGCTCCGGCGCTACACCTCGCTCAACCACCTGGCGCAGGCCGCGCGCGCCGTGCTCAACAACCATCTGCAGATACACCAGGTAACACACACACTCGCGCAGGCCTCCGCCGCGCTCCGGCGCTACACCTCGCTCAACCACCTGGCGCAGGCCGCGCGCGCCGTGCTCAACAACCATCTGCAGATACACCAGGTAACACACACACTCGCGCAGGCCTCCGCCGCCGCGGCGTAAACTCAAGTAATTTACACATTAATTGATTGAAGATTTTCCAAAAATCAAACCCTTTCGGGTTGAAAAGTGGAAAGGGGGCATTCAAGGCACGCTTGTGCGGCGGTCACTATGCGGCTGCCACCGCTCTTCGACGTTGGCCGCTAAATTGTGGACACTATGTGGGGGCCACCGCTCTTCGACGTTCGCCGCTAAATTGCGGACGCTATGTGCCGGCCACCGCTCTTCGACGTTCGCCGCTAAATTGCGGACGCTATGTGCCGGCCACCGCTCTTCGACGTTCGCCGCTAAATTGCGGACGCTATGTGCCGGCCACCGCTTTTCGACGTTCGCCGCTAAATTGCGGACGGTATGTGCCGGCCACCGCTCTTCGACGTTCGCCGCTAAATTGCGGACGCTATATGGTGGCCACCGCGCTTTGACGTTCGCCGCTAAATTGCGGACGCTATTTTGTTTTTTTGTTTGTTTCCTGTCAAAATAATTAACACAAAAAAAACAAATTTCGAGTTCATCGGATCGCGCGTTCAATTTCTTCCATACAAACTAACACACCCCAATCCCCCATAAGGCCCGGTTTCCACCAAAGCGGAGAGAAGAGATGTTTGTAAACGACCGATAAGATACCGTTAACGTACACACAACTTAATTTTTATAACGAGATGCACACAGTTCAAAATACAATTGAATACTTCGCGCTCTGCGACTAGAGCAAGCCTAAGTATAAGTTGAGCTAGTTGAGTATAAGTTTAAACAACTATCAACGTCATAGAGACGACTTCCGATGAGATTTGTTTTTACAATTCAATTTAGATTAATTTAGTAAAAATAATGTTATTGCGCACAATATTTGATTTGTAATTAATAACACTTTTTAAATAATGTAAATTGTAAATTTAGTTAGGTAACAATAATTTTATTTGAAATGAACTAACAGTAACAGTGATTCAATTTCCTTTCTAGAGTTTTAAATTAATACTTAAATAAAAACATACCTTAATTACATAATTTGATACGATTTTATAATGTAATGCAAAATAACTTATTTCTTTATTGCACTGATTCGTGTTTCCGTTACGTCATCAGCTGCAATTACGTTTGTTTTTGTCTATGGTACTGTTTTTATTTGCCAGCGCTATCATTTATTTCAATCAATAATCATTTATATCAACTTTCGAGTTAATCAAGCCACGCAGTAAAATCCTCCCTTGTAAAATTGACTACCTCTTATCACCCCGTTAGGGCTAGATTTTCGAAAAACCCTGACGTGATATTTTTTTTATTTTTGGTTTTAAGTATAAATACTGAGTTTCGAGTTAATAATGTTACGTTTTTCATTTTGAGGTACGGAACCCTAAAAAGTATTGACGATAATTATGTTCGACGTTTTTTGACGTTCAAAAGTGTCATTTATGTGCCTATTTGAAATAAATAATTTGACTTTGTTCATTTTGATAAGTAATTATCAAAATAACTGTCGAAAAATACTATACATACTTATGTATACAAACGTGTGTGTGTGTTGTCTAGTAGACAAGGGTCGAAATACAAAACGCACGCGCTTTGATTACGATCCATTAAAATATTGTCTGATGATCTCGTCCAGATGCTAGCGGACCTGAACCGCGTGGACTTCCGCGTGGTGCGCGAGCAGGCGGCCTGGGCGTGCTCCTGCGCCAGCGCGGCCACGGCGCACAAACTGGAAGCGGACTTCAAGGTACACCTATTTATTTTCACGTCTCGATAATGTCAAATTATATGCCATGCAAACCCTAACCTAAAGTAAGTCATCTTCAGTTATTCCCTCGAGAAGGTGTGTAAAGTACAGAGAAAATTCTTCGGAGATAAAGCTCTTCGTCTTGGGCGAGCTTGATTTAAGACGGAGATATATGCCAGTGACCGTGAGTGGTTAGCTTGCGTGTTCTGTACTGAGCTCACGCAACGCGTCGTCGTTTGACATAACTTTACAAATTAATTTCACATATTAAGTTATTGAGAAAATGCTCTAATTTAACATATTTTTTTTTCAAATCATTAACACTACTCGTTTAGACGTGATCTTCAGTATAAAATCATTAACGGCCTAACCCAATAACCTATATATCACCAGTTTCGGCCTACTGGAGATATAAAAATATATCTATTGATGGTTTTAACGTCCCAATAATCTATGAGACATTATGGAATCTTACCGGCCCACTGTATCTACTGATGGGAGGGTGTATCGCCTACAACAGATATCTATTTGTATGAAAATGCCAAAGTATTCGTCCCAATATACAATTTGTTTGACAGGACAGTACTACAGATGGCAGATTTGGCTATTCCCCGAATTGCAGGGATAAACGTAAAGTAGCCAAGCTAAAATGAACTCTTTATTACTTGCAATAATGATCATAGATGTTTTTTTTTATTTAAAGTAATAAAAAAAAAAAAAACAAATATCTTCATATTCAAAACGGTGCGCCCTAGGCAAAAAATAACAGAAATTTAACGCCCCCCCCCTTACTAACACCCCCTGTGCAAGCACCATTCCAACATGAATTTAAGTAAAATAAAAAAATTATATTAATGCGCTAAGGTCAAATACTATTACGTTTTTTGCAATTTGCAGGTCAGTAACAGGTTGTATTTTGATTCGCGGCCATAACAAATATGGCTCTACAGAATTATATCTTAATCCAGTAACTTATTTAGAAGTAAGAAACAAAGAAGTTTTAATAGAACCCTAATTACACATGTTGTTTTTTTAAGTGATGTTGGTTGTAATGGAACGCACGGGAGGGCGAAGTAGAGAAACCTACTTATTGTTTTCGTTAGATAGATAGCCTTTATCAATGATTGTGAGACGACATCCGAGCATAGATATAATTATACTGTCTATCATCAATAGCGATCTGTCTTTCACTGAAAATAAGTTATTGGGTTCGGCCGTAAAAGTCGGTTATCGTCGCCTTAATATGGCGCCCGTGACATGACACTTCTTTATCACCTTGGGGAATAATCAAATATTTTATAATCCCTAAAAATAAGGACTGAGGGTCCAAATTTCATTGCTAAAATAAATATCATCACTTGTTTCACAGGCCACATTAGGACGGGGAGCCTCTTTAGAACAATGGGCCGGTTGGCTGGAAGGCTGCGTACGGACCGCCCTAGCTCCACACGAACGTCGGCCTGACTACACAGCGCGGGCGCGGCGACTGCTGCTGGACTGGTCCTTCTACTCGTCCCTCGTCATCAGAGAACTTACTCTCAGGTATAGTGATTTAAAAACGTTAATTAAGACTACCGAATATTATAATATTCCGACAGAAGTAATAAAAGATGTTTGTGTGTGGGCAACACTGTACCTCACAGATTTGACAGAATGGACGCGATGACGTCACTCGAGCCGCCATGATTCAACTTGTGTCGGGAACAGGGTCCAAGCTACGCTGGCCAGCAGTGGCGAAGGGTGATTTTATGAGAGAGTTAAGCCGGAGCAAAAAAAACATTTCCATACAAAATGAACTCGTGATGACGTCGATTTTGTATAGAAATTAAACTCACTGAGTTATTTTAGAGCAAAATGTTTTGTTGTTGGGATATGAAGTCAATAAATGTAATGTAGGCGTTTTGTAATGTTTGAATAGTATGGTGTAATTAATACCTACAATGTGATTATTATATTATTTGGCATTATTGAACACTACTGACTGTGTGCCATTTTTAAATAACGATAGAGTGGTTGTGTTCCGAATTTCCGAAGGGAAGCCGGTAGGAATCGTGTTATACGGTGCTTTCGCCACTGACTGGGCAGGGCTCCTGCGAGGGCAGCTCGCGACCCGAGCGGTGGCATGCCCGGCAGATGTCAACCGTGCCGTCCTTCACAATATACGTATATTTCCGATAGTTGTTCGTCATCATCATAACTTCGTCCATAATTTGTCCACGTTGCGCACCTATTATTATTATTGTAACTTATACAGTGTTTGGAGAACGCTTCCCGATAGTTTAAGGTCATATTATATTACTCACTAGCTGCTGCCCGCGGCTTCGCCCGCGTGGCCCTTTCTAAACATATAAACCTTCCTCTCGAATCACTCTATATATTTAAAAAACCGCATCAAAATCCGTTGCGTAGTTTTAAAGATCTAAGCATACATAGGGACAGACAGACAGCGGGAAGCGACTTTGTTTTATACTATGTACCTAGTGATTTTTATCGACAAATGCACTTTTATAAATACTCCTAACCCAACACCTCGCGAATTGCAACCATCATAGACATAAGAAAAAAGGAGATATGCCCGGTAGTTGAAAATGAAATCGGAACCCGGTGTCTCCAGTTTGTCCCTACCACTCGCCACAACTACACATTCAGTTCAGTAAAAGCTTTAGATACGAAGTCGCGCACACACTCGTACTTAATATCAGAACGTCACAATAAATTATAAACCTTATCTCATCAAACACAGCGTGATGATGATTACTTGAGGTACTTGCAATAATGTGGGCCAAATACCTGTTTGCCTGTACAAGTAGTGTAGTGTAATGTGGCCAAGTACCTGTTTGATCTCCTGTATAAATCATTTTTCTTTCTTTCTTTGCCACCCAATTATATTTAAAAAATACTAGGCCCAGCGTCCGTGTGGTGCCGGACGTAAAGAAGTTCTCTATGCATTTTAACACCATACTGCTATCGCCAACCCGCCTGCCAAACTTGGCGATTATTGGAACCCCTCACTTTGGGGGAGGCCTATGTCCAGCAGTGGACGTCTTTCGTCTGAAATGATGATGATTATGAATATCGTTAGTTTATAATCTGTCTAACGAGATTATAAACTATCGAAAAATTGTGAACTGCAACAAACTATTTACAATTTAACGCATTACTTTTCGATAGTTTGTGCCGCGGCACCGTTAGCTTGGCTCGCGCGCGATTGGTCACAATTCTAACCGGTTTATTCCAAAAATCCCCACCCACAAATCCCCACTGGTGGGGATTGTTACTTTTTTTTCCAAATATCCCCACTGGTTAAATAAACTCAGCCTAGTGGGGATTTTTGGAAAAATAAGTAACTATCCCCACCAGGTGTTGTTGTTTCTAAATAATTAAAAAAACTCCTACATTTTTTGCATGAAGACGCTTTGTTTTATGAAAGAAGTGCTAACGAAAGTCACCGTCGGAACCCGCGATCACAAAGAAGCTAAGAAAAAGATCAGTTCATCTTAGATGCTCAACTAGAGTTAATGCGTGGCAGCATTACAGTGCCATTTTTTTTGGAAAGAATGAGATAAATTCTCAACCACGATTTACGTGATCCTATAATGTTTAAATAATTTTTGTTTGAATCTAGTCAATTGAGTTTCGTTTCAATGCAAACAATTTATAATGGAAGTTGGTTATTATAATATTGACATAATTAGTTACTTATCGTAGGTATTGATTAACGCATTTTTTGTTTTAATTATTTACAAACAACAACAACACCTGGTGGGGATAGTTACTCATTTTTCCAAAAATCCCCACTAGGCTGAGTTTATTTAACCAGTAGGGATTTTTGGAAAAAAAAGTAACAATCCCCACCAGTGGGGATTTGTAGGTGGGGATTTCTGGAATAAATCTTCTAACCGAACCTAACCTATTTGGTCGGGATGGCCTGGCTTAGTAACTGCGACTAATTCGCTTACCGACAAGACCTACCAATCAGGGACGGTTCAAAATTTTACGGGTGATAAAATTGGACAGATTATGAACCCTATCGTGTATAAGTGCAGGTTAGTTCACAATTTGACGATTTGACATTGATAAATAACTACCGAAAATGAATGCGTTATCTTGTAACATTACACAATTCTCCGATAGTTAATAATCTCGCTAGATAGATTATAAATTAACGGTGCTCACAATTGGCACGGTTGGCGCAGTTAGTTAAGCGATTGCGCTGCGTGTCGCGGGTTCGATTCCCGCACGGAACAAATATTTGTATGACCTACAAGTAGTTGTTCCGGGTCTGGCTGTTTGTGTATGTGAATTTATTAAATGTTTATAATCGCACCCACAATACAGGAGAAATTCCTAGTGTGGGACAACGTTTTAAAAAAAAAAACAAACAAAACAAACACTCTATCAAAAATATTATCTCAAAGATCGATTTGTTATCCAGTGATGGCGTGGATCTGCAGGCTTAGCACGAGAACCCTCTCTACGCGTTTTGTCGACGGAAGAATAGACAAAAATGACGTTTCAGTGTAGACAACAGAAAGTTTTCTACTGTCTGTAGCACGGCGGTTACAAAACCAAATGTGAAGAGACTTGTCTTCTCTACCCTAGACAACTGTCTACAACGTCGAGCACGGCGTACAATCTTTCTCCGGTGTTGACAGCTTGGGATAGAAACCTTTCTTCCGAAATAGTCTACATATAAAATGACCTAGACAACGATTCGTTAGTTGTTTTTTCGTTAATTCGAGTAATTATAGGCGGTGCTTTTTTACTTTTATCATGTATTTAGCTGAAATTAACATGTTGGGTTCAAATAGCGCTTTTTATTTAAGTTTTTTTATAGAAAAACTTCAGCGAAGATGGGAAAGAAATACTATTAGCGAGCTTGCTTTGCTTGTTTGGGAGCCTTTGATCTCACGGGAAGTGAGTTCTGTAGAATTATAAAATAAGCAAGGAGATAGTGCAATCAATGTTTATGCGAAGAACTCGGCTAGGACCTGTCGCCCAAAATAAATAATAGATTTTTGGAATTAACAATAAAATAAGAACAACAATATAAGTATCCTACAGTTTTTACACTATGTTGTCCCTTAACTTTGATTTATTAGATACCTACATTCACAGGGAATATAAAACATCTGACTATGAGCCAAAATCTCGACATTGAACACTAAATTATTTATTTATGAAGTACTAGCTGCCGCCCGCGGCCTCGCCCGCGTTGCATTAAGGCTTCTACATACTGGCGCGACACAAAGGCCCCGCACGTCGCGTGACGAGCGGTGCCTTTGTGTCGCGTCGCGAGTCGCGCTGGTCTGTAGAAGCCTTTACCATGTAGTGATTATTATTTTCATTTACTAAATCTTACACACTCAGTTTTAAATGGAGCATTTACCTACTAATAAATAAAATATCGATAAACAACAATACAATAACAATGTTAGTACCTAGTAAAAACAAGGGCTCCCGCAGACAGGCGCGACGTGATAGCGCGACCAGTCTGCAGTACCCTTAAAGGATACTTCTTGCGTGACGCCATCAAAATAGTATAATTATGGCTCTTTATTTAAATAATGCCTGTACGTTTTATGCAATTACCAATATTATATAGTGTTCTGTGTATGCAATACAAATGAGTTTTAAAACTTAGTGGCGCCACAGCCAATGATGTATTACCTATAATACGTCATTGGCTACAGCCATTTAACAATATTTTTAAAAGGGAGATGCGTTAAGGTAGCCCGTGAAATTCAAATTTTATTACGTTTTTTGCAATTTGCAAGTCAGTAACACGTTATAAGTTGATTTAAATATGATTCGCGGCCGTAAAAAATATTGCTTTACAGAATTATAATCATTAGAATCGGCAAAACAACTAACTCTCTTCAAAAAATCCTTAGAATTCAAAAAACGTTCGAAAATTTGAATTTCGCGGGCTACACAGCGCATCCCCCTTGACCATTTGCGTTTTGTAATTGAAGAAATATTCGTTAAAAACACTTTGCTTCATAGATTTGTTTGAGAACGAAACGCAAAAGTACGGTAAAATTGGGTAGTAATACACACCACTAGCGAATACCCCGTTGCTATGGACAAGTCACTGTCTACGAAGAAACCCGAGTCTAGGTGTGTCCTCGTGCTCGCGAAGAAGAGATAACGAGAAGTGTAGACAAGCGATGTCTATTCTATAGTAGAGTAGAGATCGAAAACGCCATGCTAAGCCTGCTGAGGATGCAATGGATTGCCTCACATATAGGTTTGAAAGGAAACGAGGAGTTTGATAAGCTGGCAAAGAAAGGAATATTTGAAGGAATCGATCTGGATTTTAAAATGAATTTTTCAGAAGTGTTGCCAAAATATAAGGGCAAATGGAATCAACTTTGGATGGAATATTTTTATTTGAGGTCAAAAACTAAAGGTATTTGGTATAAGACGATAGCTGCTGAACCTCCTCGTATACCTTGGTTTAGTAATGATAAGTTAAGTAGGCGGCTATTGGTAATTGCTCTCAGATTGAGATCTGGACACATGCCTCTCAACAATTTTGGTTTTCTCATGAAAAAATGCAACTCTCCAAACTGTGAGACATGTGATAAGGTAGAAGACATTGTACATTTGTTGACGGAATGTGTCCGCTTTCAGACTGAAAGGAAAAAATTGTTAAAGATCTACAATTAAATAAAAATAACATAGGATTGTTGCACGAGATTTTGTCTATGCCACTGTCTGATGCTGCCAAAATTCTGTTTACATTTGTAAGTCTTCGTTTTAAGTCTAACTAATGAGTTTGTTCTAATAGGCTAATGATAGGAATTTCTGTATTGTAGCTATAATAAGATTAATAAGGTATGATGGGACTGCCATGTATTTTAAACAAAAGTCCCCAAATTAAATTAAGAGAAAAAAAAATATGTGTTGACATTTATAAAAGTGCATTTGTCGATAAAAATTAGTATACAGGATGTTAAAGTAACTGCGTGCCATAGCTTAGGGGTAGGTTCAGTATCTATAAAGGAACACAGGAAAAAAATAAAATAAAAATAAGTCGCTTATGGGCTTAGCACCGTCAAATAAAATAATTTTAATTCTAAACGATTGCTATTTTAAGTTAGTAGGTACTAAATTAGGTTGATCTTGCAATTTTTTTTTTCCTGGTTTCCTTTATCGATACTGAACCTACCCTTAAGCTATGGCAGTGCACTTACTTTAACACCCTGTATAATATCGCTAACCGTTCTCTAAACACACTGTATAATTGTCTTTGACATATCTTGGGACCTGGACCTGGCACGGACCTATGCGGCTGCTCATTTCAAAACCTAGTAAAGGGCACAGTTTTTTCGTAAATCGTTTTATTGTAAAATCCGGCCAATGAGTTACGAAAAAAAATGTCCTTTACTAGGTTTTGAAATGGGGCAGCCGTATGGAAGACGTACGGCCGAAGCCAAGTCGCAGAGGCCCGTTAGACACTTTTTCTAAAATGAAGTACCAATAGAAGATTATTCTTGTATGCACTATGCAAGTGCACCCAAGGACAATCTCCTGTTGGTTCAGGACTATTGCAGGATATGGAAACATACATATTGGACTATGGGTTTGGGTGGATTATCTAGAACTATTGACCATCTATGGCTCTTCATAATTTCTTGAAAGACGTGGATTTCCGTGACTTTAGCCTATAGTCCCCAGTCTTGGCTCTGAGCGCTTCCGCTACCCGGCAGGTCGGCGGCGTCGTTCGGCTCGTTCCACCTGATCCGCCTGCTGTACGACGAGTACGTGTCGTACCTCATCGAGCGCCGCGTGGCCGCGCACCACGACGCGCCGCCCATCTCCGTCATGCAGCGGGCGCTCGTACGTATGCTGTGCCTGTGGACACGTACACACTGCATGTCATCTCACTGATGCTAGGGATTGACCAAGCATTATATTTACAATCATAATCGAGATTTTAATAATATTTTTTTATGCTAATCCTATTGATCATTATATATTATTTCAAAGCTAGTATTTAAGTGTCTAAACATTACTAATTAGGAGGTTTTTAAATAAAATAGCAAAACAGAAATTCAGTCAGAAACTTAATTTTGTTCCATTTTATTCCTAGACTAGTCCGGTTAGTAGATCGCGCGATCGAATCTTCGAATTTTCGGTTCTAGGATGCTGGTTCTCACGATGTTTTCTTTCACCGTTTTGAGAGCAGAAACATTTCTATGTTTAGACACTTAAATACCAGCATTGAAATAATATAAAATTATCAACAGAATTAGCACAAAAAATATTATTAAAATCTCTCTCATCCCTAGCATCAGGTGGGATGACACTGACAGTTTATTCCACGCTCACCTCACTTAAATTTTCACGGTGAGATGGTTACGGAATAGCACTGTAGTACACGCTAAACTTTATGAGCTCGCGAAAGTTGCACGCGAGTGGCCTCAAATTATATTAATAGCTTAAGAAAAAGTTATAAACAAAAACAGATCATTTGGATAAAAAAAAAATCCTTAAATTCTCATTACAATCATTATTACTACTGACATAATTTGTGATCAAAAGATATTTTAAAATGATCAATAGGAATGGATTTTTACGTCAGATCTAGTTTAGTTTGGTTGGAACTTATGGCCATATGTACGTTTACAGGAACAAGATGAAGAAGAGATCCCCGAGGAGCCGCCTCGAGAGCCGGACGATGACGAGCAGGAGTGGGAGTGGGACGACGACGAGGAAGAGGACGACGAGCCGGAGTGTAAGAAGCAGAAGATAGCTGCCGAGTAGGAGCGTGACACTGTGGTGTATGGACGAGGGACATTAGGAACAGTCGGGAGCTCTCTGGCGAAGAATGAGGCTTGATGAGAGCTTGATGAAATTCAACAACGATTTTCTCGTAAAATATTGATTAAAATAATGTGTCTTATTTGAGTTGTGACATATTTGATCAGTTGCATCGAAACTACGAGAAAATTGTATTTGATTTTCGCCAAATTCGCCGGATTTCCACGGTGATATAGGATATATAGCACAGGCAAGAAATTTGCATCGTGAAAATGGGGCTAAAGTGTATAGTTTTGAATGCGGCTGTACTGTCAACAAAAGAGGTAAGAAACTAGGCAGCTGTTCTACTGCTGTACCAGTTTGTGCGTTATGTTAATGCATGGCTGGTTACTTATCATTATTGTTGATCGTACTTTATGGATAATGAGGTAACGTTGTTGTAATGTGTACGTCACTAGTTTTCCCCATACATAATCGAAGATACTCGTTGCGTATTTAAAACTCACATACGCTCGCGTGGCGTTAATACAATTACTAAATATTAGTTTTTATAGTACTGCGATGTACTTGAAATAATTCCTCATTTATAAATCATCCAGCGGGGCGACCACGGCCTACTGTGACATGACTTGAGTCACACATTTTGAGCGATAAAACTGTTTGGTCATAAAATGCTAGTACAAATTGACATGACATAATTTATCGTGTCTTGTCACAAACGTCTTGACACGCCTGCGCTCGGCCCGCTGGATAAGATTAGATGAATCTGGGAAAGTATTTGTACCATTTCCCGTAAGACTCGTCGATTAGTGACTGCGATTTCCCGTAGTCAGTATCCGGTCTATAGACATTCTTCAAATACGTTTAGGTCGAAAATTACGTAAAGTCAAAATTATTATAGACCCTAACTAGAAAAGTAGTAAAGTTAGGCGTGCAGCACCGCACAGCCGGCTATATCGTATATCGAATGTATACTTTTCCGCCCGGCTGTCGAGTCATGCCGATCCGATAAATAGCACCCCATATAATTGTTATGGGATAAATGTATTTCACTATAGTAGTTAGTGCAATATTCGGGTGTTGTGAATATTTCTATGGACGATGACATTAAAAATGCTAAAAGCATTTGCCGTGTTAGGCATAGCTAAGTAATGTAAAAATAAATAAAATCAGTATATGCAACACCGCTGCATCTACCGTTTAAAAATGTGAGTGAATTTATTTTAATTGCTGAGAATTGAATTGAAAGTTTTTCACAACATAAAGTAATATACAAACGTGATCATTTTAAAAGTGCTCTAATAGACGTCCCAAATTCAGAATAATCTATCCAGAAAAGAAAATGAAAAATAATCTGCTACCGACTTAGCTGTGAAATAAGGACGTCTGTTGATACTTAAAAATATCATCGAACATGAAAAAAGACTCAACAAATTACCACTATTGCCTTTTCAGTGCAATTACAATATATTTATAAGTATCAAGTAACAATAAATAAGAAATAGCAAAATCTTGTAATGTTACAATATTTCAAAATACACACAATAAATGTTATGTTATAAAACTGACCCGCAGTTTCGGATAGCCCAGTTCATAACTTGGCTTGGAAAGCGAAGCGCACATTACAGCCGCATCGTTCCGCAGTGTATCGCATTTCAATAATGTGATGGATCACATACAAAGTGAACGAAACAATCCGGTGCGGGGTCAGTAGGTCGTCTTAGGGGCGGAGTTGTAGGAGTTGGAGTATACCCTTAGGGGCACTATGAGCAGCAAAGAAAACAAAAAAAAAAATTGGTTAAAAAAAAAAAATTGGGGCTTGGTGCGTCATATGGCCATGCTTCTCAGACCCTAAATGGTTTCTATGGTCAAGGTCAACCCGATACTGGAATGAAATTGGGAAATTTCCAAAAAAAAAAAAAACTATATTTATCTATTATAAGGGGACGATAACCGACTTTTAATGATTTTATACTGAAGATCACGTCTAAACGAGTAGTGTTAATGATTAGAAAGAAAAATAATGTTAAATTAGAGCATTTTCTCAATAACTCAGTATGTGAATATTTTAGATTGTGTTTATATTACTTACATAGCGAAATTAATTTGTAAAGTTATGTCTAACGCGGATAAAAAACTGAGAATGGCGCAAAATCTACCAAGCGTATTTTTCTGAAACCTTCACCAATTTAAAGATAAATTAATTATTGTATCTTATCTATCTTTTAGTATACGCGTTTTTTTTAAATACCTTTTGTTTTGTTTATAATAAATTAATAATGCGTCAAATTGGGGACAGCGATCCTTGATGGGCGAGTCCTATTACTGGCTGAACGTACGACGCGTTGCGTGAGCTCAGTACAGAACACGCAAGCTAACCACTCAAGGTCACTGGCATATATCTGGGTCTTAATAATAAGTCCTCGCGCCATAGCTCTCCTAAGGCTACACTCCAACCCGGTGCGGCCCTCCCGAATCTGCGTCAGCCTATCTCATGACAATCAATCATTGTTGTTCTTATTTTCATGAGATTTGACAGCTACTTGTCAAGTTGATCATGGGTTCCAGAAACTGAGGGTATGATTTTTATTCGCTTTAAACGAAAAACTTGACTCTGGTAGGAAACTCTGGACTGGAAATGTGGTAAATAGCAAAGATTTAAGTTACATTTGCCCTCGAAAAATGTGTGAGCTCACTCTTCTCTCTAAGGAACGATGGATACGATTTTCTGTATGAGTGAGCGAGACAATACTATTCAAATGGAAGAGAAACGTGTCTATCTGTTGAAGCGCTCGGTAGAATCTAATGATTTAGTAAAAAGGACTCAATAGATATTTTGTTTTGAACTCGCGTCCTTATGTGGGTCCATAGGCTTATGACATGAACGGTATTGGCATTTGTAAAAAATGGCAAATGAGTTTTCTTCTCTGCCATTGGATTTCAAGGATGTGACAGATATGTTCTGATGTTTTATAACATAACATCAAAATTATATTACTTATATAAATAGATTTCCTGGTCATAATGTATAATATAGACGTTGGCAGTATTTATCTATGTAAATATGAAATAAATTATTTCCCATTGTATGATTGTCCAAGCACAAACTTAGTCTTCTAATGCACGTCTCATGTACTGTGTGAAGTGTATTCAGAACTTATTATATTATAACATAAGGTATCGTTTTATCGACATAGCAATGTTCTTTTCCTGCGATTTGGTGATAATAAAAGCTCCATCAAGTACCACATGTAGTATGTGACACCTGCTTTTCTCATTTTCAGCATATATTTTGTAAAAGAAAGACAATTCAGTGATGTGAATGTTATTTTATCCTGGTAATAATATTCTGTGTCGATAAAGTATATAGATAATATATAAAAAAGTAAATAAAAATAAAGAGTATGTAACTTTCAAACTATATCGTAGAGGGCGCCTGTTTATGGCAGTAATATATCAAGATTAATAATTGTAAACATTTCCCCACTTATAACTTGATATTTAAATTTTTCATGTTTTTAAATCATTTTTTAGCATTATTTTTCGGTTCAGAATTGCACATTTTTCTACAATCATTTTTTTCGTGTGCCGCTCGTATGTATTACTATTCGTTGGTAACTCTTTTATTCAAAGTACATAATTTCAACGATTGTTACATGTATTTTCTCTTACTTAGTTCCTTTTATGGAAACTTGTAATATATGTAGTTAATTACTATTTAAAACTTTTTTGGTCAAAACACAGAACCAAAGCTTTTACATTGCCAGAATAAATAAACGACTATTATCGAAGGATACTGTATATAATGAGTATTTAGAAGCGTTTTAAGTTGAAAAATAAGATATGTTTAATTAAGTATACCAAAGAATGTTATTCTTAACTTTGCTTATACATTGTTTATAATAGCTATTTATGCAAAACAGGGCTTTTTGGAATCGGTCAAAATTACTTGCATTTATCTGCACATTTATATTGAAAAATCTTGATAAGATTTATATTTGTATGTACCAGTTGACAACATAATAATATTTCTACCTCTATTGTTTATTCAGGTGTGAATATCTGTCGAATTCCACCACTTTACTGGGTCCCTTTGCAAGAGTTATCTATCTTTTAAATATTTATGAAAGACGTCATCATTCAATTAGTAAAATATTCCTATGTAAGTCCAAATTTTAGTTAAATTGTATAAATGTTACCTTTCTATGGCCTAAGTCACTAAGTTTATGTTAGATAATGTTGTTTAAATATAAGAATAGTTAAGTAGTATACGAATTATTGTCACTATGTTTCGGTATTACCAAAGTACGTTGCAATTTCAGAATATATACTTTTATAGGTCTTCTTAATCTGTGTTTTAGAATTGTCGCACACGTACGTACTTGTTTATGGAAAATACAAGTGATCAGATTGCACTTACTATGGAGGGTACCAGCATCGCGCTCGTGATTAACGCTTGTTCTCTCGAAGTTTCGATATTGAATAATTATATTCACATACCGCCATAATACAAAACAAGATTTATATTTTGACATGGCTTAAACCATGGAGCCAGTTTTTGTAATAAGAACGTAACAGTGATTGAAATACCGTTCTTTATACAGAACTGAAAACTTAGTTCGGTACTAAGTTGTCAGTTTTGTGTTTAGGAACTTTACCATAGTCTGAATAAAGTTCGAAATTCAATAATGGCTCCATGTTTTTAACCTGGGTCTGAAGATAAACCTTGTTTTGTATTATGGGGGAAAGAGTTTGGCTAGTCCCTTCGGTTTGCGAATGAGCCCATTATAATGTCGGGTCACAGCGTTTAGTTCTATCGTAATATCAATAGAAGACAATATTAATGTATTTTTGATTAAACATTTCCGGCTTTACTTACCTTAAGTAGGTACCTAGTTATATTTTTTAAATAATTTTATAAGAATCAATAATGTTCAGTGCAGATGACTGCCTTCAACGTTGCCTTACGATCCATACCTCCGATTGCTACGTTATTTGGTATACGCGCTAATAGGTTGTGTTGCACAGCAAATAAATATAACGTGATGTTGTGATTCGTTTCGGTTTAGTGAGTAACTTTGTGAAACTGTCCATTCGAAGTGTATCTTAGCTGAGAGGAGTATTTATAACGATTGAGTGACAATAGTACTGCGCCGTCCGGGTACCAGTATCTGTAGTAAACCCCGGGCGGCATTCCAGTGCCTGAATATCTTAAAATTTAAAAGAAATAGTTTATTTAAAAAAAATATAAAGTAGACATAAAACAATCATCAAATTGCCTTTGTCGGTTAGTAAAGTATTCCCACACAAATCTGTCATTTATTATCGAAAATGATTATTCATATTTTTGCGTTATGTATATCGCGAAATTGCACTTTAAAATAAGTCAGTGTAAAGTGACTGTGAAGATTACTGGAGCCTGCTGCCGTATTGGCGCGCACAGCTCAAGTAATGCTCACAAATAAATGTTTGTACTTAATGAAAACCATTACTAAATGTAATCATTTAGACGTTAAGATATCTGTAATGAGTGTCTTGATTATACAGGCGGACTGTAGCTAAAATACTTCTTAAATAACTCCATTGAATAGCATTCCCATACAAATACCCACATATCTATAGTTAAATTTTACATGGACGTTCAAATGGAGAGTTTAGGGACAGTAACATTCGCATTCTGAGATGAATGTAGAGACGAGATACATTTTCGTCAGAGCGAATCTGCAGAGTAACATGACAATACAAAATAGTATCCTTTTTCAAAATTGTCAATTGAAAGTTAAAATGTTTAGCTACAGTAGTTAGTGTGACACATGAGCTTAACATTTTATACCGAGTTAGATAAGGGTCTATCGATTTGTTCTATTATCAAATGTTTAAAATTGAGCAACGAATACTATGGGCTGCATTCCTGTTATACAGATTGCCTGGATTATGTAATTCGAAACAAGTAAATTATATTTCAAATTGTTTGGTATTGAAACGAGACCAGAAAACCAGAAAAATTGGTTGTCTGTTTACTTTAATCTTTTTTGATTAACTCCTGTAGATATTTTTCTAAAATCTTCATGTAGTGTGATGTCGTCATTCATATATCTAGTGATCCTTGCGCAGGAGTGCACCCCACTGCCCATGGAGCGATGTGTTAGGTAAGAACATGAATATTTAATTGTTGTAATAATATTGACTGTAGCGAGGGACTCTTGACGTTTGTATGAACCGGGGGACGAATATGTGTCTGAGAATAAAGCTAGTCATGTGTTTATATTGTTGTTTTATTTACACGCAAAATAAGATCTCCGTGACTACTTAGGTACCTATCGGACCACCAACGCGAATCGCTTCCATATTTGGTAAATAATTAATAGGTACTCAATTAGTGCTAATTAGTACTCCAACAACAAAATTGGTACCGTTGTAGTTTTCGAGAAAATCGACTTTGAAGGTGGTCCAGCGGTAGTCACGCTCCCTGCAGCAGGACCACCATGAGCGCCGAAAAAGGGAGCATGCTGCAGCTATTCTGAGTATGCAAAAAATTAGTACCCTTTTATGTGATTCATTTCGTTAAAAAAATTGTGCCGTCACGGACGCCTGGCAGATGTGAAACATTGAAATTATTTACACACCTACATATAGACAGTATAGTAGCGACACGTAGCCACGCGGCATGCGTCGTCCCGCCAGCAATCGGTTTACGTGCGGCTTTAGATGTTTCACACCAAAAAAAACAGAATTGAAACATTTGTATTTACCGAGAAATCAATGGTGATAACTTTTGGGCGCTCGTTCAGCTGGACCACGACTTTGAATGTTGATTCCAAGTTTGAGGAGCTTATCGCTTTCCTCAAACCTACATAGAAAATTAATTTCAAAATTACTGCTCCAGTAGTTTACGAGATATACCACGACATTGGTGGGGTGGCGGTAGTCACGGTGTTAAAAAAAATAATTTCTAGATTTCCCTATTAAAAACTCCAAATTTATACAAAAATTAGTGGAGTGTATAGACAATTGTGTTAGTTGGGTGTAACTCTGTCGTCTCGAGCAGCGCACGTGCGGAGTCGCAGGGCAGGGCACTAGCCGACCGACCCCTATATAAGTGTATAATCTATGGGCCGACCGCCGCGAAGAGAAGGCGTGGACGTTTGCTGCGAGCCGATATCAGTGTAATTTGGTGTTACTTGTTCTCTCTAAATCACCCTCCTGAGTCCTAGAGTACATTAAAATTAGTACTCCTAAAAATTATAGATATTGAACTGTTGTTCAATAGTTGTGTGCTGTTGTTGTGTTCTGACATCAATAAATTTATGTGCACGAGGTTACATCTCCTAAACGGCTCAATACCATAGACAACTTAAATTGGTCGGGCTATACGCGGAGATTTAGTATGGAAAAATAATGAAAGCTAAATTCTTAAAATACCACACTTAGGAATCTGAATTTTTGGTCTCTATAACTTCTAAATGCACCGACCCCAGCGTGGTTTGACCAGACTCGATTGCTCGGATGAACCCAAAGATTCGCACTAGCCCCTGGAGCCTCATGTTTCATGGGACCACAGAGACCATTGCATATCAAAGAGTAGACCGGGGGGCGCGATAATAGTAGGGAAGACGTGCCCTTGGGATAGGATGGATTATTAGCGCCGTGCCGACCGTGAACAGCCTTGAGCAAGCATTGGAATAGTGGAGAGACGGGTAATATTTATCTATGGGTCTTTCAATAGCGTCGCCGCCAGGCTGCCTCCGGTCCTCTCGACTCTGTGGCACTGCTATGCTGTATTACACGTTGCTGATTTCAGAGTCTTGAGTGGTGAACCTTTTGGCGGGTTAAACTGCTTTCTCGACGCTTTTCTATGTCGCCGCTGTGCTGTGTTTCATGTTGCTGTCGCCAATGTCTCAATCCGAGGTTTCTGTTTTTTGTGTAGTAGTAAGTCGTAGCCAAAAATACAATGACGTCCCACTTGTATGTCCCGAATCCAAAGCAAAAAATCTAAAAGGAATGTTCGGTCGGTAGGGTCACGGCTACCTGAGTCCATCACTTGAATCCCGAAATGTCTATAAATAGAATTCGCACTCACAAAAGACAAACAATTTTGGTCACGCATAATATTGGTTAAAGTTAGGTACCTTCGCTATTTGTTTATCTATCACTTTTAACTGATTAAACTAGTAGGGACAAAATAATCTAATGACTTAAAATGACTAAAGGTTTTAAGAACGCTTAAACGACTCACTCACTAACAAAAAACAAAAGAAACATGTGCCGCGCTTCGCAACACTCGCAACGGACGCTTAGCAAAAAACTGTCCCAGTTTCTGGGACTCCATGTTATAGTTCTAAAGTTAAAGGAATCAGTTAGAACAATTTATAAGTATTATCTTCTGATAACAGTTTAAAGAAGTTATGGAATATATCACCCAGGCCTGGAGTACTAATTTATGTATAAATTTGGGAAGAAATCAGTTTTTAATAGGGAAATCTTGAAATGAAGATTTAAAACCGTGACTACCGCTACCCCGCTGGCATGGTATACCTCGTAAACTACTGGAGTAGTAATTTTATCTTGCAGGGTACTAATTTTCTAATGTCCGTGACTACCGCCGCCCCACCAACGCCAATCGCTTTCATATTTGGCAAATAATTAGTGCTCAATTGGTGCTAATTAGTGCTCGAACAACAGAATTGGTGCCTTAGTAGATTTCGAGATAATCGACTTTGAAGGGGGTCCTGCGGTAGTCACGCTCCCTTCAGCAGGACCACCATGAGCGCCGAAAAAGGGGGCATGCTACAGCTATTCTAAGTATACAAATAATTAGTGCTCTTAAATGTGATTCATTTCGTAACAAAAAAAGAACTGAAACATTTGTATTTACCGAGAAATCAACGATGATAACTTTCGCGCGCTCGTTCAGCAGGACCACGACTTTGAATGTTGATTCCAAGTTTCAAGAGCTAGTCGCTTTCCTCAAACCTACATAGAAAATTAGTGCTCTGCGAGATAAAATTGATACCCAAAATTCAAAATTACTGCTCCAGTAGTTTACGAGATATACCATACCATTGGTGGGGTGGCGGTAGTCACGGTGTTAAATTTTCATTTGAAGATTTCCCTATTAAAAACTCGGTGATTTCTTCCCAAATTTATACAAAAATTTGTGCTCCTAAAGAAGATATAGTGACCAAAAATTCAGATTTCCAAGTGTTGTATTTTAAGAGAAATTAGCTTTCATTACTTTTCCATACTAAATCTCCGCGTATAACTCGACCAAATTAAGTTGTCAATGGTATTGAGCTATTTAAGGGATGTACATTCGTGCACAAAAATGTATGCATGTCGGAATAATAATAACAACAGTTCAATATCTATAATTTTTATACAAACTGTGTACCTTTACTCAATTTGAAATAAGATAAGATATTTAAATAAACCTTTTTTACAGTCCGTTCAGCCGATTTTGACTTCTATTGCGTTGGTGGTATGACAAATGGCAGCTGTAATAAACACTTGGTATTGTAACCACGTTTTTGCCATCCTTATGCCTACGGAATAGAAGTCAAAATCGGTTGAACGGACTGTAAAAAAGTTTATTTTAATTTCTAATCTTATTTCTAATGGAGTAAGGTTGATGTTAATGTGGATGTTAATGACGTGGACTTAATGACGTGAATAAATAATTATTTATCTGAATTGTAAGTACCTACCTTTTGTGTTATTATATGAATATCATTAATTCATTAAACAGCGATAGGTATTTCTTATTTATTTCTTTCCTACTAATTTATCGTTGCTGCAAGCAGTACCTAAGTATTAAATACCTAATTTTTTATTGACTGGCTACTAAAATTAAACTATAATGATACTGAAAACATCCTTATAATGACCTAAACACACTATCACACACTCTCAAACACCCACACACTGACACACCCACACACTGACACACCCACACACTGACACACCCACACACTCACACATCACCCACACTACACATCTACTAACATTCGTCTCGCATACCTACTTAGATATTAATCATATTATATAAAACTATGTGTCTTATGATTTCTTACTACATTCTGTCAGCGCGCTTAGTACATAATTTATAAAATGAAAATGTAAAGGGGTGGGATCCTGGTGTCCTGAAACACAGGCCACGAGCCTAGCTTAGGCACCAGTCTCCCACAATATATACTTACTTGAATTGTGTATCATTGTCGAATCTGACAAATGTAAAATACTATGTATATTGTGGTGAGAAAAATAAAAAAGTTGATTGATTGAATTTATTGCATTAAAATAATCTGTAATTTTGAAATAGTTTTAATAATGATTAATTTAATTAATTTTTAATTTCTTTTTTTATTTAATAGTATATAATTTAATAATGATTAATTTAATGGTATATAATAAATAACTTACTAACAATTGATAATAATTTGATGTAAATATTTGCATGCCCAATGGCAAAATATGGCTGATCTTTGTACTGTACCTATTGATGTATCATCTACCCATATTTGCGAAAATAAAGTTATTCTTATTCTTAAAACTAATTTTCATTCTATCCTTTAATTGTTGTAACTATGCATGAATATCCAAGCTCTTTCTATTCTGTCCTATCGAACCTATTTGTTAGATATATAACATATTTCTAGTTTTGTTTATGGTTTTACCTAGTTACCTACTAGTCGGCCTATCTTAATAGTCTAATCGAGTTGATTAATTTTTAATATTTTTAAGTGCACATTTTATATTGTTGATTTTTATGTACTTAATTTGTAAAATCAGTAGAATTTTAAATTCTACTGATTTTACAAATTGTTATCGAACTGTGATCGGTGTGAATTAATAAAACTTATTCGATTTATAAATGTGTTTTCGATTAAAAATACACCTACTAATTCATAACCTAGCCTTAACAAAGTAGGTTTTTAATTGGTTAGTAAAAATACACCCAAGGTCCATAGATGTCAGTGGAAATTTGATAAAATTGACTTCAGGTACTGAAAAAATACATAACTATTACTTATGCAATACTTTTATAATTACGTCATTAGCAACATATTATTAATGCAAAAAATTAGGTTTTTAATACTTAGGTACTGCTTGCAGCAACGTTAAATTAGTAGAAAAAAAAATAAGAAAAACCTATCGCTCTTATATTCATTTAACAACACAAAAGGTATATACAGAAAATATACAGAAAAATAATATTCGAGTACCTACGTCATCAACAAAGGTATCACAGGCCATGGGTAACGATAGGTTACTTTTTTTATAAATATGTATCCAGGTACACTGTTTGTATAAAAATTATAGATATTGAACTTACTTGATACTATTCCGACATCCATCAATTTATGTGCACGAGTGTATCTCATAAGTAGCTCAATACCATTGACCACTTAATTTGGTCGGGTTATACGCGGAGATTTAGTATGGAAAAGTAATGAAAGCTAATTTCTCTTAAAATACAACACTTGGGAATCTGAATTTTTGGTCACTATAACTTCTTTAAGAGCACTAATTTTTGTATAAACTTGGGAGGAAATCACAGAGTTTTTAATAGGGAAATCTTCAAATGAAAATTTAACACCGTGACTACCGCCACCCCACCAATGGTATGGTATATCTCGTGAACTACTGAAGTAGTAATTTTGAATTTTGGGTATCAATTTTATCTCGCAGAGCACTAATTTTCTATGTAGGTTTGAGGAAAGCGACTAGATCCTGAAACTTGGAATCAACATTCAAAGTCGTGGTCCTGCTGAACGAGCGCGCGAAAGTTATCATCGTTGATTTCTCGGTAAATACAAATGTTTCAGTTCTTTTTTTGTTACGAAATGAATCACATTTAAGAGCACTAATTATTTGTATACTTAGAATAGCTGTAGCATGCCCCCTTTTTCGGCGCTCATGGTGGTCTTGCTGCAGGGAGCGTGACTACCGCAGGACCACCTTCAAAGTCGATTATCTTGAAAACTACTAAGGCACCAATTCTGTTGTTCGAGCACTAATTAGCACCAATTGAGCACTAATTATTTGCCAAATATGGAAGCGATTGGCGTTGTGGTCCTGCGGTAGTCACGGACATAATTTTCTATGTAAGTTTGAGGAAGCGACAAGCTCCTCAAACTTGGAATCAACATTCAAAGTCGTGGTCCTGCTGAACAAGCGCGCGAAAGTTATCACCGTGGATTTCTCGGTAAATACAAATGTTTCAGTTCTGTTTTTTTTAATGAAATGAATCACGTATACAGGTACTAATTATTTGCATACTTAGAATAGCTGTAGTATGCTCCCTTTATCGGCACTCATGGTGGTCCTGCTAAAGGGAGCGTGACTACCTTCAAAGTCGATTTTCTCAAAAACTACTAAGGTACCAATTTTGTTGTTCGAGTACTAATTAGCACCAAGTGAGTACTAATTATTTACCAAATACGAAAGCGATTAGCGTTGGTGGACCGGCGGTAGTCACGGACATGAAAATAAGGGGAAAGAGAAATTTTATTAATGAGTTTACTTGATTTACTTTACACAATTTGCAAAGGTTGTTTTTACGAGTCGTCACGAATCGAGCGCGAAGACTCGGCAAGTTTTAGCTATCGGATTAGTCCGGGTTTCGACGAGGATACAGCACCATAAACCACATCCACACCGTTCAAAAAATTGTACTGATTTCTGAAGAGTCCGGTTTTGGTGGGCATGTACCATGTGCTACAAAAGCGTGGTGATTTCACACAACCTAAACACGGTAAGGGAAAAAAACCACGGGAATATATTCAGGCTTTACGCCTTCAATCGTGGCAACACTGAAATCTAAATGGAGACTAGTTTCGTGGGAGCCTAGTATTTGTGTCAACAAGACCTTACGTGATTGGGAGGAAACCTGGAATGGTGTTATTAAAATGAAACAAAAAGTTGGTTCTCGTAATAAATATTATTTCAACACTCCGATAACCCTAAAAATTTACAAGTCGGTTACCGCAGCAACGAATCCTAATTAAAATAATATTTACAGAGAATCTTTATATTATAAATGTATGAATTGCACTGTGATGCACTTATCCTCACTAGGACACACATACGAATCACATGTATATATGAACAGTACAAGTCATAGAGAATATTCATTTTATCAACCTTTAACTAAACGCCCTTACTCCACAACTTGACTTTACCGTACGTAATCCATGGAAAGTAAAACAAACATTGCAATGGCGAAGTAAATCTAACAAATAATGTAATCTAATAACACACAAAACTGTCAATTTAAATACAAAAAATATCAATAATATAACATAAATATAATTATAGTAAAATATTTTACTAAAAATAGCAACAGTTAAGTTCTAAGTGCCGGCAGTAACAGAGTACATTCGGAATGAATAAGCGTGAGCCCAAATCACCAAGAAATGGAGTAAGAATAAATGTTCTTTATTACAAAATGATATGAAAACATCGATCGCAATAATATAAATTTATTATACATCAACATCGCAAAAGGAATGACCGAACGCGTCCCAGAACTGAAACATGTTGCGAGAAATAATCAGAGCGTCGACAATCAGCGAGATGCCTCATACATTAGACGGTTCCAACGTTTTTATTTTATCCAAAATATGACGAATTTCTTTGGTTTTAACAACTCCTATTGTAACCTAACACTAACCTCACACGACCTGTCCGGCGGCATGCTGTAACCAGCTTTTACTGTAGTCCGCTCGGGAGGTGACACACAAGAAGTAAGGCGTCGAATTGACGTTGCTAGCGTTAAACTAAGCTACAGAACAAAACCGAGAGAGATATTTGAGTGGAACCGTGCGATGTGGTGCGGTGCGGGAGTGCGGCGGGTTCAGATGGCGAGGGCCGCGGAGCGTTTGTCTCTGTTCTTGTTGCGGGCGACGGTGCGGGCCTTGCATGCAGCGTTGTTTTGTAGATGCTGGAACAGATAAACATGAAATTATTAACTTATTTCTTTTTGCACCATCATAAAACTAAAATGACAAGTGTTATAGAAAATAACAATGGCTTATTCATGGGGAACAAAGTCGATAAACACTTGCACAACATTGTATCTCTAGTGCAATGTATATGTTGGAGATATGTGTTGAGTGCGAATCTCCATGTGGAATAGTTTTCCCGACCAGGGGGCCAACCACCATCTTTTACGAAACAATATTATTTCCAGAGTTTTGTTTCAAGCTTATAATAACATTACTCATATTCGTACCATGATCTTCATCGCACAATATTGTTTTATTCCTGCTTAGAGCTGGGAAAGAACGAACGATTTTTAAGATTTGTTTATAATAGAAAAGAAACAACGCTATATGGATTGTATGTACGCTGTCCCTTTCATACGTTGGTCCGAATCGCTGTTACGAAGTACTTGAAGCCGAGGCTTCGAAGCTAAATATTATTATATTTTTAATTAAAAAGATTACTTTGCATTAAATTATAAGTTTTATGACAAATTTCCATAAAATTGACACAAATATTAAAAGATTTTGCTTTCAAAACTGAGAAAAACAATTGAAGAAATTAAAAATAGCTACGGCTAAGATGTGACATAATAAGAATCGGAACAAAATGTGTTCATATCAGAATGAAATTTGAAACTTGACGTCCGTCGATGTAGCGATATTTTTGTTTTCAAGTGGTTGAACTCACTTTATTTTATTTGCTTATGATCTAACTGGCTACAAAGTCGACATGGTTAGTCAGTGAATAATTTTTATGTTATGTATGCAGTGTTATGTTTTGTCGAACATAGTTCGAAACAATATGTGGTCAGACTCAGTGATTAGTGTTTGCAGCTGAAGAGTTAATCGGGTTTCCTGACAGCAGCTAAAGATCTGAAGACTCTGGCCATTTTTCCACGTAGTGGCACAGCTACATACCCGCTGCAGCTTGTTGAGTTTCTTCTGCGGGCCGCAGTCCGTGGGCGGCACGTCAGACAGTTGCAGCGCGGCCCGCAGGCGCGGCGTGCGCGGCGCCAGCACCTGCAGCGCGCCGCCCAGCGCGGCGGCGCGCTGCAGGGCATACATCACGTAGTGGCACGGCTACATACCCGCTGCAGCTTGTTGAGTTTCTTCTGCGGGCCGCAGTCCGTGGGCGGCACGTCAGACAGTTGCAGCGCGGCCCGCAGGCGCGGCGTGCGCGGCGCCAGCACCTGCAGCGCGCCGCCCAGCGCGGCGGCGCGCTGCAGGGCATACATCACGTAGTGGCACGGCTACATACCCGCTGCAGCTTGTTGAGTTTCTTCTGCGGGCCGCAGTCCGTGGGCGGCACGTCAGACAGTTGCAGCGCGGCCCGCAGGCGCGGCGTGCGCGGCGCCAGCACCTGCAGCGCGCCGCCCAGCGCGGCGGCGCGCTGCAGGGCATACATCACGTAGTGGCACGGCTACATACCCGCTGCAGCTTGTTGAGTTTCTTCTGCGGGCCGCAGTCCGTGGGCGGCACGTCAGACAGTTGCAGCGCGGCCCGCAGGCGCGGCGTGCGCGGCGCCAGCACCTGCAGCGCGCCGCCCAGCGCGGCGGCGCGCTGCAGGGCATACATCACGTAGTGGCACGGCTACATACCCGCTGCAGCTTGTTGAGTTTCTTCTGCGGGCCGCAGTCCGTGGGCGGCACGTCAGACAGTTGCAGCGCGGCCCGCAGGCGCGGCGTGCGCGGCGCCAGCACCTGCAGCGCGCCGCCCAGCGCGGCGGCGCGCTGCAGGGCATACATCACGTAGTGGCACGGCTACATACCCGCTGCAGCTTGTTGAGTTTCTTCTGCGGGCCGCAGTCCGTGGGCGGCACGTCAGACAGTTGCAGCGCGGCCCGCAGGCGCGGCGTGCGCGGCGCCAGCACCTGCAGCGCGCCGCCCAGCGCGGCGGCGCGCTGCAGGGCATACATCACGTAGTGGCACGGCTACATACCCGCTGCAGCTTGTTGAGTTTCTTCTGCGGGCCGCAGTCCGTGGGCGGCACGTCAGACAGTTGCAGCGCGGCCCGCAGGCGCGGCGTGCGCGGCGCCAGCACCTGCAGCGCGCCGCCCAGCGCGGCGGCGCGCTGCAGGGCATACATCACGTAGTGGCACGGCTACATACCCGCTGCAGCTTGTTGAGTTTCTTCTGCGGGCCGCAGTCCGTGGGCGGCACGTCAGACAGTTGCAGCGCGGCCCGCAGGCGCGGCGTGCGCGGCGCCAGCACCTGCAGCGCGCCGCCCAGCGCGGCGGCGCGCTGCAGGGCATACATCACGTAGTGGCACGGCTACATACCCGCTGCAGCTTGTTGAGTTTCTTCTGCGGGCCGCAGTCCGTGGGCGGCACGTCAGACAGTTGCAGCGCGGCCCGCAGGCGCGGCGTGCGCGGCGCCAGCACCTGCAGCGCGCCGCCCAGCGCGGCGGCGCGCTGCAGGGCATACATCACGTAGTGGCACGGCTACATACCCGCTGCAGCTTGTTGAGTTTCTTCTGCGGGCCGCAGTCCGTGGGCGGCACGTCAGACAGTTGCAGCGCGGCCCGCAGGCGCGGCGTGCGCGGCGCCAGCACCTGCAGCGCGCCGCCCAGCGCGGCGGCGCGCTGCAGGGCATACATCACGTAGTGGCACGGCTACATACCCGCTGCAGCTTGTTGAGTTTCTTCTGCGGGCCGCAGTCCGTGGGCGGCACGTCAGACAGTTGCAGCGCGGCCCGCAGGCGCGGCGTGCGCGGCGCCAGCACCTGCAGCGCGCCGCCCAGCGCGGCGGCGCGCTGCAGGGCATACATCACGTAGTGGCACGGCTACATACCCGCTGCAGCTTGTTGAGTTTCTTCTGCGGGCCGCAGTCCGTGGGCGGCACGTCAGACAGTTGCAGCGCGGCCCGCAGGCGCGGCGTGCGCGGCGCCAGCACCTGCAGCGCGCCGCCCAGCGCGGCGGCGCGCTGCAGGGCATACATCACGTAGTGGCACGGCTACATACCCGCTGCAGCTTGTTGAGTTTCTTCTGCGGGCCGCAGTCCGTGGGCGGCACGTCAGACAGTTGCAGCGCGGCCCGCAGGCGCGGCGTGCGCGGCGCCAGCACCTGCAGCGCGCCGCCCAGCGCGGCGGCGCGCTGCAGGGCATACATCACGTAGTGGCACGGCTACATACCCGCTGCAGCTTGTTGAGTTTCTTCTGCGGGCCGCAGTCCGTGGGCGGCACGTCAGACAGTTGCAGCGCGGCCCGCAGGCGCGGCGTGCGCGGCGCCAGCACCTGCAGCGCGCCGCCCAGCGCGGCGGCGCGCTGCAGGGCATACATCACGTAGTGGCACGGCTACATACCCGCTGCAGCTTGTTGAGTTTCTTCTGCGGGCCGCAGTCCGTGGGCGGCACGTCAGACAGTTGCAGCGCGGCCCGCAGGCGCGGCGTGCGCGGCGCCAGCACCTGCAGCGCGCCGCCCAGCGCGGCGGCGCGCTGCAGGGCATACATCACGTAGTGGCACGGCTACATACCCGCTGCAGCTTGTTGAGTTTCTTCTGCGGGCCGCAGTCCGTGGGCGGCACGTCAGACAGTTGCAGCGCGGCCCGCAGGCGCGGCGTGCGCGGCGCCAGCACCTGCAGCGCGCCGCCCAGCGCGGCGGCGCGCTGCAGGGCATACATCACGTAGTGGCACGGCTACATACCCGCTGCAGCTTGTTGAGTTTCTTCTGCGGGCCGCAGTCCGTGGGCGGCACGTCAGACAGTTGCAGCGCGGCCCGCAGGCGCGGCGTGCGCGGCGCCAGCACCTGCAGCGCGCCGCCCAGCGCGGCGGCGCGCTGCAGGGCATACATCACGTAGTGGCACGGCTACATACCCGCTGCAGCTTGTTGAGTTTCTTCTGCGGGCCGCAGTCCGTGGGCGGCACGTCAGACAGTTGCAGCGCGGCCCGCAGGCGCGGCGTGCGCGGCGCCAGCACCTGCAGCGCGCCGCCCAGCGCGGCGGCGCGCTGCAGGGCATACATCACGTAGTGGCACGGCTACATACCCGCTGCAGCTTGTTGAGTTTCTTCTGCGGGCCGCAGTCCGTGGGCGGCACGTCAGACAGTTGCAGCGCGGCCCGCAGGCGCGGCGTGCGCGGCGCCAGCACCTGCAGCGCGCCGCCCAGCGCGGCGGCGCGCTGCAGGGCATACATCACGTAGTGGCACGGCTACATACCCGCTGCAGCTTGTTGAGTTTCTTCTGCGGGCCGCAGTCCGTGGGCGGCACGTCAGACAGTTGCAGCGCGGCCCGCAGGCGCGGCGTGCGCGGCGCCAGCACCTGCAGCGCGCCGCCCAGCGCGGCGGCGCGCTGCAGGGCATACATCACGTAGTGGCACGGCTACATACCCGCTGCAGCTTGTTGAGTTTCTTCTGCGGGCCGCAGTCCGTGGGCGGCACGTCAGACAGTTGCAGCGCGGCCCGCAGGCGCGGCGTGCGCGGCGCCAGCACCTGCAGCGCGCCGCCCAGCGCGGCGGCGCGCTGCAGGGCATACATCACGTAGTGGCACGGCTACATACCCGCTGCAGCTTGTTGAGTTTCTTCTGCGGGCCGCAGTCCGTGGGCGGCACGTCAGACAGTTGCAGCGCGGCCCGCAGGCGCGGCGTGCGCGGCGCCAGCACCTGCAGCGCGCCGCCCAGCGCGGCGGCGCGCTGCAGGGCATACATCACGTAGTGGCACGGCTACATACCCGCTGCAGCTTGTTGAGTTTCTTCTGCGGGCCGCAGTCCGTGGGCGGCACGTCAGACAGTTGCAGCGCGGCCCGCAGGCGCGGCGTGCGCGGCGCCAGCACCTGCAGCGCGCCGCCCAGCGCGGCGGCGCGCTGCAGGGCATACATCACGTAGTGGCACGGCTACATACCCGCTGCAGCTTGTTGAGTTTCTTCTGCGGGCCGCAGTCCGTGGGCGGCACGTCAGACAGTTGCAGCGCGGCCCGCAGGCGCGGCGTGCGCGGCGCCAGCACCTGCAGCGCGCCGCCCAGCGCGGCGGCGCGCTGCAGGGCATACATCACGTAGTGGCACGGCTACATACCCGCTGCAGCTTGTTGAGTTTCTTCTGCGGGCCGCAGTCCGTGGGCGGCACGTCAGACAGTTGCAGCGCGGCCCGCAGGCGCGGCGTGCGCGGCGCCAGCACCTGCAGCGCGCCGCCCAGCGCGGCGGCGCGCTGCAGGGCATACATCACGTAGTGGCACGGCTACATACCCGCTGCAGCTTGTTGAGTTTCTTCTGCGGGCCGCAGTCCGTGGGCGGCACGTCAGACAGTTGCAGCGCGGCCCGCAGGCGCGGCGTGCGCGGCGCCAGCACCTGCAGCGCGCCGCCCAGCGCGGCGGCGCGCTGCAGGGCATACATCACGTAGTGGCACGGCTACATACCCGCTGCAGCTTGTTGAGTTTCTTCTGCGGGCCGCAGTCCGTGGGCGGCACGTCAGACAGTTGCAGCGCGGCCCGCAGGCGCGGCGTGCGCGGCGCCAGCACCTGCAGCGCGCCGCCCAGCGCGGCGGCGCGCTGCAGGGCATACATCACGTAGTGGCACGGCTACATACCCGCTGCAGCTTGTTGAGTTTCTTCTGCGGGCCGCAGTCCGTGGGCGGCACGTCAGACAGTTGCAGCGCGGCCCGCAGGCGCGGCGTGCGCGGCGCCAGCACCTGCAGCGCGCCGCCCAGCGCGGCGGCGCGCTGCAGGGCATACATCACGTAGTGGCACGGCTACATACCCGCTGCAGCTTGTTGAGTTTCTTCTGCGGGCCGCAGTCCGTGGGCGGCACGTCAGACAGTTGCAGCGCGGCCCGCAGGCGCGGCGTGCGCGGCGCCAGCACCTGCAGCGCGCCGCCCAGCGCGGCGGCGCGCTGCAGGGCATACATCACGTAGTGGCACGGCTACATACCCGCTGCAGCTTGTTGAGTTTCTTCTGCGGGCCGCAGTCCGTGGGCGGCACGTCAGACAGTTGCAGCGCGGCCCGCAGGCGCGGCGTGCGCGGCGCCAGCACCTGCAGCGCGCCGCCCAGCGCGGCGGCGCGCTGCAGGGCATACATCACGTAGTGGCACGGCTACATACCCGCTGCAGCTTGTTGAGTTTCTTCTGCGGGCCGCAGTCCGTGGGCGGCACGTCAGACAGTTGCAGCGCGGCCCGCAGGCGCGGCGTGCGCGGCGCCAGCACCTGCAGCGCGCCGCCCAGCGCGGCGGCGCGCTGCAGGGCATACATCACGTAGTGGCACGGCTACATACCCGCTGCAGCTTGTTGAGTTTCTTCTGCGGGCCGCAGTCCGTGGGCGGCACGTCAGACAGTTGCAGCGCGGCCCGCAGGCGCGGCGTGCGCGGCGCCAGCACCTGCAGCGCGCCGCCCAGCGCGGCGGCGCGCTGCAGGGCATACATCACGTAGTGGCACGGCTACATACCCGCTGCAGCTTGTTGAGTTTCTTCTGCGGGCCGCAGTCCGTGGGCGGCACGTCAGACAGTTGCAGCGCGGCCCGCAGGCGCGGCGTGCGCGGCGCCAGCACCTGCAGCGCGCCGCCCAGCGCGGCCGCCAGCGCGCCGTAGGCGGCGGCGCCGGCCCAGTGCGCCCAGGCCGCCACCTCCGTGCCGATGCGCACCGACATGGACGGCACCTCGCCGTCCTGGAACACGCACGATGCTAGCGTTAGATCCCACTGTCATATAGCTCAGTGAGTCTGCCACTGTCTTGTACGCGATGGGCAGTGCACATACAGCTTTACTACTTGTACTACCGCGCCTTGTAATAGTGCAGTGAATGTTTTAACCTAATAAGTTATAAATAATTTATTTTGAAACAGAAAAATACAGTACATGTTAATTGTGTATTGTTTGTTGGTGTTTTTGTCACTTAAAAAGTGACAGACAGTGACAGTTGTGAAGTGTGCGCTGTTTTTGTTGTTAGAAATTAAATGCAATAAGTTTTCTCAATTATCGTATAGTGATAAGATTCAAGTTGTGTCTAAAAGTAGATGTGTACCCGAATTACGAGAATTAATCCAAAAATATGGTAATTCATTTCGTACTCGTCATTTCAATACTCAAAATTATGCAACATTTATTTGGCGCTGTGGATGTAGACACAAATAAATTATTTTGTTTTCCGTGCATTTAATACTTCCAGTAAGTGAAGTGAGGAATATAATTCGACGACACGGTTGGCGCAGTGGTTAAACGATTGACTGCTGCACTGCGTGTCGCGGATTCGATTCCCGCACGGAACAAATATTTGTATGACCTACAAGTAGTTGTTCCGGGTCTGGCTGTTTGTGTATGTGAGTTTATATGTTTGTTAAATCACCCACAATACAGGAGAAATTCCTAGCGTGGGGCAATGTTACGCAAAAAATGATTTGCATAATTTTCATTCCTCGGCAAAAAAGCGTGTTTGCATCGTTAGAAAATCGTGAGTTGAACCTTGAAAATTTGGTGAGTTCTTGTATTTATAACTTTTTCAGGCTTATTTCCAAATATTATAAATCAATAAAAGTGACTACTTTGAGGGTCATCTTATTTATGTATTGTTGTTTTTTGTTTTTTTTTCGCTATCAGTATTTCGTGGCCTACCCTCCGTGGAGAACCACTGCACGCCACTGGTCACTCAAGTTTATTTTTTTTAAATTGCATGAATTCAATATAATTTTTCAAACATGACAAAACAAGTATTTCCATGGCTATAACCTAGGTCTTACTTCATAGGATCATTTCTATAGTAAGCTGTTCTCGAGACCTTCACTTCCATGGCTGTAACAGCTCTATGATAGATCTCATCACGCATTCATATTTCCGAAGATAGACGATAATTCCCGAAGCGCATACTTTTATTGAAAAACCTGTGCATATTAAAAATTAAAGTCACTTTTCTTGTCTATGTCCCCGCTTAGATCTTCTAAACCACACAATGGATTTTGATCCAATTTTCATCATCATTTTGAGCAGTTACTCCAGAAAGTTTTTGTGTACTACATTAATATTTTACTTAGATATTACACAGAAATCTCGGATTGGTTCGGGAGACGTCAACGTCTCCCGAACCAATCCGAGATTTCTGTGAAAGACGACCGCCCCGCCTCAAGGCGGGGCGGTCGTCTTTTGCGCGCGTCACATCGGCGTTACCAATCGAACATTGTTTATTTTGTTTGTTGTGGTGAATCATTAAAGTACGTTGTGTTGTTGTTAGTGACCGAGTAGTTGAAGCGATGCATAGCTGCTCCGGTGCGACATAGCTTGCAAGCTAATCTGGTGAGATCTTCCCATATCCTTCAGGGATTTGCTTCTGATAACCTTTTGTCATTTTAAGTCATTAGATTATTTTGTCCCTACTAGTTTAATCGTTTCCAAGTGCTAAACAAATAGCGTCGGCAGTTAGGTACCTAACTTTAACCAATAATAAGCGTGTGTCAATTATAATAATACTAGCTGACCCGTGCCCACTCCGTTGGGCGTTAAACATTTTTACTCTTTGACACTCACAAATAACGGGGCTTCCTATGGGTAAAAGAATACCTACCCTACCTGCCTAACCTACCTTAAAAAAAAAAAAAACTTCACATAAACCATCTACTAAATAGTCCGAACAAAGCCTAAACATTTGGTTTGGATAGGTGAGCCCGTTCTTGAGTTATAAAATTACAACGAAAAGTGGCATTGATTTTTATATATATATAGATATAGATTATGAGCAGTGTGGTGTTAAAGTAGCCGAACATCCTTTGTTTTTGAGAACGTGCATTCTATTTTGAGAAATTGTCATAAATATCAAGCTTTGAGCTTGAAGTGCTCAGGTAGTCCGCAGGACCCAATCCACTGCAAAAAAGAGTCGTGAGGATAGAACAAAGGCGAGAGACATTACTTAAGGATTCGGGAAATTCCGAGTAAGACATTATATTTTGCTACGTGCGAAGTCTACGCAATTTTTTGTCCTACTACACGAAATAACATAACAGTGACAAAGATAAGCGTCGAGAAAGCAGTTTGACCCTGCCAAAAGATTCGTCATTCCAGACTCGGCGAAGCTGGACCAGAACGCAACCTGCGGCGGCGTCATTAAAAGATAAATATAACCCATCTTTCCACAATTCTAATGCTTGCTCAAGGATGCATATTCAGTAGGCTCTAATTATCCTTCCATATCCCAAGGGCACGTTTTTCCTACCATTATCGCGCCCCCCGGTCCACTTTATGATATACAATGGTCTCGGTAGTCTCATGAAACAAGAAGCTTCAGGGGCTAGGGTGAATCTTAGGGTTTATTCGAGTCTGGTAAAACCACGGATCGGTGCATTTCATTCATTAATTAATTCATAGATATTGCACAGGAATGTCGATGTTTCACATATATCGCAAAAACCCATGCGGAGCAAGAGCAGATTGCTGGTAAATCATATGTAACGCACCTCGAAATATTTGAGGATGTCCCTGAAGGTGGCTCGCTGTATCTTGCGGTCTCTCTTGGCGCGGAACTTGTGCGAGTCTCGCGCTAACTCGGTGAGTCGCGGCAGTAGCACGTCCACGTGCGCTGTGAGCGCGTTGTCGGAGCTGTCGTCGTCTGTCACCGTCTCGTACGCGATGGCGAGCGCGCCACCTGCTGCCATACGGACCTGGGGTATAGTCAAATATGTTTATTTAATCAATTTGCGTAGATTATCGTTGTCTGGTGTAAAATAAAAACGTAGGTAAGTTACCTCAAGTGACACAGCCTCCAACAACTCCCCGAGCTTGGCAAAGCTGGGCGCCTGGTTGTGCAGCAGCGCCAGCGCGTGGCTGGGCGCCAACAGCGGCAGCAGCAGCGCCCAGGCGTCCAGCGCGGCGGCGTGCCACGCGCCCTCCTCCACGGCCGCGCCCGACACCTTCACGCTGCCGTCACCCTGAGGAGAGATTAATTTGAATTGGAATCTGCCAAAAGCATAGATTTCATCAGCTCAAGCTTCAGATGAGAGCAAAGTGAAGAGTTCTTTTGGGAGCAGAGATTCACTTCGGATCGCTAAGTCAAGATAATGATTTATTAACTCATGACTACTCGAATTTGGGCCATTTCTAAACCCATGTAGAAAAACTTAAGGTCCATCTAAATATTATTGTAATATCAAGTTATTATTTGTGGTTGACAAAATTGACAGTATCAATGTTTTGTTGATTGGTACGAATCTGCAATTTAAGAAAATAAGACATTTATTTACCTTGAGATAGCTGCCGCTAAAGATGGTCTCGTACATGCGCATGACATCTAAGATCTCAGAGACGTCATCCTCCATCAGGTAGCACAACACGGCCAGTGATGAGCAGCACTGGAACATACATACAGAACACATGATTAGGCATAGAAATACATTATTACTACAATGTTTTTATTTATGTCTTGTATTGCAATATGTGGTTAGCTAACGACCTCGACAAATAATCATATTATTCTTGCCTGAGCAACCGGCGGCCAGTTCGCTATGCTCCCTTAAATGTCACTGCTTGCGGTAGCGTCGGGGGTCGGGTTGCTTCCTTCCCTCTGCTATGGCGAGGGGGGTGATGCTTATGGTGACTGGTCGTCTGGCTGACCATGGCTTTGTTATTAGTAATTATAACCGTTTATTTATTTTAATTTGATGGTTATATTATGTGCCGGCCACGCCCTTTATGCCTGGAAGCTTTATTTAGGTATTAAGTTCTGTTTATGTTTTCAATTAAACCTATTACAGGCACTTTTGAATTGTCAAAGAGTCGGTCAGTTAGTCAGAAAGTTGAAGCTATTTGCCCATTCCAAAACGTAGATCTCTATGGAGAAGAACATGCAAGAAACTCCTACTTAACACCTATTTATTTTTAAATTTCTGCTTGAGTAATAGTTTTCGATATATTTTTGTTGGTATAGTGGCGTGTGCTAGTCACCGGTCGCGAAGCAGAAAGAATTTCGTACAATGACTCCTCATTACTTATCTCTATCGCTCACGCACAATTGTATTGTCGTAGCGCATTTTTTTTTTCTTTTTTTAAACGTTGCCCCACACTAGGAATTTCTCCTGTATTGTGGGCGCGTTTACAAACATTTAAATTCACATACACAAACAGCCAGACCCCGAACAACTACTTGTAGGTCATACAAATATTTGTTCCGTGCGGGAATCGAACCCGCGACACGGAGCGCATATACTGCGATAATAAGTGGCTCATTTGAAGATATCCTACCATTGACGTTATTGACGGATGGGGCAAGCACACCAAACATTGTTGCCTATTTTACTTTGATGAAGATGTATTCTGGCGAAAGATTACATAGATCATGATGATGAGATGAAAAGTGCCCTAGGATATTTGTATTTTATGTCTGTATACTCTGCATTGCGATGTTTACCTCAGTGCGTGTGTCGAGTGAGGCAGACTTGTCAGTGGCTGTGGCGGTGAGTGCGGGCCGCACCTCACGCACGAACTCCTCCTCGCCTTCCTCGCCGATCTGTGGGTATAGGTATCAGTTGATGATTAGTTGGTGTTTACAAATGATAGAAGTTGTAGTGGATAGACATAGAAATCAAATTAATTATTCAGACATAGTCTAAATATTGCGGTAGACTAACGAGTCAGATACACCAAATCTGTCATCGGCCGAACTATGGCCGATCGAACCAACAATTTATGAAGTCGGTGGAAGTAGTGTACTCAGTTTCGTTTTCGGCCCATGAGTGATTTGGTGTATTCGAGCCGTAAGAAGAAGAGTGTACATACAGCTCGTTAAATTTTCTAGAAGTATTGGAAAGCTTTTGATCAGCAGCTGCAAGGCAGATCTAAAATAATATTTTCCAGTGCAAGAATTCATTATTTAGACCGAAAGCTCTCATAGAAGATCACCTAGCAGTAGAGTAATGGCACGGAATGACAGTAAAACCAATGATGTTAAAACCAACCTTTCGATGCGTTACCCGCGCTCAATAATGGCAAAGTAAATGCAAGGCAATTGCCCAAAGAGGAATTAGTCGCGCGCCATCCAGTGACGCGGCTACACGTCACAATCACTCGCAATTCTCAGCAATTATTTGTGAAGAAAATGCCTTCCTGTGTCTATACACGATGTACATATTACACTGCTACTGTGGGAGTACAGAAAAACGTCCCATTTCATGCATAAGTACTTATTGTATTTTTTTATTTTAGGAAAACCTTGTTTTGTTTTGTACTTGTACAGCCAGTCAGCCATTTTTCCTGACTGCTGCGACCGACGCGTATGCGCCAATGCTACTGACGTAACTAAATATGTATGTTTATCTCTTTCTAACAACAGTTAACGGTATAGGAAGGGTACAGGTCTTTCCTTTTCTTCGCACACTGCATGATTGTACGCAAGTATGTAGCTACATTCATGGCTAATGTTCGTGTATGACGCGTCTATTTATAATACGTCATTGAGTAAAACCGCTTTTGTTAATCACCTGTAAAGCCAACAACGGCGCAATAGCAGCAGCTGCCTTCCTCTCTCCATCCTTGCCGCGTCGCAGTGCGCGCGACACATGGTCGGCCAGCGTGGCGCGGTGTGCGGTCAACAAGCCATCAACCGCTCGTCGCTGTAGAGCCGCGCGGAGTGAAACAAATGCGCCCGCGCGTGCTGCGTTCGCACGTGCGTTTAACGACTCGATTAGTTCTAGGACCTTCTCTTCGAATTTCTCCTGGATCTCGTTTTCTATGGAAAGGGAATATAATTAGATTATTATAGCGTGGTGATTAATGCTCCTGACTTCTCTGTATGGGAAGAGGCTTACACAAGCAGTTACAGGCATTATAATAATGGTAACATTAAGTTTTTCCCTAGACAGAAGGTACAGCATGCACTATGAAGAAAATAGTACATTTTGATACAAGTGGAGAATGTTTGTTATTGCATTCGAGGCGGAACTAACACCCGAGCCGCAGGCGAGGTTGTTTTGGAGCCGAGAACTGCAATAACAAAATAATGTCCACGTGTATCCAACGACGTTTTTCAATACACTTTTGAAGAAATAAAATAAAATAACGAAAAATATTTTTGTCATGAATTATTAGGAAACTATGATTTAATTTTATTTTTTTCCGCGCTTTGCTTTTGCCAGGTTGAAGGAGAAGCAAAAGTATAAAGCCGATAAACAGCCTAATATGAAAAATTGCAAATTAAAATATTTTTGAGTTTAGAACACAAATAAATGTTAATTTGTTCATAAACGTTTTTTTTATTGTATTAATCATGGTATTCTTAAACATTGTTAAAAAAATTATAAACATTATTTAAATATTCCAAAAATATTAACGCCGTAAAGACACATCTTTGCCGAGATTAAAAAAAAAATCACCTCCGAATAGAGAGGACCGTCTCTGGCGCGAGACGGTGTGAATAGAGGCATTAAACCAATTAGGACTAAATAAGGTATGGTATAAGTTATCTGTGGCAATTTTTATTCCCGCACACGTGTTGGAAAATAAAAATCGCACGCGTGTGAAATAATACATTGCATTGTGAACCTAGTCGTAGTGCGATATGAACCAGTTTTCGAGGAAGTGTATTAAAAAAAAACTTATGAGATATGTATGAGTTTGCAGCCTATTTCGCGCTCGACACGACACAAAGGCACCGCTCGTCCCGGAATGTTTTTATTCTATGTATTTTATTATTATGCACTTCATCTTCTCCGTGTGGTGCCGGACGTAAAGAATAGCATCATCCCATTTCTTCCCGTGGGTGTCATAAAAGGCGACTAACACTCAGTTGCAGAAAGCTCACCATTAACACTTCATTACATAAAGCAACATTATCGCTAATGAATTCATTACTTTAATGAAGTTGCACAAACAAATTTTAGATAGCATTAGACATTTTTAATGCCACTTTAGTTAAAGAAGACTATATATAAATATTGCCAGGAACAAATTACCATATTGAACGAAAAGAGTGAACATTTGCGTTCTGTTATTATCCGTACGTACAAGTACACCACAATTTTAGCATAAAATAAAGTAAATGTAGTTGATTTATGTGTATTCAGTGTACTCTGTGGTTTAATGTAGTTTAAATAATCTGGTTTAAGGGGGATGCGCTAAGGTAGCCCGCGAAATTCAAATTTACCAACGTTTTTTGCAATTTTTATACTTCTGATTCATATTCTAATGATTATAATTCTGTAAAGCCATATTGGTTATGGCCGCGAATCATAGTTAGATCGTGATACTTGACCTGCAAATTGCAAAAACCGTAATAAAATTTGAATTTTGCGGGCTACCTTAGCGCATCCCCCTTAATCTAATAATTTTAACATGTGTGCAGTCTAGAGCTCCTGCCACACGTGGAAATCCATCAATTTCATAAAAACCTTCTGCAACTCTACGTAGTTCCGTCCGGTCTGGCATTTTAATATAGAGGTGGCTTAATTTTGCTAGCTCACGGGATACTTTTTGTATAAACAAACTGACAAACAACCCGACCCAACCTGTTTCCGACAAACTTTTGATTTATTTATGTTTATTAAATCACCCAATACCTACTTGCTGGAAAGATCCAGTGGCGAAAAATCTCAAACATATTATAAGCTGTGTCAGGCCATTAATGGATTTATTTCTTTGCGTCACTGGTTCTAAATCTTAATCAAATACGTTACAAATTTGAAGAACTGCCTCCTTGGAAATTCTATACCTTACACGAAACTCTTTTCCATCATGTTTTAAAAATGAATTCACTCGGTCTGGGATTCGACGGCGAGGTAAATCTACTAAATAAGAATCAGATAATGATGAAAGACTGGTTAAACACATCTTTCAATTACAGAAATGCATTCAAGTACCGTAGAAAACACTAATGTTGCTCTTAATGGATGCTTTTCGGCCCATTAAAATTAAAAAATCTGAAATGTCAAACTTAAAGTTCACCACTTGCTAATGGGCGCTAATGAAGTTACGTGCAACGTAAAAGTGTTTAAAATGGCCGGTTTCATTAGGTTTGACATTTCATTAGTTAAATTTAATGGAGCATTAAAATAAAATAAAAAATGGTTTTGTGCAATGATTTAATGCTACATTAGTGTTTAATGTAGTCTTTAAAATTTAAAGATCGTTTCTGCAACTGAGTGTAAGGGACTTACTAGAGAATGGGCAGCAGAGTTCTCTATGCATTTTAACACCATACTGCGATCGCCAACCCGCTTGCCAAGCGTGGCGATTATGGCACCCCTTTTGGGCGAGGCCTATGTCCAGCAGTGGACGTCTTTCGATTGGAATGATGATGATGATGACTCATCTTCAGTTTAAATTGGTAATGTTTCAGATGTAATAATAGGTTGATACGGTTCTATGTTCTATGCAGCCGCCTGATTTTTTGCAACATCATACTACACTCACAAAGAGTGGTCATCAAGTCATCACATCACATTATTCCTAATGATGTTGTATGAGGAAGGCGTTTAATCAGCAGCTGACGTCTACGGATATACTATGTTACATAATGTCTGTTATGTATTGAAAAATGACAGCTGTTTACGAGTATATAATCCCTCTTAAGGCGATGATAACCGACTTTTAATGATTTTATACTGAAGATCACGTCTAAACGAGTAGTGGTAATGATTTGAAAAAAATATATGTTAAATTACGTAGAGCATTTTTTCAAGAATAAAAAAATAAATAATATTAATATTTTAGATTATGTTTATTAATTAATTTGTAAAGTTATGTCTAACGCGGATAAAAAACTGAGAATGGCGCAAAATCTACCAAGCGTATTTTTCTGAAACCTTCACCAATTTAAAGATAATTTTATTATTGATCTTTTAGTATACGCGTTTTATAAAAATACCTTTTGGTTTGTGTATAATAAATTAATAATGCGTCAAATTGGGGAACAGCGCTCCTTGATGGGCGAGTCCTATTACTGGCTGAACGTACGACGCGTTGCGTGAGCTCAGTACAGAACACGCAAGCTAATCACTCAAGGTCACTGGCATATATCTCCGTCTTGAGTTATCTATTATGTAGTAACCAATGCACCTGTTGCTAGTAAGATAAGGAATAGATCATACATGAAGATACTTAAGTATGTATGTACATATTTTATACTTGCTACGAGCAGGATTATTTAGAAACTGTTTCAGTGGTCAGATAGAAACTATCTAGGTACCTACTAGTTAAATTTTAATATGGGTCATCATTTATATGATATTATTTAAATATCAGGATTTTATCAGGAACTTATTTATAGGAGTGAGACACCCGTAGGCTTATTTTTTTTTTCAGGGAACTTTTACACTTCCTACTCATGCATTAATTTCATCTTAATTTATACATAATTATGTATAGTGAAACAGTATCGAAGATTTTTTTGTCCGTTTGTCTGGATCCCGGTAGTAGGTACGGTCCCGTGGGATATGCACGCGGGCGATACCATCGACAAATGGGCGTATTAAAAAATTACAACTATTTACATAATACCATTATTACGCATTTTTTGCTAGTAAGATAAAGAAGAGATACTTATGTAGGTATGAACCTATTCCGGCTAGGGTTGCAGGTGTGTCCGAAAAGGATATCGTGGCCCTGGCACACAGGCAAATGAAGGAACAAGGGTGGGTTTTAGTCAGTAAAAGTCTGACACGCCCTCCCGCTCCGCCCAGAGCGGGAGAAGTTATTTGATAATTTCCAAACCAAAAAAAAAGGTAAGTATGTACCTATTGTACTGGGTTATATCGTCAATATTTTATACTTATGATGAGCAAGATTATTTGAACTCAAATTTGGAACATCATTTTTGTATGAAATTTTCTGTTAGTTATTTTTACAGGTTATCATGGGATGTGAGATGAGTTGTCTCACATCCTATGATAACCTGTAAAAATAACTGGCAGAAAATTTACAAACTTATGAGTACCTAGTACTCAGTAAGCTTATCTGAGATAAGCTTACTGAGTACTAGGTACTCATAAGTTTTTTTTCAAGTAGTAATTCCTTATACAGCGGGTGTCACTTTAATTTCATCATAATTGAATAATATTATGAAAGTTTATCGGTTTAGTACCTATGTCACTCTGAGACTGATAGCGCTATTACAAATAGTTACAATACATACATACATTTAATTTAATTTATCCTATTCTTATTTATAATTAATGTAATAATGATAATGTCCTAATTTATTTGTCATTTTTATAGTTTCAATTTATAATTGTTATAATATTCCAATTTAACTAATTTATTTGTATTTTTATAGTTTCAATTTATAATTATTTTACTATTCCAATTTAATTGATGTTTTTTTTATATTAATTTTTGAATTATACTGTAATTCAATTTAACTACTTGTCATTTTAAATTCAATGTAAACTGTGTAAATTTTAATTTTGTTATGATCATGTGCACACCTATAAGTGACAAATTCACCGCAAAGCTGTTGATATAGTGTAATGATTTAGTGAATAAGTCGTTGGTGTGTCAATAAATAAATAAATAATAATAATACATCTTTTCAAACTTGGTGACTTCAATAGCGATACGAGTGCACACCAAAACATTAGCATTTTTATGAAAAAGTTTAATAGATGGCGGTCGAACGAAACTCAGTAAACGTAATCAAAATCTTAAATTCATTCATTTACCTGACGGAAAACTCCTATCTATAGTATGAAACTATTTTGCACAAGAGTCCCATAGACAACATTAGTTTTTGTTTATACTAAACCCGAAAAGGGGTCATTGTACTCATCATTTTGAAAAAAAAAATGATCTATGGTACTAACCGTGAAATTGCGAAAAAAGAAATCTGCTGTTCCCTACATTTGTGTTCACTTAAATCGACAAAATGTATGGAACAGAAGATTTTTATTTCGCGATTTCAAGGTTGGTCCCATAGAAAAAATCGTTCAAAATGATGAGTACAATGACCCCTTTTCGGGTTTAGTATAATCAAAAACTAATGTTGTACATCGAAAAAGAGTAAGGAACGAAGGGATAAATAGGGAATTAAAGTTTGCATGGAGTTCGCCATTTTTACCAATGAGCAATCTTGCCGGGCACTCAGCTTCTCATGACCATAACAGTAAGACATAAAGACACTAACCACTTTTAATATCAGACTTGAAATTGTAAAAACAGTACAGGACTGCAAAATATTCCACAGCGCATTTTATACGCCAAATCATTATTCAAAATAGGTAACCGCTAGTCTCAAGGTTAGTTGTAACCGTGGTCTGCGAGTGTGCACCCAGACTTATCATTACTTGATATAACCTTGAAAACATTCAATCTCGATATTCGTAAAGGTCAAACTTGCCACGTGAGTTTATAATTAACATTATTTATATGTGAAGATAAAATATTACTTAGGCTAGAATTTGCATTAGCTATTAGATAGGAATGTTATGCCTAGAATTTTGAATTTAAAATATCTAGCACGTGGTATATTGACATTGAGTCTAAGTCACGTGTTCGTTACGCATCACGGTAAAAGAATTGATAGTCGCAGCTATAATTTGAGTTGAATTTTAGCTATTAAGGCGACGATAACCGACTTTTAATGATTTTATACTGAAGATCACGTCTAAACGAGTAGTGTTAATGATTTGAAAAAAATATATTATATGTTAAATTAGAACATTTTCTCAATAATTTGATATGTGAATATTTTAGATTATGTTTATATTACATAGTGGAATTAATTTGTAAAGTTATGTCTAACGCGGATAAAAAACTGAGAATGGCGCAAAATCTACCAAGCGTATTTTTCTGAAACCTTCACCAATTTAAATATAATTTAATTATTGATCTTTTAGTATACGCGTTTTATTAAAATACCTTGTTTTGTGTATAATAAATTAATAACCGTCAAATTGGGGACAGCGCTCCTTGATGGGCGAGTCCTATTACTGGCTGAACGTACGACGCGTTGCGTGAGCTTAGTACAGAACACGCAAGCTAACCACTCAAGGTCACTGGCATATATCACCGTTTTAAGTAGTTTAATATGCCTATTCTATTTGTCACACAAGCATGACATGCAGTGCGTTGCTCGTGCCTACCCTTCATAAACTAACAAATTTTAATGGTGTTTCGTACTGGAGATTTATTAAACGGAAGTCATTGTAACGCATGGTTTAAAATGTTATCGAACTTAATTTGAAAGCCGATGGAACTCAATTCATTAATGGTGATTAAAGCTTATTAAATTCCCTTGATGTGTCAGCTATGTTCCACCTGACTTGTCGTTTAACCCCTAAACTGGCGACAATTAAGGCGTAAGATTAGACATGTTAAGAGAGTGTACGACGTACAGCATTTCATACGAACTTTCAAGCCCTTGTTTTTCGAAATGATACCATAAGCAGGATACAAAGGTCTAAAAAGTTAGTTAAGAACGTTTTCGAAATATCTTATTTTAAAAGATACCTAACTGGAAATCTCGGTTTCTATGAAAAATTTAAAATCGGTCTAATTTGGCTGTAACACAATTTTTCGAAAATGTTCATAACTAACTTTTTATACCTTTGTATCCTGCTTATGCGTATGAAGTTTCAATAAAATCGGTTCAGTCATTTCGAAAAACAAGGGCTTGAAATTTTGTATGAAATGCCGTACGTCGTAAACGCTCATATTATGAAAGAAAATTGTATTAGGTCGCCGCGCGCCGCCGTGCCGCGCCGCCGCGTGCCGGTCGGTCTCACTCACCGCATGCCATGGTGATAAATGAGCTAGGCCACATCGATGCAGAGCGGCTAGCACGGCCAACTGTGACATGCCTTGACTCACACATTTTATCACAGTTTGGGCAATAAAACCGTTTGCGTCGTGAGATAAGTATTGTGCACGTGTCACAAATGCACTGAATGCAGTGTGACCATTGCACACATTAAAATATGCCAAAACAAACATGTTAGTAGGAAAGAAAGAAAAAATACAACTAAATTATTTGAAATAAAACTATAATACGGATCTTATCAGAGCTTCTTTATAAATGGCACACATTTTTTTTTTCTTTTCAGAAATGTGTATTAAAATAATAGACATTTCTGAAAGAAAAAAAAAAAATTGTGATCTATTATTAGATATTAATATCTAATAATATCTAATTTAATTAAGTTAAGTGCATAACAACATAACAGTGTGCCATAGCATGATAGCAACCAAATACGTGCTACATTAATTTAAAATACACTTTGCGGTAAAAAACACAATGTTATCTAAGGTTTTTCCTACAACAGCTTCATTTAGCACTACATTCTCGTGAATTGACGATAAGTTTTAATTAACGCTGTATTGTCAATGTTAATATTGACATCTATATTACAGTGTGCCATAGCATAATAGTAACCAGTTATGTGCTACATTAATTTAAAATACATTTTGCGGTAAATAACACAATGTTATCTAAGGTTTTTCCTACAACAGCTTCATTTAGCATTACATCCTCGTGAATTGGCGATAAGTTTTAATTAAAGATGTATTGTCAATGCCTAACCGACTGCATCTAGTTTAAAAAATATTTTTTGACGTTGATAAAACCCGTAGATGACTATAAATATCATTTAACACAAACATCTAATAAACCGTTCTGGAAGGATTATGAAATAAAACCTACTTCAGTTTTGACAGGTCCTATCGCTTTAAGGCTCCCGCAGACAAGCGCGACGCGACTCTAGTAGAACAATTTTTATGAAAACTTCATGGAAATTATTTTATTAGAATCGCGTCGCGCCTGTCTGCAGGATTCTTTAATATTCATAGTTGGTTTTGGATAACTCAATAAGTCTCTCAAAAAAAAAAAAAACTATACACCTACTATCAATAAATCCACTAACGGGATACGTCATTGCATTGAAGCAAACAAAAGATCCGTGAGCGTCACACAAATCGATAATCTATTGCGTACAGATTTTTCTCCGTGTTATGGGCTAATGACGTCATGAAAGCCCACGCTATTTATGTGACGTCACTAGTAAGAGTAGTAAGTAAACGACATCGATATCTTATGTCACCTACTCGATCTATTTTTAAGGCAACGATAACCGACTTTTAATGATTTCATACTGAAGATCACGTCTTTTCTAAACGAGTAGTGTTAATGATTTGAAAAAAATATATGTTAAATTAGAGCATTTTCTAATTAATTTAATATGTGAATATTTTAGATTATGTACATATTAAATAGTGAAATTAATTTGTAAAGTTATGTCCAACGCGGATAAAAAACTGAGAATGGCGCAAAATCTACCAAGAGTATTTTTCTGAAACCTTCACCAATTTAAAGATAATTTAATTATTGATCTTTTAGTATACGCGTTTTATTAAAATACCTTTTGTTTTGTGTATAATAAATGAATAATGCGTCAAATTGGGGACAACGCTCCTTGATGGGCGAGTCCTATTACTGGCTGAACGTACGACGCGTTGCGTGAGCTCAGTACAGAACACGCAAGCTAACTACTCAAGGTCACTGGCATATATCTCCGTCTTAACAGATTTCCAAAAAGGAGGAGGTTATACTATGTGTTCGTCATGTATGTTCACCGATTTCTCTGTCAATATTGTGGACCGATTTTGAATTTTTTTTTTGTTTGAAATTGTATGCTCTCGAGGTGGTCCCATTGTCTCCAAGTCAGAATCTGATGAGGGGATCCCACGGAAATCGAGGGAAATCCTCATATTTTATAGGCACACCCATAGCGATTTGGGTATTTTTAATAGTAACTCATGCATTGCACTGGGAAAGCACCATTTGGTGAAGTGGAACTGATTATGAAGACCACAGATTGCCACCGAAATATTTCAAGAGTTGCGATTCGATTAGGAATTTGTTCGAATATGTTTTTTTTTTTTACAAAATCAGACAAAAGAAAAATATTATATTTAAATATATTATATACAGTATGTAACAAAAACCCTGTTGCTCCTTTTAGGGACGTATACATTTACCTACAAGCACAACATTGGTGGAATTATAATTTAAAAAAATTAAGTAGTGGCTAGTCGAGAAGTCAAAATCAAAGAATGAAAGAGGTTAGAAATCAGATAAACATTACAAATATTAATATTAATTATTTTTGTTGAAGTTTTTATAAATGACTTGCTTTATTACGTATGTATACCGATTCTTAAAACGTAGGTAGAAGGAACAACAGGGTTTTTGTTACACATTGTGTATATTATTGAGAGATTGCTAATTGGTTCCGTACGTATTTTTCGGGTAACCACTGAAAATCAGCGCTGTGCACAAATTCCTGATATAAATATATTATTAAATTGTTACTTACATTCAGGTATATTTTTTAATCATTTACCAATTACCTCGTACTTTTCAAACATTGTGACAACAAAAAAAGTTGCCATGTTTAGAGTTTTACTTATTCGCGTTGTTTTCTTTCCAAACGGTTTTCGCTTACACGTCGTGTTGGAAACCAGTTTCAATCCGACATCGTACGTCATACTGCCGAAGTTATAAAATATCGTGGTTAAAACCTATTAAGAGTTCTGCGAACTGTTTCCACGTTCAGTTAATTTCTTATCGATCTACGGTGATTTGCTGTAAATCCGCTTTCATAGTGCATTTTTACTTTTATTGTAGGATCCTTTGTAATTTTTTCCTATTTTTTTTTGGTTTTAAATTTGTTTACCTAGCTGATATAACAATACAAAGAATAGACAGACGCGACGCGACTGCAGAAGAACAATTTCTATGAAAACTTCATGGAAATTGTTCTACCAGAATCGCGTCGCACCGTCGCTGCTGTCAGTGGGAGCCTTAACTTTAGCTTGTACTTTTTAAAAATACTTAAGAATTTGGATATAGTGTCTAATACTATTTATTTTCTATTTTCATGTTAACTTACATGGTAATGATTAGTATTGTATTGAATAGTACTTTTGAAGTATAGGTACGATGGCTAAAACCTACGCAGATCTTCATTGGGTTATTGTACATTCGCCACAAAGTAAATTAGTCACATTTTTTCATATTCAATCATAAGTGTATTCGCCACTTACATTAAAAATATGTGTAAATTCGTCACAACCACAAGTCCTAATTTTAGGATGACATCATTTTAGCATAAAATACTGGTAGCAAGCAAGGTTATTGGTTTTTAAATAAATAAATAACGTTTATATTCTACTTAGTGTTTGATTGTTCTGCTGTCTGTGCGGAAATAAACAGTTTGACGAATTTACAATAATCAAAATTAATATACTGTGACGAATTTACTTCATAAAAATAGAACTGTGGCAAATTAACACATACTTTTTTCCGTGGCGAACTTACTTTGTGGCGAATGTACAATAACCCATTAGTAATCATATAATTTCAGTTAAAAAATCAATATAATACAATTTATTAAACGTTCCATCAAATAAGTCGTTAGTGGCGGCAACATCAATGCTAGGTAGCAGACAATACTATGTAAAGGCTCCGCTCGTCCCACGACACGCGGGGCCTTTGTGCCGTGTCGCGTCGCGCCGGTATGTAGAAGCCTTAAATGTATGTGATTAATTTCGAATAATCGTCATACTTAAAAATAACATACATGAGTCAAACGTGCCATGTTTTTCCTAGGTCAACGACATGGCCTTCGCATTTGTGCAAATAATTTCAAACAATAAACCTAATGCGCAAAATGGTACAGAATGGAACAATAATATATTATAGGTATTCTGCTTTAGAAATTAATTTATGAAGACTATTAATATTAAAAAGACGGTTCATTTAGGGGAGCTATAAACCTAGTCCATTTATTTCTAGCATTAAAATAAAATATAATTATTGCATTCTTACATGTACAATATTAGAAATTGGGCAAGAAATTGTCCTGTGACGAAATCTTCGATGCCAGTTAAGGCCGACTAAGAAAATGTATGTGCCAATTTTGATTTCCGTTATTTTGCCACTATGTATTGGATCAGCATCGCTCAAATCTAATAGTCCGCCAATTAGTTGGAATGCAATACTGTCTACTTTAGCACAAACATTATGCAACACAATATTATTGTTATAACCAACGACGTATTATAAATAGACGCGTCATACACGAATATTAGTGCACCCAAAAACAGCGTAAGCCATGATTGTAGCTACATACTTGCGTACAATCATACAGCGCGTGAAGAAAAGGAAAGACCTATACCGATATCTGTTGTTAGAAAGAGATGACCATACATATTTAGTTACGTCACTAGCTGCTGCATGTTCATTGGCGCGTACGTTCATTATTACGTAAGCGTAATAATAATAATTATTATTACGTAATAGTCTTCATAAATTAATTTCTAAAGCAGAATACCCTATATTATATTATTGATCCATTCTGTACCATTTTGCGCATTAGGTTATTGTTTGAAATTATTTGCACAAATGCGAAGGCCATGTCGTTGACCTAGGAAAAACATGGCACGTTTGACTCATGTATGTTATGTTTAAGTATGACGATTATTCGAAATTAATCACATACATTTAAGGCTTCTACATACCGGCGCGACTTGTCGCGCGACGCGACACGGCACAAAGGCCCCGCGTGTCGTGGGACGAGCGGAGCCTTTACATAGTATTGTCTTCTACCTAGCATTGATGTTGCCGCCACTAACGACTTATTTGATGGAACGTTTAATAAATTGTATTATATTGATTTTTTAACTGAAATTATATGATTATTAATGGGTTATTGTACATTCGCCACAAAGTAAGTTCGCCACGGAAAAAAGTATGTGTTAATTTGCCACAGTTCTATTTTTATGAAGTAAATTCGTCACAGTATATTAATTTTGATTTTATTATTATTGTAAATGTCAGGCAATTGCCTGGCATTTCATCATAATCAGCCTATAATGTTCCCACTGCTGGGACACAGGCCTCCTCTCTGTGAGAGGGAGTGGGCCGTAATCCACCACGCGGGCCCAGTGCGGGTTGGTGGATGTCACATGTCTTCGAATTGTTGGTTCTAGGACATGCCGGTTTCCTCACGATGTTTTCCTTCACCGTTTTGAGAGCAGTAGTGATGAAGTTATTTACACAAAGTAAAGCGCCTGTCTGGGTTCGAACCCACGACCTACAACTCGTAAGTCGGGGCCGTTACCACTGGGCCACCACTGCTCCGCCTGGCATTTACTTAGCCATTATTGAGCGCAAGTAACGCATCTAAAGGTACATCATTGGTTATAACCACCAAAACGGTATTCAATACTAACCCTCGAATACTTACGTGATATTTCACAATATTATTGTTGTAACCAATGAAAAGGTATTAAATACTTACGTGATATTTCACAATATTATTGTTTGTTTAAAATATCACCTCATGGCCTCATTTTATAGCACTTTTTTATATTCGCTGTTTATACAACATTAGTTTTTGTTTATACTAAACCTCTTAAGGGGTTATTCATCATTATGAACAACTTTTACTATGGGACCAAAGTTGAAATAGCGAAAAAAATACAGTATTTACACGGATTTTTGAAACGAGGTATTTTTTATGTGCCTACTGATTTGCTCTATTTTTGACAATCGACACGTGTGATCAAACAAAATCGAGTACCTAAATGTGCAAGCAACAGACGATCGACATACCAAATATCGATGAGCAAATCTGTATGAAGCTGAGAGATCTTATTGATCGACAAAACAAAGCATATCGAACGACAATAACGATCGGCAAAAATCGAGGAAATCTGTAGGAACTAGAGATCGGATATTCAGATGCATATTTACCTAAAGAAGTATGAAAACGGCTTCTTAAAATATATTTTTATTCCGGGATCGCGGGGTTTCATTAATAACAGTGTGTAGGTATACAATTTTGTATTCCTAATAACAAATATTTCTTATCTATTTAGAACTAGGCAAGAATTTTGTGGAAAATGTAACACGTTTAAAAAACACTATTAATATTTCTTCAAAACCTTTTATTCTAAAATTAAATATATTTATTCGGGGATAGGTACACAGTACAAAAGAGTAGTTCTTAAAAACTTGTCAGTCCTGGAAACCGACACTTTCCCGTACCGAAGCGCACTCCATACTAGTCAACTCTCAAACTTTAGGTGAATATGCATCCGACTAACCGATCTCTAGTAGGGACCTATACCTACTCATATTTCGATGACGAATCATAGTGTTGTGTGTATTACGATTCATCTCAATTGAAGAAAGGCATTTTTTTTTCCCTACGGGCTTCTTACATTCGGAAATATATTTACGTTTATCCGGCTTCACTTCCTATTCGATCGGCTTTTGATAAGGATAATAACAGTAATTATAATGAGGTTCTTCTACAACAGGCTCCACAATTTTCTCCTTTTCATTAACTCGACGTGGTCCACTCCATTTAATGTCCCGTTGCCTCCCTGTAGATTATGATAGTTACGGTTTTTTTAAAATGAAGCATACAAACAAAAAGTTTTACTTGTAGAATAATAAAATGTCGATATAATCCCCATATTACCAGAATTCGACTATCCGATGATGTAAATATAATTGGATAGGCAGCTCTTATTTTGCTCTAGAACTTAGTTTGAATCTTGAAGAATAATAAATCTATACTTAATTATAAAGATTTATTATTCTATATACAATGCCAAGGCAAATGTATGAAATGCCACTTCATCATCAAGTGTTTCAATTTCACAAGTGACGTCTTGGTTCTGCCGTTAGTTCAACGACTTTTCCATAACCATTTGTACAAATAAAAGTTCAATGAATAAACCATATTGTTGTTGTACAGACGCCAGCACATCAAGCTACTACAATCTGTCAAATTTCTTTAAAAGACTTTCAACTTTATCTTAATAGCATAAGGTTCAAGGTTGATTGGGAAAATTTGACAGTTTCGGGTAGCTTGACCTGCTGGCGTCTGTACATTGAAAATTGTGCTGCTTTGTTTTAAACTGAATGCACTAAGTTCGAAAGAATCTAAGTCAATATTATTATTATTGTCATATCGATATTTTGTTGCTCTACTAGCAATGTGTATGATGCATTACATTTGATCTCCTGATGCTGCAGACCGATATCTACAGACTCTGTCCTGATGATCCGGTTTTCTCCCGTCTTCCTGCCCCATTGTGTTCCACTTAGCTTGCCTGCATAACAATATGAATGTTGTCAGATTAAAGCTGCCGTCAGCTCCTTCCTGCATTTGTATTCAAACACCAAATAATACAAAATACCAAGGCCATTGATAGCACACCATCTAAGTGACAACGACACCAATTTACAGGACATTTTGTGAAACAATGTTTTCAAGGTCAACAAGGGCAACCATTGTTTCGGCAAACGATTTGAGGGTTCAATTCCCATACTAATTGGATCTTGTATAAATGTAATTAAAAATCCAATTTCAAAATATGCTGGCGCAATGTAAAGTACGGCATTACGCATTGATCTAGCTGACATTGAGTTGAAATGTTTAATTGCTGTAAATTGTCCTCACTTGGTTCTGAATTCCGCTGCTCTTTGACTCTATTTTGATGGTCCCTCACCCATCTCTTGATTCTACTTGTATTCGGACACTTGTCCCCCAGTTGCGTGGCATCCTCTTGAATCTTCTTGAAGTACAATGCCTGAACAGCAAGGGTCGAACCATGATTGATGTAATATTGCGAAACACAAAACTCGCGTTGTTCCTTCGACCACCCACGATTGTCCCATTCCAGTCGTTCCCTGGCGACTGTTCTTGGTGATTTCGGTCGATCCATGGCGACTGGACTTAGTGAACTTCCGAGCGAGACTGAGTGAGTAACAAGCTCAAAGATAAACATATACCGCAAGTCCCCCCGACCGGTGACGCATGAGTTTGCGCAGAAACTCCAAATATTAGATACGATTATTTTATATTGTGAAATTACCACATTCATTATCTACACGTTTGTATCATAATCAGTCAGCGTTTGATAAGGAAAAGAAACATTTTGTAACCCTCCTCCTTGCATTGTTTCTCGAATGCTGTTGTGACCAGGTCATGGTTTTAAAACTTTCTCCTGAATAATGTCCCTTCACCAGCTCTTATTATCAGCAATTTGCAAGTCTTCAGAGGCGAGGCGTAGTTCAGCGGGGTGCAGATTTGGTCTGATCAGCGAGCGTATAAGACTATATTTCCAGTGGCAATTAATTCGAGTCTCCTGGTTTGCTGGCTATATGTGAAAAGTCAAGGAAGCATATTATAATAAATAAGAGCCTTAGTTCATAATTTATTGAGATGAGTCGTAATTCACACACACACCCACTTAAAAACGACTTTTTTTACATTTTACATTTAATCCGGTACATGCACGGTTCTTAAATAAATGACTTAAAAAACACATTACTTATTTTTATTCTATCTAACCTAAAATGGAACATTTTCTAAATCATAGGTATTTAATTAAGGCGGCATTATGGCACTGCGGCGACGACCGCGCCATATGCGCCGTGTTTGTCAAAAAGCTTTCATAGTGATCCATTCAACACTGACGACCGGCCTACACACGGCGAATCAAGCGTAGTTAAAAAAAAGAGTGTGTATACAACGGGCCTAAACAGCATGAAACAGCGTTGATACAGATCTATCGTTGTAAAACTATGTAAAATGTCAAGGATACCAAGTTGTTCATTATAGCACAAGTGCATAAAAATATATTGAATAATTCTAGTGGTAATCAATCGCTTCCAAACTGTTCAGGAGACAAAACAGAAGCAATATGCGGAGCAATAAATTGGAATAGACGAAACATACGTCGCTTTTCATCAGCGCGTCAGCACAGGACACGATTAATTTATATTCACACACAATGAAGATGCTATCTCAAGATGTGATGTGTGATACGATGATTGGTTATATTATTTGTATTGTTGACAGACGTGTGCTTATACGTATATTATACTTTTCTGGATTATTACAACTGGCACTTTGGCCTTGTTGCCGTATAGCTGACGTTTTTCAAGACAGAAGAATAACATTATAGAACACTAAACATTCGTGATATAATATCCAATACTAGCGTCCCGCCCCGGCTTCGCACGGGTGCAATGCTGATGTGCAGTGATTCTCTACAAATATTATGCATGTATTATACATAAACCTTCCTCTTGAAACATAACCTTTTGGAAGAGGCGACTAGAAACAATTCTATTTTTTTGTAAATATTGACGTTCAAAAGTGCCTTATATGTGCCTATTTGAAGTAAACAATTTGACTTTGAATCACTCTATCTATTTAAAAAAACCGCATCAAAATCCGTTGCGGAGTTTTAAAGATCTAAGCATACATAGGGAGACAGACAGACAGCGGGAAGCGACATTGTTTTGTAAAGTGCTGTTATTATGGTACAAATCTAGCTGCTTTTCTTTTTAACATCCCTGAGTTAGCTTTTCTGACATTCGTGGGTATAAACTGTGCTATTACTTTTTGTGAGCCATCATTTTTTAGAACGGGTAAATGAAATTAAGTTTTTTATTTAGTTAAATAATCGTTGCTACTTATTTTTATAGAACTTGCCTACTCGCGTAGTCTTTCCATAACATGGATTAGTGCTGGCGTGTATTTGCAATGTGCTGTACCTCCGTCATTTTAAGATTAATCCTAATAATAAGTAGTAGTACATAGGCTCTCTCAAGCTGCACCACAAAAGATAGATCGTCCTTCTCTCATCTTTTGGAAGGCTTTGTTTGTCCTAAATATTACTCCAGTAAATATTGTAGGGCATGATAGCTAAGGTCGGAGCCACAAGAAGCTTGCACGTCGAAATATCGTTGTACTAAAACTTGTATAACACAAAAACAGCATAAAGCTCTATCCACACAGTTCCTGGGCCTCAAGTCTGCTATTACAATGGTGTGAGAATGGTCGATCATTGATTTCATAATTGTTGATTTTGACAAGTTTGGTAATCTACTATTATAATGGCGTCATTATGACTTTCTAATAGTCGGCCACTGACACTACATTGAAAGAAATTGCATTTATTGGTAATCTCGTACGTAATGACAAATGGATGACATTTCTACTAATGGGTTTTATAATAATGGCAATACGACAATGCCATTATAAGTAACACAATTCTATTATTACGAGAACATTGACCGACCAATGATCGACCATTATTAATTTAGCAGATTACGAACTTTTAGCAAAATGACAATGGGATCGTGTTGGAATGACTGAATTTATAAAAATAGCAGACTTGGGGCCCTGATCAGGGCCTTTCAGAAACCAGCACATTATGTAAAATGTATGCAATCAATATTTTCCCGACCCTGACGGGCTGCTAATTCCGGAAAGCCTTGAAATGTGTGGATGGATCCTAGATGCTTCCGTAAATACCTGCGTCGTCGTGGTTGCTCTTGAGGTCTGACTGGGCCGAAGTCTCGGAACAGTTGTCGATGGTCATATCGATGCCGGCATCCTCGTCCGAGGAATAAGCCTGCTCTGTTCTTCTGTGCTCTGAAAAGGACAATTTTATTGTTATTTTTGATGCTATTAAATACCGGGTTGTCAATGTCATTATGGTTACGAGATAGTTCTGAAGTAAAGGCTCTTACAGACTCACGCGATATCGCGGGCGCTGCAGGCAGGGACATAGAAATTGTGCTACTAGAGTAGTATCGCGACTAGGGTTACCATATATTATGTAAATAGAGGGATGCCTGTCTATGGTACCTAAAATGCCTGAATTTTCAGAAAAATGCCTGTCTACAGCAAAACGCTGTAGGTAATAAGTAAAAGCCAACAGATAATAATGAAGAGGGATATTTATTACTGATATTTGTCAGAGGACATCATTTTTTTGAATAATTCTTTCTTTTCTAAAACATAAACGTAAAAATCTTCACAAGATACAGTTTTGTAATTTTCCTGAGTAATCAATATTGCTTTTACTGATTCAATTGTCAGCCGATTTCTTTCTTTACTCCACTGGGCGTTGACGAGAGAAAACGTACGTTCTACGTTCGCATTGTGTGCCAAAATAGAGAACACAAACTGGCAGGTCATTCAAATTTCGCGCGCATCGCGCTTGCATTTATGCAACCGCGATGCGCGCGCGGATCTCAATGGAAAATGCCTGTCTCAGACCAATGCCGGCCGCACGCCTGTCTAAACCTTAAAATGCCTGTCAAATGCGGCGAATGCCTGTCAAATGGTAACCCTAATCGCGACGCGCCCGCGATATCGCGTCAGTCTGTACGAGCCTTTAACCGAAAACATATTGGAATATTTTAAAATAGCTGTCATGTTTGGCCGAAAGGCAGGAGCTTTGGGCCTCAAACAAAACATGGCAGTTTAACCTTTTAATCTAGTCTTACCAAGAGGTACCTATCGTATTACCCTGTAACTGGGTTGTCGAGGTTAGATAGGCAATCGCTTCCAAGTAAAATAGTGTGTTCAGATGCTTGTTGTGAGACTGGAAGTCGACCCAACAGTTGGGAAAAGGTAGAAGAAGAGTTTTGGTTTATTAAATTCTCCCGAAAGAATTTCCCTCGACCCTGGAATGTGGGCAATAAATGTCGAAAGGCTCTCTCGATTTAATAAGGTTTTAATAGAGTCATCGGGGAAGTGTGGGGGTGTTATGGTACGCCCACCCCCACCCCCGGGAATAATGGCGTGACGTCACGTTTCACAACAATATTAGAACCCACTCAAGGTTACCGCTGTGTTAATAGTGACGTGACGTCATTCGTCAGTGCAACGCTTTTACCGGGAAAAAGATGCGGCAGATACCGGGAAACATGAGTGGCACGTGGTGTTTTATGAATGGTGTAAAGGCTTCTACATACCAGCGCGACTTGTCGCGCGACGCGACACGGCACAAAGGCCCCGCGCCTCGCGGGACGAGCGGTGCCTTTGTGTCGCGTCGCGTCGCGCGACAAGTCGCCCCGGTATGTAGAAGCCTTAACAGAGTGAAGACACAAGAAAGCATCGTGTGAACTGATTTTGCTAAGGTGTAGCCAGATTGGTGTGTCGATGGTCAAAATGCGACGTCGGTGTAAAATAAATGCAATGTAGGTATTATCAGCGATTCACTTTGATGTGACCTAAATAAGACCCCATTAAAAAGTCTTTCCTTAAGTATCCATAACAATGCGTGTGTTCGATCGGACTGAAGATTACCGCATTACAAGGTCCGATTCGCGTTCCCTCGCTGTTACAAAGTTATAGCTGTATGTTGCTGCGCTTTGAAACTTCTCGTAATTTAAAACGTTCAAAATCTAGTCGCAATCTCATCTTGGCGACAAACAAACGTCAAAAATTTTTCAAAATGTAGGGAAATAAGAGGTATTTTTGTCAGATTGAGACTGAGATCAGACTGTAAACGTTCTTAAAATTAGTAGAATTGCCCCTCAGGTACCGTACAACCCCGGTAAATAGTTAAGCCTTTCGAAGGGGTAACCCATTCAATGGGTTACCTTTATCATGATGTATCCCTTTGAATGGGTTTTACACTAGAAACCCAGTGAAAGGGTTACATCATTCAATGAGTTCTATACCTACTTGAAACCCAGTTACATGAAAAAAATCATAATTTTATGTTATTTCGATATCCGCCCAGCGCACGTAGCATGACCAATTCTATCTGTAATCTACCCAGGGACCATTTTGGTTACCATTTTAGAAAAACCCTATCGAAAACCCATTCAATGGAAAGGGTTTTTCTAAGCAGTTAATCAAAAACCCATATGGTAAATTTTAAATGGCTTAAATTAAGCCGTTCAAAAGGGTTACCCACACCGTATGGGTTTTTATAGAAAACCCTTTCAACGGGTTATCAAAATTTAATTTAAGCCGTTCATAAGGGTTACCCTTATCGTATGGGTTTTTGTTTAACCGCTTTGAAAAACCGTATCGAAAACCCTTTCAATGGGTAACCAAAACGGTCCCTGATTTTAACAGGCTTACCATATAACTCAAATGACCAACTACACAGTTAGTTACTATTCAAAATCGACACATAATATTAACATTCCTAGCTGCAACAGAGAACTGTGTCAGTGGGGCACCATTCACATTTCACCATCTATCATTACTTACATAACATTTAACCTTTCTTCTAAAATAGAATGTATGAATAAAATGTTAGGAACTATTTGGTTTGATGGTTGGGATTGAGAATTATTTATACGTTAAGGGGACGATAACCAACTTTTAATGATTTTATACAAGTAGTGTCAATGATTTGAAAAAAATATATGATAAATAAGAGCATTTTCTCAATAACTTAATATGTGAATATTTTAGATTATGTATAAATTACACAGTGAAATTAATTTGTAAAGTTATGTCTTACGCGGATAAAAAACTAAGAATGGCGCAAAATCTACCAAGCGTATTTTTCTGAAACCTTCACCAATTTAAAGATAATTTAATTATTGATCTTTTAGTATACGCGTTTTATTAAAATACTTTTTGTTTTGTGTCTAATAAATTAATAATGCGTCAAATTGGGGACAGCGATCCTTGATGGGCGAGTCCTATTACTGGCTGAACGTACGACGCGGTGCGTGAGCTCAGTACAGAACACGCAAGCTAACCACTCAAGGTCACTGGCATATATCTGCATCCGAAGCATGATTAATAATGATTATTTATTAGTTCACCATAAATGTTGTGACGGCTCAGTTGTTAAGGCCTCTCATGCAGGAGTTCATATGTACTTTCTGAAGTTTATCTTGGATATTACTAACATTGGTGCAGGACAACATCATGAGGAAACCGAGACTTTATAGTTAATACAAGTCTGAAATCGCCAACCTGTCTTGACCAAGTGTGGTGATCAATGCTTGTGCATTCTCTGCCTGAGAAGAGCCCTTGCCCTGCACTAAGACAGTAATAGGCTGGTATTATATTTTAGCCCACTATACCCTCCTTTGCCAGGAGTGGGATTCCACTTCTCATGATTGATTAGAATAATATTATTATATTTGTTAATTATCTCTGTGGTACTGGACGCGATTGCAGTATGGTGTTAAAATGCATAAAGGACGCTGCTGCCCATTCTCTAGTAAGTCCCTTAGTCGCATTTTACGACAACCACGGGAAGAAATAGGATGGTGCTATTTTTTACGTCCAGTACCACATAGGCAATAGTAATAATAATCAAATTTATTAGTTAATAAATAGGAGTAAATCCCCCTGTAGTCATGGTAATATAATGGTATGATGTTGACAACGGAATGTTGATGCAACATTTGCTGTTGCTGAAAACAATGTACAGCAACAATTCTTGCTAAGTTTGATTTATCTTGATTAGGTACAAGGCAATGGAGTTCCTGGACTTGTTTACTTTGCAAGGAGGAACTAACATCTTCTATTCTAAATTGCCTGTAAATGATCTAATTTAAATAATTACCTGAGTAATAATGCATTTTATTAGTCATGGTTTCCAGGTTAAATAATTAAAGTTATTGTGAATTTTATTATTACTCATTAGTCATTCTATAATACTAATATTCTTAATTTCTATCTTCACTCTTTATTTGAAAGAGTTACATTTTAATAAGCAAATACTCATTTTTGTGGCACCATTATGACATACAAAAGAACTATATTACAGTATTTTTGTTTCAATACTCAATGTCCAGGTAGGTATTACATAAAACATGTAAAATTATACATTAATGTTTTCAGGCTGAGCTGCTATGACATAATATTGAGTTTGACATTGAAAAGTATGATGTGAGGCCAAACTATGTTTACATAAAAATTATAGATAAAAATGATAAATTGTAGGCAGTCAGTTTGTTGATGAGTTTTTTTTACATAATTAGTTGCTCTTGTTAATTTCGTAATATAAATGTGTCCTCTGCAGATCTTAAGCATTAGTTAGTCTATTAATTGAATATTTTTTCATTCATTTAAAGAACCAAGATTTAGCCATTTTAAATATTATTATCTTGTTGTCCTTGGGATAGTTCCAGTAGAATATTATTATGTAAATTACATTGAAATGTGGTAGAATAATTTAAAAATTATATTAGTTTATATTCAGAGATACTTGTTGATACAGATGATTATACATCCCACACATTAATCAAGCCATGTTTATGATCTAGAGCTACTACCTAATCTACCTAGAGCAAACTATTGATAAGATAGATGGAAATTGAGACATAATCAAGCAAATACTGATTGTTATCTCTTATTATTGTGAGCCAAGCATCATTGCAACAGTTAACAATACTCCCATTCACTACAATTTAATGACAAAGCTAAACAAACATGTTTATTTTCCATTCTAGGAACTAGATTGTTATGTAAAATTATATAATGTACAATCTAATATTGACACTTGCAAGGCCAATCAGTATCAGTGAGATAAACAGTACAAAAGTCAGCTCCAGGCACGTTTGTCTGTACATTTTGTAGACAAAGCATGACCACATTGAAATGTGACATGTGGGAACGGCAACGTTAAGAAACGTGAAAGTAAAGATTGCGCTGAGAAACGAGACGGGGCTTGTGAAACCCATGATTACTGACACTACTACACCTAGAAAGTCTATCACTAGAATTTGCCAAACATATGGTGATATGCAGCCCTGGTCGTTGGCATTGAGTATAACGACCGTGAGCAAATATACGTAAACGTCACACGTCCCGCGGAAAGCCCGCCGTCACAAGGTCGCCGCGTGATCTCTTTCTTGGCGGAATCCGAACTCCAAGCACCACATAACCAAACTAAATACGTTTTTCACAATAGAGTGCAATAAAACTCACCGTATTTTCCTTTCTTCTTTCCTTTAGGCATTGTGGATGATGTCTTTTTACCAACGAATGTAACTTGCGATATCCGTTATTTTATATTCACTATTTATTTAAACTAAGTATCTCACTTAATCAAGACGGAGAAAAGTTCAATATATCAGTTCTTGTGGAACGATTTGGGCACTGTATGTAACATAAAACTAAAATTTCAGAAAAACTTTTTAACATGTTTAACCGTGTAACATGCACACTCTAAAGTACTCCGTGGTTTGCTGGTTTGCGCAATGCGCTGTCACTTTTTGAGAGGTGGGAGAAAATTACGCCATCTTTAATTTTAGTGTTGCCATTGTGTAAGAACTGTATTACCCTGTTATAGAAGATAATGTGTACAATTATTTTATTAAAAAGTGTGAACATTTTGTTTCTTTACAAAATTAAAAAAGTGAAATTTGCCTATGATTGTTTTACACCTTACACATAGAGAATTATATTTTTATTTATAAAAAGTTTGCCTAAAATATACCCGTAATTACTCATAAATTAATTATAATGGTAAGCTTTTTAGCGCGCCCGCGTCATTTCAAAGCACTTTTCCTAGAAAAAAATGGATGCGTCAGCATCAATAAATTCCACTGAAATCTTTGTGGAAATGTTATGAAACTTATTGCTAGACTTATTGCATTAATTTGTGTAAATTATAATCAACATTGATGTTGCTTAAAAAATCATGTCAATATTATCGTTCATGGCATTGCACATTGCAAATGAAATAATTTCTGCCGCACATGAAATGTCTGGCTGCTAAGAAAGTGTATGATTAATTTATGTTTTTTTGGTTGCAAATTATTATGCATGGAACTTTGAGCATGGAAAGTGCATGGAATAATTATCATAGGATAGGAGCGCTACCTAGCACAATGGTATTTTGGCGCCTGAATCACAGAATAGTTCAGTCAATGTTCAGAACACTATTACTCATAGCGGAGGCCTGAATGACATTGACAGAGGGGCTTTGTTGGTAAACATTTGTTTTGTGAAGTCTTCAAGGAAATTATTTTATTGTCAAAACAAGATAGCGGCGTTAGTCCCGATTTTGGCCACTCGCCAAAAGAGCTTCATAAATAAATAAAATCATAGACAATAGCTAATTGTCGTAAAATCTTTGAGTACGTAAAATTGAATGTAAAAACAAAATTTATAAATAATTAGTTACTAAATCGAAGTTACGCTGAAACGGGAAAAGTCCATGAGATAGTAAAGGTATACGCGGATTACGCGGGTACCTATACCTAGGTATTTATTCAGATTATAGAAAGAAGCCTATTTATAGTAATTTTATTTTTATTCTCTTTAGTTATTATAATCCTTTCCTTTTTTTTTTGGGTGGGAAATTATCAAATAACTTCTCCCGCTCTGGGCGGAGCGGGAGGGACTGTCAGACTTTTACTGACTAAAACTCACCGAATTCCTTCAAATGCCTGTGTGCCAGGGCCACGATATCCCTTTCGGACAGACTCGGAACCCTGGCAGGCATTGGCCCTTTCGGACCCCGACAAGGCGCGCGTGGAACACAACGTGCCGTCGACCCGGGCCTGGTCCTTATCGGACGGCGAGCTACCCAACGCTCACCGTCCACAAGCCCGCGCCTACGGTGGCCGGGAATCAGCCTGCGATTCCCGACGCCCGGGGCGTTTCCTGCGGCGATTAAGGGCGGAAGGGCGGGAACCCTGCCTCACCCTCACGCGTTTCGCCTCCTCCTTCGCGAGCATTACTGTTTCGCAGAAGGAGGTGACGGCCTCCCATGCACTCTCGCTCCGAACCATGGCCTGCACCAGGGTCGGACGCAAGAGATCGCCGCCGCCGATCGCCTCCGTGAGGACACGGCAGTGCTCCGCCCAAGCAGGGAAGACCTTCACCGTATGCTCCACCGTGTCCTCCGGGCGATCCACGCAGTGGTGACACCCGGGCGTTTCCTCCCGCTTTATCCTGAACAGGAACCTCCCGAAACAATCGTGTCCGGTGAGGACCTGCGTCAGGCGGAAGGTGAGGACGCCGTGGCGCCTCTCTAGCCACTCCTCAAAGAGGGGACTTATCGCCGCAATTGTGGCGTGCCCAATTTATTATACTCCTGGGACTTGTTTCGCAGTCTAAGTGGCTTCTTTCTACCAACGGGATGCTACTCGAAGATGGTGATACAAGTGCTTGGTAGTTTACTACGTTTATTAAGTATATTTAAGTATATAAAATTTTCTATGCACATCTAAATAATTGTACTATATACATATATTTGTGAAATATTTTAAGTACAATAAAAATGTAGGCATAGACATGTACAACACACAAGCTGCACACACACCCCCCCCACACACACAGTCACATACACCATCAATTACTCGCAACTGTACCACGTTGACAACCTTTACTAGGTATGTGATATAATGGAGGACCTGGAGTTCTAAAATACATGGCCTAGGCTTAGTTTAGACTGCAGATCTCCCACAAACCACAAAATCTTCTCAAAATACCTGTCAACTTAATATGTATATGACATATGATGTAATTCATAGGCGTACCCACAGTGGGGCAATCTGCCCCACCCTGGTCCCTGACTCGAAGCTAAAAATGTAGGTTCAAGTAACAAAATTAATTATTAATTTGGTAAAATTAAAATTAACCCGCGAAACAATGCAGTATCGAATTATCGATATATCGAGCGCACATGCGTTTATTGGACCAATTAAATTGAAATTTGGTACAACCAAACACGGATGTGCACCGTCACGTTTGGGGAGCAAATTAGCAAATTTAAAAAAAAGTTTGGAAACTATACCGTGTGACTTATTAAATGACAGGGCTTGTTGTGAAGGCTTCGTTTTTTTTTTATAATGTTTAAATGAAATACTTAGTTTTAAAGTTATTTAAGAAAATAGATGAAAATTTACCGTTCCCTCCCTTATTTCCGAAACTACTGCTACTAAAAATACAGAAAATAGTTCTTTACTTACCTATAGATTACAAGAAAACCTGAGTCTATGGTGTTAATAACATGGTAATTAATCCCTCAATATTGTGCGTACAAACTTAAATTTGCAGTTGGAATGTTTGAGAGAACATGTTTTCAACTACAATGTTAAGTTTGGTCTTGGGGTAAATTATTCTGGAATAAAAAAAAAAACATTGTAGATAACTTATTCATTGTACGGAACCTTTACCATGCGAGTTCAACTCGCACTTTTATTTAATTTAAGGTTTTTCAATTTGGAGTTTGACATTTGCACCTGTCAAATTACGAACTTTCAGGTTGTTATTGAAATAAGGTCAGTCAATTAATTTAAAAGCATTTTTTTTCAACTACCTACTTATCGAGTTCATTTACTTCTGCCCCACCCCTAAAAAAAAATCTGGGTACGCCCATGATGTCATTTGTGGAGATAAATAAACATAATTTTATTAATACCTATTATTTTAATTAACGTTGGTTTTTAAAGGCTTCTACATACCGGGGCGACTTGTCGCGCGACGCGACGCGACACAAAGGGACCGCTCGTCCCGCGACACGCGGGGTCTTTGTGCCGTGTCGCGTCGCGCGACAAGTCGCGCTGGTATGTACAAGCCTTAAGGCTTCTACAAACCGGCGCGACTCGCGACGCGACACAAAGGCACCGCTCGTCGCGCGACACGCGGGGCCTTTGTGTCGCGTCGCGTGTGGCGCCGGTATGTAGACGTTGCAAATACCTTTATCGGAATCAAGGAGCTCATAAAAACTTGGGAGGTATTAGGTTCCTACCTGGCAAACAAAAATGATGCTTGCTTCAATATTCATTTGGTCTCAATTTCTTTGCCCTAATAACGGATAAGTAACAGTGAGGGGTGCGATGAGGTAAGTACTTAAAAGTTAGACTGCAGTGAGCGTGGGCATGGTTTGGTTCGATCCCCAGGTCAATAATTTTACCGTTTTAAACTTCCAATTAAGTATACCTAACAGGTTGATTATTAAGATTGAATCTTATACAATTTTCGGGTTTTGTTGTGTAAGTAGGAAAATATAACTTTTTTCGGGACCTCATTCAGCGCCGAAATTCTCTACATAAGTACCTTCATTGTAGTAGGAATACATACATCTGACTTATATATAAGCCTACCTGCCTCGTTGGGACTTTCTGGAATTCAGGATCAATTAATTCGATTAGAATATTATGATGGAATGGATGCCATTGAGATCACTTTTTGAGGAGGTTTTTTGTGATAGAGGTGAATAGTCCCAGTCATAGAATACTTTGGTACTTACGTTTCGATAATGCTAACGTGCATACAGAAATAAGCCACCGTATTTTTTCTCTTGGTTCTGTTCTGGGTGTTAAGGGCACGATAACCGACTTTAATGATTTCATACTGAAAATCACGTCTAAACGAGTGGTGTTAATGATTTGAAAAAAATATATGTTAAATAAGAGCATTTTCTCAATAACTTGAAATGTGAATATTTTAGATTCTGTTTATATTACATAGTGATTTTAATTTGTAAAATGATATGTCTAACGCGGATATAAAACTGAGAATGGTGCAAAATCTACCAAGCGTATTTTTCTGAAACCTTCACCAATTTAAAGATAATTTAACTATTGATCTTTCAGTATACGCGTTTTATTACAATACGTTTAGTTTTGTGTATAATAAATTAATAATGCGTGAAATTGGGGACAGCGCTCCTTGATAGCGAGTCCTATTACTGGCTGAACGTACGACGCGTTGCGTGAGCTCAGTACAGAACACGCAAGCTAACTACTCAAGGTCACTGGCATATATCTGCGTCTTGAGCGTTTACACCTTACAGCATTTCATACAAACTTTCAAGCCCTTGTTTTTCGAAATGACTGAACCGATTTTAATGAAACTTCATACGCATAAGCGGGATACAAAGGTATAAAAAGTTAGTAAAGAACATTTTCTAAAAATAGTGTTACAGCCAAATTAGACCGATTTTAAATTTTCCATAGAAACAGAGATTTCTAGGTAAGTATCTGTTTTTAAATAAGACATTTCGAAAATGTTCTTTACTAAGTTTTTAGACCTTTTTATCCTGCATAAGCGTATGAAGTTTAATTAAAATCGGTTAAGTCATAAAAACAAGGGGTTGAAATTTTTTATGAAATGCCGTAACGTGTAAACGCTCATAACATTCTACTTCGAGATTTTGTCAAGTTATTGTACTTACGCGAGGACTATAAGACATGTAGCAAATTCGATTATGATCAGACCAGGGCAAAGAAATCTCTAGTTATTATTTTGTCATAGTCCATTTCAACTTCTTACACAGGGATTCAGGTAAGTAAGTACCTAATAAAGGCTTAAGCGAAATTAAATAACATTATTTATTATTTACACCAAAATTGCACGTTATGCGAATACTCATGCATAGACAAAAAATAATAATATTTTCAATGGAATTAACTATAAAAATAGCAGGAACATAATTTACAACATTAAACATAAAATACTTTATCTAACAAACACAAAATGAGCAAACCCAAGCGTCCTGTTATGACAATCGATCCACTTTTCACATCATTCTCCTTTTTTTTCCGCATTTGTTCTGCATCGTTCCATTTCGCCTTCTGCTCTCTCGAACCGTATATCTTCCCGTAACGAAACTCTGCACACTGCACTAACATTGTGAGTGGTACACCCATGTAAAGGTACCGACTGCTTTTCTTCTTCAAATTAGTTGAACCTCTAAATTCTTCCAATTCTGCACCGTTAATGTACCAGCGGAGCTCAGAGTCCGGAGCACCTCGACAGTGCGCTTGTATCATGTCTCCTTCTTTATATTCTTCAGCTAATCCTTCGAGTAACGGCCTCCGGTGCTGGTGGCCGTGGACTTCCATGTGCGCTGTCATGGTTGCAAACTTGTATGGCGGCACATCCCTCTCGATGTCACACCGGTACAGTCCGGTGGCTTCCTCAGTCAGGGCTCCTAGCTTCAGTTGGCAGGCTACAGGTCCGCACGTTAGCATCTCCACCGTCCCAATTCCAAGAATGGGAAAGGAGCGAGTGCTGGGCGCTGCACCAGGTCGATATCTGAAGAATTCGTTGGCGCCTTTGAACCAGCTGAGTAGCGTGAAGTTGGCGTCATATCGGCATTCGATCTCGACTTCCTGCTGGCCTGGTGCCACGATGTGGGGCACGTAGAGGTACGTGATGTTGAAGGTCCTGGCTCGGGCGCTGACGCACGCTGCGAGGAGCATCGCTAACACCAGCATGATGCCAGGACGCGCGCGCAACTCGCACTGCGTCTGCTCCCTAACCTAACCCAGCGGCCGCTAACGCGCTCTTAATTAAACAGTTTATTAAACTCCGACACTTAACCGTTGGACAGATAAACGGATCCCTCATTGACAAGAGTATTTTTTTCAACAAATTTAATTGATAGACAAATTCGTTTCGCTGGGGGTGGCTGAATTAACGCCATAGGCAATTATTTTAAGGGGACCTCCCTCCTACTTTATATTAATTTAGATGGGGTAAGTTTTTTTTATTAACAGTAATTTCAATTTACTTATGAACGTGCCGAATCTATATTTCACATGTTTTAAAAATGAAACAACATAATGGTAAGCATTAAGCAATCAATAGGATGCACGTCCAATGATAATTATCCATAACTTGTTATTAATTTATTTCGACCATCTAGATGTCTGTTAACGGTTACCAAGATAACCTTCTGCAAGTGGGTACGTAAACAATAAAAAACATTTTGGAATAAACGCATGATAATAAAAAAAAACCCAGCTATTTTGCTTGTATTTCACAATTTAATAAAGCAACTTTATTAATTATCCTGCCAATATATATACCTATATTTCGAAACAAAATAATATGTGTAAGGAGTAGCATATGATAGGTCTATTGCGCCACTGAAAGAAAAAAGTTTTGAATGTAGCACTGACGGGTTAGAGGCACCTCCCAGCTCTTAGCGAATTACGCACAGAGTGTGTGTCACCCAATTTTACCAAACGAGACTTAAGAACAAATAAAACGGACGATATCCGTCGCACTGAGATTTTCTTGGAATCGGACTGGCAGGATTGTTAGTTTTATTGACTTTGATGGTGCTCTTTAATTGAGTCTCAAGAGATATTTTAATTTGGATATTTTTAGGACACAGTTTCTCTCTAGATTTTCAATGATGAATTGATGACCTACGGCCTAAGTTTCAAGTGAAGCTTCACTAGTTTCGTCTGTATTGCAAATAACAATGACTCATTACATTACCTTCCATTTGAAGGAATTCTAAATTTGAATTACTTTCAAATTTTGAAGTATTGCGCTTAAAATCATAGCAGAATTAAGTTCACAACAATCCTAAAATCATAATTTCTATTTTAAATACTATATTATATCTTTATTCTATTATTATTATTTATTTCTGTATATGTTTCAATTTGGTTTTACTTTTTATATTTAATTTTAACCGTTGTGGGTAATTTATACCGCACGCCGTTCGTGTTTGTTTAACTTTTTTTTATATTATGTGGAAAATGTTGTTGGTTATACATTTATACTCCTATCTTAGTTTTAAGGTTTCAGTAACAGTTCGGTCTACCAATACTTTTCAGCTGAAGTCTACGAGTATTATACACAGACGTCTGCTAGAATGACAGGACCGTATTTGCCCCAGAGCCGCTGGGCATCGTAGGTGGTTCGCGGTCACAGAATATTGACACCAAAGAACCTACACCTTGCTACTACCTTGCTTACACTGATTGGACAGGTCCACTCAAATTTGTGTGGTTCTTACCTCAAAAGACCATTTCACACACGGATCTACATGGTCCTCACATGCGGGGGTCAAAGTCTCTTTTAAAGTCCAGACATAATCTTGGTCAGATACCAAGATTATGTCTGGACTTTAAAAGAGACTTTGACCCCTGAGTTTGTTTTGCTATTTCTTCTCAGAGGTACCTAGTCAGATAAGAAATGTCGGCTACATCTAGTATATTTTTTTTTTATATGACGTGTAAAAGTGATTCTAATATCCTATTTACAGAATAAACGATTTCATTTAATTTCCTAAAAAACACACCGTAGTTATTTCAGACGAACAGATGTTCAAGCAGTTTTTCTAACTGTACCAAATAGCTAAATATTTAGTATTAAGCCAGTACCTACATAAGCCAACTAAAGAGTCAAAACACTTTCTTTCACTGTGGGGTCACACCAAGCCGCGTCCGTATGCCCACGCGCGCATCTCGGAAACAAGACATTACAATTTTATTACCAGTAATCATCTTAAGTGTTATCAGCCTAATTGAATAATGCATCGGCATAGTGACCGCTGCCGGCTCTGTTTTGCTAAACAACGCTATCTAGATTGTTTTGGTGGGAATTTTACTGAGCTTAAACGTTGGCGGTTTTGACCAGACGTGGTGTGAAAAATTGTAGAAAAGGCCAACCGAATTTTTGACAGGTGAATCTTTAAAGTTGCAATCAAGAAACCTACCTATTCTTGTTCAACTATTTTCAACATGCAATTTAATCTAGTCAGCGACCAATAAGAGTGATTTTAAAAATTTACTCAAGCTTAAGATTTAAATGGCTATGGCTGGTCTTATTTTGGTAACAGTAAACTCAGTCATGATGGGAGCTATCATGTAATTTTCCACAAGGCCTGCTGTAATTCAGACAAATGGGTTGAACACAGATAGCGATCTTTTCAGACTTGCCATCTGCAGTACAATCCATTTGTGTGTGTCTTGCCCTTGCGTATCTTTGTCAGCAGCTAGCTCTCAACTAGCGGCTGACAATGATATGCAAGTAAATACGCATTTTAGACGAAATGATATAATAAAAAAATAGATTAGATTTAAAGCATTTTGGCGACCAAATAAAAATATGAGCGTTCTATCTTTACGACCAAAAATCGGTAACACAATTGTAGAAATCACGTCGGGTCGCCAATGTAGAAATTGGTCGGGTTGACCAATCCTACTCAATGTACGGTTTTCACATTGAACTTGCCACAGGCTTTATCATTCAAAGTGGTTGGATTTTCACGTTCTAGATAGCTAATCTTTTGAGTGATAATGCGTCGGGCCAATTAAAAGCATTAAATGTATTTTTACGCTTTAAGGCTTCTACATACCAGCGCGACTTGTCGCGCGACGCGTCACGGCACAGAGGCCCCGCGTGTCGCGGGACGAGCGGTGCCTTTGTGTCGTGTCGCGTCGCGCGACAATTCGCCCCGGTATGTAGAAGCCTTTACTTTAATATTCGATAAGATAAGATAAACCTATTTTATTTATACGAGTACCTTCTGAATGACAAATAGAACGTTGGTCAAGAAGATAATAGTGACTGACTAAAACTGGATGCGGATAAATAAAATATGTGCTATTAATGTACGTAAGTGTTGGAAATTGGTGCCTACACTGCAATGAACTATGAAGTTAGAATCAAATCAATCTGCCCGCCTTTTACCAACTATGTTCGGGTCAGCTTCCAGTCTAACTGGATGCCAGCTGAATAACAGTATTTTACATGGAGCGAAAGTCTGTCTGACCTCCACAACCCAGTAACTGAGTAATACGTAGTAATGGCAATTACATAATGCGATTTCGAATTAATTTCATTAGCGTGTGAATTCTTGAGTCTTAGCGTGTTAATTGTTATTGCTATGCTATTTTTTTTTTTTTTTCTTTTCCTTCTGGCTTCGCACGGTTTGTGCATTTAGCCAATGTCAAGTTTTAGTTCTTGTATAATATTTAAATGAATTATAAATGCATGATGATGATATCCCCGCCCACTCCCCTTGAGTTTCAGTAAAGATGTGGCACTTTACTGAGTCCTCACGCGGACTTCTTGAGAGAACTTGAAGCGAAGTTGCACTGTTTTGTTTCATTTGCCTACACTAATGCACGTTCACAAACACTTAATGGTTAATAATCCACCATTATTACACATTAATATTCGGCTAAACACAAATTTTGGAAAATTAAACAAACTGCTGAAATGACGCTTCACTTTCCCGCCAAGAAGTCGCTATGCTATTTGCTAATGACGATAATTTCGACGTTTGCGTTTAGTTTACTCGCCGACTCGCCGATAATTAAATATATTTAACAATTTAAAACATTTCTTTTTCTTTCATTGTTTAAGATTTTATGAACTTTCTTTCATACTTGGCAGTAAAATGTTATAAACTGGCATATTTATAAGTTCGTTTGATCGTATTTGCATGAATTAGTTTTGTATTTTACATTATGTACATTATTGTTTACAGGTATTGTGTTCACACTATTATCTATTTAAACTGCGTCTAAACAAGCCTTCATTAATACTGTGATGTCGTGTCGCAGTAATCACGAACGAAAACAAGCCTCTTAACTTTCACACTAGAGGTGAGGCATAAATATTGGATTAGGTATTTTTCGATGTGAGTCCGTACCTAATCTAAAGCGTCGAGGATTAGGTACGGCACAAAATATTCGTACACAGTCTACACAGAAGATATTCCGTACCTTAAAATGTGGGGGTTAAGTTTCAAGTTTAATTAGCACTGCCGCCAGCACCATCTATGTAGAATACCACTGGACTAGTTGTGCAGCCACAGTCTTGCGATAAGCAAGTCCCGCGAAATTCAAATAATTTAATAAAATATTTTTTTTTACGTTTTTTGCATATTGCAGGTAAGTAATAGGTTGTATGTTGATCTAAAATATGATCCGCGGACGTATAATATTTAGATTAACCTAGCAACCTGAGACAGACCTGCAAAATGCAAAGAACGTAAGAAATTTTGAATTTCGCGGGCTACCTTAGCACATGAAGGGTAATTTTGATCACTTTATTCTTCGATCAATAATAGACTATTATTGATCGAAGACTTTATTAGACGTTAAAAACAAAAGTGAATCACGTTGACTTTATGTACCGTTTGCCCATAAAAAACAAAATATAATCCACCGTTCCACAATATAATAGAAACGGAACGTCCATACTCCATGCCAAATACATTTCTTACCCAATCCACATACGATACATAATATCGGTAACAGGCCAGCGGCTGTATTGAATAAATATTCGGATTGGGTGGATTAGGTAACGTTATTACCTAATCCGACCCATGTCTATTTCACACTGAATTCTGAGGGGACGGCGCGTACGCAGTCCCTACTATCAAAAATTACGCATCCGAGTTATCCACATTAGGGATAATCGCAGGGGTCAACCTAACCGCAGTGCAATGGGAAGGCCTCGCCCTGGGGGAACCACCTTCATGATCACGGTTTCTCCTATGCCAGGTAAGTATGAGTTCTTTACAGAATTTTGCGAGCGTCATTCAACGGTGGAGAATTTTGACACCGAGATTCAGAAACGTGACGTAAATGTTCAACGCCATCTATTGAAAAGATTGAAACTAAATCGCGTAGCCGTCTGATAGTGTACTAACGAAGTGTACTAAATTAAGCTATAATTCTTCTCTTGGCCTAACACACGTAGCTCTGTTGTTAGATCGATACTTACAGCTAAAATACATACTCATTATTCTGAATTATTATTATTGTATTATCTTTAGCAGGCGGCACAGCTGCGATAGCAGTAAAAAAAAACATGCGGGGCAGTCTGCCGATAGAAGTGAAAACAGTATGCATATAGCTCATGGAAAGCGATCAGTGACGATAACGTGAGTTCCATGATTTTTGTTCACCCAAAAAGTGCTCAACGCGCATACAGAAGTTTTTACTTTAAAAAAAATTTTTTTTTTTACTACTATTTTTTATTAATATTTCTCACCATTAAAGGTTACAACTATACAATAGGTACATGACAAATACCTTCAAAATTTTTGGGGTGCTCATAATAAGGTGCACAGAGTATTAAAAATAATAATAAAACATTTATTGCAGGCTACAATGGCCCATAGACATATACCTTACAAATTAACATACAGGGTGTAAGGGACAGCCCTCCGCAAATTAACAGCATGCATTCAGGGAGCCTAAAATGGACGCTTTGGCAGAATCATGCGTGCAATTCATACATCCCGCAATTCATCTGTTTGACAGCTGCTATTTGACATTAGACTTCACTATATTAATTCTTAATTTGTGGACCATTTTACGAAACTCCATACACAACTGTCAAACAGATGAATGGCGGGATATGAATTGTACTCAGATCATATTATGATTCTGCGAAAGCGTCCATTTTAGGCCCCCTGCTCCTTATTTTGAGTCATATTCCACTAAGAAAATTCTCAGGAAAATTGTCATTTTTTTATCGTAATTTCAGTTACTATTTTTTTATTTCAATGTAAAACTACATTCTCTGTACGCAATACTCCATTAAAGTAAATAACACAGCTAAAATAAATAACGCAGCAATGGATATTGAAATTCTCTATTGAACGAAGCCGACGCCTGAAATCAGCGAGCGCGGTCATCCACCCCGCCGCGACAAATCAGGTTCAATGGATTCCCATAACTTTCCTGAAATAATTTCATGTACCGGTCATCTTAGTACGATATACTGAATTCACCACATCACTCTGCGGAGGGCTGTCCCTTACACCCTGTATATAAAGTATAAAACAAAAACTCGTGTTATAAATATAGCTTAAAACTATGTTAGTGGCACTTCACTGCATTAGCTTGTCCTTATGCTGTCCTGTGGCACTTAAACTAAACACCACGTCCTGCGGCCAAAAGTCTTCCTCCATGACGACGGACAGAAAACAATTCGGTACTCGCACCACGAACGCCTTGAAGTTGACGTTGCGGTGCGACTCCAGTAACTGCACCCTCGGCGTGTACCTCGTCTTTTGGGGCACGTACTCAACGATGTCCTCCGCCTTGGTGTAGTGTAGGCGGGAGATGTACACCGGTGTGTTCGGCTTAGCGGCACGCAAGCCCATTTCGGGCTCCTTAGGAGCGGAGCCGCAGCGGTTCTTGTTTGTTCGTGATCGGCACTTCCTCCTTTGCACTGTCACGAAACCCTCATCATCAGCCCTATTCGGTGCCTTTTCTGGCATAGGCTTCTTACTTGGAGCGCCTGGGGCACTCGCAGTGACGCCAGCGAAATCCTTTTGCAAGGGTTTCACCAGACAGGCAGGGTATTGACCCTAACCCCTGAACTAGGCGGGAACCTGTATCTCAGGGGATACAGAGTCTGCCAGGCTTGCGAGTTTGTCCGGGCACAGAAGGAACACGGGTGGGTTTATTTAATAATTTCCCACCCAAAAAAAAAAAGGGATACAGAGTACTTTTATATTAGTAGCTATCACGGTTACCCCAGCGCAGTGCTTTATATTTTTAACCAACTTAAAAAAGGAGGAGTTCGTGGCTAAGTAATAACAGCCCCTCAGGTCGATCCATCAGGTTAAGTTACGATTACCTTGGTTGGCCCGCGGATGGGTGACCATCTTTACATACTGAGACTCCTCCGTGGCTCGGAAAGCACGTTAAGTCATTGGTCCCGGCAGTCACTCCATGTGAAATATTGGTATTTAGCTCTATCCGGTAAGATTAGAATCCAACCCCAATACAGTGTGAGTCTTTATAATCTGCACATACTGAATCGAGGGAATCTTTGCTTAATTATATCGACGGAAAAAATGATAAAAAAAATCTAAATATTTTATTGAAATTTTTAATGGATTTTTTATTTATTTTTTCGCTTCTGTGACTCCAGTGTATACAAAACGGTGTAACTTTTTAACTCGATGTTTTATCACGATGAAACAAACTCCATAATGATTGGAAGTAATTAGGTGTCCGCATTAAATGAAAATTGTGTAAAAAACTGCCACCAATTAAAAATTAACACGTTTTTTCCGCAAAAATCTGATTTTTTTTCATCAATTTTTGCAATAATCGTAAAATTTCTCAATAAGATGCCCCGATTACCTTCATTTTTTATTACTTTAAATTATTCCTCATCGTATTAGCTATCCAATAGTAAAAATTGCAAGGGTTTAACTCAATCCCATCATTTCTTATCAACAGCCAAAGAAAGGCCTAGAGCACGGCTACGCACTAATTGTTTAGCAGGTAGACGTCCTTTTTTGTTGAGAATGTGCGCGGGTCGGGGTGCGGGGAGGTAGGGCCAGCTGAAGGGACCAGAAGGGATGACAGACAGGCAGTCGCTCCGAATTATTCGCCGCTGCTACATGTGTTTCGTTACTTTCATTCACTGCTACCTGAGTTTCGTGACTTTCGTTCGCTGCTACGTGATGCCGCGCTTAAGTGAATTCTCCCCGGCACACATTGCCGACATTCATTTTTACTATGGGATGGGACGAGGAAGTGCCAGAGCTGCGCGCGCAGCTTACATAGCTGCGTTTCCTAACAGGCAACCAGTGCCATCTGCCCGCAACTTCCAGGAAGTTCACAGAAGATTGTCGATCACTGGACTTGAATCAAGTTAGCTGGCCCTACCTCCCCGCACCCCGACCCGCGCACATTCTCAACAAAAAAGGACGTCTACCTGCTAAACAATTAGTGCGTAGCCGTGCTCTAGGCCTTTCTTTGGCTGTTGATAAGAAATGATGGGATTGAGTTAAACCCTTGCAATTTTTACTATTGGATAGCTAATACGATGAGGAATAATTTAAAGTAATAAAAAATGAAGGTAATCGGGGCATCTTATTGAGAAATTTTACGATTATTGCAAAAATTGATGAAAAAAAATCAGATTTTTGCGGAAAAAACGTGTTAATTTTTAATTGGTGGCAGTTTTTTACACAATTTTCATTTAATGCGGACACCTAATTACTTCCAATCATTATGGAGTTTGTTTCATCGTGATAAAACATCGAGTTAAAAAGTTACACCGTTTTGTATACACTGGAGTCACAGAAGCGAAAAAATAAATAAAAAATCCATTAAAAATTTCAATAAAATATTTAGATTTTTTTTATCATTTTTTCCGTCGATATAATTAAGCAAAGATTCCCTCGATTCAGTATGTGCAGATTATAAAGACTCACACTGTATAGTTGGAACCAGGCAGATTGATTTAAACAAGGAGGAGGTTCTTATTGGTCGGTAAGTATATGTTTTTTTTTAATTAGCTACAGATAAGAGTACGAAGAGTAGGCCTAAAATGGACGCTTTGGCAGAATCATATTACGATCTGCGTACAATTCATACATCCCGCAATTCATCTGTTTGACAGCTGGGGACCTAAAAGGGACGCTTAGGCAGAATCATAAGTACAATTCGTATCGCAATTCATCTGTTTGACAGTTTTATATGGAGTTTCGTAAAATGGTTCACAAACTATGAATTGGTATAGTGAAGTCTAATGTCAAATAGCAGCTGTCAAACAGATGAATTGCGGGATGTATGAATTGTACGCAGATCTTATTATGATTCTGCCAAAGCGTCCATTTTAGGCCCCCTGAGGTTTTGCCAGGTGTATTTCAAATGTCACTCATTCGACCCGTGTGCATTGTACTATTATGACGACATGTCAAACAAAACATCGAGATTTCTGTGCTATATAATGTTACGAACAACGCAAACGTTCCGAAAACAATCTCTAAAATAATGATGGTGAAAACCGCAACAAAATACATTGTTCAGTTTAGAAGAACTAAGCGGACACACAGACAGACACGAAAGCAACTACTACCTAGTTTAAATCTACCACAAAATGAAAGAATATTTTAAGTTTCGGAAGAAAATAGTAATTCGCATCGTCTACAAAATACCATTTCTCAGTCACGAATGCTACTACCAGCGCCACCTATTGGCCAGCTTGTAAAGTAGACTTAAAGCAAAACAAGTCTGCGTTACTGAGAGTAGTTTAAGGTCATCAGTTCACATTGCTCGTTTGAATTGAAATATGAATATAAATTTTCTTTTAAACGATAAAACGAGTAAAATTATGTACTTTTACTTTTTTTACTTTTGTGTGAACACTTTTTTTGACAAAGGCAATAAATTGATGATTGTTTAAGTCTTTATAATTCGTTTTACTAACGCTTGACTACGATAACCTACGCGCGACTACGAGAGCTTACGCGCGACTACCAGAGCCTACGCGCGACTACGATAGCCTACGCGCGTCTATGAGAGCCAACGCGCGACTAAGAGAGCCTACGCGCGACTACGTGAGTCTACGCGGGACTACGAGAGCCTACGCGCGACTACGAGAGCCTACGCGCTACTACTACAGTCTACGCGCGACTACGTGAGTCTACGCGCGACTACGAGAGCCTACGCGCGACTACGAGAGCCTACGCGCTACTACTACAGTCTACGCGCGACTAAGAGAGCCTACGCGCGACTACGACAGTCTACGCGCGAGTACGAGAGTCTACGCGCTTAATCTTACACAGACCTACAAAGAGGCATAATAATTACAATAAAATATCAAATCATGTTCCAAAAGATGAAATTCGATTAGGTACTGATTAATTTACTTAATAAATTAACTGTTTTGAATCCTCGTTGGCGTAGTGGTCACAAGCGTTATTTCCCGATTTTGAAAATATTTTTTTTGTTTGTAAGGGTATGCTCCCGAGGTGGTCCCATTTCCACCAAATGAGAATCTGATGAGGGGATCCCATGGAAATCGAGGGAAACCCTCAAATTTTATAGGCAAACCTATAGCGATTTTAGTATTTTTTATTGTAACTCGTGCATTTGCTCCTGGAAGTCACCATTTGGTGAGGTGGAACTGATGATGGAGACCACAGATGGCCACCGGAACAACATATTCATAATAAGTATATTTAACGGGTTGCGATTCGATTAGGTACTTTAATATGGTTGCGAAGCAATTTATGCTCGTCACAATGCATATGGTGAGTGGCAGTTCTCCTACCAGGAGCACTCCTCAACAATTAACGCCCAGCATCGGGAAAAGCAATATTTTGTAAAAAGGTGATGAGCAGTTAACATTAGGCTATTGTAACTTTGCTAAATTAAAAACTGACCCACTAAAAAAAAAGTGAAAAAATCCAAAGACACCGACTTCCGAAATTAAAGTTGTTTTTCACTTTGTAGTGTTTTTTTGGAAGTCGGTTATTTTTTTTATAAAAAGTTTTTTTTGATATAACGATTTTCTCAGTAGCAGTCCGGGGTCTGGATTTGTGCTCGATTGACGGCAATTGGCTCGCCCCCTATTACGTGGGACCTAAACATAACTGGCAGAATGTGCCTGTATTGTAGGTACATCCCTGCCTTATCCTTCGCGGAATACTGGCGTGATGTACTGTTATGTTATGTTAATATGTAATGTGAATGTTAATAATGTGCAATACAATATTGTGATTATTTCACAACATTATTATTATGGTATCTGACAAGTTTCCCACGCAAAGTCACGTCAGCGTCAGCAGGTGGTATTCGCGGGGGCGAGGGGGGTTGCTAGGTAGGTATGTTTAGTCGCTAGCTTATTTGTGTTTCTCACTCAGTCTCGCTCGGTAGTTCACAAAGTTCAGTCACTATGACTCGATCGAAATCGAATACCAACCACGGGTGGTCGAAGGAAGAACGCGAGTTTTGTGTCGAGCAGTATTATTTAAATTGCGAGAGGCTCCATCCTGTTAAGCGGGCCTACTGGAGAAAGTTCCTTGAGCGAAATAGGCACAATCCGGAGAGGTGTCCGACTTTTGATCTAATTAGGGAATGGGTGAAGATTCATGAACAGAACAGAATCGCACTTAGTTTGAAAGAAGCTGAAGAGGAGCAGAAAGCAGCGTCAAGTAAGCAGAACATAATATAACTTTAATCATCATCATCAATTCAGCCGAAAGACGTCCACTGCTGGACATAGGCCTCTCCCAGAGGGGGGGTTTGCCATAATCGCCATGCTTGGCAGGCGGGTTGGCGATCACAGTATGGTTAAAATGCATAGAGAACGCTGCTGCCCATTCTCTAGTAAGTCCCTTAGTCGCCTTTTACGACACCCACGGGAAGAAATAGGATGCTATTCTGTACGTCCGGCACCACACGATACCGTCCGTACCTTTCATACAATATCAGTACGGGGATTGAAACCTACTCAAATCGTTTGCCGAGACAATGTTGAGTTGCTCTACCATTTATCTCACAAAATATCTATAAATTAAAGTCTCTTCGCTTTGCTACCTATGATTATGCTATCAATGGCCTCGGTATTTTGTACTGTAGCATTGCGCAGTTCAAAGACATGCCATCTATTATTTGGTATTCGAATAAAAATCACACCTTGGCTTAAACTAACAACATTCATATTTATTTAGAACATGGAGGACTTACAGCTAATAAAAACAGACAAAAATAAGGAAACTTTAGTCACTAGAAAGCCAATTACAAATCCTCACTTAGAGACTTATAATAATAAATTATGATGTGAGCAAAAAAACAAAAAAACACATCGCCTTAATTAAAGTAAGACGCATTAAAACTCATACATATTATATTTTAAATACTTGGTTTGCAATTATATTAAATAATAGAGAAAATATCATGAAAAAAAAAACAAATAATAAACCTACCGTTACTTGAAAAATTTGAGGCTTATGCACCTTCTGGCCGAATTCACACTAATTGTGAATGGATCAAAATCATATTCCTTGAATAAATCATTGAAACTGCTTGCGCGCACAATATTTACTGTTTTGCCTATATTTCGAAGATGTATGAGGTACCTACACGTATGGGTGGATTAAAACGAAATGCATTACTTGGCACATTAAAATAAAATTTTGACAATAACTCAGGGTTATCAATATTGTTATTGAGGAACAAAAATAAACAGTCTGCAACTTTACGTCGATCTACCAGTGGTAGCAGATGATACTTCTTACAGAGTCCAAGATAATCGGTTGACTGATAAGGAATCTTTTGATGAAAGCAAAGATATTTTATGAACCGTCTTTGTATGTTTTCTATGCGGTCAACGTATTTATGATAACGTGGATTCGTGGGTCGGCGTCCAGTCTAACCGGATGCAGCTGAATACTAGTATTTTACATGCAGCGACTGCCTATCAGATTCTGATTCTGCTTTCCGAAGCACGAAGGGGCTTGGTATGATGGTCATCCATCCACGGACCAACCGCGGCAAGCGTAACCTGATAGATCAACCCTGCTGTTATTACTAGCCACAAACCCCGAAAACAATAAAATTCAATTACCTACATAGAAATCCTTGAGCTGCTCGATAACATATATTTCATTGTTACAAATATTAATTGCGCAATTAGACTACAATTTCACAACATTAATAAAATATTATCTACAAGTTCCCGCGCAAAGTCATGCATGACGCATGCGTCAGCGTCGAGCGGGATGCGTGGGAGGGCCGGGCGGGGGGAGGGGGGGGGAGGCAGTTATATTTCGCTGCTAGCTTGTTTCTCGCTCAGTCTCCTCGCTCGGAAGTTCACTAAGCACAGTTACAATGAAATCGAAATCAATAGCTAGGCGCGAGTGGTCGAAGGAAGAACGCGAGTTTTGTGTAGAGCAATATTATTTAAACCGTGAGAGTCTCGCTGCTGCTAAGCGCTGCTACTTCGAAAAGTTCCGTGATCGAAATGGGCTCAAGCTGGAGAAGTGTCCGACTTCAGATCAACTTAGGGAATGGGTGATACAAGAAGAGAAGAAAAGAGCAAGTAGTTCGACACAACAGCAAACCGAAGAGCCGCAGAAGTCAGAGTTAGGTACGGTGAAGTTACAGCAAGCTTGTGTTTGGCTGCGCAGACGGTCGGCTGCTTTATATTTTACATTGCACAATCTAGTGCCATATTTTGAAAATGGATTTTCAACTACATTCATACAATATCCAATTAGTACGGGGTTTGAAACCTACTAAAATCGTTTGCTGAGACAATGTTGAGTTGCTCTATCATTTATCTCACAAAATATCTTTATATTAAAGTCGCTTCGCCGTCACTTATGATATGATATCTATGGCCTTGGTATTTGGTTTCAAAGACATGCCATTTATTATTTGATGTTCGAATACAAATGCAGGAGCTGGCTGCTGTAGGCAATCATACCTCGGCTTAAACTAACAACATTAATATTGTTTTTCAGGCAAGCTAAGTGGCACACAATGGGGCAGAAAGACGGGAGAAAACCGGATCATCAGGACAGAGTCTATAGATATTGGACTACAGCATCAGGAGATCAAATGTAATGCATCATACAGATTACTCGTTAGGTAGTAAAATCTCGACAAGACAATAATAAACAATTATATTCTACAGGGAAGCAACGGGAGATTAAATGGAGTGGACCACGTCCAGTTAATGAAAAAGAGAAAATTGTGGAGTCTGTTGTAGAAGAACCTCATTATAATTACTACTATTATCAAGAGCCAGTTGAAGAGGAAGTGAAACCTGATAAAAGTAAATATTTTTAATTTAGTAAACCATTTGATAAAAAAAACTTTCTATATTGTCTTTTACATCTGTCTTTTTGTGCAATGCTTTCCAAACTAGCACAAAGCATTTATTAAAATCATTGTCATACAAGTCAGAACGTTAGTAAACAGATTGTGATGTGTCATCCGACGATCCAACACACAACAGAAGATATCACGCTACGTCATCCAAGGAAAGGAAAATCCGCATAAATATTTCGCCTCGCGTGTGTCTTGGTGCAATATGAAGATCAATAATATTGTGCAATATCTATTAATAAGTATTGGTAAATTTTATTGTTCGATAAGGTTCATATTATTATATGACCTAATATAACTTTATATTGATGATTGTTTTGGTGGTGATTATATTGCGCAATCTTACTGTAGGTCTACGTAGTGATCAGCGAGCTAAGTTTATTTTCCTAAAACCACGTCCTTTTATTTAATCGCGATTTCCTTTATTTTAATCTAAAAGATTGGTAATAATACGTTTAAGTATTAAATGCTCGATAATGCCATATTTTTCTTTAAACACAAAGTGTGAAGGCCATGTCATTGACCAAGGAAGGACAGCGCACGTCTGACTCATGTGTTTGTATATTGACCGACATCTAATCGAATACATTCACACGCGGAATGACGACAGTTATCGTAGACATCAGTGATGTCATCTGAGAAGAAAAACTTGAGCTCATTCTTTTGTTTGTATCAATGAAATGATGCTAACAGGATAATGATGTCATCGGATTTATTGACCGTGTGTGCCACCGCCAGTTAGAATATTTTTGGAAGTTTGGAGTGATCGTATTGTATCGACTATCGCGTGTGTGTTTATTTATGTAATGCTAATAATATTTCTCCTTTCCATAGAGCAAGTGCTCCAAGAGAAATTCGAAGAGAAGGTACTAGAATTAGTCGAGTCGCTGGACGCTCGCGGGCACGCAGCACGTGCGAGCGCATTTGTGTCGCTCCGCGCGGAATTACAGCGACGAGCGCTTGATGGCTTGTTGACCGCACACCGCGCCACGCTGGCCGACCATGTGTCGCGCGCACTACGACGAGGCAAGGATGGAGAGAGGAAGGCAGCTGCTGCTGTTGCACCGCTGCTGGCTGTTCAGGTGAATTTCATAATATGACTAGATCATCATTCACTATCAGTCATCCTGCCAGCAATACCTAGGGATGATTTCCGTCTAAATTAAACCTCAACTTTCAAGCCAGTTTTCTCTTCGGTCTACCGTCTGGCTATGGCAGCGATGCATAAATACGTAGGGAACCATCGGCTTATACTTATTATGTTACCCACAGATCGGCGAGGAAGGCTCGGAGGAGTTCGTGCGTGAGGTGCGGCCCGCGCTCTCCGCCACAGCCACTGACAAGTCTGCCTCACTCGACACACGCACTGAGGTAAACATCGCAACACACACACAGACACAATACAAATGTATTAGGGCACTTTTCATCAAAGAAAATATTCTGTGTGTCCAAGGAGCCAATGAAATAACGTGTTTCTATAATAGTGTGTTCTGCATGTTTCAGTGCTGCTCATCGTTGGCCGTGTTATGCTACTTGATGGAGGATGACCTTACTGAGATCTTAGTGGTCATGCGCACGTACGAGACCATATTCAGCGGCAGCTATCTCAAGGTAAAGTATGACTACCCACCCACGCATTCATCTCTACTCGAAGTATACAGGGTGCCATGGTCCGTGAAACGACGTCCAAAGAAAAATATCAAAAGCCTCTCTCCATAGGCTTCCCGAAACACCCCCATGTATACCTATTCAGCGATTATTTATGTTATAGTGTCTATGCATCACTCAAAGTGACTAAAATCGTACTATAGTGCGTTCACTATAACTTGACGCGTGACGCGATTGGTAGCACTGAATTTTGCAGTCTTCTGAGGCATTCTTAGTACCAATACAGTTCAAGATAGAACAGTACCAATCACATGACTGCAAAATTCAGTGCTACCAATCGTGTCACGCGTCAAGTTAAAGTGAACGCACAGTAAAACTTAGCTCAAAGAAAACATTTTGGCTCGACAAGATTCGTTCTAGATTTCAGTATTTACAAAAAGAAGGGTGGCAAGTGGTTATAAAAATTCCACGGACCCTCAGCGTTTTGAAGCAATAGAAATAATAAGTATGTATTTATCGGGACATTAATTGGTAAAATCGGGGTTCGAACAACCAAAAACAATTTTTTTCATACTTAGTAGTAGGTTTGAGTAATCCATTTTTCATATACTTCCTTGCATACGATTAAGCTGAAATTTCTCAATTTGCCATCTTAGCAAGACTACCGCAATGACGGTCGTCCAATTAGAATGAGATCAGGAGTATGACGATGATGAGTTCCCAATGTAATAGTCTCTTGTTATTTCTCCCAGGACGACGGCAGCGTAAAGGTATCAAGCACGGCCGAGGAGGAGGGCGCGTGGCACGCCGCCGCGCTGGACGGCTGGTCACTATTGTTGCCGTTATTGTCACCCAGCCACGCGCTGTCACTGCTCAACAACCAGGCGCCTAGCTTTGCCAAGCTCGGGGAGTTGTTGGAGGCTGAGTCACTTGAGGTAAGTTCCCTAATGTCTTATTGTACACCAGACATTCAGACAATGATTTTCTACGTGAACTGTTTCAACAAACAATTTGTGTGTACCCCAGGTCCGTATGGCAGCAGGCGGCGCGCTCGCCATCGCGTACGAGACGGTGACAGACGACGACAACTCCGAGAACGCGCTCACAGCGCACGTGGACGTGCTACTGCCGCGACTCACCGAGTTAGCGCGAGACTCGAACAGGTTCCGCGCGAAGAAAGACCTCAAGATACAGCGAGCCACCTTCAGGGACCTCCTGAAATACTTCGAGGTACGTTACATATTACCGTCTTATTTAAAACCTAGCTCTTAAACTGAAAATAATCTCTGAAGATACATGGGGGTGTTACAAGAAGCACTTGGAAAGAGGCTTCTAAGATTTTGCTTTGGAGTTCCTTTCACAGGCCACCCTGTATGATCACGAGCTATCGCGTATGAGATTGGGGCAGATGACGACCACTCAGAAAACAGCTGGGCTAAATAATTATGACTTGACTGAGTACTTACACGTACATAGATTTGAGTCTGTAACAATCTGATTTAACACCAACACGATTCATCTTCCAGGACGGTGAGCAGCCCTGCATATCAGCCCACATCGGCTCGGAGAGCGCGTCGTGGTCCCAGTGGGCGGGCGGCGCGGCGTACGCGGCGCTGGCGGGGGCACTCGGCGGAGCGCTGCAAGTGTTGGCGCCGCGCGCCGCGCGCCTGCGAGCTGCGCTACAGCTGCCCGACACGTCGCCCACGGAGATGGCGCCACAGGAGAAGCCCAAGAAGCTACAGCGGGTATATACACAATATATCAATTGCAACTGTTTTCTGTATCATTCTGTCTCCATGCGACACGAACACAGTCATTAGGACTTACTCGTAAAACAACACAGCAATTAGATGTTAATTGCTGTGTTGTTTTACGAGTAAGTACTTAATATTAAGATTGTTCCATTCCAGCATCTACAAAACAGAGCGGCGTGCAAGGCCCGCCACTTCACCCGCAACAAGAACAGAGACAAGCGCTCCGCGGACCTCGCCAACTGAACCCGTCGCGCTCTCGCTCCGCACCACATCAAACGGTTCCGTTCAAAGAGCTTAGTTTAACGCTAGCAACGATAATTCGACGCCTTACTTCTTTAGGCCCGTATTACAGAACGTCACTCAATACTCAAGCATTACTTAAAACTAGATTCAAGCCATTTGATTGGTTGAAACTACGTTGGAACCGTCAATTGTATGAGGCATCTCGCTGATTGTCGACGCTCTGATTATTTCTCCTTCAGTCATTCCTTTGCGATGTTGATGTATTATGAATTTATATTATATAGCGATCGATGTTTTCATATCGTTTTAATAAAAGAACATTTTATTCTTACTCCATTTTTGGGTGACTGAGAACTTAACTGTTGCAATTTTAAGTGAAATATTTTACTTTAAGTTATGTGATAATTATTAATTTTTGTTGTAGTTAAATTGGTAGTGAATAATATTTATTATGAGAACCAACTTCTTGTTTATTTATTGATCATAACAACTTCCATGTTTCCTGTCTACCTATTATTAATATCATCGAAAACCGACGTCAAGGTTTTGGCACAAAAAAGATATCAGCAACACCCATCCTTCGTCGCACTCCAGCACTAATTACTGTTATAACATGGCTGTACCACCCGTAGCGTTTTCACCTTGGTCGAGGCTCTAGTCAGTCATAAAATCGAGGGGGTCTTCTTACTATTCTTGGCACTAATATTTTAAAAGGCACTAGGCACACAAAATCAAGAAATAAACGAAAAAATATTTTTTTTGGAATGTGGAACAAAAACGTGGATCGAATGCAGAACAAATCTATCTAAAAAATTCAAATTCAAATTAAAAATACTTAGGTTATTTTACATAAACCTACGCGGGCACTCATGAAACGTCAAAAGCAAAAGGTATGGCACCAAACACGTAGCCGAATTCTGGGCAGAGTCCATTTAGGTTGGAAGAAGCGAGGTGCACGGTTCCAATTGGTCCGTTTTGTATGGAGTATAGCGGGTAAGAAACTCAACAGTAACATTGGATTTTACAATGTTTTCAAATTACATTGTTAGTAAGTATGGGAGGACAGTGTAGACCTGCCAACAAGTACCGGAGACTAAACAAAATAGAAAGTGGTCAACAAATCGTAGCATCTAAGAGTCTTTTCTTTTTTTTTTGGTTGGGAAAGTATCAAATGACTTCTCCCGCTCTGGGCAGACCGGGAGGGCGTGTCAGACTTTTACTGACTAAAACCCACCCGTGTTCCTTCATTTGCCTGTGTGCCAGGGCCACGATATCTCTTTTGGACAAACTCGTAACCCTGGCAGGCATTGGCCCTAATAGACCTCGTCAATTTGTGCTGACATTTCTTTGAGGCGCGCGTGGAACACAACGCGCCGCCAACCCGAGCCTGGTCCTAATCGGACGGCGAGCTACCCATCGCTCACCGTCCGCAGATCCGCGCCTACGGTGGCCGGAAATCAACTTGCGACGTTTGGTGTGGATTTTGAACTAAGTATTATCGTCAAGTTCTGTAACCGACTTTGGCATCTTGTTATTAAATCATTTATACTATGAAAGGCTGGTTAGGGTTCCGTACCAAAATGGTAAAAAGGAACCCTTATGGTGAGACTAAGTCTGTCTGTCTGACTGTCACACCTGAATATCTCAAGAACTCAACTTGAAATTTAGATGACGTTTGCCCAACAATTTTGCAAACAAGAAAGAAATTTAAAAAAAAAATCTTTTTTGCAAAAGCTGAAAGGGGGTCTTCAAAATTTGAAGTGAGGCTACTAGGGCATGTGGGGTATCATATGAAAGAACGCTGTTTGCACATTCTCAAACATTTTTTTCTTTTTTTTTGGCAGCATAGTTTCCGACTTTTGACGAAAAATTAAAAAAAAAATACCATTCCCCCCCCCACCCCTTATCTCCGAACTTTGCATAGATAAAAATCTCAAACACTGCATTAATATTGCGTGCCGTTTCTGCTGCGTTAGTTCACGTCGGAACTCCTATTCAAAATTACTCTAATTTTCATTGTATCCATCTTTACTACACTGAATGAAAAAACAATTGAAAGTCAAGCAATCGAATGTTGTACATTTTTCAAATTTAGAATGTTATAGTTATCGTGGGAACAAAAGTTTCACTCTGGAATCTCACACCATGCAGGTTTAATTTTAGTTCAAAGTGGCCAGTCTGTACGCAATTTCATATTTAAACCCTATTATTAAGTAACTAGTAGGATACTAAAATCAATCATTTAGATTTTTCTGTTTTAATTGTTGTTTTCACACAACTAACTAAACTAAATATTTTATTTCAGATCAAGTTCCATAAGTTGTTAGTAAAGGTCTTAACCTCATGTTAGTAAAAAACCACAGTGACACTCTATATACAAAATTGAAACGACTGACACCTAAGTACGTGTGCAGCCGTATCCAGTGAACCAGCATGGGACTGTCCCACCTATCACACAATACACTCAGGATGCTGTGGGGGCTAGCACGTATTCTACCGAGAATAGAGGCACACCGTTTCCGTATGATGGCATGAAAACCATCGACCCTGGATGTTTGCCGAGAAACATTCCAGAAGTGCTATAAAAGCGTGGTAGACCCAACAGCATCCTGAATACATTGTTATACTGGACACGCAGCGCGTTGTATGCCCGCAGCGCATACTTTGCTTTACTTTGTGTAAATAATTTCACCACCACGGCTCTCAAGACGGTAAAGGAAAACATCGCAGGGATACCGGTCTTAGAACCAAAAATTCTAAAACATGAGAAACATAACAACCCGCACTGGGCCCACGTGGTGGATGACAGGCCACTCCCTCTCGAAGAGGGGAGAGAGGCATGAGTCTCAGCAGTGGGAACATTATTCCCGGAAAAAAAGGTTATCTCAAGTAGTACTATTACTTATTCTGTGTCTCAAGTTAAGATAATATCCTTTTCGTCAAGATAATGATTGATTCATTTAAGGAGAAAACAATATTTTTATGAATTAAGAAAAATATTGTTTCACTTTTATTTTTTAAATCAAAGCATATAATTTTATCAAATCGAGAATAATATTTGTATTGGACTAAAAATGTTCTTGAATTTTATGGTTATCAAAACAATTAATTGTTTTTATACAAGAGTATATGATTCTTGGCACTAGTATATTGGGTAGGGGGGTATTGGGTATTGATCTTTTACTTTTTTATACCATCTACCATCATATGAAATGCAATAAAGAATTGAGAATTGAATTGAATTGCGTATTAACTTTTAATAGGCTGATTATTATTTATTATAAATAATTAAATTTAACATCTGGGGGTTTACTCCAAAGCGATACATTGAAATATCGGCCGAACGTTCGGCTGCTTCGTGACTCCGAAAGTTACCTTTTTTGACTTTGAGTCCTTACCCGACTTCAAGTCACATTTTTGAGTTTGATTTATCTCTTTGACTATTGTTTTATTTTTTTCTTTCGCCATAGTCAGGAAATGGCCTAACATGCTGCCGATTCTTCGGATGTATCTTCGGAATAGACCCCCTGGTCTAATGTATCAAATATGAACTTTCGCTTCCTTTATTATTTACCTAAATTATTATTAAAATATTAAATTATCCGTGTTGCAAAATTCCTAATAAATACGCTGGTTCTAAAGCAAAAAATAAGTATTTATTTTTATTTGGATGTTCATTTATTGCTTTGAAAGTCGTAATTAAAGTATTTTAAAAATCCGTGTCGTCTTTAATTGAACTCCACTTTTATAAACCTTGACTCTTGGACTAAGCATACATTATGTACGATCGGGAAAAAAAAGTTTCGTCCGTCAACAATCATGTGAGCGAACGGAACTTTGTTTTCCCGATCGTCAACAGTGTTAACGACAGGGGTATTACTGATCGGGAATAGTCGCAAAATAGTCCTGTTCGTCAACACCGTGAACAAATGGGACTTTTTATTCCCGATCGTGTTGACGACAAGGATTTAGGCCCGGTTTCCACCAAAGCAGAGACGAGCGGAGAGGAGAAGAGATGTTTTGTAAACGACCAATAAGATACCGTTATCGTACCATCGCATTGAAATAACGATATCTTATTGGTCGTTTACAAAACATCTCTCCTCTCCGCTCTTCTCCGCGTTGGTGGAAACCGGGCCTTATTCATCGGGAATATTCGGATTTTTTGGGTGGTATTAGCATTTGTATGATAAAATTATTGCACAATATTATTGTAGGTACCGCCTAGAGCCCGCGTAAGACCCGCCTGATAAAACACTTTGTCATAGCCACAGAATAAGACAGAAGGTCGTAGCTCTAATTAAATTCTTTGTTTGTAGTAAGTTCCTATTGCTTTTTATTGTCTCGAAGATGACGTGAAAGTACAGTATTCTCCTCGGGGCCTCGGGGGGAAAAAGGAAAACGAAGTCACATTTCGGGCCAGCTTGAATCCCTCGTTGCACTCTGTTGCTGTATGTCACGTGCACCTGAGTGCCCGTGACATACAGCACTGTTTTATTCCGTTTTTTTTATTGGATGGGAAATTATCAAATAACTTCTCCCCCTCTGGGCGGAGCGGGAGGGCGTGTCAGACTTTTACAGACTAAAACCCACCCGTGTTCCTTCATCTGCTTAAGTGCCAGGGCCACGATATCCCTTTCGGACAAACCCGCAACCCTTGCAGGCATTGGCGATATATATTATTATTATTGGCCCTAATGGACGCCGTCAATTCGTGCTGACATCTCTTTGAGGCGCGCGTGGAACACAACGCGCCGTCTACCCGGGCCTGGTCCATACGGACGGTGAGCTACCCATCGCTCACCGTCCGCAGGCCCGCGTCTACGGTGGCCGGCAATCGGCTTGCGACTCCCGACGCCCGGGGCGTCTCCTGCGGTGACTAGGGGCGTGAGGGCGCGAACCCTGCCTCTCCCGCTGAACACGAAAGATCGCCGCCGCCAATCGCCTCCGTGAGGACACGGCGGTGCTCCACCCAAGCCAGGCAGACCTCCACCGTATGCTCCACCGTGTCTTCTGGGCGATCCACACAGTGGTGACACCCGGGCGTTTCCTCCCGCTTTATCCTGAACAGGAACCTCCTGAAACAACTGTTTTATTCCCTGGATGAGTAATCTACTATTATGCAATACACTTGTAATTGCACAATGTACAAAAACAGTGCAATCAAATCTTCCGATTTGGCGCTCAAACTCATGCGTCACCGTCTGGTCTAGTGTATAACGGGGGAAGGGGGGAGGAGGCTCGCGAGCTGGTTTATGTATAGCCGCTAGCTTGTCTTTCGCTCAGTCTCGTTTCGAAGTTCATTAAGTTCAGTCACCATGGATAAATGGAAGAGCGCTCGCCATGGCTGGTCGAAGGAACAGCGCGAGTTTTGTGTACAGCAATATTATTTAAACCATGGTGTGGTGGCTGCTGTTAGGCGCTTGTACTGTGAAAAGTTCCATGTGCGAAAGGTTCAAATGCAGGATTGGTGTCCGTGTTCAGATAGAATTAAGCAATGGGTGAGGATGCATGAAACGAAAACAGGACCCGAAGAGGAGCAAAAGACGGAGTCAAGTAAGCAGAACGTACAGCATGTTTCGGGAGCTTTAGATTTTTTAATGTCGTATTTTACAATACATATTTACGAAATTGGTTTTTCAATAACTTTCATACAAGATCCAATTAGTCCAGAAATTGAAGCCTTCTTGGAGTCGCTTGCATAACCTGACTAAACTTTTTTTCAAAAATTTTGTGAATTAAAGTCGCTTCGCAGTTACTTTGATGGTGTGCTTTCAATGCCAATGGTCTGAATAATTTGTAAGTTGTCATAGCTCCGCTCAATAATACGCTATTTGTTGTTCGAATACATATACTGAAGCTGGCTGTTGTAGGCAACCCCACCTTACCGAATTAATTCAACTAACAACATTCATATTTTTCTGCAGATAAGCTTAGTGGTATAAAATGGGGCAGAAAGACGGGAGAAAACCGGATCATCAGGACAGAGTCTATAGATATTGGTCTGCAGCATCAGGAGATCAAATGTAATGCATCATAGACAATGCTAGTGAAGTAACTAAATATCGATGTGACAATAATAAACAATTATATTCTACAGGGAAGCAACGGGACATTAAATGGAGTGGACCACGTCCAGTTAATCAAAAAGAGAAAATTGTGGAGCCTGTTGTAGAAGAACCTCATTATAATTACTATTATTATCAAGAGCCAGTCGAAGAGGAACTGAAACCTGATAAAAGTAAATATATGCATATTTCCGAACATAGGAAGCCCATAGATCAAAAAACCCTGGAACATAAATTGAGATGTATTCGTAAAGACGTAGTCTCTTTTACGGGACATCTATCTAACTCATCTTTCTAACTCTTTTTGCATAGCTTAGATAGCACATTGCACTTTAATATTTTTGCAAGCTCAAATTTTTTTTACATGTCAATGCTAAAAATAAAGTCTGAACGTTAGTAAACAGATAATGATGATTAGTCATTCTACTCGCTGTGGAAATCCCGCGTAAAGATTGTGTATACATAAGCAAAACACAGCTGATGACAAAAATGGTGCAGTATCACGGTCAATATTATTGCGCAATATCACCTATTGCTCGATGTTATTCGCTGATAAGGGTTAGTATTGAAGATAGTTTTGGTATTTTTTCTTAAGTATTGGGCAATCTTATTGTAGGTCTTGGGCCCACCTAAAAGTAATTTGTTCTTAAGTAAACAGATTATTATGCTATCATTCCAAGTAGAACTGTCAAACGTTCAATTGCAATTTCAATGACTCATATTTTTTTGTTGGAAATCTATGAGCTAGGTTTATTTTCCCAAACCATCAGTTTGGTTTGCTCCGTTTGGTGCCGGACGTAAAGAATAGCACTATCCCATTTCTTCCCGTGGGTGTCGTAAAAGGCGACTAAGGGACTTACTAGAGAATGGGCAGCAGCGTTTTATATGCATTTATAAAACCATTCTGCGATCGCCAACCCGCCTGACAAGCGTGGCGATTATGGCAAATCCCCTCCTTTTTGGGGGAGGCCTATGTCCAGCAGTGGACGTCTTTTGGCTGAAATGATGATGATGATGATGATGATCGTCTTTTTATGTTATCACGGTTTTCTATATTTTTTTCTAAACGTTTCAATGAAATAATAACACCAACAGGATCATGTGATCGGATTTATTGACTGTGTGCAAATTTAGTTTTATTTGAGATAAGAATATCATTGGAGTGATTATATCGTACGGCGTGAGTATATATATAGATATGTAATGCTTATAATATTTCTACTTTCCATAGAACAAGTGCTCCAAGAGAAATTCGAAGAGAAGGTCCTAGAATTAGTCGAGTCCCTGAACGCTCGCGGACACGCAGCACGTGCGAGCGCATTTGTGTCGCTCCGCGCGGCATTACAGCGACGAGCGGTTGATGGCTTGTTGACCGCACACCACGCCACGCTGGCCGACCATGTGTCGCGCGCACTACGACGAGGCAAGGATGGAGAGAGGAAGGCAGCTGCTGCTGTTGCACCGCTGCTGGCTGTACAGGTGATTTTCATAATATGACTAGATCATCATTCACTATCGGTCATCCTGCCAGCAATACCTAGGGATGATTTCCGTCTAAATTAAGCCTCAACTTTCAAGCCAGTTTTCTCTTTGGTCAACCGTCTGGCTATGGCAGCGATGCATAAATACGTAGGGAACCATCGGCTTATACTTATTATGTTACCCACAGATCGGCGAGGAAGGCTCGGAGGAGTTCGTGCGTGAGGTGCGGCCCGCGCTCACCGCCACAGCCACTGACAAGTGTGCCTCACTCGACACACGCACTGAGGTAAACATCGCAATACAGAGACATATTACTAATGTCATGGGGCATTTATCATTAAAGAAAATGTTCTGTGCCTTTTTCCAGAAACCAATTAGATTAATTGTTTCTATAATATTGTGTTCTGCATATTTCAGTGCTGCTCATCGTTGGCCGTGTTGTGCTACTTGATGGAGGATGACCTTACTGAGATCTTAGAGGTCATGCGCACGTACGAGACCATCTTCAGCGGCAGCTATCTCAAGGTAAACTATGAGTAATCTTCTCTATACGAAGTATAATGAGCTATGGCAATAGCTCATGTGGCGGTAAAACTATTAGACGCTCAGCAAGACGGCCGCAATGACAGCCGTCAAATCGGGATAAGAACAAGGGGATAACGATGATGAGTTTCCAATGTAATGAAGCTTCTTGTTCCTTCCTCCAGGATGACGGCAGCGTGAAGGTGTCGGGCGCAGCCGTGGAGGAGGGCGCGTGGCACGCCGCCGCGCTGGACGGCTGGGCGCTGCTGTTGCCGCTGTTGGCGCCCAGCCACGCGCTGTCGCTGCTCCACAACCAGGCGCCCAGCTTTGCCAAGCTCGGGGAGTTGTTGGAGGCTGTGTCACTTGAGGTAACTTACCTACGTTTTTATTTTACACCAGACAACGATAATCTACGCAAATTGATTAAATAAACATATTTGACTATACCCCAGGTCCGTATGGCAGCAGGCGGCGCGCTCGCCATCGCGTACGAGACGGTGACAGACGACGACAGCTCCGACAACGCGCTCACAGCGCACGTGGACGTGCTACTGCCGCGACTCAGCGAGTTAGCGCGAGACTCGCATAAGTTCCGCGCCAAGAGAGACCGCAAGTTACAGCGAGCCACCTTTAGAGACATCCTCAAGTACTTCGAGGTGCGTTACATATTTTATAACATAATTATGTACATTAGCCATGGCGTTACAGTACAGTTACAGACGGCTAGCTACTTAGACAACCGCTGGCATAAATAATCTAGTTTGTTAAGTTAAAGTAGTCTAGCTGTAGCTTGTTTGAGTGCTTACACGTTATCATGTAAGCGACAAAATGTTAAATCAGATTGTTACTACATCTACAGCTACATATATCTATGTAGCTGTAACAGTCTGATTTAACGCCAACATGATTCATCTCCCAGGAGGGTGAGCAGCCTTGCACATCAGCCCACATCGGCTCGGAGAGCGCGTCGTGGTCCCAGTGGGCGGGCGGCGCGGCGTACGCGGCGCTGGCGGGGGCACTCGGCGGAGCGCTGCAAGTGTTGGCGCCGCGCGCCGCGCGCCTGCGAGCTGCGCTACAGCTGCCCGACACGTCGTCCACGGAGATGGTGCTACAGGAGAAGCCTAAGAAACTACAGCGGGTATATACACAATATATCAATTGCAACTGTTTTCTGTATCATTCTGTCTCCATGTGACACGAACACAGTCATTAGGACTTAAAACAACACAGCAATTAGATGTTACTTAATATTAAGATTGTCCCATTCCAGCATCTACAAAACAGAGTGGCGTGCAAGGCCCGCCACTTCACCCGCAACAAGAACAGAGACAAACGCTCCGTGACCCTCGACATCTGAACCCGCCGCACTCCCGCACCGCACCACATCGCACGGTTCCACTCAGATATCGCTCTCGGTTTAGTTCTAGAGTTCTAGCAACGTCAATTCGACGCCTTACTTCTTGTGTGTCACCTCCCGAGCGGACTACAGTAACAGCTGGTTACAGCATGCCGCCGGACAGGTCGTGTGAGGTTAGTGTTAGGTTACAATAGGCTAGTTGTTAAAACCAACGAAACTGGTCATATTTTGGACAAAATAAAAACGTCGGAACCGTCCATATGCAATGGACGGTTCAGACGTTTTTATTTTTTCGATTTTTATTGACTATTTCGCTGGTTGTCGACTGTCTGATTATTCTATATCTTGCAACATCTTGGACACGTTCGGTCATTCCTTTTGCGATGTTGATGTATTTTAAGCTGTCATAATATCATTTTGTATTAGAGAACATTTTATTCTTATTTCATTTTTTGGTGATTTGAGCTCACACTTATTCATTCCGAATAGGTACGAATACTCTGTTACTGTCGGCATTTAGAACTTAAATAAAAGTGGTCGTATTTATTAATCAAATATGTTACCTTATTACTTAATTGTTTTCAATCAATCTGCCTAGCCTTTTCGCAGTTAAGTTTAGATCGACTAGGTACTTAAATGTTAAGTTATTGATACTTTTTGTATTTATTTCAATTGCCAGTGTTACGTGTCCATTATTTGTTAGATTGGCTTACTTCGCCATTGCAATGTTTGTCTTACTTTCCATGGATTTCCGTACGGTTAAGGCATGTTGTGGAGTAAGGGCGTTTAGTTAAAGGTTGATAAACTGAATATTCTCTATGACTTGTACTGATCATATATCTTATAGGTATGTGATTCGTATACAATGTGTGTCCTAGTGAGGTGTGCATCACAGTGCAATTCATACGTTTATAATAAAAAGCTTCTCTTTAAATATTATTTTAATTAGGATTCGTTGCTGCGGTCACCAAGACTTGTAAACTATTAGGGTAAATGGAGTGTTGACATTATATTTATTATGAGACCCAACTTGTCGTTTAATTTTTATGTGGAAATTTTAATAAAGTAGCGTGTGGTCTGAATACAGGTTTACCTTTCTGTAGGTATTATTTGTATGCTATGCTTGCCGCGGTTGGTCCATGGATGGGTGACATCTTTACATACCAAGACCCCTCCGTGCCTCGGAAAGCTCGTTAAGCAGTTGGTCCCGGCTGTTATTTGTAGATCTTTGACAGTCATTACGGGTCGTCAGAAGCCCGAAAGTCTGACAACCAGTCTTACCAAGGGGTATCGTGTTACCCAGTGACTGGGTTGTGGAGGTCAGATAGGCAGTCGCTTCATGTAAATACTGGTATTCAACTGCATCCGGTTGGACTGGAAGCCGACCCCAACATATGTAGGTAGTTGGGAAAAGGGTTAGGCGCAGATGAAAAAGCAGAAGTTATCCCGTTGAAAGGATTTGACGGAGTATAAGACGAGCAAGATGGCGTAAAACCTAAGAAGTTAATTTTTTATTGATATTTTAATTAGAGTTATTTTCAAGTTCAATTATCGATGACACTGCCCTCTTCTATAATGGTGATTGCTGGGATGAGGTCTTTGGTGTGGCTCAGGAGGAGCTTAACGGGGTTGTTGCTTGGTTACGGAATAATGTGCTGACTCTCAATGTCACAAAAACCAAATAAGTACGTGACATTTGCATTTCGACCGGGTGTACTACCCCCACGTTCACTTTCAGTAACGGCTCTCACGTGTTGGTCAACCTACCAGCCATGCGTATGTCCCTCTCTTCAAAGAACAGATAACATTAAATACCTTGGAGTTACATTAGATTCCTCAGCTTCAAACCACATAGTCCTGGTAACGAGATTGCGCAAACTCATTTACATATTCAAGAGTCTAAAACACGTAGCCGATGTTCGTACCATCAAGATGGTCTATTATGCCTTGTGTCAGTCGCTTATTGGCTACCGCATCATCTCCAGGGGAGGTGCTCTAATCACTTGATAGAGGCGGAAAGTGCTCAACGTGCTATACTTCAGGCGCAACTAGTCGATACTATTTCCATACAAATTTCGGATACTTTTTCCATACAAATTTCGGAGGGGGTTTTACTCCACTGTTACACATTGTACATCTAAAGTAAAACATGATATCGTTTTGTCTTATTATTAATTTTGTCTATACAGAAGCAGAATAGTAGAAAAAAAAGGCATTAAAAAGTTATGAGCCAACAAAGATTCGTTTTTGCTGCTAATTTTAACGCAACTTTGGGCGTAAATAAGTAATAAAAGAAGTATAAAATCTCGAAAACAAAGCTCGTTCCGACAAAGCTCAATTGTCGAAGATAATAATAAACTTTATTCGTAATTGATTTATGCAGTAGTTTTTTCATAAAAGCCCACCTTCCAAAGGAGTTTTCGTATTTTGTAGTGTAGTATGAATTATCATGCACTGTGTTTGTGTGCGAGCGACTAGACATTATGCGTGTAGACTAGCTTCTAACTGCTCATCACTGGTGCTATCTCTGTCGGACACGATGCTAGGTGAGACAGCGTGCTTTTTGGCCGCGCCCGCCAGTAAGTTCGAGCGGGCTTTTAAGGTTACTGCGGGTCTTCCCGTCCTCTTTGCTACAATCGACTTGTACACACGGCTACACATCAAGCTATACATTTCCAGTATCAGCTGTACTCTCATTGTACGGAAATCTTATACAATACGAGATCAGCTTATACTGGAAATAGCTTGATGTGTAGCCGTGTGTACAAAAAGTGGAATATTCTGACTATATGACAGACTTTCGTTCACGATCCTCGAAAAACACTCTCAGCTAGTTTATGATTCGGATCTATTGAAAGTTAAACGAAGAAAGGGTACTGTGTGCAGTACTATTTTTTCCGTTAAAGTGTGCCCCACAGGTTCTTTTGTTACCTAGAGGATAAGCTTTATAATGTTTTCAACAAGGGTTTAGAAATATTAATCCACTACACAAACCCAGTTGGAAGCAAAACGTAGCCGACTTCTTGAAAACTCTTTCCTATGATGACAGAGAAATTGCTCCTGTGCACTCAATTATGGGGAAGATAACCGACTTTTAATGATTTATACTGAAGATCACGTCTAAACGAGTAGTGTTAATGAGTTGAAAAAAATATAAATGATAAATTAGAGCACTTTCTCAATAACTTAATATGTGAATATTTTAGATTATGTTTATATTACATAGTGAAATTAATTTGTAAAGTTATGTCTAACGTGGATAAAAAACTGAGAATGGCGCAAAATCTACCAAGCGTATATTTCTGAAACCTTCACTAATTTAAAGATAATTTAATTATTGATCTTTTAGTCTATGCGTTTTATTAAAATACCTTTTGTTTTGTGTATAATAAATTAATAATGAGTCAAATTGGGGATAGCGCTCCTTGATGGGCGAGTCCTACTACTGGCTGAACGTCCGACGCGTTGTGTGAGCTCAGTACAGAACACGCAAGCTAACCACTCAAGGTCACTGGCATATAACTGCGTCTTAAATAACACTTGTATTCAAACAATTACCTACACTTTCACCACCATTCACCTACACATTCAACTCCATTCTCCACCATTCACCTACACATTCATCACCATTCACCACAAACCCTTTGACTGCTTTTGTTGTGTTATTTTAATTTTCCTTTTAATTTATTTAAAGCTTTGTAAATTTTAGTTCATGCCAACTATTTTTTTTTTTTTTTAATCGCGATTAAAAATAGTCTGATTTAGTTTGACAATCAAAATTTAAGGTGAAAAACGTCAAATTCAGAATAGCAAAATAGCCATTTTCAGTAAATTGAATATCTAATATGACAATAATGCTGTGTTAAGAATCGGAAACTCGTTTGACAGGAATAATGGTGATTTTTGTCTAGTTTAGAGAATTTTGTGACAAGAGAATCGGCACCACTATCTAATATCTTTTACTTTCAATTATTAAATATATTATATTTGAACTGCGTCGCCTGCTAAAGAGTACCTACATAATTATTATTAGGTGTTACAACAATTGCACGTAAATAAAAAGGCACAATGCTCAACACTAATGGAAGAATCATGGCGTAGTAGTAGTAAAGTTAATAGGACGGTGAACAAAGTCAATCGACCGAGTTTTCTACTCACTAGATGGCACTGAACATTAATGTCACGTTTCTGAATCGCGATGTTAAGATTTTCCACCGTTGAACGACGCTCGCAAAATTCTGTAAAAAAGTCATACTTACCTGGCATAGGGAATACCGTGATCATGAAGGCGGTTCCCCCAGGGCGAGGCCTTCCCATTGCACTGCGGTTAGGTTGACCCCTGCGATTATCCCTAATGTGGATAACTCGGATGCGTAATTTTTGATAGTGGGGACTGCGTACGCGCCGTCCCCTCAGAATTCTGTGTGAAAGTATGAAGGGCATTTCATTACTAGCTAATCTAGCTATGTCGCAGTTACAAGTTAGTGTACAATAATAAAATTACACTAATTTCTTTCTAGTTGTTGTACAACTAGGTATTGTACTTAAAGGATGTTCCGTAAATAGTAACACGCCCTAGAAAATACAATTCCTCTGTCATAACGCTACTACCATCGCCACCTAGTGGAAAACTTCTAAACTAAACTAGAGAAAAGACAACATTGTGTTACTCATGCAGATCCCGCAATCCACGAGTGTATAATTTATAGAAGTTCTACTGATACTTTCCAGATGGCGCTTTCGTAAAACACATTTTGAGAGGATCAATCTTTGGAATTAGTTCTCGTATTTTCCGATAGGTTAGCCCAGGGTTAGCCGACCTCGTAACTTTATCACTTTTGACAAAAACTCCCATGTAATTTGCTAAGGTTAAATCTATCTTACTGTCACATTGGTTTTAAAACAAAAATAAACCTTAACGTTTTACGACGTGCAAGTGACATTAAACCTTAGGGCGGTAAACAATTGTGTCGACTGAATATACTTACTCTAATTCGTGTAGTTTGGCTACAAGATAATAATTTATCATAATTGTTATGAAATTCTAATGGGGTTAAAACTGAAAGCTCGTAAATAGGTGGTAGCATTGTTCCCCGTCCACAAAACGCCATAGTTTTGTATATGTTTACTTTAATTTTGTGTCGACCACAAATTAAACGAAAACTAGATAAATATGTATGCGAGTAGCACTAATAAAAGACGAGGTAAGGCCGTCTACCACTGGTAAAATAGCAGCTGTAGCGGAAAAGTAAATAAAATATGAACATTTTGTTAACTAAAGGTTATTTTGTGTTTGTTGATTAAGTTCTTTTTTGTTGCAGAACGGAGGCGTAGAATAGAATACTCTTTATGTACGACAGGCATTATCTCATCTGGGTACACACACACCTTTACTTTAAGTACTTAATTTACTTACTTAATATCACACCACACCACAAGTGGCTGTAGGTAATGCAAACAGACTAAGCTCTATTGGGAGCATTACCAGTAAATATGTGAATTTCTCAGGTTTAAAAAAGGATAGCACAGTCTCGACGAAATATCGGGTTTCCATGTCTTTTCCCGAAAGCTTTCTCCCACAGTTTTCGTCTTTTAACATCTTTGGCAAATTGGGTCTCCGTATGTTTGCAGTCAACAGCTGCGCAACGAGGTTTAATAAATAATTATCCGTAAAAGAAGTAACTAGTTTAAAAAAAAATGAATGGTGACAGCTACCTGTCAAATTCTTGGGCAGTAGCGACATCTGAAATTGCAGTTCGTCTCATTTAGAGAAAGAAATCAAGAGTTTTAGTTTTTTAGTTTATAGGTAGGATACACCTACTTAACATAAGACATTTTTTAACAACCTACCTATCCATAGATACAGAAGAAAGCTTCTTTGAAAATTGCAGAAGGTACTTATAGTTCAAAGAAGTCAGATCAAAACGGCTGGATTCTGCATACCACGCGGCGCGGTCGTTTGTACGTCAGACAGTTAGACTTGTCAATTTGCGTCGATTTATGCAGTGAGTTACGCCCAACCGCGCCCTCTGCAGTGAAATTGTTAAACTTCACTTGTTATTGTTGCGCAATGTTGGTTGATAGGGCGAGTAGTGCTCGGATAAGTTTTTGTATGTTTGTAGTTCAATTTTGTTGATGCTTATATTTGATTTGGTTTTAAAGTGACTCTCATCAGCGATTGAAGCTACTAGTTTTTCTTTGATTGAAGTTTTTCATTGGCTTGTTCTTAACACTACTATTGTTATCAAGCCTTTTCGAGAGGACTAAAACTTTATTGTTTAAAAGTAAGTAAAACGGGATTTGTGCCGGACGGGCGTGATCGTCGGACGCGGTGTAGGTGTAGGGAGGGTGTAATGCCTATCCAGGGTGTTATCCCGGTGTGTGTGTAGGCCTCCCAGTCCAGACGGCGCTGACGTCCTGCACCTATAGTTCCAGATATCTTCGAGCAGCCTGCTATCTTCAAACCGTTTATTTCTCAACACCTGATACTGTTTTTAACTGTACACCTGCTGTGTTTTCAACTGTACCATTGCCAAAGGAGAAGGGTCCTGGAACCCTTGGGGTATATTACCTGATTAAAACACCATAGTTTGGTTGCACCCTCAGGAAGCGAATTAGGGACACACTGAAGTTATTTAAAAATGTAAAATATTCCTTGCCGATGACTACGAATTAAATTTTTATCACGTTTGATTAAGTACGAGCCTACTTTACCGTAACGAGGGCCGCTAATTACTTCCTGATTCAACGTTAATTTATTCATATTTTCATTATGTACATGTTACTTGATTACATAATATCACCTAATATAAACACATATATAAGGCATGTTATACATCTTTGGAATCCCTGTAAAATTCCCCATGACCTGATATCTACTATATCCATTCCCACTGAAGGAATTTTTCAGTGGGAACATGAAAAAATATTAGCATTATTAATTTAAATTGGTTTTCTAATCGTTTTTCTCGGAAACTATTAGACCGATTTCTATTTTGATTACAGATACCTCAGGCCAGTACATAGACCTACAACAATCTAATATTTAAAATGATACATGTGTATTTTTCAGGGCGTGACGCGTCCTGAAAAGTCACCTGTTAAACTCAAAAAATTACACATCACAAAATTAATGAGTTACGACATTCAAGCTCAATTAACTGGGTCTATTTATTGGATTAGATACCTGAAAGTTAGGTCCAGGGCTAGGTCTTGACCTAGGCTACCTGGATACACCAAAAAAACTATAACATATAACTATATAGCCCAGCTAATTGAGGTCGAAATGGTCGTACTTACGGTTTCACATACTAAACTCGCTAAGCTATGTTCCTTACATAACACTATGGCTATTTTCTATTTGAATTTAAGTTAATATTCAAGTTTCCCTATATAGCTACATATGTGACGTTTCGTCGCAAACCCAAACAATATAACTATTTCTATGTGAATCTAAGTTAATATGAAATTAGATACATCTATATAGATACATATGTGACGTTTCGTCGCAAACCCAAACTATCTAACTATTTCTATGTGAATTTAAGTTAATATGCAAATTCCCTATATACAACTATATATGTGACGCTTCATCGCGAACAGGATTCTTCTATGCTATAATGCTATTACGTGAGCTGTTACCGGGCGTGATATAAATCAGATGGGCTCAAAAAAATATGTATTACCTTATAGGTATTATAGTACACATCCATTATTTTTAATTTAACATAATATAATAGTCCAAATCAACACCCGTTAAGGCAAAATTTACTCCTCTTCTATTCTGTTTATCAGTTCTTGAATATTACTAAGAGTCACTAAAATTGCGTCTATGGATTGTGTTGGCAGTTTGTTTCGTATCTTCACACCGAAATTCGCAAGCGATTCTTAAAACATTAAGCAAACTTTGATTGAATTTCGAATGGAATGGAAGGAACGAGATTAGTGGAAAGAGAGAAGTGTACTGCGAACGATAATCGGGGAATCAACACAGAAAACATCGCAAGATCAGAATTCGGTCGGATACACGCACGGTCGAAATATTCATAATATGACGTAAAACTAAACATTCGGGAGCAAACTTTAAATTATAGTATTTTAGCGCACTATCCTTAGATGTGGACAGTATATAGTACAAAGGGCGAAATTATAGTATAAATACTATAATTATAGTACGAAATCCAACCCTGGTTGTGGTAGATGGCAAAATTTTTTTTTTTTTTAAGTTCAACTTCTTTAGGCAATCTTAACTTGGGGAGTAAGCTGGTGAATGCATGACGAGAGCGTTACGGAAGTATAATTAGTATTACTATTTGTAAGTTTTACTTCAGTCATGTGGTCTAAAGCAAACTCGTATTTTTTTTTTAAACGTTGCCCCACACTCGTAATTTCTCCTGTATCGTGGGTGCGTTTACATTTAAACTCACATACACAAACAGCCAGACCCGGAACAACTTACTTTTAGGTCATACAAATATTTGTTCCGTGCGGGAATCAAACCCGCGACACGCAGCGCATCAGTCAATCGCTTAACCACCGCGCCAACCGTATCCCAAATTATAAAAAAACACACGGTAACAAATAAATAGAAAATTTGCGGGACGGCGCGTACGCTGTCCCCAATTACGCATCAGATGTATCTATTAAGGCTTCTACATACCAGCGCGACTTGTCGCGCGACGCGACACGGCACAAAGGCCCCGCGTGTCGCGGGACGGGCGGTGCCTTTGTGTCGCGTCGCGTCGCGCGACAAGTCGCCCCGGTATGTAGAAGCCTTTAGGGTAATTTAGTAAAGCCGGCTAACATCGTGCGGCTATGTGCACAAGTGGGATGTATGGCGACTTTACTAAGCAAGTGGCGAAGGTGGATAGCTTTAGACAGTATAAACTTCAGAAAATTCTAAGGGGACAACGCATACGCAGTCCCCTTTACCAAAAATTTTATTATTATTATTATTATTGCCACAGTTACAGAATCGAGAGAGTCTGATTCAATGGCGAGATATCTTAACATCGCGATTCAGAAATGTGACGTATATGTTCAATGCCATCTAGCGACAAGATTGACAACTCGAAAGCGTGCTTATAATAAACTTTAATCATAAAACGATCATTGACCGATGGTGACGCTGACACACATACTGGCAGTACGTATACATTACAGCTGTCTGTTATAGCTTACCAGCAATAATATGGCCCGGAAACATGTTCGATAGCGGAGAGATTGAGCTGGAACCTGTAAGAATATTGAAGCTATACCTACTTATATTTGGCTATATCGGCCTCCACATGCTGTAAATATTGCCGACATTCAATTATTGCAGTAGAAAATGTGAAAAATAAAAATACTTTTTACAAAAAAAATACAACCGACTTCCAAAAAAAGGGTCTTTGGATGTGTGTTTTAGTTTTTTGCCGCCGACTTCTGAAGTTTTTACTTTGTAGTGTTTTTTTGTAAATCGGTTGTATTTTAGGTACTTGTAAAAAGTATTTTTTTTACATTTTAGTGGGAAAGTTTGTAATTTATCTAAGTTACAATCATGGTATATTATTATAACATGGTTACAATAGTCTAATGTCAACACCTTTTACGAAATATTGCTTTTCCCGATCCGGAAGTTAATTGTTGAAGAGAGATTAAAAAAAAACAAATATACGGTTAAGATAACCTGGTCCTTTTTGGAAGCCGGTTAAAAATGGCTCCTCTAAAAGTCCCTTTGTAGGACTATTTAGGTCCTAAAAGTAACGTAGTTTGCAACGACCGCTATTGCTAAAAGGCAAATACTATACAAGGGAATTATGGGGGACGGCGCGTACGCAGTAGGGCATGTAATATCGGAAGGTTTTCAATTCCGATACTGATTTCCGATATTAGATCTCAATATCGGAATTCCGATATTAATATCGGAATTTCATTATTTCTTTAGGAATTGCACATTTTATTTATAAATTGCACAAATTCGGTATGAGGTTGGATTGAGTGCAATAATAGTACATTTTGATACAAGTGGAGAATGTTTGTTATTGCATTCGAGGCGGAATTAACACCCGAGCCGTAGGCGAGGTTGTTTTCGAGCCAAGAACTGCAATAACAAATGTCCACGTGTATCAAACGACGTTTTTCAATACACTTTTGAAGAAATAAAATAAAATAACGTAAAATATTTTTGTCATGAAGTATTAAGAACCTATGATTTAATTTTCTTTTTTTTCCGCGCTTTGCTTTCGCCAGGTTGAAGGAGAAGCATAGGTATAAAACCGATAAACAGCCTAATATGAAAAATATAAAATTCAAATATTTTTGAGTAAGATTTATTTTTAATCTCGGCAAAGATGCGCCTTTACGGCGTTAATATGTATTTTTGAAATATTTATATTTCTAAATAGAATAACATGATTATTACAATAAAAAAAATGTTTATAAACAAATTAATATTTATTTGTGTCTAATAAATGTTAATTATAGAAAAAAATTGTCCGATTTCGATATTGGATCACTCAGTATCGGAATTGTAATATCGGAACGTGCGTTCCGAGATTCCGATATTGCGATATTCCGAGATTCCGAGATTCATGCCCTAGTACGCAGTCCGCCCTACCAAATATCCACGCATCTGAGTTATTTGGTAATTTACTAAACCCGGCTGAGACTGTGCTGTTACGTGTAAACGTGGGATTTATGGCGAATTTTGTGTGCTAGTTGGTGAAGTGGACTAGTAGACCAGTGCCAAAGCGCTTTTGAGAGTACGAAAATCAGAAAAATTGTTAGCAGTATATGGATGGCGGGATAATTTAGGATAAATTATACATAAACGGGGAAAAATCGATTTTCAATCAAAAAAGTTGACAAACAAAATTTTGATTTCATATATTTTCCCAGCAATATTTACGTTAACAGAGAGATGAGCTGGAACCTGTCAGAATATTGAAGCAATATTGTCACAATCAGCAATTATTAGGCCTTCAACGTAAACATAAATAAATAACCCTTTAAAGCATTCGCAAAATACTCATTCCACAATTTCCCCTTATTATATCACAAAATAGAATTATTAAGGCATTGTGCATCAACGTATTACTTTCGATTCTTCCTCGTTCTCAAACTCTGACACACAGAACTTTACGTGTCGTCTGTGCAAGTTCCCACTGGTCAAAACTATTTAGTGTGTGCCGACTATTCTCTAGCTGGAAAACGTAGGTCGTAAGATACGACACGCTATGTATCGTGCGACACGCGAAGAAGGTCGGAATAAAGACAGTGTTCGCATTTCCATTGGTCGTGATAAACGGAGTGCTTGCAAGGAATGATCGCGTTTCGCACCACCCATTGATATGGCGTTAAAACTGTATAAATTAGCTGTTGAAAGCAATTTGTAACCCTTTAATGATTGGGAGTAATTCATCAAGTTTGTTACTCTGTAAGAGTATTTTTGGGTGAGGGTATCGAAGTTAATGGGGTTGTTTTTTTTATTATTATTGTCAGAGAGGTTTACCCACTGGGTGAGGTAAAGGTTGATTATGAGATAATGTCAAGAGGATGAAAAGTAGCTTTCTTCGATCTGCTAATATTAACCGATCGATCCGTGTTCATGCGTTATCCGTCTTCCTCTTCAGGTTGTGGTTGCGGTTGAGAGTAAATGATAACTTCTTAGTTTCTCCAGAAAAAAAAATTATTTATTGCATTTTGAGTTAGTAATTATGTACAATAGGGACTCGTTGGTTCTTAAAGTTTGATAATGAAGCTATACAGAACAAGGTCGATTCTAATGTGTTAATCTAGAAGGCGAAACCGTTCGATTTTAACGTTCCGCGAAGAAGCACTCGGAAGTCTTCGTAAACTGCTCCTATTGGTGCTTCTTTGATGACCTCCTTGAGGACCTGTCATTGGGTGTCCGAAGATGGTGTGATAATTTTGATTCTTCACCGTAAGTAGGTACCCCAAAGAAACTAACGCCTAAAGCTTGTGTCGTAGCAAGACGCAGGTTGTCAACATCATGCGTGAACAATCCGTCTCTCACAACAAAGGTTACATACACCACTTAATTTGCATAAAGTTGGTGTTTATGCAAATTACACCACATACACCACTTTTATGTTTTAAGCTCAACTTTATGTTTTTCTATTTTCTCTTATATAGTCTCAAATTAAATTAGCTAGCGAAATTCTGCAAACGTGATGAAGTTTTGATGTTGTTACTTCAATTATGAGTTGAGAAAATATGTTTTATTATCGTGTTTAGATATCGATACCGCTCAAGTCGAAGTTTACAAAAAAAAAAAACTGTTATTTCTAGTGACTACACTAATTGCGGTCTATGACCCCACAAAAAACATCATTAATTTATTTTTTGTTTTATCATGTTTAGATATTTCTAATTCGATGTACCCATCACGTAGGCGGAGTTTCGCTAGCAAATTTAATGTGACCATATAATTATATGAGTATAGATAAATAGATGGATCATTTATTTGTTCGAAACATGAGTAATGCACACACAAAGCATGCAAGATGTTAAGTATATTGCAGAAAGGATCACAGTCATGTTTTACCTTAATGGCGTACAAATATGTATTACAATAACATTTGTTCAGTTATTTAATTAATTACATCTATCAATTTATTATACATTAAAAAAAAAACATTTAACTGAAATGAATATGTTAATGATTACAATAAATTAAATTTACTTATAATGTAGGAACAGCACGCAATTCCAGCATCAATTAAATTAGATAAGTAGAAAATAAGAACAAAATATTATCGTCATAGGTTAATTCAAATGTCAAAAACAAATAAAAATACAACAGTCAAACAAAACCAAAAAACTTCGCTCCTACATTAGAATTATTATGTTTTCTCCATTGGAAACTCATAAACAAAACTAAACTGACTAACTAAACTGTGTCTTTAATTATAGTTATTGGTTTTTAGCCGTTTTTATTAAAGTTTTTATAATAATTATATAATATAATAAAAAAAATATATAAAAAAAAATATAGAATTTAAAAAAATATACGACTGTTTAGTGACTAGATTATGTAATGCATGCATACTAAACTTTTTTTTACAATAGTCCATATGGTAAAAAGTCGCAATAGTATGTAGCCGAAGACTGTTATACTTACCAACAAAATATCCTCAAATACTGCCTAATGGAGCTTCACTTAAAGTTAGTCTAAGCTAAACCGCCATAGCATGTCTAAATCTTCAATCCACCGGTAAACACACTCCAGCAGCATTATGTAAATCTTACAGTTCTGTGCTTATAATCCATGTATTAGCAAGTTTCCCTATAAGTTAGCTAGTCGTACAAGTTCCCCTATATAAATGGTAATGAAGGCGGCTCGGAAAGGAATCCAGTTTTTTATCTGGTGTTTTTCAATTTAGCTCATTCTATACTGCATTATAAAAGTTTTTCTGTTTAAATAACTGAGATCTAAAGATTTTGTTTCAGTACTGTGAGTCTGTGTTGGTTTTATTGTGTCTGCTTGAGATTTTATAGAAAGCCGTGTGAATAAAGGGTGCTATCACAAAAAAAAAAGAAAGTTTTTCGTTAATTTATCATCTAATTGTGAGAAACCTTGAAATAATTGAAACATTAAGTCTGTGTAACTATAAAAGTACAGGTTTCGTGATAAACCATTCGTTTCAGTCTCAGCACCTGTTATTATGTAGTGTCGTCACTATTGCGCTCTCGAAAATATAGCTTATTTCGCCGTTGATTTATTAGAAGACATTGTATAATCATAAAATAAAATTTTGATTTTATCACACGGATAGCTGAAGCCAAGTGCGTGATTTTTAAATTGTTTGATAAGGTTTGTTAAATAATAGGAAAAAAAAACATTACCGACAGCGTTTTAAAAAAAAAATAGGTTTTTCAACATTATTTTCTGAGTCTATTTGTCACATTTTGATAGTACCTACGTTTCGCTACCTTTTTGAGTTTAACATGTCTGCTTACATAAGATATTTAAAAAACTAAATTTATGTTATTATATTGAACAAAAATATTCCTAAATTCAACACGATATCGTCAATTTTGTGTTAAGAAGCAACGGAAATGATCTCTTACAATATTATGAACCAACATTTTCGAATAAAAAATTGCTACTATTTGGAGATGAAGAAGTAATTGGTTTAGTTTAATTTTGCCGCAAAATGTACCGAAACGCTGCTAATTTTTATCAAATTTGCGAATGTGTCATTAAGGATTTTTCTATATGGTTCGTGATTATGCAAATATTTTGTGAAGAAAGAAAATAATATGTTGTGTACTGCTAGGTGATATCGATTCCCTGGGATCAGATTAGAAGCTTACCTTAGCATAATCAGCTTAGAATGTTTGCACTGCACAGGAAGGAAAGAGGCCTGTGTCCCCCACACAGGCCTCTTTCCTTCCTGACGAAGTGGTTTGTAATACATCACGCGGGACCAGTGTGGGTTGGTAGATGTCCTACGTCTTCGAATTTTTGGTTCTAGGACATGCCAGTTGTCAGTGGCAACACAAAGTTACTTATTTTTAGTCTGTGTTAGATGATACGTCAAAAATAATGTAATGGTCTCGCTACATATCCTAACGTGCGTTGTGTGTCTAACTGTAACAGTGAATATTAAAGAGTTATTATTGATAGCAAATCTTTCAATTAAAGCTACCAGCAATTATACAGTCCACCGAAAGTAAAACAAGCATTAAGACGCAGATATAAGCCAGTGACCTTGAGTGCTTAGTTGCGTGTTCTGTACTGAGTTCACGCAACGCGTCGTACGTTCAGCCAGTAATAGGACTCGCCCATCAAGGAGCGCTGTCCTCAATTTGACGCATTTTTAATTTATTATAGACAAAATAAAAGGTATTTTAATAAAACGCGTATACTAAAAGATCAATAATTAACTTATCTTTAAATTGGTGATGGCTTCAGAAAAATAGGCTTGGTAGATTTTGCGCCATTCTCAGTTTTTTATCCGCGTTAGACATAACTTTACAAATTAATTTCACTATGTAATATAAACATAATCTAAAACATTCACATATTAATTAAATTATTGAGAAAATGCTTTCATTTATCATATATTTTTTTAAATTATTTACACTACTCGTTTAGACGTCGGTTTTCGTCCCCTTAAACACCGGTTTTCTCACGATGTTTTACTTCACTGTTTTGAGTGCGGAATTAATATCACCTAGACATACACAAAACAACACACGACACAACATACTCGTATTATCGTAAAGAAGCTTGAATAACCTAATAATTTACTTCTTATAACAAAGAAAGTGTTATAATAGTCATTACGAAATGTAAATTTAATTTAAGCTTGAATGTTATACTGTCTTTTTTTATCTTCTTTTTTTGGTTTTGTGTTGTGCTGTTCACACTCCTTCTTTCCAATCTGTTTTTAGAAGTGAAGACCTGTAATTGGCTGTCAGTCTCACATACAATTTTTTATTCTGTTTGTTTTAGCTGTAAGTGTTCCATAAGTTCCATAGTTAATAAATAAATAAATTGCACTACACCACATTGCAATTGGTGGAATACGAACACACAACCTCTTCTGTGCCCATTACAATTGGGCCATTGAGACTCGACTGCATTGATTAAGTCTATTTTACATCCTTAGGTAGGTAGGTCAAAATAGGTAACATTTATAGATTTCCAAATGAATCTAGTATTTAATTACCATGCAGTACACAGTAATAGTGGAGTTTTAATATATGCAGTTTTAATTAAACACGTTTAAAAGATCACGCGGAAGCTGTAAGGTCGTAACGTGGGAACTTAAAGCAAATTAACTATGCTCTTAACCTGTTTAATAGTAATCATTAGAAGTTATTACTGTGCTATGTTAGTAGTTGTAGAAATGCTTTTAACTAGAATGTTATGATTAGGTACTGGTATTTCAATTGGAGATGCTGTATTACTTGTTCTAAGGTGTTTGGATGAAGTTAATGTTTCTTAATAATACTCTCGATGTATTGTTTATTTTTTAGATAGCAATCTTTTGCTACGGCGGTGTATTCACTACCCGTTGTTTGTTGTTGCTCTTTTGAATGCCAGTAGGCATTCAAAAGAGCAACAACTATATCAACAAATATATCCAAATAAAGCATGCTATGTATGTACCTCACACGCTGACTTATTACTTGTTATTTTTTTTTGAAAAACGTCTACTTTTACAATTTTTGTAAATATGTGAGCACCATGTAATCATACACATACTTAAGGGGCCGGCGTAGCGTGCGTAGTTCATACAAACGTAATACCAAAATAATTTGTAAATCAAACATATTCTTAAGGTAGTGTGTATTTATTTCGATTGGATTACAGAATATCTATGTTCCCAAAAAAATATTTTAAAAGGAAAATTATATAAAGACGAGATATATGAGGAATTTAAAATTTCTATAGAAAACTTATATTTCTCATAACCCTTAAGAATATGTTTGATTTACAAATTAGTTTGGTATTACGTTTGTATGAACTACGCATATCGCCAGCCTCTTAATTGATTTATCTTTCTTTGCATCATTTTTAATTATTTTAACCTATTGTGATGTAGTTATTTTATTGTAGGTGCATCGTCTGCACATACTATTATATAATTAATGTATACAAAATATTGTACAATATTATAAAGGAGTAACGGTGGAGTTTCTTGCCCATTCTTCTCCATAATGAAGGGGCAACTAGAATCGCTTCTATTTTTCTGTATATTTTGAAGTTCAAAAGTGCCTTTTATGTGCCTATTTGAAATAAATAATTTGACTTTAATAATTTGGTACCTAATCAACAAGCACGAACATTTCATTTGTGAATTCACGCTTCGCTTCTTCTCTCCTCTGTTAGTCCTAAGTCAACATAACAAGAATCATCGTTGATATAATGATTCCTTCCACCACACCAAACTATCTAGAACATCATCATTATTATACATAATGAGTCAAAATATCATATGAATGAAACAAATGTGTAACATGTCTATTGAACATTACCTACATTTATTTATAAAGAATTTAAAGGTACACACGGCTACACATCAAGCTATACATTTCCAGTTTAGGCTGATCTCTCATTGTATAGGATTTCCGTACAATGAGAGATCAGCTTATACTGGAAATGTATAGCTTGACGTGTAGCCGTGTGTACTAAACAAAAGTGTTAATTTTCGACAAACTCTTGCACCAGAATTGTTTAAATTCACACATGTACTCGTATGCAGTGTTTGGCGCGTGGATCCAGCTAGGATGTGCTCAATTATTATGAATACAACTATTATGAACAGTTTATGAATAAAATTCACATACACGCGCCATTATTTGCTCATCTTCCGTTTCGTTCTACGACAAACTTTAGTTTTGTTCGCGAAGAGCTACAAATGCTAGGTACAAAGATATAGAGTGGCTAAAAATGGCAATGGTAAGCACCGAAACGACGGCGAATTTTTAGAGCAACAAAGTTTTGGCATTCAGCTGTTCTTTGTGTAATTATCACCTACACAGGCTGTCCGGTAGTTAATGGATTACCTTTCGTCTTCTTATTAGCCATTTTAAGATTATCTGTTATTTATCGGGCACCCTGAATAGAATGGAATATTTATTTGTCAGAAACATGGTGTTTACAAAGGTGTTCATACCATTGCATAGTGCTACATGTCTCACCGTTTTAACGGTATGCAAAATCCATTTACAATTATTATTACGTACAATCATTGAAGTGCATTAATTTTCAGTTTACATTATTTACGTTATATTAATATTAAAATATTATTTCAATTATTATACAACCTGTTTTTTTTGATATCCCGTAACTCTAGGGTTATATTCTGTAGGTAAAAATAATACTAAAACTCCTAGAATAGGTGGTCCAAAAATGCATCGTTTCGGAGATATCATCAATCATAATTAAATTAGGTCAAAAATTGTCACCAGTATGACGAATCTTTACTTTTGCGTGGTTGCCAAACTTCGCAGTAGTGTAGTAAAATAAATAGTAAAATAAAATATGTAGGTATGTTGGTATCGGGGCTTCCCGGCGGCAGCTAGTGAAGGGAAAGCTACCTTGTCGACGTTGTCATATTTCACGTAAGGGTGTTTTACATTAATAATCGTGACTTTGCCGAATGATTTTGTATGAAAAATGAAAAAAAAAAATAACGAAGGATTGGAACATAACTCATATGCCAGTTGATTCTTTGATATGGCCTCAATCATACCCTAGAGTTATGGGATATCAAAAAAAACACGTTGTATATTATTAACATGTCTCACCGTTTTATATCAATTTTAATTTTTTTAACGTTATTTCAATTATTATATTATATATACTACCTACACACTTCTATTTTTACCATGCCATTAAATAAAACAATAATTTTAAGATAGTATCACTTAACTATAATTACTTATGCCAGATCAATAAATTACAGAGACAAAAAAAAACTGTTTTTTTTTTTGAATGAATTACAATTTTACAAAAAACTCGTGAATTGAGTATAAACATTCCTGCAACAACCACTTTCGTAGTGCCGAACAAAATTTTTGGAAGGGTAGTTGGGTAATTGTATTCGGCAAAGCATTATAAATTAGGGGAGTCATGTACCTAGATACAACTCTTTCGGAAGAGTTGCAACTTAAGAACAGGTATCTTGAAATCTAAATGTGCAGCTTTCCTTTTATTTGTATTATCGCTTCGTTCAATTAATGCAAGATGGATCTCAGAAACTTGGCAATTTCGAAGATATTTAAGCAGGGTACAGTCAAAAGGTTATGTGACTTAAATATTAATTAAGGCCTACACGAATCAGACCATTCCATATTAAAGATTTCGCGGATACACTTGTACTCAGTACCTGTATTCAGGTATTCTTGTGATATTTATGCGGATATTTATACTTGCTTTAGCAAAAATATACTGATCGGCACCACAATCCATACGAAAATATTAATATCACAGCAAATACCAATGATTATTGATACCTTTAGATGCGTTACCTGCGCTCAATAATGGCAAAGTAAATGCCAGGCAATGGCCTGACATTTACAATAATAATAATTATTATTACGTACGCGCCAATGAACATGCAGCAGCTAGTGACGTAACTAAATATGTATGTTCATCTCTTTCTAACAACAGCGGGGCGAGTACGGCCTACTGTGACATGACTTGATTCACACATTTTATCACTGTTTGAGCGATAAAACTGTTTTGTCATAAAATGCTAGTACAAACGTCTTGGCACGACCCTGCTCGGCTCGCAGATATCGGTATAGTTCTTTCCTTTTCTTCACGCGCTGTATGATTGTACGCAAGTATGTAGCTACAATCATGGCTTACGCTGTTTCAGTGCACTAATGTTCGTGTATGACGCGTCTATTTATAATACGTCATTGGCAAAGATGATACAATTTTAACCAAAATAAGTTTTTAATATGTTTCAGCTTGTACACCTACAAGGGTAGCGTAGGATTGTTGGTTTGTTCAGTGTCAACATGGTGATGTTGACACTGAACAAACCAACAATAAACAACAAACCCTACATAAATCCTATCCTACGCTATTTATCACTCACGCATCACACTACGCTCACCACATCTAGTCACTACACCTCCTTTTCCCGCACAGGGATGAGTTTTCTAAAACTTGCTCGACTGTTTGTAATTTTAAAGTAGAGAGTTACACGTACACCGGCTTTTATGAGTTTTGTTGTTGGTGAGTCTGAATGCCCGGATCATTACGAGCGAGCGCGGTCGTTCGACATAATTTATGGCACTTCCAGACTTTGTGATCGTTGTGGAATTGATGGTTATAGTATTGTTTTGATCTTGGGTATTTTTAAGAGGTGTTAATAATTTGGCTGCGTTCCGGTAACAAAGACGTATCCGTTCTAGTATATGCTGCTAATGGCAAAATAAACTTTCATAGGGCCTCAGATCAATACAACATACACATTGGGATCAGTAATTTATTTGTCAAGTTATGTGTAGGTGATGTTCTTAAATTGTATAAGAAATGAGTGTAAAAGAGGAAGTCTGACAGTGCACCAACAGTGACTGAAAAGTTGTGTGCAAATCAGGGACCATTTTGGTTACCCATTGAATGGGTTTTCGATAGGATTTTTCTAAGCGGTTAAACAAAACCCATACGATATGGGTAACCCTTATGAACGGCTTAAATCCAATTTTGGTAACCCAATGAAAGGGTTTTCGATAAAAACTCATACGATGTGGGTAACCTTTTTGAACGGCTTAATTTAAGCCATTCGAAATTACCCACACCGTATGGGTTTTTGATTAACTGCTTAGAAAAACGGGTTTTCGATAGGGTTTTTCTAAAATGGTCCCTGGGTAGAATAGAGAGAGAATTGGTCATGCTACGCGTGCTGGGTGGATATCGAAATAACATAATATTATGATTTTTTCATGTTACTGGGTTTCAAGTAGGTATAGAACCCATTGAATGGGTTATCATGTAACCCTTTCAATGGGTTTCTAGTATAAAACCCTTTCAATGGGTTACATCATGATAAAGGTAACCCATTAAATGGGTTACCCTCTCGAAAGACTTAACTCTTAATCGGGGTTGTGCGGTCCCTGGTGCAATTAGGTTGTCATGATATGGGCATATGATGCGGAGGAATGAGGGAGATGTCACCAGGAAAGTTTTAAGTTCTTATGAATGTGTGGATATACTGGCTATACGAGTAGGGGAAGACCAAAGAAACGATGGATGGACTATGTGAAAGATGATATGGCTAGCAGAGGCGCAGTTTTCACACAACCCGATTCCTATCGGCTCCCTTTCGGAACAACCAGTCTTCTTACAACATTTTTTTTTTCGTGGGTGGGAAATTATCAAATAACTTCTCCAGCTCTGGGCGGAGCGGGCGGGAGTGTCAGACTTCTACTGACTAAAACCCACCCGTGTTCCTTCAGATGCGTGTGGGCCAGGGCCATGATATCCCTTTCGGACAAACTCGCAACCCTGGCAGGGGTCTTCTTACACCTGTGTGTATCACATCACATTACGAAGATTTAATACTAGTTTAAAACATCATATAAGATTAAAAATATTCCAAAAACTGCCAATGTTTTTTCACTGAACAACTAATACAATACCATTAGCTGGCGTAAAATTTTGAAAAATAAAAGGAAGTACTAAAATTTCTGAGTTAATTAATTTTTACGTTATCTAGAGTTTATGAGAAGTGAACAACTTTTTCTTCGGCTTACCTCTACCAAAAATTATAGCTTCGCTACTGATGGCTAGAAAGGGAGTGACTACCGAGATGACGACAGATAGAGAAGTATGGAAGAAAGGGACATGTTGCGCCGACCACAAATAAATTGGGATAGGGGCAGGAGAATGATGATGGTCTAAAATTGTATGTTCAGTAATATTATCTGTTATCTATTAACGAGAGTAATGGCAATTAATGCGATTTCGAATTAATTTCATTAGGGTGTGAACTCTTGAGTCTTAGCGTGTTAATTGCTATTGCTATGCTATTTGCTAATGACGATAATTGATAATAATGAAGTATGTCAATTTTGTTATTAAACGAATTAAAAATCGCGTTTGCGTTTAGTTTACTCGCCGACTCGCCGATAATTAAATATAAGTATTTATAGCACACCACGCTACCGCGCTGCACGCGCATGCGCGATTGCGCGACGCTCTGACTATTTAGAAAAGTACATCGCTTCGCATTTCACAGAATTTCGCGACTATATGTAATTTGCTAAATGCTAAATGATCATTCACACGCTAACAATGAATGAGAATGCTAATTAATCCGTCACTATTAACGACTGTTATCTGCCCCTCGTTATGAAAGAAGCCTTTTGGCAGCAGGGCGTTGTCTCCCAAAGGACAGACAGAAAAAAAAAGCTAGTGCAAAGTGAAGTGCTACTAACATAGTTAAGCCTATATTTACAACATGTCCAGATTCAAATGTCATAATGATTAGTAAAATAACCCCTTAAGAGGTTGTGCGTTAATCCTGGGACATGTTGTATATACACAGGTTTTTGAATATAATAAAAATATGTGTTTTTATGTTTTTAACAGAATTTTATATTTTCGTTTCTATGTGTATGTGCCTTTAATTAACGTAATTGGTTTTACCGTGTCAAATAAAGTTAAAATAAATAAATGTGTACTACGAGCCTCTGTCGCCTGACTTCCTAATACTCACAGAAAAAAAAAATTGGCTTCCGCAGCCATTTATATTGCAGAAACATTAATTTTAGCAGCATTTTATTTCGGCGCTCATTTATTAGCATAAATACCTTGGAACTGGGACCACCAGTACAACACAAAAAACTTTGAAACCAGTTAGTTTCAAGTGACAAGATAGCATAAAGAAAAATATAATACGCGAAGTACTAAACTGCCATCATGATTTACGATGTAGCCAATTAGCTACGCCGTGCTACGATGCGCTACGAGACGCTACGATCACGCTACGCAGCTTCAGAATGCGTAGCAGTCTGACGTATGTAGCAGACTAGGAGACTGCGGTTTATGTAACTGAGTTGAGTTAAGGCGCGGACTGACTACGATTTTGAACGCTTGCAGCGTTCAAAATCGTAGTCAGTCCGCGCCTCACAGAATCGCTTCAAATAAGGTTGAAAATTGAATAAACATTTGTGTTGGCATTTATTTTACGGGTTTTATTTAGATTATTCGGAATATACACATTATATTAAATAATTGTCCGGTTAAAGTTTTAAAACAAAGCTAATGCAATTAGAATCCTAAAAAAATAGTTGTTTTCGCTGAAAATACAGAAATATTCGACGCCAAAGTTCATTTTTGTGAAGTAACTTAAATTTTTTTTATTGGGACTATCAAACTATATTTTACTATTCTATTCGGTTAACATTTTTCTTTAAACCCTTTTCTGTCCACTGTATTTTTTGCGTCGGATATTTTCATCGCGTTACGTCATACTCGACCAGTTTTTGTAAATATTGAGCTAACACCGCGCCTTAATAATGTTAACTATTTTAATGAGGAATCGAAATTAATATACAGGGCGTCCCACGGATATGGTATTCAACAGGAAGGGACTCATTTTGAGCATTTGATAAATTGATTAATTTTGTATGAAAAATGTTAAAATTCCTGTGTGTATGTGTTGTTGTTTGTCTTCCTTTTATTTGTGACACTATGTTATTTAGCAAAAAATAATGCTTATGATGAAGCCTTTCGATCGGTATGATAAAGCTACAGAATGATTATTTTTCTCGTGTAACGGGTTCGATTTCCGGTTCAACCATGTAATTATTTAAATATCTATGAATGCAGTTTAAATTGTTTTTTAAATTCAAATAATGTCTTCTTTCAGTAAAAGGTTCCATCTACAATATTCAAGGTACTTTCCCTCCATGTGGCATATCCGTGGGACGCCCTGTATAATGTGAGTTGTTTAACGAGAGCTAAATGATGAATGATGAAATCGGCCACAGGAAGGGCTTTTGAAATGTGTGTAGGTTTAGCGCGTTTTCTACTTGGTTTGACCTTTCACATGTGCGGACTTTTGCGGCCTTATTACAGAACAAGTTTTTTCTTTTAACATGGTTTTATAGTTTTTGTAATTCAAATGTAACTACGACTGAAATACAAAACCGACGACTTAGTCCGATGCTAATTTGTCAGTTCTATAGAACTTTACTATAGTCGGAATAAAGTTTTAATTTCAAAAATTTTTCCATGGTTTATACGGTTGGGTTTTCATTTTCAGACGAAACATGGTTCGAAACTTTTCAAACTACACATTTGCCTCTATAATGATAATCTTTCGTCTAACCAAATATCTGTGCTATTCAAACACACAGTCTTGCCATCGCAGGAGCGGCGGCAAACAGCCCGCCGCGTCAGCCGGACATCCGGTCTGCGTCCCCCCCGGCATCCTGCCCCCCTCCCCCCGCCACCCCCTTCCGCCGCTGACGTCACAATTAATCTTGGGCCCATCTTCCGGTGCGGACTGTTTTTCTGTTTTATGCGTGTCTGGTCCCGTTTGTGGAGAGATTGAAAGTTTCATGTGGTAAGCCTTTAGTTGGTAAGTAATGTTAGTAAGTGTTGGGGTTTACTTTGATGCTATTTTGTGAGCTGTTTTGTTTAGTGTGTCAAAAGCATTTGTCAGTGGGTCAAAAGCATTAGTTACAGCTATCCACTTGTGCGTCATGTTTATCGCAAATAAACGTATTTTTTTCTTTATTTCTTTTCTTCATCAGTAGGTACGCTCTCTTACTAATTATACAGCCGATCTATTCTGAAAAAAAATCACCGTGTAAACGTAGGTGAAGTGAGCTTGAAGTGAGTTGTTAATAGTGTCAATCCCTCATTGACAGTTAACTCCACGCTCACGTCACCTAAGTTTTCACGGTGAGATATTTACAGAATAGCACTACAGGGTTATTTTTAAAACGTCAATAACCTCTTAAGGGGTTATTGTACTCATCATTATGAACAAATTTTACTATAGGACCAAAACTGAAATCGCGAAAAAAAACCAGCTGTTCCCTACATTTTAACGAATTATTCGAACATAAATGTAGGGAACAGCAGGTTTTTTGTTCGCGATTTAAGTTTTGGTCCCATAGTAAAAGTTGTTCATAATGATGAGTACAATGACCCCTTTAGAGGTTATTGACGTTTTAAAAATAACCCTGTATATAAATAGGACACCATTTACGCCAAGGAGAAGAGTTCGCTAAATACTGCAAGCAGTAGTAGCTGTGTTCACGAAATAAATGAATTTGAATTTGAGTACTTTAGGAATTTTGGCGCCGAGCCCGTAACACCAAATGTTCGCTACGTTTATAACGTTTTTCCTTGTTAGCGTTTTAGTTTATTTATTCTTGACCCGATAGTGCTTGGCTGAGGTAACCTGTTCCGTTTGGTGCCGGACGTAAAGAATAGCACCATCCCATTTCTTCCCGTGGGTGTCGTAAAAGGCAACTAAGGGATTTACTAGAGTATGGGCAGTAGCGTTCTCTATGCATTTTTAAAACCATACTGCGATCGCCAACCCGCCTGCCAAGCGTGGCGATTATGGCAAATCCCCCCTCTTTTTTTTTTTGGGGAGGCCTATGTTTAGCTGTGGACGTCTTTCGGTTGAAATGATGATGATGATGAGGTAACCTAGACTTAAAGCCGTAGTTAGGTTAAAAAAAATCTGTGAAAGATCGGTTTTATTTTGCAAAAGTTGAAGGTGACGATTCTTTTAGACATCACATGATGTGGAGTTTGTTGCGCTACTTCATCCCAGCTAAAGTACTACGAAGTGGTGAAGGGTAGTCGTTTTGGGGTACTGTCTTATGTAATGTTTACGTTCAATAATTGTTCTCAGCCTAATTTGACGCTCATAGTACACCTCCGCCGCGAAACCATAGCAACGAAACCGCAGTAGTTCAATTGTACTTGTTCGCGTCATGTTCCGCTACTCGAATCGGATGCGAGTAGCGGAACATGACGCGAACCAGTACAATTAAACTACTGCGGTTTCGTGCTACCAGCGTCAATAAATTACTTTTGATTTTGACATATTTTAAATGCCTGATAACGGCCGCACGGGTCGATCCTAGTTAAGCTACGCTTGCCGGGGTTGGTCTGTGGATGGTTTACCATATTTACATAAAGACTCCTCCATGCCTCGGAAATCACGTTAAGCCGTTGGTTCCAGCGGTCATTCGTGGATCTTTGATAGTCGTTACGGGACGTCAGAAAGTCAAAATCTGACAACCAGTTTTATCAAGGAGTATCGTGTTACCCAGTAACTGGGTTGTGGAGGTCAGATAGGCAGTCGCTCCATGTAAAATACTGGTATTCAGTTACATCTGGTTAGACTGGAAGCCGACCCCAATATAGTTGGGAAAAGGCGGGCAGATTGATTTATAGTTTAAAATATTGCAATCATTCATTAACGAGTTAAATATAATCCCCCTTATTACAAAACAAGGTTTATCTTCAGACCCACGTTTAAAACATGGCGCCATTATTGAATTTCGAACTTTATTCCGACTATGGTAAAGTTCCTAAACACAAAACTGACAACTTAGTACCGAACTAAGTTTTCAGTTTTGTAAAAAGAACGGTATTTCAATCACTGTTACGTTCTTATTACAAAACCTGGCTCCATGGTTTAAGCCATGTCAAAATATAAATCTTGTTTTGTAATAAGGCGGTTAGGGTCTTTACTACCTCAGCGCCACCTCACTCTTTATCTCGCTCGCACAAGTAGCTGGCGGGTACGCGAGTAAACGAGACAGGGTGGCAGGGAGAAGACTCCAAGACACCGATATTTTAGTTTATTTCTTTTTATGGTGAAAATAATGGTAATTAAAAAAATAATAATATAGGACCTGCTTTATAGATAGTTCAGTTAATATGCAGTTTCATTATATAATTTGAAGTATTTTTTTAATACCAGCGGTTTATTGTTCGGTTTGGAGGTAACTTTGGATATTTTTTCTATGAAGAAAATTTTATGGAATCGTATTTTCGCCAAACATAATACTTAAAATTAATCCTCAACTTTACCATATATTTATTTCAAAATTAATGCTGCAGTATTTTCGACATAAAGGAGGATCATGCTAAGCCATTTGAGGTAGTATTAGGTTAATAAGGTAACAGAAAATTCCGATAAAAATTTCTTGAACCTTAGTTTGCGTCTAAGTGGTATTTTCTCAGGTGTCTTCTTTTGAAGTATTAGTTAAACTTAATTTGGATGTTATATTTTTTCCATTCCTATTTTATGCCCGTATTTCTTAAACTCCGATTCGGTAGACAAAGCAAAATTGAGCCGCTCTCATTAAAAACAAAAAGTTACATTAAACCTACTAACTTCAAAGCTCCCCTTTTCCTGTGTCTTATCCGCTGAATTTAGTATCAATATTACCCGAATCTCCCCTGCGGAGACTGATCACTTTTCCTTATCTCCCCCGATTTCCCATCATTAATTTTTTGCCGTGCCTCCTCTCAAGCATTTCCTCTAGGCGATTGATTGTGGCCAATCAGGGCGATGACACTCATTTATTTCGCGTTGCTAGCAATTTATTGTTATTATCGTGATCATTTTTTGTATGAGATAAGATTTCTGGTGTAACGAATACTCGTACAAGGAGGAAACGAACAGTTTCTGAGAAAGCTTTTTAGCATACTTGTTATACCAGGAGGGCCATTCCCGTATTTATTCGAACATTCGCATTCTAATCTGTGTCAATCTGTAAAAATATCCTCTAATTTCTCTACATTTTTGACATGTTTTTGACATTAATTGTCGTTGAGACGAGATTGCAACTTGAATTTGAACGTTTTTAAGTACGAGAATTGGCCTTCAGTTGTAATTGGATTAACTGAAAAGCTCTTAAGGGTCATTATACTCATCATTTTCATAAACAACTTTAACTATGGGACTAAACATGAAATCGCGAACAAAAATCAGCTGTTCCTTACGTTTTGCCGAGTTAGGCGAACATAAATGTATGGAACAGCTGATTCTTTTCGCGGTTTTATGGTTGGTCCCAGGCAAAAAATGTTCATAATGATGAGTACAATGACTAAGAGGTTGTGTGTTAATTCTGGGACATGTTGTATGCTCCTGGTTTTAGGTTATTTAGCACTAACATTGTATAGTGGACTGCCTGATTGGTCTAGTGGTCGCAAGCGCTACTGCTGAGCATGAGGTCCTGGGTTCGAGTCCCGGGTCGGGCAAAGTGTTATTGGGATTTTCCATTACAAATTTCTCAGTAGGAGCCCGGAGTCTGGATTTGTGCCCTATTGATGGCAATAGGCTCGCCCCCTATTACATGGGACTTAAACATAACTGGCGAAATATGCGTGTGCTATAGGTACATCTCTGCCTAACCCTTCGGGGATTACAGGCGTGATGTTATGTGTTGTATAGTGGACGTCGTAATTGCTGTATCCCCCTGAGGTTGAATATCACGTGCACGTAATTAATCGACAAGGTCTATTTTTTATGTGACAGTTAGATAGTTTCAACCTTAGTGACGTTTTAATTTTGTGTGAATTTTTGTCAAAAGTGATAGAACACTTACAAAATAAACTATACACACTTTTATCTATTCTCATAAGAGCAAGTAACTCATCATGTTTTTAACTAAAGAAGCAAACTGGTACAGTATGTAGACAATTGAGACATTATTAAGTATAAACAGACGAGCTCGCAAGTGCTCGGCGTAAGTTTGTGCTTTATGGGAGTCTGCTGCCTAGCTGCCTTGTTCTGGCAAACGAGGAAGTTATATTCTGTGTGTATAGCAGGCTTTGGGAATGTTCAGCTAAGGAGGAATGGGATGAAATTGAGACAATTTAGTTATTAGGGACTGAAACAGTTTGTGTTGCCTTGATCATTATCATTTCAGTCAAAAGACGTCCACTGCTGGTGGCGGGTTGGCGCTCGCAGTATGGTGTTAAAATGCATAGAGAACGCTGCTGTCCAATCTCTAGTAAGTCCCTTAGTCGCCTTTTACGACTCCCACGGGAAGAAATAGGATGGTGCTATTCTTTACGTCCGGCACCACACGGCACCATCCGGCACCACACGGTACGGCACGGGCATTGTGTTGATCATGAAATGTTAATATTTATGTTTATGGAACTTCTCATGTGGCCAAGACAAAAGCTATCAAGTCCGCTTGATTAATAGTTTGACGGTCAGTTCAACACTTCAGCAGCAGATAGAAAGCACAGAAATTAATTTATACATATAACATCAAGTATGTATTTCCCGAAGGGTTAGGCAGAGATGAACCTACTGTACACCCACATTAGTACTATCTATTATTATTTATATGTCGGATCCGGTCATTAGTACGGACACGTAACAAATCAAGTGCGCTACTGGTGACGTCGCGTGATCTACCCACACCTCTAGCGCGCTTCTACAGAGTCGTGATGTTTTGAGCCGATGGGCGAGGAGGACATTCAAGATTCAGTGTCTGGTCTGATCGCATCGGAGTTATGACGTCGCGGAACTGTACTCGATTCGTTGTGCTCAGTTATTGTAATTTGTAGTGATTGTGTCAATTTGTAATTTTAATAAACGCTGTGTATCGCACCCAGTGTGTTTTCATTGCACGAAACCCAACTTCTGCCCACATGATGTCCGAATCTAACTGAGTAAATCCTGACGATCCGACATATACTTGAAAATAAACAACACTGTTAGAACCCAAACAAAAGTTATGAGTGCTTAACAATAAGTTAACATTTCCCACGAAAAGCAAGCACCAACAGTTTAAAACTCTCGACCCCGCAGTTTTCCCAGGAAATCGCGGCATTAAAATAAATATAAAAGACACTAACAGCCCGTTGACAGTTTACCAATCTTATACAGCTTTTATACCATCAAATTATACCCGTACGTCGCGTCGTCCAGGATTGCAGACGTATAAATATCCAGTATTTGAGAGAGCTAGCATTTGTTAGGAATTAATAAATTCTCCCGAACTGAATGGTCTGCGTGGCAACTCCTAAAACGACGGTCGTTAGAGCAAAAGCGATCGCATAAAGTACTCGAATAAAAGCATCGAGAGCTCGGAATGTTTCGACTTCGGAAATACCGAGAAGTAACTATCGTCTCTACAGACGATTGTTGAAAAGTTAGTTATTTCAAGGAATTTTAAATGGTGGTGCAGAATTTTATAGCTTTCTCTCTTTTTGATAGTTGTCGGCGATGGTAGTTGTAACACGAAATATCACGTCATTTCTTCTTCTTAAGACGTTATTGCAAAGATTAAATATATGAGGTCAATGAATAGCATCTTTCCAGACATGGTCATGATTGTTATACTAACTTAAATCTTAATGGTATAATGTTTGTTATTTTAAAGGTACATTAGAAATAACGACCTCCACCGAGACCTTAAAATGGAACTGGTTACCGCCAACACCCAAAAATTTGCTGAAGCCCACGAACACAGACTTCACCGACATGTGAATGTCGAGGCAATTTAGACAACTCGGACATAGTGTGTAGTCTAAAGAGAAATAAAATGTTTGAGTTAGTGTAGTGTTTATATCACGGAGTAAATAAGTGGAGTAATAAGTTTTTGAAAAAATGTTTTTGAAAGAGCTACGGAATTGTGTAAAACTACGGAATTGAGCAACTGACGGAACAACGGATTGACACTATTCTTAGATAAAACATAATCTATCACGTAAAATAATAAGTTAAACTTAAATTGCTTATTAGTCTTAATAGACTACAGTTCAGACTAAAGTTCTTGTTAATAAAAAATAAAAGATACTGAGTTTGTTTCCGCATTTCTTCTCAGGAATCATTCAATAAGGAAAACATTACCTAGTTAGCTAGTTTTAAAATATTGATCAAAAATGTATGTTTAAAAGTGTTAAAAGATCTACTTACAGAAATAAACATAATTTCACTACAGCATTTATAAGGGGCGGTCTATATTATGCAGTGATCGCTTCTAAAACTCATATTATACCCATACCTTTGACTGAGTACCTAACTAAGCGAAAAGAGACTCTGACGTGTTTATTCTCAGAGTAGTCAGATAGGAAATGACGGCCTCATCTAGTTTTTTTTTTATATTGTCGATAAAAGGGATTGTCTGACGACCTTAAGAAGGTGGCTGGGTCAGACTGGATGCGGAAGGCGGAGGACAGTGGGGTGCAACCTGGTAGAGGCCTATGTCCAGCAGAGGACTGCGATAACCTGAGTTGATTGATTGAAAAGAGTATGTATAAACCTACTTATACAAATAAACATTTTTTTTAACTTGACATTGACATTTACACTTACAGCGATATCAATAACTCATTATTCTAAGAACTTACGTGTGTCTTTCCATTTATCCTAGCATTTCTGACGAAAAACGCAGACATTGCAAGCAGAGATTAATGGTTCGAACTGTAAACTGCATCATTTTGACAAACGACACTCGAGGTATCTGATTTGAAGCCAGACGTGAACTAATCACGCCCCGCGGCCACCAGGTGGCGTAGTGTGTGTTTTAGGAGATGGCCATACAAGGACAACAAACATGTGTGAAGCATGATGGCGGTTCACGGTAATTGCTTTGAATATTGCGCATGTGTGCTGCAATGGATATAGGTACCATGTGGATCGTCAAAGAGTATTTTGGGGCAGTATCTACAAACGAGAATCATTAACTCTGTCTGCAATGCGTAGAACTATGACCGATTGACGATATACAGTTAAATTATATTCTAATTTATGTTGAAATCAGATGGGAGAAAGAAAAGACGACCCCACCATGGTTTTTTACATAGTATAATATAATTTATTTATTTTAGACATAATTCTAGTCCATAGTGTTACACTCATACATTTAAATTATAAACTATTTTAAATTGTAAACTGATAAAAGCCCAAAATAAAATTGTGATTAATTAAATTTAAATATTCAACAACTCAAATTGTAAAATGTTATAAAAATGTCAAAATTTAAAAAATAAAAATTATATAAACTGCAAACAAAATAATAATGTTATTAGTTTTATTCGTGTAAAGTTGTAAACCGACCACTCTGAAATATACGCGACAAATCTGATAAAAATAAAATTGAGCCTCGTTGACTCAATTTTATTTTTATCAGTTTTATCAGCCCGCTAACGTACGCATTCAACCCACTAAACAGATAACGAGAGCAGATGACACATTTCAATCTCAAATCGCGCTGAAAATTTAAAAAGAATTGCGATCCATTAAAGCCCCTTCAGAAACCCATTTGCAATCGTTTGGGACAATATTGTTAGATGCAGATGCGTCGTAATTGCACTCTCCAGTGTGTTATCTCCCTAAGCGCTGCCAGTGGAGTGAAAAACACGCTTGTCAAACTGTCTGCCGGACCGTTTCCGATGTCGGAACCGCGCCGGTCTGCATCGGACACACGACCGGTGGAACATGACGGCACGGTGTTTTGAATGTGTATAATTTGTAGCGGGTGGAATATTTTATGTGTGGAATGGTGGTAAAAGAAATAGGTGCGAGCAATTTTGATTGAAAAGACAGGGATTTTAATAATAGTAATCCAGGGGATCATCATCGGGTATTCTGTTGGTCGACTTTTGGCCAACCAAGAATTCTGTCTGTTCACTGGTGTTAATGACCACAGGAACTTTAAACAGGCTCCGACGCTTTTTAACGCATAAAGCTTACTATAATGCCAGTGAATTCGTTACTGAGAAAGAGTTTTGTATAGGTATTGTGTAGTATTTTTGTATTTATAAGTATTGTGTAGTATTTTTGTTAAGAATTTTGTTCAATGTATTTTATAATTGGCTTTATTGTTTTAGCGTCAAACTTAACTTTTGTACGCCTATTGGTAAAATATGGCTGAACCTATCTATTACCCAATTTATCACCATGTATTGTACCTATATTTGCAGAATAAACGACTTACTTACTTACTTTTTCTTAACTTTTAGACACGAACGAATTCTAAAAAAAAACCGGTTCGTGTTTGAGAATACAGTTTTCAGAGTGCAACCATTTTATCATACCTTCATATTTATTACTAAGGCATACACGACCACGTGTACCTACCTAGCTTCTGACGTTTCCAGTGAAGCCTATAAACAATGGTACTAGGATCTTTTGCCACGTGGTCAAAATCTGAACTAACGCCACGATCTTGTTTTTAGCAGTACAATTTTTTTGTATAATAGTATAAATGTTTAGCAACAAGGCCTCCCTGTAAATGTCATTCAGGCGCCAGAAGATCCCTGTAGCACTATAGGTTTATGAGTTATAACATATTTTGAATTATGAATTTGTACATACATACATAAACTCACGCCTTCTTCCCATGGGGGTAGGCAGAAACTACAGAACGCCACTTGCTATGCTCCTTACATCATCATCATCATTTCAGCCTAAAAGCTGCTGGACATAGGCCTGCCCTAAAGGGAGGGGTTTGCCATAATCAGGCAGGCGGGTTGGCGATCGCAGTATGGTGTTAAAATGCATAGAGAACGCTGCTGCCCACTCTCTAGTAAGTCCCGTAGTCGCCTTTTACGACACCCACGGGAAGAAATGGGCGCTCCTTACATACTCCTATGAATTTGTATTTTCAATTAAACTCTTCAAACTAAGTGGCTCGCCAGATTTCTCAGCAGTGTGTCCCCCTAGCTGGCGGCTGCAGTAGCACGTAGCATGCACGTGACAGCTCAGCTTGACGTGGGGCGATATTTTTCTCAAACTACCCGCTACCTCTACACCTGCCAAACTGACGTCCAATTCAGATACACTTCTACTAAGAGCTTGCAGGTTTTAAAAGGATTTTTTGGTGTTAGACTGGCGAGTATAAAGAGCTAACAACGGAATTTGGAAGGCCTTTTCCCGAAATTTTCAGTATCTGCCTAGTGTTTGGATTTGTGCACGATTAATAATAATAGGTTCACCCTCTATTACATGACTTCATGACACACATAATAGTTACCTGGGGGCCTAAAATGGACGCTTTCGCAGAATCATATTATGATCTGCGTACAATTAATATATCCCGCCATTCATCTGTTTGACAGCTGCTATTTGACATTCTTCATTTTTTGATAGACTTCAATAAAGCAATTCATAATTTGTGGACCATTTTACGAAACTCCATACAAAACTGTCAAACAGATGAATTGCGGGATATGAATTGTACGCAGATCATATTATGATTCTGCCAAAGCGTCCATTTTAGGCCCCCAGAGGTCATCGGAAAACTTGAGACTTAAGATGCCGATGCATTCCCCCAGTTTCTATGATAAATCTTTTACAGTTCAAGCAGTACGGTTATGGAATGCCTTGTCCGTGATAAGGCGTGCACAATGTTTGTCAATTTTTAAAATTATGTTAAAAACACACTATCTCGCTCTTTATACATAGTCTTCGGTCAGCTGGACTTGCTCGCTACTGGACCCGCGGGACCACTTGACCACATAATTTATTTTCTATATTTTTATTGGTTAACTGGACCCACACAAAAAAATCTATTGTTTATACTACTAGTGGATACAGTCGAGCGCAAATTGTTTAATCAAAATATAATAAAACACAATTCAATTAGGTTTAAACGTTTATTCTCAATCAAAATCTAAAATCTTTAATTAGGTACATATAAGTAAAATCAAGACAAACCTTTTTATAACGAGAATATCTAAATATAATACTCAAATACAATACAGAAAAAAACACAGACATTTTATCTGACTGTGTAAAGGTTTGTCTTGATTTTACTTATATGTACCTAATTAAAGATTTTCAGGAATAAAATTATACAAATCAACGTAGTAGTTGCATAAATCTACTATAACAATCAACAATAACTTACTGCTATATTTACAAATATGTTCATAAATCACATTGAAAAAGTGAAAATCAGTCAGATACTCAGCACCCCAGTACGTCTTTTTTGGTCACCTTTACATATAATTTTAGTACTATTTAAAAATAATCCTTTTTACTATCTGCTTAACAATCACAGACATAAAAGCTACAATTTAAAATTAAAAAAAAAATACAAATCAACATTATAAATGTCACTCACACTCACACATCACAAATCACAGATCAACAATGAGTAAAATTTGTTTTTCCACGTTTAGGTATCCACAAAATAGTATTTAAAAATAGTCAGTAAGTCAGTTGAAAATCAGTTTCACTTGATTAAAATTTCAATTTTTCTAAACAATTGCCTAAACTAATCTGGCCGCTGAGTAGTTCACCTACAGCGTAGTCGATCTCATTCTTTCTTTCCTTGCTTTTAGGCAGCCGTTTTGATATTTTGATACCGTAAGGACATTTCACCGCAGTCGAGTAAGCCGCATCCTTACTCGATCCTTCTAGAAGTTGAGCAATATTTGGCTTAGTGTGGTGCGTAAGTGTACATACCTAATTGAATAATATTAGTATTATATATTAGAATTTGAAGTCATAAAAGTAAAACTAAAAGATTCGGCTTTACTCCGTGACAGTACTTATAATGAAATTGAGCAGTGGGTCCAGGTTACCTATTCAAAATGTGATTGGGTTGACTGATCCCGCGTGACCAGTTCGAATGGGTCCAGTTGACCAAAGACTCACATCATTTAGTTTTTTGTACTTGTTTCAAGATTATTATTGAATATATGTATATAGATAAGTTTAATATGTGGTATGTATGTATGTACTTATTGTATATATGTAAATGGCAGACTACCTCCGCCCCCCCCTGCCCCGCCCGCCCTGCCCTGCTTCCGTCCCCCTTAATCCATCTAAAGGTTGTTTTTAAAAGCTCGCTTTTACCGATAAGACCGCCCATTGGGTAAACCTATATAAAATTTCTACATTTATATCTGAAATTTTTATGGTGTAGGTACATAAGAAAGAGTATTCCATTCTATTCTACGTGAAAAGTATAACATACTACTTACGCTGTTGGCAAAACAGGCGTAATGCTACTTGGAATGCTCTATTTAACTTTATTAGATGAAATATTGATGTTCCGTGTGGTGCCGGACGTAAAGAATAGCACCGCCCTATTTCTTCCCGTGGGTGTCGTAAAAGGCGACTAAGGGACTTACTAGAGAATGGGCAGCAGGGTTCTCTATGCATTTTAACACCATACTGCGATCGCCAACCCGCCTGCCAAGCGTGGCGATTATGGCGCTTTGGAGGAGGCCTATGTCCAGCAGTGGTCGTCTTTCGGCTGAAATGATGTTGATGATGAGATGCAATATTGTGTTCTAGGTTCTTTCCGAAAAGAATCAACACTGGTCTAAAGAATGGTGCAAGAAGGGTTTAACGTTGAAATCCTGCTGCGGACTGGCTTGTGTCGCGTCGCGTGTCGCGCCTTTCTGTAGAAGCCTTAACGAATGCAAAACATGATCCAATCACACATTTCATGCATATACCATGCTTCCTTAATCGAATCCATGATTTTGTAACAAGCCAGTCTGCAGCAGGATTTCAACATTAAAAATAAATAATATTCGCTACGAAAATATTGCGTTGCCAAAATGTACGTACCTAGCAAAAAATTGCGTTGCAAAATTGAAGTGTCACAGATTTAATTGAGTCCGGTTTAAAACGTTTTTTGCTGTGATGATGGTGTAGCTTTTGACAGGGTGTTTTAAGCTTTTCAAAGCAAGTCTCGTTATATGATTCAGCGGAATGTTCCACAAACATTAAGCTTGTTTTACACATGCACACAATAAGCATGCTTGTTTCCTACTAAGTTATAGCATGTTCATTAGAATAGCATGCTCTCTGAGCCTGTAAAATACTCATGCTCTTTTCGTATACACATGTCAGTTGAAAGTAGCTTGCTCTTGTACTACTAGGTAGCATAGCATGTGTATTCCACGCTTTATTTTGTCAGATGTTGCTGTAATTTTTTTAAAGAAAGAATGAAAGAAAATATGTTTGTTTGTTTATGTTTTTGCTGCATGTACCCATCCTATTGTAACTTTTCTCATTCAGAGAAGCTTGAAGGCTTAAATTCTACGTTTTATTTGGAAAATCTGTATTGAACATTTCCTAAAATGTATATCTGCTTGTGAGGCATAGTTCTCTTTTAAAACAGAGGCGTCTGAAGTTTTGCTGGTGGTCTGATGAATTAGTTTGTAAAATAGAAAACAAACGAGGGTGCAAAAATATATTAAGTACCATTTACACCCGACTGCAAACTTCTTTCGAAGAGCGAGCAATATTCTTCAATGTCAAAACGTTAGAGTAGAATTGGTTCTGCTGTTAAAGTCAGGTTCCGAAGCATAGTACGAAATATGTGCTTTCAATAAATTGGCAAAATATTTGAGTGGAAATTCTCGTACTTTTAAGAACGTTCGCATTCTAATCTCAAATCTGTCAAAATTAATACATTTTTAACAAGTTTTGGACATTGAATGTCACGGAGATGAGATTGCAACTGGATTTTGAAAGTTTTAAACTGCGGGAATTATTAGCCTTCTGCTTGCTAGGTACTGAATTGTTAAAACCCTTCTTATTCCTTATCGGTGCGAGTGTATACTGACTTAAAGTTAAGCTGGTGAGCAAAGGTAATAGGCCTGCATACCCTGGGTGCGCTGGGCTTACTTTGAATGCACCACACTGTTATTTTATGCATACAATGTTGCAGGCAATGGGTGCTTTTTAAACACGCATAAATAGTAACTGTGTAAATAATCTACATCGATTTTCAGGGACAACATTCAACACAATAAGGCCGTAAACTACATTTTCAACACATTTGCTCAAAAATGAAACTACGAAGCCTAACATTGGTCGAAAGTTAAAAATTACACACCATACAACGGAACGGGCGGTAAAATAGGTGCTCTCACCTAAGTACATGTTTTACCGCCCCCTTCGTTGTATAGCGTCGTGCGTATCCTTTACTGTTTTTTTTTAATTACCATAAAAATTATTGTTTAAGAATTCCACCAAGGAGTTTGAAATTACGAGAATAAATAAGCTGAATGATCGAACCTCCTTGGAAGCGCTTTTGCTCAATACGTTTATCTAAAGAGAAAATGAGACGAAAGATGTAGTACCTACTAATTTTCACCATGTGCACGTGGCGCCATTTGCAAATTCGCGCCATTTTCTTATTAGAAATGTCAAAGATGTTGCGACTTTCCGATTGATATTTACAAAATAATAATATGAGTTCAAGCGAGGAATCCGATATTAATATGGAATCTACTGCACCTGATATCTTGAATGAGTTGCCAAAATCGTGAGTGCTATTTTACTATTTAATGATTTACAATAATTTTATATCATGGAAGACTCGAAGAAATACTCAATCATTCTCTTAAAATGTTTTGATGGCTTATTTTATTACCTATTGTACTGTTTTCTCGCAAATATGTTGAAAAACGTTGTATGACATACGCGCGGAAATTTGCTATTTACAAACTCGTGACTATGGTAAACCCTCGACTTCGTCTCGAGTTTACATTTGTCTACTCGTTTGTAAAAACCAACTTACCGTACTAATATCATAAATAACTATTATAAACCTTCATATTTCAGTTATCTAGACTTCTATTTTGTCGTATCAGCAGGACCACACCTTAACCCAGCTGGCTGTGCGACAGAAACCAGTGAGGACCACGTAGTGTTCGTCCACGTTATGCGGTCACGTCCCTACATATCGCGTCCGGCATAGGCAATTTATTGCCACTACTAGCCCACGCCGATTCTGGACAGAATTGTTGGAACTGTTCGATAACTTATACATTGAAGTCTAGAAGAATGTATGACTTAATTTATTTTGTGTTTGTGGAGTTATTTTGAGGTTTTGTTCGAGGATTCGTTTTAAGTGTGAGAGGTCTGTTTGCCACACGGATTTTAACATACATGAAGACAATATTAACCTAAAGTGTGTTCGAAATGCAGCGATTTAATTTAAAAGTAATCATAATTATTATTATTTTATAGTTATATACAGTTATTTTTAAAACGTCAATAACCTCCTAAGGGGTCTGGGAAAATAACCCTGTATATTTTAGTAATGTTTTTTTAGAAGCATATATGTAATTATATTCTTTTATTGTATGTTTAAGTATATTTAAACTATTGATTTGTATTTTTGTTTTGTTTTTATGTATTATGTTTTCTCTTCTACTCTTACACACGTTGTCTACATCTCTTCGTCTACTTTCCTATCGCAGGTGTGCTGGAAGAGATTTCTTTAGAAATAATCGTCACCTTTGTACGTATTTTTCTGTTCCTTTCTTCTTGTCTGTTTATAATGTGTGTTACACTGTTAAATAAATAATTATTAATTAGCCTATTATTGTCCCATAGGTCCCACTGCTGGGCAATTACTTCTTCTCATACAGAGAAGGCACACGGGCATTGATCACCACGCTTGCTCAAGGTGTATTGACAATTTTAGAGTCCAGGGAGTACCCCCTGGACCCCAAAAAAAAAAAGAGGGTTCTACTCCGAAGCGATAATCCGTAATTATCGACCGAATGTTCGGGCGTTTTATAACTTCCAAAGTTTCCTTTTTTTGACTTTGAGTCCTTACCCGACTTCAAGTCGTTTTTTTTTTATTCACGGTGTGGAAAATCCTCATGGATGTCCTCCGCGGGCGGAGGGGTCTGTCAGACTCTTACTGACTAAAAACAACCCCAGTGTTCCCCTCCCACACTTGCACCGGGGATCTTGGGATCTGTTATTCCTTCCGCAATC